>OX387241.1:123685165-126085165 GCA_947561735.1 Cenchrus americanus
CTTCCTCCGGACAATCTTTGCGGACATGGCCATACTCTCCACATTCTTCGCATGTGGACCTTGCTTCGGCAGCCTTCAAGTCTTGAGCCTCTTTCTTTTCCACCTCCATCTTCTCCAACCTCCTCATGAGCGAGTCAATCTTGCCTTCAAGTATGTTCTCCTTCTCCACTTGCAAGACTCCTTTGACGTTCCCCATGGGTTGAACTGGATGTAGGCGCCCGGATGACGCCCATGTGTCGTTATCCGCGACCATCTTGAATAGCGTGAAAGCTTCCGTCGGTGTAAGCTCGATGATAGATCCTCCCGCTGATGCATCGATGATCGTCCTTGACGCCATGGTGAGTCCTTGATAGAACTTTTGCATGAGGTCTTCCTTCGGGAACATGTGATGTGGAACAGCTCGGGTGTACTCGTTGAAGCGCTCAAATGCCTCCGAGATAGTTTCCGTAGGATATTGAACAAAGGTGGCAATCTTATTATGCAAGCTTTGAGTTTTACCCAGTTAGTAGTATTCCTTCATGAAAGCCTTCATCAACGTGTTCCAATTCTGCACCGTCTCCACTGGTTGAGAGTGGAACCAGTGCAAAGCCTTCTCGAGTAGTGAGAACGAAAAAAGTCTTGCCCTCATTTGATCTTGAGTCACCCCATCCATGTTGAAAGTCTGACAAAGTTGAATGAATGCTTGGAGGTGAAGGTTTGGATCCTCTTTACCGGTGAAGGGTGAATGTTGCACCATGCGGATTGTTGAGGTCTTGATCTCAAACGGTCTTCTGATCTCCTCAAGGTTCAAGATTGGTAGGTCGATGATGTCCGGGGTGCATAGCTCCCCAATCTTGCATTCTTGCGGTGGTTGGTCACCCATCGGTGGAAGTCGATTCTCCCGAGGACTTTGAGGTGGTGAATTCTTCGGAGATTCCTGCGATCCTTTGTCTTCCGACTCTGAGTCTTCAAAATCCAGCTTTTTAGCTTGATGTGCTTCGCGTCTCTTTAGCCTGTAAAGTTTTTCTGGATCATCCACGAAATTATCGGGTTTGTTGGAGAGGTAGCCGTCCATCTCCTGTTAGGGTTAGCAATAAACAAAGTATGCAAAAACTAGAAAGTAAAAACAAATCTATAAAAACTAGGGTTAGACAAACTATATTAGATGTAATTTGAGGATGATCAAAGTTTAGTAGATGCAAAAAGAAAAACAAAAAGAAAACTGAAAATTACAAAAAGGCAATAAAAAATCAAATCTCGATCACTTGTTCCCCGGCAGCGGCACCAGAAAAAGGGGCTTGTTGACGGTTAATAGTTGTATCGAATTTCGTTTAGACTCGCAAGCATACAAGTCTCCTGTTGTAGTCAAGGGACCCTTCTTCCCTCGAGTGGTGAACCCAAGGTATCAAATCCATGGAACAAATGTGTGACGCAAAAGTTGATCTAGTAAAGCCAATTAACTTCAATCTTCGATAAAAGAGAAACCCTAACACATCTAGGTAAAAAACACGAAACTAATCTAATCTACTAAAGACCGGAGATAACAAAGTAAGATTGGGTAGATAAACCGATCTAAGGAGATCGGGGTAAGCCTTTTGTTGAAGTTCCAAGCAAGAGAAGAAGTAGCAAATCGAATCTTATAAGAAGCTTCTTTAAATCGTGGTTTCCCGTCCAAATTCGAAATCATCCGCCTTTCAGAACCCCCGTTCTGTCACAACGTATCCCTACTCATGCGGGGAGTCTAGGGCGAGTCAAAAGACAAGTCGAGATTCTTTCAGAAGATCCGGCGTGTACCTCTAGCCACCGCGGCTACAAGAACACCCTATGTAATCTATCTCGAGAATAGAATTGGAATAAGCAAAGCCGATCGAAAAACGAAATCTTCGAGGAAACACTTGATCGCTAGGAAAAGATTCAACTTGATAATTCAAGTATAACAATGATACATACACAAGATCACCACCGGGATCCTTCCTTGATCTTGCTTCTAGCTCCGGGAACTCTGACGTGGTCTTCCGTGCAAGGTTCCCACGTCGGCTAGGGAGACCCTAGTCAACTAGCTCGATCCTCTCCTCTCCGAGATGGTATCTCTCTCTTCTCTGCTCCTCGGCGGCCGATGACGAATTGGATCATGCGTGGCTCTCAGTCAGTGGGCTATAAATAGCCCGAATGGCGGCTAGGGAAAAGGAGGCGGCAAACGGGCCCTGGATTGGGCTGGGCCGACCGGTTCCCTTACTTCCTGGATGTTTCCCCCTTCTGCATGTGAGTCCATGTCGTCAGTTTCTCTCCGAATTGGGCATAACTCCTTATCTTGCAAGATTCAACACTTTTCTGGTCAGATCCTCGTAGTTTGTCGTCTTCTCGGATCAAGTCCCTGGCTTCTTGGAGTTAAGTTTGCTTCATTGCATGACTTGTACGGGGCTTCAAGGTCTCGTCATAAGGTGCTTGATGAATTCATCCCGAAAGTCTTGCATTCAACGCTAAAATCCTGCATAAACACTAAACTCCAAAACCGACATGCACACATGAACTTGTTATACCACGGGGGTTAGTATCAATGGATAAGGTATAAAACTTATGCCAACACTGAAGGTAAACTCATGGCTAGGTTGACGGATTTTCACCGTCAACACAAGGCTAACGCCAAGTACGATGCCATTCGTGGTAAGAGCAAGCATAACCCGGGCGGCAGCAATAACAACAATAGAGATGAAGGGGGTCGCAACAACAACAACTACTCGGGTCCTAACCGCAAGCGCAAGCCAGACAACACAGTCGCGGCTATCCAGCACCCTGCGAAAGACAACTCGAAGAATACCTCTGGCGGCTTCAAGGACTTGCTGAAAGAGAAGTGCCCATGGCATCTGGAGGGCAATCACACCACTGAGCAGGGCTACCAACTCTGGCGAGCGCTCAAGTATATCCCAGACCCACGACCTCCTCACGACAAGAAGGGCAAGAAAAAAGCCAACAAGGACAACAGCGACTTCCTAGAACCCGACAAGACGGTGAACGTCCTCTTCGGTGGACTACCCACTAAACGGACTCAGAAGGCCACCAGACGGGAAGTCTTGAACATTGAACCAGCGGTCCCGACCCCTCTCAGATGGTCGAAGGTACCCATCATCTTCTCCCGCGTGGATCAATGGACAGGCATCTCCGAACCAGGGCATTTCCCACTCGTCCTGAAACTAGTAGTCGTGGGCTCCAGACTCAACAAGGTGCTCATCGACAGTGGAGCGGGCTCAACGTCCTTTTCTCCAAGACCTTGAAGAAGATGAAGCTCGACATATCTCACATGCTCACCAAGAGTGATGTCCCTGGGAATGCGGCTATTCCACTGGGCTCAATGGTCCTGCCTGTTACCTTCGGGGAGACCAGGGAGAACTACCGCACCAAGTACATCAAGTTTGAGGTCGCGGACTTCGAGACTTCCTACCATGCCATCCTCGGCAGACAAGCTATCGCCAAGTTCATGGCAGTACCCCACTACACGTACTCGGTACTCAAAATGCCAAGTCCTGCTGGTGTACTCTCGTTGAAAGGGGACTTGAAGATTTCTTTCGATAGGGACACAGAAGCTGTGGAACTCGCAACCACTAATCAAGTACCCAACGCAATGATGGAGATCTATGCTGCATCTAAGAAGCTTGCCCCAACCAAACTCGAGATCCCAGAGAAGACAGACACAGCTAACAAGCCTCGACCCTTTGAGGAAGTGCAAATCAAGGCGATCGACCTTGGGACGGGTGACAGCAGCAAGGCCACCACGATCGGGGCGGGCCTCGACCCGAATTAGGAAGACGCGCTCATCAGCTTCCTTCAGGCTAATCGAGAAATCTTCGCTTGGAAACCAGCGGACATGCTAGGGGTTCCCAGGAACCTGATCGAGCACTCACTCAACGTTGATCCTAAAGCTATCCCCAAGAGACAACACCTCCGCCGTTTCACAAACGACTGACGGGATGCCATCAAGAAGGAACTCGCCAAACTACTCGCGACCGGCTTCATCAGAGATGTCTTCCATCCTGAGTGGCTCACCAACCCCGTCCTCGTCCGTAAGAAGAACACGAACGAGTGGAGGATGTGTGTCGACTACACCGACCTCAACATTCACTGCCCCAAGGAACCCTTCGGGTTGCCACGGATTGACTAAGTCATCGACTCCACTGCAGGCTGCGACCTGCTCTACTTCCTCGACAACTACTCCGGGTACCACTAGATCGCTATCAAGGAAGAAGAGCAGGAGAAGACCACGTTCATCACCCCGTTTGGCGCCAACTACTGCACGACAATGTCACTCGGGTTGTAGAACACCGGCGCTACGTACCAATGAGCTATCCAGGCCTGTTTCAAGAGACAACTCAACAAGAACGTCGAAGCCTATGTGGATGACGTGGTCGTCAAGACCCGAAACCCCGACATGCTCATCGCTGTTGACGGTGTATTTTGGTGCACCTAACATGTTCATTACACTTTGGTTTGGATTTGATTATGGAACTAACCCGCCACTAGGCACACTAATCATATAACAAGTTCATCTTTGTGCATGCATTTGGAAGTGTTGTGTTTATGTAGGAAAACATGGACATAAAGGACGAATTCGCAACAAGTTCAAAGGAGCATTTACGGAGTCTTGTTCGTGTTCATGAGCTTGATGAAATCACTTCCAATGGTGGCGAGGACCGAAGTGCTACGAGTAACACCCCCGGGGATTGAAGTGTAAAATATCAAACTTCATGCGAAGAGAACCTCCATCTTGGGCGCGAGGATAACAGCATCAAAATCATGCAAGTGGAGGGGGCAAAGTACATAAGTGCATGAGGACCCACGGAGCAAAAGGGGCAACTGAACCGGGCCGGGTGGGCACGGGCCGGCCGGCCCAGGCCCGGCTTCGGCACCGGTTCAGTCCCGTTTTCCTTGCCCTCGAAGGATCTTGAATCCTAAAAGCCCCGAGGCGCCGCCAACACCGAGGGAGGAGTCATTTGCACCAGTAGGCCATCCACAAGCTAGAGAGAGAGGAGGAGGATCTCCGGCGGGAGATCAACCACCTCGAAGGAAGCACCCTCTCATGGAGAAGAAGGAAGACACCAGCGGAAGGGAAACCATGATCAACGGTGCCATGATCAGCACCTTGATGGGGTAATCTTCTCATTCGTCCATGGGTTGTAATCGATCTTGAGATGTAATCTCACTTTGTCGGATTATCTATCTATCATCTTGTGTTGAATATACTTTTATGCTTAAGGTTAGCTACCTTGCCGTAAAGGAATCCATTCAATACGCCGTGTCCATCAAAGGTCTAGTCGTGAATACCTTCGCGTAGTGACAGTACGAGAGGAGGGAAAGGGCGAAACCGTGGTCACAACCCCGATAGATTAGATTGGTTTTCATGTCTTTTAGCGATTGCATGCTCTAGTATCGTAGACCCGTGGGCGAGTGTCTTCTACCTTGATATCTTAATCATTCTCTCTAGTGTAGTTTAGTTGTTTTCTAGCATAATATTAGTTAGGGTTTTAGTAGCTAGTGTGTCGTTGTAGATCGAACGCTTGTAATCCCCTTGCTCCGTGGATTGACAAGAACCTTGGGAATCCCGTGGTGAAAAAGGTGTGGGGTCCGTACGCTTGCGGATCGTAGAGGGATGCGTCTTTTATCCGTCAACAAGCCCCTTTTTCTGGCGCCGTTGCCGGGGAGCAAGTTAGTTTACATCGTTTGATTTGCATCTAACTTAGTTTTATATTTTAGTTTATCTTTTATTTGCTTTATCTAACATATACTATCTAGAAAAACACTTGTTTCGTTTTTTGTTTTTGTTTTTGTCTTATTGTCTAGATGGCGTTCGTTAATCAACCCGTGGAAGAACCGGAGAAATCACTAAGGGATTACGCTAGACCTTGATGTGCAGACATAAAAGTACAAGAGTCAGATTCGAAGCTCGAAGCGACCAAGTATGAGATTAAATCCAAGATCATCGAGGTGGTGGCGGCAAACCCATTTGAAGGGATGGTTACGGAGAACCCATATAGACACATAAGGGATTTCACGACAATATGCAACACGGTGCGTCAAGAAGGAGTTCCCGATGAATGGTTCAAATGGAATCTCTTTCCCTACTCACTTGCCGGCAAAGCAAAGACATGGTTTTCGGTTGCGTCCTTTGAAGTTGAAGGAAATTGGAACAAGTTGACAAAGAAGTTTTGCGAGAAGTTCTTTCCAATTAGCAAGGTTCAACATCTAAGGAGCCAAGTGATCACTTTCATGCAAGGAGAAGAGGAAGGGATAGACCAAGCCTGGGATAGGTTTAATGGATTGATCGAACAAGGACCAAAACTCGGCTTCACCAGTGATGTACTCTTACATACATTTTTCTTTTCCCTAACCCCTAGTTGCATGCAACACGTCGAAATGTGTGCAGGTGGGGATCTCATGGAGAAAACACTCATGGAAGCCGCCCAAGTTCTACAAAAAGTTAGTAAAGCGGCTGCCATGCGAAGAGATTGGGAAACAAGACTTGCGGAAGAGCCGGAATACAATTCAAGGAAGAAGAAGCTTGCTGATTTTTCTAAAGAGGCAACCCAGAAGTCACAAAAGAGGAGCCAATCATGGAAAAGCTTGAACAAGAACACATCAAGTCAAGAACTACACCAAACGTCGACTTCGCCGTACCAAAGGAGATGAACAAGAGAAGCATGTCAAGCGCGAAGCCACTAAGGGAGTTCGAACCAATGGATTGGGTTCCTATTGATTACGGAGAAGTATTCGACAAGAGAATACCGTTCCCCAATCAAAAGGGAATGGCAAGAGCATTGGAAGTGGATTTCCCACCGGAGAAGAAAGCTGAAAATTTATACGACCTCGAAACCACCGGTGAGATTTTTGAAAAGCTCTTTGGAGATGACGTGGTGGATATGGAACATATTGTCGAGGTGAAGAGAATCATGGGGATCAAGCCCGAAGCATCACCATACGCTCGCCTCGCTGAAATTTACTCGATAGGATCCGAAAAAGAAGAGAAGATGACACCACACTTGAGTTGCGAGATCAACGGAGTTCAATGCAAGGCTTTATGCGACATCGGACCCCAAGTAAGTGTTCTATCTTCTAAAATTTACGATAAAGTTCAAGACCACAACCTAGACTTAGCTCCAACATCAACGAAATTAATTATGGGATATGGTAGAACTATCAAACCTCTAACTATATACCAACCGATTTCTTTGTTATTGATGCTTACCATAGTAATCATGATCACATAATCTTAGGTAGGCCTTTTCTTAAGTTGGTTGATGCCGTGTTAGATGCTGGAGAAGGCAAAGTAACAATGAACCTTAATGGAACAAAGTACACATATAACTTTCTTCGTGCTTCTAAACACCTTACACCTTTTCATCTCGAAGATGAAGAAGCAGAAGAGATAGATAGTCTTTGTTTTGTTGAAACCCTTAGAGACCCGCTGCAAAGAGCGATGGAAAATCAAATTAGTAATCAACAAGATGAAGAACTAAAGGAAGCGACAAAAGGCTTAGAGCAACATGATGGTAGCGTGGAGGAAGAGAAATTCGAAGACATAGGAGAAATCAAACCCGAGGAGCCACAAGTGCCTGAGGTAGACCTTAAACCTTTGCCCAAAGGATTAAAGTATGAGTTTTTGGGCCCAGACAAAACCTATCCAGTCATCGTGAGCGACGACCTAAGTCCAATGAGCAAGGTACCAAGATCGCAATGTCAAGGAACGCTCCTTCAATGTTGGTGATCTAGTCCTCCATCGCATCCAGAACACAAAAGGACTACACAAGCTTAGTTCGCCATGGAAGGTCCCTTC
The DNA here is from genome assembly GCA_947561735.1 of Cenchrus americanus. Taxonomy (NCBI): domain Eukaryota; kingdom Viridiplantae; phylum Streptophyta; class Magnoliopsida; order Poales; family Poaceae; genus Cenchrus; species Cenchrus americanus. Next base: position 123,692,967 of record OX387241.1, read on the forward strand.
TCGATCGCAAAGGTGACCAGACCAGGCTTGTATCGCCTCCAGACACTTAAAGGCGATGACATCAGCAACTCGTGGAACGTCGACTAGCTCTGTCGAATTCTACGTGTAGTACTCTCCGGGAGTCCAAGTCTATATGACTACCACTGGGCTCTTCGCTGTAAGCGGCTTCAGGGTCCAGGCACTAGTATCCGGACTACTCTACTCCAAGATCCAGCACTAACGGCTACTAATGAATCTTGGGCTATTCAGAGCATCAAGGACTCTAGCAGTAGTCTATCAAGCGACCATGTACTCTTAGATCCAGTATATACGACTACTAACGGATCTATAGCTGTAAGAGGCCATGTGTCCTAGCACTACTTCAGTCGTAGGCGGCCTCCGGGTCCTGGCGACTACACTTGTAAACGGCCCTGGCCATCCAGGTGTATTTTTTTAGTAATAAAGTTTGATTTTCGATCAACTCATTTACTGTGTCTCCCTCAACGGGTCTACTGATGAGTACTACTACTCACAATAACTCCATGAGGGGCACTCCGCACATATATATACCGCGACAACGAGTACTCATTTATGAAAGATCTTTTCATTCACACTTCAAACAAGTTCTTTACAACTTTGTTTATATTACAACTACTGCCAAAAGCTAACCCTACAGGACAACTACTGGAGGTTCAGCTTCTCCACGACTCGTTCCGCGATTGGCGCCATCTGCTCCAGAAGCTCCTTTTACTGCTCATATGAACAATTGGCAGCTAATCCTCCCGCGACTACAACGACGGGAGCCTTGGGGAAGTACGACTTCATGTACGCCAAGACTTGGTTCGGGATGGACTTTGTGAGATGCTTGACATAAGTTGCCAGACGGCCGGGGGCTTCCTTTAGCCGATCAACCAAAGGAGCTATCTTTGCCCCCCCCTGGGTGTGGCACCAGTAGCCTTGCGATGGGAAGTGTGGCTTCTTCAAGGTCCTTCAGCTGGCCCCATAGCTTCTCGCAGTCTTCGTTGAGCTTCTGCAGAGATTTATAGCAGTTGACAAGGTCACGGTCCGAGGCTTCTCGGAGCTCCATGTGCTTGGTGCACTCATAAGACAGCTACTTATATTCATACTCAAGTACCTCTCGGGCATCCTTCTCTCGGTAGACGATGTTCTTCAGATCGGTCTCCGATGCCTTCAGCTGGTCTACCCGAGCCTCGAGATCTGCAAAAGTCCAGAGATATAAGTCAGGCTACTACAAAAGTACTCTCAATAAGTACTCAACAGGCTAGCCGCGACATACCTTTATTCTTTTGGCGCAACGACTTGTTCTTGCAAATCAAGTCATCGCTCTTCGCCTGCATTTCTTGCACCTCGTTGTGGTACTGGGCGAAGGCTCCATCAAGTTTGGATTGCAACATGGCGGAGTTGATATAAGGGTAGTGCCCGATCTTTCAGTGAGTGGAGATAAATCCGATTTGGTGGTTGTTGACCCTCACGATCCGACTACGACGAGCAAATTCGAAGCGCTAATGCAATTGCTGAACCAACTCCCGATGGTTACCAACTTTGCCGGCGCAAGATCAGTCTGATCACGAAGATCAATTCCTATACGCAATCGGAGAATGAACAAGAATCTGCGGCGAGCAATCTTAATATCACTTGAAGGTGGAGTCTGAATTACACGACGGCGGCACGATGGCGGTTGTACGGTTGTAGCTAAGGCTAACAAATAAATCAAACTCAAGTCTGAAAATAAACGAGGGGTCTATCTAAATAGGGGACGCAGCCCCTGGCAGCCATGGGGGGAGGCGCTACAGTACCCTAGGGTACAGTTCACGCGTGTGAACAGTACCCTAGGCCCACATGGGCCTCCTGTTGGGCCACCAACCCAAAAGGTATTGGCGCAGCGCCCTGGCAGATTCTGGACATCAACTTGTTTCGCAGATTCCCGTTGACTCGGGACGAATTTTGGCATGAGACCAGTGCCATTGGAAGCTCTATGAAATTGTGCTTGCAACCATATATAGAACTTCCAAAACCGACTCTTTATGCGACCTGGGTGTCCGTTCTATTGCGCACTTCTCCTGGACTCTGAACTGGACCCGAACTTAAGTTGCTTTTGGCCTCCACCTCGGGGACTCGAACCGAATCAACCTTGGACCTCCTTCTTGACTTGGAAACCCTTGTTGGACTATTTCTACTCCATTCCATGCACCAATCATTGTCGTATGCATGGGTGTCATGTCCTCATCATTCTCCCACTTTTGAAGGAAAGTCGTCCTCGACGCCGATTGTACTTGAAATTAATCCTGCACAACACAAGAGAGAACCGGGTTTCGAAAACAATGGAAATCAAAATTATTATGAGGAGGAATGTCACCATGTTTCCAATTGGTGAATATGTCATCTTGTTAACACCAAAATTTGGTAAGGTAAGGAGTCTAACTTGTGGGTCCAACTCGGTGAGGAATCCGTCCGGCGGAAGGAAGGTTTCTTCAGATGAATCCGGCAGAAGAGTCCGCGGTCGGCAATTTGCTTCCGTTCGGCAAGGAAACTGTTGTGCTGATTTTGCGGGATTGCGTGGTGACGTGGCCCGAATGGAAGGGATGAATGGATGGATAAGAGATCGCATTTAGAGATAAATTAGGTATCGAATCCATTCGAGGTCATGCTTAACAGGGTATAAATATGAACCCTGAATGTATGTAACAGATATTCGAAACATTCTCAATACAAAGTGGCTTTGCGCCAAACCCTAGAGTCCATTGTCGTGTTGTCGAGTTCTTCGAGAGGGTTCATTGATCCGTCGATCTCCGTGAGTACCGGCAACCTTGTATCATGTCTAGTATCATGCGGTGGATTTAGATTTGATGCAAGTAGTCTTGTTACCATGCTTAGTGTCATGCTGTAGATTCAAGCTTGGTTCAAGACGGTTTCTTGTTAGGTCATGAGCTATGTGGTAGGCTAAGATCTAGCCCGAAGCTAGTTATCGGCTCTATTGAATTTTGGCAAGATTCAATAGATTCATTAAGTTACCCCATGTTGCTTCGAGTTTTTGCTTTATGTTTAAATTCATGTAACACTTCTTTGCCCAATCTAGATGGGTTTGGATCGGCTTTATCTTCTTTGATGATCCTCATACGAGTCAAGTTCGTACCCTTAGCTTAAATAGCACGTGGATCATATGCTCCTTGATAGCCGAAACCGAATCGATCTAGGTTGCCACGTGTTGCGGGTTCAAGCTTGCCAAATCTTGCATAAATCTTGAAAGAACTGAGTATCACGCGGTAGATGCAGGTTTTTGGGTTGTTTTGGAGCTAGTCATCCGGTGGATTAGATTTCAATCCAATCTGATAGATTTATCCTATTTGATAATGTTTATTCCTTCTTCATGGACCCCGAATCGGCTGTTCAGCTGTGTTCGGTTATGCTTTCATGAGTAAAATGTGTTCATAATTTATACTTTAAATATTGTATGCTTTAATCATTGTATCGTGCGGTGGATAGATCTATTTGTGGAAGGTGGTGTGATCTCAAACAAGTTGTATCATGTGGTGGATAGATTTGTTTCGTATCATGCTCGACGGGTTTTAAAGTACCTAGATATGCGGTAGACTAGTGCTTTGGACCTATGCATGTTTGTTTAATACATATTTATGATCATGCTTTTACTTCATTTATTATTCAATGTTGTTTATCACGGAAATCGGTCATGGCCTCACACACGTGCATCTTTACCCAAATAAAGACCGATCTACCGTCATGTTTACGTCATCTATTCGGCTGTGTTACTTTTCGCACTTTAAAGCTCCCGAATGGTTTCTAGTTTGCTGACAGATAGCTCTTTATAGCTATATGTCGTCTTACTTGGCTTTCTAGCTGTAAATATGGAACTGTCTGGTACCACCCGGCAAGTCCAAGCTTTGGAATTTAACTACTTTGTCTTTTGTTAATTTTCAGGGAAAATTGACTGGCACGTCTTGTGATCTCTTAGTGTGTGAAGCCAGCTTCTTCGGCTTGCTGTGTGCTTGGCGTGAGGTGCAGATTTTACGTCAACACACTTTTTGGCATGCCCGGTGGGACCACAGCCGAAAATCAAGATGCCTGACATCGGTGACATTATGGATGTCAACATCGAAGACCTCTCTTCGGAACAGCAGCAACAGCTAAAGGATGTTGCGGATCAGTTCCAACAGAAGTGTTTGCTGTCATTCAAAAAGAACAGGAGTGGCGTCCCATACCTGAAAAATGAGATGCCTAGGGTTTTATTGCCAGGAGAGAGTGATGCTACGACTCAGCAGGAGAGGGAGGAATGCATGCAAGCATTCGAGACGCCGCAGATGACATACTAGGCAGGCACCATAGAGCTTTCCTAGGTGCGTTCAAACAGATGATGGTGGCTGTCTTCGGCCCGGGCATGGAGCAAGTATTCAATCGAGCATCCCTTCAGGGAGGCACCATGTAGATTGGAGAGTCCAGTTCTCAGCCGCCGTTGCGAAGCCAGCCAATCCGGCCTCCCCCGCAGAGCGTTGGAAGCCAAGCCGTCCAGCCTCCTACGCAAGGTGCTAAAGGTCAACCAGTTCAACCCCCTCTGCAGGCCGCAGGAGGGCAACCAGTCCAGCCACCTCCACAGGGCAGCACAGGTCAACCGATGCAACAGCCGAACCCATATCAGCCCACGTACGAGGAGTTGGCATTTGGCTCGTCTGGAGCCCCACTTGCTTCCGGCTACAGGATTGCCCCAGCTAGCAACAGACTGCAGAAGAATTTGTACGGTGGAGGCTACCACGAAGTGATGAACTATGGCACCATCGATGCTCTCCCGAATCTGGGCTACGGCCCAGCCACGGGCGTGCAGGAGGATGATATCCTGGCTCAGAAGATGGCCGACTTGATGCAGAATCAATTCGGCCTCAAACCTAAAATGCAGGGACCTACCTACATGCCTCCGTTCCCGGAGTGGTATTACAACGTGATCCTGCCGCCAAGAGTAAAGCCTCCGATAGAATTTACAAAGTTTTCCGGGCAGGATGACATGAGCATGGTGGAGCATATTGCTCGCTACCTGATGCAGCTTGGAGAGTGCTCATCTGAAGAGGCATTCCGGGTCAGGTACTTCCCCATGTCACTGACAGGAGCAGCATTCCAGTGGTTCTCATCTTTGCCTCCACAATCAGTTGGCACATGGAGAGAGCTAGAGCGAAAATTCCACGCCCATTACTTCAGCGGTAGCATGGAAAAGAAGCTCATCGACCTCGCTACCCTGAAGCAGAGACACAGTGAGACGCCCTTGGAGTTCCTCAGGAGGTTCAGGGAAATCAAAGGCATGTGTTTTTCGCTAAATCTGCCAGATGATCAGTTGGCCGACATGGCCGTTGCAGGGATGCTACCGGCCGTACGAGAAAAGTTGTTTGGTATGGAGTTTGATAACCTGGTTCAACTGTCCCAAAAGCTGTCCTTGATGAGCAACCAGGCCTACGGTTTTATGAAAGACGCCAGGTCTGGCAAACAGCACGACGTAGCTGATATCTACAATTAGTTCCTGGAAAAGGCCGATCAAATGGAGGACTTTGACGATGACCAGGAAGTGGTTGCTGCTAAGATCATGTGGGAGAAGGAACCGTTGACCATGAATCAGCGCTGGGTCAAACGGACCAAAGGGACCTAAAATTTTGACGTCACTAAAGCTGATAAGCTGTTTGAGTTCCTGGTGAAGGAAGGCCGAATCAAGTTGCCTGAAGGGCATTCCATGCTTCGGCCCGATGGAGTAAAGGAGAAACGTTACTGCGGCTTCCATGACAGGAATTCTCACTCCATCAACGACTGCAGGGTCTTCAGGGTGAGGATCCAGAGGGCTATCCAGGAGGGTCATCTCAAGTTTGACAACAAGATAAAACTGGACGGCCACCCTTTTCCCCAGAACATGATAAGCTTTTCCGTCAACATGGTGACAGCCGAGGACAAGGGCAAGGTCAAGGTCTTGACTTCAGCCAGGGCAAGGCAGGATGGAGTAGTAGACCCAAAACGTCAAGTGACCTTGGAGCAGGTTCATGGTGAAGCCCCTCGCGTTCTCAAGAGCCATATCGAGATCGGGGAATCGTCTAGAGCCAAATCCAGGGTGACTACGCGCATCCTCCTCAACAAGTGGCAGCGCTAGCTGGAGAAAGAGTGCTACCAGAAACGAAAGCACGATGAGGAGAGACGCAGGGCCGAAGAAGAAGCGCGCAGGAGAGATCTGGAGCAGTATACGTGCGAGCAGGAGCGCGCACACTGGGGGTGCGCATTCTTCAGGAACTGCTAGAACGAGGGGTTGAAGCTTCCTACGCTGAGAAACTGCCCTGAGTGCAGCGATAGGTACTTTGAGTATAGGCAAGAAACTGCCAATCGCCGATCCGTCCATGAAAGAATTGGAAGGATACATCCCAGTGAGGATCGGCGTCAAAAAATTGAAATCATCGATCATCCCAGGAAGAGACAAGCGGATTTGAGATGGGCTGATTAGGAGGAAGACGAGGACGAGTACGTCTGGCAAAAGGGGCAATGGTGCCCGCCTGGTTTAAGAAAGAGTCAAAAAAGGAGGGTTCTGCACTTGAGGAACCGTTCGGCGCTAGCATGTATGGTATATTTTCTGCCGAATGAATTCATGGCTCCTGCTAATCAGGTTGTGCAGGAAGAAACGTCCCTGGACGATGAACAGCTTGAGGGACTGATGGCGCAGCTGGTGCTAGCCAAGCAAGCCGTCTTCGACAAACCGGCCAAAAATCGACACATGAGGCCGCTATACTTGAAAGGATATGTCAATGGCAAGCCATTAACCAAGATGTTTGTCGACGGTGGAGCGGCAGTTAACGTAATGCCGTACACCACTTTCAGAAAACTTGGCATGGGCCCGGGCGACTTGACACCTACAAGCATAATTCTGAACGATTTCGCGGAATCCTTCGGATACCAAGGGGTGCGCCCATGTGGATCCGATGATCGGGTCCAAAACACCGCTCACAACCTTCTTTGTCATCGAAGGTAAAGGAGCCTACGACCCTCTTTGCTTGAACGGGACTGGATTCATGCCAACTACTGCGTCCCATCTACCATGCATCAGCAGCTCATCCAATGGGTAGATGATGATATTGAGGTGGTCCAAGCAGATGACTCCGTGAGCGTCGCAAATGTGGAACCAGCTTTCTAGGAATACCAAGGTATTGACTATTTCGCAGGAAAAGACTGGGGAGAAGGTCCTGTTGAGCCTGTCAGCAGCGATCAACAGCCGATTCAAGCAGTCGGCTCTTATAGCATTTTTTAATGGATAACCCCGTCGATGGTACTGACGGCAAGTTGAGGAGAGGATTCATGTCGGCCGATAAATTAGAGGAAGTTGACATTGGAAGCGGTGACAAACCAAGGCCGACATTCATCAGCGCAAACTTGCAATCAAACTTCAGGGAAGAGTTGATCAAGTTGCTTAAGGAATATAAAGATTGCTTCGCTTGGGATTATTCAGAGATGCCTGGACTGGACCGTTCCATTGTTGAGCATCGGTTGCCAATAAATCTGGTTTTAAACCATACAAGCAACCTCCCCGAAAAATCCACAAAGATGAAGTATTGGCCGATGTGAAGAAAGAAGTTGAAAGATTACTTGATGCAAACTTCGTTCGGCCATGCAGATATGCGGAGTGGATCTCTAATATTGTCCCTGTCTACAAGAAGAATGGAAAGATGAGGGTCTGCATAGATTTCAGGGATTTAAACAGAGCTACTCCTATGGATAGTTACCCCATGCCTGTTGCCAATTTATTGGTTGACGCCGCTGCTGGACACAAGGTTATCAGTTTCATGGATGGTAATGCGGGATACAACCAAATTTTTATGGCAATAGAGGATATATCAAAGACAGCCTTCAGATGTCCTGGTCATATAGGCCTGTTTGAATGGATAGTCATGACATTTAGATTGAAAAATGCCGGTGCAACTTATCAGCGAGCCATGAACTACATCTCTCACGAGTTGATCAGCAAAATTGTTGAAATTTACATTGATGACGTTGTGATCAAGTCTTTGAATCATGACACACATTTGGAAGACGTGAAGAGAACCTTGGAGTGCACCCGGAAGCATGGTTTGAAGATGAATCCAAACAAATGCGCTTTTGGGGTATCAGCTGGAGAGTTCTTGGGATTCTTGGTCCACGAATGGGGGATTGAAGTTGGTAAGAAAAGCATGAAGGCTATTGATGAAGTTGTCCCTCCAACTAATCTCAAGGAGTTGCAATCACTGCTCGGCAAGATTAATTTTGTAAGGAGATTCATCTCAAATCTGTCACAAAAGGTGTTTCCGTTTTCTCCATTGTTGAAGCTTAAGAAAGATCAGAAGTTGACGTGGGGCGACGAACAACAAAAGGCTCTTGACGAGATCAAGCAATATATGAAGGAGCCACCATTACTGGTCCCTCCTCAGTTGGATAAGCCTTTCAAGTTGTACGTGGCGGCCGATACCCAGACCATTGGATCGGCCCTTATTCAAGAATTCAAAGGAAAGGAGCCGGTAGTAGCGTATCTTAGCCAAAAATTACTTGATCCCGAGACCAGGTATTCGGCTGCAGAGAAACTGTGCGTGTGTGTGTACTACTCGTGTACAAAATTTCGGCACTACTTGTTGAATGCCGAATGCGTTGTATATTCTAAGTTCGATGTAATAAAACACATGTTATCTATGCCAATTTTGAATGGCGGGATTGGCAAGTGGATGTTGGCTTTATCGGAGTTGAAGTTAAAGTTCGAATCGGCAAAAACTATTAAAGGTCAGATCATTGCCGATTTTATAACTAAACATCGTGATCCATCAATTGATTTACTTGAAATTACTCCTTGGGATTTATTTTTTGATGGGTCATCATGTGGTAAAGGTGGGGGAATAGGGATTCTGTTGATTTCGCCCAAAGGTGAGATGTTTGAGTTTGCTATCCCTATACAGCCCACTGTCACAAATAATCAGGCTGAGTACGAGGCGTTGCTTCGGGGGCTTCAATATTTGAGAGAAGAGGGGGCCGTTTCAGTTGAGGTTTATGGAGATTCAGAATTGGTAATAAAGCAATTGAACGGCCAATACGAATGTAAAAGTGATGCGCTGAGGAGTTACTACGAAGAATGCAGGGAGATCTTGAAGAGCTTTCCATTGGTGACTCTGCAGCATATTCCTAGGGAACATAATGAAGAAGTGAACAGGTTGTCTCAGAGCACTTCCGGTTATAAAGAGAATCGAGAAGCGTTTGCCACGAACATATGTGCGCTGGGAATGGATCTTGCGGAGGATGATTGGAGAAAAGAGATCGTTGACTATTTGAAAGATCCATCCCGAAAGGTCTCTAGGAAGCTCAGGTACAAGGCCATAAAATTTGTTCTTCTGGACGATAATTTGTTTTACAAATCATTAGATGGGGTGTTGTTACGATGCCTAGGTCCAGAGGAAGCTAAAAGGATGATGAGTGAAGTACATGATGGGATATGTGGGGCACACCAATCGGCCTACCGTATGAAATGGGTTATCAGGCAAGCTGGGTGCTTTTGGCCGACGATATTGGAGGACTGCTTTGAATATTACAAGGGATGTCAAGACTGCCAGAGGTTTGGAAATATTCAAAGAGTTCCTGCATCATCATTAAATCCCATTATCAAGCCATGGCCATTCGAAATGGGGGTATAGACTTGATTGGCCAGATTAATCCACCATCTAGCAAGGGGCATAAGTTTGTGCTTTTGGCTACAGATTACTTTACCAAATGGGTTGAGGCAATTCCACTGAAGAAGGTGACATCAGAAAACATGGTTGAGTTTGTCAAAGAGCACATCATCTATCGGTTCGGGATCCCTCAAACAATCACGACTGATCAAGGAGCCCAATTCGTGTCCTTGGAGTTCAGGGAGTTTGCCGAAAGCATGGGAATCAAATTGTTTAATTCTTCTCCCTATTATGCCCAAGCTAATGGTCAGGAAGAGGCATCTAATAAGATCATGATCAAGCTTATACAAAAGAAGATCGACCAGAAGCCAAGGAGGTGGCATTAGGTACTCAGTGAAGCGTTATGGGCTTACCAAATGGCCCCTCATGGAGCTACGAAAACTTCTCCTTATGAATTGGTTTATGGACACCATGCGGTCTTACCTTGGGAAGTACAATCAGATTCTAGGAGAATGGTTTTGCAGAAAGATTTAAGCTCCAAAGATTACAGCGGCTTAATGATGGATGAGCTAGAAGATTTGCACATGATCCGTCTTAGGGCCCTGGAAAATATCGAAAAGAACAAGCTGTGGGTTGCCAAGTATTATAACAAGAAAGTAAAAGTTAGGCAATTTGCAGAAGGAGATTTGATTTGGAAAGCGTTACTGCCGATTGGAACCAAATATAGTGAATTCGGCAAATGGTCCCCTAACTGGGAAGGACCCTTTCGAGTGGTCAGATGCATGCCTGGCAATGCCTACATGTTGGAAACATTACTAGGAGAAGAATTTTCCGCTGCGATAAATGGAAGATATTTGAAGAAATATTATCCTAGTATTGAAATCGATCGGTGATCACCAGCATTGGGATTGCATGCATCTGATACAGGAATAGTCGGCGCTCAAGAACGAGGCCGCCTTCAGAACAAAATCCCCAAACAGAGGGAATGGCCAGTGCCTAGATGCATTGCCCTTATCACAAAACTACATTACAAATGCTTCTTGCAGGTTTACATCTAACAACCCTGGTGATCAGGACTTCGAGGAGGCGGGAAGCAGAAGGCCTGGCGTAAGAAGCGAAAGTATGATTCAATCTTTCCTTTGCTTCTTCGGCTACTCCCTCTTCAGTTGCTCCAGGACCACCATGACGGCAACTTGGAATGCGTGGGGGTGACCACAATTTGCTGCATCCACTAAGCTGTCCCAAGCCGCTTTCAGGTTATTGTACCTATTAGAGACATCTGAGACAGAGGAGTGGTCATTAGGGGCAAAGATCCAGATGTGAGCACAGAGTTAAGAAGGAGATGGAGATATTTACCTCCTACTAGTGCCTCCAAAGCCATGCGACGCTCGTGCTTGGCCTGGCAGCGAGCGGTGATGTCCCGGAGGTCATGCTCCAGGCGCCGAACGCGGCGGCGCGGTTGATGGTTGGTTCTCTGCTCGGGCGTGGCATCCTCTGCCTCGAGAGAGGAATCAGAGGAGATGTACTCGGACATGTCTTCGGTCCCGATGATTTCCTCAGGAAGCAGATCAAGGCTGAAAGAGTAAAAGCAGAGATGAGGTAAAACACGAGATCGCATTAGGGAACAAGAAGCGGATCAAAGGAAAACTCACCCTCGAATCGTGTGTTTCTTTGGGATGCTGCCTTCCTGGGGCTGCTTGCCTTTGTCCATGGCCTTGGGTTTTTTTCTTCTAAGGACAGGGGAGAAAATGAGAAGTGATGAATGAGTGTGCGAGTGGATTTGCAGGGCATCTCAGCAGACTATTTTATTGACTAAGAGAGTGCGTTGAGAGTGATGACTGGCCGGCGTGCATTATTGGAATACCAAGCGGCAGGGTTTTCTTCCCGGATGCGAAGGGTTTTCGTTTGAATAGTGCTTACGGACTGCCGAATCAAGGATTTTCTGCAGGTTCTGCGCCAAGGGGGATCTGTTTTTGCGTGTTCGGCTCAAGCGAGTTCCCGAATACGTTTAAGGAGAAACAAGACTCACAGATGCAAACACAGAAAAATCATCGCAGTACAAGCACGTGAATTAAAAGTTCTTTATTTATTGCCGATATCAAGCATCTCTGATACAATCTAATCAAAGAGCCTGTTTAACACAGACTGGGGATGAATGAGTTCGGCAATGGCGTCGCCGTGGCCGTCGAGGCGCTCCAAGATGATCTCGATCTCATCGATGTCTTCTGGTGCGCCGCCCCGGAAGCCGCGCGACCTGGTGAAGTAGTCGACGTCGGTGTGCGTCGCCATGGCAGCCAGGCCCAAAGTGGTGCCCAAGCGGATACCGTGGGTGGCCACTTCGTCCACGCGGTGTTCCACCGCGGCGAGGCGCTCCGCCGGCGTATCTCCACGGGCGTTCACCTTGTCGGCCAGTTACTCCACCAGCATTTTTAGCTGGTTGAGCTCGGCGTCGCGGGCTGCAAAATGCAAGATAAAGGTGATTAGTATCAAAAGCTGGATTGGATTAAGGAGCGGTTTCATAGCCGTACCGTCGATGGTCGCCAGCAGCTGCTTGCGCTGGTCTTCCCACTCCAGTTCGGCTATGCCAGCCTTTTTGGAGACATCCTCCAGCTCGCGCTGGGCCACCTCCAGCTCCGCCTTGAAGCGGAGAGCATCAAGTTCCCCGTAGGGCACCGGGGAGTAATGGTCTGACTCCGAGGAGTCGTCCGGCAGGGGCTGACCGGCCAGCGCAGAAGATGGATTCCATTGAATAAGCCTGAAACAAAGATGATCGTCAAAAACAAAAGGGAATCGAAGACGAATCGTAAAGGAAAAAGATGACGATTATTGCCTCCGAAGCGCTGGCGCGACTCCCCTCCACCTCGTCAGCAGCGCGGCGCCTGCTGTTGCTGCTCGTCATGCTTCAGGGATTTGCGCTGATTGGGAAAAGAAGACTTGAGGTTGGTGAAGATTTGAGGGCTAAAGGCTTCGTGAAGAGCTGGGGGCACCTACGGTTTTCATTTATAGGCCTGGCGAAATAGATCGTGGCCTCAGGTCGTGGCTTTAGATCGTGGCGCATATCCCAAGAAACTTGGAAGGTGGAGAGGTTTCCTTGACCGATCCGTTGTCAGGTCGTTTGGAGTTCAAGGCTGAGCCGTATTCGGTTGACTGGCTCGGCTAAAAGGAAGTTAAGGTGTCGTTCGGGTATTGGCATTTTTTGGCTATCGAATGGGTCGTTCAGCGTTGCAATTAAGGACGTGCAGAGAAAAAGGAAAATAAAATTACAGAAGCAAATGTTGCAAGGACGAGCTTTTCTTGCACTTCCTCTGACAAGGCTTGAGGCACTCCTTCCCTTGTCTCGGCAATTGGATTGTTCCCCATTGATGGGTTTGATGATGACGAGCCTGATCCTGAAAGAATAATATTGCTGAGTCAGGGGTGTTGGGAAATAAAAGATAACAATATTAAGTGCAAATGTTTACCTCATGCCTAACTTCCTGAACTGGAGCAGGGTTTTGTTCAGCCACTGGTGAAGGGGGTGCTCGTGGCAAAGATGAAGCTTCTGTGTGAGAGGGTGCTGATACAGTCTCTGGCAACTCCGGAGCTTCTGGCTGGAGAGGAGATGGATTCACCTCTGCTATGGTTGATGTTTCTTCCTGGCTAATGGGTGATTGAGCCATTGGAGGACTTGAAGGCTCTGGTTGGATGGGGAAGTTCATCTCTGGCAAGGTTGGTGTTTCTGTCTGAGCAGGGGGTGATTGAGTCCCTGATGAAGATGAGATCTCTACTTGGACAGATGGTTCAGCCCTGGGTGGACTTGCATGTTGAGAGACGGGGACATCCACAAGTTGATCCACCATTGTTTCTTTTACAAATACCAGATTAAGGGTAAATGCCAGTGTTGGTCTTTGAGCAAGGAGTAATAAAAGTCATACCAGTAGATGTAACATTGGCAGGTTCTGAAGCTGAGGATTGCTGATTTTTAGTCTGAAATCGCACAGGATGAGATTTATGAGAAAAGAGTAATCCTGTGATCAAGAAAGAGGGAATTTTACCTCAATAAGGACTTTCTTGATGGTTCATCTCCTCTTAGCATTTGGAGGTGCGATCAGAGACAGGCCTTGCCTCTCGTCAACAGTAATACTGGACAGAATTGGGTCTGTTGTAGCACACCTAGCCATTAGTTGAGCCAGGGTTGGTGATCTAAATCCCAATGCTGAGATTGGGCCTACTGCATTGTAAGCAATCTCCCTGGCTAGAGGGGCAGGCACTGTGTTCTGAGGGTAAAAAAATCAAGAACATGGTTAGAGGAAGAAATGTCTGATTTGAGGTAAGGGATAATCATGATTACCTCTGAAGTTGGCTGAAAATCAGGCATCAGTTCTATACAAAATAAATGCACAGGCTCACTGAAAATATGGTCATGGAATTCTTGCCACCAGGAGTTGAAGGTGGGGTGAGCTACTCTTGTAGGTGTGAAGGGCCAGGTGTAAACAGTTGGACTGCATACATACTGAAAAACCCTGCTGGTTTGAGTAAGTTCTTTGATTTTCTCTCTGGGCTTGAGGAATTCATGCAGAAATAGCCTTGGGGGCATCTGGCCACATCCAAGTTGTCGAGCCATCATGTTGGGCTGGTAGTATTCATAAGTACTGTGGTTTAGCCTCCCTCCACTAAATTCAGCTAGCAGAATGCATGGATGGATGAGGATATTGAGGATTTCCAGAAATCTTCCATCTTGGCGTCCAGCTTCAAAGGAGAACTCACAAGGGAGAGTTAAATTATCATTGTCCAAATAAGGAAGCCAGAGAGGGTTTGGAAAGCCTTTGAAGAAGAGCTCAAAGAGCTGACTGACATTCTGCTTGATGGGAATAGTTGAAGCAGCTTCTCCATAGGTGTGACATCCTCTGGTGACTTGGGCTTCCCCTTCATGATAGTCGGATGAAGGAAAAGACCGGGTGTTGAGGTCAATACCAACAATCTGGTGCGTGTGCAGTTGCAGCCACATTTGTACAAACTACCAAGGGCCATTGACACATGCTATCTTCTGGCTAGTGTACATTTGGGTGATAGTTTGATGAAGCATGTGGTATACACTGCCCACGAGGTATTTTCCAAGGGGAAGGCGCTTACCACTACCCAATTGTGTAGCCATTGCAATGTGATTCAGAGTAGGCTCATTGGCTTTACCACAGAAGATGAACCTGCATAGCCACATGTTCAGGAATGCCCTATATTCAACTTCACCAAGGGGGCCATCTTTCATATGATTCTGGATATAATTTTTATATCCGCTCCTTGGTTTCACTCCTGTTTGTCTTGTAGAACCTTTGAAATCCCAGGGGTGAACAGATCCTGAAATGTCAAGGCCGGTAATCATGTATACATCAGCCAGAGTTGGGGACATTGGGCCGTGACCAAAAAGGAAGGCGTTGACACCATTTGACCAGAAGTGGCAAGCTGCTATCAAAAGGTCTTCGTTTTTGGGTGTCTCGGCCAAAGAAAGCTCCAAGCATTGAGTAATACGGTGGGTATCCCAGTTTTGGGTCCTGACACTTTTATCCACAAGAATTCTTTTGTACCAATTCCTCTAGCCCGCAATTGGGGGTAAGGTCCAATTCTTGAAGGCGTCCTACCACAGGGGAGGCTTAGTTAAAGCCGCTTTGAAGGGGATCCTTTGGGATTCGGCTGCGATGAATTCACGAGGATCAGAAACTCCCACGGGACCAAGGAAGTAGGACGTCGAATTGGCCTCAGTGCGAATCAAAAGCTCAGTGGAAAGCTCCTGAGAGAGGGCGGAGAAGAAATCTTAGGTAAAAAATTGAAAAGCTAAGTGCCGAATGAAGCTTATGGTGGAGGAATTTACCTGAGCAGCTTGATTTGGACCCGCCATTAAGGATTTGAGCTCAAGAAAAGGTGATCTAGGGTTTGGATCTAGGTGAAGACTCCGACGGATTGCGAAGAGAGAGAACGGGTGTTGAACAGATTCAATCTGAAGACGTTGGTGGCTGGAGTCAATTCCGGAATAAAATTACTTTTATCCCGTAATTGAAGGGGCATATGTTAACACCAAAATTTGGTAAGGTAAGGAGTCTGACTTGTGGGTCCAACTCGGTGAGGAATCCGTCCGGCGGAAGGAAGGTTTCTTCAGATGAATTCGGCAGAAGAGTCCGCGGTCGGCAATTTGCTTCCGTTCGGCAAGGAAACTGTTGCGCTGATTTTGCAGGATTGCGTGGTGACGTGGCCCGAATGGAAGGGATGAATGGATGGATAAGTGGTCGCATTTAGAGATAAATTAGGTATCGAATCCATTCGAGGTCATGCGTAACAGGGTATAAATATGAACCCTGAATGTATGTAACAGATATTCGAAACATTCTCAATACAAACCGGCTTTGCGCCAAACCCTAGAGTCCTTTGTCGTGTCGTCGAGTTCTTCGAGAGGGTTCATCGATCCGTCGAACTCCGTGAGTACCGGCAACCTTGTATCATGTCTAGTATCACGCGGTGGATTTAGATTTGATGCAAGTAGTCTTGTTACCATGCTTAGTGTCATGCGGTAGATTCAAGCTTGGTTCAAGAGGGTTTCTTGTTAGGTCATGAGCCATGTGGTAGGCTAAGATCTAGCCTGAAGCTAGTTATCGGCTCTATTGAATTTTGGCAAGATTCAATAGATTCATTAAGTTACCCCGTGTTGCTTCGAGTTTTTGCTTTATGTTTAAATTCATGTAACACTTCTTTGCCCAATCTAGATGGGTTTGGATCGGCTTTATCTTCTTTGATGATCCTCATACGAGTCAAGTTCGTACCCTTAGCTTAAATAGCACGTGGATCACATGCTCCTTGATAGCCGAAACCGAATCGATCTAGGTTGCCACGTGTTGCGGGTTCAAGCTTGCCAAATCTTGCATAAATCTTGAAAGAACTGGGTATCACGCGGTAGATGCAGGTTTTTGGGTTGTTTTGGATCTAATCATCCGGTGGATTATATTTCAATCCAATCTGATAGATTTATCCTGTTTGGTAATGTTCGTTCCTTCTTCATGGACCCCGAATCGGCTGTTCAGCTGTGTTCGGTTATGCTTTCATGAGTAAAATGTGTTCATAATTTATGCTTTAAATATTGTATGCTTTTAGCCTTCCATATTTAGATTGTATCATGCGGTGGATAGATCTATTTGTGGAATGTGGTGTGATCTCAAACAAGTTGTATCATGTGGTGGATAGATTTGTTTGGTATCATGCTCGACGGGTTTTAAAGTACCTAGACATGCGGTAGACTAGTGCTTTGGACCCATGCATGTTTGTTTATTACATATTTATGATCATGCTTTTACTTCATTTATTATTCAATGTTGTTTATCAAGGAAATCGGTCATGGCCTTACACACGTGCATCTTTACACAAATAAAGACTGATCTACCGTCATGTTTATGTCATCTATTCGGCTGTGTTACTTTTCGCACTTTAAAGCTCCCGAATGGTTTCTAGTTTGCTGACAGATAGCTCTTTATAGCTATATGTCATCTTACTTGGCTTTCTAGCCGTAAATATGGAACTGTCTGGTACCACCCGGCAAGTTCCAAGCTTTGGAATTTAACTACTTTTTCTTTTGTTAATTTTCAGGGAAAATTGACTGGCACGTCTTGTGATCTCTTAGTGTGTGAAGCCAGCTTCTTCAGCTTGCTGTGTGCTTGGCGTGAGGTGCAGATTTTACGTCAACACATCTTTCATAGAAAATTTAGCGAGCATGTAAGCATCGTTCTTAGTCTCGACTTGTTTCTCACCACTTCACCTTTCTCTCCCTCTTTGTTCTTCCACACCCACTTTGTACCAATCGGCTTACACCCTGGGGGAAAGTCAACCAACTCCCAAACATGATTCCTCTCAAAGTTCTCCAACTCCTCATGCATCGAATTGGCTCAAATGTGATCAGATAGTGCGTGTCCAATGTCTTTGGGCTCAAAAGTAGCAACAAATGCAACACGAGAGAAATGAGAATTGTTTCAAACCCTCGACCGTGTAGTGCGTTCATTTAAGTCGCCGATGATCCTCGAAGCTGGGTGATCCACTTGTACTCGCCGGGGAGGTTCTCGCCTCGATGCTACCTCCCCCTCAACTATAGCTTCTCCTCGATCTTGGTTTGTCGTCGTAGGTGTAGGAGAGGGTCCGTCCACCACCGTAGTCGAAGTAGTAGGTTCGTCCACCACTGGGAGCACCACACCACCATCTTCATCGTCTCCATGTTCATGCTCCTCCTCCTGAAAGATCTCCTCGCCAAGCTCATCATCACCTGCACACTCAAAGACGAGCTGACTATGTGGTTGTGTCTCATCGAAGGTTACCTCGCAAGTCTCCACGATTTGGTTAGTTTCAAGATTGAGCACACGATATGCTCTAGAATGAGATGCATAACCAAAGAACATACCATCGACAGACCTAGCCCTTGCAAGCAAAGACATGGAAGTGACTCACCTTGGGTGTGCGACCGTGCATCAACTCATAGCATGTTTTCTTCTTATGCACTCTGAGATAGATCCTGTTTGACAAATAGCAGGCGGTATTCACCGCCTCAGCCCAATACCTTCTCGGAGTCCTATGCTCATCAAGCATCGTCCGAGCCATCTCGCACAAGGTCCTGTTCTTCCTTTCCACAACACCATTCTGGGGAGGCGTATACGGACTCGAAAACTGGTGTTCAAGACCCAAGTCATGGCAAAAGGTTTCAAAACGAGAGTTTCTGAATTCCGAGCCATTGTCACTGCGAATTGCTCGTATGGCATCTCCGTGTCTCTTGTTCCTCAACCTCAAGACTAGATCTCGAACAAAACCAAACGTCTCCCCCTTATCCTCGAGAAAGAACACCCACGCATACCGAGAATAGTCGTCCACCACAACAACGACATACCACTTCCCACCCGCAGATCGCACACGAGCTGGGCCAACAAGGTCCATATGGAGCACCTCGCATGGACACTCAGCCATCACATCGGTGAGAGGCGGGTGAGAAGAGGCTACCATCTTGGCATGCCTACACCGCGCACAAACCAACTCTTTCTCAAGCCTCAACCGTGGCAACCCTCGGACCAAATTGAGTTTACTCAAGCGAGACAAAAAGGTCAAAGCTCAAGTGACCCAACTTCCTATGCCACTTCCACAACTCACTCGAAGAACCAGCCAAGAAACAACGCTCCACACCCGAAGACTAAGAAAAATCAGCACGAAACACCTGACCCTCGGGAACGACCATACAGACAAGGTCCCCTCGAGAGTCCAAAATCCGAGAACCACCTGGCCGAAACAACACCTCAAAACCTTCATCCAATAGCTGGGACACAGAAAGCAAATTCTACCCCGGCGATGGAACAAGAGCAAAACGCCTGAGAGTGATCTTGTCACTCACCTTAATCTCACCTTCTGAAAGCACACGCCCACGCCCATTGTCCCCAAACGTGATGTACCTCCTTGTCACCACCGGGACGAGACGTGAGAACCACCCCCTGTCTCCGGTCATATGCCTCGAGCAATCGAAGTCAATCAACCAAATGTTCTTTAAGTCTCCCACCTGAAATTCAAAAACGAGCACGTGAGCAAACAAACGACACAGCACTGGGTTAGTACCAAAAGAGCAAAACCAATGCTGAGCCATTTGCTCGAAAGTGGGGTTAGCACAAATGAACCCATCTCTCCAACCAAAGCTACCTCCACAAACACCACCACGGTAACGACCACGAGGGAACCAACCCTCTCTGCCTGGAGGAGGACCAAAACCATGAAAGAAAGCTCGTGGACTGTCCATCCTCTCCTTCTCAAAGCTACGACTCCTCCCATCCCCGTAGTGAACTCGAGGGGGGGAATGCCTAGCAACCTGACCTCCTGCAAACTCTCCATCCCAACCACTAGAACCACGATCTCCAGAAACAACCCTCGCGCCTTTATGAGCACGAAACCCAAACTGCAGCCTGTCCAGGCCTGCACCGGTCTGACTAGTGCCCCACACCGGTCTGACCTGTGTAGCCTGGGCAGCAGCACCTCCAACAGCCTTCCGCTCTCCCCAAGCCCAAACTGTCGTCACACTCGCCTTGGCCCTGGGCATCTGTACACGAGGCTCAAGTACACCATCGAAAGGGTGGTACTTGTCCTTGTTAGCCCACTCCTTCGCCATTCTCTCCTCTCGCTTCCTCTTGAAGCAAAACTCATCCTTGTGGCCATCTCTCCCACAATAGCCACAATGGAACCTCACAAGCTTAGGGTTATGCTTGGGCTTTGGCTGCTCACTTGGTTTCTCTCCACTCAACTTCTCCACCGGTTTCTCCCCAAGGCTTCTCACTTTCTTTCCCAATGAACACTTTCCTGGAAGTGCTCACAAACTTGATAGGATTTTGGAGATAATTTGTTGGTATAGGAAACACGGGTGGAGTTGGGGTTGTGTCTAGTCGGTTCCTAAGATGGTTAGGTTTAGGAGGGAAATCATTTTTGTGGTGGGTTTTTGGTGGCTCTGGGATATTCTCTCCACTTCCCTCACCAACCTTGTTTGCCCCAAGTCCCTCACCATCCTGCCTCTTAAATGCCCCGATCATCATCCTTAACTGAGGCTCATGACCAGACAACCAACCCATCAACTTTCTCAGCTCATCATTTTCATCCTGCACGTGATCAACATAATGCACAAGTTCCAAATTCTTCAAAGCATGCATTTCACAGGTAGAGCAAGATGTAGGAATTGGTTCTTTCAGCTTAGCCTCAAGGGAAGCAGTGTAAGCATGCATCTCATCAATCTTAGCATGCAAGACAGGGAAAGAAGTACAAGCACCTAGCAAAGCAGGTCTAGATTTAAGCTCAACCACTTCAACCCTAAGCACATCTAGTTCCTCACACTTGGAGGCATGCTTCTCCTTAAACAAAGCAAGATCAGCAAGAAATATGGAGCAATCAGCACAATCAACCTCATCCGAGACAACAGGGCCAGCCTTAAGGGAATCAATCTCAAGCTTGCTATCAAGAACCTGTGTTTCTAGCTCAGCCACTCTAGTTGTAGCATCCTCGAGTGAGGCCCTAAGCTCTTTTCTCATTTTCTTAGCCTCTCTAAGCATATCACCACAGTTATCAAGCAACGAGCCAAGCCTCTCATTCTCTTGGCGCGAGAAGGGAAGTTCATCACGCACCTCGTCGTTGGAATCAGAGTCCGAGTCGCTCTGTGTGCTCTTCTTGCTGTCGGAGCTCAGCGCCATGGTGCAGAAGCCATCTCTAGCGAAGCGGCTCAGCCCGCTCAGGTTCTTGGACGACTTCCTGTTCTTGCGACGATCACCTTCATCTTCACTGCTGCTCGAGCTCGAGGTGGAGTACGCGGAACTGGAGTCGACGTCGCTCGCTCTAACCATCTCTTGGGCCTTGCCTCGGCTCTCCTTCTTCCTCGATCATCGCTCGTCCTTGTGCTTGTTCTTGTGCTTGCTCTTGTGGTCATGCCTCGACCGGTACTTGCCATCCATACTCTACTTGTGCTTGTAGCCGTCCTTGTTCTCAACCTTCTTTGGGCAGTCGACGACGAAGTGTCCCGGCTTGCCGCACTGGAAGCATGTCCTCTTGTTCCTCCTCATGTTCACCCGGTTCTCGTGCAACCTCTCGAACCTCCTCCTCAGCAACGCCAGCTCATCCTCTCCAAGCACATCGAACTCCTCATCTGGCATAGACATCAAAGAGGACAAAGAGAACATCTTGGTGGATGGGTTAGTGTTAGCCTTTCCTTTCAAATCACCAACGAGGGCAAGAATATGGGAATCAGTCGAACCCTCAAGCATGGCAGTCATGCCCCTATCCACCTCAGCCGACTTGAGCTTCGAGAACAGCTTGTTCACCGTCAAAGTATCATACTTTTCTGACTCCACAATGGCCTCGAACTTTCCGCCCCAAATCGTACGATCCAAAGAGTGTAAGAGCTTGACAGCTCTATCATGATCATCGTACGGGAGCACGTCCACATTGGCCCTCATGTTGTTCACAACCACCGTGAACCTCTGAAACAAGGCATCGATGGACTCACCGAGGAGATGAGTAAAGTTCTCGTGCTCTCTCTGGTACGTCGCATACATCCGTGCCTGAACCTGGGCATTCCCAAGTGCTCGGTGTGCACCCGATCGAACTCAGGCTGACACAAAGCACGAAACAAGTAGTCAACCGCCGTATTGTTGGCTTTGAACATGTCTCTCGATCCTGGAGCAAGGAAGTTCATCGGCTGGACATAGCCTGTGTCCACCGTGACATCCCAAAGGATCTGACCCTTTCCGCGGAGAAACGCAGCCATCCGCTTACTCCACATCTAGTAGTTCTTACCATCGAAGTGTGGAGGACCCAATCTCTGTTCCTGGTACGCCATCCTTGGATCTTAGACTAGTTAGAGTCAATAAAGACCCGAACCGGCTCTGATACCACTTGAAGGACCGATACGGCAAACCAGAGAGGGGGGAGTGAATGGGAGCAATAAAAAATCTTCTCGAAGGAGATGGAAACTCCAACAAGATGAACACATCTTCCAACACACGTCTCCGACTCACTACCCAAGTTGGCCAAGCCCACGTAGCCACTGGAGTGCCACTGGACTTAGGAACCAACACACATCCTTCCGACCCGAAAACGCAGCGGAACACCAAACCTCGAGTCCACTGACCCACACCGGTCAGACCGGTGAGCACCACCGGTCAGACCGGTCCCTGCTGGTGAGAGTTGACGACTTCCACAGAAAGGCTTCACACCGGTCAGGCTGGTGAGACACACCAGTCAGACCGGTGTCTAAGCCTGAAAGCCCCCAAATCACCAAACAGGCCTACCGACCTCCAAACTGACCCAAACTCGAAACAACCCCAACACAGGACAACAGCAAACTCACCCAGACGTTCACCCGAGCAAAAACCCACTAAGGGTTGCACCGGTCAGACCGGTCAGCAGCACCGGTCAGACCGGTGTAGCCTGGGCAGCTCGGGATGAACAACACCCGCAGGTAAACTCCCCCAAATCCAAACTTCGATCTCCTGAATCGCTCCACGGACTTGAACAGGACTTTGGGGATAGAAGGAACACCTCATGAGGAGTCCATAGCCAAGTTTAATCCCACCAAAACTTGTCCAAAAGGAGGAATCGAAGAAATCCCGCCAAGAACACCTCTAACCCTAGAACTCGGAAAACCCCAAAATCGACCCTCTTTACTCATGGATTTGGGAGGGGAATCACAGCCCAAAGCACCATGAAGGGTTCCCACAAATTTGCCCCATCAAATCCCCAAGAGCAAGGTCCCGAAAACAACCCAAAGAAATCACCAAGAAAGGGCTCCGAAAATCACCACCAAGAACAACCTGGAACAACACATCCAAACCTTGAGGAACCACGCCGAATCATCTATACATGCCACAAAGGTTCATACAAGATCTAGCTTTGAGGACCAGGAGCGTCCCAGTGGTCGATGGATGACCGCTCCTCAGTGATGAGTGATTGACAACGGGTGTTGGACTGACTCTTGGCTTAGTGCGCAGGTGTAGGCTGCGGCCTAGTTCGTGTTGTTGCAGGTGAAGAACGGGCGCGAAAGGTCTTCAGCCTTGAGGGGCCTCCAGGAGATGGAGAGACAAGTAGGCTCGGTTCGAGGGATCCGGTGGACAGCGGGACTGGGTGCGGGCCACATGGTGGGGACACGAGCAAGACGAAGTCATGGACAATCGAGCCGGTGCACGGTGGCGGTCGAGTCAAGTGGTTTGGCGGGAGGCCGGACCGAGCACGCGGGGTTTGGTGGTTTGCCCACAAAACCATCGGAGGACGGTTTCTTGGTTTGGGCCTCAAAACCAAGTCCGAGGGCCCAACACGACGGAGACGGGATCCGGGCATGTCGGGAAGCTTCGAGGCGGAGGAGACGCGGCGGGATCGCATGGCTTGCGTCGGGAGGACGCGGGGTGCGGCAAAGACGTGGCCGTCCGATGGCAAGACCCACAAACATTACCTAAATGCCCCTGCGTGGGTTGTATCGTTAGTAGTTAAGTTAGGGGTAGTCGAGTCATTTACCACTCCGGCGGGACCCGATATATAAGCCATGAGGGTGTGTGAGTGGCTCTCTCTCTCTCTCTCTCTCTCTGCGGCTTAGGGTTTCATTTCCTCCCTCCCATTTTCTCATTTTCGTAGCTATTTTATTCTCTATTTTCTCTAGGCTAGCATGAGAGCTTCATGAGAGATTTGTTGAGAGGGATGGATGCTAGGGCGGCATGCTAGACCTTGTGAATCTTTCCTGGTTTGTATAGAAGATTCGAAATTGTGTTTTTCGTGGTCTTTTTTTGCTTGTTTTCGTGCCTTTGGTCTCGGTGTGATTTCGCGGAATTGAGTGGGTTTCTCCCCGGATTTCTTTGAGGGAAACATGGATAGGTGTCTCGTGCATCTTTGTGATTGAGCTTGTGCCCTCAAACTCCGGGAAACCACTTTGATTCAAGGATTTTCGTTCGGTGCTCTAGCTTTTGGTGGTGCTGAAAGGATTCACGATTCCCGGTGATTTCGGGAGTTAGGAGGCAAGATTTTTGGGCTATAGCATCCTTGTGTGACGCTTTTCAAGTCCCCAAACCCTTGTCTCCACAGCTTCAACCGTTTGGGAAATCCGATGATGATTTCGGGAAGTTGACTTTCGGGGTCGTGCGTTTTCTACTCTGTCCGCACCTCGTTTGGAAAATTATTGCTTCGTTTCGTTTCGATCCAGTTTTGCTTTAGGTTTTCGTTGCAGCCGGTTTGCGGACGGTCCGAGCTTCAGTAGCGGACGGTCCGGGGCCGCGCGGACGGTCCGCCTAGCCTTTGCGGATGGTCTGTTTTTCTCGGGTCGCTTCTATTGGTTCTGTGTGCTTTATCGGACGGTCCGCGGCGTAGGGCCGGACAGTCCGCAGTGTTGGCGCGGACTGTCCGCGGCAGCAGGCCAGACGGTCCGCGAGGCCAGTGCGGACGGTTCGCCCTCCTGGTCGGACGGTCCGCCAGAGCCTGTGTGCTTTGCTTCTTGGTTCGATTCCTCCCTTCCTTTCTTGTGCTTCCGCGTGTGCTTCAAGGAATCGTTCCTAGGACTAGAGGTTGATCCATAACCTCGTTGTCTTGGCGATTGGTGTGTGATTTGATCCATCGCTTGTGTGTGACTGGGATTTGACTAGGGTATAGGCCAAATTCTTTGAGAAGAATTTTTACCGACTCCTATTCACTCCCCCCATCTCTAGTCGCCATCTGATCCTTCAATTGGTATCAGAGCTTGGTGCCGGATTCTTTGTGACTTTGACAAGTCTTGAATCCTAAGATGGCGTACGTTGAGCGGGGTGGTCCGCCGCACTTCGATGGCAAGGGTTACCACAAGTGGGCGGCTCGTATGATGATCTTTCTTCATGGAAAGCTGTTGGATTTCGTTGTGGTTGACAAGACCTATGCTATTCTGGTCAACATCCATACTCTTATGGTGACCGATGCTGGTGCTAAGGCCAAGTATGAGGCTAATGCAAAAGTCGTTGATCACTTGGTCCGGAGCTTGTGTGATCCTGAGTTTTAGCGTGTTCGCCATTTGAATCTTGCTTGGCAAATTTGGGAGAAGTTGTTGGTTGCTCACGGTGGTGATAACCATGTGAAGGCCCGCCTCTTTGTTTCTTACCGGATGTAATATGAGAATTTCACCCCACTTCCCGGTGAGGACACCGATGCGATGTTTCAGAGGTTCACCGCCATCGTGAACAACATGAAGGCTAATGTTGAGGATTTTCCTTACACCGAGCATGATCAGGCTTTGAAGCTCTTGCATGTGTTGGACCCAAATGTTTGGGGTGCTAAGGTTGAGGCCATCAAGGAGTCTGGGCAATATTTGACTATTGAGTTGGATGACCTCTTCTCTAAGCTAAAATCGGCTGAGGTTGACAGGAAGTTGCACTCCAAGCATGAGGGCTCGACTGACCATAGTCTTGCTCTTGTGGGCGGATCAAAGGGCAAATCTAACCCTTCCTGTTGACAATTTCCCTTTTCTAATCTTATGTCTATTCCAGATGAGGAGTTTGATGTGCTGGGCGAGGAAGAGCTGGCCTTGCTCTCAAGAAGGTTTGATCGACTACACGAGAGTCTGAGGAATGCAAGACGGAGCTCAGGGACGTGCTACAAGTGTGGCAAGCGTGGCCACTTCATCGCCGAGTGCCCGGAAGCGGAGGAGAACAAGTACAAGATGAACGAGTACAAGGCGCACCCGAGGCGTGAAGACAAGTACTCCTCCAAGGGCAAGCACTTCAGCAAGTCCAAGAGCAAGGACAAGGACAAGCGGCGACCGAGCAAGGGAGGCTACAAGAAGAACAAGGCAAGAGCCATGGTGGCCTGTGCGAGTGACGTCGACTCAAGCTCAAGCGACGAGCAGCCAAGTTCAAGCAGTGAAGATGAAGACGCCGGGAGGCGCAAGGGCAAGAAGAGTGCAAGCCGGAACCTCAGCGGATTGAGCTGTGTGGCGCTTGAAGGCTTTTGTGGCATGGCCCATAACTCGAGCAGCAAGAAGAGAGACAAGGAAGACAGCGACTCTGACTCGGAGGATGAGGTAAATCATGACCCCGACTCTTTGCTTGCTGAGATCACTAGGTTGAATGGCTTGATTGACAACCGTGATAGTGTGTTGAGAGATGCTAAGAAGATGAGGAAAGATCTTAGGGCTCAACTTGAGAATGCTAGTGAGAAAGTAGGAGAGTTAGAGTCCAAATTGCTTGAATTGAAACTAGAGAATGACTCTTCGAAACTTGCTCCTACTACTCCTGATGATGTTGAGTGTCTTGAGTGAGATGCATGGTTGAATGAGATCAAGTTGCTTAATGAGAAGAATGCTTCTACTTTGGCAAAACTAGATGCTCTTAGGACTGAGTATGATGAGTTGAAGTCTAGACCTACTTTGCTTGGTGCTAGTAAATCATGTCCTACTATGCATGCTAAGCTTGTTGATGCTCGTTCTACCATTAGTTCTTTGGAAGCATCTTTGAAATCTCCTGTTGCAAATGCATGCTCTAGCTGTGATGAAGTTACATTGCGCAATCTTGAACTTACTTCCCGTTTGGATGTCATCTATGAGGAGAATGACTATTTGAGGAAGGTGTTGGGTTGTTTGTTCGGGCGGGGAACCTCAATTGAAAATCATGATTGAGGAGTTCAAGAGAGTGGATGGTCGTGGTTTGGGTTTTGAGAAGTTGGGTGAGAAAGTGGGAGAGAACTGTGGGGAGAGTGTGTATGAGAAGTGTGTTGAGTCTAACCCTGAGTTTGAGGTGATCGGAGACATCCAAGTCCCACTTCCAAAAGCACCCAAGAACTCTTTCACACCAAAGCCCAACCACCTTTGCAACAAGCTTGACACAACCCAAGATCCACCCAAATTCCCACCTAAGACAAATGACTTCAAGAAACCGGTGAGGTTTGTGAGTGAGAAGGGTGAGAAGCCTAGAGAGAAGCCAGAGCCAAAACCAAAACCCATCCCCATCAGGTGTGAGTATTGTGGCAAGGAGAGGCATCTTGCAGAGTTTTGCTACAAGAGGAAGAGGGATGAGAGGCTTGCTAGGGAGCAAGCAAACCAGGACAGGTATCGCCAGTCTCATGGTATTCCTGAGCCTAGAGTGCCACTTCCACGGGGTGTGGGAAGTGTGAGGAGTGTTGGCAGGTTCCCACAGAGAGGTGGTGGTGCGAGGTTTGAGAGGAGAGATGATGGTGTGCGTGCTGGTGAGAGGTTTGGTCGGGCTCGTGGTGGTTTTGCTGGACGTCCTCCTACTCGTCCTCAATACGGGTTTAGGGGAGATGATCGCAGCTTTGGGTTCCAGAGGAACTACGGACCACGTTTTCCCCCTCGTGGTGCTCGTACTCCTTCCATGGGACATGGGAAGTTTGGTGGCAAGGGAATGATGTTTGCTAACCCCTCTTTTGAGCAGATGGCTCGACACTGGTTTAACATTCTTTGTGCTAACCCCAGTGTCGAGTCGCTAGCTCACTCTCGTTCTTGTTTCTGACTACAGGCAGGAGGCTTGGAGAACATTTGGTTGATCGACTACGGATGTTCCCGACACATGACCGGAGATAAGAAGTGGTTCTCCAGCCTCACCCTAGTGAAGGAAAAGATGTACATCACATTAGGGGACAATGGACGAGGAAGGGTGATTTCTGAGGGTGTTGTGCATGTGAGTGACAAGGTAACGTTGAAGAGGGTGGCCTTGTGAAGTCTTTGGGTTTCAATTTGCTTTCGGTTTCTCAATTGCTTGATGAGGGTTTTGAGGTGCGTTTCAAGTCTGGCGATTCTCGTTTGCTGGATTCTCGAGGTGATCTTGTCTGTATGATCCTCCCCGAGGGTCAGATTTTTAGTACTGATTTCTCTCATTCTTTGGGCCCTGCTCGTTGTTTGATGGTTGGTCCTTCTTCTGATTTGTGGAAATGGCATAGGCGGTTGGGACACTTGAGCTTTGATTTGGTTTCCCGCTTGAGTGGTCTTGACCTTGTCCGAGGATTGCCGAGGTTGAAGCTTGAGAAGGATTTGGTTTGTGCTCTGTGTAGGCATGGCAAGATGGTAGCCACTCCCCATCCACCCCTGACCGATGTCATGACCGAGCGTCCTACAGAGCTGTTGCATATGGACCTTGTTGGGCCAGCTCGAGTTCGCTCGGTGGGTGGGAAGTGGTATGTCCTTGTTGTGGTGGACGATTACTCTCGCTATGCTTGGGTGTTTTTCTTGGAAGACGAGAGTGAGACATTTGGTTTTGTTCGAGATCTGATCGTGAGGTTGAAAAACGAGAGGCATGGGAATGCTATTCGAGCTATCCGCAGTGATAATGGCTCAGAGTTCAAGAACTCTCGTTTTGATGCCTTTCGTCGTGATCTAGGTCTTGAACATCAGTATTCGACCTCTTTTGTGGCCCCTCAAAATGGAGTCGTGGAAAGGAAAAATTGGACTCTTTGTGAGATGGCTAGGACGATGCTCGATGAGCACAGGACTCCTAGGAGGTATTGGGCTGTGGCGGTCAATACGGCTTGTCATGTTTCCTACAGGATTTTATTGCAAGCTTTCAAGAAGAAGACCTGTTACGAGCTTATGCATGGTCGGGCACCCAAGGTGAGTCATTTCCGAGTCTTTGGCTGCAAGTGCTTTATTCTTAAGAAGGGAAAACTTGACAAGTTTGAGGCTAGGTCTAGTGATGGTATTTTCTTTGGATATGCTAACCACTCTAGAGCCTATAGGGTGCTTAACCTTGGGACTAACAAAATCATGGAGACTTGCGAGGTAACCTTCGACGAGACAATGCCATGTACCTCTCTTGGCTTTGAATGTGCAGGTGAAGAGGAGATGGCCGAGGACCTCTTTGAAGAGGAGAAGGATGAAGCTGGAGATGATGATGGGGAGAACCATTGTGGACCAGGAGCGTCCCAGTGGTCGGTGGATGACCGCTCCTTAGTGATGAGTGATTGACAACGGGTGTTGGACTGACTCTTGGCTTAGTGCGCAGGTGTAGGCTGCGGCCTAGTTCGTGTTGTTGCAGGTGAAGAACGGGCGCGAAAGGTCTTCAGCCTTGAGGGGCCTCCGGGAGATGGAGAGACAAGTAGGCTCGGTTCGAGGGACCCGGTGGACAGCGGGACTAGTGCGGGCCACATGGTGGCGACACAAGCAAGACGAAGTCATGGACAAGTGAGCCGGTGCACGGTGGCGGTCAAGTCAAGTGGTTTGGCGGGAGGCCGGGACCGGCATGCGGGGTTTGGTGGTTTGCCCACAAAACCATCGGCGTACGGTTTCTTGGTTTGGGCCTCAAAACCAAGTCCGAGGGCCCAACACGACGGAGACGGGATCCGGGTGTGTCGGGAAGCTTCGAAGCGGAGGACACGCGGCGGGATCGCATGGCTTGCGTCGGGAGGACGCGGGGTGCGGCAAAGGCGTGGCCGTCCGATGGCAAGACCCACAAACATTACCAAAATGCCCCTACGTGGGTTGTATCGCCAGTAGTGTAGTTAGGGGTAGTCGAGTCATTTACCACTCCGGCGGGACCGGATATATAAGCCTGGAGTGTGTATTGATGGCTCTCTCTCTCCGCGACTTAGGGTTTCATTTCCCCCCTTCTCTTTCTCATTTTCGTAGCCATTTTCCTTCCTATTTTCTCTAGGCTAGCATGAGAGCTTCATGAGAGATTTGTTGAGAGGGATGGATGCTTGGGCGGCATGCTAGACCTTGTGAATCTTTCCTGGTTTGTATAGAAGATTCGGGGTTGTTTTTCGTGCCTTTTTGTGCTTATTTTCGTGCCTTTGTTCCCGGTGGGATTCCGCGGATTTGAGTGAGTTTCTTCCCGGATTTCTTTGAGGGAAACATGGATAGATGTCCTGTGCATCTTTGTGCTTGATCTTGTGCCCTCAAACGCCGGGAAACGACTTCGATTCATGAGTTTTCGTTCGGTGCTCTAGTTTTTGGTGGTGCTCAAAGGATTCGCGATTCCCGGTGTTTTAGGGAGTTAGGAGGCAAGATTTTTGGGCTATAGCATCCTTGTGTGACGCTTTTCAAGTCCCCAAACCCTTGTCTCTATAGCTTCAACCGTTTGGGAAATCCGATGATGATTTGGGGGAGTTGACTTTCGGGGTCGGGCTATTTTCCGTTCGTCCGCACCGGCGGACGGTCCGCGAGGACCAGGCGGACGGTCCGCGCGGGTCCACTTCATCCCGTGTTCTTCGTGTTCTTGCTCGTCCTTTGTTTCGATCCGTTGTGATTTTGGTTTTTGGTTGGACGAAGTTTCGGACAGTCCGCGGTGTCGGGCGGACGGTCCGCGGGTGCTTGGCGGACGGTCCGCGTGCTCCCCGGCGGACGGTCCGTGGCACCGTGGTGGCTTTGGGTCGTTCCGTGTAAATTAACGGACGGTCCGCGGTTAAGGCCGGACGGTCCGCGGCCGGGTGCGGACGGTCCGCGAGACCCCGGCCGGACGGTCCGCGCGGCTCTTGCGGACGGTCCGCCCCCCTCTGCGCGGACGGTCCGCCAGAGCCTGTGTGCTTTGCTTCTTGGTTCGATTTCTTCCTCCCTTTCTAGTGCTTCCGCGTGTGCTTTGAGGAATCGTTCCTAAGGCTAGAGGTTGATCCATAACCTCGTGGTCTTGGCGATTGGTGCGTGATTCGATCCATCGCTTGTGTGTGACCGGGGTTTGAGTAGGACATAGGCCGGGTTCTTTGGGAAGAATTTTTACCGGCTCCTATTCACTCCCCCCCTCTCTAGTCGCCATCTGATCCTTCAATTGGTATCGAGCCAGGTGCCGGATTCTTTGCGACTTTGACAAGTCTCGAATCCTAAGATGGCGTACGTTGAGCGGGGCGGTCCGCCGCACTTCGATGGCAAGGGTTACCACAAGTGGGCGGCTCGTATGAGGATTTTTCTTCGAGGAAAGCTGTTGGAGTTTATTGTGCTTGACAAGACATATGCTATTCCGGTCAACATCCATACTCTTATGGTGACCGATGCCGATGCCAAGGCCAAGTATGAGGCTAATGCAAAAGCCGTTGATCACTTGTGCCGGAGCTTGTGTGATCCGAGTTTGATCGTGTTCGCCATTTGGATCTTGCTTGGCAAATTTGGGATAAGTTGTTGGTTGCTCACGGTGGTGATAACCATGTGAAGGCTCGCCTCTTTGTCTCTTACCGGATGCAATATGAGAATTTCACCCCACTTCCCGGTGAGGACATTGATGCGATGTTTCAGAGGTTCATCGCTATCGTGAACAACATGAAGGCTAATGTTGAGGATTTTCCGTACTCCGAGCATGATCAGGCTTTGAAGCTCTTGCATGTCTTGGATCCAAATGTTTGGGGTGCTAAGGTTGAGGCCATCAAGGAGTCTGAGAATTATTTGACTATTGAGTTGGATGACCTCTTTTCTAAGCTCAAGTCGGCTGAGGTTGACAGGAAGATGCTATCCAAGCATGAGGGCTCGACTGACCATAGTCTTGCTCTTGTGGGAGGATCAAAGGGCAAATCTAACCCTTCCTGTCGACGCTTTTCTTTGTCCTCTCTTATGTCCATTCCGGATGAGGAGTTTGATGTGCTTCGGGCGAGGAGGAGCCGGCCTTGCTCTCAAGAAGATTTGAACGACTACACGAGAGTCGGAGGAACGCAAGGCGGAGCTCAGGGACGTGCTACAAGTGTGGCAAGCGTGGCCACTTCATCGCCGAGTGCCCGAAGCGGAGGAGAACAAGTACAAGGTGAACGAGTACAAGGCGCACCCGAGGCGTGAAGACAAGTACTCCTCCAAGGGCAAGCACTTCAACAAGTCCAAGAGCAAGGACAAGGACAAGCGGCGACCGAGCAAGAGCACCTACAAGAAGAACAAGGCAAGAGCGATGGTGGCCGGTGCGAGCGACGTCGACTCAAGCTCAAGCGAGGAGCGATCAAGCTCGAGCGGCGAAGATGAAGACGCCGGGAGGCGCGAAGGGCAAGAAGAGTGCAAGCCGGAACCTCGGCGGGCCGAGCCGTGTGGCGCTTGAGGGCTTTTGTGGCATGGCCCATAGCTCGAGCAAGAAGAAGAGTGTGAAGGAGGACGGCGACTCCGACTCGGAGGATGAGGTAAACCGTGATCCCGACTCTTTGCTTGCCGAGATTGCTAGGTTGAATGGTTTGCTTGATAACCGTGATAGTGTGCTTGAGAGATGCCAAAAAGATGAGAAAAGATCTTAGGGCTCAGCTTGAGAATGCTAGTGAAAAAGTAGGAGATTTAGAGTCAAAATTGCTTGAATTAAAACTTGAGAATGACTCTTTGAAACTTGCTCCTACTTCTCCTGATGATGTTGAATGTGTTGAATGTGATGCTTGGTTGAATGAGATCAAACTGCTTAATGAGAAGAATGCTTCCATTTTGGCTCAACTAGATGCTCTTAGGACTGAACATGATGAGCTTAAGGCTAGACCTACTTTGCTTGGTGCTTGCAAATCATGTCCTACTATGCATGCTAAGCTTGTTGATGCTCGTACTACCATTAGTTCTTTGGAAGCATCTTTGAAATCTCCTGTTGCAAATGCATGTTCCAAACTCGTGATGAAGTCACTTTGCGTAATCTTGAACTTACTTCCCGTTTGGATGTCATCTATGAGGAGAATGACTATTTGAGGAAGGTGTTGGGTTGGTTGTACGGGCGGGAACCTCAATTGAAAATCATGATTGAGGAGTTCAAGAGAGCTGATGGTCGTGGTTTGGGGTTTGAGAGGTTGGGTGAGAAAGTGGGAGAGAACAGTGGGGAGAGTGTGTACGAGAAGTGTGTGGAGTCTAACCCCGAGTTTGAGGTGATCGGAGAGATCCAAGTCCCACTCCCAAAAGCACCCAAGAACTCTTTCACACCAAAGCCCAACCACCTTTGCAACAAGCTTGACACAACCCAAGATCCACCCAAATTCCCACCTAAGACAAATGATTTCCGAAAACCGGTGAAGTTTGTGGGTGAGAAGGGTGAGAAGCCTAGAGAGAAGCCGAGCCAAAACCAAAACCCATCCCCTTCGGTGTGAGTATTGTGGCAAGGAGAGGCATCTTGCAGAGTTTTGCTACAAGAGGAAGAGGGATGAGAGGCTTGCTAGGAAGCAAGCAAACCAGGACAGGTATCGCCAGCCTCGCGGTATTCCTGAGTCTAGAGTGCCACTTCCACGGGGTGTGGGAAGTGTGAGGAGTGTTGGCAGGTTCCCACAGAGAGGTGGTGGTGGTGAGAGGTTTGTCAGGAGAGATGATGGTGTGCGTGCTGGTGAGAGGTTTGGTCGGGTTCGTGGTGGTTTTGCTGGACGTCCTCCTACTCGTCCTCAGTACGGGTTTAAGGGAGATGATCGCAGCTTTGGGTTCCAGAGGAACTACGGACCACGTTTTCCCCCTCGTGGTGCTCGTACTCCTCCCATGGGACATGGGAAGTTTGGTGGCAAGGGAGTGATGTTTGCTAACCCCTCTTTTGAGCGAGATGGCTCGACACCGGTTTAACTTTCTCTCGTGCTAACCCCGGTGTCGAGTCGCTAGCTCATTCTCGTTCTTGTTTCGACGGCAGCGGAGGCTTGGAGAACATTTGGTTGATCGACTCCGGTGTTCTCGACACATGACCGGAGATAAGAAGTGGTTCTCCAGCCCTCACCCCGGTGAAGGAAAAGCAAGACATCACATTTGGGGACAATGGACGAGGTAGGGTGCTTTCGAGAGGGTGTTGTGCATGTGAGTGACAAGGTAACGTTGAAGAGAGTGGCTCTTGTGAAGTCTTTGGGTTTCAATTTGCTTTCGGTTTCTCGCTTGCTTGATGAGGGTTTTGAGGTGCGTTTCAAGTCCGGCGAGTCTCGTTTGCTTGATTCTCGAGGTGATCTTGTCCGTATGATCATCCCCGAGGGTCGATTTTCGTGGCTGATTTCTCTCGCTCTTTGGGTCCCGCTCGTCTGTTTGATGGGCGGTCCGTCTTCCGATTTGTGGAAATGGCATAGGCGGTTGGGACACTTGAGCTTTGATTTGGTTTCCCGCTTGAGTGGTCTTGACCTTGTCCGAGGATTGCCGAAGTTGAAGCTTGAGAAGGATTTGGTTTGTGCTCCTTGTAGGCATGGTAAGATGGTAGCCACTCCCCATCCACCCCTGACCGATGTCATGACCGAGCGTCCGACGGTAGCCGTTGCATATGGACCTTGTTGGGCCGGCTCGAGTTCGCTCGGTGGGTGGGAAGTGGTATGTCCTTGTTGTGGTGGACGATTACTCTCGCTATGCCCGGGTGTTCTTCTTGGAGGATAAGAGTGAGACTTTTGGTTTTGTTCGAGATCTGATCGTGAGGTTGAAAAACGAGAGGCATGGGAATGCTATTCGAGCTATCCGCAGTGATAATGGCTCTGAGTTTAAGAACTCTCGTTTTGATGTCTTTTGTCGTGATCTAGGTCTTGAACATCAGTATTCGACCCCTTATGTGCCCCCTCAAAATGGAGTCGTGGAAAGGAAAAATCGGACTCTTTGTGAGATGGCTAGGACGATGCTCAATGAGCACAGGACTCCTAGGAGGTTTTGGGCTGAGGCGGTCAATACGACTTGTCATGTTTCCAATCGGATTTTATTGAGAGCTTTCAAGAAGAAGACTCGTTATGAGCTTATGCATGGTCGGGCACCCAAAGTGAGTCATTTCCGAGTTTTTGGCTGCAAGTGCTTTATTTTGAAAAAGGGAAAACTCGACAAGTTTGAGGCTAGGTCTAGTGATGGTATTTTCTTTGGATATGCTAACCATTCTAGAGCCTATAGGGTGCTTAACCTTGAGACTAACAAAATCATGGAGACTTGCGAGGTGACCTTCGACGAGACAATGCCATGTACCTCTCTTGGCTTTGAATGTGCGGGTGATGAAGAGATGGCCGAGGACCTCTTTGAAGAGGAGAAAGATGAAGGCCGGAGATGATGATGGGGAGAATCATGTGCCTGAGGCTGAGCATGTACCCACCAATTCCCCTACAACCACGTTGGAGCATGGACCGTCTACATCATGGACAACGACGGTGCAACAAGAAGACCGGCGAGAGAAGCCGAAGTTGAGGGGGAGGTAGTCTCGAGGCGTGAGGCTCCCCGGCGGATTCAAGAAGTGCATCCCCGTCGAAGATCATTGGAGACATTAATGAACGCACTACACGGTCGAGGTCCGGGAATTCCTCTCATTTTGCTCATGCTTGCTTTTGTTGCTACTTTTGAGCCCAAGGACATTGGACATGCTTTATCCGATGCAAACCGGGTCAATTCTATGCATGAGGAGTTGGAAAACTTTGAGAGGAACCGGTGTGGGAGTTAGTTGAACCTCCTCCAAATTGCCATCCCATAGGAACCAAGTGGGTTTGGAAGAACAAAGAGGGAGAGAATGGGATGGTTGTGAGGAACAAGTCCAGACTTGTTGCTCAGGGGTTTAGTCAGAAGGAGGGGATCGACTATGAGGAGACCTTTGCTCCTGTGGCCCGTCTTGAGGCAATTCGGATCCTTCTAGCCTTTGCCGTGGCTAAAGGGTTCAAGTTGTTTCGGATGGACGTGAAGAGTGCTTTTCCGAATGGGGTCATAGAGGAGGAGGTGTATGTGAAGCGACCACACCGGGTTTGAGAGCGAGTTGTACCCTCACGGGGTATACAGGTTGAAAAGGGCTCTGTATGAGTTGAAACAGGCGCCCCGTGCTTGGTATGGGAGATTGAGAGGTTTTCTTTTGAGCAGAGGGTTTGTGATGGGTACCGTGGATAGAACCTTGTTTCTCCTCAAGCATAGGAATGACTTGCTGATTGTTCAGATTTACGTGGATGATATTGTCTTTGGTGGCTCGTCCCATAATCTTGTTGCCAAGTTTGCAGATGAGATGAGCAGGGAGTTCGAGATGAGCATGATGGGCGAGTTGCAGTATTTTCTCGGGGCCGCGGATCAAGCAAGTGAAGGACGGTACATTTGTGCACCAAACCAAGTACACGAAAGACATGCTGAAGAAGTTCCAGATGCAAGATGTGAAGCCGATGTCGACTCCCATGGGGAGTACGGCCACTTTGGATGCGGATGAGGACGGAGAACCGGTGGACCGGCGGGAGTACAGGAGCATGATCGGCTCCCTCCTCTACTTGACGGCGACGAGGCCAGACATACAGTTCAGCGTGTGTCTGTGCGCTCGTTTTCAAGCTTCGCCGAGGACATCACATCGACGGCCGTCAAAAGGATTTTCGTGTACCTACGACCGCCTCGGTCTTGGCCTTTGGTATTCTTCCTCCTCGACTCTGTCTCTTCATGGTTTTTCCGATGCGGATTTTGCTGGTTGTCGAGTCGAGAGGAAGTCTACTTCGGCACTTGTCGGTTTCTTGGTTCTTCGTTGGTCTCATGGTCTTCCCGCAAGCGGTCCCGGTGTAGCTCGGTCTTCCACGCAGGCGGAGTATGTTGCGCCGCGAGTTGTTGTTCCCGGTGCTGTGGATTTCATACACTTTGAGAGACTTTGGTGAGGAGTGCACCCAGATCCCACTTCTTTGTGATAGCACTAGTGCCATAAGCGTAGCCAAAAACCCAGTGCTTCACTCCAGAACCAATCATATAGAAGTGAGGTATCATTTCCTGAGGGACAATGTGGAGAAAGGAACCATTGTTTTGAGCCATGTCCCTACCCAAGATCAGCTAGCCGATATCTTTACAAAGCCTCTCGACCAAGCTACATTTGTGCGCTTGCGGGGGGAACTTGGGGTTTGTTGCCCTTTCTAGTTGATTCTTGGGGGATTTCCTTTTTGTACCATATGTATCATACCATGTTTTACTTTGATGTATATACATGCTTTGCTTGATGTATAAACCATGGTAGGATAGCCATCTTGTCATATATCATGTTGCATTTGTGTCATATTGCATTTTAGGATGATGAGCTTCTTTCATATGCCATATTTGAGTATCTTTGGCTGTTTGTGAGATATTGGTTATATGTGTGGAGAAATGGTGATGTGAGGCTATGCTCTTGGAATATTTGATATATATGTGTGGTGAGATAGCCCCTTTTGAAATAAATGCTAAACTTGACTAATTTTTGATGAAATATGCTCCATTCGTGTGTAGTTGTGTATCCATGTCACATTTTGATCTAAATGTGCTTTTCATGCTTAGATTGTGCTTGGATGCCTTGTTCTTGCATTTGGGCCAAAGGCCGGATATCATTGTGAATGTTTAGCCTATGTTGCATTCATGGGGGAGCATAAGCTTCTTTTTGCCGCAAAGGCACTTCATGTACCATGAAATGAATTAATCTTGAAAAGAAGTGCATAATGCTTGAAAAATGCTCCATCCATCATGTCTATGCTTAAAATGTCTTATCTTTCACATATGGGTGCAAAACATGTTGCATGATGTTCACCAGTGGAGAAGTCTCCCCGAAGTGGACACATGGCTCATGAGCTTTGACATGACATGCTTTGCTTTATGGGTGTTTGCCATGATCTTTTGCTGAGAATTTGATATCCTTGTATGATCTTTAAATGGTATGCATGTTTGTGGCTCGAGTGTGACATGGATAGGCTTTTACATGTGAAGCGAGTCTTCTTTTGGTAAAACTGCTTACATCTGAAAATTTTGCTTTGTCACATGCTTGTATTTTTCATATATTACTTGTGGCAATGCTTTGACTATGCTATGATTCATGTGTGTGATCGTTGTCTCATTTTTAGCCTTTGACACTAGATTTGGCCTATTTGAGAAGCTCATGTAGTTGCTTATATGCTTTGCTTTGCATTTCTGCATTTTCACCTTGATTCATACATTGTCAACAAGGGGGAGAAAAGGTGAGCTTAATGAAAATTCAGAAGAGGTGAGCTGAAATTTGGGAGTTTGCATGAGTTGAGTTTGCATCCACATGTTCAGGGGAGGCATTTGTTCGGGGAGCCTTCTTGCCGTTTTTCGGTGTGGATTTTGTGCTTTGCTTGGCTTGTGACCTTTCTTTGCCTTTCTTCGGTTTTGGTCATGAGTTGAGCTTCTTTGTTTTTCTTTCTTCTTTCTTTCTCTTTCACTCTGAATTTCATTTCGCGTTGTGTGTTGTCAATGCACTCATCAAGGGGGAGATTGTGGACCAGGAGCGTCCCAGTGGTCGGTGGATGACCGCTCCTTAGTGATGAGTGATTGACAACGGGTGTTGGACTGACTCTTGGCTTAGTGCGCAGGTGTAGGCTGCGGCCTAGTTCGTGTTGTTGCGAGGTGAAGAACGGGCGCGAAAGGTCTTCGACCTTGAGGGGCCTCCGGGAGATGGAGAGACAAGTAGGCTCGGTTCGAGGGACCCGGTGGACAGCGGGGCGGTGCGGGCCACATGGTGGCGACACAAGCAAGACGAAGTCATGGACAAGTGAGCCGGTGCACGGTGGCGGTCAAGTCAAGTGGTTTGGCGGGAGGCCGGACCGGGCATGCGGGGTTTGGTGGTTTGCCCACAAAACCATCGGCGTACGGTTTCTTGGTTTGGGCCTCAAAACCAAGTCCGAGGGCCCAACACGACGGAGACGGGATCCGGTGTGTCGGGAAGCTTCGAAGCGGAGGACACGCGGCGGGATCGCATGGCTTGCGTCGGGAGGACGCGGGGGTGCGGCAAAGGCGTGGCCGTCCGATGGCAAGACCCACAAACATTACCAAAATGCCCCTACGTGGGTTGTATCGCCGATGGTGTAGTTAGGGGTAGTCGAGTCATTTACCACTCCGGCGGGACCGGATATATAAGCCTGGAGTGTGTATTGATGGCTCTCTCTCTCCGCGACTTAGGGTTTCATTTCCCCCCTTCTCTTTCTCATTTTCGTAGCCATTTTCCTTCCTATTTTCTCTAGGCTAGCATGAGAGCTTCATGAGAGATTTGTTGAGAGGGATGGATGCTTGGGCGGCATGCTAGACCTTGTGAATCTTTCCTGGTTTGTATAGAAGATTCGGGGTTGTTTTTCGTGCCTTTTTGTGCTTATTTTCGTGCCTTTGTTCCCGGTGGGATTCCGCGGATTTGAGTGAGTTTCTTCCCGGATTTCTTTGAGGGAAACATGGATAGATGTCCTGTGCATCTTTGTGCTTGATCTTGTGCCCTCAAACGCCGGGAAACGACTTCGATTCGTGAGTTTTCGTTCGGTGCTCTAGTTTTTGGTGGTGCTCAAAGGATTCGCGATTCCCGGTGTTTTAGGGAGTTAGGAGGCAAGATTTTTGGGCTATAGCATCCTTGTGTGACGCTTTTCAAGTCCCCAAACCCTTGTCTCTACAAACTTCAACCGTTTGGGAAATCCGATGATGATTTGGGGGAGTTGACTTTCGGGGTCGGGCTATTTTACGTTCGTCCGCACCGGCGGACGGTCCGCGAGGACCGGGCGGACGGTCCGCGCGGGTCCGGCTTCATCCCGTGTTCTTCGTGTTCTTGCTCGTCCTTTGTTTCGATCCGTTGTGATTTTGGTTTTTGGTTGGACGAAGTTTCGGACGGTCCGCGGTGTCGGGCGGACGGTCCGCGGGTGCTTGGCGGACGGTCCCGCGTGCTCCCGGCGGACGGTCCGTGGCACCGTGGTGGCTTTGGGTCGTTCGTGTAAATTAACGGACGGTCCGCGGTTAAGGCCGGACGGTCCGCGGCCGGGTGCGGACGGTCCGCGAGACCGGCCGGACGGTCGCGCGGCTCTTGCGGACGGTCCGCCCCTCTCGCGCGGACGGTCCGCCGAGCTCGTTTGCTTTGCTTCTTGGTTCGATTTCTTCCTCCCTTTCTAGTGCTTCCGCGTGTGCTTTGAGGAATCGTTCCTAAGGCTAGAGGTTGATCCATAACCTCGTGGTCTTGGCGATTGGTGCGTGATTCGATCCATCGCTTGTGTGTGACCGGGGTTTGAGTAGGACATAGGCCGGGTTCTTTGGGAAGAATTTTTACCGGCTCCTATTCACTCCCCCCCCTCTCTAGTCGCCATCTGATCCTTCAACCATGCGCCTGAAGCTGAGTGTGTACCCACTACTTCCCCTACGACCACTATGGAGCGTGGACCGTCTACTTCATGGACAACGACGGTGCGACAAGAGGACCAGGCAAGAGAAGCTGAAGTTGAGGGGGAGGTAGTCTCGAGGCGTGAGGCTCCCCGGCGGATTCAAGAAGTGCATCCCCTGTCGAAGATCATTGGGGACATCGACGAATGTACTACACAGTCAAGGTCCAGGAATTCCTCTCATTTTGCTCATGCTGCTTTTGTTGCCACCTTTGAGCCCAAGGACATTGGACATGCTTTATCTGATGCAAACTGGGTCAATTCTATGCATGAGGAGTTGGAAAACTTTGAGAGGAAGCAGGTGTGGGAGTTAGTTGAACCACCTCCAAGTTGCCATCCCATAGGAACCAAGTGGGTTTGGAAGAACAAAGAGGAGAGAATGGGATGGTTGTGAGGAACAAGTCCAGACTTGTTGCTCAGGGGTTTAGTCAGAAGGAGGGGATCGACAATGAGGAGACCTTTGCTCCTGTGGCCCGTCTTGAGGCAATTCGGATCCTTCTAGCCTTTGCCGTGGCTAAAGGGTTCAACTTGTTTCAAATGGATGTGAAGAGTGCCTTCCTGAATGGGGTCACAGAGGAGGAGGTGTATGTGAAGCAGCCACCTGGGTTTGAGAGCGAGTTGTACCCACACAGGGTGTACAGGTTGAAAAGGGCTCTGTATGGGTTGAAACAAGTGCCCCGTGCTTGGTATGGGAGATTGAGAGGTTTTCTGTTGAGCAGAGGGTTTGTGATGGGTACCGTGGATAGGACCTTGTTTCTCCTCAAGCATGGAAATGACTTGTTGATTGTTCAGACATACGTGGATGATATTGTCTTTGGTGGCTCGTCACATAACCTTGTTGCCAAGTTTCCAGATGAGATGAGCAGG
Source organism: Cenchrus americanus (assembly GCA_947561735.1). Taxonomy (NCBI): domain Eukaryota; kingdom Viridiplantae; phylum Streptophyta; class Magnoliopsida; order Poales; family Poaceae; genus Cenchrus; species Cenchrus americanus. The sequence continues at coordinate 123,733,916 of OX387241.1, forward strand.
GAGTTCGAGATGAGCATGATGGGCGAGTTGCAATACTTTCTCGGGGCCGCGATCAAGCAAGTGAAGGATGGAACATTCGTGCACCAGACCAAGTACACGAAAGACATGCTGAAGAAGTTCCAGATGCAAGATGTGAAGCCGATGTCGACTCCCATGGGGAGTACGACCACTTTGGATGCGGATGAGGACGGAGAACCAGTGGACCAGCGGGAGTAGAGGAGCATGATCGGCTCCCTCCTCTACTTGACGGCGACGAGGCCAGACATACAGTTCAGTGTGTGTCTGTGCGCTCGTTTTCAGGCTTCGCATCGACAGGCCGTCAAGAGGATCTTCCGGTACCTACAGTCTGCCCCTGGTCTTGGGCTTTGGTATTCTTCTTCCTCGACTCTCTCTCTTCATGGTTTTTCCCATGCGGATTTTGCTGGTTGTCGAGTCGAGAGAAAGTCTACTTCTGGTACTTGCCAGTTTCTTGGGTCTTCGTTGGTTTCATGGTCTTCCCGCAAGCAGTCTAGTGTAGCTCAGTCTACCACCGAGGCAGAGTATGTTGCTGCCGCGAGTTGTTGTTCCCAGCTATTGTGGATTTCATATACTTTGAGAGACTTTGGTGAGGAGTGCACCCAGATCCCACTTCTTTGTGATAGCACCAGTGCCATAAGCGTAGCCAAAAACCCAGTGCTTCACTCTAGAACCAAACACATAGAAGTGAGGTATCATTTCTCGAGGGACAATGTGGAAAAAGGAACCATTGTGTTGAGTCATGTCCCTACCCAAGATCATCTAGCCGACATCTTTACAAAGCCTCTCGACCAAGCTACATTTGTGCGCTTGCGGGGGGAACTTGGGGTTTGTTGCCCTTTCTAGTTGATTCTTGGGCGATTTCCTTTTGTATCATATGTATCATACCATGTTTACTTTGATGTATATACATGCTTTGCTTGATGTATAAACCATGGTAGGATAGCCATCTTGTCATATATCGTGTTGCATTTGTATCATATTGCATTTTAGGATGATGAGCTTCTTTCATATGCCTTATTTGAGTCTCTTTGGCTATTTGTGAGATATTGGTCATATGTGTGGAGAAATGGTAATGTGAGGCTATGCTCTTGGAATATTTCAGATATAAATGTGTGGTGAGATAGCCCTTGTTGAAATAAATGCTAATCTTGACTAATTTTTAGTGAAATGTGCTCTACTCGTGTGTAGTAGTGTATCCATGTCACGTTTTGATCTAAATGTGCTTTCTATGCTTAGATTGTGCTTGGATGTCTTTTTCTTGCATTTGGGCCAAAGGCCGAATATCATTGTGAATGTTTAGCCTATGTTGCATTCATGGGGGAGCATAAGCTTCTTTTTGCCGCAAAGGCACTTCATGTACCATGAAATGATTTAATCTTGAAAAGAAGTGTATAATGCTTGAAAAATGCTCCATCCATCATGTCTGTGCTTAAAATGTCTTATCTTTCACATATGGGTGCAAAACATGTTGCATGATGTTCACCAGTGGAGAAGTCTCCCCGAAATGGACACATGGCTCATGAGCTTTGACATGACATGCTTTGCTTTATGGGTGTTTGCCATGATCTTTTGCTGAGAATTTGATATCCTTGTATGATCTTTGAATGGCATGCATGTTTGTGGCTCAAGTGTGACATGGATAGGCTTTTACATGTGAAGCGAGCCTTCTTTTGGTAAAACTGCTTAAATCTGAAAATTTTGCTTTGTCACATGCTTGTATTTTCATATATTACTTGTGGCAATGCTTTGACTATGCTATGATTCATATGTGTGATCTTTGTCTCATTTTTAGCCTTTGACACTAGATTTGGCCTATTTGAGAAGCTCATGTAGATGTTTATATGCTTTGTCTTGCAATTCTGCATTTTCACCTTGATTCATACATTGTCAACAAGGGGGAGAAGAAGTGAGCTTAATGAAAATTCAGAAGAGGTGAGCTAAAATATGGAAGTTTGCATCCACATGTTCAGGGGGAGCTTGCATTTGTTCAGGGGGAGCTTTCTTGCTGATTTCAGTGTGGAGTTTGTGCTTTGCTTGGCTTGTGACCTTCTTTTCCTTTCCTTGGTTTTGGTCATGAGTTGAGCTTCTTTGTTTTTCCTTCTTCTTCCTTTCTTTCTTTCTCTGAATTTCATTTCGCGTTGTGTGTTGTCAATGCACTCATCAAGGGGGAGATTGAGGACCAGGAGCGTCCCAGTGGTCGATGGATGACCGCTCCTCAGTGATGAGTGATTAACAACGGGTGTTGGACTGACTCTTGGCTTAGTGCGCAGGTGTAGGCTGCGGCCTAGTTCGTGTTGTTGCAGGTGAAGAATGGGCACGAAAGGTCTTCAGCCTTGAGGGGCCTCCGGGAGATGGAGATACAAGTAGGCTCGGTTTGAGGGACCCGGTGGACAGCGGGACTGGGTGCGGGCCACATGGTGGCGACACGAGCAAGACGAAGTCATGGACAATCGAGCCGGTGCACGGTGGCGGTCGAGTCAAGTGGTTTGGCGGGAGGCCGGACCGAGCACGCGGGGTTTGGTGGTTTTCCCACAAAACCATCGGAGGACAGTTTCTTGGTTTTGGCCTCAAAACCAAGTCTGAGGGCCCAACACGACAGAGACAGGATCCGGGCATGTCGGGAAGCTCGAGGCGGAGGACACGCGGCGGGATCGCATGGCTTGCGTCGGGAGGACGCGCGGTGCGGCAAAGGCGTGGCCGTCCGATGGCAAGACCCACAAACATTACCTAAATGCCCCTGCGTGGGTTGTATCGCCAGTAGTTAAGTTAGGGGTAGTCGAGTCATTTACCACTCCTGCGGGACCTGATATATAAGCCATGAGGGTGTGTGAGTGGCTCTCTCTCTCTGCGACTTAGGGTTTCATTTCCTCCCTCCCATTTTCTCATTTTCGTAGCTATTTTCTTCTCTATTTTCTTTAGGCTAGCATGAGAGCTTCATGAGAGATTTGTTGAGAGGGATGGATGCTAGGGCGGCATGCTAGACCTTGTGAATCTTTCCTGGTTTGTATAGAAGATTCGGAGTTGTGTTTTTCATGGTCTTTTTGTGCTTATTTTCGTGCCTTTGTTCTCGGTGTGATTCCGCGGATTTGAGTGGGTTTCTCCCTGGATTTCTTTGAGAGAAACATGGATAGATGTCTCGTGCATCTTTGTGATTGATCTTGTGCCCTCAAACTCCGGGAAACCACTTCGATTCAAGGATTTTCGTTCGGTGCTCTAGCTTTTGGTGGTGCTCAAAGGATTCCCGATTCCCGGTGACTTCGGGAGTTAGGAGGCAATATTTTTGGGCTATAGCATCCTTGTGTGACGCTTTTCAAGTCCCCAAACCCTTGTCTCCACAGCTTCAACCATTTGGGAAATCCGATGATGATTTGGGGAAGTTGACTTTCGGGGTCGTGCGTTTTCTGCTCTGTCCGCACCTCGCGGACGGTCCGCGAGGACCAGGCGGACAGTCCGCGCCGCTCCAGTTCGTCGCGGTGTTCTTCGTGTTCTTGCTTCGTTTCGTTTCGATCCGGTTTTGCTTTAGGTTTTCGTTGCAGCCGGTTTGCGGACGGTCCGAGCTTCAGTAGCGGACGGTCCGGGACCCGCGCGGACGGTCCGCCTGGCCTTTGCGGACGATCCGTTTTTCTCGGGTCGCTGCTGTTGGTTCTGTGTCCTTTATCGGACGGTCCGCGACGTAGGGCCAGACAGTCCGCAGTGTTGGCGCGGACGGTCCGCAGCAGCAGGTTGGACGGTCTGCGAGGTCAGTGCGGACGGTCCGCCCCCTCTTGGGCGGACGGTCCGCCAGAGCCTGTGCGCTTTGCTTCTTGGTTCGATTCCTCCCTTCCTTTCTTGTGCTTTCGCGTGTGCTTCAAGGAATCGTTCCTAGGACTAGAGGTTGATCCATAACCTCGTTGTCTTGGCGATTGGTGTGTGATTCGATCCATCGCTTGTGTGTGACCGGGATTTGACTAGGGTATAGGACGAATTCTTTGAGAAGAATTTTTTCCGGCTCCTATTCACTCCCCCCTCTCTAGTCGCCATCTGATCCTTCAAGCTTGCTGCCCGATCATCTAACCCTCTCAACAAGATCTTACCACGAAGCTCTCAAGCTAGTCCTATGGAAATCCTAAGAAAATAGGAAGGGAAAATAGGAAAGCAAATGAACTAGGGTTCCAAGAGCTTGGCTGCCATCCTCTCACCACATGGGTTATATGGAGGCAACCGAAAGTCTAAAATACCCTTCCTAACAACTAGGGATACAAGCCCCTCAAGGGTGGTTTTGGAAGTCTTCAAGCTTTCTCCATCGTACGGATGCCTAGCGACCGCAACCTGCTTAGCCTCGACGCAAGCCTTGCGATCCCGACACGTGTCCTCCGCTTCGAAGATTCCGGACTGCGTCGTCACACACCAGTCAGACCGGTGCTCCTCACCCGTCAAACCGGTACCCACCGGTCAGACCAGTCTGGAGCTGCTGCAGCACCGTCTTCGGTTCTCCGGTCTTGGTTTGTGGATCAACCAAGGAACCTAGTGGTTTTCTGGTGAACCACTAGAAACCCCGCAAACTCGGTGTAGCCTCTGCCAATCTCCACCTATGACTCGGCTCCCACGTAGTCCCGGCTCGACCTTGGTTTTGAGGCTCAACCAAGAAACCGTCCATGACTTCATCTTGCTGTTCATGCCACCATGCGGCCCGCACTTGACCCCGCTGGCCACCGGGTCCCTCGAACGAAGCCTACTTGTCTTCTCCACACCTGGAGGCCTCACCGGCGACGACCTTTCGCGCTTGTTCTTCACCTGCACCAACACCAGTCAAGCCGCAACCTGCACCTGCAATACTTAGCTAAGAATCAGTCCACGCAACGTTGTAAACCACTCATCACACAAGGAAGCGACCATCCACTGGTCCTCGAACCACACATGGTCCTCAACTTACCTATCTAATCATGCAAGATAAAAGAGCTTACATCATTTCCAAACCAGGGTAAGATTTGGAATGAGAGGAACTTTACTCTGGATGCTTACATATCTCCCCCACACTTGGAGTTTGCATTGCTAAGCAGCGAAACTCAAGTGTGTGGAGATCAAGCTTCCATTATAAACGTTCCCTCACCAAATTTTACCAAAGTGTTGTTAATGTAGCTCACATGTTCTTAGGAATCACCTATCCAACGATTTTTTGAATCTTCACCTAAAAGGTTAGTGACCAAAAATACCTGAAGGACAACTTATCATAAAGACATGTTCTTGCTTTTATTCGAAAAGGGAAAATAAATCCTATGCTAATCCAGGGTATCTCCTGGTAGTGCTTTGTTTATTACGGTAATAAGCTCGACCATGGGAACTTCATCTTGCAACTATCATTGGTGGTGTCATTCTCATCTCGCCGCCAATCCTGGATGTACCAGTGAAGCTTTAGCTGCAAGGTTAGTGCCATAGTGCACACACGAAATCTAATATGCTTATTGTAAACATATGCATCCACAATCAACCTTCTAAACATTTTTGCAATAGAGGACTAGAAGGTGGTTGCAGCCCTCATGTGTGCTCGGTGCACTAAGCATGGCTGGCTCTGGATAGGCATGATGCAAGCATGGTTCGTCAGGTGTATCAGGAATGAAAATACCATGCTTGTCTGTGGAACCTTTACCTATGAATGCCAGAGTCGGTGCCTGAAAGGATTCCCTGGCCCACAAGTTCTCTATCTCAAGAGATTTATCATGAAACCTCTATATCGAATCTCGATCATGATCAAAACCAACATTATACGGGCCAGCAGAAAGAGGCTAGAACTTGGTCGAGAGGGATGATGATCATTCATCTTCACAGAGGTGAAGAGAATCTTCTGAGTCATTCTCACGAGGGGTAGAGAAGTCTACATCCTCAATGAGAATAGGCTCGAATGATGTGAACAGAGATACATGCACCATCTTCTCGAGCGGGTCTTGCTTGGGAAGAGGCTGCAGCAGTAGAGGTCATAGACCAGTGATGGACGCGGCCGAAGCGGATTCCCTAAGCTTACGATCTAGGCTCCCTAAAGATATATCAAGGAATTTGTTCACCAGGGAGCCTAGGACTAGATCAAGATCGAGGACATCAAATATGTGAAAGTCTAGCTAGCCTCGATCTCGTCTATGATGAGCGGCACGGTTCTTGCGATCCTCCGACTATCAAGAACGTATCCCAAGGGACAACTCTTGAGGAGTATGTAGGATGGTGCTAGCAGAATATTGCCTAAAAGAGTTTCCGCTAAGAGCCATGGCAAAATGTCATGATGGGGTTACAATGGGCCTCTACGGCAATTCGTCTAATTGAACAAGGAATGATCAAAGAAGGTTAACTAATCAAAATTTCTTCGGAAAAATGCATCACCCATCTGACCATTACTCCCTTGTGGCCTCCTCAATATATACTTCATCAGGAGGATCAGGAGGTAGAGGTGGTACCGAAGGCTTAGGGCAAAGTTCTATTGAGAGATTTTTGGAATGATTGATTTGGACAGAATGAGGATCCTCCCCTGATTGGGCAATAAAGGAATTCGAGGTGTCTAAAAGATGTCTAGAATGATCGTCCTCTAATTTGGAAGTGAACTCCGAAGGTTAAATTTCTTCTCCCTTCGATGTTCGTGGTTCGGGAGAGATTTCAGTAGACAAGTCTTGGGGTGTGGAAGCTGAGGGCTTAGGCTATACTATTGAAGGACTCTCATGGCTCGACTCAGATTCCTCTTTGCAGGGCTAAAGCATGAAGTAGGTATCATGATTAGGGAGCATATCTAGGATATACTTATATTCAGCTGGATCCCTTTGAAGAAATGGCTTTCCAACATCGAGATGGTGGGCAGAGCACTTGTCGAGGCCATCATAAAAGTTGCGAAGTAACTCAGATTCAGGTATTGACAAGGGAAGTGCAAACTTCAGTGACCATGCAAATCTAATCCAAGATCTACTTACCGACTCCTTCTCTTTTTGTCGAAAACAACAGATATCCTCCCATAGAGTAGCTAGACGAGACGGAGGAAAAAAACTCACAACAAAACTTGTCTTTGAGCTTATCCCAACTATCATATACGCTACCTACAATGTATGCGTACCAACTTTTGGCCCTACTTACGAGAGAGTAAGGGAACATCTTCCACACGAACATATTTAGTCCCTTGTCATTGGTAATAAGGGAACTAAACTGCAGGAACTCGCACAAATGATCATCCGGGTTTTCTCTTGGTAACCCATAGAAGGAATGTTTCCGAACATACTCAATAGTCTCAGGAAGGAACTTAAAGCCGGGTGTGGAAATAAGGCACACAAAAGGTGGTGGCTCTGGGGGTTCATCCTTAAGTGCGGAAATGCTTTTACAGGAAAGCTTCTCCATGGATAGTAGGGGTAAAGGTAGAATTCAAGAAAACGAAAAAGATAGATACGACAACCATTCCCCGGCAACTGCGCCAAAAATGCTTGTTGGTATTTCTTAAGTCACCACTAGCGGGCCCTTGATAGCGTGAGCGTAAGATCCACTTGGGTACACCTATGAGTACGAACGAGTCCACAAGTGCACGGATATACCGCTTTAGCACTTCACCTAAGGAGTATTCCAAAGGGTATCAAATCGAAGGAATGATGTGCACTACCTTCTATCCTAGCAGAATGGTCCAAGGACACCAAACCCCTACTATGGTAGGGCAGGATGAGGTGCTTCCTATGACTACTGATTCTAAAGGATGAGCAGCAGGCAATTGTACTCACTTTGGGCACCGGTTCCCTCCTGGGTGTAACAGGTCGGTTCTGGCTGAAAATTCTACACCGTATCCGAACGTGGGGGAGTACAAATGGTCCAATGTCTTTCACTACCGCGGTCTCCCAAAACTATCCGTGGGACACATGGCAAATGAAGGATAGCCCACAGTCTAGGCACCACGCCTACACCACCGATCCCTACTATAGCACGGTTACATCTACCAACCCGTAAAAACACTATAGAACTCTGTGCAAGTATGAAACAACGAACATGTGAGCATCGAGCTACTCTCACTTATCACTGAATCGCATAGCTGATAGGAAGAACAACATGCCACAGATTAATGTATCCCGACAAGATCTAATGGGATAATTCGCAAAAACAGAATGCATAATTATTCACCTAGTCAACATGATCAAAGGATTGTGTCATGAAGAACATGAGCCGTTAAATGATAACAGATAAAGAACTCAAGAACATACCACTAATGCTTGAATACCACTTTAGTCTAAATGGAAAAATAGAAATACTCACTTTGCTCTAAATGAAGAACAAGAGGGGCTTCTCACCTACATCACCCTCTACCTAGCACCTACTCACACCTACATATGGAGAGGAGAGACTCCTCACCAAGAGAGAAAATGAGAGAGGATAGAGGAATAGGATGTGTCTAGGCTGCCTTGTGAAGGATCAGATGGCGACTAGAGAGGGGGGGAGTGAATAGGAGCCGGTAAAAATTCTTCCCAAAGAACCCGGCCTATGTCCTACTCAAATCCCGGTCACACACAAGCGATGGATCGAATCACACACCAATCGCCAAGACCACGAGGTTATGGATCAACCTCTAGTCCTAGGAACAATTCCTTGAAGCACACGCGGAAGCACGAAAGAAGGAGAGAAGGAATCGAACCAAGAATCAAAGCACACAGGCTCTGGCGGACCGTCCGCGCAGGAGGGGCGGACCGTCCGCAAAGAGCCGTGCGGACCGTCCGGCCGGCACCGCGGACCGTCCGCACCGCAGCCGCGGACCGTCCGGCCTTAGCCGCGGACCGTCCGTTAAATCACACGAACGGACCAAAGCCACCCACGAGCCACGGACCGTCCGCGGGGAGCACGCGAGCACGCGGACCGTTCGCCAAGCACCCGCGGACCGTCCGCCCGACACCGCGGACCGTCCGAAACTCCGTCCAACCAAAAACCAAAATCGCGACGGATCGAAACGAAGGACGAGCAAGAACACGAAGAACATGGGACGAACCCTAGCCGCGCGGACCGTCCGCCTGGTCCTCGCGGACCGTCCGCCAGGTGCGGACAGAGCTGAAAACAGCCCGACCCCGAAAGTCAACTCCCCCAAATCATCATCGGATTTCCCAAACGGTTGAAGCTGTGGAGACAAGGGTTTGGGTACTTGAAAAGCGTCACACAAGGATGCTATAGCCCAAAAATCTTGCCTCCTAACTCCCTAAATCACCGGGAATCGCGAATCCTTTGAGCACCACCAAAAGCTAGAGCACCGAACGAAAACTCACGAATCGAAGTAGTTTCCCGGCGTTTGAGGGCACAAGATCAAGCACAAAGATGCACAAGACATCTATCCATGTTTCCCTCAAAGAAACCAGGAAGAAACTCACTCAAATCCGCGGAATCACACCGGGAACAAAGGCACGAAAATAAGCACAAAAAGCCACGAAAAACAACCCCGAATCTTCTATACAAACCAGGAAAGATTCACAAGGTCTAGCATGCCGCCCTAGCATCCATCCCTCTCAACAAATCTCTCATGAAGCTCTCATGCTAGCCTAGAGAAAAATGGAAGAAAAATAGCTACGAAAATGAGAAACAGGTGGGAGCAAATGAAACCCTAAGTCGCGGAGAGAGAGAGCCATCAACACACACTCCTGGCTTATTTATCAGGTCCCGCCGGAGTGGTAAATGACTCGACTACCCCTAACTACACTACTGGCGATACAACCCACGTAGGGGTATTTTGGTAATGTTTGTGGGTCTTGCCATCGGACGGCCACGCCTTTGCCGCACCCCGCGTCCTCCCGACGCAAGCCATGCGATCCCGCCGCGTGTCCTCCGCCTCGAAGCTTCCCGACACGCCCGGATCCCGTCCCCGTCGTGTTGGGCCCTCGGACTTGGTTTTGAGGCCCAAACCAAGAAACCGTCCGCCGATGGTTTTGTGAGCAAACCACCAAACCCCGCGTGCCCGGTCCGGCCTCCCGCCAAACCACTTGACTTGACCACCACCGTGCACCGGCTCACTTGTCCATGACTTCGTCTTGCTTGTGTCGCCACCATGTGGCCCGCACCCAGTCCCGCTGTCCACCGGGTCCCTCGAACCGAGCCTACTTGTCTCTCCATCTCCCGGAGGCCCCTCAAGGCTGAAGACCTTTCGCGCCCGTTCTTCACCCTCGCAACAACACGAACTAGGCCGCGGCCTACACCCGCGCACTAAGCCAAGAGTCGGTCCAACACCCGTTGTCAATCACTCATCACTAAGGAGCGGTCATCCATCGACCACTGGGATGCTCCTGGTCCACAATCTCCCCCTTGATGAGTGCATTGACAACACACAACGCGAAATGAAATTCAGAGAAAAAGAGAAAGAAAGAAGAAAGAAAAACAAAGAAGCTCAACTCATGACCAAAACCGAAGAAAGGCGAAGAAAGGTCACAAGCCAAGCAAAGCACAAAATCCACACCGAAAACAGCAAGAAAGCTCCCCCTGAACAAATGCAAGCTCCCCCTGAACATGTGGATGTAAACTCATGCAAACTCCCAAATTTCAGCTCACCTCTTCTGAATTTTCATTAAGCTCGCCTTTTCTCCCCCTTGTTGACAATTTATGAATCAAGGTGAAAATGCAGAAATGCAAAGCAAAGCATATAAACAACTACATGAGCTTCTCAAATAGGCCAAATCTAGTGTCAAAGGCTAAAAATGAGACACAGATCACACACATGAATCATAGCATAGTCAAAGCATTGCCACAAGTAATATATGAAAATACAAGCATGTGACAAAGCAAAATTTTCAGATTTAAGCAGTTTTACCAAAAGAAGGCTCGCTTCACATGTAAAAGCCTATCCATGTCACACTTGAGCCACAAACATGCATATTACTCAAAGATCATACAAGGATATCAAATTCTCAAAGCAAAAGATCATGGCAAACACCCATAAAGCAAAGCATGTCATGTCAAAGCTCATGAGCCATGTGTCCACTTCGGGAGACTTCTCCACCGGTGAACATCATGCAACATGTTTTGCACCCATATGTGAAAGATAAGACATTTTAAGCATAGACATGATGGATGGAGCATTTTTCAAGCATTATGCACTTCTTTTCAAGATTTATTCATTTCATGGTACATGAAGTGCCTTTGCGGCAAAAAGAAGCTTATGCTCCCCCATGAATGCAACATAGGCTAAACATTCACAATGATATCCGGCATTTGGCCCAAATGCAAGAACAAGGCATCCAAGCACAATCTAAGCATGAAAAGCACATTTAGACCAAACTGTGACATGGATACACAACTACACACGAGTGGAGCATATTTCATCAGAAATTAGTCAAGTTAAGCATTTATTTCAAAAGGGGCTATCTCACCACACATATATCTCAAATATTCCAAGAGCATAGCCTCACATCACCATTTCTCCACACATATAACCAATATCTCACCAATAGACAAAGAGACTCAAATATGGCGTATGAAAGAAGCTCATCATCCTAAAATGCAATATGACACAAATGCAACATGATATATGACAAGATGGCTATCCTACCATGGTTTATACATCAAGCAAAGCATGTATATACATCAAAGTAAACATGGTATGATACATGTGGTACAAAAGGAAATCCCCCAAGAATCAACTAGAAAGGGCAACAAACCCCAAGTTCCCCACGCAAGCGCACAAATGTAGCTTGGTCGAGAGGCTTTGTGAAAATGTCTGCAAGCTGATCTTGGGTAGGGACATGGCTCAAAACAATGGTTCCTTTCTCCACATTGTCCCTCAGGAAATGATACCTCACTTCTATATGTTTGGTTCTCCGGAGTGAAGCACTCGGGTTTTTGGCTACGCTTATGGCACCGGTGCTATCACAAAGAAGTGGGATCCGGGTGCACTCCTCACCAAAGTCTCTCAAAGTGTATGAAATCCACAACAACCGGGAGCAACAACTAGCGGCAAGAACATACTCCGCCTCCGTGGTAGACCGAGCTACACTAGACCGCTTGCGGGAAGACCATGAGACCAACGAAGAACCAAGAAACGACAAGTACCGAAGTAGACTTCCTCTCGACTCGACAACCAGCAAAATCCGCATCGAAAAAACCATGAAGAGACGAGTCGAGGAGGAAGAATACCAAAGGCCAAGACCGAGGGCGGATCGTAGGTACCGAAAATCCTCTTGACGGCTCCGTCGATGTGATGTCCTCGGCGAAGCACGAAAACGAGCGCACGGACACACGCCGAACCGTATGTCCGGCCTCGTCACCGTCAAGTAGAGGAGGGAGCCGATCATGCTCCCGTACTCCCGCCGGTCCACCGGTTCTCCGTCCTCATCCGCATCCAAAGTGGCCGTACTCCCCATGGGAGTCGACATCGGCTTCACATCTTGCATCCGGAACTTCCTCGAAGATGTCTTTCGTGTACTTGGTTTGGTGCACAAATGTACCGTCCTTCACTTGCTTGATCTGCAGCCCGAGAAAATACTGCAACTCGCCCATCATGCTCATCTCGAACTCCCTGCTCATCTCATCTGCAAACTTGGCAACAAGGTTATGTGACGAGCCACCAAAGACAATATCATCCACGTAAATCTGAACAATCAGCAAGTCATTTCCATGCTTGAGGAGAAACAAGGTTCTATCCACGGTACCCATCACAAACCCTCTGCTCAAAAGAAAACCTCTCAATCTCCCATACCAAGCACGGGCGCCCGTTTCAACCCATACGAGCCCTTTTCAACCCGTATACCCCGTGTGGGTACAACTCGCTCTCAAACCCGGTGGCCGCTTCACATACACCTCCTCCTCTATGACCCCATTCGAAAAGCACTCTTCACGTCCATCCGAAACAACTTGAACCCTTTAGCCACGGCAAAGGCTAGAAGGATCCGAATTGCCTCAAGACGGGCCACGGGAGCAAAGGTCTCCTCATAGTCGATCCCCTCCTTCTGACTAAACCCCTGAGCAACAAGTCTGGACTTGTTCCTCACAACCATCCCATTCTCTCCCTCTTTGTTCTTCCAAACCCACTTGGTTCCTATGGGATGGGAATTTGGAGGTGGTTCAACTAACTCCCACACCTGGTTCCTCTCAAAATTTTCCAACTCCTCATGCATAGAATTGACCCAGTTTGCATCAGATAAAGCATGTCCAATGTCCTTGGGCTCAAAAGTAGCAACAAAAGCAGCATGAGCAAAATGAGAGGAATTCCTGGACCTCAACCGTGTAGTGCGTTCATCAATGTTCCCAATGATCTTCGACAGGGGATACACTTCTTGAATCCGCCGGGGAGCCTCACGCCTCGAGACTACCTCCCCCTCAACTTCAGCTTCTCTCGCCTGGTCCTCTTGTTGCACCGTCGCTGTCCAAGATGTAGACGGTCCATGCTCCAAGGTGGTTGTAGGGGAAGTAGTGGGTACATACTCAGCTTCAGGCTCATGGTTCTCCCCATCATCATCTCCAGCTTCATCTTTCTCCTCCTCAAAGAGGTCCTCGGCCATCTCTTCATCACCTGCACATTCAAAGCCAAGAGAGGTACATGGCATTGTCTCGTCGAAGGTCACCTCGCAAGTCTCCATGATTTTGTTAGTCTCAAGGTTAAGCACCCTATAAGCTCTAGAATGGTTAGCATATCCAAAGAAAATACCATCACTAGACCTAGCCTCAAACTTGTCGAGTTTTCCCTTCTTCAAAATAAAGCACTTGCAGCCAAAAACTCGGAAGTGACTCACCTTGGGTGCCCGACCATGCATAAGCTCATAACAGGTCTTCTTCTTGAAAGCTCTCAATAAAATTCGGTTGGAAACATGACAAGCTGTATTGACCGCCTCAGCCCAAAACCTCCTAGGAGTCCTGTGCTCATCGAGCATCGTCCTAGCCATCTCACAAAGAGTCCGATTTTTCCTTTCCACGACTCCATTTTGAGGGGGCACATAAGGGGTCGAATACTGATGTTCAAGACCTAGATCACGACAAAAGGCATCAAAACGAGAGTTCTTAAACTCGCAGCCATTATCACCTGCGGATAGCTCGAATAGCATTCCCATGCCTCTCGTTTTTCAACCTCACGATCAGATCTCGAACAAAACCAAAAGTCTCACTCTTATCCTCCAAGAAAAACACCCAGGCATAGCGAGAGTAATCGTCCACCACAACAAGGACATACCACTTCCCATCCACCGAGCGAACTCGAGCTGGCCCAACAAGGTCCATATGCAACAGCTCTGTCGGACGCTCGGTCATGACATCGGTCAGGGGTGGATGGGGAGTGGCTACCATCTTACCATGCCTACAAGGAGCACAAACCAAATCCTTCTCAAGCTTCAACTTCGGCAATCCTCGGACAAGGTCAAGACCACTCAAGCGGGAAACCAAATCAAAGCTCAAGTGTCCCAACCGCCTATGCCATTTCCACAAATCGAAGAAGGACCGGCCATCAAACAAATGAGCAGGACCCAAAGAACGAGAGAAATCGCCCCGAAAATCGACCCTCGGGGATGATCATACAGACAAGATCACCTCGAGAATCAAGCAAGCGAGACTCGCCAGACTTGAAACGCACCTCAAAACCCTCATCAAGCAACTGAGAAACCGAAAGCAAGTTAAAACCCAAAGACTTCACAAGAGCCACTCTCTTCAACGTTACCTTGTCACTCACATGCACAACACCCTCTGAAAGCACCCTACCTCGTCCATTGTCCCCAAATGTAATGTACATCTTTTCCTTCACTGGGGTGAGGCTGGAGAACCACTTCTTATCTCCGGTCATGTGTCGAGAACACCCGGAGTCGATCAACCAAATGTTCTCCAAGCCTCCCCGCTGCCAATCGAAACAAGAACGAGAATGAGCTAGCGACTCGACACCGGGGTTAGCACAAAGAAAGTTAAACCGGTGTCGAGCCATCTCGCTCAAAAGAGGGGTTAGCAAACATCACTCCCTTGCCACCAAACTTCCCATGTCCCATGGGAGGAGTACGAGCACCACGAGGGGGAAAACGTGGTCCGTAGTTCCTCCGGAACCCAAAGCTGCGATCATCTCCCCTAAACCCGTACCGAGGACGAGTAGGAGGACGTCCGGCCAAAAACCACCACGAGCCCGACCAAACCTCTCACTAGCACGCACACCATCATCTCTCCCGACAAACCTCTCACCACCACCTCTCCGTAGGAACCCGCCAACACTCCTCACACTTCCCACACCCCGTGGAAGTGGCACTCTAGGCTCGGGAATACCGCGAGACCGGCGATACCGTCCCGGTTTTCTTGCTCCCTAGCAAGCCTCTCATCCCTCTTCCTCTTGTAGCAAAACTCTGCAAGATGCCTCTCCTTGCCACAATACTCACACCTGAAGGGGATGGGTTTTGGTTTTGGCTCTGGCTTCTCTTTAGGCTTCTCACCCTTCTCACCCACAAACTTCACTGGTTTCTGGAAATCATTTGTCTTAGGTGGGAATTTTGGTGGATCTTGGGTAGTGTCAAGCTTGTTGCAAAGGTGGTTGGGCTTTGGTGTGAAAGAGTTCTTGGGTGCTTTTGGGAGTGGGACTTGAATCTCTCCGATCACCTCAAACTCGGGGTTAGACTCAACACACTTCTCGTACACACTCTCCCCAATGTTCTCTTCCACTTTCTCACCCAACTTTTCAAAACCCAAACCACGACCATCAGCTCTCTTGAACTCCTCAATCATGATTTTCAATTGAGGTTCCTGCCCAGACAACCAACCCAACACTTTCCTCAAATAGTCATTCTCCTCATAGATGACATCCAACCGGGAAGTAAGCTCAAGATTACGCAAAGTGACTTCATCACAGCTAGAGCATGCATTTGCAACAGGAGATTTCAAAGATGCTTCCAAAGAACTAATGGTAGAACGAGCATCGACAAGCTTAGCATGCATAGTAGGACATGATTTGCAAGCACCAAGCAAAGTAGGTCTAGCCTTAAGCTCATCATGTTCAGTCCTAAGAGCATCTAGTTGAGCCAAAATAGAAGCATTCTTCTCATTAAGCGAGTTTGATCTCATTCAACCAAGCATCACATTCAACACATTCAACATCATCAGGAGGAGTAGGAGCAAGTTTCAAAGAGTCATTCTCAAGTTTCAATTCAAGCAATTTTGACTCTAACTCTCCTACTTTCTCACTAGCATTCTCAAGCTGAGCCCTAAGATCTTTCCTCATCTTTTTGGCATCTCTCGAGACACTATCACGGTTATCAAGCAAACCATTCAACCTAGCAATCTCAGCAAGCAAAGAGTCGGGGTCACGGTTTACCTCATCCTCCGAGTCGGAGTCGCTGTCTTCCTTCACACTCTTCTTGCTGCTTGAGCTATGGGCCATGCCACAAAAGCCCTCGAGCGCCACACAGCTCAGCCCGCTGAGGTTCCGGCTTGCACTCTTCTTGCCACTGCGCCTCCCGGCGTCTTCATCTTCGCTGCTTGAGCTTGATTGCTCCTCGCTTGAGCTTGAGTCGACGTCGCTCGCACCGGCCACCATCGCTCTTGCCTTGTTCTTCTTGTAGGCGCTCTTGCTCGGTCGCCGCTTGTCCTTGTCCTTGCTTTTGGACTTGTTGAAGTGCTTGCCCTTGGAGGAATACTTGTCTTCACGCCTCGGGTGTGCCTTGTACTCGTTCACTTTGTACTTGTTCTCCTCTGCTTCCGGGCACTCGGCGATGAAGTGGCCACGCTTGCCACACTTGTAGCACGTCCCTGAGCTCCGCCTTGCGTTCCTCCGACTCTCGTGTAGTCGTTCAAACCTTCTTGAGAGCAAGGCCAGCTCCTCCTCGCCCAAGCACATCAAACTCCTCATCCGGAATGGACATAAGAGAGGACAAAGAAAACTCGTCGACGGAAGGGTTAGATTTGCCCTTTGATCCTCCCACAAGAGCAAGACTATGGTCGGTCGAGCCCTCATGCTTGGATAGCAACTTCCCGTCAACCTCAGCCCGACTTGAGCTTAGAAAAGAGGTCATCCAACTCAATAGTCAAATAATTCCCGGACTCCTTGATGGCCTCAACCTTAGCACCCCAAACATTTGGATCCAAGACATGCAAGAGCTTCAAAGCCTGATCATGCTCGGAGTACGGAAAATCCTCAACATTAGCCTTCATGTTGTTCACGATGGCGGTGAACCTCTGAAACATCGCATCAATGTCCTCACCGGGAAGTGGAGTGAAATTCTCATATTGCATCCGGTAAGAGACAAAGAGGCGAGCCTTCACATGGTTATCACCACCGTGAGCAACCAACAACTTATCCCAAATTTGCCAAGCAAGATTCAAATGGCGAACACGCTCAAACTCTGGATCACACAAGCTCCGGCACAAGTGATCAACGGCTTTTGCATTAGCCTCATACTTGGCCTTGGCATCGGCATCGGTCACCATAAGAGTATGGATGTTGACCGGAATAGCATAGGTCTTGTCAAGCACAATCAAATCCAACAGCTTTCCTCGAAGAAAGATCATCATACGAGCCGCCCACTTGTGGTAACCCTTGCCATCGAAGTGCGGCGGACCGCCCCGCTCAACGTACGCCATCTTAGGATTCGGGACTTGTCAAAGTCGCAAAGAATCCGGCACCAAGCTCTGATACCAATTGAAGGATCAGATGGCGACTAGAGAGGGGGGAGTGAATAGGAGCCGGTAAAAATTCTTCCCAAAGAACCCGGCCTATGTCCTACTCAAATCCCGGTCACACACAAGCGATGGATCGAATCACACACCAATCGCCAAGACCACGAGGTTATGGATCAACCTCTAGTCCTAGGAACGATTCCTTGAAGCACACGCGGAAGCACGAAAGAAGGAGGGAAGGAATCGAACCAAGAATCAAAGCACACAGGCTCTGGCGGACCGTCCGCGCAGGAGGGGCGGACCGTCCGCAAAGAGCCGCGCGGACCGTCCGGCCGGTACCGCGGACCGTCCGCACCCGAGCCGCGGACCGTCCGGCCTTAGCCGCGGACCGTCCGTTAAATCACACAGAACGGACCAAAGCCACCCACGAGCCACGGACCGTCCGCGGGGAGCACGCGGACCGTCCGCCAAGCACCCGCGGACCGTCCGCCCGACACCGCGGACCGTCCGAAACTCCGTCCAACCAAAAACCAAAATCGCGACGGATCGAAACGAAGGACGAGCAAGAACACGAAGAACACGGGATGAACCCTAGCCGCGCGGACCGTCCGCCTGGTCCTCGCGGACCGTCCGCCAGGTGCGGACAGAGCTGAAAACAGCCCGACCCCGAAAGTCAACTCCCCCAAATCATCATCGGATTTCCCAAACGGTTGAAGCTGTGGAGACAAGGGTTTGGGTACTTGAAAAGCGTCACACAAGGATGCTATAGCCCAAAAATCTTGCCTCCTAACTCCCTAAATCACCGGGAATCACGAATCCTTTGAGCACCACCAAAAGCTAGAGCACCGAACGAAAACTCACGAATCGAAGTAGTTTCCCGGCGTTTGAGGGCACAAGATCAAGCACAAAGATGCACAAGACATCTATCCATGTTTCCCTCAAAGAAATCCGGGAAGAAACTCACTCAAATCCGCGGAATCACACCGGGAACAAAGGCACGAAAATAAGCACAAAAAGCCACGAAAACCAACCCCGAATCTTCTATACAAACCAGGAAAGATTCACAAGGTCTAGCATGCCGCCCTAGCATCCATCCCTCTCAACAAATCTCTCATGAAGCTCTCATGCTAGCCTAGATAAAAATGGAAGAAAAATAACTACGAAAATGAGAAACAGGAGGGAGCAAATGAAACCCTAAGTCGCGGAGAGAGAGAGCCATCAACACACACTCCTGGCTTATATATCAGGTCCCGCCGGAGTGGTAAATGACTCGACTACCCCTAACTACACTACTGGCGATACAACCCACGTAGGGGAATTTTGGTAATGTTTGTGGGTCTTGCCATCGGACGGCCACGCCTTTGCCGCACCCCGCGTCCTCCCGACGCAAGCCATGCGATCCCGCCGCGTGTCCTCCTCCTCGAAGCTTCCCGACACGCCCGGATCCCGTCTCCGTCGTGTTGGGCCCTCGGACTTGGTTTTGAGGCCCAAACCAAGAAACCGTCCGCCGATGGTTTTGTGAGCAAACCACCAAACCCCGCGTGCCCGGTCCGGCCTCCCGCCAAACCACTTGACTTGACCGCCACCGTGCACCGGCTTACTTGTCCATGACTTCGTCTTGCTTGTGTCGCCGCCATGTGTCCCGCACCCAGTCCCGCTGTCCACCGGGTCCCTCAAACCGAGCCTACTTGTCTCTCCATCTCCCGGAGGCCCCTCAAGGCTGAAGACCTTTCGCGCCCGTTCTTCACCTGCAACAACACGAACTAGGCCGCAGCCTACACCTGCGCACTAAGCCAAGAGTCAGTCCAACACCCGTTGTCAATCACTCAACACTGAGGAGCGGTCATCCATCGACCACTAGGACGCTCCTGGTCCACACCTTGGGGTGCCACCAATGCACCAATGAGGTGGTGACACATGGCGCTGACGAGTGGGGGCCAAGTTGGTGAATCTCCCATGAGAAGGATCTGTAGGATTTCGAATGGATATTCGAGCAGGCACTTGGCACCACCTCTGGTTCATCACAACAGGCTGACACATGGAAGGGTAGCGCAAAAGGCCTCAAGGTGGGGTCGACCTACCAGGGGGTCGATCGATCCCGTGGTAGCTCCTATCATGCCGATTTTCGTCCAGGTGACTACTAGGTGGGTCCTATGGTGTGTATGGGGTGATCGCAGTGTTTCTAGCCATTTATCTCATGGTTGTGGGCCCATGGATCTGCGTGCTTGCTCCTGGTTGGTCAAGAGTGTGCTTCTTTGGATCGAGGATGTGTCATGGCCATGTGGACTCTTGTGTGACAGCACGTCGCCATGTGCCCTTGTGTGGGTCCCACCGGGTCCGCATGATATCTTCTGCATATCTCTTTCATCTGAACTCCAAAGTAAGCGAATGATATATCCATTTTGATAGTCTCGACAAGCCTGTTGCAATGGTGTAGAAGTCTCGACAAGCCTATTGCAATAGTGCAGACCAATTTGGCATTTGAGGTTGTTTATGATGATGCCATATCTATGACATTGGTTTACTTGCTCATAATTGTATCATTCCATGTGCATTTTGATGTGTCCTATAACAAATGATAGAAACAACAACACTTGTGGAAGTTGTCAGTATAAACCCCTTGTCTAGTGTTGATGATCACTTTTAATTTATTTTGTGCAGGAGATGATGGCCTAAAAGTGGTACTTAACAGCCGTCAACAACAGTCTACGAGGAGGCTTACAACCGGTTGTTCTTTTTGTTCGTCGCGAGTTCTTTGTGTTCGATTCAGTGGTTTTCAGTTGCAAGGAGTTTGGCGGATGGTCCACGACAGAGTTGTGGACAGTCCGTGCGTGACGGACAGTCCGCGGGTAGGCTACGGACAACCCGTATTTTGCGGTGTGCTACTAGTGGTTCGGTAGCCAATTTTGGATGGTCTGCCCGTGCCCTGCGGATAGTCCGCCTCCCCTGTGGACAATCCACCCAGGCCACTGCAAATTGCCTAAGTCCTTTGCTTCTAGAGTTGTGCTTCCGCTTTGGATTTGTTTGGGACTTGTTCCTACGGTTGGTAGGTCCATTCTGACTATGTGACCTTGGCAAGTTTGTGTGGGAACCCTTACTTGTGATTTTGGGGCATAGTTGAGTTCGGCTATTCGAAGAAGAATTTTTATCGGCACCCATTCACTCCCCCACTCTTTGGTCACTTAATCAGTCCTTCATCTGTGATGTTAATTAGTATCTCTTATTGCACCTACATGATCATGTTTCCTAGCGCGCCACATGAACAAGGAAAAAAACTACGGATGAAACTATGGGTCTCCTTGGTTGTCTTGACCATGTCTTGTTCCCATGTAGCGTACGCTAGGCAGAGTACCCATGGTTTTACTTCAAACAAATTTGTTTTCTTAGTTCACATCCAATGGCAGTGTACCATACCCCCACACTTCAACACGCTCTAGCTAGGCCACGGATATGTAAGGAATAGTTGGAATAATGCACGTATATGGAGAGGTTGAAGATCAGTATTGGATGATTAATAAGAAATAGCAATGTGATCGTTGCTCACCTTGACCAAATTCAAAACAAGCATTCGGTTATTGCCAAACATTCGAATGCTAATGCATCCCAAACCAAACCATGCTTGTGATTTTTGTTATTGTTTGTTTGTTTATCAATCCCCTTATTTGAAGTTGTTTTTTCTTTGCATAATGAAGTGCTTGTAAATATAGTTTGCTCCAAATTCACTAAGATTACCAATTTAAATAATTCTTTTCTTTGCAAAAGACCATTACATTGTTAGAGATCGAGGTGCCTCCTTGCATTAGTGTGATACAACTCCCGAAGAGACACCATGACTTTCCCTCATACTGAGATCTATTAATATATCGGACTCTCCTAACTCCCTATATTGCCTTGTCTCTAACTCTCTTCCTCCAGAAATGACCACCCTCCCTTCTTTTCCAATTTGACTGCCCGCCTCCCCCTTCCCTTCCAACCCCTCCTCTATCAGGATACAACCCGACTCCCCCCAACCAAGTGCATGCGAGCCATCCAAGCCTCCTTGAGTGAATCTAATGTAGAAGACGTATATGGAAAGGCAAGAGAGCGAGGACAATGAGGACGAGTACAACTACGTGGAAAAGGATGAAGAGGAAGAGGAAGAGGTGGAGACGTGGGCAGCCATTGAGAAGAAGTGACTAGCGGCCTAGAATAGGAAGCAGGTGGAGGTCAAGAAGATGAATCATCAGACAGAGATGTTTGTGAGGCAGCTTTTGAAGGATGATAAGGCCGACGAAGAAGAAGAAGGGTCTGGAGGAGGTGATGGACTCGATGATGACCAACAATAAGATGGACATCGACACTAGTCCTTCAAATGCCGGCTCCGCCAATTCTGGTCTCGTGGCTCCCCCAGCCATTGAAGCTCCCTCAACGCTAGAGTCATCGGGGAACTCCTTAAAGGGGTCGTCGTAGATTACTCGAATTTGGGTTTTCTTTTTCATGTTCATATAGGTGGTCTTGTGAATGGAAAGATTTATGGTATGTTTTTTTTGGATGCAAAGATCGATCCCCTGTTTTCCTGCTCGGTGAATCTTGTAGTGGTAGGAAGATCCCTTGTATCCTCTGTTGTCCCTGAAGAATATTGGTGTTCTGCTTTTCCATGATCACCTTCCTTGCTTCAGTAGATTTCCCTGGTCATGATGTGTTGTCATAGACTGAGATGTAATGTATTGTCATGTGATATTGCATTCTTATCCCACCACACCACATTGCAGATACACACAAAAATAATGACCGATCTTACCAATTTACCATTTGGCCAAATTCACCGTTTTGCCAATAATATACAGATCGCAAATGATGGTCACCTTACCGAAATTATTTAACTTAAATGTGCACATACATGATACATCCCCATAGACCCACACTTGTACTGTACAGCAGCACTGGCACTAGCGCGCATAAACACACACCCAGCAACGAAACCTCCGGACTTGGCAACGAGGAAGATAACAGACACGGTCATGGAGATGGATATGGCACACGCTATTTCGCCATACTTAATGCACGACGGAATGTAGCATAACGAGGATCCATGCTTAGATATTCCTCCAATGCACAATGCCTACCCCTCGACTTCATGGTACATCTCGAGCGACCAATGTCAGAAGTACGTTGCAGGATGTCACGAAAACACCACTGCCGGTGAGCAAGATTGCAACAAGAGAACACATAGCGACCATGGCAAAGAACACGAGTGTAACCCTGCTCCTGCAGCCAAGCCAAAGCATCTTTCTTCATCTCCTCTGTTTCTTCCTCGTCTGCTTCATCCATGTCATACAAATCATATGAATCCATGTATCCTAGCCGTTGCGGAGGTGGCACAACATGGAAGTTGGCGGTTCCTCCATTCGCATCAGAGGTCATCCTCCTACACACTCTCCAGAAATGTAAACACGATAAGCACCGACCAGAAACAATGATTGTAACCTGTAAAAACATGACGCCGAAGCTAAGATCTCACCTCTTTTCAAAACACGCAAAACCAAATAGAGAGGTCTAATAGCATAATGTGTGGAGGATGAAGAGGCGATGAGCAAAGTCCTTGAGGGCATGTCTATTCATCGAACCATGAATGATCATAAGGCATCGTGCACCTCATGGCAGAGCATGCCTCACAGGATTATAGTAACCATGAAAATATGTGGGATGCCCAGAATACGAAGGCCTACACTACTCAGGAATCTTGTCACAAGTTTAGGACAGAATATGCTGGCTTTTTCCCTGGTAGGCATGCGAAATATTTCGCGGCTTTGATCCGGATAAGAACGCAGAAGGAAGATCCTTATATCCATATGACTTAAAAAATAGACATGTAGGCATTGTAGTGGGAGAAGCACCTGCTAGGCTTTGTGATTTGTGACTAGAAACACACCCAACTTCACTAAAGTGTGGGCCTCTTCCAGATATCTGTCTCCCACCTATATTGTACGCCACCGGAATCCCACCCAAACTCACTGACAATATGGGGTCTCGACTGCGCGGCTTCACATGTTAGTGGCCCCGAAGCAAGTGCAGCTTACCAAATTTTCATTTCACGTCCAGGAAGTCGAAAGAGGGATTTTCAAATTCAATATTCCCTTGCCGCCCAGAAGTAATGCATATTCTACTCCATTGCTAACACGTTGCACCTCTAAACTCTTGCCTTCTTTTTCGAATAAGCATTACTCTGCTCAGCTAGATCGATGGTGGTGGTCCGACCTCACCGTCGCCGGTGGAGGGGGAGGGGTATCTAAGCGAGATGGTGGGTGACAGATATCGGTGTTCTACTTGCATTTGCTGTGTTGGCCAAGCTAAGCAGTTGAGCAAGGATACGGCGCAAGCATCGGCTCCCGATGCCCCCTCAATCCATGGGTTCCTAAATCTTGGAGCTTCACAATTGAGAATCTCATTTCCTTTTCTTTCTAGTCCTCAGTAGTATTAGTATTTTCGTTGTCTTAGAAAGTAAATTACTTCATATACTGTGTTAGTTCTGAGATTGTTCTCTTAACTTTGCCGCTCTAGATCCAATCACTAATTAGTAAGATAAGTTAATTGATGAGCCATGTGTTGAAGGTAAATTGCTTTGTGTATTGTGTTAGAATTGAGATTCTTCTCTTACCTTAGCCACTCTAGATGCAATTACTAATTTGTAACACAACTTAATAGATGAGCCATGCTTAGAAAGTAATTTACTTTGTTTATTGTGTTAGATTTCAGATCCTTCTCTTACCTTGACCGCTTTAGATCCATGTAGAGCCTAGCATTCCACTCCTGCATTGCTGATATTCAATCACATGTCGTGGTATGTAACAGACCACATGATTATCTTGCTACTTCATTCTTAGGATTATTCTTAAGTTTATTTGCTTGCTTTGTTTAAGGTTCAAGTTTGACTCTCCTTTCATTTTTAGGCTAAAATATTATGGAAAATCCTTGCGTTTCAAATATCAAATTCTTATACTTCCAATGTGAACTCAAAGCCATTCATTGATTACATGCCTTGAGATTATCCAGCTTTTGCTACATGCTCATGACCTGAAGTTTCGTTGTGAGGGATAGATGAAGCTGCGGACCTTGGTGAAGTCATTATTGAACAGGACCAAGTTTTGATAAACTTGAAGATCAAGGCACAAGCATCAGATGTAGCCATGAAATGTGCAGACTGATGAGACTGAGAGGTTGAAGAAACTAGTAGAAACTACTAAGACCCTCCTTCGTCAACTGCTAAGCTCGCGCCTTGGGCAAGGCCACTGTGTTTCGTAGTCTTCTGCTTGTGTCCTCCCAGCTAGTTGTGTTGGTTTCTGAGTACTAAGCTTTGTCATCCTAGAAGGTTCTGTTTCAAGACCAGCTTTATTTGTGAGCAGGGAGATATCATGTGTATTAGTTTGTGAGCTCCTACTGACAATCTGCTTGTGGTTGTTCTGTGTTCATTGATAATAATGTGTCATGTGTGATCCAAAACATTTATTTGTATCGATGGTATGGAAATATTATTTGTGATGTCAATTACTAAATTGATTAGCATGTAATAAGAGATTGAATTATATTTAACTAAGCGATACCTGGAGTGAAGACAAAATAACATGAAAAAAATAATGTGGGCTTGCCCCTCAACCCATTATTTTTTTAATAATTCAAAAATGATTTATTAATAAAATGGGTCATATAAAAATGATGTCAGTGAATGGTGAACTGGGTCCAATATCAGTTGGGCCTCAATAAATTTATGAAGTCAACTAATATTAGTGAGGACCGGTGGACGGTACCTCCTTGGTGTCATGAGTAATTGACAATGTGGTGTGGACTGACTCTTGGTCGAGTATTGCAGGTGCAGGTTGCGACTTGATTTGCGTTGGTTCAGGTGAAGGGCGGACGCGAAAGGGCTTAGCCTTGCGGGGCCCCCG
Source organism: Cenchrus americanus (assembly GCA_947561735.1). Taxonomy (NCBI): domain Eukaryota; kingdom Viridiplantae; phylum Streptophyta; class Magnoliopsida; order Poales; family Poaceae; genus Cenchrus; species Cenchrus americanus. Next base: position 123,759,379 of record OX387241.1, read on the forward strand.
AGAGTGGAGAGCCAACTAGGCTCGGCTTGATGGACCCGGTGGTCGAACGGGATCAAGTGCGGGTGGCATGGTGGCAAGAAAAGCAAGACGAAGTCTGTGACAACCCCACTCTAGATAATTCCGTACTATTGCTTAAACCACTCCATTTGGTCATTAAGCGATAATAAAGAAGTATCCCGTTGAGTGTTGTCGGGTCAACGCCCGGTAAATCACTTGACATCACAGAGAGGATCGAACATATGCATTAAAACCCCAACGAAGGAGAGTCCAAAGTGCCTTACAAATTAACCATCACATCCCCGTAGGGTTCATTATTACAAACATAGTTCTTTGACATGAAAGTAAATAGTTCAGAGTTTATTGAAATCAGCGGAAGATAACTAAACGGTACGATCACATCATAGGAGGCCTGTCCATGATGCAATCACTCTTCATCATCCACCCATTCCAGATCCCAGCCGGGTGGAAGTTCTCCGGGCCACACATCAGATGCATTACCTGGGACAACATTTATAAAGCAAGGCTGAGTATACTAATACTCAGCAAGACTTACCCGTCAAAGAGAAAGACGTTACCTCTAATCATGGCTTTTGGCTAGTGGGTTTGTTTGCCAAAAAGCTGCTAAGTAGTGAATCCTTACTTTCAATATTTTAGCTCATGTTCTAGTAGAAGTAACCACTACTAGATAAGAAACTAATACAATCAAGTTGTACAAACAATTAATCAAAGTAATAATCTTCACAAAGTTCCATCATAAAGGGCTATCATGGCCAGTCGGGTAAGTAGTCTCAGATGACGGTGAGAGGCTGACAATCAATTGATTCATAACCTTGCAGGGTGGACCTAAACAGACGGGATGTGTCCTCACTAAGAGTTCACCAACCAGGCGGTTCCCGTCATTCTTCAGTTTGGGGATAATAGCTCACAGTCTTAAGTACAAGGTTTATGTGGGCTACGCCACCAAGGTCACCCAGCCTCACGCATGCACTCGGGTGGCGAGCACGGGGCCGCAACCCTAAGAGTAGTGATAGTAAAACCTCGTACCGCCTCATTTAGGTACTAGGCTTATCGTACCCATTTCTGACAAGTGTTTAGTACTTTCAAACACATAACCAACGAAGCGATTGGACCGGAGCCCAAATCCCATGCTCTTACCACATGAGCAATCCATTTAAACATATGGTGATTCCATAAAGCAGGTCCTATTCTCGCGAGTGACGAACATCACTCGACTTGTACCAGATCCTTAAAGCATAGCAACTAGCGACCTATCATGCTAGTAAAAGATCATGGTACTTAAGGATCATGCAATTACAGTCTCCAATCAACTCCTGAACGTAAATGCACATACAATAATAATAAATAATTTCAGAAGTGTAAAGAAACATATAGGTTAATGAATAAACCGGGGCTTGCCTTCGTCAGCACAAGCAGACGCACACAATTCCGGACTTTGGCCTGGGTCTTGCTCTACGGTCACGTAGTGCACGTCTCCTCCTGCTCCCTCGTCCTCGTCAGCCGGCACGAGCGTATAGCAAACATCGGGGACTTCTACACGGGGAATGCAATGCAGGGATTAGGAGTGCAATTATTTTAATTTGATTCAAAAACAGTAGCAAATAGCTACACGGAGTATATGGTTGGCCATATTCACCTTAACAAAAGTATTTAAATATTTTTCCTTTTAAAAGATAATCAAAAGCCTATTTAGCCTTCTCTTTAAGGTGATTGTGTGCACATCTATTTAAGAATACTTAATTTAATTACAAACAGCAAGGGATTTACTTTTATACTACCATTTTACTTCCCTAACTCCTTTATGTGACTTATGCACAAAAGAATGTATTTCTCCTATTTTTCCTTTACTAGATTTATCTAGTTTGCAACCTTTTAATCAACTAAACACAACTCAAACTTGTTCAACAGTGCCTACTGGCCCTAATGACCAGGAACACTCCCTTGGACAGCAAGGAACTAGCTTTTGCACCACTGAAATTAAATACACAAAATAGGGGCATTTCTAGTTAGCATATAGAGGATTAATGCATATTAAAGTAAATATAAAAGAAATGAATCCAAACTTTCTCCTACACATGATTTGGTCCAAAACAAGCCTAAAGAACCAATAAACACACCTATAGCCCTTATGGATCTTGCTACACATATTTATGATTAAAAACACGCATAAATGAGGAAATAATATTTCTACATAGATAAAATCATGATAAATTCACCAAGGATGCAATTTGATATAAAATGACAATATCCAGAAGTTGGGCTCAAGAATAATTATATTTTAAGCTACAAAAATCATCTAGGCAGATTTACCAATATCACAAGATAATTTATATAAAAAGATCCCTTCGGTAACTTTGTGCAACTTTTGGCACAGGATCTCAACAGGTTAGTTCCCACAACATATCCAAAATCCAGCTCAAGATCTTGTGTGGATTTTGTAGAAACACCAATCTTGGTATTTTAATTTTCAATTTTTCACGCAAAAACTCTAGCTCCAAAGTATATACCTATTTGGAGAAAGTTATAGTTCTTGTTATACTGAGCACAGAAAAATTAGGTTTGCTATTTTTGGATTTTTCTACAATTTCAATCGATTTTACAAGTTTCAGTCATAACACACCAAGGGGTTAAAATCTTTTTTCACTTAGGACCCTAGAACTTTTAAATCTCTCACAGATATGCCCCTGGCTCCTCCCCCTTGGACCCGACAGCGATGGCGAGCTCGCCGGTGGCGAGGTGAGGCACGGGCAGGGAAACAAGCGATGGGGAACTGAAGTTGGGCTCACCAGTGATTGATTGGTGGCGGTGGTTCGGCCGGAAAGGTCACCGGCGAGCGGTGGCGGCGGCGCAGAAGCGGTGCGGCCGCGGGAGCTCAGACAGCGGTGAGGGAAAGGGCGATGCTCAACAATGTGCTGCACCAGAAGCCTCCATGTGGCCTAGGGACGGAGCGGGATCGCAGGTCTTCCATCGGGAGGATGTGGACTGCAGCAAAGGCGTAGCCACCCGACGAAGGAAGATCGCTACTTGACCATATTGCCCCTGAGGGGTGTGTATCTTAATTTATGTTCTACGGGTAGCATGGATATTTGCCCACCCAAAGAAACTTCATATATATAGCTATATGGTTTCAAGGCAACTCATCTATCTTGTGTGCTTCTCATTTCCGTGCTCTTTAGGCTTAGATTTTCTTCACTATTTTGTAGAAAATCTGACCTCCGAGTGTATGGAAGCATTCATAGTTGCATCAATTTCCTTCCTATGGCTCGAGTGATTTTCGTGTCTTTTTCGAGCTATTTTCGTTGGTTTTTCATGTGTGTCTTGTTCCTTCGATTATGAGGCATTTGTGTTCAAATTTCTTTGTGGGGGTCATGGATAGATGTCTTGTGCATCTTTGTTCCTGACCCCCACAAACTCTGGATTTGGCCTCCGATTCAAGGATTTCATGTGGTTCCCTTGCTTTTTGGTTGAGCTCGGTTCATGATCGATTCCCAGTGATTGAGGGGGTTTGACGATCCATGTTTTGGGCATAGCATCCCCTAGAGACGCTTATCATCTCCCCCAAATATTGTCTCAATCCATGCAACCATTTGGGGACATCCATGGATGGGTAGAAGGAGTTGACCACTCGAGCTCGAGGTTTTCTGGGATTGTTCATGAGGGACAGACAGTCCGTCGTGTCCTCATGACGGTCCACGAGGAGGTGCGTTCTTCAATGTTCATCACGAGTTTGTCCAGTTCTTGAGTGCTCGTGTTTTGATTCATCGAGCCGGTTGATTTTTGTAGGAAGGTGTTCGCGGACAGTCCGCCAGAGGGGGTCGGACAGTCCATCTAGCTCAGATAGTCTGAACTAACATGTCGAATGGTCCGTGAGGAAGGGGTGCATTTTTAGAGGTTTTGTATGTTAATACAAACATTATGCCAGGTCCCAACGGACCGTCCACAAGGGTTCATCAGACCGTCCATCCTGGCCAGGCAGATTGTCCTAGGTCCTTTGCTTCTTGAGTTGTGCTTCTGCTTTAGATTGTGTTGGGACTTGTTCCTAGGGTTGGTAGGTCCGTTGTGACAATGCGACCTTGGCAAGCTCGTGTGGGAATCAGTAGTTGTGAGTTTGTTTCATAGTCGAGTTCAACTCTTTGAAGAATAATTTTTATCATCTCCCATTAACTACCCCACCTCTCTGGTCGCCTAATCGGTCCTTCAGTTGGACTCGATCTAACCAGTACTAGACCCAAAATAAATTAATAATCACTAAAATTATTAGGCTCGGTGATACTAAGTCAGACCTAAAACATTCTATGACAACCTCGATAATTGGGTTGGTCCAATTAGAATTAGTCCTAAGAGTATCTTTGACGACAACAATTATTGGGCTCCATCCAACCAGAATAAGGCCTTGAAAAATCTATGACGCCAACAATATTGGGGTCCATCCAACCTTTACAAGGCTTAATACAATCTATGACGACCACATTTATTGGGCTCATTTCAACCTCAATAAGGCCTAAAACCAATTTATGACAACCGAAACATTGGGCTTAGCTTAACATTAAGTGGGCCAAAGTCAATCTATGACGACAAGGAAATATGGGCCGAATTCACTTAATGACGAAATGGTTTGTCACAAAATGTCGTGCCACGTCAGATTTTGGTCTGACGTGGCATGTACCTTATGACACCTTAGTGTTACGAATTAATACGCGTCATTAAACTCATGACACCCCGAAATAAGGTCTTGTCATTAATCGTGGTTTGTGACGCTCGATTAATGACAGAGCATTTTTGTAAGAACCAGCATCATTAATCGCGGTTTATGACGAGAAACAACCTTTTTGCGTCAATAGTCAGCATATTTCTTTTAGTGTATGCTACCCATCATGATTTCAAGCTTCATCAAATGTACTTGAAGACTGCATTTTTGAAAGGACCTCTCCAAGATGAAGTTTATGTGGAACGTGCTTTGCAGGTCCAAACTTCTCCCACCATGTGTACAAGCTCCATAAGGCACTCCATGGGCTTAAGCAAGCTCCTAGAGCATGGTATGAAGAACTTACGAATTTTCTTCTCAAGAGCGACTTGAAATAGGCAAAGTCGTTTCTACTCTCTTCATTCAAAGAAATGGAAAAGATACCTTTGTTTGCCAAATTTATGTTGATGATATTATCTTTGGTTATACTAACGATAAATTTTGTGAAGAATTGAATAGGAGTTTCTAGCGAAAGTAATTTTGGGATTTTGTTCATCTTGTTGGAGAAGCCATCTCCTTTGAGAAGACTTTCTATTGACTCTCATTCACCCCCCCTTTTTGGTCACCTAGTCCGGTCCTTTAGTGACGAGTCGAGAGTCTGTATCGGGATCATATCGAGGCTAAAACAGGCATCGTAGTGTAGGGTTCCCTTGGGGCCAATAAAAGGGGTGCTGGACCTATGTATTGACTTTAGTTGCAATCTATTCACTCTACTACTCACCCAGTCCTCTAGTAGCTCTCTTGAGCCGTTCTATACGGTTCAAGAGCCCCACTCTTTTATAGCTTGTGATATAGTAACATCCAATAGGCAGTTCTTGTTTTAGGGGCGCCTGAGTGGTGGTGGGAGTTGACCAAATGTTATGACGGGGTAGGCTAGCATACATGTCGCTGCCGGACTAGGATGCGACAGTGATGAGGGCGCAAGGTTGGCAGAGGAGGTGAGGATGCCGCACGAGGATCTCACGACGGAGCTCTGCCATGCAAAGCCCATCAGGGACACCCTTTCAAGCTCGTGCACTGCTCCAGGTGGGTGGCACACTGTCACAGGTTGCTAGATCTCGAAGGAGGGATGATGAGGCCACTACCGTCGAGGAGGTAGATGATCTGTGGCTATAGACACTGCTGAAGATCCACACCAACGGCCCGGGCTCCCTCCATGCAGCGTCACGCTGCCGCGGAGGAGAAGGAGCCATGATGTCAGCACCCAGCAGCGATGGATCCTCGCCATGGGGTCTGCGACCGCCGCGCTGCCACCAGATATCCCCGCGTCGGCTGTCGAAATTGGGGCAAAAGGAGAGGAGCGGAGGAGAAAGAAAGGTTAGAATTCAAATGGTTTGAATCGACTCGGGTAGGATGGAGTGTTGATTTAGCATACATATATTTTATACATCATTTTGATAATGGGTTTATTCAATATATGTCACTACAACTTTCGTTGTTTCGAGATATGCCATTGCAGTTCGTTTATTTGGAAATGTGCCATTACAATTCGATGTTTGCTTGAGATTTGCCATTTTTTATGTATTTTATACTCTTGAACACACTTGCTGACTCTGTTATTTTTATATGGACTAAAATGCCCCCCACTACATTTGTACAAACTCAGTCATTCAATCGTGGGCCCCAAACACCATCTGTTGAGAGCCATGTGTGGTTCGAGGACCGGTGGATGGTCGTTTCCTAGTGTGACGAGTGATTGACAACATGGTGTGGACTGGTTCTTGGCTAAGTATTGCAGGTGCAGGTTGCGGCTCGACTGGTGTTGGTGCAGTTGAATAACAAGTGCGAAAGGTCGTTGCCGGTGATGCCTCTAGGTGTGGAGAAGATAAGTAGGCTTTGCTGGAGGGACCCGTTGGCTAGCGGTGTCAGGTGCGGGCCGCATGGTAGCAAGAACGACAAGATGAAGTCATGCACGGTTTCTTGGTTGAGCCCAAAACCAAGGTCGAGCCGAGACTGCGTGGGAGCCGAGTCCTGAGTGGTGATTGGCGGAGGCTACACCGAGTTCGTGGGGTTTCCGGTGGTTCACTAGAAAACCCATGTGTTCCTTGGTTGATCCACAAAGCCAGGACCGAAGAAGTGAAGACAGAGGTGTAGCAGCATCAGACTAGTCTGACCGGCGGGTTTGACTAGTGGGTTGAAGGACCGATACGGCGAACCAGAGAAGAGGGGAGTTAATTGGAGCCGATAAAAATTCTTCTCGAAGGAGATGGAAACTCCAACAAGATGAACACGGCTTCCAACACACGTCTCCAACTCACTACCCAAGTTGGCCAAGCCCACGTAGGCACTGGAGTGCCACTGGACTTAGGAACCAACACACAACCTTCCGACCCGAGAACGCAGCAGAACACCAAACCTCGAGCCTACCGACCAACACCAGTCAGACCGGTGAGCACCACCGGTCAGACCGGTCCCTGCTGGTGAAACTAGGCAACTTTCACTAAGTGGCTCCACACCGGTCAGACCGGTGAGACACACCGGTTAGACCGGTCACAGCCTGAAAGCCCCCAAAGCACCAAACAGGCCAACCGACCACCAACCTGACCCAAACTCGAAACAGCAGCAACACAGGACAACAACGAACACACCCAGATGTTCACCCGAGCAAAAACCCACCGAGGGTTGAACCGGTCAGACCGGTCAAGAGCACCGGTCAGACCGGTGTAGCCTGGGCAGCTCGGGATGAACAACACCCGCGGGTGAACTCCCCCAAATCCAAACCTCGATCTCCCGAATCGCTCCACGGACTTGAACAAGACTTAGGCGATATTAGGAACACCTCATGAGGAGTCCATAGCCAAGTTTAATCCAACTAAAACTTGTCCAATAAGGAGGCATCGAAGAAATCCCGCCAAGAACACCACAAACCCTAGAACTCCGAAAACCCCAAAGTCGAGCCCCTTTACTCACGGATTTGGGAGGGGAATCACAGCCCAAAGAACCACGAAGGGTTCCCACAAATTTCCCCCATCAAATCCCCAAGAGAAAGGTCCCGAAAACAACCCAAAGAAATCACCAAGAGAGGGCTCCAAAAATCACCACCAAGAACAACCGGGAACAACACAACCAAACCTTGAGGAACCACGCCGAATCATCTATACATGCAACAAAGGTTCATACAAGGTCTAGCTTGCCGCCCAATCATCCAACCCTCTCACAAGATCTCACCATGAAGCTCTCAAGCTAGTCCTCTGGAAATCCTAAGGAAAATAGGAACGGAAAATAGGAAAGCAAATGAACTAGGGTTTCAAGGCTTGGTGCCATCCTCTCACCTCTTGGGTTATATGGAGGCAACCGAAAGTCTAAAATGCCCTTTCCTAATAATTAGGGATACAAGCCCCTCAAAGGAGGATTTGGAAGTCTTCATGTCTTCACCATCGGACGGATGCCCGGCGACCGTATCCTGCATAGCCTCGACGCAAGCCATGCGATCCCAACGCGTGTCCTCCGCTTCGAAGTCTCCGGACTGCGTCGTCGCGCACCGGTCAGACCGGTACCCACCGGTCAGACCAGACAGACCGGTCTGGCACTGCTGCAGCACCGTCTTAGGTTCTTCGGTCTTGGCTTTGTGGATCAACCATGGAACCCAGTGGTTTTCTGGTGAACCACCGGAAACCCCGCAAACTCGGTGTAGCCTCCGCCAATCTCCACTCATGACTCGGCTCCCACGTAGTCTCGGCTCGACCTTGGTTTCGAGCTCAACCAAGAAACCGTCCATGACTTCATCTTGCTGTTCATGCCACCATGCGGCCTGCACTTGACCCCGTTGGCCACCAGGTCCCTCGGATGAAGCCTACTTGTCTTCTCCACACCTGGAGGCCTCACCGGCGACGACCTTTTGCGCTTGTTCTTCACCTGCACCAACACCAATCAAGTCGCAACCTGCACCTGCAATACTTAGCCAAGAATCAGTCCACACAACATTGTCAATCACTCATCACACAAGTAAGCGACCATCCACCGGTCCTCGAACCACACATGGTCCTATTGGGTCTGACCAGTGTGCGATGACGCTGTCTGGAGACTTCGAAGCGGGGAACACACGTCGGGATCGCAAGTCTTGTGTCAAGGCTAAGCAAGTTTGCGGTTGCTGGGCATCCGTCCGATAAAGCAAAGACAAAGATTTCCAAATTCTCCCTCAAGGGGCATGTATCCCTAGTTAGCTAGGGTATTTTAGACTTTCGATTTCCTCCGTATAACCGAAGTGGTGAGAGGATGGCAGCTATCTCTTGGAACCCTAGCTCATTTTGTTTTCCTATTTTTTCCTTCCTATTTTCCATAGGATTTCGATAGGACTAGCTAGAGGGCTTCATGGTGAGATCTTGTGAGAGGAAAGGATGATCGGGTGGCAAGCTTAGCAACCAAGTTCTATATTTCTAGCTCAGCCACTCTAGTCCTAGCATCCTCAAGCGAGGCCCTCAACTCTTTCCTCATCTTTATAGCCTCTCTAAGCATATCATCACGGTTATCAAGCAACTAGCCAAGCCGTTCATTCTCTTGCCACAAGAAGGGAAGCGCGTCATGTACCTCAACCTCGGAATCAGAGTTCGAGTCGCTCTGGTGACTCTTCTTGCTGCCGGAGCTAAGCGCCATGGTGCAGAAGCCATCTCTAGCGAAGCAGCTCAGCCCACTGAGGTTCTTGGACGACTTCCTCCCCTTGCGCCGATCACCTTCATCTTCACTCCTACTTGAGCTCGAGGTAGAATACGCGGAACTGGTGTCGACGTCGCTCGCTCCAACCATTACTCGGGCCTTGCCTCAGCCATCCTTCTTCCTCGATCGTCGCTCGTCCTTGTGCATGCTCTTGTGCTTGTGCTTGCCCTCATGTTGCTCACCACAACCGTGAACCTCTGAAACAAGGCATCAATGGACTTACCGGGGAGGTGAGTGAAATTCTCGTACTCTCTCCGGTAAGTCGCATACATCCGAGCCTGAACTTGAGCATTTCCAACATGAGCTTCCTTGAACACCGTCCAAATTCTACAAGCCAAGCTCTCCGTGTGCACCCGATCGAATTCAGGTTGACACAGAGCACGAAACAAGTAGTTGACAGCCTTGTTGTTGGTGTCGAATATGTCCTTCGATCCTGGAGTGAGGAAGTTCATCGACTGGACATAGCCTGTGTCCACCGTGACATCCCAAAGGATCTGACCCTTTCCGCGGAGGAACACCGCCATCCGCTTACTCCACATCTAGTAGTTTTTTCTCATCGAAGTGTGGAGGACCCGAACCCCATTCCTGGTACGCCATCCTTGGATCTTAGACTGGTTAGAGTCAATCAAGAGCTGTAACTAGCTCTGATACCACTTGAACGAACAGACTGGCAACCAGAGAGGGGGGAGTGAATTGGAGTCGATAAAAATTCTTCTCGAAGGAGATAGAAGCTCCAACAAGATGAACACAGCTTCCAATACACGTCTCCGACTCAACTACCCAAGTTGGTCAAGACCACGTAGCCACTGGAGTGCTACTAATCCTAGGAACCAACAAACAACTTTCCAAGCTCAAACTCACCAACACACACAGCGGAAACTTGCACGGCTTGCTGCCTGTGCTACACCGGTCAGACCGATGACCTGCGCCGGTCAGACCAGTGACATCGGTCAGACCAATGGACAGAGCTGGTCAGGCCGGTGGCTACAGCAGCCGCACAACAAATGTTCCAGAGAGCCTCAATGACTTCTCTAGGCCCTGGAGCAAAAACACCCCCAAAACACAACCAGCAAGGAAGGACAACCCTTCACAAAACCAAGCAAAGCACGTCCAAACCTGACAAGAACTGACCAGCACCAACACGACCCAAAAACACATGTGTCCAGCAATTCATTCGAGACAAATCCCACAGAGCACACACACAGGTCAGACCGGTCAAGAGTGAAGGACCGATAAGGCGACCAGAGAGGGGTGGAGTGAATGGGAGCCGATAAAAATTCTTCTCGAGGGAGATTGAAACTCCGACAAGACGAACTAGCTCGGTCGAACCCCCGAAATCACACGCTCCGCACTTCTACCTCCCGTTTGCCAAAACCACGTAGCCACTGGAGTGCTACTGGTCCTAGGAACAAACTCTACCAAAGCAACCACAACACACACGCAAGACCGACAAGTGGAAACAACTCGAAAGCCGGCTAACCGCAGGGGGCGGTTAGACCGGGTATAGGGGGCGGTTAGACCGCCTCCACCCGGCAACCAAGAAATCCTCCGAAACGCCTCTTCCGAGCACCAAAACACACCACGGTTTCACCAACAGAGATCTCTCGGTCAAGGCCATGCTAGCTACCGTAAAATCTTGGCGAAAACCAAACCTTCACCCAAGGGCCTAGGGGCGGTTAGACCGGCTACCGGGGCGGTCTAACCTCCCGTACCCAAGCAACGAACTCCAACCAAGAACACCTAGCAAACCGCGCGAGAACGGCTCCAAATTTCACCCGGACACTCCTCCGATCAAGGCGAACGAACTCACGAGAGGAAAATCCGGCGAAACAAAACTTTGACCCGGAAATACCCCGGGCGGTTAGACCGCCCCCCGCAGCGGTTAGACCGCCCCTTCCGCAACAGAACCCGCGGGTCAAACCTCAACTTCCTTGCGCTCAATCTCCCGAATCACTCCACGGATTGCAGCCAAACTTCGGGGATAGCCGGGTTACCTCCTCGGGCAACCTCTACCTCAAAGGAATCGACCCGAAACGCTCACAATCAAGAGGAATCGAAGAAATCGCTTCTCTAGGTCAAGAACTCGCCCAACTCGAAAAACCACCAAATCGAGTCCGATTCAAAGGGGATTTGGGGGCAAAGTCACCACCAAAGAGGCACAAGAACCTCATACGTGACACCCACCAAAAACCCCAAGAAATCGTTCTCAAAACACCGCCAAAAAGAGCTCCGAAAATCAACATCAAAGGGACGGGAAAACAACCATCAAGAACCACGCCGAACCTTCTATACATGCCATGAATGGTTCGTACAAGGTCTAGTTTGCCACCCAAACATCCATCCCTCTCTCTAGATCTCACATGAAGCTCTCAAACTAGCCTTCTAAAAAACTAGGGAAAAATAGAGAACGAAAATGGAAAAACGAAATGAGCTAGGGTTCCAAGAGTTGGCTGCCAACCTCTCACCTCTTGGGTTATATAGGTGGCAACCGAATGTCTAAAAAGCCCCTCTCTACTAACTAGGGATACATGCCCCTCAAGGGCGTATTTGGAATTCTTGATATCTTCACCATCGGACGGATGCCCGGCGACCGCACCCTGCGTAGCCTCGACGCACGCCTTGCGATCCCGACGCGTGTCCTCCGCTTCGAAGCTTCTCGGCGCGGCGGCGCGGCGGTCGACCGCCCCCCCCCGGGCGGTTAGACCGGCCCGGTGGATCGACCGGCCCCGGGCGGTCCGACCGCCCCTCCCGGGCGGTTGAACCGGCCCGGGTGGCCGCACCTCCTCGTCGAGTCTTCGGCCTCGGTTTTGTGGCTCAACCGAGTAACCCAGTGGTTTTCTAGTGAACCACTGCAAACCCCGCGAACTCGGTGTAGCCTCCGCCAATCTCCACTCATGACTCGGCTCCCACGTAGTCCCGGCTCGACCTTGGTTTTGAGGCTCTACCAAGAAACCGTCCACGACTTCATCTTGCCGTTCATGCCACCATGCGGCCCGCACTTGACCCCGCCGGCCACCGGTCCCTCGAACGAAGCCTACTTGTCTTCTCCACACCCGGAGGCCTCACCGCAACGACCTTTCGCGCTTGTTCTTCACCCGCACCAACACGAGTCAAGCCGCAACCTGCACCTGCAATACTTAGCCAAGAATCAGTCCACACAACGTTGTCAATCACTCATCACACAAGGAAGCGACCACCCACCGGTCCTCGAACCACACATGGTCCTCAATCTCCCCCTTGATGAGTGCATTGACAACACACTCACATGAAGTAACATAAGAGAAAAGGAAAAGAAAAGAAACAAAATAAAATGAAACCCCAACAAGCGATCGAAAGCCAAAGAAAGGCAAAGAGCAAGATCACTTGAAGAAGACAAGTCTCGGACCCCTTAGGCAAGGGCAACGGCTCGACACATCCGAGACAAAACGCAGCTCAAGCAAAGAGCGCAAACCACCAAAGCAAAACTCGAACACCACAAAGAGCTCCCCCCCGCACAAATGCAAGCTCCCCCCCGAGCCACAAGACACTCCCCCCGAACACATGCATCAATGCAACTCGGGGAATGCAACAAAGAGCAAAAACTCGCTCACTCGCCCGGGGCGGTTAGGCCGCCGCCCGGGCGGTTAGACCGCCTCCGCCCGACTTGACCGCCTTGGGGGGCGGTTAGACCGCCCGAAGAAACCGGCCCCGCACCAAACTCGCCCAAAAATTGCCCGAAACAATTGGAACACCTTCCAAACACGCCCAGTGTGCCCAAAACATGCACAAACTTCTCCCCCTTGTTGACAATGCATGAATCAAGGCAAAATGCGAAAACTTGCAACATATAGCTTCTCGAATATACAAAATTCATCACAAGGAGCTACACAAGTCCAAATGAGCAAGTTAGATACTCGACAGTTCGTAAGGACCTTAACTACGTGATCACCAAGTTTCACAACCATTGGACAAGGCTAAAAAGGATTTTAGTAATTTTGCGAAAAGTTACTCCCTCACAAGCAAATACCTAAACATGAGCAAAACATATCAAAATGGCAAAGCCACTCAAACTTCATGCTAGGACAGCCATTCTAATCACAAGACCATCATAAACACCCAAAAGCACCTCATGTCATGTCAAAGCCACCGAGCCATGTGCCTACTTCTATGTATGAGACTTCTCATTGGTAGGCATCATGCAACGGTTTAGCACCCAAAGCAGATTAATTTCAGCACATATGACATGGGAACATATTTTCCAAGCATTTTCCATTTCATTTTCAGATTTGTAAATGGTACATGAAATGTCTTTGCGACAAAAAGGAACTTATGCCCCTCCACAAGATTAAGCAAGAGGGCTAAACATTCATGATGGCAAGCGAGCCTTTGGCTCCATATGATCAATAAACTAGCTATCCAACCACAAAGTAAACATAGCAAAGCCACTAAGACATGTCACGATCATATATAGGCATTTACGCATGAGAGAGCATGTATATGACATTTTTCAAAAAAAATTAGCCATCAACCATGAATCATTCAACAAGATCATCAAGAGCTAAGCCAAACTAACCATAGCATATCAAACAAGCTCACAAGAACATATATAGCAACCCATGGTGAACAATGTATATAGGAGAAGCTTTTCCTATCCGATGCATATGATACAAAATGCATGCAATCTAAGATACAAGGATGCCTATACATCATGTTACATATGCCATGCCAAATGCAAGAAATGCACAAAGGAAAGCTATACATATGCTACAAACCGGCTCCTCGAGGGGAGGCAAAACGGGCTCGACACCACCGGCAAAAGAAGGCCCCCACACACCCAACTCAAGAAATTAAACATACACCAAGTTCCCCCCGCAAACGAGTGAAAGTTGCTTGATCTAGGGGTTTGATGAAAATATCGTCTAGTTGGTCATGTGTGGGTACATGGATCAAGGCTATCTTCCCTTTCTCTACGTTGTCTCTCAGGAAATGATACCTCACTTCTATGTGTTTGGTTTTGGAATGGAGCACTGGGTTCTTTGCAACGCTTATGGCACTGGTGCTATCACATTGAAGTGGGACATGGGTATACTCCTCACCAAAGTCACTCATGGTGTAGGTGATCCAAAGGAGCTGAGAGCAACAACTAGCAGCGGCAACATACTCGGCTTCGGTCGTGGATTGAGCAACACTCGACTGCTTACGAGAAGACCAAGACACCAACGAAGAACCCAAAAACTGGCAAGTTCTAGAAGTAGACTTCCTATCCAACCGACACCCGGCAAAATCCGCATCTGAAAAACCATGAAGCGCCAAAGAAGAGGACGCGGAGTACCAAAGGCCGAAGTCGGGAGTGTGACGCAAGTACCTGAAAATTCGCTTCACTGCTTGCCGATGCGAAGTCCTCGGAGACGCTTGAAAACGAGCGCACAGACACACTGAGAACTGTATGTCCGGCCTCGTCGCCGTCAAGTAGAGGAGTGACCCGATCATGCTCCGATACTCCTTCTGGTCCACGTGTTCACCTTCCTCGTCCGCATCAAGAGCCGTAGTCGTACTCATCGGCGTCGTCATAGCCTTGGAGTCCTCCATCTTGAATTTCCTCACAATGTCCTTGGTGTACTTAGCCTGATGCACAAATGTTCCTTCCTTCGATTGCTTGATTTGTAGCCCAAGGAAGAACTGCAACTCACCCATCATGTTCATCTCGAACTCCCTGCTCATATCATCTGCAAACCTCGCAACAAGAGAGTTAGACGAGCCACCAAAGACAATATCATCCACGTACACCTGCACAATCGAATATCTCTCGCCCCCGCCTCTCGCAAAAACAAGGTCCGATCGACCTTCCCCATCTCAAAACCTCTCTCAAACAAGAACCCCCTCAACCCTCGCCATACCAAGCTCTAGGCGCCTACTTCAACCCATACGGCGCCTTCCTCAACTTGTACACCCTACGGGGGTACTTCTCACTCTCAAACCCCGAGGTTGTCTCACATACACTTCTTCCTCCAACACTCCATTCGTAAAAGCACTCTTCACATCCATTTGGTGTAACTTGAACCCTTTAGCCACGTAAAAGGCTAGAAGGATCCTAATCGCCTCCAAACGGGCTACGGGAGCAAAGGTCTCCTCGTAGTCGATCCCCTCCTTCTGACTGAACCCCTGAGCAACAAGTCTCGACTTGTTCCTCACAACCTCACCCTTCTCTCCCTCTTTGTTTTTCCACACCCACTTTGTACCTATCGGCTTACACCCTGGGGGAGGGTCAACCAACTCCCACACCTGATTCCTCTCAAAGTTCTCCAACTCCTCATGCATCGAGTTAACCCAATTGTGATCAGATAGTGCGTGTCCAATGTCTTTGGGCTCAAAAGAAGCAACAAACGCAGCATGAGCAAAATGGGAATTGTTTCGAACCCTCGACCGTGTAGTGCGTTCATTCATGTCGCCGATGATCCTCGAAGCTAGGTGATCCACTTGAACTCGTCGGGGAGGTTCTCGCCTCGAAGCTACCTCCCCCTCAACATCAGCTTCTCCTCGTTCTTGATTTGTCGTTGTAGGTGTAGCAGAGGGTCCATCCATCATCGTAGTCGAAGTAGTGGGTACATGTCCAGATCGGGGGCACCGCACCGCCATCCTCATCATCACCAAGTTCATGCTCCTCCTCCCCGAAAGATCTCCTCGCCAAGCTCATCATCACCCGCACACTCAAAGACAAGCTGACTACGTGGCTCTGTCTCGTCGAAGGTTACCTCGCAAGTCTCCACGATTTGGTTAGTTTCAAGATTGAGCACACGATATGCTCTAGAATGAGATGCATAACCAAAGAAAATGCCATCGACAGACCTAGCCTCAAACTTATCCAACTTCCTGCCTTTCTTGAGAATGAAACACTTGCAACCAAAGACATGGAAGTGACTCACCTTGGGTGTGCGACCATGCATCAACTCATAGCATGTCCTTTTCTTGTGCACTCTGAGGTATATCCTGTTCGAAACATAGCACGCGGTATTCACCGCCTCAGCCCAATACCTCCTCGGAGTCCTATGCTCATCAAGCATCGTCCGAGCCATCTCGCACAAGGTCCTGTTCTTCCTTTCCACAACACCATTCTGGGGAGGCGTATACGGACTCGAAAACTGGTGCTCAAGACCTAAGTCATGACAAAAGGTTTCAAAACGAGAGTTCCTGAATTCCGAGCCATTATCACTGCGGATAGCTCGTATGGCATCTCCGTGCCTCTCGTTCCTCAACCTCAAGACTAGATCCCGAACAAAACCAAACGACTCCCCCTTCTCCTCAAGAAAGAACACCCATGCATACCGAGAAAAGTCGTCCACCACAACAAGGACATACCACTTCCCACCCGCAGATCGCACACGAGCTGGGCCAACAAGGTCCATATGGAGCAGCTCGCATGGACGCTCGCTCATCACATCGGTGAGAGGCCGGTGAGAAGAGGCCACCATCTTGGCATGCCTACACGGAGCACAAACCAACTCTTTCTCAAGCCTCAAACGTGGCAATCCTCGGACCAAATTGAGTTTACTCAAGCGAGACAAGGTCAAAGCTCAAGTGACCCAATTTCCTATGCCACTTCCACAACTCACTCGAAGAACCACCAAGAAACAACGCTCAACACCCGAAGACCGAGAAAAATCAAGCACGAAACACCCGACCCTCGGGAACGACCATACAAACAAGGTCCCCTCGAGAGTCTACATTCCGAGAACCACCAGGCCGAAACAACACCTCAAAACCCTCATCCAACAACCGAGACACGAAAGCAAATTGTACCCCGGCGATTGAACAAGAGCAACACGCCTCGCAGTGATCTTGTCACTCACTTTTATCTCACCTTCGAAAGCACACGCCCACGCCCATTGTCCCCAAAAGTGATGTACCTCTTCGTCACCACCGGACGAGACTTGAGAACCACCCCCCCGTCTCCGTCATATGTCTCGAGCACCCGGAGTCAATCAACCAAATGTTCTTCAAGTCTCCCACCTGAAATTCAAAAACAAGCACATGAGCGAACAAACGACTCAAAGACCGGGGTTAGTACCAAAGGAGGAAAACCAAAGGCCGAGCCATTTGCTCGAAAGTGGGGTTAGCACCAACCAAAGCATCTCTCCTACCAAAGCTACCTCCACGAACACCACCTCGGTAACCACTCCGAGGAAACCACCCCTCACTGCCTGGAGGAGGACCAAAACCACGGAAGACAACCCGTGGAGCGTCCCTCCTCTCCTTCTCAAAGCTACGACTCCTCCCATCCCCGTAGTGACCTCGAGGGGGAGAATGCCTAGCAACCGACCACCCGCCGTCTTTCTAGACCAACCACCGCAACTCCACCTCCGTACCCGAGACCTCTCGACTCACCACCTCGAAAACCACTCCGCCCGAATTCGGGGGGGCGGGGGCCGAACCGCCTAGCCGGCCGGCGTCTAACCGCCCCCTCGGGCCGGGCCGGCCCGACCGCCTAGCCGGGCCGGGCCCTCGACCGCCCCCTCCGCGAACGGCTCCTCGGCCGCGGAACTCGCATCTCCCCATGCCGAACACTTCTCACCACGCCTTACCCCCCGGGCGGTGGCATACGAGACTTAGGTACACCATGGGAGGGGTTGTACCTATCCTTGTTCGCCCACTCCTTTGCCATCCTTTCTTCCCGCTTCCTCTTGAAGCAAAACTCATCCTTGTGACCCTCTTTCCCACAATGGCCACAACGGAACCTCACAAGCTTAGGTTTTGACTTGGATTGGGGCTGCTCGCTTGGTTTCTCTCCACTCAACTCCTCCACCGATTTCTCCTCACTTGCCTTCTCTTTCACTTTCCCAAAGAACACTTTCCCCGAAGTGCTCACAAACTTGATGGGCTTTTGGAGATCATTTGTCGGTGTAGGAAATATAGGTGGAGCTGGGGTTGTGTCTAGTCGGTTCCTAAGATGGTTGGGTTTTGGAGGGAACTCATTCTTGTGGTGGGTTTTTGGTGGCTCTGAGATATTCTCTCCACTTCCCTCACCAACCTTGTTTGCTCCAAGCCCCTCACCATCTTGCCTCTTAAAGGCCTCGATCATCATCCTCAACTGAGGCTCGTGACCGACAACCAACCCATCAACTTCCTCAAATCATCATTCTCATCCTGCAAACGATCAACATAATGTGCAAGCTCCAAATTTTTCAATGCATGCATTTCACAAGTAGAACAAGATGTAGGCATGGGTTCCTTCAATTTAGCCTCGAGCGAACTAGTGTAAGCATGCAACTCATCAATCTTAGCATGCAAAACAGGGCAAGAAGTGCAAGCACCTAGCAAAGCAGGTCTAGACTTAAGCTCAGCCACTTCAACCTTAAGCACATCTAGTTCCTCACACTTGGAGGCATGCTTCTCCTTAAACAAAGCAAGATCAGCAAGGAATATGGAGCAATCAGCACAATCATTTTCATCGACAACAACGGGGCTAGCCTTAAGCGAATCAATCTCAAGCTTGCTATCAAGCACCCGTGTCTCTAGCTCACCCACTCTAGTCCTAGCATCCTCGAGTGAAGCCCTAAGCTCTTTCCTCATTTTCTTGGCCTCTCTAAGCATGTCATCACTGTTATCAAGCAAAGAGCCAAGCCTCTCATTCTCCCGGCGCAAGAAGGGAAGTTCATCACGCACCTCGTCGTCGGACTCAGAGTCCGAGTCGCTCTCCGTGTGCTCTTCTTGCCGCCGGAGCTCGCCGCCATGGTACGAAGCCGTCTCTCGCGAAGCAGCTCAGCCCGCTCAGGTTCTTGGACGACCTCTTGTTCTTGCGACGATCTCCCTCGTCGTCGCTGCTGCTCGAGCTCGAGGTGGAGTACGCGGAATTGGAGTCGACGTCGCTCGCTCCAACCATCGCTCGGGCCTTGCCTCGGCCCTCTTTCTTCCTCGATCGTCGCTCGTCCTTGTACTTGTTCTTGTGCTTGCTCTTGTGGTCGCGCCTCGAACGGTACTTGTCGTCGTTCTTCCTCGGCTTGTGCTTGTAGGCCGTCCTTGCTCTCGGCCTTCTCCGGCGCCGGCGACGAAGTGTCCCGGCTTGCCGCACCGGAAGCGGTGTCCTCGTGTTCCTCCTCATGTTCACGCGGTTCTCGTGCGGCCTCTCGAACCGCCTCGTCAACGGCCCGGCCTCGTCCTCTCCAAGGTCATCAAACTCCTCATCCGGCATAGACATCAAAGAGGAAAACGAGAACATCCCGGTGGATGGGTTAGAGTTAGTCTTTCCTTTGGAACCACCAACGAGGGCAAGACTATGGGAATCGCTCGGTCCCTCGAGCTTGGCGGTCATGCCCCTATCCACCTCGGCCGACTTGAGCTTCGAGAACAGCCTCGTTCACCGTCGAGTATCGTACCTCTCCGACTCGACTATGGCCTCGAACTTTCCGCCCCATATCGTACGATCCAAAGAGTGTAAGAGCTTGACCGCTCTATCATGATCATCGTACGGGAGCACGTCCACATTGGCCCTCATGTTGTTCACAACCACCGTGAACCTCTGGAACAAGGCATCGATGGACTCACCGGGGAGATGAGTGAAGTTCTCGTACTCTCTCCGGTAGGTCGCATACAACCGTGCCTGAACCTGGGCGTTCCCAATATGAGCCTCCTTCAACACCGCCCAAATCCTACAAGCCAAGTGCTCCGTGTGCACCCGATCGAACTCGGGGCCGACACAAAGCACGAAACAAGTAGTCGACCGCCTTATTGTTGGCGTCGAATCCGTCCCTCGACCCCGGAGCAAGGAAATCCATCGGCCGGACATATCCCGTGTCCACCGTGACATCCCACGAGTCCGACCCTTTCCGCGGAGAAACGCACCCATCCGCTTGCTCCACATCCGGTAGTTCTTTCCATCGAAGTGTGGAGGACCCGAACCCCCGTTCCCCGGTACGCCATCCTTGGATCTTAGACCGGTTAGAGTCAACAAAGACCCGAACCGGCTCTGATACCACTTGAAGGACCGATAAGGCGACCAGAGAGGGGGGGGGAGTGAATGGGAGCCGATAAAAATTCTTCTCGAGGGAGATTGAAACTCCGACAAGACGAACTAGCTCGGTCGAACCCCCGAAATCACACGCTCCGCACTTCTACCTCCCGTTTGCCAAAACCACGTAGCCACCGGAGTGCTACCGGTCCTAGGAACAAACTCTACCAAAGCAACCACAACACACACGCAACCGACCGACGCGAAACAACTCGAAAGCCGGCTAACCGGAGGGGGGCGGTTAGACCGGTATAGGGGGCGGTTAGACCGCCTCCACCGGCAACCAAGAAATCCTCCGAAACGCCTCTTCCGAGCACCAAAACACACCACGGTTTCACCAACAGAGATCTCTCGGTCAAGGCCATGCTAGCTACCGTAAAATCTTGGCGAAAACCAAACCTTCACCCAAGGGCCTAGGGGCGGTTAGACCGGCTACCCGGGGCGGTCTAACCTCCCGTACCCAGCAACGAACTCCAACCAAGAACACCTAGCAAACCGCGCGAGAACGGCTCCAAATTTCACCCGTACACTCCTCCGATCAAGGCGAACGAACTCACGGAGGAAAATCCGGCGAAACAAAACTTTGACCCGGAACACCCCCCGGCGGTTAGACCGCCCCCGCAGCGGTTAGACCGCCCCTTCCGGAACAGGAACCCGCGGGTCAAACCTCAACTTCCTTGCGCTCGCCTCCCGAATCACTCCACGGATTGCAGCCAAACTTCGGGGATAGCCGGGTTACCTCCTCGGGCAACCTCTACCTCAAAGGAATCGACCCGAAACGCTCACAATCAAGAGGAATCGAAGAAATCGCTTCTCTAGGTCAAGAACTCGCCCAACTCGAAAAACCACCAAATCGAGTCCGATTCAAAGGGGATTTGGGGGCAAAGTCACCAGCCAAAGAGGCACAAGAACCTCATACGTGACACCCACCAAAAACCCCAAGAAATCGTTCTCAAAACACCGCCAAAAAGAGCTCCGAAAATCAACATCAAAGGGACGGGAAAACAACCATCAAGAACCACGCCGAACCTTCTATACATGCCATGAATGGTTCGTACAAGGTCTAGTTTGCCACCCAAACATCCATCCCTCTCTCTAGATCTCACATGAAGCTCTCAAACTAGCCTTCTAAAAAACTAGGGAAAAATAGAGAACGAAAATGGAAAAACGAAATGAGCTAGGGTTCCAAGAGTTGGCTGCCAACCTCTCACCTCTTGGGTTATATAGGTGGCAACCGAATGTCTAAAAAGCCCATCTCTACTAACTAGGGATACATGCCCCTCAAGGGCGTATTTGGAATTCTTGATATCTTCACCATCGGACGGATGCCCGGCGACCGCACCCTGCGTAGCCTCGACGCACGCCTTGCGATCCCGACGCGTGTCCTCCGCTTCGAAGCTTCTCGGCGCCGGCGGCCAGGGTGGTCAGACCGCCCCCCCCGGGCGGTTAGACCGGCCCGGTGGATCTGACCGGCCCCAGGCGGTCTGACCGCCCCTCCTGGGCGGTTGAACCGGCCTGGGTGGCCGCACCTCCTCGTCGAGTCTTCGGCCTCGGTTTTGTGGCTCAACCGAGTAACCCAGTGGTTTTCTGGTGAACCACCGCAAACCCCCGCGAACTCGGTGTAGCCTCCGCCAATCTCCACTCATGACTCGGCTCCCACGTAGTCCCGGCTCGACCTTGGTTTTGAGGCTCTACCAAGAAACCGTCCACGACTTCATCTTGCTGTTCATGCCACCATGCGGCCCGCACTTGACCCCGCCGGCCACCGGTCCCTCGAACGAAGCCTACTTGTCTTCTCCACACCTGGAGGCCTCACCGGCAACGACCTTTCGCGCTTGTTCTTCACCTGCACCAACACGAGTCAAGCCGCAACCTGCACCTGCAATACTTAGCCAAGAATCAGTCCACACAACGTTGTCAATCACTCATCACACAAGGAAGCGACCACCCACCGGTCCTCGAACCACACATGGTCCTCAAAGAGCACTGGTTAGACCGGTGGAACATGGGCAGCTCAGGATGAACAGAACCCACGGGTCAACTCCTCCAAATCCAACTCCCGATCTCCCAATTAGTTCCACTGATCCGAATAATACTTTGGGGATAGTAGGAACACCTCATGGGCACTCCATTGCCAAGTTATGGTCCACCAAAACTCATTGAATCAAGAGGAATCTGAGGATTTCCGCCAAAAACACCACAAACCCTAGAGCAACGAAAACCCCAAAATCGAGTCCCTTTTCTCACGTATTTGGGAGGGGAATCAAAAGGAAAAGAACCACAAAGGATTCATGCATACATCCCCAACCAATCCCCAAGAGAACAGCCTTGAAATCTCTCCAAGAAAATCGCCAAGAAAAGGCTCTGAAAATCACCAAAAAGGAAAACCCGAAAGAACTCAAACAAACCTTGAGGAACCACGCCGAATCATCTATACATACCATGAAGGTTCATACAAGGTGTAGCTTCCGCCCGATCATCATACCCTCTCACAAGATCTCACCATGAAGCTCTCAAGCTAGACCTAGAAATTCCAAAGGACAAAAAGAGGAAAATAGCAAAACAAAATGAGCTAGGGTTGCAAGAGATGGCTGCCATCCTCTCACCCCTTGGGTTATATCGAGGCAACCCGAAAGATTAAATTACCAATAAGGCCTAAACTTGGATACACGCCCATCGAGGGCACTTTGCGAAATTGTCTTTGTAACACCATCGGACGGATGCCCAGCGACCGCAAACTTGCTTAGCCTCGACGAAAGCCTTGCGATCCCGACGCGTGTCCTCTGCTTCGAAGTCTCTGGACTGCGTCGTCACACACTGGTCAGACCAGTGCTCCTCACTGGTCAGACCGGTCTGATGCTGCTGCACCTCCGTCTTTGGTTCTTCGGTCTTGGCCTTGTGGATCAACCAAGGAACCTAGTGGTTTTCTGGTGAACCACTGGAAACCCCGCGAACTCGGTGTAGCCTCTGCCAATCGCTACTCATGACTCGTCTCCCACGTAGTCCCGGCTCGACCATGGTTTGAGGCTCAACCAAGAAACCGTCCATGACATCATCTTGCCGTTCTTGCCACCAAGCGGCCCGCATTTTACTCCGCTGGCCACCGGGTCCCTAGAACGAAGCCTACATGTCTTCTCCACACCTGGAGGCCTCAACGGCAATGACCTTTCGCAATTGTTCTTCACCTGCACCAACACCAGTCAAGCCACAATCTGCACCTGCAATACTTAGCCAAAAATCAGTCCACACAATGTGGTCAATCACTCAACACAAAAGGAAGCGACCATCCACCGGTCGTCGAACCACACATGGTCCTCAATCTCCCCCTTGATGAGTGCATTGACAACACACACATATAGTAACCCGAGAGAAAAGAAGAAGAAAATAAACAAATAAAAAGAAACTTCAAGAAGCGATCGAAAGACAAACAAAGGCAAAGAAAAAAATCACCTGAAGAAGACAAGTCTCGGACCCCTTAGGCAAGGGCAACGGCTCGGCACATCCGAGACAAAACTATGCTCACTCAAAGAGCGCAAACCACCAAACCAAAACTTGAAAACCACAAAGAGCTCTTTCTGCACACATGCAAGCTCCCCCTGAACCAATGCAACTCCCCCTGGACGAATGCATGCAAACCACTTGATGAAAACAGAGCAGCTGCATCAGCTCAGCTCTAACCGGTCAGACCGGTCGCACCACCGGTCAGACCGGTGCTCAACATGTGCATAGGACCAGCACTCTGACTTGTCAGACAGGTGCACAACAGAGCCAAGAAATGGCTCAAAACCAGCTGAAAACCATCCAAATGCATTCAGTAGCCCAAAACATGCTCAAACTTCTCCCCCTTGTTGACAATGCATGAATCAAGCCAAAAATTGGAAAAATGCAACCTAAAGCTTCTCAAATAGACAAAATTCAACATAGGATGCTACACATGTACAAATGAGCAAGTTAGATACTCTATAGCTTCGTAATGACATCAACTTCATGATCACCAAGTTTCACAACCATTGGACGAAGCTAAGATAGAATTGAGCAATTTTGCAAAAATTTTCCCTCTTATGAGCAAAGTCCTAAACATGAGCAAAACATGTCAAAATGGCAAAGCCACACAAACTTCATGCTCGGATGACCATTCTAATCTTACGACCGTCACGAACACCCACAAGCACCTCATGTCATGTGTCGGTGCGGAATATGGTCCCGACACTAACCAGTAGAAAGCGCCGAGGTCTATCCCTCAATGGTCGATGCTAAGGAATAAGAGACACGAGATTTATCCTGGTTCCGGCCGAGGGGGCCGTACGTCCAGCAGTGGTGTGCTCAAGGCACTATATTGCTCAGCACCGGGGGTGCCTGTAGTGGGGCTGCTACAAGCAAGGCGGGAGATGAAGCCTAGCTTACAAGTCCCTGGCGTAGTGACTAAAGATGTTGTGGGAGGATTGGAGAGCAAGTGCGTGGCGCAGCTCGTCTCCTGTTGTGTTCTGTCTGTCTCGTGTGCTTGTTGTCCTCTGTCCCCTGCGGCAGGGGGGTTCGCCCTCCTTTTATAAATCAAGGAGGAGGCGAATCACATGCGCGCCGCGCTATCTAGCTACGTGAAGAAGCACGACGTGCTATGCTGTAGAGTGGGCGGCCGTCCGGACGACCCTTGCAGCGATCTGGCCATCATGGCCTATCTTGTACCCGAATAGTGGCGGTTCGAGGGTAGAAGGGCGGCGGACGGTGGTGATGTCTTCTGATAGGCTCGAGGGAGTTGCTGACGTTGGCCCGTACGGAGTACAGGAGTAGGTAAAACGGCGTCCCTTCCCAACACGTTCCGCGGTGCTGGGGCCGCTGCTACAGCGCCTGGCGTGCGCCTGCACGCGCGGGGGCGGTAGCCATACCGTAACAGTAGCAGGGATGGCGCTCCACCGGCCTAGCGCCTCCTCCTAACCCTGCAGGGTCACAAGAAAGCAAATCGAGGGTGCAGCCGGCCCCCTTCGAGGGCTCGGCGCATCGGCCGCATCGGGAGCAAGTGCACGGCGTCACGGGACGGCACCGGTCCCCGCCGCACGTCCCTCCCCACGGTGATGGGGATGGGCTCCCTCTGGGGAGTTGGTGCGGCGCACACCGGGGCGCGAGCCCCCGGATGCATGATGGCGCCGTCCCGCCGGTGTCGGGCGTTAAATGCCCGCGTACGGGGGCAGGCGCACTCGTGCGGGGCGCCCTCGAGCGAGGCGGACCTCGGTCGAGGGAGGGACGGACCCTCGAGCGAGGCGGAGCCCGCTCGAGGGGGAACGGGCCCTCGAGCGAGGCGGAGCCCGCTCGAGGGAAACGCACCCCCTCGAACGGGGCGGAGCCCGCCCGAGGGGGCGCGCATCCTCGAGCGAGGCGGAGCCTGCTCGAGGGGATCTTCAAGAGGGCCACCTTGGTGGGCCGTTGGGGTCCCAGCGGCATGGGCCGTATCCTGCATGGTTAGGCAAAGTGTGTTTGGCTTTGTTGCGGGTTTTAAGTGGGGATTTCCCCGTTGTTAAAGGGGACCCCTAGGGCTGTCCCTGACAGTAGCCCCCGAGCATCTGTGGGTTTGCCATTGAGGCTCCCGCAGATGGTGGAACCTACTGATAGGACATTCTTCCCTCCTTGTCTTGCAAACGCTTTCCGTGGGGCCGCGTCAGCGGACCCGCGGGTCTAGCCCCCGAAGCCCTGCAGGAGCGTGAATGCTCCTGTAGGGGTTAACCGCGAGAGCTGGTCAGAGGGCGTGGTACATGTCTCAACCGGCGTCGGCGATATCTCAGCCGGCTTCGGTGACGCACGCGCTGCTGGCGCTGTCTCCGGCGGGTGCAATTCAAGGAGGTGTAGCCGTGCGTCAAGCCCCCGAGCCTGGGCCCATTCGAGGCGATCGGGTCGAGCTTTACGACTTGCTTCTTCACGCGCCCTTGCCGTCCCTCCGCGGGACGGAGGGTGAGGTTTCCGCAACCCCCATCGAGCTGGTCGCGAATTGCGGATTCCTCGTTGAGCTGTTAGTGGGTGGTTCGAGTGGACGGCCATGCCCCCTTCGATAAGGGTAGGCTGCGTGGTCCAGAGACACGTCCATGGAAGCACTTGCGTGGGTTTGCTAGGTGGGGCTCGGTCCCGTTCGATAGGGACCGAGGGCGCGGAAGCTCTCCCTCGGTGGGATCCCCCGGCTAGCTGCCTTCGCTGGCTCTCGAACACGACATATGGGGCACCCTCGAGCCGGCGGGCTCGAGGAACGGCTCGAATGCGTGTGCCTTCGTCGTCCCTGACTCGCGATGCGGGGTGCCCGTTCGAACCCGTCGAGGGTCAGGCTTCGATCCTCTGATCAGTAGGGCCGTGCGGGGGCGGCGCCCGGGCGGCCCCGTCTTTGCATTTGCGGCCGTCGAGGGGTCCGGGCGAGCCGCCCCCGAGGCGTCGGGCGGCAGCACGGCGTGGCATGGGTGCTTGTGGTGCCTGCTTTGTTCCAAGCGGGCCCCGGGCGACCTTCTCACGCCTGTGCCCCTTTGGAGGGTTGGTATTGTGTCGAGCCTGGGGCTCGCGCCGCTCGAGGGTCCTACGTGGCATGGGTGCTCGCGATGCCCGCTTTGTTTCAAGCGGGCCTCGAGGCGACCTTCTCACGCCTGTACCCTTCAGAGGGCTGACATTGTTTAGAGCCAGGGGCTCGCGCCGCTCGAGGGTGCTACGTGGCATGGGTGCTCACCATGCCCGCTTTATTTCAAGCGGGCCTCGGGGCGACCTTCTCACGCCTGCACCCTTCAGAGGGCTGACATTGTTTAGAGCCAGGGGCTCGTGCCGCTCGAGGGTCCTACGTGGCATGGGTGCTCGCGATGCCCGCTTTGTTTCAAGCGGGCCTCGGGGTGACCTTCTCACGCCTGTACCCTTCCGAGGGCAGAATTTATCCCGAGACAGGAGTCCGTGCCGCTCGCGGGTTCTCCTTGCTATGCAAGGGACCAGGCCATTAAATGCTCCAAAGTAGAGGCTGCGGTTTCGCATCGCAGGCGCGCCTTTTTAGGCGTTGCGGCCGCGCGCGCGCGTAGTGGGCGGCGTGGGCAGGCGGACATGACCGCCTGCCACGGCCCCTGCTGGTATTCACCGTGATGATGGCTCGTTCACGGTGATGTGGCCGCTGCGGTCGTGGTGGGGTCCGCTCGCCAGCGGGAAGAGAAGATTCCCTGCAGTAATGCGCGCGGGACATCCGCTCCGGAGAGCTCGCCCACGGCTTATAAATCTGAGGGGAAGGGGAAGCGGCGGTTTTTTACCTTAGCGCTCCGCCATTTTAGCCCCCTGTGCTTTCACCTTCGCTTCGCTTTCGCCACCGTGCGGCTTCGTCATTAGAGCTCTTCTTCCTCTCCCTGTCCACCGCTCTCGCATTCCTTTGTCATCTTCTCATGGCGCCGCTTCCGCCCCTCACGATCCTTGACCCGTACACCTGGGAGCGGTCGTGGGTGACCTCGCTGGCCCTTGGCGAGCTGGTCGCCCCGGCCAGTTGGCGGCAAACGAGGATGGCCGCCCAGTAGAGTGGATAGTGCCGCCGGCGGGGGACCGCGCGCCCAACCCGCCAGAGGGCTACGTGGTGAGCTTCACCCGCTTCCACGAGCGAGGCTTCAACGCGCCGGCGAGCCGCTTCATGCGAGCGTTGTGCCACTACTACGGCGTGGAGTTGCACAACTTCGCGCCCAACGCGATCTCGCAGGCGGCCACGTTCATGGGTGTCTGCGAGGGGTATCTGGGGATCCCAGTTAACTGGGAGCTCTGGGTACACCTCTTCCGCGCGGAGCTCTTCACGCAGCCCACGACGGAGCCGAGGATCCGCCGCGCGGTGCGCGCCGGCGGGATGTCACTCGCCTTGCGGGGGCAGTTCAAGGACGACTACATCCCCTGCACCATGACGACGAACAACGCCGGCTGGGAGCGGGGATGGTTCTACCTGCGCAACGCCGAGCCCGGCCTCCCCCCTACACCGGTCGGGTGTTCAAGGAGAAGCCCAGCTCCTGGGGCTACGGGGCGTCCACGCCCCAGCATCGGAGGTGGCAGGACTCGGTCCTGGCCGCCCTGAGGAGCCTGACGGAGCAAGGGCTGACCGCGGCGGGCGTCCTTGCCTTCCTCCATCACCGGCGGGTTGTGCCCCTGATGGAGAGGCCGCTCTGCATCTACGAGATGACAGCGGAGGCGGACCCCATCGCGCTGGTGAGGTCGCGGATGCTCCCGACCCCCCTCGAGCGGCCGTATGCGCTCACCCGGGCGCGGAACGCCGTCGACACCCGGATGCTGGTGCGCCCAGGCCGAACCCCGTGGGACCTCGAGATGCTCCCCACCGGCCCGCTGGTGAGTATGATTCTTGATTCATTTTAGTTCTTGGTGTTGCCTCTGCCCCTCGACGCGCCATTGACGTTCTCGCATGCAGCTGGTGAATTTCATCGCCTCGAAGTCCGTTCCGCCCACCCCCGACTCCCGCGCGCTCGGTCGGGCGGCGCAGCAGCGGGAGCGAGGAGCGGGCGGCGCGCAAGAGGGAGTGCGCGAGGCGGCACCGCGAGCGCCGCGAGCGACGGAGCGCGGAGTACCGGCGGCGCGAGGAGCCGGGGCTTTCCTCCCCGGGGACCAAGGAGTACTCGTCCTTGGGAGGAGGACGAAGAGGAAGAGGCCGAGGGCGGGGCCCCTCGATAGGTGGGAGCCCCGCCCCCGTCGCCGGAGCCGGCTCGGCGGCAAGGGCGGCGTCGCCGGGGGCGGGCGCAACGGCGCCCGCCGCCGGCAATCGACAACGGGAGCGGCGCGCTCCGCGGAGACACGGCGCGTGCCGCCGCGGCGCGCGCGCGCGGCAAGCGCGCCTCGCGCGCGGGCGGGGCCCGCGCGCGCGGCGGCGCCGTCGAAGGCGCGGCGGCGGGCGCGCCGGCCTCGTCTGCTGAAGCCTCGAGGAAAAGGAGGCGCGCCTTTTCCTCTTCGAGGTAAGGGGCTCGTTCTTCAGTTCGGTTTGGTTCTTTGACGATCAGGCCTTCCAACTTTCTGTTTGTGCTTGCGCAGGGTGGTGCCAACTGTGCCTCCCCTCACACCGGCCAAGGTGCCGAGGGCGGACGCATCCATCCCCACCCGGCGGCGCTCGTCGAGGGCGTCGCGGGCGGGGGCAAGTACGGCGGCGGCGAGCGAGGGCTCGCAAGGCGCGGCCGAGGCCCCGCGGCCCTCGGCCGGCCGATCAGCCGCCGGCTGCGCGGCCGGCGGTCGTCGAAGAGCGGCGGGCGCCGGTCGTGGCGGAGGCGCAGCCCGCGGCGGTGGGCGCGGTGGTGACGCCGCCGACGGCGGCCGCCACGACGGAGGCGCGGTCCGCGACGCCGGCCGCGGCGGGCGCGCAGCGGTGCGCTCGCGGTGGCGCCCGTGGTCGCGGCCGAGGAGGGTGGACGGCGCCCGTGTTCGTGGAGGCGCGGCCGGAGGTGACGCCCGCCGCGCCGCGTCGGTGCCCGTGGCCATGGAGGCGCGAGCGGAGGCGCCGGCGGAGGCGGCGCAAGGGGCGGCGCCCGCCGGCGGTTCCCGGTGGAGGTGGTGGAGATCCCGGACGACGACTCCCCGCCGCCGGGTGGGACCGGTGGGGTCGGCTTCCCCACACTCTCCCCGGAGTCCCAAGAGGGGGCTCTTGTGAGGCGGCGCGAGGGCCACATGGTGGCGGGGGGCCGAGGGCATGGCGCCGAGGCCTCATCTTCTCGCGCCGGGCACTCCACCCAGGTGGAGGGGGTCCCTGATGACCCGCCTGCGTTCGCCGATGCCCAGGCGGAGTAGGAGATGTGGGGAGAGCTCCGCAGCCACGGCGCCACACTCAACCGTGCGCTGAACGAGGCGCTGAGGGTCCACGGCGGCCCTGCGTGGCATGTCTTCCAGGTAAGGCATAGCTGCTCGCTCTCCCCTTCTTCTCGTTTCCCGCGCGTTGTCTCTGTGTCTGGATGCTTACGGGTCTTGGCTTGTGGGCGACAGGAGCTCGAGCGTCGCGCCCGCGACAAGTATGGCACCTTCGATCGGGTGAACGCCGAGCTTCACCAGGTCCGGGAGCGATGCGGCGCCTTCGACGCGCTCGCCGACGCCCTCCGGACCCCGGACGGCTGGTTGGCGTACCGAGCCACGGTCTTGCGTGATGAACTCCCCGAGAGCATGAGGCAAGACCCGGCGTGTCGCTCCAGCCTTGAGCAGATCTGCACAGCCCTCATCGACCGTGATGAGGCGCTGTGGCAGGCACGCTCGGACCTGGAGAAGATGCGGACGCTGGCGACCAACTGGGAGGCGGAGGTGGCCGGCGCACGCGGCGAGAACCGGGAGCTCCGCTCGTCGCTCAAGGGGGCGTAGGCGCAGCAGCGCCAGGCTGAGGAGCGCGCGCGCTTGAGCAGAAGGCCAAGGAAGCCGATGACTTGAAGGCCGCCCTCGACGCCAAGGTCGCGGCGCTCGCCGTCGCTGAGGAGTGGCTTCTGCAAGAGCACACCGCCCGCCAAGGGGCCGAGGGGCGGCTCCAGCAGGAGCAAGCTACCCTCGCCGACGCCCGGTCAGCGCTGGAGCAGGAGCGTGTCGCTCGCGAGGCGGCGCAGAAGTTGCTGGCGGAGCGAGACGCCAAGCTCTCTGAGGTCGAGGGCGAGCTAGTGGTGCTCGGCATCAACAGCGCGAGCCAGGAGCTGGCCATCCAGGAACAGGGCGAGACCATC
The DNA here is from genome assembly GCA_947561735.1 of Cenchrus americanus. Lineage (NCBI taxonomy): Eukaryota > Viridiplantae > Streptophyta > Magnoliopsida > Poales > Poaceae > Cenchrus > Cenchrus americanus. The sequence goes on from OX387241.1 coordinate 123,790,442, forward strand.
AAGGGCCTCGAGTTGGCGGTCGAGGCCGAGCGTCGTGCCCTCGAGGTGGAGAGGAAGCAAGTCGAAGGTAAGCCGCTGTTCGACTCCTGCTTCGTTGGTTTTCTGTTAGGAGGTTCGCATTCCTTCATCTGATTTTTTCCTTGTCTTGGTGACTCCAGGCTTGCGCACCGCCTTGGGGCACGCGGCCGAGCGGGCCGAGGCACTGCAAGCCTCCTACAACTCCTCTGAGCAGGAGCTGTAAGAGTTGCACAACGCGGCCCTCGAGACCTGCCTGGTCGTGGAGGAGGGTGAAGCGCAGGCCGGAAGCTCGCTGGCCAGCCACCTGCGCGCTCTTGGCGGCCACGTCACCGAACGGATGCGCCGGGCGTTGCGTCTTGGCGTCCGTGAAGGCCCCCTGGGAGTGGTACGGTCCCACTACGAGGTCAACTTTGAGGCGCCGGCGGAGGGCTACGTCGTTCCCGAGGGCGTCGAGGATGAGGTGGCGATGGAGCGCGTGGACGCGCTCGCCGCTGATGCCGCCGGGTCGCTTGCTGAAGCGTTCGAGGAGTTCCTCTTCCCGGACGCTGTCGACGACGCCGCTCCTCCTGCCTGAAGATAGCTGGGCGCTTGGCCCGTTTTTATTTGTGTATCAGTATTCTGGCCGCGCGGCCTTTGTAAATAAACAAGTTATCTTGATCGTAACATTTGCTGATACGAAATGAAGTCTTTTGTTTATTTGCGCTTTTTGTTTCTCCTTCTTCCTGAGTAGATTCTAGTTAGGGGAGTTCGATTTTCGTGGGGGGCCTGCTGGGTTGGAGGTGAGAGAGAAGGGCCGTATCGTCGCGGCGTAGGTGTCAAGGGCGTTGAGCCCGAGAGTAGGAGGTCCTCGGCTACGAAGGTCGTAGCCGCTGTCCGTGGTGGCCGGCCGGGTTATACCCCCAGGTCGCCGTTCCTCGTCGATGGGTTATACCCCCAATCGCCGGCTTGAGAGAGAGAGAGAGAGGGAGATTAGATAGGATAATTCTTCGTTGACTTCTCCAATAGCGTTTACAGGGATATATGGCCTCCGGCCCAACAAAACCTCCTAAACTTTAGGAATAATAAAAGGAAAGCAACTAACTAATTCTTCTCTTTCTAATATCAGCCACTTGAGCCGATCTCCTGCTGCTTTAGGCACTCCGCGCGTTCAGCAGCACGGCGTACGTCGCGCGCCCTGAGACGCCGCGTGTACGTTTGCCCGTACATTACATCTCTCCCCTCCTCGAGAGGCAGCTCGTCCTCGAGCTGGAACAGCGGGTACGTGGCTCGAAACGAGTCGATGTCCTCGCAGGTTGACGAAGCTTGCGAGGCACCCTTCCACTGAATGAGGACCTGACGAACACCGCGCGCCAGGCGAGACTTGACCGCGCGTTCGGGCTCGGGGATCACCGCGCCGTGACGAACCGGTGGCAGGGCTGGCAGGTCCAGAGGAGGTGCGCCGTGGAACTTCTTGAGGAGCCCCACATGGAAGACGTCATGGAGGCGAGCTTGCGGTGGAAGAGCCAGTCGGACGGCGACCTTGTTGATGAGCTCGACGATGCGGTACGCGGGTGTAGGAGCTCCTTGAAGCGCCCCCACGGTGGCGTGCCCTCGTCCTCCTGGAGCTGGATGAACCATAGCTGAGCCACGTCCTCCAGGTTGTAGGACGGCATCCACACCCGCTCCTCCGGCATGGTGCGTTGTTGCCGGAAGTAGGACTCATAGCGATTCAGGAAGAGCAGCAGGTCGGACTTGCCGCCGAAGCGCGGGAAATCCATCTTCTGGAACTTCGAGGGGTGCTCCGGTGCACGCCGGCCGTCGGAGTGGCCGGAGGAGTCGGCGGACGAACCGATCATGTCCTGCATGGACGCCATGTCGGTTTGCATCTTGGCCATGTCGGTGGTCAAGGTCTTGAGCAGCTTCATCACGTCGTCAATGGAGCCTGACCCCCCATGGTTGGAGCGGACGAGGTGGCTGTGGACGGGGAAGAAGAAGATGGTGGCGGCTGGAGGGCTGTTGGGGCGGCGGCAGTGGAGGATTGGGTGGATGTGGTGGGAGAGGATCGACGAGACTGAGATACCAGGTTGTCAAGGGCGTTGAGCCCGAGAGTAGGAGGTCCTCGGCTACGAAGGTCGTAGCCGCTGTCCGTGGTGGCCGGCCGGGTTATACCCCCAGGTCGCCGTTCCTCGTCGATGGGTTATACCCCCAATCGCCGGCTTGAGAGAGAGAGGGAGATTAGATAGGATAATTCTTCGTTGACTTCTCCAATAGCGTTTACAGGGATATATGGCCTCCGGCCCAACAAAACCTCCTAAACTTTAGGAATAATAAAAGGAAAGCAACTAACTAATTCTTCTCTTTCCAATATCAGCCACTTGAGCCGATCTCCTGCTGCTTTAGGCGCTCCACGCGTTCAGCAGCACGGCGTACGTCGCTCGCCCTACGACGCCGCGTGTACGTTTGCCCGTACATTACAGTAGGCTATCTCTGACTCGCGCCCTCCTTCCGCTAGGCCGCCTGCGCCCTGTTCGAACCGTTGCTCGGGGTTGAAGTAGAAAACAAACTTAGCGGGTGTGAATTGCTTTATTTTCGCGCGAAAATGGGACCATTTGGGGGGGGTGCCCCCCGCAGTAGCCCCCGAGGGTAACTTGGGTTTCAAGGGAAAGCCGAGTTGCCCTTTTCATTTGGCTTGAGGTTTTTACATAGTTTTCACCAACTGGGGCGTTGGTCATATGATTTTTACAACGAAAAAATGCTTGGAAATCCTAGCTAGGGGTAGAAGCGACGTAGCTGTCGGATGTTCCAAGCGTTGGTGAGCTCTTCACTGTCCTCTTTGGCCAGCTTGTACATGCCGGGCTTGAGTACCTTCACCACGACGTAGGGTCCCTCCCATGGGGGCGATAGCTTGTGGCGCCCTCGGTTGTCTTGGCGTAGCCTTAGGACCAAATCCCCTTCGCTGAAGTCCCGTTGACGTATCTTGTGTGCTTGGTAGCGCCTTAGGGATTGTTGATACCTTGTGGAATGCATCAAGGCCACGAGGCGCGCCTCGTCCAGCTGATCCAGCGAGTCCTTGCGGGCTTGCTGGTTGGCATCTTCGTCATAGCCTCGAACCTTGGGCGATCCGTATTCTAAGTCCGTGGGGAGGACGGCCTCCGCGCCATGGACTAGGAAAAACGGGGTGAACCCAGTGGCTCTGCTCGGGGTGGTCCTTAGGCTCCACACAACCGTTGGTAACTCTTGGAGCCATTTTCGCCCAGATTTGTTGAGCTAGTCAAAAATTCTAGGCTTAAGGCCTTGTAGGATCATGTCGTTGGCACGTTCTACTTGGCCGTTGGTCTGTGGGTGTGCCACAGCTGCCCAATCCACACGGATGTGGAACTTGTCGCAGAACTTCAAGAATTTCCTGCCCGTGAACTGGGACCCGTTGTCAGTGATGATGGAGTTTGGCACTCCAAAGAGGTAGACGATGTCGGTGAAGAATGTTACTGCCTGCTCTGCCCTGAGGTTTGTGATGGAGCGCACCTCCACCCACTTGGAAAACTTGTCGATTGCGACAAACAAGTGGGTGAAGCCCCCGGGCGCCTTCCGCAGGGGCCCGACGATGTCCAGCCCCCACACTGCAAATGGCCACGTTACGGGGATGGTCTGCAGGGCATGGGCGGGTAGGTTGGACTTGCGGACATAGAAATGGCACCCTTCGCAAGTGCGTACGATCTCGCTGGCGTCCGCAACCGCGGTGGGCCAGTAAAAGCCCTGGCGGAACGAGTTGCCGACGAGGGTGCGGGGCACGGCGTGGTGGCCACAGATCCCGGCGTGGATGTCCCGTAGGAGCTCGCGCCCCTCGGGGATGGGCACGCACCGCTGTAGGATGCCGGAGGCGGCGTGCTTGTACAGCTCGCCGTCAACAAGGGCAAAGGACTTGGCCATCCTGGCGATGCGCCTGGCCGCGGCCCGGTCCGCGGGGAGTTCCCCTCGAGCCATCCGTGCGATATATTTGTCACGCCGCCCGCTTTTGACAGAGCCGGCTCGATGTCCATCACGTCAGCCTCGTGGGAGCCATACCTCTCGAGGAGGGAGAGCACGTATGCCTCGTTCGAGGGGTCCTCGTCCATGGGTTCCGCACCCGCTGGATTCGAGGGAGCCCCAGAGGGTTCGTCGTGACTCGAGGGGTGGGGCTCGAAGACGACCGAGGGCTGAGCGATGTCGCACGTGAAAACGTTCGGGGGGACGGTGATCCGCCCGGACGCAATCTTGGCCAGCTCGTCCGCCTCCTCGTTGTACCGTCGGGGCACATGGTTGAGCTCGATGTTGTAGAACTTGTCCTCGAGGGCTCGCACGGCTTTGCAGTAGGCCTCCATCTTGTCGTCATGGCAGCTCGTGTTCTTCATGACTTGATCGATTACGAGCTGCGAGTCCCCCCGCATGTCGAGGCGCTTGACGCCTAACTCAATGGCGATTTTGAGGCCGCAGAGGAGGGCCTCGTATTCAGCCATATTGTTAGACGCGGGGAAGTGGAGGCGCACCGCGTACCGCATGTGTTCCCCGAGAGGTGACACGAAGAGCAGGCCCGCGCCCGCCCCTGTTTTCATCACCGAGCCGTCGAAGAACAGAGTCCAGCACTCCGCTTGGATCTACGGCGGTGGCAGCTGCGTACCCGTCCATTCGGCGACGAAATCTGCCAAGATTTGGGATTTGACGGCCTTGCGCGGGGCGTAGGCAAGCGTCTCGCCCATCAGCTCCACGGACCACATGGCGATCCTGCCCGCAGCGTCGGGATTGCGGATGATCTCCCCCGGCGGGAAGGAGGAAACCACCGTGACGGGGTGGGCCTCGAAGTAGTGGCGGAGCTTGCACCGTGCAAGGACTACTGCGTACAGCAACTTCTGGACCTGGGGGTAGCGCGTCTTGGTGCCTGACAGGACCTCGCTGATGTAATAGACTGGCCGCTGTACAGGCAAGGCGTGCCCTTCCTCCGTGCGCTCCACGACGATCACGGCGCTGACCACCTGGGTGGTTGCGGCCACGTAGAGCTGCAGGGGTTCGCCATTTTGCGGTGGTGTGAGGATCGGGGCGTGCGTTAGAGACGCCTTCAGCTTGTCGAGCGCATCCTGGGCCTCGGCGGTCCAGGAGAAGCGCTCATGCTTCTTGAGTAGGCGGTAAAGGGGCAAGCCCTTTTCACCGAGCCGCGAGATGAAGCGGCTCAAGGCGGCAAGGCACCCCAGCACCTTCTGCACCCCTTTGAGGTCCCGGATCGCACCCATTCGTTCGAGGGCCGCGACCTTTTCGGGATTGGCCTCGATTCCCCGTTGGGAGACAATGTATCCCAGGAGCATGCCTCGTGGCACTCCAAAGACACACTTTTCAGAGTTTAATTTGACCCCGTTGGCCCGTAGGCAGCCGAACGCGACGCCAAGGTCGCCAACCAGGTCGTCCGCCTTCCTGGTCTTTACGACAATGTCGTCCACGTACGCCTCGACCGTCCGTCCGATGTGATCCCCGAAAACGTGCTGCATGCAGCGCTGGTATGTCGCTCCTGTGTTTCGGAGGCCAAACGGCATCGTGACATAGCAGAACGTCCCGAACGGCGTGATGAACGAAGTAGCGAGCTGGTCGGACTCCTTCATCTTTATTTGGTGATACCTGGAGTAAGCATCAAGGAAGCAAAGCAATTCGCACCCAGCCGTTGAATCAACGATTTGATCAATACGTGGCAAAGGAAAAGGAACTTTAGGACATGCTTTATTAAGATTAGTGTAGTCAATACACATCCGCAACTTCCCATTCTTTTTCTTTAGAAGCACAGGGTTGGCTAGCCATGTTGGGTGGAACACCTCCTTGATGAACCCGGCCTCGAGGAGCTTCCGCAGCTCCGCTCCGATTGCCCGTCGCCGCTCCTCGTCGAAGCGGCGCGCGCCGTTGCCGCACGCGCACGGCGTGAGGCAGGATGTCAAGGGAGTGCTCAGCGACCTCCCTCGGGATGCCTGGCATATCCGAGGGGCTCCACGCGAATATGTCGGCGTTGGCGCAGAGGAAGTCGACGAGCACCACTTCCTATTTGGGATCGAGGGTGGAGCTGACCCTCAACGCCTTGCCCTCGGGGGCAGAAGGGTCGAGGGGGACCTCCTTGGTCTGCTCTGTAGCCTCGAAGGTGCCGGCGTGCTTGGCGGCGGAGTCGAGGTCTTTGTTGACCATCTTCTCTAAAGTGGTCACCAGCACTTCATCCAGCGCCAGTGCCTCTGCGTGCTCCACGCACTCGACGTCGCAGTCGAATGTGTGCTCGATGGACGAGCCCACGGTGATGACGCCGTTTGGTCCTGGCATCTTCATCTTCAGGTAGGTATAGTTGGGGACCGCCATGAATTTGCGTAACAGGGTCGCCCAAGTATAGCATGGTAGGCCCATTTGAACCCCACCACCTCGAAGGTGAGGATCTCCTTGCGGAAATTCTTCGCGGTGCCAAACCAAACTGGCAGATCGATCTGCCCGAGGGGCTGGACCTGCTTGCCGGGCGCGATGCCGTGGAACGGCTTCGTGCCGGGCCGCGGCTCGGTCCAACCCGATCCCCATCAAGCGCAACGTATGCGCGTAGAGGATGTTGAGGCTGCTGCCTCCGTCCATCAGGATCTTCGAGAACCGCGCGTTCCCGATGATGGGGTCGACCACCAGCCGGCATCGTCCCGGTTGGGGACGCGGTTCGGGTGGTCCTCCCGGCTGAAGGTAATGGCGTCCTCCGACCAATTGAGGAAGGATGGAGGTGCCCTCTTCGCGGCGAGGACCTCGTGCCGCTCCTTCTTGCGCTGGCGGGTCGACATGTCGACGGTTGGCCCCCCAAAGATGAGGAACACGTTTTCCACGGCGGGGAAGCCGCCTGCGTCGTCATCGCCTCCGTCTTTCTTGGCCTCTGCCTCCTTCGTGGCGGCGCGGTCATAGAACTTCTTGATCATATCGCACTGCTCAAGGGTGTGGTTCACTGGGGTCTTGTGGTAAGGACATGGCTTTTTTAGCATGTCATCAAACACCCCCGGGCCTCGAGGGGCCGGTCGAGGGCCCCGTCGAGCCGGGTCAACAGCAAGGGCCTCGACATTACCGCCGTCGCGCCCGCCGCCTCGCGCGCCCGCGGCGCGACTTCTTTCCCCTTCTTGCCCCGCTTGTCATTGCGGTGGGGCTCCTTGGACTTGCTGCCCTCCGCGGGCGTGTCCTCCGAGCGCTTGCCCCTTCTTGCCGTCAAAGATCGCCCCCACGGCCTCTTCTCCGCAGGCGAAGCCGGTGGCGATGTCGACCAGCCTCGTTGGAGTCCGCGGGCGGCGGCCGCGTCCCGCCCTCCCGCATGAGGTCTCGGCATGTGGTGCCCTCGAGGAAGGCGTGCACGATCTCGGACTGCGCCACGCTGGGGAGCTCCGTGCAGCGCTTGGAAAAGCGCCGTATGAAGTCCCGCAGCGACTCGCTGGGCTTCTGAGTGCAGGAGCGCAGGTCCCATGAATTTCCAGGGCACACGTACGTGCCCTGGAAGTTGCCCACGAACATGCGGATCAGATCATCCCAATTGTGGATTTGGCTGGCGGGCAAGTGCTCGAGCCATGTCCGGGCCGCGTTGCCGAGGTGCAGGGGCAAGTTGCGGATGATGACCTCGTCGCTGGTGGCCCCGCCCAGCTGGCAAGCCAAGCGGTAGTCGTTGAGCCATACGAGGGGGTCCGTCTCCCCGTTGTACTTGACGATGGTCGAGGGTTGGCGGAAGCGTTGGGGGAACGCCGCTGCGCGGATCTCCCGGCTGAACACACGGGTCCCTGGGGGCTCCGGCGTCGGGGAGCGATCCTCGCCGCTGTCGTAGCGTCCACCCCATCGAGGGTGGTAGCCCACCGCCGCCGCGCGTCCGCCATGCTCGTGCGCCCGGCGTTGATGACGTTGCGGGGCGTCGCCATCCGGGCCCCCGCGTGCGTCAAGGAGCCGCTCCTTGGCCGGCGTGCGCCCCGGGTCGGCGGGTCGCCCCGACGCCCCTCTTGCCCTCGGACCGAGGGTTCTCCCCCCGGCGCGGCTCCGTCGTCCCGCGCATCCCCCCCCCGTTGGCGGATGCGTGATGCCGAGCTCTCGGCCCGCCGGACGGCCGCTTGCTCGATGAGAGTTTGCACCTCGCGGTGCGGTGTCTCGCGCCCTCGGGGGTCGAGGGTGCCGGCATGGCCCGCGCAGCCGCCGCGGCGGCAATGAGCATTTGGCTCGCCCGCGGGGGTGCGTCCGCGTTGTCGACGTTGGGGTCGGTGTTGATGCGGCCGCGGACCTATTTGCCCGCCCTCCCGCGCGCGCGCCGCCGCGCGCGAGGCTTCCCCCCGCCATTGAGGCACGGAGCATCCGCACCGTCCGCATTCCTCCCCGCCGCCTGGCCTCGAGTTCGCGGGCTTGGGCCGCCGCGCGTCGGCGGCGGCCCCGAGCGAGAGCGCCGGGGCCCCCGCGGCCGGGCGCGTGGCGATCCCCCCGGGCGGGCGTGACCTCCCCCGTCTCCGCCGCCCACCGCACCGGCGGCATTGGCCGGGTCGTTGGTGATGACGCGTAGCACTCTTGCGCGGGATCGTAACTCCCCGGTGCCGGGAGTCGTCGGGAGCGGCCCCGAACCGCAGTCCGTAGCGTCGAGGAAACGCCGAACATGACCGGGTTCGCACGCCGAGAAGTCCCACTCCGCGTACCCGTGGCGGTTGGCGGGCGGCAACGCTTCGAGGGAACCCAGGGACGACTCGTCACCCGCTGAGGCGCCGGGATCCCTGGCGACGAAGACGTTACGGCCGGCGAACCCCCGCGCATCGTGGTGTTGACGTTGGCGTTGTAGGCCGACGTGGCGCCACGCGCCCAATGGGGATGCGCGGTCCGCAGACCGTGCGCCGTCCCGCCGGGATGGTGGTCATCGTGGACGGCGGGCGCGCCGCGCCGGGAGGCGGCGCGCTCGCCCGCCGCCGCCGGACCACGCCCGGCGCAAACGCCGCCCGAGCGGTGGCGGCATCGTGGCGTCGACGGGCCCGCGGCATCCGTGCCCGCGGCGTCGCGCCGTGGTGGTGCGTGCGCGGGGGCCGGAGCGGACCCGCCCGGCGCCGCGCGCGGAGATCCTCACGGTTGGTGAGGCGCATGAGGTAGCCGTTCCCCGTGGCCCGAAAGTTCGGGCCCCCGAACCGGATTTCGAACCCGCCGGGGAGGGGGTCCGAGCTGCCCATGCGCAGCGTGTACTACGGTACTCGGTGCGGATCACCATGGAGGGAGTTGGTGGAATGACCTTAGGCGCTCGCATTGCCCCACCCGTGGGCGCCAACCGTCGGTGCGGAATATGGTCCCGACACTAACCAAGAGAAAGCGCCGAGGTCTATCCCTCAATGGTCGATGCTAAGCAATAAGAGACACGGGATTTATCCCGGTTCCCGCCGAGGTGGCCGTACGTCCACAGCGCTGGGTGTGCTCAAGGCACTATATTGCTCGGCAGACCGGGGGTGCCTGTAGTGGGGCTGCTACAAGCAAGGCGGGAGAGGAAGCCTGGCTTCCAAGTCCCTGGCGTAGTGACTAAAGATGTTGTGGGAGAATTGGAGAGCAAGTGCGTGGCGCAGCTCGTCTCCTGTTGTGTTCTGTCTGTCTCGTGTGCTTGTTGTCCTCTGTCCCCTGCGGCAGGGGGGTTCGCCCTCCTTTTATAAATCAAGGAGGAGGCAAATCACATGCGCGCCGCGCTATCTAGCTACGTGAAGAAGCACGACGTGCTATGCTGTAGAGTGGGCGGCCGTCCGGACGACCCTTGCAGCGATCTGGCCATCATGGCCTATCTTGTACCCGAACAGTGGCGGTTCGAGGGTAGAAGGGCGGCGGACGGTGGTGATGTCTTCTGATAGGCTCGAGGGAGCTGCTGACATTGGCCCGTACGGAGTACAGGAGTAGGTAAAACGACGTCCCTTCCCAACACGTTCCGCGGTGCTGGGGCCGCCGCGCGCCGCCCGGCGTGCGCCCGCACGCGCGGGGGCGCGCCCATACCGTAACAAAGAGCGGGATGGCGCTCCACCGGCCTAGCACCTCCTCCTAACCCCCGCAGGTCACAAGAAAGCAAATCGAGGGTGCGCCGGCCCCCCTTCGAGGGCTCGGCGTGTCGCCCGCACCGGAGCAGGTGCACGCCGTCACGGATCGGCACCGGTCCCCGCCGCACGCCCCTCCCCCTACGCGGATGGGGATGGGCTCCCTCCCGGGGAGTTGGTGCGGCAAGCACGGGGCGCGAGCCCCGGCACATGATGGCGCCGTCCCGCCGGTGTCGTGGCGTTAAATGCCCGCGCACGGGGGCAGGCGCACGCGTGCAGGCGCCCCGGAGCGAGGCGGACCCCGATCGAGGGCGGGATGGACCCTCGAGTGAGGCGGAGCCTGGTCGAGGGGGAACGGGCCCTCGAGCGAGGTGGAGCCCGCTCGAGGGAAACGCACTCCCTCGAACGGGGTGGAGCCCGCCCGAGGGGGGCGCGCATCCTCGAGCGAGGCGGAGCCTGCTCGAGGGGATCTTCAAGAGGGCCACCTTGGTGGGCCGTTGGGGTCCCAGCGGCATGGGCCGTATCGTGCACGGTTAGGCAAAGTGTGTTTGGCTTTGTTGCGGGTTTTAAGTGGGGATTTCCCCGTTGTTAAAGGGGGCCCCTAGGGCTGTCCCCGACATCATGTCAAAGCCACTGAGCCCTGTGCTTACTTCTATATATGAGTCTTCTCATTGGTAGGCTCCATGCAACGGTTTAGCACCCAAAGCAAATTAAATTAGCACATACGACATGGGAGCACATTTTCCATGCAATTTACATTTCCTTTTAAGATTCATATTTGGTACATGAAATGTCCTTGAGACAAAAAGGAACTTATGCTCTCCACAAGATAAAGCATGGGGGCTAAACATTCATGATGGCAAATAATCCTTTGGCTCCATCTGATCAAAATAATCTATCCAACCACAAACTAAGCATAGCCAAGCCACTAAAACATGTCAAGATCATATAAAGGCATTTACTCGCAAGAGAGCATACATGTGACATTTTTCAAAAACATAGCCATCTACCATGGATATAAACCAAGATTATCAAGGCCTACATATCACAAAGACATACATATAATTCCTTGGTGAACAATGTATATTGGAGAAGCTTTCCTAACCAATACATATGATACAAAATGCATGCAATCTAAGATACAAGGATGCCTATATATCATGTTACATATGCCATGCCAAATGCAAGAAATGCACAAAGGAAAGTTATACATATGCTACAAAGAAGCTCCCACACACCCAACTCAAGAAATCAAACACACACCAAGCTCCCCCCGCAAACGAGTGAAAGTTACTTTATTTAGGGGTTTGGTGAAAATATCGGCTAGTTGGTCATGTGTGGGTACATGGATCAAAGCTATCTTCCCTTTCTCTAAGTTGTCTCTCAGACAATGGTACCTCACATCTTTGTGCTTGGTTTTGGAATGGAGCACTGGATTCTTTGCAACACTTATGGCACTGGTGTTGTCACATTGAAGGGGAACATGGGCATAATCATCACCAAAGTCACTCATGATGTATGTGATCCAAAGGAGCTGAGAGCAACAACTAGTTGCGGCAACATACTATGACTCGGTAGTGGATTGAGCAACACTCAACTGTTTGCGGGAAGACCAAGACACCAAAGAAGATCCCAAGAACTTGTTAACACCAAAATTTGGTAAGGAGTCTGACATGTGGTCCGGCTCGATGAGGAGTCCGTCTGGTGGAAGGAAGGATCTTTTCAGAGATATTCGGCAAAGAGATCTGCGGTCGGCTATCTGCTCCCGTTCGGTAAAGGAACAGTAGAGCTGATTTTGCGGGATTGCATGGTGACGTGGCTCAAGCAGGAAGGGCGAATGGATAGATAGGCGATCAAGCTTAGAGATAAGTTAGGCAGCGAATCCATTCGAGATTGTACTTCGCAGGGTATAAATATGAGCCCTGAATGTATGTAACAGAACACAATCATTCTTCAATACACACCGCCTTACGCCAAACCCTAGAGTCCATTTTTCGTGTCGTCGAGTTCTTCGAGAGGGTTCATCGATCCGTCGACCTCCGTGAGTACCGGCAACCTTGTATCATATCTAGTATCATGCGGTGGATTTAGATCTGATGCAAGTAGTCTTGTTACCATGCTTCGTGTTGTGCAGTAGATTCAAGCTTGGTTCAAGACGGTTTCTTGTTAGGTCATGAGCCATGCGGTAGGCTAAGATCTAGCTTGAAGCTAGTTATCGGCTCTATTGGATTTTGGCAAGATCCAATAGATTCATTGAGTTATCCTGTGTTGCTTTGAGTTTTTACTTCATGTTTAGATTCATGTAACACATTTTTGCCCAATCTAGATAGATTTGGATCGGCTTTATCCCTTTTGTGATCCTTGTACGAGTCGAGTTCGTGTTTTAACACGTGGATCTTGTGCTTTCCGATAGCCGAAACCGAATCGATCTAGGTTGTTACGTGTTGCTGGTTCAAGCTTGCCAACGTTGGTATAAATCTTGAAAGAACTGAGTATCATGCGGTAGATGCAGGTTTTTGGGTTGCTTTGGAGCTAGTCATCCGGTGGATTAGATTCCAAACCAATCTGATAGATTTAATCGCTTGGTAATGTTCGTTCCTTCTTCATGGACCCCGAATCGGTTGTTCAAATAAGATTCGGTTATGTTTCTTCACGAGTAGAACACGTGCGTAATTCATGCTTTAAATAATGTATGCTTTTAGCTTTCCATGTTTAGATTGTATCATGCGGTGGATAGATCTATTTGTGGAAAGTGGTAAGGTTTTTCATGCAAGTTGTATCATGCGGTGGATAGATTTGCTTGATATCGTACCCGACGGGTTTTTAAGTACCTAGACATGCGGTAGACTAGTGCTTTGGATCTATGCATACTTGTTTATTACATGTTTATGTTCGTGCTTTACTTTATTCATTTATTTAATGCTGATTATCGTGGGGATTGGTCACGACCTCGTGCATGTGTATCTTTGCTTAAACAAAGACCGATCTCTATCATGCTTACGTCATCCATTCGGCAATGTTAGTTTTCCCTTTTTACAATTTCCCGAATGATTTCAGTTTATTGGCAGATAGCTCTTTATAGCTATGTGTCATCCCATCTGGCTTTTTAGCCGTAAATATGGAACTGTCTGGTACCACCCGGCAAGTTCCAAGCTTTGCTATCTAACTCCTTTATCTTTTGTTATTTTTCAGGAAAAATTGACTGGCACGTCTTGTGACTCTCTGTGCGTGTAAAGCCAGCTTGTTCGGCTTGCTGTGTGTTGGACGCTAGGTGCACGTTTTGCGTCAACACACTTTTTGGCATGCCCAGTGGGACCACAGCCGAATAGATCAAGATGCCTGACATCGCGGACATCATGGACGTCAACATTGAGGACCTCTCTCCCGAACAAATGGCAAAGAACTCCAGGACGCCATGGACCGGCCTCCAAAGAAAATGTCCGTCGTCCTTCAAGAAAAATAGAAGTGGCGTCCCGTACTTAAAGAACGAGATGCCCAGGGTGTTGCTACCAGGGGAGAGCGATGCCACGACTCAGCAAGAGAAAGAGGAGTGCATGCAAGCATTCCGGAATCCGCGGACTACATGTTGAGCATGCACCACAAAGCTTTCCTGCGCTCCAAGAAATGATGGTGGCCGTCTTTGGCCCAGGCATGGAACAAGCATTCAGCAAGGCACCCATCCAAGGGGGCACCTTGTGCTGGGCGAGGCAAGCTCTCAACCACCGTTACGGAGCCAGCCACATCAGCCTCCTCCTCAGAGCTCTGGAAGTCAAGCTTTCCAGCCTCCTCCGCAGGTGCCGGGGGTCGCCCGCCCGGCCCCCCACTACAGCCCTCGGAGGGCGCCCAATCCAGCCACCACCGCAGGCAAAGCACGGGTCAACCCCGTGCAACAACCCGAATCCGTACCAGCCTACATACGAGAGCTAGCATTCGGCTCGCCCGGACCCCCGCTTGCCTCCGGCCACGGATTGCTCCGCAAACAACCGGCCGCAGAAGAACTTGTACAAATGGAGGCTACCATGAGGTGGGAAATTACGGGCGTTTGAGGCTTTCCCCGCATCCAGATACGCGCCACCGCAGCGCACAAGAGGACGACGCCCCGGCACCGAAGATGGCCGAGTTGATGCGAAATCGCCCGGCCTCAAGTCAAAAATGCACGTGGACCCGCCTACAAGCCGCCATTCCCAGAATGGTACTACAACGTGCTCCTTCCGCCAAGGGTGAAACCTCCGACGGAGTTCACGAAGTTTTCCGGGCAAGACGACACAAGCACAGTGGAGCACATTGCTCGTTACCTGATGCAGCTCGAGGAATGCTTAGGTGAGGAAACATTCAGGGTCAGATACTTCCCCGCGTCACTAACAGGCCCATCATTCCAGTGGTTCTCGTCCCTACCTCCTGAGTCAGTCAGCAGATGGAAGGACCTGGAGCGCAAGTTCCACGCCCACTATTTCAGTGGCACCTTGGAGAAGAAGCTGATCGACCTTGCCACCGTGAAACAGAGGCACAGCGAAACGCCATTGGAATTTCTCAGGAGATTCAGGGAGGTTAAAGGCATGTGCTTCTCGCTCAACTTGCCAGACGACCAGCTGGCTGATATGGCCGTCATCGGGATGCTGCCGGCCGTACGTGAGAAACTGTTCGGGATGGAGTTTGAAAACCTGGGCTAGCTCTCTCAAAAGCTATCGTTGATGAGCAACCAGGCGTATGGCTTCAAGAAGGATGCCAGGTTTGGCAAGCAGCACGATGTGGCAGACATCTACAATCAATTCTTAGAGAAGGCTGACCTGATTGAGGATTCTGATGAAGAACTGGACGTGGCCGCAGCCGAAATCATGTGGGGGAAAGAGCCTTTAACAATGAATCAGCGCTGGGTCAAACAGACCAAGGGCACCTACGATGTCGATATCACGAAGGCTGACAAGCTGTTTGAGCTCCTAGTGAAGGAAGGCCGAATCAGATTGCCTGAAGGGCATTCCATGCTTCGGCCCGATGGAGTCAAAGGAAAACGTTACTGCGGCTTCCACGACAGGGATTCGCACTCCATCAATGATTGCAGGGTTTTAGGATGAGGATCCAGAAAGCCATCCAGGAGGGACACCTCGAATTTGACAACAAAATGAAACTGGATGGTCACCCCTTCCCTCATAACATGGTGAGCTTCTCTGTCAACATGGTGACGGGTGAGGAGAAGGGAAAGGTCAAGGTCTTGACCTCAGCCAGGGCTAGACAGGATGGAACAGTGGACCCGGAGCGCCAAGTAACTCTGGAACAAGTGCATGGTGAAGCCCCCCGCATTCTCAAGAGCCACATCGAAATCGGGGAGTCATCCAGAGCCAAGCCCAGGGTGACCACGCGCATCCTCCTTAACAAGTGGCAGCGCCAGATGGAAAAGGAGCGCTACCAGAAGCGCAGATACGAGGAGGAGAAGCACAGAGCCGAAGAGGTAGCACACAGAAGGGACCAGGAGCAATACACGCGCGAGCAGGAGCGCGCACACTGGGGATGTGCGTTCTTCAGGCACTGCTGGAATGAGGGTTTGAAGCTGCCCACGCTGAGGAACTGTCCTGAATGCAGTGACAGATATTTTGAGTACAGGCAGGAGACTGCCAATCGCCGATCCGTCCACGAGAGAATTGGAAGGATCCACCCTAACGGGGATCGGCGCCAAAAAATTGAAATTATTGATCACCCCAGGAAGTGCCAAGCTGATTTAAGATGGGCTGATCAAGAAGAGGATGAGGACGAGTATATCTGGCAGAAGGGGCAATGGTGCTCGCCTGGCCTACGCAAAAGTCAGAAGAGACAGGTCCAACGCTTGAGGAACCGTGAACTGAGGCAGGCCGGGATCCAAACAAAGCAGGTGTGGCGTCCAAAGGACCAACCAGAAGGATCAAGGCGTTCGGCTCCAACATGCATGGTATATTTTCTGCCGAACGAATTCATGGCTCCTGCTAACCATGTTGTGCAGGAAGAGGCGTCCCTAGATGATGAGCAGGTCGAGGGAATGATGGCACAACTAGTGCTGGCCAAGTAGGCAGTCTTCGACAAACCGGCCAAAAATCGACATATGAGGCCGTTGTACTTGAGAGGATACGTCAATGGCAAGCCATTGACCAAGATGTTTGTCGACGGTGGAGCGGCAGTCAACGTAATGCCGTACACCACCTTCAGGAAACTTGGCATGGGCCCGAGTGATCTGACGCCTACAAGCATAATACTGAATGATTTCGCCGGAATCCTTCGCATACCAAGGGATGCGCTCACGTGAATTTGATGATCGGGTCCAAGACGCTGCTCACTACCTTCTTCGTCATCGAAGGTAAAGGGGCCTACAGCCCTCGCTCTTGGGCAGGACTGGATTCATGCCAATTGTTGCGTCCCATCCACCATGCACCAGCAGCTTATCCAGTGGGTGGATGATGAGATTGAGGTCGTCCAAGCAGATGACTCCGTGAGCGTGGCGAACATGGAACCAGCCTTCTGGGAATACCAAGGTATTGATTGTTTCTCAGGGAAAGACTGGGGAGAAGGTCCTGTTGAACCTGTCAGCAGTGATCAACAGCCGATTCAAGCAGTCGGCTCTTATAGTAATTTTTAATGGAGAACCCCGTAGATGGCACTGATGGAAAGTTGGGGCGAGGATTCATGTCGGCTAATAAATTAGAAGAGGTTGACATTGGAAGCGGTGATAAGCCAAGGCCGACGTTCATCAGCGCAAACTTGCAGCCAGACTTCAGGGGGGAGTTAATTAAGCTTCTCAAGGAATACAAGGATTGCTTCTCCTGGGATTATTCGGAGATGCCTGGATTGGATCGTTCTATCGTTGTGCATCGGTTGCCAATCAAATCTGGTTTCAAGCCATACAAGCAACCACCCCGGAAAATCTACAAGGATGAGGTATTGGCCGATGTGAAGAAAGAGGTTGAAAGATTACTTGATGCAAACTTCGTTCGGCCATGCAGATACGCGGAGTGGATTTCTAACATTGTCCCTGTGTACAAGAAGAATGGAAAAATGAGGGTCTGCATAGATTTCAGGGACCTGAATAGAGCTTCTCCGATGGATGGTTACCCCATGCCTATTGCCGATTTGTTGATTGACGCGCGGCTCCGGACACAAGGTGATCGGTTTCATGGATGGCAATGCGGGATACAACCAAATCTTCATGGCAATAGAGGACATATCAAAGACGGCCTTCGTATGTCCCGGCCATATAGGCTCGTTTGAATGGATAGTCATGACATTTGGGTTAAAAAATGCTGGTGCAACTTATCAGCGAGCCATGAATTACATTTTTCACGAGTTGATCGGCAAAATTGTGGAAATCTACATTGATGATGTGGTAATCAAGTCCCTAAGTCATGACACGCATTTGGAAGATGTAAAGAGGACGCTAGAGTGCACCCGGAAGCATGGCCTGAAGATGAACCCAAACAAGTGCGCTTTTGGGGTGTTAGCTGGAGAGTTCTTGGGTTTTCTAGTCCACGAGGGGGGAATTGAAGTTGGCAAGAAGAGCATGAAGGCCATCGATGAAGTTGTTCCTCCAACTAATCTCAAGGAGTTACAATCACTGCTCGGCAAAATTAATTTCGTGAGAAGATTCATTTCAAATTTGTCACAGAAGGTTTTGCCATTCTCTCCACTGTTGAAGCTAAAGAAAGATCAGAAGTTCACGTGGGGCGACGAACAACAAAAGGCTTTCGATGAGATCAAGCAAGACATGAAGGAGCCACCGATGGCTTTGGTCCCTCCTCGAACCGGAAAAGCCTTTCAAGTTGTACGTGGCGGCCGATACCCAAACCATTGGATCGGCCCTTATTCAAGAATTCGAAGGAAAGGAGCGGGTAGTAGCATATCTTAGCCGAAAATTACTTGATCCTGAAACCAGGTATTCGGCTGTAGAGAAGCTGTGTCTTTGCGTGTACTACTTGTGTACAAAGTTTCGGCACTACCTGTTGAATGCCGAATGCACTGTGTATTCCAAGTTTGATGTGATAAAACATATGTTATCTATGCCAATTTTGAACGGCAGGATTGGCAAATGGATTTTAGCTTTATCGGAATTCGAGTTGAAATTCGAATCGGCAAAAGCCATCAAAGGTCAGATCATTGCCGATTTCATAACCGAACATCGCGATCCGTCAATTGATTTGCTTGAAATTACCCCTTGGGCTTTATTTTTTGATGGATCATCATGTGGTAAAGGTGGGGGAGTAGGGATCCTACTGATTTCGCCTAGGGGTGAGATGTTTGAATTTGCCATCCCTATACAGCCCACTGTCACAAATAATCAGACTGAATACGAGGCATTACTTCGAGGGCTTCAATATTTGAGAGAGGCCGGGGCCGTTTCAGTTGAGGTTTATGGAGACTCAGAGCTGGTGATCAAGCAATTGAACGGCCAATACGAGTGCAAAAGTGAAGCGCTAAGGAGTTACTACGAAGAGTGCAGGGAAATCTTGAAGAGCTTCCCGTTGGTAACTCTACAGCATATTCCTAGGGAACACAACGAAGAAGCAAATAGGCTGGCTCAAAGCGCATCTGGTTAAAAAGAGAGTCAGGAAGCATTTGCTGCAGAGGTGTGTGCACTGGGGACGGATCTTGCAGAAGATGACTGGAGGAAAGAGATCGTTGATTACTTGAAGAATCCATCCCGAAAGGTCTCTAGGAAGCTCAGGTACAAGGCCATAAAGTTCATTCTTCTGGATGATAATTTATTCTATAAATCATTAGATGGGGTATTATTACGATGCCTGGGTCCAGAAGAAGCCAAGAAAATGATGAGTGAGGTGCACGATGGGATATGTGGAGCGCACCAATCGGCCTATCGTATGAAATGGGTTATTAGACAAGCTGGGTGCTTTTGGCCGACGATATTAGAGGACTGCTTTGAGTATTACAAGGGATGTCAGGATTGACAGAGGTTTGGAAATATTCAAAGAGTTCCCGCGTAAGCATTGAATCCCATCATCAAGCCATGTCCATTTAGGGGCTGGGGTATAGACTTGATTGGCCAGATTAATCCACCATCTAGCAAGGGGCATAAGTTCGTGCTTTTGGCTACGGATTATTTTACCAAATGGGTTGAGGCGATCCCGCTGAAGAAGGTGACGTCGGAAAACATGGTTGAATTTGTCAAGGAGCACATCATCTACCGGTTTGGAATCCCTCAGACAATCACAACTGATCAAGGGGAACAATTCGTGTCACTGGAGTTCAGAGAATTTGCCGAAAGCATGGGGATCAAATTGTTTAACTCTTCTCCCTATTACGCCCAAGCTAATGGTCAAGCAGAGGCTTCTAATAAGATCATGATCAAGCTGATACAAAAGAAGATCGACCAGAAGCCGAGAAGGTGGCATTCGGTACTCAGTGAGGCACTGTGGGCTTACTGAATGGCCCCTCACGGAGCTACAAAGACTTCTCCTTACGAATTGGTTTACGGGCATCACGCGGTTCTACCGTGGGAAGTGCAATCTGATTCAAGGAGGGTCGTGTTACAGGAAGATTTGAGCTCCAAGGATTACAGTGGTCTAATGATGGATGAGCTAGAGGATTTACACATGATTCGTCTTAGGGCCCTGGAAAATATTGAGAAGAACAAACTACGGGTTGCCAAGTGCTACAACAAGAATGTAAAAGTAAGGCAATTTGCAGAAGGCGATTTGGTTTGGAAAGCGCTATTGCCGATTGGAACTATCAACAGTTAATTCGGCAAATGGTCCCCTAACTGGTAAGGACCTTTCCGTGTGGTCAGATGCGTCCCTGGTAATGCATATATATTGAAAACTTTGCTAGGAGAAGAATTTTCCGCTGCAATAAATGGAAGATATCTGAAGAAATATTATCCTAGCATCGAGATCAATCGATGATTACACACATCTGCACAGAGACAGCCGACGCTCAAGAACGAGGTTGCCTTCAGAACAAAAAATCCATAAACAGAAGAAATGGCCAGTGCCTAGATGCATTGCCCTTAGCACAAAAACTACATTACAACTGCTTCTTGCTGGTTTGCATCCAACAACCCTGGTGATCAAAACCTCAAGGAGGTGGGAAGCAGAAGGCGTGGAGGAAGAAGCGAAAGTATGATTCAATCTTTTCTTTGCTTCTTCTTCGTCTGCTCCCTCTTCAGTTGTTCCAAGACCACCGTGATGGCAACTTGGAATGCATGGGGGTGACCATGGTTTGCGGCCTCCACCAAGCTGTCCCAAGCCGTTTTCAGATTGTTGTACCCGTCGCAGACATCCGGCGGAAGAACGGGTGTTAGGAATCCGGACGTAGGCACGAAATCAAGAAGAAGTCAGAAACGTTTACCCCCCACTAGTGCCTCCAGAGCCATGCGACGCTCGCGTTCGGCTTGGCAACGAGCAGTGATGTCCCTGAGACCGTGCTCCAGGTGCCGAACGCGGCGGCGCAGTTGATGGCTGGTCCTCTGTTCAGGCGTGGCGTCCTCTGCTTCGAGGGAGGAATCGGAGGAGATGTACTCAGGCACATCTTCGGTCCCGATGATTTCTTCAGGAAGCAAATCAAGGCTGAAAAGGGGAAAAGAAAAGAAGGTAAAACGCAAGATCATGTGGGGAACAGGAAGCAAATCAAGGGAAAACTCACCTTCGAATCGTGCGTTTCTTTGAGGGGCTGCTCTCCTGGGGTTGTTTGCCCTTGTCCATGGCCTGGGGGTTTTCTCCTCTAGAGATAGGGGAAGAAATGAGAGGTGATGGATGAGTGTGCGAGTGGATTTGCAGGGCATCCCGGCAGGCTATTTTATTGACCGAAGGGGTGCAGTGGGAGTGATGACAGGCCAGTACACACTGTTGGAATACCAAACGGCAGGGTTTTCTCCCGGATGCGAAAGGGTTTTTTCTTGAACAGTGCTTGTGGATTGCCGAATTGGGGATCTTCTATGGATTCTGCACCAAGAGGCATCTGTTCTCACGCGTTCGGCTCAAGGCAGTTCCCGGATGCATTCAAGGAAAAACAAGATTCACGGGAGCAAATACAAAGGAATCATCGCAGTGCAAGTACAAAATACAAAAGCTCTTTATTTATTGCCGATGTTCAAACATCCCTAATACAATCTAGTCGAAAAGCCTATTCAACACAGATTGGGGATGAGTGATTTCGGCAATGGCGTCGCCATGGCCATCAAGGCGCTCCAAGATGAGCTCGATCTCCTCAATGCCTCTGGCGCGCCGCCCCGGAAGCCGCGTGGCCTGGTGGAGTAGTCGACGTCCGTATGCGTCACCATGGCAGCCAGGCCCAGGGTGGTGCCTAAGCGAACGCCATGGGTGGCCACCTCGTCGACACGGTGCTCCACCGCAGCAAGGCGCTCCGCCGGCGTGTCACTGTGGGCGTTCACCTTGTCGGCCAGTTGCTCCACCAGCGCCTTCAGCTGGTTGAGCTCGGCGTCACGGGCTGCAAGGAGCAAGGAGAAAGGAGATTAGCATCAAAAACCGGGTTGGATCAAAGAGCTGATTTCAGGGCTGTACCGTCGATGGTTTCCAGCAGCTGTTTGCGCTGGTCCTCCCATTCCAGCTCGGCTATGCCCGCCTTCTTGGAGACATCCTCCAACTCGCGCCGGGCCGTCTCCAGCTCCTCCTTGAAGCGGAGGGCGTCGAGCTCTCCGTAGGGCACGGGGGAGTGGCCGTCGCCTCCGAGGAGTCGTCCGGAAGGGGTTGATTGGCCGGCGCAGGAGACGGATTCCACTGAATCAATCTGAAAAGGAGATGATCGTCAAAACAAGAAGAAGATCAAAGATGAATCTGAAAAGAGAAATCGGCGATCATTGCCTCCTACGTGTATTGGCGCTACTCCCTTCCGCCTCATCAGAGGCGCGGCGACGGTTGAGGCGGCGTACCATCTTGCTCTGGGATGTGGACTATTTGGAGAGGAGAAGAACTGAGATTGGCAAAGATTCGAGTGCTAAAAGACTTGGTGGAGAGCTAGGGGCACCTACGGTTTCATTTATAGGCCTGGCAAGACAGATCGTGGCTTCGAGTTGTGGCTCTGAATCGTGGCGCATATCCCGAGAAAATTGGAAGGTGGAAAGGTTTCCTTGACCGGGCTGCCGATGGGTCGCTTGGAGTTCTAGGCTGAGTCGTATTCGATTGACTGGCTCGGCTGAGAGGAGTCAAAGTGCCATTCGGGTGTTGGCGTTTTTTGCCGAAAGGGTCGTTTAGCATTACACTTGAAGGAGCACAGAAGAAAAAAGGAAACGAAATTGCAAGAAAAATATCACAAGAGCGACCAATTCGGTTATACATCAATTGGAGCATTCAAATGTTCAAGTATTTCTCAATCACACCACGGGCATTGGATGTTTCTTGGAGGAAATTGCCTAACAACTTCTGGCAATCTTTTTGGGCGCTAGACAAGGTGGTGAGTTCTGCATCGCATTGTTCTATCTTGGTGATAGCCGATTTTGCTTCCGCTTGGGTCTTTTCTATAAATCTAGTGAGCTCGGCTATTTTCTTTTTATCAGCCTCTATCTCAGCTGACAGGCTTCTCAGTTCTGCGTCTAGAGCAGCTTTCTGGGCAATTTTCAGATCACAAGAAGCCTGCAAACTAGCCAATGTATCTTTGTGGCTCTCTGTTTGGGATTGCGCCCCGTTCATGGCTTGTTCAGTATTGGCTCTCTTCTTTTCAGTAGCCGGGCGGGAGCGCAACTTCCTCAGAGCTTGCCTTATGGGCGCATAAAGGATTTCCAAGCCACAGATGGATACCAGAGAAGCACTGACATCCTCAGGGAGTTCTTGGCTAATAGATTCAAGCATCTCTTCAAAATGATCGAGATCCTTGAACTGATCTTGTGCATCTTTTTCTAGCCAGGCAACAATTTCTCTGAGCTTTGCTAGCACCGCATCTGACAGAGTTTGGTGCATTCCTTCCGTCGTTTCGGCAACTGGATTGTTCCTTGTTGGCAGGCTTGATGATGATGGGGCCTGATCCTAAGAAGCAGTATTGCCGAGTTAAGGGTGCTAAAAGTAAAGGTAGCAGAGTTAAGTGCAAATGAGTACCTCATGGCTAATTTCTTGAGCGGGGGCAATCACAGGTGAAGAAGGTGCTCCAGGTAGAGCTGAAGCTTCCAAGTTAGAAGGTGTTGATGCAGTCGCTGGTAACTCATGGGCTTCTGGCTGAAAAGGAGTTGGATCCACCTCTGTTGGGATTGGTGTCTCTGCATGACCAACAGGTGATTGTGCCCATGGAGGACATGACGGCTCTGGCTGGATTGGGAGACTCATCTCTGGAGAATTCATTGCTTCTGCAGAGGGTGATGAAGATGAGATCTTCACTGGGATAGGTAATTCAACCCTGGGTGGACTTGCTTGTTGAGACACTGGGATGTCCACAAGTTGTTCTTCCATTGTTTCTTCTGCTAGTGTCAAATTTAAAAGGGTAAGTGCCAGTGTTCATCCTTAAAAGAGGACAGTAGAGGTCATACCAGTGGATGGGGCATTGGCAGGTTCTGGCACTGAAGGCTGCTGGGCTCTGGTCTTAAAATGCACAAGATATGATTTATCAGGACTAGAGTAATTTTGTGATCAAGAAAAGAAAGGATTTTACCTCAACATGAATTTTCTTGACAGTTCTCCTCCTCTTGGCATTTGGAGGAGCAATCAGAGACAAACCTTGCCTCCTATCAGCAGCAAGGTTGGAGAGGCTTGGGTCGGTTGTGGCAAACCTGGCCATTAGCTGAGCCAGAGTTGGGGACAC
This sequence comes from Cenchrus americanus, assembly GCA_947561735.1. Taxonomy (NCBI): domain Eukaryota; kingdom Viridiplantae; phylum Streptophyta; class Magnoliopsida; order Poales; family Poaceae; genus Cenchrus; species Cenchrus americanus. Next base: position 123,814,186 of record OX387241.1, read on the forward strand.
CGAATCCCGATCTCGAGATCGGGCCTACGGCATTGTAGGTGATATTCCCGGCTCGAGGGCGAGACATCGTGTTCTCGTGAGTAAAAGAAATGGGATCAGAATCATGATTGAAAAGGGAAATGTCTGATCCAAAGGTTAATTATATTACCTCTGAAGTTGGCAGAAAATCAGGCATCAACTCTGCACATAACAAGTGCACAGGCTCACTGAAGATATGATCATGGAATTCTTGCCACCAGGAGTTTAAGGTGGAGTGAGCTATGGTTGTGGGCACAAAAGGCCAGGTGTAGATAGTGGGACTACACACATAATGGAAAACCCTGCTATTGTGCATAAGTTCTTTAATTTCCTCTCTGGGCTTGAGGAACTCATGTAGGAACAGTCTTGGGGGCATCTGGCCACACCCAAGTTGCCTAGCCATTACATTGGGCTGATAATATTCACAAGTACTAGAGTTCAGCCTTCCTCCATTGAATTCGGCCGGCAGCATACATGGGCGGATTATGATGTTGAGGATCTCTAAGAATCTCCCATCTTGGCGTTCGGATTCAAAAGAGAAGTCACAAGGGAAAATCAAAGTGTCATTGTCCAGATAAGGGAGCCAGAGAGGATTCTGGAAACCTTTAAAGAATAGCTCGAAAAGCTGGCTGATGTCTTGCTGAACAAGAACAGTTGAAGCCGCTTCTCCATAATTCTGGCATCCTCTGCTGGCTTGGGGCTCCCCTTCAGGGTGATTGGATAAAGGGAAGAGCCTGGTGTTCAAATCAACACCAATGATCTGATGCATGTGGAGCTGCAGCCACATTTGAACGAACCACCAAGGACCGTTGACACATGTTATCCTCTGGCTAGTATACATTTGGGTGACAGTTTGGTGAAGCATATGGTACACACTGCCTAGGAGGAATTTTCCAAGGGGGAGGCGATTGCCACTGACCAAATGAGACGCCATTGTGATGTGATTCAGGGTAGGCTCATTGGCTTTGCCACAAAAGACAAATCGCACGGCCCACATGTTCGAAATGCCCTGTATTCGATTTCACCAAGGGGATTGTCCTTCATGTGCTTTAAGATGTAATGCTTGTATCCGTTCCCTGGCTTCACCCCTGTTTGCCGAGAAGAGTTTTTGAATTCCCAAGGCTGAACAAATCCTGTAATGTCAAGGCCGGTGATCATATACACATCGGCCAGAGTTGGAGACATCGGGTCGTGGCCAAAGAGGAAGGCGTTGACGCCGTTTGACCAAAAATGGCAAGTTGCTATCAGAAGGTCTTCGTTCTTGGGGGTTTCGGCCAAGGATAACTCCAAACACTGAGCAATGTGGAGGGTATCCCAGTTTTTGGTCAATGCACTCTTGTCTGCGAGAATCCTCCGGTACCAAGTTTTCCAGCCTGCGATTGGAGGCAAGGGCCAGTTCTTGAAAGCGTCTTGCCACCGAGGAGGTGGGGACAGAGCTGCTTTGAAAGGGATCCTCTGAGATTCAGCCACGATGAAATCTTGAGGATCAGAGTTCCCCACGGGACTAGGATAATAGGATCTTGAATTGGCCCCGGTGCGAATCAGAAGTTCAGTGGAAGGCTCCTGAAGAAAAAACGGAAAAGAAAATCTCAGGTAAAATTGAAAACCTAAATGCCGAACGAAGCTTACGGGAAAGGAATTTACCTGAGCATCTTGGTTTTGAGCCGCCATTGGGGATTTGAGCTTGGAACAAGGGGATCTAGGGTTTGGATCTAGACGAAGATTCCGGCGGATTGCGAAGAAAGAAGAACAAGTGTTGACAGATTCAATTTGAAAGAATTCGTGGCTGGAGTCAATTGCGGAACAAAATTACTTTTATCCCGCAATTGAAGGGGCATGTGTTAACACCAAAATTTAGTAAGGAGTCTGACTTGTGGGTCCGGCTCGATGAGGAGTCCGTCTGGTGGAAGGAAGGATCTTTTTAGAGATATTCGGCAAAGAGATCTACGGTCGGCTATCTGCTCCCGTTCGGCAAAGGAACAGTAGAGCCGATTTTGCGGGATTGGATGGTGATGTGGCTCAAGCAGGAAGGGCGAATGGATAGATAGGCGATCAAGCTTAGAGATAAGTTAGGCAGCGAATCCATTCGAGATTGTACTTCGCAGGGTATAAATATGAGCCCTGAATGTATGTAACAGAACACAATCATTCTTCAATACACACCGGCCTTACGCCAAACCCTAGAGTCCATTTGTCGTGTCGTCTAGTTCTTCGAGAGGGTTCATCGATCCGTCGACCTCCGTGAGTACCGGCAACCTTGTATCATATCTAGTATCATGCGGTGGATTTAGATCTGATGCAAGTAGTCTTGTTACCATGCTTCGTGTCATGCGGTAGATTCAAGCTTGGTTCAAGAGGGTTTCTTGTTAGGTCATGAGCCATGCGGTAGGCTAAGATCTAGCTTGAAGCTAGTTATCGGCTCTATTAGATTTTGGCAAGATCCAATAGATTCATTAAGTTATCCCGTGTTGCTTTGAGTTTTTACTTCATGTTTAGATCCATGTAACACATTTTTGCCCAATCTAGATAGATTTGGATCGGCTTTATCCCTTTTGTGATCCTTGTACGAGTCGAGTTCGTGTTTTAACACGTGGATCTTGTGCTTTCCGATAGCCGAAACCGAATCGATCTAGGTTGTTACGTGTTGCGGGTTCAAGCTTGCCAACGTTGGTATAAATCTTGAAAGAACTGAGTATCATGCGATAGATGCAGGTTTTTGGGTTGCTTTGGAGCTAGTCATCCGGTGGATTAGATTCCAAACCAATCTGATATATGTAATCGCTTGGTAATGTTCGTTCCTTCTTCATGGACCCCGAATCGGTTGTTCAGCCGTATTCGGTTATGTTTCTTCACGAGTAGAACACGTGCGTAATTCATGCTTTAAATAATGTATGCTTTTAGCTTTCCATGTTTAGATTGTATCATGCGGTGGATAGATCTATTTGTGGAAAGTGGTAAGGTTTTTCATGCAAGTTGTATCATGCGGTGGATAGATTTGCTTGATATCGTACCCGACGGGTTTTTAAGTACCTAGACATGCGGTAGACTAGTGCTTTGGATCTATGCATACTTGTTTATTACATGTTTATGTTCGTGCTTTACTTTATTCATTTATTTAATGCTGATTATCGTGGGGATCGGTCACGACCTCGTGCATGTGTATCTTTGCTTAAACAAAGACCGATCGCTATCATGCTTACGTCATCCATTCGGCAATGTTACTTTTCCCTTTTTACAATTTCCCGAATGATTTCAGTTTATTGGCAGATAGCTCTTTATAGCTATGTGTCATCCCATCTGGCTTTTTAGCCGTAAATATGGAACTGTCTGGTACCACCCGGCAAGTTCCAAGCTTTGGTATCTAACTCCTTTATCTTTTGTTAATTTTCAGGAAAAATTGACTGGCACGTCTTGTGACTCTCTGCGCGTGTAAAGCCAGCTTGTTCGGCTTGCTGTGTGTTGGACGCTAGGTGCACATTTTGCGTCAACAGAACTAGCAAGTCCCAGAAGTGGACTTCCTATCCAGCCGACACCCGGCAAAATCCGCGTCTAAAAAAACCATGAAGAGCCAAAGAAGAAGACGCGGAGTACCAAAGGCCGAAGTTGGGAGTGTGACACATGTACTTGAATTTGCGCTTGACCGCTTGGCAATGCGAAGTTCCTGGGGACGCTTGAAAACGAGCGCACAAGCATACCGAGAACTGGATGTCCAGACTCGTCGCCGTCAAGTAGAGGAGTGACCCGATTATGCTTCCGTACCCCTTCTGGTCCACGTGTTCACCTTCCTCATCCGCATCAAGAGCTGTAGTCGTACTCATAGGCGTCGCCATGGCCTTGGAGTTGTCCATCTTGAAGTTCCTCACAATGTCCTTGTTGTACTTAGCTTGGTGCAAAAATGTTCCTTCCTTTAATTGCTTGATTTGTAGCCCAACGAAGAACTACAACTCACCCAACAGCTCATCTCAAATTCCCTGCTCATATCATCTGCAAACTGTCACACCCAGATTTAAAGGCAAACTCGAATGCATAAACACATGTGTGCCAGGATCAAGTTTCACACATACATTGACTTAGTGAATACCAAAAACATGGTGTAGAAGCGTAAAGAGAGTATTAAACATTTATTACATGACCGATAGTCTTCATTCTAACACATTGAGTAACTAGCAGCGGAAAAGTAAACGTAGAAGTCCTCCACAAGTAGCTGACTGAAAAGATGAACACCTAGAACTCGTCATATCCACCAGGATAGTCCTCAAATTGTCCGTCTGAGCAGTAACCGGATGGTGTAGATGCAATAATAAACAACAAGCATGAGCACATGTCGTACTCAACAAGGGAAGGATACTAAAACAACATGCAAGGCTTTATAGTGGAAGGCTAGTGGTTGCAAAGCAGTTAAGCATTTTAGTTGGTCAAGTTTTATTAAACAACTATTACTAACAAGTGTAAGTTTATACCAAACCCACTTAAAAGTTGCATAAGAACCCATAATGCTCAAGTTATTAAAGTCTGTCTTCCATAGAGTTAATCATGTGAGGGATCAGGCCGCTCTTGACCATGAGCACGGGTAACTAGTCAGTTTTACACTCTGTAGAGGTTGTACACTTTCACCACAAGTCGCGTAAAAACTAAAAGAGTTTTGGACCCAACCATGCTATGCAAAAGTAGGCACAATACCACACAACCGAATTGTCGGGTTCTTGGAAGTCGTCGTTGCCTTCGTCGGCCTCTTTCTTGCCTTCATTGGGCAGTCCAGGGCGGCTGAACCTGGACCGCAACTGGAACCGCTCCTGGAGCGTCTCCTCGTCCTCCTCGTCGGACGTATCTTCAATGATGACGGTGTCGTCACCTTCGCCGACTTCGCGTCGCTCCTTAGCCTTTTCTTTCCCCTCCTCCGGGATATTTACAAGTCGGGGAGGCGAAGCTGGCTCTGAGACAAACTTTACAACGTCATCCTGCAACAAGTACATTGGGTGAGCATGACTACTACCATACAATCAGTACTCGGACACTCGGCTACTTACCTTGCTCGGCGGATGAGCTGCGGAGTACTCGGGGACTGGGTAGGGCGTGTACGGCGGCATGTCCTTGAAGATCCTGCCCAGCCTCTCCATGGTGTCGTCATCATCGATCTCACCGACAGGCATCCGCGACGTGTCGTCCTCGCCGGTGTACTGGTAGCCGAGGGTATCGCGAGCCATCAGTGGCTGCACCCTCCTCTTCATGAAGCTGAAGGCCACGTGTTCAGCCCTCAGCCCGGCTTCTCTCAAAGCCTTAATCTTCAGCAGTAGCTCGGGTAGTTGAATAACCTCCTGCATCGTCGGCTCCGTGTTCCACCAGGGCCGATACTTCGGCTGCTTCCCGCTTGGCTTCGGCAGCTTCGGGTGGTGGTTGGTGATGTAGAACCATTTCGACTTCCAATCTTGGTTGGAGTTAATTAGCTTGTATGCCAAGTACTGCTCGGCGGCGTCTTCGCACATCCGGATGACGGCCCCTCCAACTACTCTTGGGTCGTTGGCGTACTCTTGGGTCGTTGGCGCTTGGCTGGGGCTTCACGTGGAAGAACTTCCCTGCCTCGCAGAAGTGGACGAAGATAGAGATGTGGAAGATTCCATCAGGGTTCAAGTTGAGGTACTCGATACCGTAATAGTCGAGAAGACCTTTGAAGAAGTCGCTCGCCGGAAGAGCCAACCCGCGCTCCACGAACCGGGCGAACATCGGGATATCGTCGGGGTTCTTCTCCATCGGATATGGATCTCCCGCGGCGGCACGCCACATATCCACCTCCTTCTCGCGGAGGAAACTGCTGTTCACCAACGCCAGAAGGTCTTCGGTCTTCGCCTTGGATTTTTTTCCACTCCTTGTTTGGATTCGGGCGCGGGGGAGACGCCGGCGGCGTTGACCCTTCAGCAGATCTAGCAGCCTCTTCACGGGACCACTTTTTCCCGGCGGCGGTCTTCATGCTCTTCGACGGGGATGGCTTCATTCTCCAAAGACAGCGGGTCTTCACTCACATTCGCTCGAGGCTGCTCTGGAGGCAAGCAGCGGAGGCGCGAGTGAATCTCTGGCCTAAGACACGGTGGCAGTGTGCTCGAGCGGCGAAGTCTTGGCTAGATCTTTTTCAACCGACTGCGAATGTGGAGGATGGAAAACCCTAAGGGTTTTGGCTTCTATTTATAATCTAACCGCGATTCCGTAACGGCCAGATGGATATGTTTCGGCAGCTGACTCAGCGGCGGCCGCCTGACCTTTCAACTTCCAGTAGTCGATGCACCCTATCTCGGGGGCTCGGCTACGTCTACTCAACTCCCTAGGTGGCGACAAGATTCAAGAGCAACTCAGGACACATTCTACGTCTTCAATTCGATAGAAAGTACTCGACTCAAGGCTCGGGGGCTCCGTGCCACGCGTCCTTCGGCTTTTTCTCCAGATTTTGTGGGATAATCTTGCCAGAACTTCAGATTGACCCTCAGGCAGAGTCTACAACTCAACCTAAGGCTCGGGGGCTACACTATATGGAGTGCGATTTTGCAATCGCACTTCCGTATAAGTTTCGGCTTCAAGACAACACGAGTATTGTTGAAGACCTTCAAGAGGGGAACTCGAGGACGCTTGGGAACTACTCGAGAAGACTTCAAGACTACTCAAGGATTAGCTGGAGTACCTTCCAGCCTCTAGATGCTTCAAGTATTCTTGAGGACTTTCAGCTTGTAGTACTCACGGACGCTCGAGGACTACTTGTAATGGCCATCAAGACTACTCGAAACTATCATGCTCGACTACAAAGTACTCGGAGGCTTGTCGTATGGACCTCCCTAGGCCCACTACCTTGGTGGGTACCAGGACCGACTACTCGGTGGGCCCCTGGGACTACCCGGCTTATGCCACACGGCACCTGATGGAGTGAGGCGCAAGGACTACGGTGGAGAAGAACTCGGATAGGAAGTTATACATGTCCTATACTGTGTAGAGAACTCCTAGACGTACCCGACTAGTACTCTCTCCCTGAACCGACTTGTAACCCTACCTCCCGGACTATATAAGGCGAGGCAGGGACCCTTCTCTCTCATACGCATCATCTTGTAAATACACCCAATCAATCCAGAGCTACGCAGCATACAGGACGTAGGGTATTACACACCTCGCAGCCCGAACCTGTCTAAATTGTGTACCACGTGTCTCTTCCTTCGAGTTACCGATCTCGACGAGGCTACATTCATCTACCTCGGGTACTCCCCTTGGTAGGTTACCGGTCTAAAACACCGACAGCTACGACGCCTTTACGACAATCCTCCAATGAGCAACAACCCACTAGGTTTTAGGACGAAGCGGGGCACAAAGCTCCCTAGCGGGTCAATCCCCCACCATAAAATAACAAACCCAACTCCCCGCTAGAGCAGGTCTATGCTCCGTCAACACCTCCCCATTTGTCCCTTTCAAGTAAGGATGCTACATAACTAAAGTCTCTAGTTATTCAACCAAGGCAAAGCCATGTGCCTTGTGGTTGTACGGTTTTCCTGGGTGGTTCTCCATGTTCCAATTAAATAAGCATAGTGTTCTTGCATGACATGGATAACATAAAGTAAATCAAGATTAAAAGTTTGCTCCATTAAACCACCCAAAATAAGCGCTAGCAAAACTACCCAACACAAAGATAACTTCCCGGCTGATCAAGGCACAAGGTAATCAACACTAGTCACACCTTATCATAGGTCCCATCACATTAATGCAAGCAAGAAGTAAATACAGTGTAATTAAAATGCATGTTGTAATAGGACAAAAGGGAATGCAGCAAGGACTTGCTTTCAACCCAAGCGTGCTGCTGCTCAAAACCTTCTTGATCTTCAACGGCAGCGTACTCCACGAATTGATCGTTCACTACGCCCCACACAATGACATACAAGCATGCAATACAAATAATTAAGAAACAGTACACCTGTCATATCAAGCAGAGACAAGAACAACAAAAAATGAATCTACTCGTCGAGACGATCGCGTGGACATAAAGAACAATAAAAACAGAGCTAAAACGAAAAAGGTACACCCTAAACAAGATCGGAGACCTATCTGCAAGGAAAAGTAATCTAGAAGGGTTGACCTGAAGAAACTCGGACCTAACTGTAAAGAAACAAATACGGTGGAAGGACTGGTTGTAAAATCTAAAAGTACAGGGTCTTTACTGCAAAACCAAAGGCTTAAGCTCCGGTTGACCGGTATATGCTGAGTTGACCCAAGATCTGATCCCTTATATCAAGATCCGACGGTCCGGGTGCATGCAGGCGGCTGACGGCGGCATCCGGCCGGCGGCGAGCGGGACGCGGCGGCGCAAGGCGACGATCTTGCGGGCGCAGGGACAATCCGAGCAAGGGTGCTCGTTTGGGCACGCAGATTTCACCAAGACGTTGCACGTGGTGCTACAAAGCTAGCTAAGGCAAAGGCGCGGGCTTACCAACAAAGAGGACGGCGCACGGCTCAAAGGGGCGGATGGCGGCGGTGGTGGAACTCCGGCGAGGTCGTTCACGAGCTGTAGAAGACGGCGACGCGAACACGTGGCACAAGCGGCTTCCTCTCGTCCAGGCGGTGCTCCAGAGTAGCTTCACGATGACCGAGAGGCTCCAGAGGCTCGGGTCGACGGCGGCGGCGCTTGGCTAGGGTTAGGGTTCGGTGGCGCGGTTGCTTTTGCGGCTAGGGATCTCGGGTAGGGTTTCGGGGTGGTGGCGGCGGCTTAAATAGGGGCCGAGTGGCTCCATGACGTGCGGGTCACGCAAGGAATGTAGCGCAGAGCGGTCGGGTGCGGCCGGGACTCCGAGTCCGCATCGGCCACGGCTGGAGGTGGAAGATGACACGCGGGCCCCACGTGTCAGCGACTGCAGCAGGTGCGCGCGCGAGCGGGCTGCGAGCTGGGCCGATCGGGCGAAGCAGGCCAGGCTGAGCTAAGCGGCTGCGGGATAGGAGTAGAGGGTGCGGCTGCAGACTAGATTAGATGGGTCAAGCTGGGCTGCTGCGAAGCAAAGGCGAACTGGGGCGGGAAGACCAGGGAGGCGGTGCGAACTTCATGTGATTTGGGCCCAAACAAAAACAGGCTGGAATAGGGTAGAAGGGAGAAAGAAAAAGAAAACGAGTTTTATGTTTTTGAAAACACTTCAAATAAACGAATTCAAATGCAAGTTTGAATTCGAACACACAAAACCAAACCATCAGGATGTATGCAACATTAAACTCTTGTGATTAATTTATTTTATTTTAAAAATTATTAAATGCCTAAAAGAAATCAAGAAGACCTTATAGTCCTTAAGAACAAATTAAAGGTTGCTAATAAATTTTAGTAAAATCCCATTTCTGAAAATTAGGGTGTTACAAGTCTACCCCCCTAACAGGAACCTCGCCCCGAGATTCGGAAAGAGAAAGAGAAAGATTGGGAAATTCTGCTTCCAACATCCCACTTTAACCTGGTGGCATACCTGGCATCTCCTCAGGAAGAACATCAGGATACTCTTATAGCTGATTCACTGTACTAGCCGTTGATTGTGGATCTGCTAATACTTCAATCCTTTCCCCAGCTGGACTAGTGAGTAGGATTGATCTCTTAGCACACTGAATCACCGCATCACACGCGGTCAACCATCCCGTCCCAAGTATCACATCGATTCCTTTTGACTCTATTATTATAAGATTAGCCCGGAATCTCTGCCCAAAATCTTTATACTGACGTTGTCACACTTATAGGATGCTTTCAATTCCCCCTGGTGAACTAACTAGCATATGACGAGGCAATAGGCTAATGGGTATGTTATGCTGAGCTACGAACTCAGAGGTAATGAAAGAATGGGATGCTCGTGAATCAAATAGAACTGAGGTGGGTACGGAGTTGACTAGGAACATACCGAGACAACTTTGGGATTCTTCTGAGCGGCTTCAGCATCAACATGGTTCACCTTGCCACGTGAGTAGCTTTGCGGTCCCTTATAGATTTGTGGAGTCTAATTTCCATTCCTTCCGTGACAACCCGCCCAAGAAAATACCATACTACCGCCTAAACCAATCCACTTTGTCCATTAAGCAGTAATAAAATATCATCCTGTCGTTAGTCACCGGGTGAACGTCCGGTAAATCACTTATGTAGCAACTAGGATCGACTTATATGCACTAAAACTCACGCGAAGGCGAGTCCAGAGATACAACTTAATTAACCACAGAAATCCACCCCGAAGGGTTTAATTATTACAAATCTAAGTTTTTGACATGACAACGTAGTTCAGAGTTTTTAAAACAGCGTAATTAAACTAAGTGGAAAGCGAGAACACCACGGGAGGCCAGCCATGATGCCTTCATTCGTCGTCCTCCACCCACTCTAGCTCCCAGCCGGGCTGGATCTCTCCGGGCTACACATCACCAAAGGCATTACCTGGAGCAACAGATTATAGCAATGCTGAGTATACTAATACTCAGCAAGACTTACACGTCGGTGATAGCTACATCACCAACTCTAGACATTATAGGCCCTTTGGCTACTGGTTTCTTTTGCTAAAAAGTAACAAAGAGTATTTCCTTACTTTCAAGATTTTAGCACAAGTTCTAGTGGTTTTATTCTTTTCTCAATTAGCCAATCTAGTGCATTCAAGGTTGAACAATACAATTAATCAAGCATAAAATTCATCAACTTCCATCATTACGGATCTCATGGCTAGTGGAGTAAGTAGTCTCAGATAACGATGAGAGGCCGACAATCGATTGATTCAAACCTTTCAAGGTAGACCTAAACACACGGTGGGATGCCCCCACGAGGACAGCCACCAAGCGGTTCCTAAAACTCTTCGGGTCGAGATCGAATCTTACAGTCTTTGGTGCAGGCTATCTGGCATACCCCGCGAGGCACCCAGACTCACCATACACCACCGGTAGCTAGCCGTGAGATGCATCCCAAGATGAGTAATAGTAAGATCCCTCACCGCCTCATTAAGGTATTAGGCTTACTGGTCCCATTCCCGACAAGTGCTTAGTATATTCAAACGCTTAACCCACAATAGCCATTGGACCGGAGTCCACATCCCATGCTCTTACCACATGAGCAATCCATTTAAGGAGATCTTATGATTCCTACCTAGGAAGCTATTCTCGCGAGTGACATCATCACCCGACTTGTAACGGTCCTATAGCGTAGCAGCTATCGACCTATCATTCTAGTAAGGACACAGGTACCTAGGGATCATGCATCTAAGGTTCCATACAACTCCTGAACTTAAATGCATAAGCATCCATAGATATTGGTATATTAAATTTGAAAGACTGGGTTAAATGCACTGGGGCTTTCCTTCGTCAGCAATGTTAGTTTGAGCCCCCTCGGTGTCTTCGAGTACTTCCACGTACTGCAGTGCAGCCTCCGCTTCTCCCTCCTCGGCTTCCGGCACGAGCGAGTAGTCACCGTCAGTAAGATCTACACGGAATGCAATGCAGGATTCAGGTGATGTGATAGGTTATTTATCTTATCTAACTCTTGTTGGCCATATCCACCTTAACAATTAATTAATTATTAATGTCTTTTCATGAAGGTTATTATTGATATATGTTTTATTCTTTTAATTTAAACACTTAATTAATGTTTCCTTTTACAAATTGTTATATCATGTTAAGATTTAACACTTCACCTTTCACTAGTAAAGGTGTGCACAAAGATAGTTAATTACATGTAACTCTTTAAACAGCAAGCGTGTATTCTTGGATTTTAAATAAGCTTTGCAACCATTCCAAAAAAGGGGTAATAAGAATAAAAGGGCTTTTTCACGTTTAACAAAACATTAAACCTATAAAGGTCTCCGAAGCTTTCATTTAAACAATAAATCACCAAAAATTCAGTGGTGTGTTTCTTAAGCACCAAAACACCTAGACTAAGCCACTGAGCACACATGCATGCTTTGAAGGCAAGAATTAAATATACTAATAACTACAAAAGGTTAAACACATAATTAAGATAAGAGCATATAAAAATAAATAAGCATCTAATTGCGCCAAATTTCCTCACACATGCTCTCTGGTCCTAAACCATCCTAGGAAAGAAGCAAGCACACCTAGAACTACTACTGATCTTGCATTATTAAATTACAAAGGAAAACATGCATATATTATGAATAAATACTTCTAGTCATGCAAAAATTGTGATTAATTCAGCAGTGGTGTAACATGGCATAACAAGACCACATGCAGAAGTTGGGCACAAAAAAATAATTATTTTCAGCTACAAAAATCATCTAGACAGATTTTGCATAAAGGAAAACAATTCATATAAAAATATTTACATCATAAATTTGTGCAATTTTTGGATACAGAGGACCTATGGATTTTGAGATATCACAGATCTAGGTTTTTCACATTTCTATTTTTCATGCTAAAAATGTTAGGAAATAGCCTAGGTGAGTATAGCAAAAGTTGTAGTGCTCGTCACCAAGAATCTAGCAAAATTGAGTTTGCAATTTTCCAAATTTTCTACGATTTTCTTGAGATTTTACAAGTTTCAGTTATTTGCATATACTAGTGAAGATACTCTTTTGCACCGAGGACCCTACAAAGATCGGAAACGTTACAACCATGCCCCGGGTTTACAGAAAAACCCTCAAAAAGAGATTGGGACTCGCAATGTGGCCCTTGGCCATGGGGGCGGCGTAGCTCAGCCAATTCCTGCGTGGCCGGCGGCGCTCCCGGCCGTGCAGGGGCACGGGGATAAGGGCATGCTCACCTAGGGCTCATTGGTGCTCGGAGTTTGGGCGGGGAGGCACCCTACAGCGGCGCACACGGTGACCGGCGGTGACGGCCGCGGTGGTCGTGACTCTGGCGAGTGCAGCGCACTGGTTGGACAACAAGCGACACTAGGAGCACCAAGAGGTCCTATGGACGGCACCCGAGTGATTGGGTGACTAGAACGCCGCTGCATTAGTGCTCGGCAGTGGTGGCGTCCATGGCGGGCGGCGCGGCAATGGTGGGGCGGCTCGGCACGACGTGCACAAGGAAAGAAGGCGACCTTAAATAGGTGCTCGGTGGTGACGTGGTGCTGACGGCGAAGATGCCATCGTGGTACGGCGGCGTCTTGACCGGCGTGCGTACGGTGGGCGCGTGGGTCGGAGCGGCAGTCCACCCAGTGCGCGGCGCATGTACAGCGCGACGACGAGGAGACACGTGCGCAGCTAAAACGAGGCACATCGGGGGTGCAGACGCCTAGGGAAGCGGCGGCCTCAGTCGGCGGAGCATTGGGTGGCGCCCGGCGCGGACGCCGAGGCGCGGACGCGCGAGCGTGGGTGCGGCCGGCCTGTTTTGGTTTTGCTGAGCCTCGGTTTGAACACAATTAACTCCAAAATTGTGAATATAAGTGCACAAAACTTTGAGTATGAAAGTTGTAGATCTCATTACGCCCTACAACTTTCACAAAGGCTATATGGGGTTTTTCTTAACAGATTTTGCAAAAGAAGATTGCTAACTTTGAATGTCAATCTGTGTCAGTGAACAGGAGGTACTGTCATTGGAGCAAGTTTTTCATCTTTTTCCCCTCAAAATTTCGAATGCCAATGTACATGAAAGTTGTGTCCCTCAACAAACTAGACAACTTTTTTAAGGGTATATTTTTAAGTGTTTAGGTGAATTTTGGAGAACGCGGCAAAAGTTCCGGAAGACATTTAGGGTCACTAGGGTTTAGGTGGGGTTTGACCAAGACTTTGACCAAGGGTTGACCACACATGTGTGTCCACTTGATCAATGGTGTCATTAGGGTAGGTTGGTGAGATTTTCTAGGTGACGACCCAGGTTGACCGTGGTTTGACCCCTGTCAGCAGCTCTGGACGACTATTACGATTAAATAAAAACCTAGGGCATCATAGTGTACCCCCCTTAAACAGAATCTCGTCCCGAGCTTCGAAATAAGAACAACAAGATAGGTGGCAAATACTCACGGTTTCGAGATTGCAGGAAGCCCGGATACTTGGTGTTGAGGTATTCCTCCGTCTCCCAAGTTGCTTCTTCTTCCGTGTGATGACTCTATTGTATCTTGTACATTTTTACGGTTTGTATGCCGGTCTTTCTCTCCTTTCGGTCCAACACTCTCAGTGGATGCTCGATGAGCAAGAAATCTGGCACAATCCAAGCATTAGCATCTGTGATTACTTCATTTTCTGGCATAGGCATTCCCTTCTTTAATTGAGTCACATGAAACACATTGTGGACTGCAAAAAATCGTTCTGTCAGTTGAATACGATAAGCCACTGGTCCACATACTTCTATGACTTCATAAGGTCCAATGTAGCGAGGAGCTAATTTCCCATTAACACCGAACCTTTGCACACCTTTGGTTGGGGAAACCTCTGGATACACATAATCTCCCACTTCAAAGTGTCGGGGTGCCGTTCCCTTATCATGGTAACTCTTTTGCCTCATTTGAGCCATCTTCAAATTCTCCCTTATCACTTGCACTTTTTCTTTGGCATCTTTAACTAAATCCAGACCAAAGAGTGTCCTTTCTCTGGCTTTCGACTAGTTCAATAGGGTGCGACATCTTCGTCCGTAAAGAGCATCGAATGGTGCCATCTTCAAGCCAACTTGATAACTATTATTGTAAGAGAACTCTGCCAAGGACAAACACTTGTCCCAATTCTTATCAAAGTGTAAGATGCTTGCTCGTAGCATGTCTTCCAAAATTTGATTTATCCTTTCGGTCTGACCATCAGTTTGCGGATGATAGCTGGAACTACGAATCAACTTGGTGCCTAAGCACTCATGCAACTGCTCCCAGAAACGAGCTACAAACTGAGTTCCCCTATTAAAGATTATGGTCTTCGAAATTCCATGCAAACGAATGATTTGATCCATGTATATCTCTGCATCTTGTTGCACTGAATAAGTAGTATGCACCGCAATGAAATGGGCGATCTTGGTAAGTCTGTCCACGATAACTGAGATAGAATCCTTCTTTCTGGCTGTAAGGGGTAAACCCACGATGAAGTCCATACTAATGTCATCCCACTTCCACATGGGTATCGACAACGGTTGGAATACACCTATCGACTTCAAATGGCTTGCTTTCATCCGGTGGAAAGTATCGCACTCGGCTACATACTTGGTTGTCAACTTTCATATTGGGCCACCATAAATTCCGTTTCAAATCTTGGTAAATCTTGGTACTGCTAGAGTTAACAAAGAACTTGGACATATGGGCCTCATCAAAGATTGACAGGAACCACAAGGCGTTTTCCAAACCAGATCACATCCTTGTGATCCTTCTGGAAACAAGCATACTTGGGATCTCCCTCTGCTAATTTTTGTTTGATGATTTGTATGTCTTCGTCATTGCGTTGAGCAGTGACAATTCTATCATAAAGATTAGATTCAGCAGCTAAAGCATAAAGATTTCCTTGCTCTACTACTTCCATGATGAGTCTTCTCATTTCTTCACATAAAGGGTCACTAGCTGGCTTTAACTCTAGATGATTATAGTGAACTTTGCGACTAAGGGCATCTGCAACGACATTTGCTTTCCCGAGGTGATAGTGCACTTCTAGGTCATAATCCTTAATCAACTTAAGCCATCTCCTTTGCCTCATATTTAGCTCTGACTGAGTAAAGATATTGTTGACGCAAAATCTGCACCCTACATCAAGCACACAGCAAGCTGAACAAGCTAGCTTCACACGCGAACAGATTCCAAGGCGTGCCAGTCAATTTTCCCTGAAAATTAACAAAAGACAAAGTAGTTAAATTCCAAATCTTGGAACTTGCCGGGTGGTACCAGACAGTTCCATATTTATGGATAGGAAAGCCATGTGAGATGACATATAGCTACAAGAAGCTATCTGCCAGCAAACTAGAAACCATTCAGGAGCTTCAAAGTGTAAAACAGAACATAGCCGAACGGATAACGTAAGCATGACGAAAGATCGATCTTTATTTGAACAAAATGGCATGTGCACAAAGCCATGACCGATCCTCGAGGTTAAATAACAATAAACAATAAATAAAGTAAAGCATGATCATAAATATGTGATGAACAAGCATGCATAAGTCCAAATCACTAGTCTACCGCATGTCTAGGTACCTCAAAACCCGTCAAGCATGAAGCCAAACAAGTTTATCCACCGCATGATACGACTTGTTTGAGGATCACACTACCAACCATAAATAGATCTATCTACCGCATGATACAATCTAAATACGGAAAGCTAAAGGCATACGTTGTTTAAAGCATGACTTATAAACATGTTTTACCCGTGAAAGCATAACCGAATACGGCTGAACAGCCGAATCGGGTTCCGTGAAGAAGGAACAAACATCGCCAAAGATGATAAATCTATCAGATTGAATTAAGAATCTAATCCACCGGATGATTAGCTTTAAGACAACCCAAAAACCTGCATCTACCGCATGATACCTAGTTCTGTCAAGATTTACACAAAGATTGACAAGGTTGAACCCGCAACATGTAACAACCTAGATTGGTTCGGTTTCGGCTATTTGAGAAGCACGTGATCCACGTGCCTTTTGAAGCAAGATACAAGAGTGCGATGTAAGGATCACTACATTAGGTAAAGCCGATCCAAATCAATCTAAATTGGGAAAAGGGTGTTACATGAATTTAAACATAAAGTAAAACTCAAAGCAACACAACGTAACTTAATGAATATAGAGCCGATAACTAGCTCCAAGCTAGATCTTAGCCCACCGCATGGCTCAAGACCTAACAAGAAACCCTCTTGAAACCAAGCTTAAGTCTACCGCATGATACTAAGCATGGTAACAAGACCACTTGCATCACGATCTAAATCCACCGCATGATACTAGACATGATACAAGGTTGCCGGTACTTATGGAGGTCGACGGATCGATGAACCCTCTCGAAGAACTCGATGACACGACTAAAGGACTCAAGAGTTTGGCGTAAAGCCGGTTTGTATTGAGAATATTTCGATTACAATTACATACATCCAGGGTCTATATTTATACCCTATCATGGCATGACTCCGGATGGACTACGAACACAATATTTGATACCTAATTTATCTCGTAGTGCGATTGCTTATCCATCCAATCGTCTCTTCCGCTCGGGCCACATCACCACGCAATCCCGCAAAATCAGCGCAATCAGTTCCCTTGCCGAACGGAAGCAAACTGCCGACCGCGAGCCCTTTTGCCGAATATTTCTGGAGAAACCTTCCTTCTTCCGGACGGATTTTTTCACCAAGCTGGGCCCACAAATCAGACTCCTCCTCGTACCAAATTTTGGTGTTAACAGATGTATTTGAGACTCTTGTGATCGGTGAAGATATTACAGTGATTACCCATCAGATAATGTCGCCATATCTTGAGAGCGTGTACATCAGCTGCTAACTCAAGATCATGGGTGGAATAATTGATTTCATGAGGCTGAAGTGCCCGTGAAGCATAGGCAATGACTCGGCCTTCTTGCATAAGAACACAACAGAGGCCCGTGCCTGACGTGTAATAGAAAACTTCAAAAGGTTTGGAATTATCTGGTTGCGCTAGCACCTTCGGCTTCCGGCACGAGCGAGTAGTCACTGTCAGGAAAATCTACACGGAATGCAATGTAGGATTCATGCAATGTGATAGGTTATTTATCTTATCCAACTCTTGTTGGCCATATTCACCTTCACAATTAATTAATTAGTAATGTCTTTTCATGAAGGTTATTGTTGATATATGTTTTAATCTATTAATTTAAACACTTAATTAATGTTTCCTTTTATAAATTGTTATATCATGTGAAGATTTAACACTTCACCTTTCACTAGTAAAGGTGTGCACAAAGATAGTTAATTACATGTAACTCTTTAATCAACAAGGGTGTATTCTTAGATTTTAAATAAGCTTTGCAACCATTCCACGAAAAGGGGTAATAAGAATAAAAGGGCTTTTTCTTGTTTAACAAAACATTAAACCTATAAAGGCCTACAAAGCTTTTATTTAAACAGCAAATCACCAAAAATTCAGTGGTTTGTTTCTTAAGCACCAAAACACCTATACTAAGCCATTGAGCACACATGCATGCTTTGAAGGGCAAGAATTAAATATACCAATAATTACAAAAGGTTAAACACATAATTAAGATAAAAGCGTATAAAAATAAATAAGCATCTAATTGCTCCAAATTTCTCACACATGCTCTCTGGTCCTAAACCATCCTAGGAAAGCAGCAAGACTCACCTTGCATTATTAAATTACAAAGGAAAACATGCATATATTAAGAATAAATACTTCTGATAGTGCAAAAATTGTGATTAATTCGCCAGAGGTGTAACTTGGCACAAGACCACATGCAGAACTTGGGCACAAAAACATAATTATTTTTAGCTACAAAAATCTTCTAGACAGATTCTGCATAAATGGAAAACAATTCATATAAAAAGATTTAAATCATAACTTTGTGCAATTTTTGGTACATGATCTAGTCATAACATCACACACAACATATACACAAATTAGATACAGAGGACCTATTTATTTTGAGATATCACAGATCTAGGTTTTTCACATTTCTAATTTTCATGCCAAAAATATTAGGAAACAGCCTAGGTGAGTATAATAAAAGTTTTAGTGCTCCTCACCAGGAATCTAGCAAAATTTAGTTTGCAATGTTCCGAATTTTCTACAATTTTCTAGAGATTTTGCAAGTTTCAGCAATTTGCATATACTAGTGAAGATACCCTTTTGCACCGAGGACCCTACAAAGATCGGAAACGTTACAACCATACCCCTAGTTTACAGAAAACCCTCCGAAAGAGATGGGGACTCGCAATGTGGCCCTTGACCATGGGGGCGACGCGGCTCGGCCAATTCCGGCGAGGCCGGCAGCGCTCCCGGCCGTGCAGGGCCGCGGGGATGAGGGCATGCTCACCTAGGGATCGTTGGTGCTCGGAGTTTGGGCGGGGAGGCACCCTGAGGCGGCACACGGTGGTGACCGGCGGTGACGGCCGCGGTGGCTGCGACTCTGGCAAGTGCAACGCACGGGTTGGACAACAAGCGACGCTAGGTGCACCAAGAGGTCCTATGGACGGCGCCCGAGTGATTGGGTGACTAGAAGGCCGCGGGATTGGTGCTCGGCGGTAGCGGCATCCATGGCGGGCGGCGCGGCAATGGTGGGGCGGCTCGGCACGGCGTGCACAATGAAAGAAGCTGACCTTAAATAGGTGCTCTACGGTGATGCGGTGCTGACGGCGAATATGTCGTCGTGGTACGGCGGCGTCTCGACTGGCGCGCATACGGTGGGCGCGCGGGTCGGACCAGCGGTCCGCCCGGTGCGCGGCATGTACGGCTCGACGATGAGGGCGACACGTGCGCGGCTAAAAACGAGGTGCATCGGGGGCGCATACACCTAGGGAAGCGGCGGTCTCTGTCGGCGGAGCATCGGGCGGCACACGACGCGGACGCTGAGGTGCGGGCGCGCGGGCGTGGGCACAGCTGGCCAGTTTTGGTTTTGTTGAGCCTCGATTTGAACACAATTAACTACAAAATTTTGAATAGAAGTGCACAAAACATTGAATACGAAAGTTGTAGATCTCATTACCCCCTACAACTTTCACAAAGGCTATATGGGGTTTTTCTCAACAGATTTTGCAAAAAAAGCTTCCCAACTTTGAATGTCAATATGTGTCAGTGAACAGAAGGTATTGTCATTGGGCCAAGGTTTTCATCTTTTTCCCCTCCAAATTTCGAATGCCAATCTGCATGAAAGTTGTGTCCCTCAACAAACTAGACGACTTTCATAAAGGTAGATTTTAAGTGTTTAGGTGAATTTTGGAGAACGCGGCAAAAGTTCCGGAAGACATTCAGGGTCACTAGGGTATAGGTGGGGTTTGACAAGACTTTCACCAAGGGTTGACCACACATGTGTGTCCACTTGATCAATTGTGTCATTAGGGTTGGTTGGTGAGATTTTCTGGGTGAGGACCTAGGTTGACCGTTGTTGGATCCCTGTCAGCAGTTATGGCTGACTATTACGATTAAATAAAAACCTGGGGCGTCACACCTTCCCAGCTGATTCTACACTGGGGTACTTGGGGGTTGCCTCTTGGGACACACCTTGGCATAGTGACCAAGCTCACCACACTTGAAGCAAGTAGTGTTGGCGGGGTTAGGAGGTGTAGTGACTCTCACTGGTGTACCCATTGGAGCTCTCTACTGATTTTGCTAGAAAGTGGGGCGTGGCGTCTGAGGAGTGGACTGCTGAAACTGTTGTCCAGTCTGCTGGAATGGCTGAGCGGGACGCGGGGACTGCTGTTGCCCAAAGTTCCCACCTGATCCTCCATAGTGGAAAGGCGTGTTCTGCTGTGGAGCGAAGCAAGGACGAGTGACACTCCCAGACTGTCCATGACCAGTGGCGTTCCTCTTTTGTTCTCCAAGATCTCTATGCTTGTACTCTAGGCGAATTGTCTGTCTACCAGACTCTGGAATATGGGGAAGATGTGTGACATAAGCAAATACTGCAGTTGTTCACTTAGCCCATCTAGGAACAACTCCTTCTTCTTACCATCATCAGCAGCTTCCTCAGGGGTGTAGCGTGACAACTCAATGAACTTGTCTCTGAACTCGGCCACTAACATTCCTGCCTGCTTGAGAGACAGGAACTCCTTCTTCTTCATCTTCATGAGACCGGATGGTATGTGATGTCTCCTGAAGTTGGTAGCGAATTCATCCCAAGTGATACCATCTGGGGTAGCATGAGCATCAACATATGCATCCCACTAAGCAGCAGCTAACCCCTGAAGTCATCGTGCAGCATATAGGACCTTCTCTCTATCGCTGCACTACGTGGTGCTGAGCATCTTCAGCACGGTTTTCAGCCAATCCTTAGCCTCAATTGGATCAGCTGCATGGAGAACACTGGGGGTGATGGCTCATGAACTCACGATGCTTGTTGAGTGGCGTCAGTTGCTGCACAGGTCGATTGTTAACCTTAGCTTGCAAGTTGGCCACAGTGTTTGTCAAGTTCTGAAGGAGCTGAGTCTGGGTTTGGAAAAACTGCTGCATGGCCGGATCCATTTGTCCTAGATGCGGTGCTGGGCCTGAACGGTTTCTTCTCCCTTGACGGTTCACTGCTAGTTGATCAACTCCTGATCCTAACCTGGTGTTCACCATCTGAGTGTTAGGGACATTATTTTAGATGTTGAGACAGGGGTGAAACTCAAAAGGCAGAGTAATGAAGAATTCCAGCATTAGACAAATTCTGTTGACTCTAGTTATTCAGATATAACTCTCGAAGTGGATAACCAAAAATTATGAGCTTTTTACCAGTGAAAGGAAATAAAATTATGGAACCAACCTAACTGCAATCACCTCGATCAAAGCTCTACAACTCCAGTTATGAAATAAACAAGTCATCTGTATCAGCAGTGTTAACAGATTCGGGAACCTTCAAAGTTTCAGGCAAAACTCTCTGTATATATAACCTAAGTCGATGAATTGTGGACAGAAAGAAAGTGATGAAATTCCTGAACTACTCCAATTGGTTTCACCTCAATTGGAGGTGTAGAGCTCGAGATATAAAATAATGAAGATAACTATGTCACCAAGGTTTTACAGTTTCTGGTACTCCAATGTTTCGAGCATAACTCCTGGAATATGTGTACTGGATAGGGCTGATTTTTTGATAGCGATTCACTTGTGAAATGTAAGAACTAACCCAACTGGTTTTGCATTTTTCGGCGATCTGTACCTTGAGATATTATCAAAACAATACTGCTGTGTCAGAGACTGGTGTGAACAGATTTGCAGCAAGTTGGATTCCAGGATAGATAAGTAAAGACTTGATAAGGATTAAGTAGAGACTTGATTAAGATATGGTAGAAACAGAACTTAAACTCACTAAACAAGCTTTACTTATAAACTAATGTCATTGTGGTCATCACTCCACAATACATTGCACTCACACAAAATTCTAACTCAAACATGTAGCACAATCCAAGCATTCAACCACACTCATAAACTAAGAACACTTTAACCGCTCGTTCTATTGATTACAAAAGATCCTAACTTGAACTTAAACTTAAACCTAAGGAATATCTTCCCATGGCATGAGTTCTGTGCAGGCATCAGGAGATTCGTAGCGTGGCCTTTTGGGTGACGGGGATGTGCATGCTTCTACAGTGTCTTCAACCACTGGTTGCTCCTTGTTTAACAATGCAGCCTCCAAGGTATGCTTCTATAACTCCAGAGTCATGATCTGCTGTTGTGCCACATGAAGAGTGTTGTTGGTGTCATCCAAGGCAGTGTTGACAGTAGCCAGCAGACTCCGGACGTTGTTCAGTGTTCCTTCATAGGTGGGAGCTGGAGCGATATATGTCTTGGCCTCACCACTTGCTCTGTAGGGAGTGTACCTGCAGTGGGTGTCCTTCTTCTTGTCACGCTCCTTGTGGGAAGTACATAAAGTGCCCTCCGCACTGCTTTTGCAATGCCTGCTTCCATGGTAGTCCTTTGAGCCACATCATCATGCTTGGTTATGTCCTTCACTACATGGAATGGCACATACTCTTGTAGGATAGCTGCAACTCTCCAATGGGGTTCAAACCATGGATGGGTTCGAAGGTCACAACAGTATATTGGAGTCTTTTCATAGCCTAGGCGAAGTAGCATAGTTCTCAAGTGATC
This sequence comes from Cenchrus americanus, assembly GCA_947561735.1. Lineage (NCBI taxonomy): Eukaryota > Viridiplantae > Streptophyta > Magnoliopsida > Poales > Poaceae > Cenchrus > Cenchrus americanus. Next base: position 123,836,839 of record OX387241.1, read on the forward strand.
AGCCATGGGGACGCCTACTCCATCCACCCAGTAGTAGTTTACCTCCCACTTCACCCTTTCAGCTGGTTCGCTTCCTGTTGGGTATCACTTCTATGGATATGCACGAGGCTTCTCCGCTGGACATTCAACCTATTCAAGGTCCAATTACAAGAGCTCGTGCGTGACAATTAAACCTAGAGGTGAGCTCGTTCCTAAGTGTTCCTATTAATAATTTTAAGAATGATTTACTACCTATTGTTTATAATGTGATTAGGAACCAAGGAGAAGACCAAGAAATACATGGAGGAAGGCTTGGAGGCGTGGAGGGCCAACAAGGGGAGGCCAAGTCACATGGAGGCCCACTACAACTCAAGTTCGAGTCCAACTAGGGGTCCAGGAGCTGTCTTCGGTAAAACGGACGCCCAGGCCACAAATTGAGTCCGTTTTCGACGTTGTACATATGGATGGAAAGATAATTTCATAGAGCCTCCAATCCAACAGGTTTTAGGCCCAAATTCTTTATGAGTCGTCAGGAATCGTCCAAACAAGGTGGCGTCCAGATTCTGTCGCGGTGCTGGGTCACCGTCTTTTGGCCTTTGGGCCGTGTATCGTCGTTGAGCCCATTAGGGGGCGCGTCCAGGGCTTGACCACGACCCTAGACTCTATATTAAAGCAGCCGCCGCCATCATTAGGGTTTCAGGTTTTGCTTAGATTAATCTGTCAAACAGTTTCGCCGTAGCTTCGGTTTGTGAGACCCCAACTTGTGAGTTTAATCATACATCTGCAATTGTGTTGCATTCTTCCTTGTTCTTGCTTGTGTTCTTCGATTCGCAGGCAAGGATTAGCCTTCTTGGAGACGTCGGTCGTGCAACGCCGGTCGATAACCTGAAGAGACGTGGTGCTGCGATTGCGGGGTTTTGAACGTGTTGTTCGGAAGCCAGATCAATTTGTGTCGCGACTTCACCAAATCGTCGTATATCGGAACCTTTCGGAAGATCGGGAATTCTAGCTTCCATCATTTGGTAGCCAGAGCTTGGTTTACCGTCTGGTTCACCCTTACCCTTGTTTTTGTCTTCGTCCTATAGTCCACTGAAAAGCCAAACAAAAAATTGTGTAGTCGATTAGGTTTTCCCGGTCCTAAAGCCGTGTTTAGCCTTTTGCATGATTCTCTTTCAGAGCCCGTAGTGTTGAGTTTGTGTCCTAGTTCGTGTTTTGTTGCTGGTTTAGATCGTGTTTTGGTTCAGTTGTGTGATCCCCTTTGTCCGCTGCCGCCACTCCATATTTTCATCCCACCCGATTCGCATCCGATTCACCAACGTCATCACAAAAACCTAACTCGGAGGGTTCTTCTTAAAACGGGCATAACTTTTCGCTCGGAACTCCGATTGAGACGTTCTTGTGCTTTCTGGAAAGCTCTCGAAATTTTACACATATGATTCAATGCTTTGTCGGTGCAGGCTGAAAATAAAAAAGCAAAAAAATAACAGAAGGGAGTTGTTTCGGACTCTGAAGTTTTGACATCGGTTTTGGAGAGCAGTCGTGATTTTCTATAGATCACATCTTACATCTGATTGAAGTGATACTTTGTGGTGTTCCTATTTGTGTGTTCCTGGTTGAGAAAAAATATCAAAAAAAGAAAAGAAAAAAGTGAAGAAATTGATTTCTACTAGTGTTAAAAGACGAAACCGGGAAACACAAATAGAGGATACACTTGTTGTTTCGTGTGTTGTGCTGTCTACTTGCTGATATTGTGCCATCTTTGATCATAATCATCATTCTTGTTCCATCTTTGTTGGTTACCACTGTTCTAAGACTCGATTAGACCAACAACTAGGGACAAGTAACTTTGGACATTTATTCAGCATTACTATCTGTTTGTGAATTGTGTTCCACTTTCATATTTTTGGCCTTCCCATAGCTCCACATATCACTTCTGAGTAGCACAGGTTCTTGATCTTTGCAATAGCAGTCTACATCTTCCAGGTATCCTTTGCCTTGCTGGTAAGAACCTTGTAAGAGCTTGGTAAGGTGTTTCCTTTGGCAGTGTTGATTCATTTGAGAGGCACCACCACACCTTCGTAGAAGATTTTTTAGGGATAACTTTCACTATTTGTTCCTGTTTTTGGTGTTTACAATGACAGGAGATGATGGAGCTTCCCCAAAGGACTTCAACGAGTGTGTCAGCCAAACCCAGCTGCAAACTTTCTTGGACACCACCCGGACAGAGATAGGAGAGACGATCACCAGAGCCGTCACCGAGAGTATTAATGGACTACACCTTGCTGACACTATTGCAGGTTTGAATGAGCGGATCACCATGCTCACTAATTGGATTGCTGCGTTGGAAACTTGTCCACCACCTCAACAAGATCAAGATTCTAGTGTATGACATCCATGGGAATGTGGACGAGGCTGCTACACGAGAGGCACGCATTCGAGGGCGTGTTCGTGCTCACAACGCAGGTGGTAACTGTGCTCCCCCAGACCCCTATGCTAAGGTTAAATTTGCTTTACCTTCATTTTCTAGGAGTTATGATGTTGATGGATATCTTGATTGGGAGATGACGGTTGAACAAAAATTTAATGCCCACCTTGTGCCTGAGCAACATAGAGTTCGACAAGCTAGTAGTGAGTTTAAAGATTTTGCTATCATTTGGTGGTCTGGCTTAGTTGCTGCAGGTCTTGCGCCTACTACTTGGGAAGCACTAAAGGTTGCTACGCGTGGTAGATTTGTTCCTCCTTCTTATCATAGAGAACTGCGTAAGAAATTGTTGCGTTTAGATCAGGGAGATAAATCTGTGCAGGACTACTATGGTGAGCTTCAAAAGGGTTTGATGCGTTGTGGGATAGTTGAGGAACCCGAGGATGAGCTTGTTCGTTTTTATTCGGGTTTAAGACGTGAAATCCAGGACATAGTTGATTACAAGGAATTTACTACTATCAACCAGTTGTTCCAGTTTGCTATGCTTGCAGAGAAGGAGTTGCAAGGTCGTCATTCGCAGGAAAAGACCGGCGGCCGAACATCTTTCGTGCCACGCACACAGGCGCATTCGGGGCTGCCCAAATCTTCGAGCTTTCAAGCATCTACACCATTGGCCAAGAAAACTACGAGCGGTGTATCACCTACGCCAAACAAGACTCCCCCACGTGCTGCAGATTCAGATATAAGTGTTTCGCAGGCACCAGCTCAGAGTTCTTCATCTATCGCCTCGACGGGAAGCACTTCAAGCATTCAGTGTCACCATTGTCATGGTATTGGCCACGTGAAGAAGGATTGCCCGAGTCAGCGGGCATATTTGGCGACAGAAGATGGAGGTTACATCAGCACCTCTGACGTAGAAGAAGACGATGAGGAGGATGGTACTGACGACGTTGAGGAATGTGTCATTCATGGAGGAGAAACTTCGTCAGGCCATTTGAACATCATTGTTCAGCGTGTGCTCAGCACGCAAATCCAGCAGCCTGAGAGGTTGCAATGCCACAACTTGTTCCAGACTTTCTTCGTCATCCAGAACCGACACGTGCGTGTGATTATTGATGGAGGAAGCTACAACAACTTGGTGTGTTCCGATCTGGTCAAGAAGGTTGGCTTTCCCACACGACCACATCCACATCCTTACTATATTCAGTGGTTAAACGACTCTGGTAAAGCTAAGGTATTAAAAACTTGCAGAGTTTCTTTTTCCATTGGTGCATATGATGATTATGTTGATTGTGATGTGGTACCTATGCAAGCTTGTTCACTTTTGTTGGGTCGTCCATGGGAACATGATAATGATGCTACATACCATGGTAGAACTAATAATTACTCATTCATGCATAAAGGAAAGAAAATCACTTTGGTTCCTTTGACCCCTGCCGAAATTGTACAGGCTGATAAAGAAAGAGCTGCTAGTTTGAGTAATGATAAGTTCGAAAATCAGCAAGTTGCTAATTCTGTGTACCCACCTAAAAAGGAGAAAGCCACGCATAAATCTGACACTCAGGGAATTAAATTAGGGGGTGGAGTAATGCTTGCAACAAAATGTGACCTTGCTGAAATTTCGATGATGATGTTTGCTATGCTTTGATATGCAAACGAGCTTTGTTTTCACTTGATGATATTGCTAGCTCTTTGCCTCCTGTGGTCACTAACATTTTGCAGGAGTTTGAGGACGTTTTTCCAGCTGAGATACCCCCGGGGCTGCCACCTTTGAGAGGAATAGAGCATCAGATTGATTTGATACCGGGAGCCGCTTTGCCAGACCATGCTTCTTATAGAACCAATCCCGAGGAGACTAAGGAAATTCAGCAGCAAGTCCAAGATCTTTTGGACCGTGGGTATGTATGTGAGAGCCTTAGTCCTTGTGTTGTGCCTGTGCTTTTGGTTCCAAAGAAGGATGGTACGTGGCGTATGTGTGTTGATTGTAGGGCCATTAATAATATTACTATTCGATATCGTCATCCTATTCCTAGGCTAGACGACATGCTTGATGAGTTGTGTGGCGCTATAATTTTCACAAAGATTGACTTGCGTAGTGGTTACCACCAAATAAGAATGAAACTTGGAGATGAATGGAAAACAACTTTTAAAACTAAATTCGGGTTGTATGAGTGGCTAGTAATGCCTTTTGGTTTGACCAATGCACCTAGTACTTTCATGCGCTTGATGAATGAGGTTTTGAGGGCTTTTATTGGACGATTTGTGGTGGTTTACTTTCATGATATCTTGATTTACAGCAAGTCTATGGATGAACATATGGAACACTTACGTGCTGTTTTTGATGCATTGAGAGCAGCGCATTTGTTTGCTAATCTTGAGAAGTGCATCTTTTGCACCGATCGAGTCTCTTTTCTTGGCTATGTTGTTACTCCACAGGGAATTGAGGTGGATGAGATGAAAATTGAAGCCATCCAGAGTTGGCAGCTGCCCCAAAATGTTACACAGGTAAGAAGTTTTCTTGGTCTTGCAGTTTTCTATCAACGCTTCGTCAAGGATTTCAGTACCATCGCTGCACCGCTGCGTGCATTGACGAAGACAGATGTGGTGTTTCATTCGGGAAAGGTGCAAGAGGAGTCCTTTAACCCGTTGCATACTTTAGCGAGAAATTGAATGGTCCTGTTCTGAATTATTCTACGTATGATAAAGAATTGTATGCTCTTGTACGTTCTTTACAGACGTGGCGTCATTATTTGTGGCTAGAGAATTTGTTATAAACTATGATCAAGAAGCGCTTAAGTATGTTCGTTCACAAAGTAATTTGAACCGTAGGCATGCTAAATGGGTTGAGTTCATTGAATCTTTTCCTTACATCATTCAACATAAAAAAGGAAATGACAATGTGATTGCTGATGCTTTGTCTAGACGATATACTTTGTTGTCCCAACTTGATTGTCGGATTTTTGGGCTTGAAACAATTAAAGAACAATATGCGCTTGATACTGATTTTAAAGATGTGTTGCTGAATTGTAAAAAGGGACATAAATGGAACAAGTTTGTGATCAATGATGGGTATGTGTTTGGAGCTAACCGCCTATGCATTCTAGTTGGTTCTGTTCGTCATTTGTTGATGCAGGAAGCACATGGAGGAGGTTTGATGGGACACTTTGGCGCAAAAAAGACGGAGGATGTTTTGGCCACACACTTCTTTTGGCCAAAGATGAGGAGAGACGTCGAGAGGTTCGTTGCTCACTGCACTACATGTCAAAAAGCTAAGTCTCGCTTGAATCCACATGGTTTGTACATGCCTCTCCCTGTGCCTTCTAATCCTTGGGCAGATATTTCTATGGACTTTGTTTTGGGATTGCCTAGGACTAAGAGGGGGAGAGATAGCATTTTTGTTGTGGTGGATCGATTTTCTAAAATGGCTCACTTTATACCATGTCATAAAAGTGATGATGCTATTCATATTGCTGACATCTTTTTCAAAGAGATTGTACGCTTGCATGGTATGCCTTCTACTATTGTTTCAGATCAGGATACGAAATTTTTGAGTCACTTTTGTCGTACTTTGTGGAACAAGTTGGGAACAAAATTGTTATTTTCTACCACTTGTCATCCGCAAACTGATGGACAAATGGAGGTGGTGAACTGTACTTTGGGCACCATGTTGAGGACTGTCTTGAAGAAGAATTTGAAGATGTGGGAAGAATGTTTGCCTCACGTGGAGTTTGCATACAATCGGGCAACACATTCTACCACAAAGGTAAGTCCTTTTCAGGTAGTGTACGGTTTTAACCCCCGTGCTCCTATTGATATCCTACCTTTGCCTACTAATGAGAGAATTCATAATGATGCTAAACAACGTGCTGAATTTATATTGAAAATGCATGAAACAACTAAGCACAACATTGAGAAGATGACTGAAAAATATAGAGTTGCACCGGGTGATCTAGTATGGTTGCACTTGAGAAAAGAACGTTTTCCAGATTTGAGGAAGTCCAAGTTAATGCCTAGAGCTGAAGGTCCTTTCAAAATTATTGAGAAAAATAATGATAATGCATACAAGCTTGAGTTGCATCCCGAGTTCGGGGTTAGTCCCGCCTTTAACATTTCAGATTTGAGGCCTTACTTGGGAGAAGAAGATGCGCTTGAGTCGAGGACGACTTCAATTCAAGAAGGGGAGGATGATGAGGACATCACTTCTATGGATATGCACGAGGCTTCTCCGCTAGACATTCAACCTATTCAAGGTCCAATTACAAGAGCTCGTGCGCGACAATTAAACCTAGAGGTGAGCTCGTTCCTAAGTGTTCCTATTAATAATTTTAAGAATGATTTACTACCTATTGTTTATAATGTGATTAGGAATCAAGGAGAAGACCAAGAAATACATGGAGTAAGGCTTGGAGGCGTGGAGGGCCAACAAGGGGAGGCCAACTCACATGGAGGCCCACTACAACTCAAGTTCGAGTCCAACTCGGGGTCCAAGAGCTGTCTTCGGTAAAACGGACGCCCAGGCCACAAACAGAGTCCGTTTTCGACGTTCTACATATGGTTAGAAAGTTAATTTCATAGAGCTTCCAATCCAACTGGTTTGAGGCCCAAATTCGTTCTGAGTCCTCGGGAATCGTTCGAAGAAGGTGGTGTCCAGATTCTGTCCCGGTGCTGCGTCACCGTATTTTGGCCTTTGGGCCGTGTATCGTCGTTGAGCCCATTAGGGGGCGCGTCCAGGGGTTGACCACGACCCTAGACTCTATATTACAGCAGCCGCCGCCATAATTAGGGTTTTGGGTTTTGCTTAGATTAATCTGTCAAGAACAGTTTCGCCGTCGCTTCGGTTTGTGAGACCCCAACTCGTGAGTTTAATCATACATCTGCAATTGTGTTGCATTCTTCCTTGTTCTTTCTTGTGCTCTTCGATTCGCAGGCAAGGATTAGCCTTCTTGGCAAGGTCGGCCGTGCAATGCCGGTCGATAACCTGAGGAGACGTGGTGCTGCAATTGCGGGGTTTTGAACGTGTTGTTCGGAAGCCGGATCGATTTGTATCACGACTTCACCAAATCGTCGTATATCGGAACCTTTCGGAAGATCGGGAATTCTAGCTTCCATCACTGTTGTTCAGCTTGCTCTTGCACTTCCTCTTCCTCCACTTGCTCATGGTGATCCTCTGGCACTTGCTCTTCTTGGTCTTGCGGGCCATCTTGCTCTTCTTCCTCTGGAATGACCTCTTCTGGATCCTCCTCATCTTCTGACAAAACGGTGGTCCCAGGGGCAGCTATCGGGGGTGCTTCCATCATTATCTCTTCATCAGTGTCTCCCTCATGATAGTCGTTGTAGTCTTCCTGGGGAGCATGCTGGTGAATGGCACCTGTGTGTGAGGTCTTCAAGCGACAAACCATCTATAAGTGCATGCGTGTAGAGTGAGATAGATGAGACAAAAGGTAAGAGGTAAAAGATAGCAAGCACAAGATAAAGGAACAAGAATGAACCAAGGATGAGATGAAAGCAAGAGTAATTTATTAAGCAATAGAATGATAAGAAAGGCTTCTAACTTTATAATCCTTACTTCTACAATTTTCTAACTAGGCTAACGTCCTATAGTAAACATGGCTCTGGTACCACTTTGTCACACCCGGATTTAAAGGAAAACAGGAATGCATAAATACATGTGCGCCAAGATCAAGTTTCACACATGCGTTGACTCAGTGAATACCAAAAACATAGTGTAAAGGCGTAAAGAGAGTATTAAACATTTATTACATGACCTATAGTCTTCATTCTAACACGTCGAGCAACTAGCAGTGGAAAAGTTAACATAAAAGTCCTCCATAGGCAGCTGACTGAAGAGACGAACACCTAGAACTCGTCAAGTCCACCAGGATAGTCCTCAAATTGTCCGTCTGAGCAGCAACCGGATGGTGTAGATGCAATAGTAAACAACAAGCATGAGCACATGTCGTACTCAACAAGGGAAGGATACTAAAACAGCATGCAAGGCTTTATAGTGGAAGGCTAGTGGTTGCAAAGCAGTTAAGCATTTTAGTTGGTCAAGTTTTATTAAACAGCTATTACGAACAAGTGTAAGTTTATACCAAAGCCACTTAAAAGTTGCATAAGAACCCATAAAATGTAATGCACAAGTTATTAAACTCCATCTTCCATAGACTTAATCATGTGAGGGTCCAGGCCGCTCTTGACCGTGAGCATGGCTAACTAGTCAGTTTTACACTCTGCAGAGGTTGTACACTTTCACCACAAGTCGCGTAAAAACTGAAAGAGTTTTGGACCCAACCATGCTGTGCAAAAGTAGGCACAATATCACACTACAGAGGTGTGGTTGCATAGGGACGCTACGAGGCCTTTAGGAAGATCCTCCAATGAGCAACAACCCACTAGGTTTCAGGACGAAGCGGGGCACAAAGCTCCTTAGCGGGTCAATCCCCCACCATAAAATAACAAACCCAACACCCCGCTAGAGCGGGTCTATGCTCCGTCAATGCCTCCCCATTTGTCCCTTTCAGGTAAGGTTGCTACATCACTAAAGTCTCTAGTTATCCAGCCAAGGCAGAGCCATGTGCCTTGTGGTTGTACGGTTTTCCTGGGTGGTTCTCCATGTTCCGATTAAACAAGCATAGTGTTCTTGTATGACATGGATAACATAAAGTAAATCAAGATTAAAAGTTTGTTCCATTAAACCACCCAAAATAAGCTCTAGCAAAACTACCCAACATAAAGATAACTTCCCTGCTGATCAAGGCACAAGGTAATCAACACTAGTCACACCTTATCATAGGTCCCATCACATTAATGCAAGCAAGAAGTAAATATTGTGTAATTAAAATGCATGTTGTAATAGGACAAAAGTGAATGCAGCAAGGACTTGCCTTCAACCCAAACATGCTGCTGCTCAAAACCTTCTTGATATTCAACGGCAGCGTATTCCACGAATTGAACGTTCACTACGCCCCACACAATGACATATAAGCATAGAATACAAATAATTAATAAACAGTACACCAATCATATCAAGCAGAGACAAGAACAACAGAAAACTAATTTACTTGTCGAGACGACCACGTGGACATAAAGAACGCTAAAAACGGAGCTAAAACGAAGAAGTTACACCCTAAACAAGATCGCGGACCTCTTTGCAAAGAAAACTAATCTAGAAGGGTTAACCTGAAGAAACTCGGACATAACTGTAAAGAAACTTATACGGTGGAAGGACCGGGTTGTAAAATCTAAAAGTACAGGGGCTTCACTGCAAAACCGCAGGCTTAAGCTCCGGTTGACCGGTATATGTTGAGTTGACCCAAGATCTGATCCCTTGGATCAAGATCCGACGGTCCGGGTCCATGCAGGCCGCTGGCGGCGGCATCTGTCCGACGGCGTTTGGGTGCGCGGATTTCACTAGGACGTTGCACGCAGCGCTACAAAGCTAGCTAAGGCAACGGCACGGGCTTACCAACGAAGAGGACGGTGCACGACTCAAAGGGGCGGACGGCGGTGGTGGTGTAACATCGGCGAGGTCATTCACGAGCTGTAGAATACAGCGACGTGAACACATGGCACCGGCGGCTTCCTCTCGTTCAGGCGGTGCTCCAGAGCAGCTTCGCGACTACCGAGAGGCTCGAGAGGCTCAGGTCGACGACGGAGGCGGCGATCGGCTAAGGTTAGGGTTCGGTGGCGCGGTTGCTCGGGCGGCTAGGGATCTAAGGGTAGGGTTCCGGGGTGGCGGCGGCGGCTTAAATATTGGTGTGCGGGTCACGCGACGAAGGTGGCGCGGAGCGGTCGGGTGCGGTCAGGACTCCTAGTCCATGTCGGTCACGGCTGGAGGTGGAAGATGACACGCGGGCCCCGCGTGTCAGCGACTGCGGCGGGCGCGCGCGCAAGCGGGCTGCGAGCCGGGCCGATTGGGCGGCGGCGCCCGCGCCGAGCTAAGCGGTTGCGGGATAAGAGTAGAGGGTGCGGCTGCGGACTAGAGGAGATGGGTCAAGCTGGGATGTTGCGAATCAAAGGCGAACTAGGGCGGGAAGGCCAGGGAGGCGGAGCGGACTTCAGGCGATTTGGGCCTAAACCAAAACAGGCCGGAATAGGGTAGAAGGGAGAAAGAAAAAGGAAACGGGTTTTATCTTTTTGAAAACAATTCAAACAAACGAGTTCAAATGCAAGTTTGAATTCGAACGCACAAAACCAATGCATCAGCATGTATGCAACATTAAACTCCTATGATTATTTTTTTTATTTGAAAAATATTAAATGCCTAAAAGAAATCAAGAAAACCTTATAGTCCTTAAGAACAAATTAAAGGTTGCTAATAAATTCTAGTAAAATCCCATTTCTGAAAATTAGGGTGTTCCACAAACCTCACAACAAGAGAGTTGGATGAGCCACCAAAGACAATATCATCCACGTACACTTGCAAAATCAGGATATCTCTGCCCTGCCTGAGAAGAAACAAAGTCTGATCGACCTTCCCCATCTCGAACCCTCTCTCAAACAGGAACCCCCTCAACCTACTGTACCAAGATCTAGGCGCCTGCTTCAACCCATACAGTGCCTTCCTCAACTTGTACACCTGGTGGGGGTACTTCTCGCTCTCAAACCCGGTGGTTGCATCACATACACTTCTTCCTCCAACACACCATTCAAGAAAGCATTCTTCACATCTGTCTGGTGTAACTTGAACTCTTTAGCAACTGAAAAGGCTAGAAGGATCCTGATCACCTCCAAGCGAGCTACAGGAGCAAAAGTCTCCTCGTAGTCGATCCCCTCTTTTTGACTGAACCCCTGAGCAACAAGCCTTGACTTGTTTCTCACCACTTCACATTTCTCTCCCTCTTTGTTCTTCCACACCCATTTTGTCCCAATTGGCTAAAACCCTGGGGGAGGGTCAACCAATTCCCAAACTTGGTTCCTCTAAAAGTTCTCCAAATCCTCATGCATCGAATTTACCCAATTATGATCAGCTAATGCATGCCCAATGTCTTTGGGCTCAAAAGTGGTAACAAAAGCAGCATGAGCGAAATGAGAATTGTTCCGAACCCTCGCCGTGTAGTACGCTCATTCATGTCCTCGATGATCCTTGAAGCTAGGTGATCCACTTGTACTCGTCGGGGAGGTTCTCGCCTTGATGCTACCTCCCCATCAAAAGTAGCTTCTCCTTGTACTTGGTTTGTCGTTGTAGGTGTGGGAGAGGGACCGTCCATCATCGTAGTCGAAATAGTAGGTACATGCTCAGCTGGGGGCACCATTCCACCATCTTCATCATCTCCATGTTCATGCTCCTCCTCCTGAATGATCTCCTTGCCAAGTTCATCGTCACCTACAGGTTACCTCGCAAGTCTCCACAATTGGGTTTGTTTCATGATTGAGCACACGATATGCTCTAGAGTGAGATGCATAACCAAAGAACATACGATCGACTGACCTAGCCTCAAACTTGTCCAAATTCTTCCCTTTCTTAAGGATAAAAGCACACGCAACCAAAGACATGTAAGTGACTCACCTAAGGTGTGCGACCGTGCATCTTGTTCGAAACATAGCACGCAGTATTCACCGCCTTAACCCGGAACCTTCTCGGAGTCCTATGGTCATCAACCATCGTCTGAACCATCTCACACAAGGTTCTGTTTTTCCTTTCCATAACACCATTCTGGGGAGGCTTTCCATAACACCATTCTGGGGAGGCATATACGGACTCGAAAACTAGTGTTCAAGACCCAAGTCATGGCAAAAGGTTTTGAAGTGAGAGTTTCTAAATTCTGAGCCATTGTCACTGCGGATTGCTCGTATGGCATCTCCGTGCCTCTCGTTCCCCAACCTCAAGACAAGATCTCAAACAAAACCAAATGTCTCCCCTTTTTCCTCAAGAAAGAACACCCACAAATACCGAGAGTAGTCGTCCACCACAATAAGGACGTACCACTTCCCACCCACAGATCGCACACGAACTGGGCCAACAAGGTCCATATGGAGCAGCTCGCATGGATGCTCAGTCATCACATCGGTGAGAGGCGGGTGAGAAGAGGCTACAATCTTGGCATGCCTACATGGCGCACAAACCAACTCTTTCTCAAACATCAGCCGTGGCAATCCTCGGACCAACTTGAGTTTACTCACGCGCGACAAAAGGTCGAAACTCAAGTGACCCAACTTCCTATGCCACTTCCACCACTCACTCGAAGAACTAGCCAAGAAGCAACGCTCAACACCAGAAGACTGAGAAAAATCAGCTCAAAACACCTGACCCTCGGGAACAACCATAGAGACAAGGTCGCCTCGAGAGTCCAAAATCCGAGAACCACCAGGCCGAAACAACACCTCAAAACCCTCATCCAATAACTGGGACACGAACGCATTTTGTCCAAGTGATCGAACAAGAGCAACACGCCTGAGAGTGATCTTGTCACTCACCTTAATCTCACCTTCTGACAGCACACGCCCTCGCCCATTGTACCCAAAGGTGATGTACCTCTTTGTCACCACAGGGACAAGACTTGAGAACCACCCCTTGTCTCCTGTCATATGCCTTGAGCAACCGGAGTCAATCAACCAAATGTTCTTCAAGTCTCCCACCTAAAATTCAAAAACAAGCACGTGAGCGAACAAACGACTCAGCACTGGGGTTAGTACCAAAAGAGTAAAGCCAGTGCCGAGCCATTTGCTCCAAAGTGGGGTTAGCACAATTCAAAACATCTCTCCTACCAAAGCTACCTTCACGAACACCACCACGATAACCACTACGAGGGAACCAACCCTCTCTAACTGTAGGAGGACCAAAACCACGAAAAAAAAACCATGGACCGTCCCTCCTCTCCATCTCAAAGCTACGACTTCTCCCATCCCCGTCTTGAGCGCGAGGTAGAGAACGCCTAGCAAACTAACCACCTGCAAACTGCCTAGACAAACCACCAGGACCACGACCTACTGAACCAAACTGAGACTCATCACGGGCACAAAAACCAGCCCCCTGTCTGCCCAGACCTTAACCGGTCTGACCGGTGTGGTGCACCGGTCCGACCGGTGTAGCCCGACCAACAACACCTCCAGCAGCCTTTCACTCTCCCCAAGCCAGAACTGTTCTCACACTTGCCTTGGCTCTGGCATCTACACATGAGACTCAAGTATACCATTGGGAGGGTGGTACTTGCCCTTGTTGGCCCACTCCTTCGCCAATCTCTCCTCACGCCTCCTCTTGAAGCAAAACCCATCTTTGTGGCCATCTCTCCCACAATATCCACAATGAAACCTTATGGGCTTATTCTTAGGCTTAGGATGGGGATGATCACTTGGTTTCTCTCCACTCGACTTCTCAACTGGTTTCTGCTCACTTGTTCTCTCAACCGGTTTCTCCTCACTGAGCTTCTCTCTTTCTTTCCTAAAGAACACATTCCCCAATATGTTCTTGAACTTGATAGGCTTTTTGAGATCATCTGTGGAGTGAGGGAATATGGGTGGATCTGGGTTTGTGTCGAGTTTCTTTCATAGTGGGTTGGGTTTAGGAGCGAAGGTATTTTTGTGGTAAGTTATTGTTGGAGCTAGGATATCACCAATCTTCTCTCCTGCCTCACCACTAACTTCTCCAACCTTCTCCGACCCAAGCGCTTTCCCATCCTGGCGCTTATAGGTCTCCATCATCATCCTGAGTTGGGGTTCATACCCCGACAACCAACCCATCATTTTTCTCAACTCATCATTCTCATCCTGCAAACGATCAACATAATGTGCAGGTTCCAGATTCTTCAAAGTATGCAATTCACAGGTAGAGCAAGATGTAGGAATAGGTTCTTTTAGCTTAGCCTCAAGAGAAACAATGTAAGCATGCATCTCATCAATTTTTCCATGCAAAACAGGGCAAGAAGTGCAAGCACCTAGCAAAGCAGGTCTAGACTTAAGCTCAACCACTTCAACCCTAAGCACATCTAGTTCCTCACACTTGGAGGCATGCTTTTCCTTAAACATAGCATGATCAACTAGAAAGATAGGACAATCATCACATTAACTTCATCCGAAACAACAGGTGAAGCTTTAAGGAATCAATTTCAAGCTTAGCATCAAGTTTTGTGTTTCTAGCTCAGCCACTCTAGTCCTAGCATCCTCAAGTGAGGACCTAAGATATTTCTTCATCTTCTTAGCCTCTCTAAGCATATCATCACCGTTATCAAGCAACAAGCCAAGACGTTCATTCTTTTGCTACAAGAAGGGAAGCTCGTCATGTACCTCATCCTCGGAATCAGAGTCTGATTCGCTCTGGTGACTCTTCTTGCTGCCGAAGCTAAGCGCCATGGTGCAGAAGCCATCTCTAGCAAAGAAGCTCAACCCACTCAAGTTCTTTGATGACTTCCTACCCTTGCGCCGAATACCTTCATCTTCACTGCTACTCGAGCTCGAGGTGGCGTACGCGAAACTGGAGTCGACGCCGCTTGCTCCAACCATTGCTCGGGCCTTGCCTCGGCCATCCTTCTTCCTCGATCGTCACTCGTCCTTGTGCTTGCTCTTGTGCTTGTGCTTGTGGTCATGCCTTGATCGGTACTGGCCATCCGTCTTCGACTTGTGCTTGTAGCTTCCTTGTTCTCGACCTTCTCAGGGCTGTCGGCGATGAAGTGTCCCGGCTTGCTGCACTGGAAGCAAGTCCTCGTGTTCCTCCTCATGTTCACCCGGTTCTCGCGCATCCTCTCGAACCGCCTAGTCAGCAACACCAGCTCGTCCTCTCCAAGCACGTCGAACTCCTCATCTAGCAAAGACATCAAAGAGGACATGGAGAACATCCTAGTGGATGGGTTAGATTTAGAATTTCCTTTCGAGCCACCGATGAGGGGGAGACTATGAGGACCAGGTGTGGTTCGAGGATCGGTGGATGGTTGCTTCTTTGTGTGAGGAGTGATTGACAACATTGTGTGGACTAATTCTTGGCTAAGTATTGCAGGTGCAGGTTACGACTTGACTGGTGTTGGTGCAGGTGAAGAACAAGCGCCGGTGAGGCCTCTAGGTGTGGAGAAGACAAGTAGGCTTCGTTCGAGGGACCCGGTGGCCAGCGGGGTCAAGTGCGGGCCGCATGGTGGAATGAACAGCAATATGAAGTCGTGGACGATTTCTTGGTTGAGCCTCAAAACCAAGGTCGAGTCGGGACTATGTGGGAGCCAAGTCATGAGTGGCGATTGGCGGAGGCTACACCGAGTTCGCGGGGTTTCCGGTTGTCCACCAGAAAACCACTGGGTTCCTTGGTTGATCCACAAAGCAAAGACCGAAGAACCGAAGACGGTGCTGCAGCACTGCCAGACCGGTCTGACCGGTGGGTCTGACCTGTCTGACCGGTGGGTACCGGTCGGACCGGTGAGGAGCACCTGTCTGACCGGTGTGCAACGACGCAATCCGGAATCTTCGAAGCGGAGGACACGTGTCAGGATCGCAAGGCTTGCATCGAGGCTAAGCAGGTTGCGGTCGCCGGGCATCCATCCGATGGAGAAAACTTGAAGACTTCCAAACCCGCCCTTGAGGGGCTTGTATCCCTAGTTATTAGGAAAGGGTATTTTAGACTTTCGGTTGCCTCCATATAACCTATGAGGTGAGAGGATGGTAGCCAACCTCTTGGAACCCTAGTTCATTTGCTTTCCTATTTTCCCTTCCTATTTTCCTAGGATTTCCATAGGACTAGCTTGAGAGCTTCATGGTGAGATCTTGTGAGAGGGTTGGATGATCGGGCGGCAAGCTAGACCTTGTATGAACCTTTGTTGCATGTATAGATGATTCGGCGTGGTTCCTCAAGGCCTTGTTGTGTTGTTCCCGGTTGTTCTTGGTGGTGATTTTCGGAGCCCTTTCTTGGTGTTTTTCTTGGGTTGTTTTCGGGGCCTTTCTCTTGGGGGTTTGATGGGGGAAATTTGTGGGAACCCTTCGTGGTTCTTTGGGCTGTGATTCCCCTCCCAAATCCGTGAGTAAAGGGGCTCGATTTTGGGGTTTTCCGTGTTCTAGGGTAAGAGGTGTTCTTGGTGGGATTTCTTCCATTACTCCTTTTTAGACAAGTTTTGGTGGGATTAAACTTGGCTATGGACTCCTCATGAGGTGTTCCTATTATCCCCAAAGTCTTGTTCAAGTCCGTGGAGCGATTTGGGAGATCGGGGTTTGGATTTGGAGAAGTTGACCCGCTGCATTCTCGGGTCGGAAGGTTGTGTGTTGGTTCCTAAGTCCAGTGGCACTCCAGTGGCTACGTGGGCTTGGCCAATTTGGGTAGTGAGTCGGCTACGTGTGTTGGAAGCCATGTTCATCTTGTTGGAGTTACCATCTCCTTCGAGAAGAATTTTTATCGGCTCCCATTCACTCCCCCCCCCCCCTCTCTGGTTTGTCGTATCGGTCCTTCAAGTGGTATCAAAGCTGGTTCGGGTCCTCCACACTTCGGTGGCAAGAACTACCAGATGTGTAGTAAGCGGATGGCGGCGGTCCTCCGCGGGAAAGGTCAGATCCTTTGGGATATCACGGTGGACACAGGCTATGTCCAGTCGATGAACTTCCTCGCTCCAGAATCGAGGGACATGTTAGACGCCAACAATAAGGCGGTCGACTACTTGTTTCGTGCTTTGTGTCAGCCTGAGTTCGATCGGGTGCACACCGAGCACTTGGCTTGTAGAATTTGAACGGTGCTGAAGGAGGCTCATGTTGGGAATGCCCAGGTTCAGGCATGGATGTATGCGACCTACCGGAGAAAGTACGAGAACTTCACTCATCTCCCCGGTGAGTCCATCGATGCCATGTTTCAGAGGTTCACAGTGGCTGTGAACAACATGAGGGCCAATGTGGACGTGCTCCTGTACGATGATCATGATAGAGTCGTCAAGCTCTTACACTCTTTGGATCGTACAATACGGGGCGGAAAGTTTGAGTCCATTGTGGAGTCAGAAAAGTATGACACTCTGACGGTGATCGAGCTGTTCTTGAAGCTCAAGTCGGCTGAGGTGGATAGGGGCATGATTGCCAAGCTCGACGGTATGACTGATTCCCATAGTCTTGCCCTTCTTGTTGGTTCGAAAAGAAAGGTTAACACTAACCCATCCACCAGGATGCTCTCTCTGTCCTCTTTGATGTCTATGCCAGATGAGGAGTTCGACGTGCTTGGAGAGGACGAGCTGGCGCTCCTGACGAGGCGGTTCGAGAGGCTGCACGAGAACCGGGTGAACATGAGGAGGAACACGAGGACATGCTTCCACTGCGGCAAGCCGGGACACTTCGTCGTTGATTGCCCGGAGAAGGTCGAGAACAAGGACGGCTACAAGCACAAGTCGAGGATGGATGGTAAGTACCGGTCGAGGTGCGACCACAAGAGCAAGCACAAGAACAAGTACAAGGACGAGCGACGATCGAGGAAGAAGGAGAGCTGAGGCAAGGCCCGAGCGATGGTTGGAGCGAGCGATGTCAACTCCAGTTCCGTGTACTCCACCTCGAGCTCGAGCAGCAGTGAAGATGAAGGTGATCGTCGCAAGAGCATGAAGTCATCCAAGAACCTAAGCGGGCTGAGCTGCTTCGCAAGAAACGGCTTCTGCACCATGGCGCTGAGCTCTGGCAGTAAGAAGAGCACACAGAGCGACTCGGACTCTGATTCTGACGACGAGGTGCATGATGAACTTCCCTTCTTGCGCCAGGAGAATGAGAGGCTTGGCTCTTTGCATGATAACCGTGATGACATGCTTAGAGAGGCCAAGAAAATGAGAAAAGAGCTTAGGGCTTCACTCGAGGATGCTAGGACTAGAGTGGCTGAGCTAGAAACACAGGTTCTTGATAGCAAGCTTGAGATTGATTCCCTTAAGGCTAGCACTGTTGTTTCGGGTGAGGTTGATTGTGATGATTGCTCCATTTTCCTTGCTGATCTTGCTTTGTTCAAGGAAAAGCATGCCTCCAAGTGTGAGGAACTAGATGTGCTTAGGGTTGAAGTGGCTGAGCTTAAATCTAGATCTGCTTTGCTAGGTGCTTGCACTTCTTGCCCTGTTTTACATGCTAAAATTGATGAGATGCATGATTACACTAGTTCTCTTGAGGCTAAGCTTAAAGAACCCATTCCTACATCATGCTCTACCTGTGAAATGCATGCTTTGAAAAACTTGGAACTTGCACATTATGTTGATCGTTTGCATGATGAGAATGATGAGCTGAGAAAGTTGATGGGATGGTTGTCTGGTCATGAGCCTCAGTTGAGGATGATGATCGAGGCATTTAAGAGGCAGGATGGTGAGGGACTTGGGGAAAACAAGGTTGGTGAGAGAAGTGGAGAGAATATCCCAGAGCCACCAAAAACCCACCACAAAAATGATTTCCCCCCAAAACCTAACCATCTTAGGAACCGACTAGACACAACCCCAGCTCCACCCGTGTTTCCTATACCTACAAATGATCTCCAAAAGCCTATCAAGTTTGAGAGCACTTCCAGGAAAGTGTTCTTTGGGAAAGAAAGTGAGAAGGCTAGTGAGGAGAAACCGGTGGAGAAGTTGATTGGAGAGAAACCAAGTGAGCAGCCACAGCCAAGCCTAAGCCTAAGCTTGTGAAGTTCCATTGTGGCTATTGTGCGAGAGATGGCCATAAGGATGACTTTTGCTTCAAGAGGAAGCGAGAGGAGAGAATGGCAAAGGAGTGGGCTAACAAGGACAAGTACCACCCTTCCGATGGTGTACTTGAGCCTCGTGTGCAGATGCCCAGGGCTAAGGCGAGTGTGAGGACAGTTCGGGCTTGGGGAGAGCGGAAGGCTATTGGAGGTGCTGCTGCCCAGGCTACACCGGTCAGACCGGTGCAGGACTGGACAGGCAGCAGTTTGGGTTTCGTACTCGTACAGGTGCGAGGATTGTTTTTGGACGTCATGGTTCTGGTAGTTGGGCTGGAGAGACTGCAGGTGGCCAGGTTGCTAGGCATTCTCCCCCTCGAGTTCACTACGGGGATGGGAGGAGTCGTAGCTTTGAGAAGGGGAGGAGGGATGGTCCACGGGCTTTCTTTCGTGGTTTTGGTCCTCCTCCAGGCAAAGAGGGGTGGTTCCCTCAGGGTGGTTACCATGGTGGTGTTCGTGGAGGTAGCTTTAGTAGGAGAGATGGTTTGGTTGGTGCTAACCCCACTTTCGAGCAAATGGCTCGGCACTGGTTATACTCTTATGGTACTAAACCCAGTGCTGAGTCGTTTGTTCGCTCACATGCTCGTTTTTGAATTTCAGGTGGGAGACTTGAAGAACATTTGGTTAATTGACTCCGGTTGCTCGAGGCATATGACCAGAGACAAGGGGTGGTTCTCAAGTCTCCTCCTGGTGGTGACAAGGAGGTACATCACTTTTGGGGACAATGGGCGTGGGTGTGTGCTTTCAGAAGGTGAGATTAAGGTGAGTGACAAGATCACTCTCAGGCATGTTGCTCTTGTTCAATCGCTGGGGTACAATCTGCTTTCCGTGTCCCAATTGTTGGATGAGGGCTTTGAGGTGTTGTTTCGGCTAGGTGGTTCACGGATTTTGGACTCTCGAGGGGACCTTGTCTGTATGGTCGTTCCCGAGGGTCAGGTGTTTCGTGCTGATTTTTCTCAGTCTTCGGGTGTGGAGCGTTGTTTCTTGGTTGGTTCTTCGAGTGAGTTGTGGAAGTTGCATAGGAAGTTGGGTAACTTGAGCTTTGACCTTTTGTCTCGCTGGAGTAAACTCAATTTGGTCCGAGGATTGCCACGTTTGAGGCTTGAGAAAGAGTTGGTTTGTGTGTCGTGTAGGCGTGGCAAGATGGTAGCCTCTTCTCACCCGCCTCTCACCAATGTGCTGACTGAGCGTCCATGCGAGCTGCTCCATATGGACCTTCTTGGCCCACGGGTGCTATTCATCCCGAGCAACCCAGTCTGACCAGTGCAGAGGCCTTGTGGATTTTTCCTCGGGAGAACATCCTGGTAAGTTCCATGTTGTCCCGTGTTGCTGTTGTTTTAGGTTTGGTTCGTTTTGGAGCTCGGAAGGTCGGTTTGGGTTTTTTTGGCTTCCCGGCTTAGACCGGTCTAACCGGCATGCTACACTGGCCTGACCGGTGTAGGAGCCTTCTGTGGAAGTTCTCAGGATCTGGTGGTGAGCTCCAGCAAGGACCGGTCTGATCGGTGCTGCTCAACGGTCTGACCGGTGCTGCTCAACGGTCTGACCGGTGTAGTTCAGTGGTGCTCGAGTTGCTAGTTCCGCTGTTTTCTCGAGTTGGTGTAGGGGGTTGTTTGTTCCTAGAATCAATAGCACTCCAATGGTTGTGTGGTCTTGGCCAACTTGGGTTCCATCTCCTTCGAGAAGAATTTTTATCTGCTACTCTTTACTCCCCCCCCCCCCTCTGGTTTGCCTAATCGGTCCTTCAATTGGTAGCAGAGCCGGTTCGGGTCTTTATTGACTCTAGCCAGTCTAAGATCCAAAGATGGCATACCAGGAACGGGGTTCGGGTCCTCCGCACTTCGATGGGAAGAACTACTTGATGTGGCAGAGGCGGACGACGGCATTCCTCCGCGAAAAGGGTCAGATCCTTTGAGACGTTATGGTGGACGCAACTTATGTCCATCTGGTTAACTTCCTAGCTCCTGGATCGAGGGATATGAACGATGCCAACAATAAGCCAGTCGACTACTTGTTTCGTGCTTTGTGTTAATCCCAATTCGATTGGGTTCAGACAGAGGACTTAACTTGTAGGATTTGGTTGGAGCTGAAGAATGCTCATGCTGGGAATGTTGAGGTTCAGGCACAATTGTACGCGACTTACCAGAGAGAGTACGAGAACTTCACTCATCTCCCCGGTGAGTCTATTGATGCCTTGTTCTAGCGATTCACAGTGGTTGTGAACAATATGAGAGACAATGTCGACGTCCTCCCGTACGATGACCATGATAAAGCGATAAAGCTCTTACACGCGTTGGATCGTACCGTGTGGGATGGAAAGGTAGAGGCCATTCTTGAGTCTGAGAAGTACACAACTCTAACGCTGATCGAGCTGCTCTCAAAGCTCAAGTCTGCTGAGGTTGATCAGGGTTTGACAGCTCATCTCGAGAGCCCGACTGGCTCCCTTAGTCTTGCTCTCGTCGGTGGCAAAGTGACGTCGACTCCAGTTTTGCCTACTCTTCCTCGAGCTCGAGTAGCAGTGAAGATGCAGGTGATCGGTGCAAGAACAAGATGGCTTCCAAGAACTTGAGAGGGTTGAGCTACTTCGCAGGAGAAGGCTTCAGTGGCATGGCTCATAGCTCCAGCAGTAAGAAGAGTCACCAGAGCGACTCGAACTCTGACTCCGAGGATGAGGTACGTGACGAGCTTCCCTTCTTGCGTGAGGTGAATGAGCATCTTGGTCAGTTGTTCATAATTGTGATGATATTCTTAGAGAGGCCAAGAAGATGGAAAGAACTTAGGGCCTCACTAAAAGATGCTAGGAACCATGTGACTGAGCTAGAAACCCAGAATCTAGATGCTAAGCTTGAGATTGATTCGCTTAAGGCTTCTCCTATGGTTTCTGATGAGATTTATTGTTGTGATTGCTCTGTGTACCTAGCTAATCTTACTGCTCTTAAGGATAAGCATGCTTCTACTTGTGATGAACTAGATGTGGTTAGGGTTGAAGTGGTTGAGCTTAAGTCTAAACCTGCCTTGCTAAGTTCTTGCACTTCTTACCCTATTTTGCCTGGAAAGATTGATGAGATGCATGCTTACACTGTTTTGCTTAAGCCTAAGTTCAAAGAGCCTATTCCTACTTCTTGTTCTACTTGTGAAGTGCATGCTTTGAAAAATCTGGAACTTGCACACTATGTGAATCGCTGGCAGGATGAGAATGATGAGTTGAGAAAAATAATGGGTTGGTTGTCGGGGCTTGAACCCCAACTTAGGATGATGATGGAGACATACAAGCGCTATGATGGCCAAGCGCTTGGTTCGGAGAAGGTTGGAGAATGTAGTGTTGAGGGAGGAGAGAAGATTGGTGATATCCAAGCTCCACCAAAAACCTTTCACAAAAATGCTTATGCTCCTAAACCCAACCCACTAAGATTGGGAATGAGAGTGAGAAGCCTAGTGAGGAGAAACCGGTTGAGAAGCCGAGTGAAGAGAAACCAAGTGAGCAGCCCCATCCCAAGCCTAAACATAAGCTTGTGCGGTTTCATTGTGACTATTGTTGGAGAGATGGTCACAAGGGCGAGTTTTGCTTCAAGACGAAGCGTGAGGAGAGAATGGAAAAGGAGTGGGCTAACAAGGACAAGTCCCATCCTTCCAATGATTTACTTGAGCCTCGTATGCAGATGCCTAGGGCCAAGGCGATTGTGAGGACGGTTCCGGCTTGGGGAGAGCGGAAGGTGTCAAGCGGTGCTGCTGGCGGGGCTAGACCGGTTAGACCGGTGCAGGTCTGGGTAGACAGGGGTCTGGTTTTCGTTCTCGAGAGGAGGCTCGGTTTGATTTACGTGGTCGTGGTTCTGGTGGTTGGTACAGAAAGTCTACAGGTGGTCAGTTTGCTAGACAGTCTCCACCTCGTGCTCAATACGAGGGTGGGAGGAGTCGTTGCTTTGAGATGGAGAGGAGGAATGGTCCATGGTCTTCCTTTCATGGCCTTCGTTCTCCTCCAGCTGGAGAGGGTTGGTTCCCTCGTAGTGGTTACAGTGGTGATGTTCGTGGAGGTAGCTTTGATAGGAGAGATGCTATGGCTTGTGCTAACCCCACTTGGAGCAAACAGCTCGGCACTGGTTTTACTCTTTTAGTACTAACCCCAATGCTGTGTTTGTTCACTCACGTGCTCGCTTTTGAATTTCAGGTGGGAGACTTAAGGAAGATTTGGTTGATTGACTCCGGTTGCTCGAGGCATGTGACCGGGGACAAGGGGTGGTTCTCAAGTCTCATCGCGGTGGTGTCCAGGACATACATCACCTTTGGGGACAATGGGCGAGGGCGTGTGCTATCAGAAGGTGAGATCAAGGTAAGTGACAAGGTCACTCTCAGGCATGTTGCTCTTGTTCAATCGCTGGGGTTCAATCTGCTTTCTGTGTCTTAGTTGTTAGATGAGGGCTTTGAGGTGTTGTTTCGGCCTGGTGATTCTCAAATTTTAGATTCTCGAGGGGACCTAGTTTGCATGGTGGTTCCCGGGGGTCAAGTGTTTGAACCTGATTTTTCTCAGTCTTCTGGTGTGGAGCGTTGTTTCTTGGCTGGTTATTCGATTGAGTTGTGGAAGTGGCATAGGAAGTTGGGTCACTTGAGCTTTGATCTTTTGTCTCGCTTCAGTAAACTCAATTTGTTCCCAGGATTGCCACGGTTGAGGTTTGAGAAAGAGTTGGTTTGTGCACCTTGTAGGCATGCCAAGATGGTAGCCTCTTCTCACCCGCCTCTCACTGATGTGATGACTGAGCGTCCATGCGATCTACTCCATATGGACCTTCTTGGCCCAACTTTTGTTCGATCTGCGGGTGGTAAGTGGTATGTCCTAGTTGTGGTGGATGACTACTCTCGGTATGCGTGGGTGTTCTTTCTTAAGGAGAAATGGGAGACATTTGGTTTTGTTAGAGACGTTGTCTTGAGGTTAAGAAACGAGAGGCACGGAGATGTCGTACGAACGATCCACAGTGACAATGGCTCGGATTTCAAAAACTCTCACTTTGAAACCTTTTGCCATGACTTGGGTCTTGAACACCAGTTTTCGAGTCCGTATACGCCTTCCCAGAATGGCGTGGTGGAAAGGAAAAACAGAACGTTGTGCGTGATGGCTCGGACGATGCTCGATGACCATAGGACTCCGAGAAGGTTTTGGGTTGAGGCGGTCAATACCGCATGCTACGTGTCAAACAGGATCTACCTCAGGGTTCACAAGAAGAGAACCTGCTACGAGTTGATGCACGATCACACACCCAAGGTGAAACACTTCTATGTTTTTGGTTGTAAGTATTTTATCCTGAAGAAAGGGAAGAAGTTGAACAGGTTCGAGGCTATGTCGGTCGATGGTATTTTCTTTGGTTATGCATCTCACCCTAGAGCATTTCGTGTGCTCAATCTTGAAACTAACCAAATCGTGGAGACTTGCGAGGTAACCTTCGATGAGACACAACCACGTAGTGAAGTTGTTTTTGAGTGTGCAGGTGATGACAAACTTGGCGAGGATATCTTTCAGGAGGAGGAGCATGAACATGGAGATGATGAAGATGGCGGTGTGGTGCCCGCAGCTGAGAATGTACCTACTACTTCGACGACGATCGAGGACGGGTCCTCTCCCACACCTACAACGACAAACCCAGATCAAGGCGAAGCTGCTGTTGAAGGGGAGATAGCATCAAGGTGAGAACCTCCCCGGCGAGTGCAAGTGGATCACCCAGCATCGAGAATCATCAGCGACATGAATGAATGTACTACATGGTCGAGGGTTCAGAACAATTCTCATTTCGCTCATGCTGCTTTTGTTGCCACCATTGAGCCCAAAGACATTGGACATGCGCTGTCTGATCATAATTGGGTTAATTCGATGCATGAGGAGTGGGAGAATTTCGAGAGGAACCAAGTTTGGGAATTGGTTGACCCTCCCCTAGGGTGTAAGCTGATTGGGACAAAATGGGCGTGGAAGAACAAAGAGGGAGAGAAAGGTGAAGTGGTGAGAAACAAGTCAAGGCTTGTTGCTTAGGGGTTCTGTCAGAAAGAGGGGATCTACTACAAGGAGACCTTTGCTCCCATAGCTCATTTGGAGGCAATTAGGATACTTCTAGACTTTTCTATGGCTAAAGGGTTCAAGTTGCACCAAATGGACGTGAAGTGTGCCTTCCTGAATGGTTTGTTGGAGGAAGAAGTGTATGTGAGGCAACCACCGGGGTTTCATTGCGAGAAGTACCCCCACCGGGTGTACAAGTTGAGGAAGGTGTTGTATGGGCTTAAGCAGGCGCTTAGAGCTTGGTACGGTAGGTTGAGGGGTTCCTGTATGAGTGAGGCTTTGAGATGGAGAAGGTCGATCAGACCTTGTTTCTCCTCAGGCAGGGCAGAGATATCCTGATTGTGCAGATGTACATGGATGATATTGTCTTTGGTGGCTTGTCTAACTCTCTTGTTGCAAGGTTTGCAGAAGACATGAGCAGGGAATTTGAGATGAGTATGATGGGTTAGTTGCAGTTCTTCCTCGGGCCACAAATCAAGTAATCAAAGGAAGGAACATTTGTGCACCAAGCCAAGTACACTAAGGATATTGTGAGTATGATGGGTGAGTTGCAGTTCTTCCTCGGCCACAAATCAAGTAATCAAAGGACGAGGAAGATGAACATGTGGTCTAGGAGGAGTACCGGAGCATGATCGGGTCACTCCTCTACTTGACGGCGATGAGGCCGGACATACATGTCTCGGTATGTCTGTGCACTCGTTTTCAAGCCTCTCCAAGGACTTCGCATCAGCAAGCGGTCAAGCGCATTTTCAGGTATTTGCGTCACACTCCCGACTTCGGCTATTGGTACTCCGCATCTTCTACTTTGGCTCTTCATGGTTTTTCAGACGCGGATTTTGTCGGGTGTCAGTTGGATAGAAAGTCCACTTCTGGGACTTGCCAGTTCTTGGATTCTTCTTTGGTGTCTTGGTCTTCCCGCAAATAGTCGAGGGTTGCTCAATCCACTACCGAGGCAGAGTATGTTGCCGCTGCTAGTTGTTGCTCTCAGCTCCTTTGGATCACATACACCATGAGTGACATTGATGAGGAGTATACCGATGTCCCACTTCAATGTGACAGCACCAGTGCCATAAGTGTTGCAAATAATCCAATTCTTCACTCCAAAACCAAGCACATAGAAGTGAGGTATCATTTGCTAAGCACTACTAGATTTTCCCCCTAATGCAACGCACAAAATGTGTTGCAATATGCCATATTTGGTTGCAACAGACACAATTGCAACCAAATTATTCCGTGGGCCATGGGATGCGAAAGGCCGCGTTGCATTAGGGTATTGCGTCGTTGTCCATCTAGTGGTTGCCAAAGTTTATTTGTTGCAACGTAACGCAAAGTTGCAATTAGGTTTTTTTACAACGCTTGTTCTGATTGCAAAGTGTACTATTGCGACACATCTGTGGTGTTTCCAAAGGTGCAATTGCAACGTTTCTGTTTTGTTGAAAGTTATAGTATTGCTACGCACTGACTTTGGTTGCTATTGGTTGAACCTCGTCTATTACCACGAAAGTAATTTGGTTGCAATATGTCGTATTGTCTGATGCCACGAAATTGGTTAGTTGCTATAGGTGGTCTCCTCTATTGCCACAAAAGTTGATTTCGATGTGATAGGTAGCATTGTCTGATGCCACGATATTGGTTACGTTGCTTTAGGTGGTATCCTCTATTGCCATGTAATTTGATTGGTTGTAATATGTGATCCTCTATTATTGCTTCGAAATTTGGTTGGTTGCCATAAGTTAAAGTCTTTATTACAACGTTTCTATTAGGGTTGCTACAAGTGCACTATCTATTGCCACGCTCATTTTGTGTTGCTACAAGTTGAACTTCTTATTACCACGTTCCTATTAAGGGTTGCTACAAGTACACCATACTATTGCCACGTTCCTTTTGTGTCGCTACAAGTTGAATTTCTTATTACCACATTCGTATTAGGGGTGCTACAAGTGCACCTTACTAGTGCCACGCTACTTTTTGGCAACGAAAAACACTGGTTGTGATATCATGATTTATCATTTGCAACGTATGGTGTATTCTGCCACACTCATTTATGTAGCAAAGTAATTGCAACATTAATTAACATCGACGAGATAAATATAACAATGCATCTATAGTTAATTAACCAACATTGAACCATCCACCGAGTTAATTACATGACTCATGAAGTACTTAAATACGAAAAGTTTGGCACAGGACATTGTTTCAACACATAGTAGACAAATTTGCTAGGACATGAAGAACTTGGTCTGCCAATTGTGACTTGGAGATGATCCCAACACTTGATCAGCAAAGGGGGATTCAATGCAAGGAGGTCGCATCACCTGTAAAGAATCAACAAAACTTTTAAGCTAGCATCAATTAATCTATAATATTGGAATTTTGTGAAACAACAACATATAGCAAACCAAAGATGTATTGTGATTCATAAAAATAGCATAATGACATCAAATAATTACCACAACCATAAACACACTTTGACAGCTGAAACATGAATTACATTCACAGCAGTAAGAGTTGTTGAAAAAAAGCTTCACCTCATGTCTTTTTGGTGCTTTGTCGTCTTCTTTGTGCAACTTGTACCTGTAGCTGTTGAGAAGAAATTTGTCTAACGGTGGATTGTGTTTCAGGATTGTTAACACCACCTTTAGTGCTTCCGGTTTTGCGAAATACTTGTTTTCGAACTTCTTCGCATTCCTTCTCCTATGAACCAATCATTTGGAAGGACAAGATTAGGCGTAATTTCATCGATGAATCGATGATATGTACTAGTAAAAAGTTGTGAATTCGAGAACAACCTGAGTACACGAGAGCACATTCCTGGAGTCTGGTTGTACATTCCCAGATGTAGGAATTGATGGTTCCGCCGCCACGTTGTCTGCGGATTCAGCGACAAGGTTGTTTTGCTGGGTGATTGATGCAACCGCCGCCACGCCGGCAGATTCAGTGATATTGTTGCTTGGGCTTGGTTGCACAGATATTGGCTGGTCAACCTACCAAAGTATACAAACATTCATATATAGAACCCAAGGAAAGAAACCCATTCATGCAAATAGCTTGACCGCACTGTGGAACTTGTGATTGTCCATTTGATGCTTGCGGCATTGATAGGAACTCTTGCCTAAGCTGTTGTAGATCCGCTCGCCTTCTCTTTTCACTTTCTTCAAGTTGGCGTGCATGTTCTCTCCGTTCTGCTTCCCTTTCTTCTTCCCATCCTGACATTTTTTCTTGTAGCTGCCCAAATGCGTCCATGAGCTCGACGTGTTCCTCATGCTGTAGCTCTTCCCTACAAATTTGTTCCTCGCGCTCCGCATTGAGCAGCTGCCTTCTAGTTGGGTTTTTTGCCAGTTACCCGTTTCCATGCAACTTGGTTGATTTGCACTTCGTGACTTCTTTGTAGGCTTTTTGGAACATCTCGTTTTTTTCCTTTTGGGAAACAAAGTTGTTTTCTGCATTTGATTCCGCCTCAGCAATAACGTTGCTTGCGGTGTCCTAACATTTGCAAGGCACAGGTGGAGGAGTTAGTTGAACAAGAGATTGGTTGCATTCTATAGTTGCATAAGCCTATGTATAGTAATGTATCTACTAATTCATTGAGAACTCACATAGATATTTTTAGATTGTTCGTCTGTCCAAGACCCCTGGTTAGTGTGAGTTATCCACCAAAGTTCCATATCATCGGGCTCTTCACCAGTTTCTGGGTCTCTCTGTTATGCCAAGAAAATAACAAATTAATGTTCTTCATCCTGCAAGACAGATTGGAGATGTGCTTGACCAGTTATTACCTTCTCATAGGCCGCGCGGCGAGAATAAGGCTTAGCGCCCGACAAATGTCTTGTCATTTGTTGGCATCGAATCGCGAAATTTTGTGTGCTCCTTTCCTATACAATGTAAAGTTATGAACAAAAATCTTAAAGACTCGGACATCGCCATTTGAATGAAAAATGTAGTGGTCGAAAATCGTAATTAAAATGTGGAACAAACCTTGAATTTAGCAAGATCTGAAATACTTCAACGAGATAGTGCCATTCAACAATATCTAATTCTGTAGGCTTATGTAACATTCTCTGGTGGTAGCTGTTGTATGTCTTGGCTGTAGCACTGAAAGTTGAACGCCATCCTTTGTAATGCTCCCTAGCAATGGCCCATATCCTTTCCCTTGATTCAGCATTACCCTCCATGTCCCACTTTGCCTGTTATATAATCACAATAGCATTCAAATATTGTGTGAGTTGATATGTTAGTTTTTATTTGAATTGTACTGAAAAGCAAAGTCCATTATTACGAATACATCAGTTGCTATTGCGTTTTTGACTTCTTCCCTAACATTTTTCCATGATTTCGCTCCAATGATAGGAGCCCTTTTCCTTGTATACATGACCACTTCATCAACGAATGAGCGGTAGTTATCACCTACCGGTCCTCCATGTTTAGAGAATTGAATGTCTAACTGCTGCTTGCCCGCCTTGATTCTCTTCGCGATTACCGTCAATGCTCTTACGGGACCGCGTCCTCTTTTCTTAACTTTTTGTGAGCCTATTCCATGCGAACAACATGCATGTGATAATACCCAAAAAATAATTGTATGCACAGACATGTAATTTCTATGGAACACATGTTACCAGATCCTTGCTCCTGTTGTTTCCAACGCCGAGCATGAGATGGAGGCTGCACCGCGGTGTTGGGTTCATTTCATTCTCGTGTTGCAAAATGAAGGTGGGGTCCACGTACCGTTCGCAGAGAATTTAGTGGCATATGATGACCGATCATATTTTGTAGTCTGACAAAAAATGGTAATTTGCTTGCAAATTAGGAGAGGGATATTACCGATGTCTTCAAGTAGTCCTGCAACATTCAGGTATTCTCTGTATGTATCGATTGTGTCATCCCTGAAAATGTCTTTTAATTCTGAAATATAATCCATAATTAATTTCATTCATGTGACTGAACATGCAAATTCAGGAGTATAAGTACACAAATATTTGGCTGAAGCATATCTTACCCAAGGCTTTCTTCTCTTGATGCAAATCAGCTAGCCAAAGTTTGTATTCATGTAAGTCACGTTCTTCTACTTCTTCTTCATCATCAGCATGTATGTAAGCACCTTTGGATTTCAAAGGTGTTATGGCCATGGTATGGTTTATAGGTATTGGCTCTCTGGAGATAACTAATCTGATCACCATCTCCTCCTCGTGAATCTGTTTCATTCTTTCTACGTCGACGTCGTAGTCGATCTCGGTGAGTGTTGCTTCCGCGAGAGAGTCGGGAATTCTAGTCTTGTAGTAAACAATGTCCCTCATCCTATACCCCAGTTTTTGTTTCAGGTTGTTTATGGTTTGTAGGGTGATTTGTGAACCACGAGGGTGACAAGTATGTGTTGTATCTGGCTACCCATCTATACCCTTCTCAATCGTATATACGGTCCAAGACTGATCATCTAATGATCTGCGCATTCATTTCGATGTCATATCAATAACATGTGAAGAAATTTGGTGTGCAAATCGCGTGATCAAATGCATGAAATCTAGGGTACCAGTGCATGCACAGATGCATCAGATGTTGGATGTAGTACGAACGAGGGGAAAGATGGAACCACGATACAGCGTACCTGGCCTCGGTCGTCTCGTCCTGAGATGAAGGTAAAACATCAGGGTCTGCATCTATGACATGTGTATGATCACGTAGAACAAAAATGACATGTCTCCGACCAAGTTTCTTAAACAATGAGAGTGAACCTAGGATTAACGAACAATGTGTAGGACCACTTCTTCAAATGAGAATCCAACCAATATAAAGATTGTTCATCTCGACGAGCTATGAAACTTTGGTATTCATCTCATTTCAAATTGACGTCGTCTACTGATTGAAAATCTTGAATCTAGTTATGAAATGTTATATTTTTCAATTATTATTGCTCAGACGCTGTGACACGATATGGAGTGGACACCATGATCTAGATTATGTTGTCATAAGAATGTAGGAAAAAATTTCCTGATTTGGACGTCATTTGACAAATATAAACAACTTTGAAGTTATGATTAAACGATACAAATGATCAAGTTCATTATGAACATGAACAACTCAAGAACACATCCCAATGCGGGCGCCGACGGTGGGGCCCACAACTACGTCCAATGGGGAAATCTCTCGCGGGTTCGGGCCGACGGTTTGGCGCAACAATCCTACGGGTGGGTCCCGCAACTACGTCCACGGATGGGGGGTCACCCGCAGTCAAATTTCCGTAAAGACTGATTTGTGGGC
The DNA here is from genome assembly GCA_947561735.1 of Cenchrus americanus. NCBI lineage: Eukaryota > Viridiplantae > Streptophyta > Magnoliopsida > Poales > Poaceae > Cenchrus > Cenchrus americanus. The sequence continues at coordinate 123,868,108 of OX387241.1, forward strand.
CAACAAGTGGCTGGGTAGACACGTCACTGACCCTTGGTAACCGCCCCCACCCCGCCGAGTGAGTGGGGTCGCGTCCCCGCAATGGGATATTCTCGCCTTTTAGTCATTGATCCGTCGGCCCCACACGGCGCGTGGTACGAATGCAGTTGCCCCGACGCGAGTTATATAACCGCGGGGCCTCGCTGTGTTTTCCAATCCCGCTCCGTTGCACCACACCGCTCTCGTCGATCTTGAGTAGCCGCTCGTCTCCCCCCTCGACTCCCTGCGTGCAGCTATGGCCGGAGAGAAGCGCCCCGCAGAAGAGGCCCCTGGGGGTTCGTCGCCGTCCGTCCCGCCGCGTCTCCGTCGGTTGATTTCTCGCCAGGGGTGAGTGTCTTCCTGTCTCCATAATTTCCTGTGCTCGCCGAGGATCTGATGCTCTCATTCTTCTTCTGTTTCCTAGTGCGACATATGGCCCGGGTCCTTCAGCCGGTGCGGCACCTCCGTCCAGTGGATCTTCGTTGTCGGAATCCTGGAGCTTGTCTTCTTCCTCGTCTCGGGGCGATGCCCCCGTTCGTCAGGAGGCCCGGGACTCGGCAGAGGAACTGGCGAGGATGCGGCGTCGTCTAGACGTCGCGCTGCGCAAGGTACGGGACCTGGAGGGGACCCGGGATGCGATGCATACTGCCCTTCAGGCGGCTGAGACGGAGACAGCCGAAGTTCGCAACGCCAAGGCCGATGTGGAGGCCCGCTGCTTTGGTGAGTTCCTGTATTCCGTCAGTGCACGCCGCCCACTAGGCTCTTGTTTGACTCGTCACCATAGTTTCTTGCGTCAGCCAAGGAGGCGGAGGCGTCTTTCCGCCGCGAGCAGGTGGAGGAGCTGCGCCGCCGCCTGAACGATCTGGAGGATCGCCACGATGAACTTACGCGTGCGGCGGAGGTTGCCGTCGTGGTGGTCGGCCCGGGGCTCCAGCTGCTGCCCGACCATCTTCGCGCGCTCCCAAGGCGTGTCCGGGGAGGCGGTGCGTGCGGTGCGCACCGGGGAGCCGCCCCGCACGCTCACGACGGCGGACATTCAAGTCGACTTTCCCTTGGGCGATCTCGCGGCCCGGAGTGGTCGTTACCGCCGGATCGGCACCGCACTACGCGCCGCACTTCCCCATTGCGGCCGATGCCGCCGCCGCGGGGGTTGACATCGACGGCGTGCTTCGCAACGGCGCCGCCGCCAACATTGGCGGCCGTAACTCACCTTTCTAAGATTAATCCGTACCGGCCCCTCGTGGCCGAGAAAATCGAACTTCGCATTGTTCCTTGTTTGTGCCATTGCGATTTTTGTTCACCGCTTCGGGGTGGGCGTGGTCGGGTGTACGAAGCAAACTCCGCCCCCCGTGCCGTCTTGTCACCCGTCACGGCCCCGACGCGTGCTCGGTAGGAGGCTAGGAGCTTCGTTGAACGGGCGTCCGGGGTACTCGAGTAGTGTACGTAGGGCCGAACGCGTGGGAGATCGCGAGGCGCAGCGCTGCGTTCCTTCTTCTGTTCGCATCTAAATAAAATTAGCCCCAAGAATCTTTCATAAATGGAACACTAAATATAATTTATTTGTAAAACCTTTTCACGTGTAAGCGTAACTTTTTGTGACGAATCTAATGAACCTACTTAATCCATATTTAGCTACAGATTTTGAAAGTAGTTTTGAAATTAACTTACTTTAATACTTGTAACTAATGGTGCACCTTCATGGAGTAGTAAATGTAGATGAAATCTAAAACTAAATACATAGTTTGGATCTACTTTGCGATACAAAGCTTTTCGCAAACCTTTTCAGACGTCAAACCCTTAGTGTGATTTTGCATGCAACAATCCGGTGCAGGTGAAGCGTTGCGGCCAGACGACGACTCCCCAGGCGCGCGTGCGTGTAGCAGTTAATTAGGAACCGCCGCCCCTTCGTCTTGCCGGTTGTCTTCAAATCTTGCCATGCCCATTGCTTCGGCAACCACCACATCGATTTGACCTGTATATGAAGCCGAAACGACAGTATAGAATATACTAGTTTAGCCTCTTCCCTACCCCGTCCCACCCCCTCCCACTGTCGCATCGAAGGAGAAGGGGTTTTCTTGCCTGCCGCCATTGCCGACGCCCCCCTCCCCCCCACCCCCGAAGCTTGCAATCTCGGCAACCGCCATCGCAAGCGACCTCCAAACGGCGGCGATGACCCGAAGCGACGCATCGGGTGACGGCGGCGCCCCACAAATGAAGGGGGATGCCGTAGAGGCAACCGCCGCCGCCGGCCTCTACAGTAACCTAGGTGATGCGGGCGGAGCAATCCCGGCCGCGTCAGCAGAGAGCGTCGCTTCGAAGGTTAGTCCTTCAAGGCACAATGAGTTTCTAGTCGTGGATTTGTCACGAGGTTGAAGATTCGGAACTTTGTTTTCTTGGTTTGGGACTGCAGGGTGGCAAGCGTGTCGCCCTGAACCCGTGGGAGGCCGCCGTTGATCCAGCCGACGTTCGAGATCGGAGCGGCTGGGAGTGGGACGAATGGCGCCCCGCCGTCGTCCGTCCACGACTTTCGGAGGAGCAGGGACCGCCCCCAACTACGATGCACGAGGTTGAATTCTTCAAGGAGCGGTACCCGAGCATCAAGACCACTGTCACTTGCGACGCGAGAGTAGTGGTGGAGTACATCAACGAAATCAAAGGTAGCCCACCTCCAGAACGTTTGCTCGTTGGATTGGACACCGAGTGGATTGACCTTCGCAGTGGTGGGTACAAGCTCGCATTGCTGCAATTGTGTGTCGGTTCGCGCTGCCTTATTTACCAGGTGCACCATGCCGGCTACAAGCTTCCTGATGTTCTGAGCAAGTTTCTCAGCGAGGAAGGTCACATCTTTGTCGGAGCACATATCACCAACGATGTTGAACGCCTACAGGAGGACTGCGGCATCAAGATTTCTAATTGGAAAGACCTTCTACTGATTCTTTCTGACGTTGATGAGAAGTATAGCCATCTGTACCGAAATGGTTACAGGTCGTCACTGGAGAAGATTGGAAATCGAGTACTGGAGCTACCTCTGTACAAGGACAGAAATGTGAACCACAGGCATTGGGGTTTGAGGGTGTTGCACGAATGGCAGGTGAAATACGCCTCCAAGGATGCATTTCTGTCCTTTGAGATTGCTAATCAGCTTGAGATCAAGCATGGTTACCGATTTCTGCAGATGCTAATTTGTAGAATCATGTAACTAATGTACTAACCAAAAGTAGCAAGTAGAATTTCTTGGTTTTCGGAACAAGTATATGTGGACATATTAGTAGTAATTCAGTGATGGATTGAAACTAAGAGGCCTTGTTTATTTGGGCAATTTTGACAGATAATTTCCATATTACTCTAATTATTTGTTGATTTACTAAAGATTAATTTGTATCATTTGTGAGTCAATTTTTTATTTTCTATATCAACATATTAAAAGCAACAGCACATATGCAAATTATCAATGTGCCCTTTTGTTAGAAAAGGATTGCAGTCCGAGATTGGGCCGGCCCATTTGTCCTTATTACTTCCCGGTGTGTGGGAAGCGCTGCACAGCAGCACATCAGCATAATCTTTAGTGCCACACCGCTACCTCAAGCGGGCGCACCACAACTTAAAAGGCGAGGCGTGCTTGCCATCCCGAACTCCTCTGAACACTGCTTCCTCTCTACTAACCTCCGGGCTTGTTGGGCTGGCCGGCCCATCGGGCTCCCGCTCGCTGGGCTTCACGCTCGCCGGTAGAGCCTCGTTGGTGACCTCGTCCCGCCCTACATGCCCCTATTTTTGTTTGTCATACCAATTTTTAGATTCATATTTTAAATATTAAGCTTTATGCAAAAGTCTTCCAGAAGTAGTAAATAATGGCAACATAGAAGTCATGACTACGGTTGAGTAAGTATCAATTGAAAAACTCATCATCTTGGGCATCTTGAACTATTGGTGCAACAATTCCATCATCAATGTACGTGTCATCTGCATCATGTTCATCATCAACATCAAATACTTCATCGTCTGGTTCGTCAACCGCCTCGGCCCGAACCTGATTAATAACTGAGACATCGCCGGTTGTGCCTTCCTTGTCCGATCTAGACCAATTTGTCAAAACCTGGTGTTCACCGAGCAAATTAATACCTTTGATACCCACAGCAAGTGAGTCCTCGAGATCTAATTCAGGCATGGCAAATAAGTGCCTTGGTTTCATTGAAATAACACTGCTCGAGCCAGGTTTGTTCACCAGATTCACATAAAACACCAGTTCTGCCTGTGTTGCCAGAATATAGGGTTCATTGCTAAACTTGTGTCGAGTAGTATCGATGTCAATGACCCCATATTTATCTTTACTGTATCCTTTGCCTCTGTTGGTACTTGTGACAAGAGGCACATCAAACCGATCCACCGGAACGAATAACTTCTTTTTGTCCAGGGAATTTCAGTGAGATCATTCTTTTAATCACCCCATACCAATTTGTGCCTTCTGCCTCACCCTTGACAAGCACACCACCGTTTTGTGTCACAAGGGTTCTCTCGATGTTAACGGTACGAAACAGCCAATTGTTGATATGACATCTATTCAATGTACGAGGTCGGGGATCCGGTCCTTGAGCAAGTGCAAACAAATCTGAACTTACTTCCCCTCTAGCATGTAAACCTCGTGGTCTTGCTTTCAAACCATCTTACGAGTTGAGCCTCATGTCGCTTATCAAGATTTCCGGATCCATGTGCCCTCGCTTCTTCCAAATGCTCGCTGCACACAAAAGAATATTACCGTTAGTTTGATATTTAAAATTAAAAGCAATAATGATGTTGAGTAGTGCATCTTACTCGACATATGGTCTAGCTTCATCACAATTGCAAATTATGTAGTGCCTCATCTTCCGAAACTCATTTGGTGGTATTTCTTCAACCGTCCGTCCTCTCCTCTTGTAATCCATTTCGAAAAAATGCTCAAACCGGATGGTGGCTCATTAACAAGAACCGTTTCATGTCGATCAACACGATTGTCTTTGGTGTCCACGTCCAAGAATCTTGAGCAGAATGTAAGGCACTCCTCGAGTATGTATCCCTCAACAATTGAACCTTCAGGGTGAGCCTTGTTCCTCACATATCCTTTCACAGTGCGTAGGTAACGTTCCACCAGGTACCTCCATCTGTAACACACTGGCCCCCCAAGTTTAGCTTCTTCAGCTAGATGAACAGGCAAATGGATCATGATATCAAAAAATGCAGGTGCGAATATCATCTCAAGTCGACAAACAGCCTCCCTAATTGAACAGCTAAGCCTGTCCAATTCTGATTCCACCAACTCCTTTGAACATAGTGCATCGAAGAAATTACTAAGCTGAATCAATCCAATGACAACAGCTTCTGGCAAAATCCTACGCACCACTAAGGGTAAAAGTTTCTGTAGAATTAGATGGTAGTCATGCGTTTTCAAGCCTGACACCTTACGTGACTTTACATCAACACATCTTCTTATATTCGAGGAAACCCCATCAGGCATCTTCACTCTATATAGAAATTCACACAAACTTTCCCTAGCATCCTTATCTAACTTGTACAAGGCTGATGGCAAGGTATACTTATCATCTTTAATCACAGGGTGCTGATCTGGTCGTATCCGTAGATGCTCCATGTCAAGCCGAGCATTCTCCCCGTCCTTACATTTGCCATCCAACTTAAGCAGAGTGCCTAGTATGCTCTCGCATATATTTTTCTCAATGTGCATCACGTCCAAATTATGCCCGATGAGCAAAGAAGACCGAGTAAGGGAGCTCAAAAAAAATACTCTTCTTCCTCCGGTTGTGGCATCCGTTGTCTTCGTCACGCTTCCTTTTTTTGATAACAATGTCTTTCCAAATTCTACTTGTTCAAAAGTAGAATACGCTCAAGTACCTGTGCACCGGATAGTGGTTACGGTGCCTCCCCGGTTTCGACCTTGTTGTTGAAGCCGACCGCATTGTTGCGCCATGGATGGTCGGGGGCCAAAAAACGTCGATGTGCAATGTAGCGGTGCTTCCGCCCATGTTTCAACCACAAATACTCGGTATGTTTGTGGCGGTATGGACATGCAAACTTTCCTTTAGTGCTCCAACCGGACAACATAGCATAGGCCGGGAAGTCATTAATTGCCCAAAGAAGTATAGCACGCAATCTAAAATTCTTCTTAGTCCCCGCATCTCTTGTTTTAACACCATTATTCCAAAGCTCCTTGAGCTCCGATGTCGGGGGCCTCAAATATACATCAATATCCATTCCGGAGATTTTGGACCAGGAATCAACATTGACAAAATCCGGTTAGATTGTTTCGACACATCCATGGAGGCAAATTGTAAGGAACCAGGATGACGAAGCCAAGTGGAATACGTAAGACTTTGCATGCCAAAGGGATTGAACCCATCGAAGCAAGACCCGGCCTAACGTTACGATCTCCTCCTTCGAAAACCATTTAAACTGCGAATCCACGTGCTTCCATGCCTTTGAGTCGGCGGGGTGACGCATTTTCCCATCATTCACCAATTCATTCTTGTGCCACTGCATATCCTTTGACATTTGCTTTGACATATACATTCTTTGAAGCCGAGGAATAAGAGGAAAGTAGCGTAGGATCTTAACTGCTAACCGCTTCTTAACAGAAGTAGCACCCACTGCACTGCAATTATTATCAGAGATTTTATCTACAACTTTCCATCTTGACTCCTTACAAATGGGACATGTTTCCAGATTTGCGTATTTATCAAAAAATAACACACAATCATTTTGGCATGCGTGTATCTTGACATAGTCCAAGCCCAGGTCTCGAATCACCCTTTGCACTTTATCCAAGGAGTCAGGAATACAATGCCGGTCAGGGAGAACCTTTCCAAAGAGCTTAAGTATGGCCTCCAATGACGCGTTACTTAAGCCATACATGCACTTTATCAGAAAAAGCTCCACAATAAAAGAGACCTTCGTTGCATTTTTGCATCCTGGATACAATTCCTTCTTTGCCTGCTCTAATAGTTTCAAAAAGATCTCTGTCGCTTATCTGCCTCTTCCTCATCTCTCGGTTTGTCCATGATGTATAGTGCCACGATAATGTTTCTAATCAGAGTATTGGTGGCAACAGGGTTATCATCCAAACCATCTTCTTCATCGTCTTCTACAAATAAATGTGTTGTATCATCAGCTGTAGGTACTGCATCATAATTATTGAGATCAGCAGTAACATCTTGATTCACAGGACCCTAAAAAGAAGTATTAGTTTGGTCTTGAATGTTACCAGCATCGATGAAACAATCAGCAAACCCTCTATTGAGTAAATGAATTTGAATGGGACCCACGATGGAATGTCTGATCATGCATTAACACAAATTACATGGACACGCAATAGATCCACCTCGCGCTGATGAGGCCGTAAATTTTTCCAAAAAAATTCGAAAATTGTTTTGCCAATCCGCTGAGTGTCGAGGCAAGCGCATCCAACTTCGATCTTCGTATGATGCCATTAGTTAATCTGCATTGTTCATGTTTCAATCGACCTTGATCACGATATATATACCAATATGCATATATATGCAGCGAACGATTGAATATATATACGAGATCAAGACATCGGTACGTACCGGCCGTGGCCGTAGCGCCGCTCAGATCTCCGCAACAAGAGTCACGTGGAGATCGCCGTGGAGATCGACCCCCTAGAGGCCCTCGTGGAGATCTCCGCAACAAGAACCAGGTTGTCGAAGACGGAATTTTGGAATGGTCCAGATCGGAAGAGCCCCTATCTGATCGTGGCAATACATACACGATAGACAAAATTTTAGTACAACTAAGGAATACCTAGTTTCTATATTTCTGAGGTTGTACGTAGTATGACCTTTCTCAGGGTTTTCAACATATGCGTAATTCATTATTTTTCTTTTCTGATCGGCTACTATAGAGGCTAACAATAATACACAAAATTCAGGAGTTCTAGTGAAGAGTCTCCAAATTGTTGATCACAATGCTTTGTGAATATACACATGAATAGCATAAACAATAGCATGTCACAATTTCCGAAAACGGACGGATGGTTAGTCCAAATATGCATGATAGGACCCAACATTTCAATTTGTGTCACTCATAAGTTCAAATATTTTGCAAGGGCTCATCCGGATCCAAACACATAGACATACGAAGATGCATATATAAAGGTTCAAAGTTGTTACTTAGATGTTGGCATACTTAGATGTTGCCACATACACATCCATTCTTAGACCATTCACCGAAGATCCGCATAACATTCACCTAGGACTCGGTTATGTTACGTACTAAGCTAGATTACTACTACTTGCGATTGACTTTATCCCGAAGCTTGCGGATCTTCTTCGCCATCACTTCTAACTTGTCGGCAACAGTCTCCATGAATTCCTTCGGGGTCATCTCCATGTCTTCCTCGCGTTCCGGCAATGTCGACGCTTAGGTTCTCAATCTCGCTCCCGCAAATCATCATAGCGCTCCTTCAGCTGTTGAACCATTTGGCGCAAGGGCATTTGCTATGGCAGACAACAAACACAAGTTACTAACATGAAATGTGTTACAACAGCTGTGGCCAATGCAGCAAATTAGTCAAAAAATGCACCTTTCTTTTCGATGATCCCGAAGCTTTCGATGGAGACGGTTTCTTGCTATTGTCCTGCTCATCATCCGAGTCTGGAATGATGATCCTCACCTGATTAGCAGTGTTCACTAGCCTGACCAAACAAAACAATTTGTTGTTTTCAGTTTAAAACAGCCTATTCAATCTCTTGACTCATAATGTATACCAATTTACCCGTGATCCCCCGACTACCTGCCAGAAAAGGCCTAACCTACTAAATGGGACAGCCTGCGTTCATTTGGCTGGCTTTGTTTTTAGGATTGTGATTAAATGTACACAGGTCAGATTCACAGCAAAAGATGGCAAGAAATCAAGCCAATTATCATTATCATTATCTAGTATGGGGTGAGATGGATGCACACAAAAACACAATTACTATTATCTAGTATGAAATTTTGATTACTATGAACTACTAACATTTTTCTAATTGCAAAAGGAGTCACACGATTCCTGGAAAATCAAAGAGGGTAGGGCAGTGTACCTCACTTCTCTTCTGGAACGCTTGCATCCGACTAGGGCCCGCTTACCCTTACCGGATGGATCGACTTGGCCATGCGGGCCGTCGGACGACGACGACGAGGTGGCGGTGTCGTCCGTACCGCAGGACGACGGGGGTTGGGGTGCCGCCGACCATGCCGAGGACGACGAGGTAGGTGGTGTGGAACACTTGAACCGCCCGCGTGCATCACGCTTCGCGTGGTGGAGTAGTGGCACCTCCGTACGCTGCCCCCGCCGCTCGCCGAAAACCCTCGGTGCGGCCCCCCGTCCGCCGCCGCTCTCCCGGATCCCCTCAATGCGGACCCGCCCGCCGTGGCGGGCGCGCTCGGGCCGTGTGACGGCGGCCGCGACCCCTTCGTCCGCGCCCGCCACCGGTCCGGGAAGGCTCGATGCGGCCACTCCGGCCGCCGTCGCCGCTTGCGGCAGGGGAAACCGCGATGCGGGGGCATCTCGATGTGGACGCGACGGTCGAGCCGACGAGGGGGGATGGTTGGGAGCAACGGTGTATTGGGGGTGGGGAGCTGTAAGTTATAGACTATTTGGGCCGGCATATCCTTGTTTTTATTACTCTCATCGGCCCATTTGACATTTTCACATCCTAGTCTCCAGTACCTTTAGTGCCACCCCGTAAACTGAGAAGGGGGTATCCCAGCTTAAAAGGAGAGGCGTGCCTGCGCTTTCGAACTCCGTATTACCATCATCAACTAATGCTTGCGACTTGCGCTCTAGGGCTTAATGGGCTGGCCGGTCCACTCGGGCTCCCGCTCGCTAGGCTTTACGCTCGCCGGTTGAGCCTATTGTGGTCTAGCTTAGCCCTCATCCCCATAGAACACAATTTTTTCATCTAAACAAATCCTCTCTTTTTTCATGGTACATATAGTCTATACCATATTGTTAAAATTCAGATTTTTCATAATAAAATTTGTTTATTAAATCGCATTTTAAATTTCGCTACAACCCCATAGCAGATTTTTTTCATCTAAACAAATTTTGTGGCAATACGTACACAATATTCCTCCTTGAGGCTAGAAACGAAGCAGTAGCCTTCTTTGTATTGCAACAACGCAAAGAGATATTTGCAACCCAAATAAGACGTTGCGTAAGGCCGTTCAAACGCAACCAACCCTAGTATGGTAGCCATAGCAAGTTTATATTGCAACACCCGAATTTGTAGTGCAACGCAGAAATAGGGTAGCAATGTTTCCCACCAAATGCAACACAATTCTGAATAATGGGTGCATTAGCGCCAACTTGTTGCAACATCGCAAAGATATATTTGCAACCAAAATTCTACGTTGCGACATACTTGTTCAAACACAACCATCCCTAGTATGGTGGCTATAACAACTTTCTGTTGCAACGTAAGGAATGCTAATGCAACACAAAATTGGGGTGGCATTATTTGCAACCAAATGCAATAGAAATACTAAAAAAGGGCACATAAGCGTCAACATGTTGCAACCGAACAAATAGATAATGCAACTCAAATTTTTTGTTGCAATAGACACACAAATTGCAACCAAATCACCGTTTCGGTGCAATAGTACCCCCCTATTGCAACCGAAATAGTGGTGTTGCCTAAGGGATTTGTTGCAATAGGGCGAAAACCTTGTAGTGAAAAGACAATGTAGAGAAAGGGAAGATAGCCTTGATCCGTGTACCCACACATGACCAACTAGCCGATATTTTCACCAAACCCCTAGATCAAGCAACTTTCACTCGTTTGCGGGGGGGAGCTTAGTGTTTGTTTGATCTCTTGAGTTGGTGTGTGGGAGCTCCTTTGTAGCATATGTATAGCTTTCCTTTGTGCATTTCTTGCATTTGGCATGGCATATGTAACATGATGTATAGCCATCTTTGTATCTTAGGTTGCATGCATTTTGTATCATATGCATTGTTTAGGAAAAGCTTCTCCTATATACATTGTTCATCATGGAATGATATATATGTCTTTGTGAGCTAGTTTGGTAAGCTATGGTTAGTTTGGCTTAGCTCTTGATAATCTTGGTTTATATCTATGGTTGATGGCTACGTTATGAAAAATGTCACATGTATGCTCTCCTATGGGTAAATGCCTTTATATGATCTTGACATGTTTTATTGGCTTGGCTATGCTTAATTTGTGGCTGGATAGCTTATTTTGATCATTTGGGGCCAAAGTCTCATTTGCCATCATGAATGTTTAGCACCCATGCTTCATCTTGTGTAGGGGCATAAGTTCCTTTTTGTCGCAAAGACATTTCATGTACTAATCTCATATCTAAACATGAAATGTAAATTTCTTGTAAAATGTGCTCCCATGTCATATGAGCAAATTTTAATTTGCTTTGGGTGCTAAAAACCGTTGCATGATGCCTACCAATGAGAAGTCTCATATATAGAGGTAGGCACATGGCTCGGTGGCTGGCATGACATGAGGTGCTTGTGGGTGTTTATGATGGTCTTATGATTAGAATGGTTATCCTAGCATGAAGATTGTGTGGCTTTTCCATTTTGACATGTTTTTCTCATGTTTAGGACTTAGCTCATGAGAGGGTAATTTTTCGCAAAATTTCTCAATTCTATCGTAGCTTTGTCCAATGGTTGTGAAACTTGGTGATCATGTAGTTGAGGTCATTACGAAGCTATAGAGTATCTAACTTGCTCATTTCGACATGTGTAGCATCCTATGTTGAATTTTGTCTATTTGAGAAGCTCTAGGTTGCATTTTTCGCATTTTTGGCTTGATTCGTGCATTGTAAATAAGGGAGAGAAGTTTGAGCATGTTTTAGCTTGTTGCATGCATTTAGAAGGTTTACAAGTGGTTTTCAGCCATTTTTGAACTCGGGCAGTTTCCAGATGGTCATCGGCCTAACCAGTGTCTTCCATCGGTCTGACCAGTGTGGTTCCCAGGTGCTGGGCGATCTTGTCCACCGGTCTGACCGGTGAGGTGGACCGGTCTACCGGTCAGAGCAAAGCTGAAGCAGCTTCTCTGTTTTGCAATGTGGTTTGCATGCATTCGTCCAAGGGGAGTTGCATTGGTTCAGGGGAAGCTTGCATGTGTGCAGGGGGAGCTCTTTGTGGTTTCTTGAGTTTTGGTTTGATGGTTTGTGCTCTTTGCTTGAGCATGTTTTGTCTCGGATGTGTCGAGTCATTGCCCTTGCCTAATGCGTCTGATACTTGTCCTCTTCAAGTGGTCTTGATCTTTGCCTTTCCTTGGCTTTCGATCACTTGTTGGAGGTTCTTTTAGTTGTTTCTTTCCTTTTCCTTTTCTCTTGGTTACCAAAATGTGTGTGTTGTCAATGCACTCATCAAGGGGGAGATTGAGAGCCATGTGTGGTTCGAGGACCCATGGATGGTCGCTTCCTGGTGTGATGAGTGATTGAAAACAGGGTGTGGACTGATTCTTGGCTTAGTATTGCAGGTGCAGGTTGCGGCTTGACTGGTGTTGGTGCAGGTGGAGAACAAACGCGAAAGGTCATTGATAGTCAGACCTCTATGTGTGGAGAAGACAAGTAGGCTTGGTTCGAGGGACCCGGTGGACAGCGGGGTCAAGTGCGGGCCTCATGGTGGCAAGAATGGCAAGATGAAGTCATGGACGGTTTCTTGGTTGAGCCTCAAAACCATGATCGAGTCGGGACTACGTGGGAGCCGAGTCATGAGTGGTGATTGGCGGAGGCTACACCGAGTTCGCGGGGTTTCCAGTGGTTCATCAGAAAACCATTGGGTTCCTTGGTTGATCCACAAAGCCAAGACCGAAGAACCGAAGACGGAGGTGCAGCAGCATCGGACCGGTCTAACCGGTGAGGAGAACCTGTCTGACCGGTGTGCGACGACGTAGTCCAGAGACTTCGAAGCGGTGGACATGCATCGGGATCACAAGGCTTGCGTCGAGGCTAAGCTAGTTTGCGGACGTTGGGCGTCTGTCCGATGAGCAAAAACAAAGTTTTCAGAATTCGCACTTAAGGGGCATGTATCCCTAGTTAGCTAGTAAAGGTATTTTAGACTTTCGGTTGCCTCCATATAACCCAAGTGGTGAGAGGATGGCCGCTATCTCTTGGAACCCTAGCTCATTTTGTTTTCCTATTTTTCCCTTCCTATTTTCCTTAGGATTTCCATATGACTAGCTTGAGAGCTTCATGGTGAGATCTTGTGAGAGGGAAGGATGATCGGGCGACAAGCTAGACCCTGTATGAACCTCATTAGTATGTATAGATGATTCGACGTGGTTCCTCAAGGGTCGGATGTGTCTTTCCCGTTTGTTCTTTTTGGTGATTTTCGGAGCCCTTTTCTTCGTGATTTTCTTGGAGCGTTTTTAGGCCTTTCTCTTTGGGATTTTGTGGGGGATGTATGCTTGAGCCCTTCGTGGCTCTTTTCCCTTTGATTCCCGTCCCAAATCCGTGAGCAAAGGGGCTCGATTTTTGGGTTTTCTTGGCTCTAGGGTTAGAGGCATTCTTGGTGGGATTTCTTCGATTCCTCTCATCTTGGCAAGATTTGGTGGACCAAATGGCTATGGAGTGCCCATGAGGTGTTCCTACTATCCCCAAAGTCTTGTGCAACACGCTGGAGCGATTCGGGAGATCGGGAGTTGGATTTGGGGGAGTTGACCCGCGGGTGCTGTTCATCCCGAGTGGCCCTGCGTGACCGGTCTGACCGGTGCAGAGGCCTTGTGGGTTTTTCCTCGGGTGAACGTCCTGGTGAGGTCCCTGTTGTCCCGAGTTGCTGTTGCTTCAGGTTTTGTTCGTTTTGGAGCTCGGAAGGTTAATTTGGGTTTTGTGGGGCTTCGTGGCTTTGGCTGGTCTGACCGGCGTGCTACACCAGTGTGACGCCCCAGGTTTTTAATTACCATCATTAACGCTAATGACCGAATCAGCTGAGTCCAACCGGCCGACACTGGTCAAACATAGGTCAACCTGGGTCATCACCACGAAAACCTCGCCAATGAACCCTATTGAACCCCTTGACTAAGTCTACACACACCCGTGGTCAACCCTTGGTCAAAGACACGGTCAAACCCGGCTTAACCATTGACGTCGGCGAATGTCGTCTGGAACTTTTGCCGCGTTCTCCAAATTTCACCTAAACACTTAAAAATCTACCAATATGAAAGTTGTCCAGTTTGTTGAGGAACACAACTTTCATGCAGATTGGCATTTCAAATTTTGAGTGGAAATTGGTGAAAAACGTGGTCAACCGACAGTACCTCCTGTTTCCCCAAACAGGGCGGCATTCAAAGTATGACAGCAGTTTGTGCAAAATCCGTGGAGAAAGACACTAGATGGCTTTGTAAAAGTTGTAGAGGGTAGTGAGATCTACAACTTTCCTATTTACCACTTCGTGCACTTCTATTCAAGATTTTTGAGAAAAACGCGTCCAAAACAGGGCACATTGGCACAGTGGTGGCGGCCGACGCCGCGCCGCGACGTCGCACGTCGCGCGCGCGCGCGTGCGCCCGCCATCCCGTGTGCGCCGTGCCGTGGCCACGCGCCCCGAAGCCGTGCGCCCCGAAGCCGTGCGCCCCGAGGCCTCCCGCGCCCCGAGCCGTCCGGCGCCGTGCCCGCGGCGTGCCGCCCGCCACGTCGTAGGTGTCGTGCTTACCTGCGAAGCAAGGAGAGAGGGGTCGAGCCACCTATTAAGGCTACTGGCATCCTCGTCGCGCGAGAGAACCACCCCACCTCGCCTTGGCTGATGGCCGGACTCCTAGCCGCCCCGGTCCGAGCCGCCCGCCGTTGCCAGTGAGGACCGCCGTGGCGAGCTTGAGTCCATCGGCCGCATTGCCAACTGCAGTGTTCTACAACTCCTCTAGCCCCTACTAAGGCTGCCCGAGCTGCCCAATCCGTTGCCCCAGCCCCAACCTCGCCGGAGCTAGAGCTCCAGCGGCCACCAACCGAGTGCGCCGCCGGCGACCGTCGCCGGCCGCCTCTCCGCCCGTTCCACCTTCCCAAATTGAGTCGGGGAGCACCCCTAGGCCACCCCGCGCCCATCCCCCGACCGGCCTCGCCGCCGGCCCCCGCCGGTAATTGCGCCGCCCGCGGCGCTGCCGCCCCCGAGGACCACATTGCAAAGGGGTAATTCTTTTCAAGGGCCTGACTGCAAATTGGTAACTGAAATAGTATTTTAGTCCCCATGGGGAATCAAATGGGCAAAATTGTGTCCCCGTCGGGGATCACGGGGGCGGGGATGATCTGCCATCCCCCGTCCCCGTTTCCCCATGTACCCTGCAACTCCGCTTAAGACATATTTCAGCCCGAGCAGCCCATCACACTGAGGCCCACTTCCATCGGTATATAAGATCCCGGTAAATTTCCAAACCCTTACTCGTCACCTACCCCTCTTCCAGCCTCCGCCGCCGCCACCGTTCTACGCTCAGTGGCTCATCCCACCACTGGCTGCCGATGGGCGATGGCCGCTGCTGAGCGCTGACCCCATCTGTGGCCCTCCACCCATCAGCAACTCGGTCTCTCACCTGCCCCTTTCCTTGCGAGTTGCGAGCCGCTGCGCTCTGCCGGCTGCTGCTGCTGTGCGCATGTACCTCCGCTTCGTCAACGCAAGTCCTGGAGGGCCAAGAGCCGGCGAGCAAGGAGGCAGTGATTGGACGTAAAGTAGATGTGGTCAAAATGTTAAGCAAGAGATTAAGTTAGTTATTTTTTTCATTCGGTGACCTCTTTAGGTTTTTTGTCCTTGTACTCTCTTTGGATTCTACGAGATGATTCATTGTTGGTGTTTCCTGGAAATCGATATTGTGAGGATTATTTGAGTTATTGTTTCGTTGGCGTCATTGATCTACACTTGCGCCTAATGTCTACTCCAATATATTTTTCACTCATAGTTTGCGAATGCGGGAACCCCGCTGGGATTATTCCCCGTGCGGGGACGGGGACGGTAAGAAAATGCTCCCCGCGACATTTGACGGGTGCGGGGGCGGGGAAGATTTCTCCCCGCGAGGGCGGGGATGGGGGACCATCCCCCGACGGGGAATTCCCCATTGCCATCCCTATCTGAGACTACTTACCCGACTGGCCATGATATCCCTTTAAGATGGAACTTTGTAAAGATTACTACTTTGATTAATTGTTTGTACAACTTTGGTTGTAAAAGTTGCTTATCTAGTAATGATTATTCAACTAGAACATGAGCTAAAATATGGAAAGTAAGGATTCACTACTTAGCAGCTTTTTGGCAAACAAACCTACTAGCCAAAGGACTTGCATGACTAGAGGTAAAGTCTTTTCTGTTAGACAGGTAAGTCTTGCTGAGTTTTAGTATACTCAGCCTTGCTTTATAAATGTTGTTCCAGGTAATGCTTCTGATGTGTGGCCCGGAACTTCCACCCGGTTGGGAGCTGGAATGGGTGGATGACGAAGAGTGATTGCATCATGGACAGGCCTCATATGATGTGATCGTATCGTTTAGTTATCTTCCGTTGTTTTCAATAAACTCTGAACCATTTACTTTCATGTCAAAGAACTATGTTGTAATAATGACACCTACGGGGATGTGATGGTTAATTTGTAAAACACTCTAGACTCTCCTTCGTGGGAGTTTAATGCATACGTTCGATCCTCTCTGTGTTTCCAAGTGATTTACTGGGCGTAGACCCGACAACACTCAACGAGATACTTTTTATTATCGCTTAATGACCAAAAGGTGTGGTTTAGGCGATAGTACGGAATTATGTCGGGTGAGGTTGTCACAGCTGGTATCAGAGCGACCGAATGCACCGGAGTGATTAGATTAATATTAATCACACGGTTTACAATAAAACTTGCCAAGATTGATTGGATTTTGAAAATCCGTTGGATCGTTAAGGAATGATCTAGATCGAGAGGCCCTAGAGGGAATTTTGGGTTCTTTAAGGTGGCATAAGAATCTATGGTTTATTTTGCTAACTTCCAGCACCTTACTTTATGTCAGACTTACTTTATCGACAACCAAACTAGATGAGCCACGTGTTTAATACGTGTGCTGTTCCGCATCACGGGAATTGCGAGGGTTGATGGAGTGATCCATTCCACGGATCCCATCTTCGCGTCTAGATATGAGTTATGGTGTCACCACGTGTTTCATACGTGTGCATTCCGCATGTCGATCATGCGAGGCAAGGATACACTCCATTCAAACGGAGGGTGTCCGAGGTTGGACGCTGTCCATGCAGTGGCTTGACGCATGGATACCGTTTCTATAAACGAACGGTACTGTATGTGGACGCTTTCGTGACGTGCTGGCACGAAAGGTTCGTTTTCTGCAGGTACACTGACCACGCTCGTAACTCGTTAAGTGCGAATCGAATAGCTCCGACTAGTTATTATAAGGAGAGCCGATTATAAGCTTGGCACCGGCACTAACTACGTCTTTTTGGATCCATTTGTGTGAGGTCGTTTAAGGCGTGTGCATTCATGATTAAAATTTTGTTGAACCTAAAATTGGTCCTTGCTTGCTTGAATAATTTTTCTAAGTAAATTGGTTGATCTTAGATCAGGTTTTCCTCTCTTTTGAATTTAGGAAAATTCTGGCAGATTCTGTCTATGTCATTTCTCAATTTTTTAGCCAAATCTGTAAGGAATCTGACTAGACATCCTTTAGGAAAGTTGTTTCTTATCAAGTTGAGCATCCACTGTGAATTTTCCAGGAATTTAAGATTTTTCTGTAGAAAGTTATGCTCAGTTTAGCGAGTCTCTGTTCTGCTGTTTTTCAGAACAGCCCCCTTCTGCAAAAAAGATTTTTCGAGCTTGTTCCCATCCAACTTAGATCTACCTTTGAATACCAAAAGTGGGCATAACCGTGTCATTAAGTTGCTGTGAAAAACATGGGAATTTTTGGGGCCTTGGTTTTTATGTTATGAATTTTTGTTCATACCTACCATATTTTACCCTATTGCTCGTTGGTGTCGATTGATATCTAACGTGTAGTTTCTAATTTTTGTACATATGGTGCAGCCACCGATCTACGAGATCGACGCGGATGGTACGATTCATGCCGATGCACTTCACTGGGAGGGTTTTCCCCATATCTTCTGGGAGACTCTCAGTGAGGTGGGCTATGTTACGCCGCCGTTGTACGAGGTGGTCTCTTTTTGGGACCAGGGTGTTCCCTACACCCGCACGACCGCTACAGTGCTTCCTCACCCCGAGCACCCGGAGTGGGCGAACTTGAGCATGGTGTTCTTTGCTCACCGTGGTGTTGAGTCGGTTGAGTCCGCGGCCATGCGGATTCTTCACACCTTCTGTGAGCAGCACCCGGACGAGGTGATGCTTACTGCGCCGGGTCTGTTCCCGGCCATGAACCCACTCGACCCAGCTTGGCGTGAGTGTATCTCGCTCACCGACGTGTTACTCACGACAGACCCTCCAGCAGTTGTTGTGCGCTAGCTTCTTAGGTTATTGGAGGCGGTGTACAACATGCAGGTGTTTCGTCTTTCCACTCATGGTATGCTCTCCGTTGTGTTGATGGACTCCACAGCGATGAGGGATATCCTTACCCTTGACCTTCAGTACGAGCGCCAGACCGTTGCTCACCTCCAGCAGGAGATTGTTACGCTTCAGGATGAGCGCATTCAGTAGCACCAGGAGCATGCTGAGCTCACGGAGCAGTTGTTTGCCCGAGAGCACGCTCTTGAGACGACTCAGGTGCAGCTAGCTCACACTGAGGCCCAGCGTTTTGCCTTGGTGCAGAACGTGATGGAGATGCAGAACCAGGTAGCAGAGATGGAGATTGAGGTAGAGGTGTGGCAGGCGATGGCCCAGCAGGGTCAGCAGCCGCCGATCGCACCACCGGCCGCACCTGCCGCTCCAGACGAGCTACAGGGAGTTTCAGGCTTGAGCGAGGACAGTGCTGGTGGTCCACCACCCGACTCTCCGGACACTAGCACTGGCTCCGCTGCGGGCTACTAGTGGTTTTAGCAGTTGTCTTTAGAGGATGATCATGTACTCTTAGTTTAGCCTCCTCAGCTAGCTTTTGTGTAAGGGTAGAGGCTGCTCAGAGAGTATGTTGGATGACCTTTTGATGTACATAAGTGTGTAAGCGGTTCCAAGACTCCGCATCATGTAATGCATAGATGGACATCTTAGTGTTGTCATGTTTAATGAATAATTCAGGGTTGTTGTGATCAAAATCTCGCCTTGTGTTGAATACCAACCTTGTGTGTTATATTGTGTAGATCATGCTCACCGAAATTCACCACCATTGCATAAGCGTACCGAGAAATATAGCGAAAATGGTGCAGTTCGGCCTACAGCAAAAACAGCTAGGCAGAACCTCGGTGTTGGAATTTTTCGGGCATGTTAACGTTGGAATTAGACCTCAGGTTGAATACCAATGTTGGAGCTCAAGAAATTTTGCACTTGCTGACCAAAAATGGGAGTTCTTGCTATTGCAGGCAGAGAGTTATGAATTTTCTAGTAACTCCGCTGTGCTGTCCGGTTTTCACCAAATTGATGCTATGAGTTTCATTCTGCATATTCTTCTTGTGAATAATGTAAACAAGCTTGCGAATATGTGACTAATGAATTTCTCATGGATTTCAGTTGGTGGGACAAACTCGTGCTTCTCCCAATGGTTTTGGTGCAAGCGGGAGTGACGCTCCGCCTCCTCCTCCCAAAATGACCATTCAGGTGCAGTTTATGGTCACCTAGACTGAGTTGATGCGGCAGCTCTTGCAAACGCAGCAGCAACTTGCTCAGCAGCTGCAAAATAATCCTCGTGGGGAAAACATCGACGGCCAGCCTTGAGTCACCAAGTATGAGCATTTCTATGCCATGAAGCCCCCCGACTTTTGAAGAGGCCAAAGAGCCACTGGCTGCCGATGCATGGATCAGGGCCATTGAGGCCAAGTTCTCTGTGTTCACCTTGCCCTGTTCCGAGGAGTGAAAGGCCAGCTTCGCTGCTCTCCAGCTCCGTGGTGCAGCATTGATATGGTGGGAGAACTTCAAGACCATGATCCCCACCGGACACCAGATCACTTGGGCTGAATTCAAGCAGGCCTTCAAGGAACATCACATTCCTAAAGATCTCATGGATAGGAAGATGAAGGAGTTGCTTGCTCTAAAGCAAGGATCTGACACGGTGTATGAGTATGCAAAGAAATTCAATGCCTTGTGTCAGTATGGTGGGCATCATGTTGACAATGATGCCAAGAAGATAGAGAGTTTCCGTGATGGGCTACACGGGGATCTCTATGAGAGGCTTAATCTTTATGAGCCTAACAACTATCAGGACCTTGTAAACAAGGCCATTTCTCAAGAGGATGCCATGTCCAAAGCCCAGAGGGATAGAAAGAGGCAGGCCGGATTCACCACTACTGGTGGGTCAGGCAAGAAATTCCGCTTCATCAAGAAAGGTACTCAGGGTCCTCCCCAGTCATCTTCAACTGGACACTGGAGGGTGACCCCGTCTCAGAACAAGCCATCTGGGAACTTCCAGTTCCGTAAGGCACAGCAGCAGCCATTCAAGCCTAGTGCACCCCCGGCTAACAACAACAACAACAGTGCTACCAAGGATCGCCGCTGTTATAATTGTGGGCAACCCGTACGCCAATGAGTGCCCTAAGCCCAAGCAGAACAAGCAGGGCGAAAGCTCAGGCTTCCGTCAGGGACACGAAGTCAAGAAGCCCGTGGTGCAAATCAAGCAGGGTAAACTCAACTTCACCACCTTAGCTGACGTCCCAGAGGGAGCAGCAGTGCTGACGAGTACATTCTCTATCCGTGATCACCCTGTTAGAATATTGTTTGATTCTGGAGCAATTCATAGTTTCATCAGCGAAAGTCTAGTGAGCAAGTTGGGATTACATTATTGTCATACTAAAGAGTCTTTCGTCGTAGCCACGACGGGAGGAAGAATCCTCTCCAACACTATATCCAAAGCCGTTCCTTTGCAGCTCAGCAGCAAAACCTTCTTAACCAACCTAATTCATTTGAGGTTGGGAGGTCTAGATGTGATTCTAGGAATGAATTGGTTGACCCAACATCAGGTTGTTTTGGATATTGCCACTAGAATGGTAGAAATCCATTCCCCTACCAGTGGTCATACTATCTTGTACCTACCCAAGGTGGAAAGCACCAATTCTTGTTCCTATGTTGCCGTAGCCGTCCAACTAGAAGATATTCCAGTGGTGTGCGAGTATCCCGACGTGTTTCCCGACGACTTGCCTGGTATGCCACCAGACAGGGACGTCGAATTTGTCATAGAACTTCAGCCAGGAACTGCACCAATATTTAAAAGGCCCTACCAAATGCCATCCAAAGAACTGGCAGAGTTGAAAGTTGAGTTGCAAGAATTGCTTGATAAGGGATATATCCGCCCAAGTTCTTCTCCTTGGGGAAGTCCCGCTCTGTTTGTGAAAAAGAAAGATGGTAGTTTGCGGATGTGTGTTGATTATCGTCTACTCAATGTAGTGACAATTAAGAATAAATATCCGTTACCCCGCATTGATGTTCTCTTTGATCAATTGGCTGGTGCCAAGGTCTTTTCCAAGATTGATCTTCATTCTGGCTATCATCAAATCAAAATTCGGGCAACTGACGTACCAAAGACAGCCTTTTCTACCAGATACGGTCTCTATGAATTCCTAGTGATGACTTTTGGTCTCACCAATGCACCTGCCTATTTCATGTACATTATGAACTCAGTCTTCATGAATGAACTGGACAAGTTCGTAGTGGTCTTCATCGATGATATCCTCATATATTCCAAAAGAGAAGCCGAGCATGCGAAGCATCTTCGTATTGTCTTGCAGCGGTTGAGAGATCACAAACTGTATGCCAAATTCTCTTAAGTGTGAATTTTGGCTGGATAGTGTGAAGTTTTTGGGTCACACTATTTCCAAGGATGGTATCTTCATGGATCCTAGCAAAGTGCAGGAGGTCATGAATTGGAAGCCACCCAAATCAGTACATCAAATCCGTAGCTTTCTGGGTCTATCAAGCTACTATCGTCGGTTTATTCCGGATTTCTCCATAATAGCTAAACCCATGACCGAACTTTTGAAGAAGTGTGTCAAGTTTGTGTGGAGTGAGGAGTGTCACCAAGCCTTTCACACCTTGAGGAAACACTTAACCTCAGCTCCTGTATTGACTCAACCAGATATGTCCAAACCATTTGAGGTGTTTTGTGACGCTTCGGGCACTGGTCTTCATTGCGTGCTTATGCAAGAAAACCGAGTCATTGCTTATGCCTCACGGGCACTTCGACCTCATGAGAAGAACAATCCGACTCATGATCTTGAGTTAGCAGCAGTCGTGCATGCCTTGAAGCTTTGGCGGCACTACTTGATGGGTAATCACTGCAATATCTACACCGACCACAAGAGTCTCAAGTATATTTTCACTCAATCTTACTTGAATATGAGGCAACGAAGATGGTTGGAATTAATCAAGGATTATGATTTAGAAGTCCATTATCATCCCGGCAAGGCTAACGTGGTTGCAGATGCGCTTACCCGCAAGCATTGCAACTATGTGACGTTAGAGCCGACGAATAAAGCTTTATGTGAAAAAATGAGGAGGCTTCGCTTGGAAGTGGTCGAGCATGGCAAGCTTCATGCTGTTTCGATCGAATCCCCTCTCCATGAGAGAATTGCTATAGCTCAACTCAATGATGAAGAAGTACAGAAAATCAAACATAAATTAGAAGAAGGATACCCCAAGTATGATTGTTTCCGAAAGGATGACAAGGGAGTTGTTTGGTTCGGACAAAGATTAGTGGTACCTCGGGATCAAGACTTAAAGAAGGAAATTTTAGATGAGGCTCATCTCTCTAAGTTCACCATTCACCCCGGAAGTACCAAAATGTACCAAGATCTTAGGGAAAACTTTTGGTGGTCAAATATGAAGGGTGAAATAGCCGAGTATGTGTCCAGTTGTGATACATGCCAAAGAATCAAGGCTAGTCATATAAAGACCGCGGGTCAAATGCAACCATTATCCATTCTTGCATGGAAGTGGGACGATATCAGTATGGATTTCATTGTCGGTTTACCTCTCACGCCCCGAAAGCATGATTCCATTTGGGTAATAGTGGACCGGCTTACCAAGACCGCTCACTTTATCCCCATTCACACCACCTATTCAGCTGAGCGCTACACGGAAATCTACATTGATCTCATAGTGCGCTTACATGGTGTCCCAAAGACTATCTTGTCAGATCCAGGCACTCAATTCGTTGCTCGCTTCTGGGCACAAGTGCACGAATCTTTGGGAACCAAGCTAATCCATAGTTCCAGTTATCACCCTCAGACTGATGGTCAGACGGAAAGAGTAAATCAAGTAGTAGAAGATATGTTGAGGGCTTGCGTCATTCATTTTGACAAATCTTGGGACAAATGCCTAGCTCTAGCAGAGTTTGCTTACAACAATAGTTATCAAGCTAGCTTGAAGATGGCTCATTTGAAGCCTTGTATGGAAAAAGGTGTCGTACCCCTTTGAATTGGTCACAAGTGGGTGAGAGAACATTGTTTGGTCCTAAGCTAGTACAAGAAGCCGAAGAAAAAGTGAGTGTTATTAGAAAAAATCTGAGAGCAGCTCAGATGAGGCAAAAGAGCTATCATGATAAAGCTAAAGCTCCCCGAGAGTTTGAAGTTGGTAACTATGTATACCTAAAGGTATCTCCAACCAAAGGCGTACAACACTTTGGAGTAAAAGGGAAACTAGCTCCACGCTATATTGGTCCTTATGAAGTCACCAAGAAGTTTGGTACGGTTGCCTACCGTATTCGACTTCCCGACCAATTGTCTGCAGTGCACGACGTGTTTCACGTTTCGCAATTGAAGAAGTGTGAGCAAGTCCCAGAGGCACAAATTATTGAAGAGACCAATGCGGAAATAGAACCAGATCTATCGCTAGCAGAATATCCACTGAGGGTATTGGATCATAAAGAAAGGCAAACTAGGAGACAAAAAGTGAAGATGTACAAGATACAGTGGAGTCACCACACAAAAGAAGAAGCTACATGGGAGACCGAGCAGTTTCTCAACACCAAGTACCCCGACTTTCTTCCGAGTCAAGCTCGTAAGTGAACTTTTCTCACGTACTCTTGATGCGAATCTCGGGACAAGATTCCTGTTAAGGGGGTAGGCTGTAACACCCCGTGTTTTTGCTCAGTGACAATTTGTGCTAATGACCCACTTAATCACTCCTCTAACTACCCTTGAGAACATTAGGTCAACCCTTGGTCAAAGCCCTAGCTCAAAACCCTTTTATCCCCTTTGACCTCTTGATGCCATTCTAGAACTTTGGCATGTTCTCCAAAATTTCCCTAAACACTTCAAAACCACCCAAAAGGAAAAATGTGCAAAATGTTGAGGCACACAACTTTGCTGTTGAGTGGCATGGCCGGTTTGGAGTGTAGGAGGGTGAAA
This sequence comes from Cenchrus americanus, assembly GCA_947561735.1. Classification (NCBI taxonomy): domain Eukaryota; kingdom Viridiplantae; phylum Streptophyta; class Magnoliopsida; order Poales; family Poaceae; genus Cenchrus; species Cenchrus americanus. The sequence continues at coordinate 123,892,554 of OX387241.1, forward strand.
ATGGCAAAACAAGACCCCGGTCTACTGTTCACAGGCGCCGAGATTTTGGCCAAGTTGGCATGGCGTTCCTGCTCGAATGCTTGAACAAAACCCTACCAACCTTAGTGAAAGTTGTAGAGTAATGTCTGATCTTAAACTTTGCTTCAGACCCTAAGATGCACTTTAGTTTGAGAGAAAAATCAATTTGAAGTCAGCTCCAGCAAACTGTTTTTGCCTGGGAACGCCAGAGCGCGCCCACGCGCGACGTCGCGCACGCGTGCCATGCCAGCGGCCGTACGCGCGCCGCGCGCACACGCCGAGGCACCGGCGGACCCGGGGGTCCATGCGCCGCGCCGAATGCCACTATCGGTGACGACCTCGAGCGTTTGGACGGCGCCAGGTCGCCGCTTTCCACTCGCCGGTGAGCCAACCGACGCACGCCATTGGCCGCCACCCCCGCCGCACGTCGCAGCGCCTTGCGCCCACGCCGCGCGTGCACCAGCGACGTGGTTGAACCCACGACCTCCTAACCGACCTCCAGTGCCCATATAAACCCGCATCGGTCGCTCCCCGCGCGCACGCGCACTTCCCCTGAGCCGCCGCCGTCCGCCATTGGCGCCGCTCGTTGTGAACCCTCTTCCGGTCGTCGTCCTTTCTCACACAAGTGCTTAAGCTCATCCTTGTGCACCACAACACCTCCCCGAGCCGCTTATTGATCAAGCCGAGCCACACATTCGCCGAAACCCGAGTTCCCGCGGCCGCCGCCGAACCGCGGCTGCCGCCGAACCGCGGCCGTCGAGCTCACCCCTCCGTCGCTTCTCCAAGCCCGGTGACTCCGCCTAGCGCCTTCCCCCGGGTCACATGGAAGCTCCCCGTGCAGCACGTGGTTGAGCCCAGCCCCTTCCCTCACCGCCGTCTGAGTTCCCGCGGGTGCGCCGCAGCTGCTCCGCCGCCGCCGCTCGCCGGAGACTCCTCCGGGCGGTCCACCGCCACCAATCGATCACGGGTGAGTCCAATCGACGATCCCCGTCGTTTGTTTGCCGGACCGCGCTCCACCTCGCCGCCGGCAAGCTTGCCACCGCCGTCGGGCCCGAGAGGGGAGGAACTGGGGGCATTTGTGTGAAGATTTTAAAAGTTTTAGGGTCCGGAGTATAAAAAGATTCTTCTCAGTTTTGTGAATTAGTCCAGCACCTTGTAAAATCGATTAAAAATCATAGAAAAATCCAAAAATAGCAAACCCAATTTTGTCGTGCTCAGTGTAACAAGAACTACAACTTTCTCCAAATGAGTATGTACTTTTGAGTTAAAGTTTTTGCTTGAAAAATAGGAATGTAAAATGCTTAGATTTGTGTTTCTGCAAAATCCACACAAGCTCTTGGGCTGGATTTTGGATATGATGTGGTAACTAGTATGTCTAGGTTCTGTGCCAAAATTTGCACAAAGTTACTGAAGGGATCTTCCTGTATAAATTATTTGGTGATATTGGTAAATCTGCCTAGATGATTTTTGTAGCTGGATGTATAATTATTTTTGAGCCCAACTTCTGGCTATGGTCATGTTATGCTAAAAAGCAGCTTTGGTGAATTTACCATGATTATATCTCTGTCAGAAATATTATTTACTCATTTATGCTTGTTTTTAATCATAAATATGTGTAGCATGTTTCGTAAGGGCTATGTGTGTGTTTGATGGTTCTTTAAGCTTGTTTTGGACCAGAGTATATGTAGGAGAAAGATGAGAGTCATTTCTGTCATATTTATTTTAATATGCATTATTTCCTTTTGTGCTAACTAGAAATGCATATAAGTTGATGTATTAATTTAATGGTGCAAATCTTTCTTCTTGTTGTCCAGAGGATGCCTCCTGGTCAGTAGGACCAGTGAGTGCTGCTGGATCAGTTGGTTATGATTTAGATATGCAAAAGAGCTCAAACTAGATTAATCTAATAAAGGGAAAATAGGGAAAACACTCTCTCTAGTGCATGACTTAAGGAGAAGTGTTAGGAAAAGTAAAATGGTGCTAGGAAAATAATGGCCTTGCTGTTTGTTTTTAAATTAATTATTTCTTTAATAGATGTGCACACAATCACCTTAAAGATAGGGCTAAATATGCTTTCTGATTATTTCTTTTAAAAAGGAAAAATGTTTAAATACTTTTGTTAAGGTGAATATGGCCAACCATATACTCCTTGCAGCTGTTTGCTACTGTTTTTTAATGAAATTAAAATAAATACACTCCTAATCACTGCATTGCATTCCCCATGTAGAAGTCCCCGACGGTAGCTATACGCTTGTGCCGACTGACGAGGATGAGGGAGCAGGAGGAGACGTGCACTACGTGACCGTAGAGCAAGACCCGGGCCAAAGTTCGGAAGTTTGTGTGTCTGCTTGTGCTGACGAAGGCAAGCCCCGGTTTATTCATTAACCCCCTGTGTTTCCGTAAAACTTCTGAATTTACTTCTTGTTATTGTATGTGCATCTACGTTCAAGAGTTGAAATAAAACCCTACTTGCATGATCCATAAGTACCTATGATCTTTTACTAGCATGTTAGGTCGCAAGTTGCTATGCTCTAAGGATCCGGTACAAGTCGAGTGATGTTCGCCACTCTCGAGAATAGGATCTTATTTATGGAATCACCATATGTTTAAATGGATTGCTCATGTGGTAAGAGCATGGGATTTGGGCTCCGGTCCAATGGCTTCGTTGGCTAAGTGTTTGAAAGTACTAAACACTTGTCGAAAATGGGTACGGTAAGCCTAGTACCTAAATAAGGCGGTACAGGGTTTTACTATCACTACTCTTAGGGTTGTGGCCCCGGGCTCGCCACCCGAGTGCATGCATGAGGCTGGGTGACCTTGATGGCGTAGCCCAGATAAACCTTGTACTTAAGAGTGTGAGCTATTATCCCCAAACCGAAGAATGACGGGAACCGCCTGGTTGGTGTACTCTTGGTGAGGACACCTTCCGTGTGTTTAGGTCCACCTTGCAAGGTTATGAATCAATCGATTGTCGGGCTCTCACCGTCATCTGAGACTACGTACCTGACTGGCCATGATATCCCTATAAGATGGAACTTTGTGAAGATTATTACTTTGATTAATTGTTTGTACAACTTTGGTTGTAATAGTTGCTTATCTAGTAATGATTATTCAACTAGAACATGAGCTAAAATATGGAAAGTAAGGATTCACTACTTAGCAGCTTTTTGGCAAACAAACCTACTAGCTAAAGGCCTTGCATGACTAGGGGTAAAGTCTTTTCTGTTAGACGGGTAAGTCTTGCTGAGTATTAGTATACTCAGCCTTTCTTTATAAATGTTGTTCCAGGTAATGTATCTGATGTGTGGCCCGGAGAACTTCCACCCGGCTGGGAGCTGTAATGGGTGGATGACGAAGAGTGATTGCATCATGGATAGGCCTCCTATGATGTGATCGTATCGTTTAGTTATCTTCCGCTGTTTTCAATAAACTCTGAACCATTTACTTTCATGTCAAAGAACTATGTTGTAATAATGACCCCTACGGGGATGTGATGGTTAATTTGTAAGACACTCTGAACTCTCCTTCGTGGGAGTTTAATGCATACGTTCGATCCTCTCTGTGTTTCCAAGTGATTTACCGGGCGTAAACCCGGCAACACTCAACGGGATACTTCTTTATTATCTCTTAATGACCAAAAGTAGTGGTTTAGGCGATAGTACAGAATTATCTCGTGTGGGGTTGTCACACTTGAGAGGACGAATATGACGCTTTGCATCATGCTTAAAGTCGTGGAAGAGCCTAAATTGAATTCATATCTGTTTCCGTGCCCTCTAAGGTAAAACAGTGATAGTGTGTTTTGTCCTGCCTAGCCTCTCAACTATAGACGTGTCGTTGTGCATAAATTTATTAGAGTTGTTACTTAGATTGTTGTTCTCGTCTAAGAATCTTTTGTCTAGGTGATCTCTATCTAGGTTGCTCCCATCTAATCTAGTTCTGCTCGCCGAAGCTCACGACCATAACTTAGGTCTACCGCAAGTTATGCTCGGTCAGTCAGCCCTTGTCTTGCTATCTGCCTAGAACCATTTGAAGTCTTGCTTAGATAGCACCTTTCCTAATCTTCTAGCTCAACTTTGCGTACCCAACTTGAGTCTCATAACCTTGCTAAGTTACTACGCAAATTTGACAAGTGTTGGACTCTGGTTTGAGTTAGGAAGTCCGGTTTTCGTTTACCAAAACTTTGTAACATTAGGTATGCCTGCTCGTTCGAGTTCAGCATACGATGGTATTTAGTATGCATGGTTACCCCATACCTTAACCCCCTACCCTTATTCGTGGATCGAGTTACCCTTGTACACTCGCACCGACTGATTCTCACTTTTGTCGTTATGTCCAGATGGACAACGCTAGTTCTGCGTCGGCTGATGTGGAAGCATGGGCTCTCGTGAACTACCTCGAGGAAGGTGAAATCCCTGCACTTTTGTGGGACACCCTGAAGGACTTTGGGTACACTACTTACCCGGAGTACTCGACACGTGAGGTCATGACCACAGGCCAACTCCTTCGTTGTGAAGTAAGGGTGAAGATTTCAGTGTGCCCGACTAATCCTGCTTGGGAAGAGTGGGAGTGTAAGGCACAAGGGCGAAACTTGTCCGACACGGTGCAGAAGGCTGCTCTCGAAGCACTCACAACTTTCTGTGGGAAGCACCCTGACGAGATAGCCAACTCTGCAGCCAAAGTAATTCCTGTACCTGAGCGACACACTGCACCTGGTGTCGAACGTGAAGCTATCCTTCCAGCCCAGAGCAACTCGCACTATAACCTTGATCTTGGCACCTCAGTCCGCTTTTCTGAAGCCATGTACGACACCTACCGACGGATGGTGGGAGAAAGTGTATTCTATGACACCAAATCTATAGATACAAAGTTAAAGAAATGAAGTGTACAACTCAAGCGTTGAAGGAAGCCTGAGCCATGATAGCTACTCTCAAGAAGGAAAGACGCAAGGACATAGCGAAGATACAAGAGTTGAGTGAGATCATACATGAGCAGAATTTCTTATTGCAGCATAACGATCAGTATATGCTTGAACTAGAAAATCAACTAGAAGCTATACCAGTTCCACCCCAGAACCTATCATTCCTGGACCAGCAGGAGAAGAAGATGCTGAGGACATCCAAGGAGAATCTGGAATTGAGTCTGGATCCGAGTCACCATAGTCCCTCAGTATGGAAGACCCCAACCCTAGGAAGCTGGTATGCGGGAAAATAAAATTCTGAGTCGTAAGAGTGGGGTATTTGTAAGGAATCCTAGCGTACCACCACGTTTGGTTAACTATTGTGGTTGGTTGAACTAGGGGCTTCTTTGTGTAGCCAGTCTGCATTGTAATTCCAAATGTTGTTTGGTAATTCTAAAAACCCTCATCGATGTGATGCCTGGATTAAACATCTCTTTCAGCAGTAATGTTTGTAAGGCATTATTTATGCTAGCTGTGATCAGTCAAGTTCTGTGGTCCGAAAATCTCGTGCCAATCAAAGATCTGATCGAACCCTCAATCCTGAACTTATTCTTTTAGTCTTACTCACGACCTTGTGATTTAAAATAAATGTTGTTTTTGAGCATGCATTGCATAGCATATGCATTTGCGAACCTTCGACATACTAACGTGCATTCGCATGAAAACTCCGTACTCCTACTCGACCTCTCTTGATTGGTGATGTTGTTACCCCAGAGCCAAAGGTGCCGCGACGGAACCTAGGGCATCATGTGTGCTGCAGCCATGTGATTGTCACTAGGAGTGCGCTAGGTATCTTGGTTGTGAGAAAGCGACTCGCCACACTGATCCTCTCTCTGCCTATGATTGCCCTCGTAGTCACTAACTCATCAAATGGGTAACCGGGTCATTCTAACATGCATCATGAGCACCATACCGCACGAGCATGTGCAAAGTGTCTTCACAAGCATGTGCATCGCATCAACTTTGAGAATTATTGCACCTTAAAAATAATGAGTTGTCAACACCTCAGATTCACAAGGTTAAGTAAGGAGTGAGCAAGATTGTTCTGAAGTTTTCACATGAAGATATCTTGCGTACAAGAAATTATGGAACTCCTTTATTAGCCTTCCTTTTCTTCGTAATGGTTTTTGGAAATCTCTGTCGACTTGGTCTCTTGCCGCGAATCTCGACAACCTTGAAGTATCTATTCCCTTCCTGCTAAGCCAAGTGGAAGCAGTACAAGTAGAAATTTCTTGAGCAGTCAAGGTTCTCGAAAAGTCAATGTGGAGAAGTCACCCATCGCGTTTTCTTCTCGATCCGTACTCATAACCTTCGAATCCTCGGAAGCGAGAAAGGAAGTACACCCAGGATCAATCAAAGCTTTTGCCAAGCTTCCTTTTGTTCCCATCGTGAAAGTAAAGCGAAGTACACTGAGCTTTTCTCGTCTTTCTCCCTAGCACGGTCAATTCTTTAGGCCGTCGAACCTCATCGTCATCAGTGTCACGACCGTACGACACTGTGACACCACTCCGCCATCTTTTTCCGCAACCGTACTCATGATGCTGAGACCTCACGAGCTGACCATTGTCGAGCTCCGTGTTGTCTACACCCGATACCCAGCTGGTCAAATGACCGTTGCAGCCCCGTAGCGGTTATAAAAGGGAACCCCTTGCCCAGAACCGCCTCAGCTCGGCATCACCACCGCTCTTGTTCTTCCTCCAGCTAGCCTTGGCCACACTGCCGCTAGCCCATCTCTCCCATCAGTTCCATTCCTTACCAAGCAAGCTGCCCTCCGTCTTCGTCCACGACGTCGAGAAAAAGCTCAGGAGTAGACCGGAAGAAGAACTCAAGCCAAGCTGCCACCCATGACTCAGTCTTCGGAAGAGTTCGAGTCTTTTCGCTGGACTTTGGTAGGGATGTATCTCTGTATCGTAGGCGGAGTCTGTCTGCTATTGGCTGTGCATGTGCACATTCATCGCCCGCTTCCTCACGAACGGAGATGAGGTAATAAGAGAACGCACCTTGTACCTTTGTTCCATCTGAATTCCCGATATTGGGACGTGTAAACAAAGATGTACCGACTTGACATTCGTGACTGTTTTGGATGTCCGGTTCGCATTACTTACCGTGAATGAGTTTCGTAGAGTATGTTCGAATTATGAGTTTCTAGGTGAGATTCTGAACATGTATTAATTGGGGACTTAATTTTCAGATGTTCAAAACAGCACGAAGTAACCCCGATGGTTTTGATGCGTCGGGTAGTGGTGATCTATCGCTACCACCGCCCACGATGCTGACCGAAGTTTTCGTGGCAGCGCATAAAGACGTGTTGTGCCAGATCCTGCAGGCACAACAACGGATGGCTCAACAACTGCAGCAAATGCCGCCGATGCTCCAGGAGCTCCAACCTTCCAAGCCCTGTTCACCTGAAGTACCTACCTAGAGTAACATAAACGCCATTGTCGGCACCACTCAACTGTTGGAAGGGCAGAATTCCATGCTGAACCAGATGGTGTACGATGTCATCCAAGGACGTTATGGGGAACCATCTCAAACTAGTTTGGCAGACAGTCTCTCTCAGTCTTTATCTGCTTCTTTGGTCGAACGAGCCCGGTTGTTCAATCTGTTGGTGGAGTATGTTAATCAAGACCAACCCCAGGCCTCTGACTCAATATTACCACTTTCTCAACTACCAATGGATCTTAGAGAAGAAGAGAGGGCAAATCGAGGCAACAAGCGAGTATTGTCTGAGATAGATGTAAGTGAGTGGGAAATTACATGTAAGGAGACTCGTCCACGTGAAGGCAAATGAAGATGTGACACTAGCAAGGCCACTCAACTCCCTGTTAGTGAAATGCTCTCGCAAGCCATGAGGTTAAGGAAGAAAAGAAGAAGAAGCTTCGCCTCATCAAGAAAGGCCAGCAACAAATCTCCAAGCCTGGAGACCTTCCACCCCGTTTGTGCTACAATTGTAGACAACCCGGACATTACAGACATAATTGCCCAGATCTCCAGCATCAGGATCAGAACCTTCGAGCAGCTAAGTGTGCTCACGGCAAGAACCCTATTTTTCAAGGAAAGCCAGACCGGCTTAACTCTATGGGTAGCACCTCTATCCAAGAATCACTTCCTCTTTCTCTTGTAATTTCGAATCTCGGGACGAGATTCTTCTTAAGGGGGGTAGGCTGTGACGCCCCAGGTTTTTAATTACCATCATTAACGCTAATGACCGAATCAGCCGAGTCAAACCGGCCGACACTGGTCAAACCTAGGTCAACCTGGGTCATCACCACGAAAACCTCGCCAATGAACCTTATTGAACCCCTTGACTAAGTCTACACACACCCGTGGTCAACCCTTGGTCAAAGACACGGTCAAACCCGGCTTAACCATTGACGTCGGCGAATGTCGTTCGGAACTTTTGCCGCGTTCTCCAAATTTCACCTAAACACTTAAAAATCTACCAATATGAAAGTTGTCTAGTTTGTTGAGGGACACAACTTTCATGTAGATTGGCATTTCCAATTTTGAGTGGAAATTGGTGAAAAACGTGGTCAACCGACAGTACCTCCTGTTTCCCCAAACAGGGCGGCATTCAAAGTTTGATAGCAGTTTGTGCAAAATCCGTGGAGAAAGACACTATACGGCCTTCGTAAAAGTTGTAGAGGGTAGTGAGATCTACAACTTTCCTATTTACCACTTCGTGCACTTCTATTCAAGATTTTTGAGAAAAACGCGTCCAAAACAGGGCACATTGGCACAGTGGTGGCTGGCCGACGCCCCGCCGCGACGTCGCACGTTGCGCGCGCGCGGCATGCCTGCCATCACGTGTGCGCCGTACCGTGGCCACGCGCCCCGAGGCCGTGCGCCCCGAGGCCGCGTGCCCCAAGGCCTCCCGCGCCCCGAGCCGTCCGCATCGTGCCCGCGGCGTACTGCCCTGCGACGTCGTACGTGTCGTGCTTACCTGCGAAGCAAGGAGAGAGGGGGTCGGCCCACCTATTAAGGCCACTGGCATCCTCGTCGCGCGAGAACCACCCCACCTCTCCTTGGCCGACGACCGGACTCCTAGCCACCCCAGTCCGAGTCGCCCGCCGGTGCCGGTGAGGACCGCCGTGGCGAGCTTGAGTCCATCGGCCGCATTGCCAACTGCGGTGTTCTACAAATCCTCTAGCCCCTACCAAAGCTGCCCGAGCCGCCCAAACCATTGCCCCAGCCCCAACCTCGCCAGAGCTAGAGCTCCTGCGGCCACCAACTGAGTGCGCCGCCGGTGACCGTCGCCGGCCGCCTCTCCGCCCGTTCCACCTTCCCAAAACGAGTCGGGAGCACCCCTAGGCCACCCCGTGCTTGTCCCCGACTGGCCCCGCCGCCGGCCCTCGCCAGAATTGCGCCGCCCGCCGCCCCCGAGGACCACTGCAAAGGGGTAATTCTTTTCAAGGGCCTGACTGCAAATTGGTAATTGAAATAGTATTTGTGAATTGCAGAAACTTGTAAATTGCGTAGAAAATCGTAGAAAAATAAGAAAAATGCAAACTCAATTTTGTTGGATTCATTTTGAAAAATCCTACAACTTTTGTTATTCTTGCCTAAGCTAGTTCCTGATACATAACTCAAGTTTCATAATAGCTCTAGGTGTATGTGCTGCATCCCTAGGCTAGTTTGGACCATATAACATGTGTTAGAAAGTTTGGATCATTTTGTTGGATATTTATTTTTGTGTGCATTTACCTTGTCCTTCTAGCTAGCTTTTGTTATTTTCAAAAATAATTAATTTCTAGCTATCCAAAGCATGCATGTTTGTCCAGTGGCTTGTTATATGTGTTTAGTGTGTAACACACCCTTCCGATGAATTTTATTAATTAATTTCATGAATAAAAGCTATGCGGGTCATTAAGGGCTTAATATTCATTAAATAGGAAAATCACCAAACCATCCCTAATAATCTTATGTGTGGTTTTAAATCATTTTAAAAGGGCTAACTATACCCACCCACTTCTGTTTGTGGAGTTAAATTAAATTACTTGCATATATATATGTACACAGTCACTATCAAAAAGAATATTTAATAAAGTACTGCATGTTGTTCCTTGATGGAAGAACATGCTGAATGTATTTCTTATCTAGGTGAATGTGTCCAACCAATACACCCCTTGGTTGTCATTTATTGTTTGCGGGTAATTAAATTAAAAATCGTCGAATAAATCTTGCATTTGCATCTTCGTGTAGATCTTTCTGACGGTAGACATACGCTCGTGCCAGAAGGAGGAGACGGAGGTGCTGACGAAGAGCTACAGTACGTGGACGTAGCTCAAGACATGGACCCAAGTCCAGAAGGGCCCAAGGCCAACCTTGCCGGCGAAGGAAAGCCCCGGATCATTAACCCCATCTTTTAAAATTATGCAATTATGTTTGCTACGATTGTGCATTTACGTTTCAGGAATTGAATTGAAACCCTAGATGCATGATCCCTAGGTACCTATGACCGGTACAAGTCGAGTGATGTTCGTCACTCGCGAGATTAGGTTCTTATGTTGGAATCATAAGATCTTTATAAATGGATTGCTCATGTGGTAAGAGTATGGGATTTGGGCTCCAGTCCAGTGGCTTTCGTGGGCTAAGCTTTTGAACGTACTAAGCACTTGTCGGGAACGGGACCGGTGAGCCTAGTACCTTAATGAGACGGCGCGGGAACTTTTCCCTACTACTCTTGAGTATTCACCTTACCGGCTAGCTACCGGGAAGGGGGTGCATGTGTGAGACTGGGTACTTCGCGGGGTATGCCAGCTAACCTTGTACCCAGGACTGTAGGCTCTATTCCCAACCCGAGGACTTTTGGGAACTGCCTGAGAAGTTGACCATGCGGGGGCAGGCTACCGTGTGTTTAGGTTTACCTTGCAAGGTTTAAATCAATCGATTGTCGGCCTCTCACCGTTATCTGAGACTGCTTAATCAACTGGCCATGATATCCATAATGATAGAACTGTTGAATATTTTTGTATGAATTAAGTTCTTGTACAGTTCTTGATTGAATTAGATGGCACATTTAGAAATGGTAATCAACTAGAACTTGTGCTAAAATATTGAAAGTAAGGATTTACCCTTAGTAGCTGTTCAACAAAAGAAACTCCACTGGCCAAAAGCCTTTCATGTCTAGAGTTTGGTGATGCAGATATCACTCGACGGTTAAGTCTTGCTGAGTATTAGTATACTCAGCCTTGCTTTAAAACTATTGACAACAAGTGATGACGTCACGGATGGCCTCCTGTGATGTTTACCGTTGCGCTAGTTTAATTTATTTCTGCTGTTTTCGAACTCTGAACTTTTACTCCATGTCATGACCAATGGTTTGTAATAAATTGTTTTTAACTCATGTTATACTCTGGACTCGCCTTCGTGTGAGTTTCAATGCATGTGTCGATCCTCTGTATGTACTCCAAGTGATCTACCGGGCATTAACCCGGCAACTAACGACATAATGATACTTTACTATTGCTAAATGACCAAAGTGAATCGGTCTTAGGCGATAGTACGATATTTTCCTGGGCGGGTTGTTACAACCAGCTTGACCGATGTAGGAGCCTTCTGTGAAAGTTCTCAGGTCTTGGTGGTGAGCTCCAGCAGGGACCGGTCTGATCGGTGCTGCTCACCAGTCTGACCGGTGCAGTTCAGTGGTGCTCGAGTTGCTAGTTTTGTTGTGTTCTCGAGTCGGTGTAGGGGGTTGTTGGTTCCTAGGATCAGTAGCACTCCAGTGGCTGTGTGGTCTTGGCCAACTTGGGTAGTTGAGTTGGAGACGTGATTTGGTTGATGTGTTCATTTTGTGGGAGTTCCATCTCCTTCGAGAAGATTTTTTATCGGCTCCTATTCACTCCCCCCTCTCTGGTTCGCCTAATCGGTTCTTCATCTCCTTCATCCTTCCTTCTTCTTCCCCAACATGCACAAGTCCACGCTCATCAAGGTTGTCATCCCATCTTGCACCAACACCGAGGGCACTGCGCGGGCGGTGATGGGGGAGCTTCAGGCGGAGGAAGTAGAGATTTTTGACGAGGGCGGCGTATGTTTCGAGCAGAGGGGCGTTGTGACAACCCGCTCAGGAAAATACCGTACTATCGCCTAAACCAATCCACTTTGGCCATTAAGTAATAATAAAGTATCATCTCTGTTGGGGGGATTCGGAATCAAGCCTTCCGTATACCTAAAAAATAGAGAGCGACCATGCGAAGGGTGCCGGCAGCAAAACCCCAGAAACAGCGGATTCCATTTCCACCCTCCGGGTGTTGCGTTTTGGCTGGCACCCTTCGTCGCCAACGAAGCCATCAAACGAATCCAGCATGGCACAGGGTGTCGAAGCCTCGCTTGACAGCTCATTCCGAGACGAAACCTCTGGGGCGAATATTGTTCACTCCGGGAGCCTCGGCCTGGTTTTCGCAAAGGGGGTTTCGTCGTTCCTAACACTTAACCAGTTTAAACTTGAGTATTGTTTTCGTTTCAGGTAACGAAGAAGGCTAGGCGAAAGGGAGATCTCCAAAGGGCTCGGGGGGGTTTCACCCCGACAAGCGCACGTGATAAGAGCTGGAAAGGCGCCGCGATTTGCGGCGTGACATCATGAAGCGCCGATTACGTGGAGACCCAATTGGAGATTACCCGAAGATAGCCTAGCACATTCTATTTTGATTCATTTTACACGAGGGTGTTCTCGGAAATGTAAAAGTCCGCCCGCCTCCCTATAAAAGGAGACGGACCGGCACTATTAAAGGGGATCGACTTTTGAGAAATCAACTATCGTGAAAAGAGCCTTTGGCTGTCCTTTATTCTGTGTTTCGGTTTTGGTTCTTGAGCTCTTGTTTCCCTTCATTGTTCATGTGCGAGAGCTGCGGCTTTCTCCACAACAATCTCATCGTCAGTTGCCGCGTCAAGCCCGGTGAAATCACTTACATAGCAACAAAGGATTGACAATATGCATTAAAACTCACACGAAGGCGAGTCTAGAGTACAATACATAGATTAAGTCCAAATTTGCCACGAAGGGTTTAATTATTACAAATCGAAGTACTTGACATGATAAACGAGGTTCCGAGTTCAAAAATAGCGGAAATTAACTAAGCGGGGCGATGAGCATCACAGGAGGCCTGGCATGATCCCTTTACTCGTCGGCTTCCACCAACTCCAGCTCCCAGCTAGGTGGGATCTCTTCAGGCCACACATCACTAAAAGCATTACCTGAAAACAACAAAATTATAGCAAGGCTGAGTATACTAAAACTCAGCAAGTCCTACCCGTTGGATGTTAACTACATCACCAAACTCTAGACATGAGAGGCTTTTTGGCCGGTGGGGTTCTTTTGCTGAAAAGCAAAAAGAGTATGTCCTTAATTTCAATATTTTAGCTCAGATTTTAGTTGATTACTCTTTTCTAAATGAGCAAGCTATTGCAAGCATAAGTTCTGCAATTCAATTAATCAAACATCAATATTGACAATATTCTATCATAAGGGATATCATTGCCAGTTAAGTAGTCTCAGATAACTGTGAAAGGCTGACAACCGATTGATTGATATTTTTCTCGAATACGCAGGAGAACTGCATACCATTGTATTAATAGAAGAAAAGGAGTAAAAAAAGGACTCCTCCAGTACACACACACACACAAACACACACACACCATCTTAAGGAAAGACTAAATCACCTGAAACAATATTGGACAACCCAGGACCCTAGACATGAACAACATAGCCAGGTTCTCTAATAGAGAGAAAAGTGAGACCTTTGGCCCCAACCAAACTCCACAGAAGAGATTCCTCTCTAGCCAAGTTCAAAATTGCAGCAACATTGGGGGCAACCCCATCAAAGACACAGCCATTCCGGTGCTTCCAGATACACCAAGCCCCTAAAATGATTAAGGAGTTACCCCTTTACGTTCCTCTCCTGAAACGCTAGCTCCCACACTCTCCCACCAATTGTCGAAGGAAGATTCAGCGGCTGCTGGGGCGAGATGAGAAAGACCCACTTGATTGAAGAGGTAGTACCAGAATTGTCTTGCAACCACACACTAAATCAGCATATGTTGAATGTTTTCCTCCTCCTGGTCACACAAAGGGCACTTATCTTGATGCGGGAGACCACGTCTTTCTAGCCAATCAGCTGTCCAACACCTATTATGCGCGACTAACCACATAAAGAAGCAACATTTAGGTGGAACCCAAGATTTCTAGATCCTTTCAAAAGGCCAAAAGTAGACAGCCCCCCTGGAATAGGGCCTCATAAGCTGATCTTGTTGTGGACTGTCCAAATTTAGTGAGACACCAAATATGCTTGTCTTGCACCCCCACTTGCAATTCTACCTCTGAAATCATATCCAGTGACAAATATTCCACCAGGGCTTCTAGAGAAATTGAGCCTCGAATGTCTTCAACCCATTTGTCATTGATAAGCACTTCCAGGATAGTACGCCTTCCAATAGCTCTCTTAGTTACAAAAGCATATAGAAGTGGTGCAATATCCTAGACGTTCTTCCCAGCCAGCCATCTATCCTTCCAAAAGAGGGTATTAGCTCTATCACCAATTGATTTATAACCTTGCAAGGTGGACCTAAACACACGGTAGAGTGCCCTCACCAAGAGGGCACCAACTAGGTGGTTCCCAAAACTCCTCAGCTCAGGATCAAATCTTACAGTCTTTGGTACAAGTCTATCTAGCACGACTCACACTAGCGCCTAGAATCACACATGCACCATTGATAGCTATCCATGAGACACATCTCAAGATGAGTAATAGTAAGATCCCTCAGCACCTCATTAAGGTACTCGGCTTACTGGTCCCATTCCCGACATGTGCTTAGTACTTTCAAACACTTAACCCACGAAAGCCATTGGACCGGAGCCCAAATCCCATGCTCTTACCACATGAGCAATCCATTTATAAAGATCTTATGATTCCGACATAAGAACCTATTCTCGCGAGTGACGAACATTACTCAACTTGTACCGGTCCTAAAGCATAGCAGCTATTGACCTAGCATACTAGTAAAGGACAAAGGTACCTAGGGATCATGCATATAGGGTTTCATTCCAACTCCTGAATGTTAATGAAAAAACATTCATAGATAGTTGCATGATTTCCAAAAATACTTAGGTTAATGCTCTGGTGCTTGCCTTCATCAGCAACATTAGCATATGGCTCCTCGGTGTCCTGGTTCACCTCCACGTAATGCAGCTCTGTGTCAGCTCCTCCTTCCTCAGCTTTCGGCACGAGCGAGTAGTTACCGTTGGGAAGTTCTACACGGGATGCATATGCAAGATTATTGGGTGAAGTGAGAGGCTAACTGTCACATCCAACTCTTGTTGGCCACATTCAACCACACACAATTTGCACTTTCATAAAGAAAAAAGGGGGGTGGTGTTGGTGGTGGTCAACTACGATTGACTTTGATGGTGACTGTATACACATCTAAGCAAATACAACAATTTTATCTCACAAAAGAACAAGGCAAGGGTGGATCTCAGCTCCTAAACATGCTCCACAACACTTTCACAAGTTATTAAGTTAGCATGGGTGATTTTTCCCAAATAAACCAATTAGAAAGCTTATTTTGATTCCGAAGCTTTTAACCACAAAATAAATTTATAAAAACAGTGGGTGGTGCAACTTAGGCTCTAATTACCTAAAAAGCCCACTAATCAAGGATTCTCATTTAAATGAGCCCTAAAACAACTATACCAAAAATGACATTTCCTAGCTACCAAAAATATGAGAAAAGCTTAAATAAATAAATAAAGCACTGATGGGGCCAAACTCACTCCTACGTCATCTCTAATTTAAAACAAGTCTAGGAAACTAACAAACACATCAAGAGCTATTTTAAAAATTGGAACTAGGCATTTAAATGTAAATCTAAGACTAAAACAATAATCAGTATTTATGACAGAGATAAAATCATGATAAATGTAGGAAAAGTGAATCTAGTCATTTCACGAACATAGTCTCAAGTTGTGCACAAAAATCTATTTATATTTTGCTACAAAAATCAGTATGACAAAAATAGCATAAATACAAAGTAAATCATAATAACAGATCTGCTAAATAACTTTGTGCAAATTTTTGTTCAGAGCATACCAATGACATATCTAGCAACATATCCAAAATTCAGCTCCATAGAGTCTCTAGATTTTGAACTACAACAAATGTGTGCCAAACTGAGTTTTAATTTTCATTCAAATTCTAGTGGTCAAAAGTATGGTAATGCTTTGTAGAAGTTGTAGATCTAGTTACAATGAAACTAACAAAATTGGATTTATATTTTTCTGAATTTTCTATGAGTTTCTATGATTTTCCTAAGGTGTTGGACCTAGTTGTAAAGAAACTAAGATGAAGATCATTGCCAGCAAGTCCTAGGTTCACAAATATGCCCTCGAGAATTTACACCATGGCCAGCACACTGTAGCATGTTTTGTTTATTTGTGATATATATTATCCTACCATGGGCTAATTAGGCTCAAAAGATTCGTGTCGCAAAGTACATCAAAACTGTGTAATTAGTAATTTTTTACCTACATTTAGTGCTCCGAACATATGTCTTTTGGTGTATTTAATGTGATGTGATGGAGAGAGAGTTGAAAAAGTAGCAAATTTTTTGTTAAAAAGTAGCCAACTAAACAAGGCCCGATTGTGCTTAAAATTTGTGTAAACTTGTGTCAGTGGGAGCGTCATAGGGTGTCATTCCTATGACTCCGCACCGACTCATGGTAATGAGGATGACCCTATTTTCGTCTCTTTGTTATTAAATATCATGTCATGTCATCTCGTTTACCTATTTAATGTGTATAACCCTCCGATTGAGACAAAGCTTATCCTTGTCCGTTGTCTGTCTTCTTATGAGTGTGGATTGGCCTGCTGCGCTCTCTCGCTGGCCGTCCGTCTCTTCTCCCTCCCCCGTCTCCCGCGTCCTCCCTGTACGCCGCAGCTCCATATGGCAGCTACGGCGAGCCTCGCGGCCACTGCGCCTTCCTGTCCAGCCCTTCTCAAACCATTGCCTCTTGCGCTTATCTCGCTCCGGCCCGTCTCCCGCTGTTGCAAGTCCCCGTCCGTCAAGGCCAAGGTCAGTAACCTTGTATTTCCCGCCTACCGATATGCGGCAAGATGTTCATTGTTAATCTCTACTCCTGCTCTTGGCGTTCTGGGTTAGGGATGCTACTATTTCTAGGAACTTCGATGGAAGAGAGAACTGGAACTAGAAATTCTTCCCCTGAGTTATTTGCTTATTCCCTCATAAGACTACATGGGCACATCGAGAATTGAGAGAACCTTTCTTTGTTCGTTAGTTTTGTTTCCAAATATGTTGTGCTTGAGTACGAGAGCCCGACACTAAATTAGGTGGTTCTTCACTTGATAAGCTGATATTAGTTGGACTTGGGCTCACAAACGGCCTCTATATGGTTATCAAACTAATATGCATTTCTTCGGGAAAAAAAGTAATATGCAGGCCGCGTTATGTTGTGAAGTATAATAGCACGACTAATTGCTGCATTTATGTAGTGGAAGCTTACACAAAATACGAATATGGTGCAAGATGCTAAAAACCCGAAACAGTAAAACTACAGTCATCTCTAGTAAAAGAAAACGTGCCTTCATGAGGTGTGCACAATATAATTTGTTCTTTTGGGAAAAAAGTCTTTCAGGGTTTAGATGCTAGCAGTAAAATTATAATTTAAATGAATTGTCATAATTGTTTAACCTGCGATTTCAAGGTTATTGGTGTCCAAAACATCACTTCTTCTGTCTAGAGAGGCACTGGTTCCTGAAAGCCCATTGTGGTTAATATTTCAAACAATTAGTAATTCGGATTAATATGTGATAAGTAGATGTATAAGTTTCTTAAGTTTTGTTGTACTGGCTATAGTATCAATCCAGGAAACGTACAAACCCCTTTATGTTCGACCAAATTGATAGGTAGTGTTTAATGAGAAGTCGATAACTTCTGTGGCTCTATCTGCGTTGTGTTGTAAACAAACTTGTTATTTTTCTTTTTAATGCAATGACATATTCGAGAAAAACAAGTAGAGATCTGTTTGGGATACTTAGTTTCTTTAAAAAATAGATAAAACGTTATCCTTCTTTCCTTGTTTTTCCTCAAGTTTTAAACTTTTCATTAAACAGGCCACAGAAAATGACCAGTCTGCTAAAAAGCCTCAGAAGGTAAACAGCATCCTTTGCAAAGGCTGTGAAGGAAATGGTGAGCAAGTCTTCTGTGGATTTTACTAAGGAAATATTCTCTTTTTTACCCCAACCACAATTAAATGCTGTCGAGTTACATAGGGATATAGTATGCAATACCTAAAGGCCATATATCTCATTATTACTTGAATAATTTGGAGCTCCTTACTTGGAAAATTCAGTGTAAAGGAATTAAATCCGGATAGAAACTAGCTACAAACTCTACTGATGCTTTCCTCATTGATTTGGACTCTTTCAAGCATTGGGTTCCCATGGGAGTAAGGTTCTTTCTGGTGTTAATCAAATGGAAAAGTCTACTTCACCCCCAACCTATGGGGGTTGGAGCACATCACCCCCCAACCTATGAAAATGAATTTTTCACCCCCTGAACTTTCTAAAACAGGACAAATCACCCTTGAAACATTTTTAAAAAATCATAGTAAATCACAGAAAAATCATAAAATGAAAAATCAAATTGTGTTGGACTTCAAATCAGTAGTTTTTACGTAGTGAACATACAATATGGAATACTTTAGTACATATTTGTTGTTATAACTTTAGATCTATGCTTTTCTCCATAACTGTAAAAAAATGTACCATATTATATGTTCATTGTGTAGATGTACTCATTTAGAATTCAACACAATTGGATTTTCCATTTTACGATTTTTCTGTGAATTCCTATGAGTTTTCAAAACTGTTTTAGGGGGTGATTTGTCCTGTTTTAGAAAGTCCAGGGGATAAAAAATCCATTTTCATAGGTTGGAGGGTGATGTGTTTCAACCCTGATAGGTTGGGGGGTGAAGTAGATTTTTTCCTTAATCAAATAGTGATTATTTCTTTTTACTGGGTTGAAACAAAACATTGAACACGGATACAGCTCACTAGTGTAATTTTTTTATTATTTCATCATCTTGAATATGTGAATATTTGTTAGAATAAATGTGCTCTAAACTCAATCAAGTACTAATCATAATCGCTACATTACACCTTAGCAGTCTGTAACTGTGTACCCTTTTTTGTTCCTTTTTTTTAGCCTGGACCCCTAAGTATACAAGTTGCAGAATCTATACTCACACAACACACATGCACACCCCTAGAACCTAAAGCATGTACACCTAAACGTTCCTTCTGTGATCACCGAAGTCCCCACGAACCTCGTAAACGACAGGCACATAGTAATCCCATCTGTAGCGCCATCCGATTGTCCAGGACCTGTATGGAATAAATTGGGGGAAAATCCCCGATGCGACACCGGCGATTGTCCCATCCAGGGATCGAATGCGGGCGGGAGGTCTGGCCACTGCCAGACCTCTCCACTGGGATATGAGCTCGTTCGCATACCCTTTTTCGTTCCTAGTTCATGTATGTGATACTGCTTACCGTTCCTTTACATGGCAGAACTATATGGTATTGCCAAGTATATGAGAGCTTCAACAGTTGAAATAAATAATTCCTCTGCCACAATATTACCAAAATGAACAAATTCATCATGCATAATATCTTAGCTGTTTGAAAATCCTCTGAAGTAACTTCACTTTGCAAGCTCAAAAATAAACAATTACGACTCCAAAGCTCTTGTACTTGACACAGTTTTGTAAACATTATTTTTTTTGGAGCACTGTTTGTTCGTTTTTAAATTGCCATGGTCTGTAGCGGATTAAGGCAACCTTTTAATGCCGACAATATGCACCCACTTCTAATAGTTTTTTCCAGCTTTGTATTTTGTTTTTATTTGCATCTGTTTGTTTGCAAATTTGCAGGTGCCATAGCGTGCACCCAATGTGAGGGAAGTGGGGTGAATTCTGTTGACCATTTTGATGGCCGATTTAAAGCTGGAGCTTTGTGCTGGCTTTGCAGGTACAAAAAGTAGTTGTCTCGCTAAGAAAAATCACTAGATATACATCTACTTTGTCAGAAGTGTCTTAAAACAAACCCGCCAACTCATTTGACACTCAACAGCTTGTTTGACCCAGCTGGTTGTACAAAATATTTATCTTTCAGAGGAAAGCGTGAAATTCTTTGTGGGAGCTGCAACGGAGCTGGTTTCTTGGGTGGCTTTCTGAGTAACTTTGATGAAACCGCAGGCTAGGGACAACAGTTTATGTTCTTTCTCAAATTGTATTTGAAAATTATATCTATTTTTATTTGCGTTTTTGGAACCTGTGGGGTCATTTTGTTCCTCACGAGAAGTTTCATAACTGTATTTGCTATCTTGCACGGAAGAAATGTATACATCGGTATGTAGGCTTGGACCCACCATGTCAAACTCCACAATGTATGTTCCAATTGTGCTATTTGTTTATATATAATATATGCAGAAATCCCACTTTGAAATCAAAATCTGGGTAACCCATACTATGCTTCCTAGTTCAATTTGCCCCTCCTAAATTATGACATTTGGTTCAATTTACCCCTTAGCATAAATTTTCTTTTATTTTTGTTTTGCCATGCACAAGTGGTGTTTTGAGTTCAAATTTTGCAATTAGCAGACAACATAAGATATGTTTTAAAATATATTATGAATTTTCATCACTATTTTAATGGGGTAAAAAATTTAATAATAAAATTTATCCTTGAAATATAAAATTATATAAAAACTAATGATGAAAATTTTGTCAAATGTTTTTGAATATAGATTATGGTGTCACTACCATTCTGCAAAGTCTCAAATTAAAATGAACTTGCTATCAACGGGCACGTTGGCTACCAATTAACGAATAACACCGGTTAAATCTTGTAATAAATCCAGAAAAATACAACAACATGTATTGTATGACCATGATGCCACCTTTCTTAGGGTTTATGCCTAACTATTTTGTTTGAACAAATCTCGCGGAAAGTGATTTTAGGATGGAAGACGATGATATATAGTAACATTCCAAGATTGTATTCAAGGAGATGCCTTTGCATATACTTCAATGGGCGAGGTTGAAGAAGAGGACGTTCAGTCAGGTGTTGCATCATACAAAGGAAAACCTTTAAAAAGTATGAAGGAGTAAAAAATAATTCAAATGTATGTATTCTAGAGTGTGGATAGCACTATTCATTATTAAGAAGAATAATAATAAGTCATAGTTTGCATGAAATACAAACGGAAAAGGAACCAAACAAATAACACAGGGCCTGCCCCAAGCGATCAAGGGTTAAACAACTGACTAATGGTATTGAAAACGAATGTCCAGCTCCAAGCCTCATCTAGAATATTCGCCCAAAGGGCCGCCAGCTGCAGATCGGGGTGATCTTGCACCCTTCTATTCTACTCTCGCAAGAGCAACCAAGCAACCAACCAAGCCAAGGAGTCGAACCCTTTCCTTTGTTTGCGCACCTCCTTCCTAGCCCGAAACCATCAGCTGTCAAAGACCTCATGCTGTTACGGAACCAAAGATTGTAGGTTGAAGTAGCGTAGCATGCGGAACCAAGATTCCCTGTTGTGGGTGCAACCCAACACTATGTGATCCATAGTCTCGGCCTCTTGCGCAGAAAGAGGACACACATATGAATCACGCAAACCATCTCTTCTTAGTCGGTTGGATGTCCAGCAGTGACCACGAAGGACCAACAAACCGAAGAAGCGGCATTTACCATGTGCCTGCACCTTCCAAAGTTGCTTGGCAGTTGCCACCCAGCAACAGTGACCGACAGAGAAACAAAACGTGATAGGCCGAGGCTGCAGTGAAATCACCAGATGGTGTCCAACGCTAAAGCAACCTATCAGTGTCGTTTAGCTGCCAGCCAATGAGCATGTCCCAAATCCATAGATACGTACTGAATGAGCACCTGTACCGTGAAGGATATACAAGTGATACCACGTGCGTTGCTGCGGAATCTTTTTGGTGAAATTTGAAAATAAAAATACGAAAGTAATGTTTGGAAGTAAACACACTATGATGATTTCTTCGTATTCTTACATAATGTGAGAAACAGACATCAATGCTTTGTAGTGGGGCATTTGTATATACTTTGATATAGACATATAGATTTTTAGATTGGACGGTGCAAACAATTAAGATGATGTCGCTGCATCGTATGTGAGAAGTATATAGTTTAATATTGATATAGAATTAGCAATCAATACATCTTAGTGGGGTGCTTAGTGCAGGATGACGCGGCACGCTGCGATAATTAACAATCAATGTATCTTTGTGGGCTTAGTGCAGGATGACGTGGCGCGCTACGATAATTAGTAATCAATGCATCTTTATGGGGTGCTTAGTGGAGGATGACGTGGCGCGTTGGTGGAGGATGACATGGAGCGTTGAGGATTGAGAGAATTCCTTAGTGGGGAGCGTTAATATAGTTTTGTGTGATTCATCTAACAGTCCGACCAGAACAAAGCCTTGTCCCCCTTTTCGACCACGGCCAAAATAGTCATGTTGAAGAAGGCTTTAACATGGTATAGTTGTGGTGGAAATAGAAACCCCCCTAGGTTTTATCTAGATCCACTCTAGCTAGCCAAAGCCATCTCATTCGAAGTGCCATAAACATGACCGAAAGCCATCTCCAATCGAGTAATCTCTTTAAATTTGTTCCAATCTTTATGTACCACCCCACATCAATTTAATCGCAACACGTACACGCTTGATAGATTGGTCTACTTCTTTGAAACCATCTTGAACAATCAAATTAAGTATATTTGCAACACATATCATGTGAAGATACTTGCCATCTGCAATGCTAGTTTTGGCACTATTTAGTTGTCTTCTCAAATAACTAATAGCACTATCATTTGCGCCAGCATTATCTATGGTTACCATCATAACTTTGTCTAACCCCCAATCAAGAAGACATTTTGCAATTGTTCCCTTTTACCTTGCAGAAATTAATTATCTTCTTATGCAAGCACCAATCCTTGTCAATAAAATGGGGTTGTCACAGTCATGTAACTCTCTTGTTGTTGTGATGTCCAACCATCAGTTGTGAGGCAAACTCTATTGCATTGTTCTTGAAAGAAAATTTTCAATTTTGCTTTCTTCTCAAAGTACAATTGCACACAATCCCTAGTGCATGTTCTTCTTGATGGCAAATCGAACCTAGGGCAAGCAATACACATGAACTTCCTAAAACCAGGTTTTTCACTTTTTGCAAATGGCTCCTAGTCTTCTATGATCATTTCAGCAATGTGACCTTGTGTGGTTCGAGAACCGGTGGTTGGTCACTTCCTGGTGTGATGAGTGATTGACAACGTGCTGTGGACTGACTCTTGGCTAAGTATTGCAGGTGTAGGTTGCGGCTTGATTGGTGTTGGTGCAGGTGAAGAACAAGGACGAAAGGTCTGTGTCAGTGGGCCTCCAGGTGTGGAGTGGACAAGTAGGCTTGGTTCGAGGGACCCGGTGGCCGACGGGGTCAAGTGCGGACCGCATGGTGGCAAGAACAGCAAGACGAAGTCATGGACAATTTCTTGGTTGAACCTCAAAATAACGATCGAGCTGGAATGACGTGGGAGACGAGACATGATTGGAGATTTGCGGGAGGCTACACCGAGTTCGCGAGGTTTGCAGTGGTTCACCACAAAACCACTAGGTTGCCGGTTGAGCCACAAAACCGAGGCCGAAGACTCGACGAGAAGGGGCGGTCTGACTGCCTGGGCCAGTCTAACTGCCTAGGTGGGGCAGTCTGACCACCCAGGTTGCAGCATCGAGATCCTTCGAAGTGTATGACATGCGACATGATCACAAGAGTTCTATTTGTGCCACGCAGGCTTGTGGTGGATGCACATCCGTCCGATGGTGCTGAACTGAAGACTTCTAAAATTTCCCTTGAGGGGTGTGTATCTCTATTATGCTAGTAGGGGTAGTTTAGTCTTTTGGTTGACCCCATATATAATCTTGAGTTGTGGGATGGCAGCCAACTCTTGGAACCCTAGCTCATTTGCTTTTGTTATTTACCCTTCCTATTTTCCTAGTATTTCCATAGGACAAGCTTGAGAGCTTCATTGTGAGATCTTGAGAGAGGGATGGATGGATGGTCACCAAACAAAGAGGCACAAGGTCCTCATACGTGACACCCAACAAGAATCCTGCAACAGGAAAAATAGCAAGGTAAATGAGCTAGGGTTCCAAGAGATGGCTGCCATCCTCTCACCACTTGGGTTATATGGAGGCAACCGAAAGATGAAACTACCCCTATTACATTAAACCAACATACACGACCCGAAGGACACTTTGGGAATCTTTGTTGTAGCACCATCGGACGGATGCCCGGTGACCGCAAATTTTCTTAGCCTCGACGCAAGCCTTGCGATCCTGACGCGTGTCCTCCGCTTCGAAGCATCCGGAAGGCGTTGTCGCACACCGGTTAGACCGGTCTGATGCTGCTGCTCTTCGGTCTTCTGTCTTGGCTTTGTGGATCAACCAAGGAACTTAATGGAACCACTGGAAACCCCACGAACTCGGTGTAGTCTCTGCCTATCACCACTCATGACTCGGCTCCCATGAAATTCCGGCTCGACCTTGGTTTTGACGCTCAACCAAGATATCATCCACGACTTCGTCTTGCTGTTCTTGCCACCATGTGGCCCGCACTTGATCCCGCTGGCCACCGGGTCCCTCGAACCAAGCCTACTTGTCTTCTCCACACCTGGAGGCCTAACCGACAACAACCTTTCGTGCATGTTCTTCACTTGAACCAACACCAGTGAACCTGCAACCTGCACCTGCAATACATAGCCAAGAGTTTGTCCACGCAACATTGTCAGTCACTCATCACACCAGGAAGCGACCAACCATCGGTCCTCAATCTCCCGCCTTGATGAGTGTATTGACAACACACACATTTGGTAACCAAAGAGAAAAAGAAAAGAAACGAATAAAAAAACTTCATCAAGCAATCGAAAGACAGAGGAAAGGCAAAGAGCAAAATCACTTTAAGAAGACAAGTCTCGTTACCCTTACATAGGCAGGGGCAACAGCTCAACACAATCGAGACAAAAACAAGATCAAGCAAAGAGCAAAAGACCACCAAACCAAAGCTCAAAAACCACAAAGAGCTTCCCCTGCACACATGCAACTCCCCTTGGATGAATGCATGCAAACCACTTCACAAAACAGAGCAGCTGCACCAGCTCACCTCTGATCGGTCAGACCGGTCCACAGCACCGGTCAGACCAGTGCCCAACAAATGCACATGTCCTGACACTCCACACCAGTCAGACCGGTGGGCACCACCGGTCTGGCCAATGACCACCTGGGAAACCTGAAAACTGCAAGAGCCCAAAAATGACTCGAAACCACTCAAAAACCTTCAAAATGCATCCAGAAGCACTTTTCCTTCACAATAATCTACCCCTTGTTGACAATGCATGAATCAAACCAAAATTAGGAAAAATGCAACCTAGAGATTCTCAAATAGACAAAATTCAACACAAGAAAGATGCTACACATGTCCAAATGAGTAAGTTAGATACTCTATAGCTTCGTATGAACATCAGCTACAAGATCACCAAGTTTCACAACCATTGGGCAAAGCTAAGATAGAATTGAGAATTTTTGCGAAAATTTACCCTCTCACGAGCAAAGTCCTAAACATGAGAAAAACATGTCAAAATGGCAAAGGCACACAAACTTCATCCTACGACAACCATTCTAATAATAAGATCATCATAAACACCCTCAAGCACTTCATGTCATGTAAAAGACATCGATCCATGTGCCTACTTCTATGTATAAGACTTCTCATTGGTAGACATCATGCAACGGTTTAGCACCCAAAAGCAATTAAACTTAGCACATATGACATAGGAGCACATTTTACAAGCAATTTACATTTCATTTTCAGATTCATATTGGTACATGAAATGGCTTTCGACAAAAAGGAACTTATGACTCTCCATAAGATAAAGCAAGCAGGCTAAACATTCATGACGACAAATGAGCCTTTGGACCCATATGATCAAAATAAACCATCCAAGCACAAATTGAGCATAACAGAGCCACTAAAACATGTCATGATTATATTAAGGCATTTACTCACAACAGGACATGCATGTAGCATATTTCAAAAATATAGCCATCAACCATGGACATAAATCAAGATCATCAAGAGATAAGCCAAACTAACATAGCATACCAAACTAGCTCACAAGATCATATATAGCGTATCATGGTGAACAATGTATATAGGAGAAGCTTTTCCTACAATAATGCATATGATACAAATGCATGCAACCTAAGATACAAAGCCTATACATCATGATACAAAATGCCATGCAAATGCAAACATGCACAAAAGGAAAGCTATACATATGATACAAAGGAGCTCCCACACCCAACTCAAGAAATCAAACACACACCAAGTTCCCTCACAAACGAGTGAAAGTTGCTTGATCTAGGGGCTTGGCGAAAATATCAGCTAGCTGGTCATGTGTGGATTCTTGGATCAAAGAGATTTTCCCTTTCTCAACATTGTCTCTCAGAAAATGGTATCTCACTTCTATGTGCTTGGTTTTGGAATGGAGCATTGGGTTCTTTGCAACGCTTATAACACTGGTGCTATCACGCAGAAGTAGGACATGGGTATACTCCTCACCAAAGTCACTCAGGGTGTATGTGATTCAAAGGAGCTGAGAGCAACAACTAGTAGCGACTACATACTCTGCCTCGGTAGTGGATTGAGCAACACTCGAGTGCTTGCAAGAAGACCAAGACACCAAAGAAGAACCCAAGGACTAGCAAGTCCCAGAAGTGGACCTCCTATGAAACCGACATCCGGCAAAATCCGCATCCGAAAATCCATGAAGCACCAAAGAAGATGACACGGAGTACAAAAGGACAAAGTCGGGAGTGTATTGCAAATACCTGAATATGTGCTTGACTGCATGCCGATGCGAAGTCCTTGGAGACGCTTGAAAACAAGCACATAGACATACCGAGAATTGGATGGCTGGCCTCGTCGCCGTCAAGAACAAGAGTGACCCGATCATGCTTCGGTACTCCTTCTGGTCTATGTGTTCACCTTCCATATCCGCATCAAGAGCCATAGTCGTACTCATAGGCGTCACCATGGCCTTTGAGTCCTCCATCTTGAACTTCTTCACTATGTCTTTGGTGTACTTGGCTTGGTGTAACACCTCAGGTGTTTATTTACCTTTAATTTTGTGCTCATACAATCGCTAATCATGTCAACACTCACTAGTGGTCAAAGCCGAGTCAAACCCCGGTCAAATCCCCTAACGTCCATGCTTGTTTCTAGAACTTTTGATGTGTTCTCCAATTTCCACTTAAACATTTCAAATCGGCCAATACAAAAGTTGTACATCTTTTTCGAGGGACACAACTTTCCTAATTGGCGGCATTTCAAATTTTGAAGTATTGGAGCTCAAAAAACTCAGTCAAAGGCCATTTGAATAGTGTTTTGAACCATGAAAATCCTGAACTTTGTCACGCATTCCAAACCAAACCATTCACTAAAGCATATGTCGGCCTTTGCAAATGTTGTAGAGTGATGTCTCATCTACAACTTTCGTATCTAGAGTTTTCTTTGACTGTTCATAATTTTGGAGCAAAACTCGGTCAAAATGCTATTGACCGGTGCCCTCAACACCCATGGCGCGCCGACGGCACTGGAGCACGCGCTAACAGTGCCCGCACATCGTGGCCATGCATCCCGGGGCCTGAACGCTAAGGCCACCCAGCAGGGGACCACGTGGCTCCATCATGACGCGTGCCCCACCTTCTACTCGAGCAGTCACAACCCCGTCCCCAGGGCCCGGACGCCGATCCTTTGGCGGTGGCCACAAGCCAGGTGTGACAACCCCATCCGAGATAATTCTGTACTATCGCCTAAACCACTCCATTTGGTCATTAAGCGATAATAAAGAATCATCTCGTTGAGTGTTGCCAGGTTTACACCCGGTAAATCACTTGAAAGCACAGAGAGGATCGAACGTATGCATTAAACTCCCACGAAGGAGAGTCCAGAGTGCCTTACAAATCAATATCAAATCCCCATAGGGTCCATTATTACAACATAGTTCTTGACATAAAACTAAATGATTCAGAGTTTTATTAAAACAACGGAAGTACTAATAGCGATACGATATGACATCACAAGAGGCCATCTGTGATGCCATTACTCAGCGTCCTCATCCACCCATTCCAGCTCCCAGCCGGTTGGGATCTCACCAGGACAAACAACTTCACCTAAAAGCAACAATTAAAGCAAGGCTGAGTATACTAATACTCAGCAAGACTTAACCGACAAAAGTTACCTCTAGACATGTAGGCTTTTGGCTGGTGGGTTTGTTTTGCCAAAAAGCAACTAGGATCATTGGATCCTTATTTTCAATATTTTAGCTCAAATTCTAGTGAGATTATCATTACTATGATGAGCAACTAATACAATCAAGAATTGTACAATACAATTCATTCACGTAGAAGATTTTACATAGTTCCATCATTAAGTGATATCATGGCTAGCTAATTAAGCAGTCTCGGATAACGGTGAGAGGCCAACAATCGATTGATTCATAAACCCTTGCAAGGTAAACCTAAACACACGGAGCGGTGCCCCAACAGAGCCGACACTGACCAAACGGTTCCCAAAAATCCTCGGGTTGGGATAGTAGCCTACAGTCCCGGGTACAAGGCTATCTGGCATGCCCCACCTAGTACACCCAGCCTCACACAAGTACCCTCCTCCCGGTTGCAATCCGGGCAGGAGACGAATCGAGAGTAGTAGTAGTAAAATCCTGTGTCGTCTCATTAAGGTACTAGGCTTACCGGTCCCATTCCCGACAAGTGCTTAGTACGTTCAAAAGCTTAGCCCACGAAGCCACTGGACCGGAGCCAAAATCCCATGCTCTTACCACATGAGCAATCTATTTATAAAAGGGGTGATTCCAAGAAGGAAAATCCTATTCTCGCGAGTGACGAACATCACTCGACTTTTACCGGGTCCTTAGAGCATAGCATCTAACGACCTAGCATACTTGTAAAAGAACATAGGCACCTAGGGATCATGCAACTAGGGTTTCATTCAATTCCTGAACGTAAATGCACATAGAATAACAAGATAGTTGCATAAATTTAAATAAAATATGGGTTAATGATAAAACCAGGGCTGCCTTCGTTGGCACAAGAGGTTAGACAAACTTCCGGACTTTGGTCCGGGTCTTGCTCTACGGTGACGTAGTGCACGTCTCCTCCAGCTCCCTCGTTCACGTCAGCTGGCACAAGCGTGTAGCTACCGTCGGGGACTTCTACACGGAGAATGCAGATGCAAGACTTAATTGGGAGTTTGAGTTAATTCATCACAAAACCACTTTTGGCAACCACGGGGTGCATGGTTGACCACATTCACCTAGATAAGGATACATTCAACATACTCTTTCTAAAAAGGAGCATTGTGTGATGCTTTATTAGCTAGACTTTTTAACGGTGACTATGTACATATATAAACAAATAAATTAATTTAATTCTCACAAAACAGCAAGGGGTTGGTTATAAACTAGTTAGCAAGTTTTATTACACCAACACATAATCCTTAGGTGAGGTTTGTGATTTTTCCAATTAATTTCAATATTAAACCTACAAAGGTTCTTTTACTATTATTCAACAAACAATTCATAAAACACCAAGGGTGGTGCTCCCTGATCTCAAAGTGTCTAAGACTAACCACTGATCACACATGCACACTTGCTTAAGCTATAAAAATAAATATTTCAATTATGGCATTTCTATTCAACACTTTCGTGATGGTGATTGTGTACACATCTATAAAGAATATCTTATTCAAATACCAATAGCAAGGAAACCTTACTTTTATGCTACAAATTTACTTTCCTTACTCATTTATTTAACTTATGTACAAAAGGACGTATTTTTCCTATTTTTCCTTTACTAGATTAATCTAGTTTGCACTCCTTTAATCAACCAATCATGCTCCAAACTTGTACAAGAGTGCCACTGGTCCTAATGACCAAGAACACTCCCTTGGACAACAAGTAACTAGTTTTTGCACCACTGAATTTAAATGCACAAAATAAAGGCATTTCTAGCTAACAAATAGAGGATTAATGCATATTAAAATAAATATAACAGAAATGAACCCACTTTCTCCTACAGATGCTTTGGTCCAAAACAATCCTAGAGAACCAATAAACACACCTATAGTCCTTATGGATCTTGCTATGCCTATTTATGATTAAAAACAAGCATAAATAAGGAAATAATATTTCTAACAACGATAAAATCATGATAAATTCACCAGAGGTGCATTTGAACATTAAGAGACAATAGACAGAAGTTAGGCTCAAAAATAATTATATTTTATGCTACAAAATCATCTAGGCAGATTTGTCAATAACACAAGATAATTTATATAAAAAGATTCCTTTAGTAATTTTGTGTAATTTTTGGCACAGGACCTACACATGCTAGTGCTCACAACATATCCAAAATCCAGCTCAAGATCATGGATGAATTTTGCAGAATCACAGATCTAGGTAAAATGGTTTTCTATTTTTCATGCAAAAACTAAAGCTCAAAAGTATATACATGCTTTGGAAAAGCTGTAGTTCTGGTTACACAGAACACAACAAATTAGGGTTTCCAATTTTTGGATTTTTCTGTGATTTTATACAATTTTTCCAAGTTGCAGGTAAAACACACAAAAGAGGAAGATACGTTTTGCGTGTGGCCCCCTGGAAAACTTCAAAAGATCACAGACAAGGCCCTAGTTTGCACCAAACTCCCTGGAACTATTTGGGGCTTTGCAATGTGGTCCAAGGGGGCAAGGGGCGGCGCAGCCGGCCGGATTAAGGCGAGGCCGGCGGCGGGGTTGGCTGGGGAAGTGGCCAGGATGGAGGAGGGGTTCACCTTGGCTCGGTTGGTGACCTGAGTTTGGGCGGAAATGTTGCTGGTGAGCTCTCGCGGCAGGGCCGGGCGGCGGTGGCCGCGGGCGGTGCCAATGCCGGCGATGCACGGGCCGAGAAGGATGGTTAGGGGCCGGCGAGGTTCATGAGACACCAAGGGAGGCATGGAGGTGGTCGGGCGGCAGTGGAGTCAAGCTGGAGGGGCAGCTCCGCGTGCGCCCACAATGGTGGAGCAGCGGCGCAGCTGCTCAGCCAGAGCACAGTGCGCGCGGCCAGCGAACGCCTGCTACTTAAATAGGCGCGGGTTGCTTGGTGAAGAAGTCACGCCCCCCCACGCACGTCAAGTTATGGGCATGGAAAGGCGGCGACACCAGTGGTCAGGCGGCGCGGCGGGCGTACGCGTGGCTCGAGTGGGGTGGGTGATAAAGGTGGTGAAGGCGCCGTCCAATGCCTCTGCACTTGCCGCGTGGAGCCCGTGGGACTGGCGGTCGCAGCAGGGCACTGGCGGTTGCGCCGGTCGGTCGGCGGCGCGGCCGGCGTGGCCACGCGCGCGGCGTCGCGCGTGGGCGCGAACGCCTGGCACCAACATCTTGTAGAATTTGACTTTGCCCTGTTCAACTGCATTTTACTCCAAATTTTTGAACTGAAGTAGGCAAACCTTTGAATACCAAAGTTGTAGATCTTGCATTACTCTACAACTTTCGTAAAAGGAATAGGGTCTTTTTCTCCACCGTTTGTGCACAAGAACCATGCCAAGTTGGCAGTTTCCTGGGCGCTAGTGAATAGTTACTCAGGACGTTGACTTGAATTTTCACCTATTTAGGCTTCAAATCTCAAATGCCACTCAACATGAAAGTTGTGTCCCTCGACAAAACACACAACTTTTACATTGGGAGATTCTGAAGTGTTTAGGTGAAACCCGGAGAACGCGGCAAAAGTACCGGTTGACACTAGTGGGTCAAAAGGAGTCAAGGGGTTTTGAGTAGGGTTTTGACCAAGGTTGACTATGGTTGACCAAAAGGGGTCATTAGGGGTCATTGGTGATGGTTTCGAGGTGATGGCCCAGGTTGACCGTCGTTTGACCAAAGTCAACACTGTTGGCCTGCTCATTAGGCTTAACAAATCCGGTTGAAAACCTGGGGCGTCACACCAGGTGCACGTACTGGACCAGCCCCTACCATATCTCTCGCGCTATGCTGCTGTCAAGCCTTAGTAATGAAGGTAAGTTTCCCTCCTTCGCTTATAAAATCGAGCCGCACTCGCCCCGTGCGTGTGCTCACCGACACCACCAGCCAGGGCGGCCGCCGCTTGCCATTGAAGGCTGCAGGCCGAGCTCCAACTTCCAGTGTGAAACTCACTATTTGACCTCACCTGCACCACCACACGTACCTACCGGAGATTTCTGAGCCATGGGCTGGCATGCCTTGGCCGCTATTTCGCTCCACCACGCGGGCTCACCGGCGATGTCCGTGCCCCATCTTTGACCACCAATCGAACCCTAGGTGAACCTTTAAGTTTCCCACACCCTCCCCACCTATCTCGCCGTCGGCTGGCCGATTTCCGGTGATCCCCCGCCGCCGGTCGAGCCTAGGCACCACATTGCAGAGCCCTAGATCTTCCCAAGGGCCTATGTGTGAATCTAGGGACTTAAAGGTAAAGATGAGGGCCTACCGGCGAAACCAAACCTAATCTAGGGACTTGCTGACATATTAGATTCTTATAGTTTTTAGTGTCTATGTTGAATCTTAGAAAATTCGTAGGAAATGGTTGAAAAATAATAAAAAAGTAAAACTTATTTTGTTGGTTTCCATGTGACTAAATCTACAAGTTTTTCAAAGCATGACCGTACTTTTGAGTTCTAGATTGTGCACGAATAATAGAAATCAGTTAAACCTAGATCTGCTGTAGTTCAAAATCTACCCATGATCTCAAGCTGGATTTTGGATATGTTGTGAGTAATGTCAACTCTAGGCTCTACACCAAAAATTGAAGACAATTACTGTGTAGATCCTTTAATATGATTTATCTTGTATTTATGCTGAATCAGCCTTAATGATTTTTGTAGCCAAATATATATATATTTTCGATCTCAACTTCTGTATATGATCTTTTTATGCCTAAGTACACCTTTGGTGAATTAATCAAGATTTTATATCTTCCAGAGATATTTATTCTTGAAATATGCTTAATTTTCAACATAAATGCATAACTCAATTCTAGAGTAGCTCTTGGTGTGTTTGTTGATTTCCTAGCCTAGATTTGAGTCGGAGAACCAGTGAGAGAAAGTTGGAATCCATTTGTTGTGTATTAATTTTATATGCATTTCTCATGTTTTGGTAGCTAGATTTTGTTATTTTTGATGGAATTAATTCATAGCTCTCCAAAGTGTGCATGTGTATTCAGTTGCTTTGTTTTAGGTTCATAGTGCATCAAAAATATCCTCCACTAAATTTTATGAATTTATTTATGAATAAAAGCAATGGGAGCCTTTTAAGCTTAATATTAACTTAAGTTGGGAAAATCACCAACACTTACCTAATGACCTCATGTTGTGTGGTAAATGATGCTAAAGACTAAGTGTCACCAACCCTTTGCTGTTTTGTGAAATTAAATTAATTTAATTGTATAAATATGTACACAATCGCTATCAAAAAGAATTAATGATAAATCACCACCTAACATTACTTTAATAGGAAGAATATACCAAATGTGTATTTGTCAAGGTGAATATGGCCAACCATACTCTTCATGGTTGTCATATGTTGTTTTGTAATTAATTGAATGAAAACCAACAATTAAATCTTGTATTTGCATCCTCGTGTAGATCTCCCCAACAGTAGCTGTACGCTCTTGCCGGAAGGAGGAGACGAAGGAGCAAACGGAAACGTGCACTACGTCACTGTAGAGCAAGACCTGGACCAAAGTCCAGAAGGGCCCAAGGCCAACCTTGCTGGCGAAGGCAAGCCCCAGATCACTAATCCTTCTTTTTAAAATTATGCAATTATCTATGCTATGTTTGTGCATTTATGTTTCAGGAGTTGAATGAAACCCAAGATGCATGATCCCTAGGTACCTATGCTCTTTCACTAGTATGCTAGGTCGATAGCTACTATGCTATAGGATCGGTACAAGTTGGGTGATGTTCGTCACTCGCGAGAATAGGTTCTTATGTTGGAATCATAAGATCTTATAAATGGATTGCTCATGTGGTAAGAGGATGAGATTTGGGCTCCGGTCCAGTGGCTTTCGTGGGTTAAGCTTTTGAACGTACTAAACACTTGTCAGGAATGCGACCAGTAAGCCTAGTACCTAATTGATGCAGTGAGGGAACCTTTCCCTACTACACCTGGGGCACAAGGATGTGTCCCCCTACTTGCAACAGTGTGGTACCTTTGTGAGTCTGGATGTTCGTGTGGCAGCGATCCAGTAAGCCTTGTACCAAGGAATGTAGATTCTGATCACGAGCAGAAGATCGATCGACGAGAACCGCCTGGTCAGTGTATACCCCATTTCATTTTTTTGGACCTTCTTGGGGTATGCATTCTTCCTTGTGTTTAGGTCCACCTTGCAAGGTTATTAATCAATCGATTGACGACCTCTCACCATTATCCGAGACTGCTTAATCAACTGGCCACGATATCCCTTAATGATGGAACTTCGTGAATATTATTGCGTAAATTTAATTGTATTGTACAATTCTTGGTTGATTTAGTTGGCTCACTTAGAAATGGTAATCAACTAGAATTTGTGCTAAAATATTGAAAGTAAGGACCTACTTTTTGTTGCTTTTCAGCAAAAGAACTCCACCGACCAAAAAGCCTCTCATGTCTAGAGTTTGGTAATGTAGTTGTCACCCGACAGTTAAGTCTTGCTGAGTACTAGTATACTCAGCCTTGCTTTATAAATGTGGTTGCAGGTGTTGTTTGGCATGGAGAGATTCCACCCGGCAGGGAGTTGGAGTGGTTGGAGGACGACGAGTGATGGAATCACGAATGGCCTCCTGTGATGTTTATCATTTCGCTAGTTTATTATTTCGCTGTTTTCGAACGCTGAACCTTTACTTATCATGTCGTGAACATTGGTTTGTACTAATTAAACCCTTTGGGTTAAAGTTGGATTTAATTTGTGTTTGTACTCTGGACTCGCATTCGTGTGAGTTTTAATGTATATGTTCGACCCTCTGTGTTATTCAAGTGATTTATCGGGCTTTGACCCGACAACCAACGACGAGATAGTACTTTATTGTCGCCCAATGGTCAAAGTGGATTAGTTTAGGCGATAGTACAATATTTTCCTAGGCGGGTTGTCACAGCTGGTACCAAAGCGATTATATGCACCAGAGTTTAATTAACAACCTTAATCATAGGTTTTTGAATAAAATTTGCCAAGATTGTTTGGATTTGCAAATTACATTGGTCCGTTAAGGATGGATTTAGACTGGGAGGCCGTAGAGGAAATTTTTGGGTCCTTTCAAGTGGCTTAAAATCTATGGTTTATTTTGCTAACTTCCAGCACATTTCATTCTTGTCAGAACTTACTTTCTGTACAACCATACTAGTTCATCACATTTTGCCATACGTGGTGGTGCAATAGGAAAATCCTGTGAGTGATGGATGGGACCTATTCTAATGGGAAACCACGTCGCGTCCGTGTCTCATCACATTTTGCCATACGTGGTGGTACCACATGAAAGTCATGGGAGGGATGGATGGGACCTAATCCAAAGGGAACCCATCGTCATGTATGTGTCTTGCCACGTTTTGCCATACGTGGACGTTCCGCATTGTGGATATGCGAGGCAAGGATGCACTCCATTCAAAAGGAGAGTATTTAAGGTTGGACGTTGTCCATGCTGCGGCGATGCATGGTTACCATTTCTATAGTGAACGGTAATGTGTGTGGACACTTCCGTGATGTGTTGGCATGGAAGGTTCTTTTCTGCAGGTACACTAACAACGCTCCGTTAGTCTCTAAGTGAGTATCGAATACTGCTCGAGTAGCTATCATAATGAGAGACGAATAAAAGCCTTGCCACCGGCACTAACTCCATTTTGGCTTAATTGCTTAGTGAGGACAAATAGGTCATTCTTGCATCATGATAAAAACCCGCTGAATGATAAAAAGATCACATGTGTTGTTCCCCTTAAAAAATGATCATAATAACAACAATAACAATCTCTAAATCGAATCTAAAGTTTGTTGTTGGACCGTCATGTTATCCTTGTTGTCGTGACCTTTTCTCAGACCTATTCTGCAGAGTTTCCGTATAGGTGATCTCTACCCCAGTGCTCCATATCTATCCAAGTTTCCACTGAAAAATCATTTCATGATCATAGGTTTTCAGATCTCAAGCTATACTCAGATAGTAAACCTAGGTCTTGTCGTTTTCTGGAACACGTCACTCTGAATCTTGCACCGTTGATTCGTGTTCCTAACTAATCTAGCTTAACCCTGGAGAACCAAATTGTTGTTCCATGAAGTTACCAAGTTGCCAGAAAAATTTTGACAAATTTGGGAACTTTGGTTTTGGAAGTTGGAAATTTTCATTTCAATGAAGTACGACTGTCTTGAGTCTGACTATTTGGTCAATTTGAGTTTTTGTCGTACATGTTCTACTTGTTGAGCAAGCTTACGAACATGTGACTAATGAAAACTCAAAATTTTCAGATGGTGGGCTCGACACGTAGTACTCCGAATGGTTTCAGCGATTGTAGTGACTGCAACCAGCCACCACCACCACAGGACCTGACATCAGTAGCTACTCAAACTGAGATGATGCGCCAAATTCTTCTACACCTGTAGCAACAATCGCAGCAGCAGCAGTTCCATGGGAATCGAATAGATGCCCAAGGCCAAGTGACTGAGTACAAGAACTTTTTGGATATGAATCCATTGCAGTTCGTCGAGGTGGAAGAACCCCTCGATGCTGACGCTTGGATTCGGGCCACTGAAGCCATGTTCGCGGTGTTCACCTTGTTATGTTTAGAAGGACGCAAGGCTAAATTCGTGGCATTGCAGCTTCTTGGTTCTGCCTTGATGTGGTGGGAACACAACAAATCCATGCAACAGCCTGGTTATGAAATCACTTGGGAAGAATTCAAAAAGGCTTTCGAACCATCACATTCCTATGTCACTTACAGATAGGAAAATGCGAGAGTTATTGGTTCTCAAGCAAGGCTCAGACATGGTGTACCAATATGCGCAGAAGTTTAATAACCTCTGCCAATATGGATGATATCATGTGGATACAAATATGAAGAAGATGGAGCTTTTTCTCGAAGGCCTTAATAGTGAATTGTGTGGATGGCTGAATCTGGTAAAATTTGACAGCTACCACATGCTAGTGAACAAAGCTATCTCACAGGAAGATGCCCCAAGCTAAGAGGAAGAGAAAGGCTAACTCCATGCCCATTAATGCGCAGCTTCGCAAGTTTCCCATGGCACAGAAGACTCCAACGAACTTCCAGCAAGTATTCCAGTCGGAAAGATGGACTAAGCAGTCCAAGGATCAGCCTCAAGCAAATCTTCACCTCCTCAACACTCAACAGCCGACTCCAAAGCCTATTGTACCCAGTCCTAATGGTAGCAGTGGGCGTCGTTGTTTCAAATGTGGTGATCCTGGACACTTTGCTAAGGCCTACCTACAACCTTGCCAGGCCAATAAACAACACTAGTTAACTCGGCTGAATCAGAGACAAGTTTCAAAACCTAACAACAAGGGCAAGAAGAAGGTTACTCAAGCCAGGAAGGGCAGACTCAACTTCACTTCTGTGGTTGATATTCCAAAAGGAGCACCAGTAATGATGGGCACATTCTCTATTCGAGGCAAACCTATCCGGGTATTGTTTGACTCTGGTGCTACATATAGTTTCATAAATGGAAAGACAATGAGCAAATTAGGACTGAATTCAAGCAATACCAATGAGGCATTTACGATTAAAACAGCAGGAGGGAACATCTCTTCCGAGTTGGTGACCAGGGGAGTACCCTTGCAATTAGGCAGAAGAACAGTTGACACGAACCTTATCATTTTGGGATTAGAAGGCATGGATGTCATTCTAGGAATAGACTCGATGAACCGGTGAAGGACCAATTAGGCGAACCAGAGAGGGGGAGTGAATGGGAGCTGATAAAAATTCTTCTCGAAGGAGACGAGAACTCCAAGATGAACAGGGCTTCCAAAACACATCTCTGACTCCACTACCCAAGTTGGCCAAGGCCACGCAGCCACTAGAGTGCTACTGGTCCTAGGAACCAACAACCACCAACACGAACTCAAGAACGCAACAGAACTAGCAACTCGAGCACTGCTGACCTGCACCGGTCAGACCGGTGAGAAGCACCGGTCAGACCGGTCCCTGTTGGAACTCACCACCAGTTCCTAAGAACTTCCACAAAAGCCTCCTACACCGATCAGGCTGGTATAGCACGCTGGTCAGACCGGTCTAAGCCAGGAAGCCCCAATAATCCAAACCAACCTTCCGAGCTCCGAAACGACCCAAACTCGAAACAACAGCAACACGGGACAATAGGGAACACACCAGAGAGTTCAGCCGAGGCAAAACTCACAAGGCCTCTACACCGGTCAGACCGGTGAGCAGCACCTGTCAGACCGGTCAGCTGGGCCGCTCGGGGATGAACAGCACCCGCGGGTCAACTCCTCCAAATCCAACTCCCGATGTCCCGAATCGCTCCACGGATCTGTGCAAGACTTTGGGGATTGTAGGAACACATCATGGGCCCTCCATAGCCAAGATTTGGTCCACCAAAACATTCAAAATTGAGAGGAATCGAAGAAATCTCACCAAGAACGCCTCTAATCCTAGAGCCAAGAAAACCCCAAAATCAAGCCTCTTTGACCACGGATTTGGGAGGGGAATTAAAAGGGAAAGAACCACGAATGAAAGGATCAAGATGTCGACTAGAGGGGGGGGGGTGAATAGTCGAACCTGAAAATCACAAACTTTTTCGCAATTGTTAGACCGAGTCCGGAGACTCGGATATTTTTCCGATACTCGGGAAATCCGGAGAATCCGGGAAAATGTCCGGATAGTCCGGCCTGCTAAAGGGGGATTAAATCGACAGGATTTAAACTTGCTCAAAAGTAAATCTGTGAAAATAGGTTATGCAATGAAGTGATATAAGCCTGTTTATCCACTTAAAACCTGTAGGAACCTCAGCACGAAGTAGATCGGCACCAAACCCTAGATAAGTGTTCAAGCAAGATACAAGCATGCAACAAGATGAACAAGCACAAGAAACACAGGATTTGTTACCGGAGTTCAACCTCACACCTTGAGGTCTACGTCTCCGTTGAGGTACCCACAAAGGGTGGACCTTTACACCTAGGTCACTTTCCTCCCTCTAGCGACCACGAAGATCAAGCTAGAGTTACTTACTCAATTTCGGGGTAATACAAACCTCCTTGGGCGCCACAACTTTTGGATGCTCCAAGGCAACGCCTAGCCGGCTAGGAGCTCAAAGCTCCAAGAGTAACAAACACGAATTTTGCCAACCAAGCGAAGAACTAGGTGCTCTAGAGATGGAAATCAGCTCACTAGCACTCTCCAAGCCCTTGCTCTCAAATCCTCTTAACTCCCTCAACAAATCTCACCAACTTTGAGCCAAAGGGGGAGAGAGGGGGAGTAAATGAGAGTTGCAGCTGTTCAGGACGAAAATGGCAGGAGAGAGAGTAAATGAAGGGGTGGAGGGGGCTTTTATACCCCCTCACCCAGAATATAGCCGTTGAGGCTTTATGACTCGGAGTATCCAGGTTAAATCCGGACTCTCCGGGAAGTCCGGAGTCTCCGGGCCAAAACCCGGACACTCCAGCCTTCCAAGTCCAGCACCCAAGATAAGATTCCCGTGAATGTGTTGGTGCAAAGGTGTCTCTCATAGGTTTTGTTTTAGCCACTAGAGCACCTGTTCGACCCTTGGAAGACATAATTCCTGTCCCTCTTGATAGTACGGCATTCCTAGGACTCAAATTCAAAAGTAAAAATAAATAAGCCGTCTTTGGAATCCTTTTAGAGCACCACTTTCTTTTGTGTAGTCAACGAGCTGTGCTTGATGCCATACATAATTTTAAGACCTGCTCATGGACTAGATAAACTCATTAGCCACTTAGGTCTGTGTCATTATATCACCAAAACCCACTTAGTGGGCCAAGATACTCTTCAATCTCCCCCTTTTTGGTGACTAATGACAACACAACTAAGTCATATAAGAGATAAACAATGAATATTTAAAGCTTTTGTAATACTCCCCCTTAATGTGTGCATTTTGATTTTGAATATCAAAGGTCCTGTTAGGGCCAATATTTTGCACAACAAGAAAAGCAAGAGGGTATTACAATAGTGGGGTGCTTGTGATGTGCAACAAATTACAAGGTGAAATGCTCATGACAGATTATGCACTCAACAAAAGATAAAAGAAATCTGGTGCTGAGAAGTCCGGATTCTCCGGGCTAGGTCCGGAGTGTCCGGAAAATCCGGATACTCCGGGAAAAAGTCTGGAGTCTCTGGGCTTCAGCAAAGCAGCAGAAAAACAGAAATCATACAGTTTCAATCTAGCATAAGCTGTCCTTAGCAGATAAAAAGCAGTTAAAAAAATCCCACAAGCACACAAGCAATTGTCTCAAACTCACATAGTTTCACACGAGCGAAAATAAGAGTTATTACAAACCGAGTTCCAAATTCAAATTATTACAAACCAAGTTCATTGTTTTGACGACACAAATAGATAATATCACTCCCCCTTTGGCATCAAGCGCCAAAAAGGAAGTGAAGAGCAGCGGAGTCACTCGGAGTCGTCGTCCTCCTCCTCCTCTTCTTCTTCTTCTTCATTGCCCTCCTCTTCCTCTTCTTCTTGGGCACCTTGGGCGTCCCACTCCGCAAACGGGTCATCGAACTCTGGAAGCTCGCGGTAGGGGTCGGTGGGGAGGCCAAGGTGAGACTTAATCTCGATGATGTCGCGCCGGTTCTCATTGGTCTCCGTGGCAATGGTCTTGCACATGCTGAAAATGCTCTTGAGCACTCTCTTGATCATGGAGCCACGGTGACAACGAGGAGGTGGTGAAGAGGAACGCGCAGCGGGTACATCATCATGGGACGGAGCTGCACTCGACGATCCAACATATTTACGGCCTTTGGGAGGCCTCTTGGCACGATCACGGAGGTGGCGAAGGGGCTCATGGACAACATCTTTGGGGTAGCGGACATTGGTCACTCTCTCAATCATATACATGAGATAGGGGGCATAAGGAAGATGTTTCATTGGATCATTCATGGCCCTCCTCAACTCATTCCAAATAAAGTCAAAGACACAAAAGCCTTCTTCATCCGGTGCCATTCTATTGAGAAGATTGGGAGCAAAATACCTCAAAGCTGTCACATCTCCAATCTTAGGGTCGATAGTGGCACGGAAGAATTGATTGAGATAGTAGTATTAAGGATTGAGTTGGTCCGCTTTGCCCTCAATGGCCGCATCTCAGCTAGGAAACATGAAGGGGAGCTCCTTGGGCTTGTATTTGTTCTCATTGTGCACGGGGGTGCGCCTTTCATCCTTAGAACCAAGACCCAAGAGCCGAGAGAAGGTCATGTAGTCAATTGTGCACTTTTGGCCTTGAGTTGTCCATGTGATGGTGTTGTCATGAGGATTGAAATAGTAGGAACAATGGAATTGAGCAAGGATTTCTTTGTTCCAATTGTACCTAAAGCCCATGATGTCGTAGAGCCCGACCTCCGTGCACTTGTCAATTACAGAGTTGAACACTGTGTTGTTGAGCTCCTCATAGTACTTCCAATCAATGTACTTCATAGGCACAATGGGTGCCATGTTCTTGGAGGCCAACTTGGGATTGCGGATCACTGATTGATAGAAGTCCCGGTGGGAGTCACACCAAAACCTAGCCTCAAGTCCCTCTCCCTTGAGATAACGATAGACATTTTCCTCCCTTTGCTCCCTCACTGCTAGGGAGTT
Organism: Cenchrus americanus; assembly: GCA_947561735.1. NCBI lineage: Eukaryota > Viridiplantae > Streptophyta > Magnoliopsida > Poales > Poaceae > Cenchrus > Cenchrus americanus. The sequence goes on from OX387241.1 coordinate 123,934,501, forward strand.
CCTCGAGTAGTCCCTGATCATGTGCTCAGCAAATCCAAGAACTGAGCCTGGGTCCCTTAGCTTGATAGGTGTCTCAACCACTCAGACATTGGGTGGAAGGGTAGGGATGAGTCTAGGAGGGGTTTTAGGACAGATGTGAGCAGCTACTCCTTGTCGATGTTTAGGAGGAACTCGACTAGCTGGGCGGCTTTGGTGGATATAGGGGGCTTGATGGCTCTTTTTGGGATGGGGCTTGTAGCGGGAGCTTTCTTTGGCTGGCCCCTTTCCATGACGACGAGGAGGCTCAGGGGATTGCTTATAGGTTTCATCCTCAAATTCGTCATCATCACTTTCCGTTTGCTCCTCCTCCTCCTCCTCTACAATTTCTTCTTCACTCCCTTCGGCATAGGAGGGAGGAGGGTCACCCCGTCTGGGTCTTGAGCTGCGCTGAGAACTTTCTTACCCCAAGGCTTCTTGCACGGCCCGAAAAGCGGCGGGGTCATGCCTAGCCTTGGTCCTCTTTTGGGTGGTGGGCTCCTCATTGCCACGGCTGACCTTCAACCTGACCATCTTGGGAAGAGAAGGGAAGGGGCTTGGATCCTTTGAAGCTTGAGTAGATCCTTCTTCTCCGCACCTTGGAGACTTCAAATCCTCACTTCTCACACGATTTTGATGGTTGGGAGGCAAAATCGCCTAAGGGGATGAGAGGGGGCGACGGGGGTGAAAGGGCACGGTTAAGAGATGAAGTGTGGGTGAAAAAGAAGTTTTCACCGCGGTCAAAACCCTTATATACCTTTAAAACCCGGAGTCTCCGGGTCAGGTCCGGACTATCCGGGAAACTCGGAGTGTCCGGCCTTGACCCCGGATACTCCGCTCCCCCTGAACTCAGCGAGCAGATTTTCAAGGACTTTGATTTAGAATGGATTTGGAAGGTTGCTTATGTGATAAATGTGAGCTTGAGCAGTATCAACACCTTGGACTAGCCACAAACAAGCAATGAGAACAATAGTCCAAGTGTTGTACCTAAAGATCCAAATTTTTCAAAAACAAATGCAATACAAGCCTTTTCACAAATCTTTTGTTTTAAAAAGTCCTGTACTAGGTCGCTCAACTATGTGCATGATCTCAAGCCGAGTTACAAGAATCCAGGATATTTAGCTCACTCCTCAAAGCACAAAACCTTAGTTCATCAATAGGCTTTGTGAAGATATCGGCTAGTTGCTTATCGGTGCTCACATGACTTAGAGCGATATCTCCTTTGGCTTCGTGGTCTCTCAAGAAATGGTGTCTTATGTCTATGTGCTTTGTTCTTGAGTGGTTTACGGGGTTGTTCGCTAGCTTAATGGCACTCTCGTTGTCACACAAGAGTAGCACCTTGCTAAACTTGCAACCAAAGTCTCTCAAAGTGAGCCTCATCCAAAGTAGTTGAGCACAACAAGCGCCGGCTGCAACATACTCGGCCTCGGCGGTGGAAAGGGCAACGGAGTTTTGTTTCTTGCAACTCCAAGACACCAAGGACCTTCCAAGGAATTGGCAAGTCTCGGATGTACTCTTCCTATCTACTTTGCAACCGGCATAGTCCGAATCAGAGTAGCCAAGTAGATCGAAAGTGGAGCCCTTAGGATACCATAAACCAAGGTTAGGAGTATGAACCAAGTATCTAAAAATTCTCTTAACGGCCATTAGATGGCACTCCTTAGGATTAGCTTGAAACCTTGCACACATGCACACACTAAGCATAATATCGGGCCTAGATGCACAAAGGTAAAGTAAAGAACCAATCATGGAGCGATATACCTTTTGATCGATGCTTTTGCCTTCTTCATTTAGATCAAGATGTCCATTTGATGGCATAGGTGTTTTGATGGGCTTGGCGTTGTTCATGTCAAACTTCTTAAGCATGTCGTGGGTGTACTTGGTTTGGCTTATGAAGGTGCCATCCTTGAGTTGCTTGATTTGAAAACCGAGAAAGAACTTCAACTCTCCCATCATAGACATCTCGAATCTTTTAGTCATGATCCTACTAAACTCATCAACCCAAATTTGATTAGTAGAGCCAAATATGATATCATCAACATATATTTGACACACAAATAAGTCATTGCCTTGTTTACGAGTGAAGAGAGTAGGATCGGCTTTGCCTATTTCAAAGCCTTTCTTTAAGAGAAAATCCTTAAGGCATTCATACCATGCTCTAGGGGCTTGCTTGAGCCCATAGAGCGCCTTATGGAGCTTGTAGACGTGGTTTGGGAGTTGTGGATCTTCAAAGCCCGGTGGTTGCTCAACATAGACTTCTTCGGAGATTGGACCATTTAAAAGGCACTCTTGACATCCATTTGATGTAGCTTGAAGTTGTGATGAGTGGCAAAGGCTAGGAGTATACGAATTGCTTCAAGTCTTGCCACCGGTGCATAAGTTTCTCCAAAATCTAAGCCTTCTACTTGAGTATAACCCTTTGCAACCAATCTAGCTTTGTTCTTGGTCACCACGCCATCTTCATCTTGTTTGTTGCGAAACACCCACTTGGTTCCAATCACATTTTCTTTGGGGTGTTCCACTAAGGACCAGACTTCATTCCTAGTGAAGTTGTTGAGCTCTTCTTGCATTGCCATCACCCAATCAGCATCTCCAAGAGCATCTTCGACCCTAAGAGGTTCCAACATGGAAACAAACGAGTAATGTTCACAAAAATTTGCTAATCTTGAACGAGTTGTTACCCCTCTACGAATGCTTCCAAGAATGTTATCAACGGGATGATCCCGTTGAACACTTTGTCGAACTCTTGGATGTGGGTCAGACACTTCTTGTTGAATCAAGTCCTCATCTTCTTGACTGCATTGTGGCATTTCAGCAGCAGGTCCGGAGTCTCCGGGCTTATCTCCGGAGTCTCCGAGTCTCCGGGTTTTTGCCCGGACACTCCGGGTTGCGCAGTTGGAGGCAGATCAGCAGCATCTTCAATTATGCAGTCCTCATCTTCTTCTTCTTGAGGCTTGATTTCTCCAATGGCCATCCTCCTTATCGCTTTTTCTGCAGGTACTTCCTTGCCTACACACAATTCATCAACTTGCTCCTCTTGAGAGCCATTAGATTCATCAAACGTCAAGTCACACGTGACTTCAACACAACCGGTGGTTTTGTTGAGGACACGATAGCAATGAGCGTTTGAGGCGTAACCAAGAAAGATGCCTTCATCAACTTTAGATGCAAACTTAGAGCTTTTGGGCTTCTTGTTGAGAATGAAGCACTTACAACCAAAAACTCTAAAGTAAGAGACATTAGGCTTTTTACCAATTAGGAGCTCATAGGTGGTCTTGTGGCGAAGCTTGTGAAGATACAAACGGTTGATAGCATGACACGCCGTGTTGATTGCTTCTGCCCAAAAACTATCCGAAGTCTTGTAGTCATCAAGCATGGTTCTTGCGGCTTCAATAAGAGTTCTATTCTTCCTCTCTACAATCACATTTTGTTGTGGAGTGTATGGGACGAAGAGCTTATGACCAATGCCTTCTTCATCAAGATACTCTTCAATGTTGGTGTTCTTGAACTCGGTGCCATTGTCGCTTCTTACTCTTTTGATCTTCACATCAAACTCATTTTGGGCTCTTGTTGCAAATTTCTTGAATATTTCATGAACTTTGCTCTTGTCTTTCATAAAGAATACCCAAGTGTACCGAGAGTAATCATCAACAATGACAAATCCATACTTGTTTCCCCCAACACTAACATAGGCTACCGGACCAAAGATATCAATGTGAAGTAGTTCCAATGGTCTTGTGGTTGATACAATGTTCTTGGAGGGATGAGGGGCACCAACTTGTTTTCCGACTTGACAAGCACTACAAATTCTATTTTTCTCAAAGTGAACGTTTGTTAGTCCTAGGATGTGTTCCCCCTTTAGAAGCTTATTGAGATTGTTCATCCCAACGTGAGCTAGTCGGCGATGCCAAAGCCAACTCAAGCTAGACTTTGCCAATAAGCATGTATCAAGTTGGGCTTTATCCGATGAAAAATCCACCAAGTAAAGCCTTCCCTTGAGTTCACCCTTAAAGGCAACGGAGTCATCGCCTCTTCTAAAGACGGTCACACCCTCATTAGTGAACAAACAATTGTAGCCCATCTCACAAAGTTGTGAGACGGACAACAAGTTGTAGTCCAAAGATTTAACCAAATAAACATCGGAAATTGAATGATTGATTGAGATAGCAATTTTACCAAGACCAACAACCGTTCCTCCACCATTGCCTCCAAAGGCAATGGTTTCCGTAGGATTTTCTATCATATCACAAGATGTAAACATTTTCTTCTCTCCGGTCATATAATTTGTACATCCACTATCAATCACCCATTTGGTTCCACCGGAGGAATATGCCTACAAAACAAATTATGCTTGTGTTTTAGGTACCCAAGTGAATTTGGGTCCTAGAGTGTTAGTCACAAGAATTTTGGGCACCCACACACTCCTTTTTATCATTGCTCCCTTTGTGCGAGGCCCTACATACTTGGCAACCACCTTACCCTTGTGGTTCCAAGTCAACACATAATCGGCATAAAAATTATCTTGTGAGGCATGAGGTTTGAGCTTCTTAATTGACTTGTTTGGCTTTGGGTGTGGTGCTTGTGAGGTTGCTTGGGTGCTCTTGAACTTGATTGGAGTGTTGTATCTCACTTGATTGTCATGCTTCTTGACACCCATTTGCTTCATCCCTTGCACCACATTCCTTGATCCCATAGCTTTGGTGTGGTGGTTCTTGATGAATGGGATGGGGTCTTTTGTACCTTGTTCTTGCTTACCAAGCCCCTTTCCATCCTCAAAGCCAAACTTCTTCATGTAGCTTGACCCAAAACCTTTGGTGTGGTTTTCAAACTCACCTCTCTTGGGTTCTTTCTTCTTTTCAACTATAAGTGAGTTTGACAACCTAGCAATTTTCTTTTCTCATTGCATTCATCTCGGCAACATTAGTAGCACAAGCATTTACATCAAATTTATAGCATCTAGAACAACCTTTGGTTGTTGATGTTTGAGAGTTTGAGAGAGCATCATTAGATGAAGTTGTAGCATTGTTCTTCAGGTTGTCAAGTTGAACTTCTAATGCTATGTGACTAGTCTTTAAGCTATCAATGCTCTTTTGAAGTTCAAGCTTTTCATCTTCAATTTTCTTGCAAGCATCCTTAGCTAGGAAAGATTCCCTAGTCAATTCATCTACTAACAACTTATCTTTAGCTAGGGATTTCTTGAGGCTAAGAATTTCTTTCTCCTTTTCCTTGAGCGAGTCCTCTTGCACCTTGAAACCCTTCTTTTCAATTGCAAGGGCATCCTCAAGGGCAATGGTTTTCTCCCGCTCAAGTCTAAAGAGTTCTTCTTGCACCTCAAGAGTCCCATCTCTATTCTCAATTTCTTTCATTAGAAACATAATTTTCTTAGTTGCCTTTTTACCAAAGCTAGTGATCATTTTTTCAAAATCGAAATCATTTTCACTACCATCATCTAAGGGAGGGGTATGAGTGTCAACCTTGGAGCCCCTAGCCATGAGGCAAGTGTGGGTGAAGTCATCTTCATCATCGGTGAGATCTTCAAATAATGATGACTTGTTGATTGATTCCTTAATGGTTATGGTAGCAAGACCGGCTTCTATGTCGGAGTCGGAGCTATCATCATTTGAATCCCATTCTTCACCCAAATGAGCTTCACCAACTTCCTTTCTCTTGTTCTTGTCAAGCTTGTTGGTGTCTCTTCTTCTCACTTTTATGTTAGGACACTCCGCAATGAAATGTCCTTCCTTGCCACATCCAAAGCATGGTCTCTTTGAGGTTCTCTTGGTCTTGATCTTGTTCTTGTCCTTGTTCTTGTTGAAGAAGCCACTCTTCTTGAACATTTTGTTGAACTTCTTTACAAAGAGAGCCATTTGTTCAGGGGTCATGTCCATGTCACTATCTTCATCATCATCTTCCTCGGCCATGTTTCTTGAGGTTGATGAGCTTGACCTTTTCTCCTTGCTAGATGCTTTGAGGGCCACTCCCTTGTTCTTCTCAAGTTGTTCATGCATCTTTGACATCTCTTGTGAGAGCTTGGACTCTTTGACGGTGATAAGGTGTTCTTCCATTCTTCCAATCACATCCGCCGGAGTGAACTTGTTGAATCCTCTCTTTTCCCTTATGAGAGTAGGGAGTTGAACATCCCTTGCCATGTATGCGGAGAGGATCTTGTCAACCACTTCTCTTCTTCCCCATCTTGTACTTCCAAGTGATTTGATCTTGTTGATGATCTTGTTCAATCGGTTGTACATTTCTTGTGGCGATTCATCGTCCTTGATGAAAAACTGGTTGAGCTCACTTTCTAAGGCTCGGATCCTTCCTTCCCTTACTTGCTTTGTCCCTTCATGATTGATGAACAAGGTGTCCCACACTTCTTTGGCGGACTTCAATCCATCTACCTTGTCATATTCTTCGGCCGTGAGTGAACTCTTGATGATGCGGATGGCTTGATAGTTTCTTTGTATCTCATTTGCTTGATCTTGAGATAGCGTCGCATCACCACTTGGAAATGTAATTCCCCTATTCACAATAGTCCAAAGTGCGGGATTTACCGCCATCAAATACTCCTCCATCGAGTTCTTCCACTTGGAATAGCCGGTTCCATCAAATTGGGGTATCTTCCCAATGTGGCTAGAACCCTATGGATGGTTAAAGGATAAGCGAGAATAATAGAAAGAGGTTCGAGTGTAATCCCTTGATGGTCGACGAGCGGAGCGGGTGGATCTTGCATCATCGAATTCTTCATCCTCACTATCGGAGGACTCATCACCTCTTCCGGGCGCTTGATGACTAGTGCTTGCACCACGTGTGTTGTCTCCTCGAGATGGAGGAGGCATGCCAACAACATTGTTGACGGGATCACCTTCGGCGAGAGGCGTGGCTTGATCATTTGGATTCGACATCTTCTTGACTCCAAGCGATTAGGCTTCAAACACGGAGAACCTGGCTCTAATACCAATTGAAAGGATCAAGATGTCGACTAGAGGGGGGGGTGAATAGTCGAACCTGAAAATCACAAACTTTTTCGCAGCTATTAGACCAGGTCCGGAGACTCCAGATATTTTTCCGGATACTCCGGGAAATCCGGAGAATCCGGGAAAATGTCCGGATAGTCCGGCCTGCTAAAGGGGGATTAAATCAACAGGATTTAAACTTGCTCAAAAGTAAATCTGTGAAAATAGGTTATGCAATGAAGTGATATAAGCTCGTTTTTATCCACTTAAAACACCGTAGGAACCTCGGCACGAAGTAGATCGGCACCAAACCCTAGATAAGTGTTCAAGCAAGATACAAGCATGCAACAAGATGAACAAGCAAAAGAAACACAGGATTTGTTACTGGAGTTCAACCTCACACCTTGAGGTCTACGTCTCCGTTGAGGTACCCACAAAGGGTGGACCTTTACACCTAGGTCACTTTCCTCCCTCTAGCGACCACGAAGATCAAGCTAGAGTTACTTACTCAATTTCGGGGTAATACAAACCTCCTTGGGCAGCCACAACTTTTGGATGCTCCAAGGCAACGCCTAGCCGGCTAGGAGCTCAAAGCTCCAAGAGTAACAAACACGAATTTTGCCAACCAAGCGAAGAACTAGGTGCTCTAGAGATGGGAAATCAGCTCACTAGCACTCTCCAAGCCCTTGCTCTCAAATCCTCTTAACTCCCTCAACAAATCTCACCAACTTTGAGCCAAAGGGGGAGAGAGGGGGAGTAAATGAGAGTTGCAGCTGTTCAGGACGAAAATGGCAGGAGAGAGAGCAAATGAAGGGGTGGAGGGGGCATTCCTAGGACTCAAATTCAAAAGTAAAAATAAATAAGCCGTCTTTGGAATCCTTTTAGAGCACCACTTTCTTTTGTGTAGTCAACGAGCTGTGCTTGATGCCATACATAATTTTAAGACCTGCTCATGGACTAGATAAACTCATTAGCCACTTAGGTGTGTGTCATTATATCACCAAAACCCACTTAGGGGGCCAAGATACTCTTCAAGTTCATGCATACATCCCCACCAAATCCCAAAGAGAAAGGCCTCAAAATCACTCCAAGAAAATCGCCAAGAAAGGGCTTCGAAAATCACCAAAAATAACAAATGGGAAAGACACATCCAAGCCTTGAGGAACCACGCTGAATCATCTATACATACCAATGAAGTTCATACAAGGTCTAGCTTGCTGCCCGATCATCCTTGCCTCACACAAGATCTCACCATGAAGCTCTCAAGCTAGTTCTGTGGAAATCATAAGGAAAAAGTAGGGGAAAATAAGAAAACCAAATGGGCTAAGGTTCCAAGAGATGGCTATCATCCTCTCACCACATGGGTTATATGGAGGCAACCGAAAGTCTAAAATACCCTTACTAGCTAACTAGGGATACATGCCCCTCAAGGGTGAATTTGGAATTATTTGTCTTCGCTCCATCGGATGGATGCCCAGAGACCGCAAACTTGCTTAGGCTCGATGCAAGCCTTGCGATCCCGACCTGTGTCCTCCGCTTCGAAGTCTCCAGACTTCTCAAGTATACAAAATTCATCACAAGATGCTACACATGTCCAAATGAGCAAGTTAGATACTCTACAACTTCGGAATGACATCAACATCATGATTACCAAGTTTCACAACCATTTGACGAAGCTAACATAGAATTGAGCAATTTTGCAAAAATTTACCCTCTCATAAGCAAAGTCCTAAACATGAGCAAAATATGTCAAAATGGCAAAGCCACACAAACTTCATGCTAGGACAACCATTCTAATCATAAGACCATCATAAACACCCACAAGCACCTCATGTCATGGCAAAGCCACCGAGCCATGTGCCTACTTCTATATATGTGTGACAACCGCATCTGAAATAGTTTTGTACTATCGCCTAAACCACTCCAATTGGTCATTAAGAGATAATAAAGAACCATCCCGTTGATTGTTGCTGGGTCAAAGCCCGGTAAATCCCTTGAAACACACTTAGAGGATCGAAACAAATGCATAAAAACTCACACGAAGGCGAGTCCAGGGTGCATTACACAAATTAAATCCAAATTCGCCCTTAGGGGTTTACTTATTATAAACCATGGTTCATGACATGATAAGTAAAAGTTCAGAGTTTTAAACAACAAAAATACTACTAACAATTTGAGAAGACATCATAGGAGGCCATCCATGATGCCATCACTCGGCGTCATCCACCCATTCCAGCTCCCAGTCGGGTGGAATCTCTTCAGGCCAAGCAACTTCACCTGAAAACAATAATTAAAGCAAGGCTGAGTATACTAATACTTAGCAAGACTTACTGACAAAAGTTACCTCTAGACATGTAAGGCTTTTGGCTAGTGGGTTTGTTTTTACCAAAAAGCAACTTGGATCATGGATCCTTACTTTCAATATTTTAGCTCAGATTCTAGTAAGTTAATCATTACTATAATTAGCAACTAATGCAATCAAGATTTGTACAATAAAATTAATTCACAGAGAAGAATTCACATAGTTCCATCATTAAGGGATAATATTGCCAGTTGATTAAGCAGTCTTGGATAACAATGAGAGACTGACAATAGATTGATTCGAAACCTTGCAAGGTAAACCTAAACACAAGGAGAGGTGCCCCAACAGAGCTGACATCGACCAAGCGGTTCCCTTCGATTCTTAGTTCGGGATAGATATTACAATCCTGGGTACAAGGCTATCTGGTATGCTTCCACTCAGTACATCCAGTCTCACACATGTACCCCCTCCCGGTAATGAGCTAGACAGGTGAATGCTTAAGATTAGTAATGGAAAATCCCTTGCCGCCTAGGCTTACCGGTCCCATTACCGACAAGTGCTTAGTATGTTCAAAAGCTTAGCCCACGAAGCCACTGGACCGAGAGCCCAAATCCCATGCTCTTACCACATGAGTAATTCATTTATAAAGATCTTATGATTCCAACATAAGAACCTTTTTTTCGCGAGTGACAAACATCACTCAACTTTTACCAGGCCCTTAGAGCATAGCATCTAACGACCTGGCATACTAGTGCAAGAACATAGGCACCTAGTGCTAATGCAACTAGGGTTTCATATCAACTCCTGAAATGTAAATGCACAAGCATAACAACGATAGTTGCATAATTTGAGTAAAGCATAGGTTAATGATAAACTAGGGCTTGCCTTTGTTGGCAAGGTTGGTGTTCACACCCAAATTTGGCAAAAGGCCGATCAGGCTGACACCACCGGTCAGACCAGTGTCCTTCAACGGTCTGACCGATAGGGTGTCTTGTAGCCGATCCGGCAACGGCCACACCGGTCTGACCCGTGGGCCTAACCGGTCTGATCGGTGGGCCCCGAGTCCGAATAGAATTGAGGAGTCCTTGCGGATTTCGAGTTGTAAAAGGATTCCTTGCGAGGCAGGACCTCCCGACCCTATAAATATAAAGGGCCATAGTCGTTTGAGGGATCATCACCCAATCGATCATTACTTTTTACAACTTTTGTCTCTCAAACCCTAGATTTTCCAACATCATGCTTTCCTTATTTGTCTTGACGACGACCAGGGACGTTCTGAGTGGCCTTGCCGACCCTCAGAGCAATCCTATGCGCTACCTCCGACGGGGTCCCTCTCGAGGCGGCGATCTTAGGTTTTCACCATACCTCTGCGTACACCGGTCGGACCAGTGCTCCTAACCGGTCAGACCGGTCTGGGCAGGAGCTCGGCGAGTTCAGCGTTTTGATATTCTACGCATTCTAACGCTCAGTGTGTTGACCAGAAAAGTGTCAAGATACTTTTGGCGACTCCGCTGAGGAAGAAAGATCAGGTTGCTAAAACCATTCTATCTGACCTCAACCAGATGGGTGCTCAGTGTGAACTTGACATAAACAACATTGTCACCGCGTCACTGGAAGATCTCTCTCTGGAGGAACAACAGAAGTTCAAGGCGCTACAAGAGTACTTGCAAGTACAAGTCCTCGCTGGTGTCAAGAAAGATCGATCCAGCAAGGTGGCAAGATTGAGAGAGTTCGAGCTGCCGGAGATCAGACTAAACGACAACAATATTGAGGTAATCCCCATTATAAGTAAGAAACCCTCGTCTGAAACTCCTCCTTTGAAATCTACAGTGGATAGTGATGAATTGCTTGCTTCGTACATTGTTCGTTTAGAACAGTTAAAAGATCTTGAAAAGGATAGGGCTTTAGGTTTTAATAACAATGAAGCTAATAGTAGTACTCCTAAAGCAAATCCTCAGGGGTCTCATCCTAGATTGGCACCTTTGCCTGTAAACAATGATAACTTTGCATATGGTTTGACACCAAATCCAGCATCTGGTCAGTACTCTCAGTTACAACCGTACAAGCCAAACATGGCCGCACCGGTCAGACCAATGCAGGGTACCGGTCAGACTAATGCTATGGAGTTGGTGCCCAATCAACCTTTGCCAATTTCGGTCGTGCCGAATCAAATGGTCCCTACTTTTTGTAATACAATCAGTAGTGTTGGACCTCATTATAGTACGACAATAAATGCATTGGCCTCCAAAAATATTATTCCAAACGATGTGTTTGAAAGTTACAGGCTAGCTAAAGATAAGATAGCTCCCTATTTAACTAAGGTGAATTTGGAGAATCCTTATCCACCACAGCCAAATAATCCTAATTGGGCGGAATTTAATATATTCAAGAAAGATTTGGATAATGTGGTAAAAACCAAACTTGGGGTTGACATAGGTAATACTAATTTGTATCAAAAGCCATATGATCCCGAGTTTGATAGATTTCCTCTCCCACGTGGTTGGCATATGCCTGATTTCATGAAATTTAGTGGTGATGATGACCGAACCACATGGGAGCATATTAGTCAATACACTGCACAACTAGGTGAAGCTGGTGTTTATAATGCTTTGAAAGTGTGCTTGTTTTCTTTATCTTTAACTGGCACTGCTTTTTCTTGGTTTTCTTCGCTTGCTCCCGGTTCGATTATATCTTGGGATATGTTAGAACGTAAATTTCATGATCACTTTTATAGTGGGAGCATACAATTAAAATTTATAGACTTAACATCGGTTAGGTAAGGAAGAGGTGAGACTGTCTCTGCCTACATTAAAAGGTTTGAATAAACTAAAAACCAGTGCTTTAATTTTTCAATCACTGATATGGACCTTGCAGACATTTGACTAAAAGGTTTAAGGTTATCCATTAGGGATAAGATAGAGGGATCTGATTTTCTTTCGGTTGCACAAGTTCAAGTAAGAGCTTTAGTTGTTGAAAATCGAATGAATAAAGAGAAGGATAATGTTCATTTTATTGATTATGATTATGATAGCTCGAACGATAGTGATGAAGAAGTTTATGCTACCGAGTTTGTTTGGCCCTCTAAAGAAAAATATTATTCTTGTTCACCTCTTAAGGTGGCTAGTAAAGGTCGGCAAGAAGAAATTAAATTTACTTTTGATGTTTCCAAGTGCGATCCTATATTTGATGAATTGCTTAAATCTGGAAACATCAAATTAACTCATACTATTCCTCCACTTGAAGAGCTAAAAAGACGTGCATATTGTAAGTTTCATAATTCATTTTCTCATGCTATTAATGATTGCAATGTGTTTCGTCGAAAAGTTCAATCGGCCATAAATGAAGGTCTTTTAACTTTTCATGAGATGCAAGTGGATAAAGCCCCTTTTCCAATCAACACCATGGATTTGCAGCAGCCTAAGGTACTAGTTCAGCCACACTAAGCTGAAGCAACTAAAGGCAAGAACGTGGTAATCGGGGAGGCTAGGCCCGATTTGAGAGGAAAGGAGCTAGTTTGCAAAGTTGAGTATGAGAAGACTCCTGATGGCAAAGAGACCTTCAAGGTTACAGTGAGTGCCTCTGGACATGGGGGGCAAGGGTCGTCCACACCCGTCGATCAGCAACCGTCTGAGCCATCTCTGGCCGGACTGATCAGACCGGTGGAGGTGACCGGTCAGACCGGTGTACCCCCAGGCCGTCTGAGGATGATCAAGCCAAGCCATCCGGAGATTGGAATCTGGAAACTTAATGTAGCAAAAAAATCAGGGGAGTGGTCCTAAGCCAAAGATCGGTTTCAACATGCTATTTGACAAGTAGTCCAAGCAAAAGGCCATTACAAGTGATCGGCCGTTAAAAAAGGATGAGGTCACCTACACACCAAGGAGGGTCATCTTCACCTCCAAGGGCTGCTACAAGACTTATGGGTGAACCATCACAACAAGGCCAACGCTTTACTCCACCATGGGCGTCATGAAGTTCAAATGCACCACGCTCGGTATATGACGACAATGGAGTGATGTGGGTGCCATACCAACAAGCCTTTCATCCTGGATGGAGTGGACAGACATCACCTTTTGACAGGATCTCCAGGCCTATCCAAGACCGATTGGCTCCTCGCTGATCTGGTCAGGTTCACTAGACCCGACAGGTCAGACAGGTTGCTCTCACTAGTTTGACTGGTGTGGCCAGAAAAGTCATGGCACCCCCTATGAAGCAAACTTACAAGCCAAAGAAAAAAGAGGAGGTGCAGAAGATGGAAGTTGATCCAGAGAGGACTACAGGTCAGGATATTATTCAGAATGGATCAATGGATGTTCCTATTGGAGAAGATGGCAAAAGACCGATTGTTCCAAACAATAAGGTTGTGACATCAACTCCAGAGGTGGTTGCTGCTAATGACCATGAGGCCAGTGGAAGTGGTTCCAACTCCATGTACTTCTGGCCAAGGAGGTGTCCTCCCGGATTGACTCACAAACAAAGGAGGAAGCTTCAACACTTGATATTTCAAGAGAAGAGGGAGAAGGAACTAGAGAAGCAAAGGGACGAAGCATTCAACAAGTACAAGTCTATGGTACCTCAAGGGAAAGAATGGAGAGTCAAGACCAGCTCCGAGCCAGCATCGGTCAGACCGGTGGAGGAGTCGGTCAGACTGGTCACAACGGTCAGACCGGTGGATGTCGACGGTCAGACCGATGACCTAGAGACACCACTCGGTTTCTCTTCTTCGGTTCCCATGGTTTGTGATGACAAGTTCGCATCGGATCCTACACCAGAAGACGATGATGAGCTTGTTGACTACAGTTCTTCACCCGAGCGCATGAATTTGGACATCAACATGATACACATGTCTATGAATGGTTTTGTGCTCTTGGAGGAGGACGTTGCGCATCTCGACTTTGGGCGAAAGGAAGCTATTTCCCAGAAGCCTAATGCCACTGAATATCACTTGAAGGCTTTGTACATGAAGGGACACGTCAATGGGAAGCATATTGCTTGCATGTTGGTGGATGGAGGAGCGATCGTGAACTTGATGTCGTATTCTTTGTTCGAGAAACTAGGAGGTTCAGATGATGAGCTAATCAAGACCAACATGACCGTCAGTGGTGTTAGAGGAGGCGAGCCAATGGGAGCTAAAGGTGTCATCTCTATGGAGCTCACTGTTGGGAGCAAGACGTTGGCTATGGCATTCTTCGTAACTGAGACACAAGGTAACTTCAGTCTCATCTTTGGTTGTGATTGGATTCATGCAAATCAGTGGGTGCCTTCTACCTTGCATCAATTTTTAATCCAATGGGTAGGGCGACAAGGTAGAAATTGTTCATGGTGATGCATCGGCTTGTGTTGCAGTGGCCGATAGTACTACTATGGATAATCACGAGAATCTTAAGTGCTTAACTAGTTTAGATTTATCTAATTTAAAACTTATTGATTCTACCAAAGATGGTTTTGCTACTGTTGTCATGAAGCCGATCATTGATCAGGCTAGAACCGCTCTATCGATTTGATGGATGAAAATCTGGAGTGGTTACAACAAAGGTAAGAACACTATCGGGTGCATAAGAACGATATGTGTGAGGCTATCGAAGACTTTGATGATTTGAGCAAGCTGGGAAAAGGGTCTAAGTTGGCTGATCCTTTAGAGGAGGTTGATATTGGTGATGGCACTATACCTAGGCTGACATTTGTTAACAAGAATCTTGATCCTTTGTTTAAATCTGATTTAGTAAAGTTATTAAAGGAGTATGTTGATTGATTTGCATGGAACTACAATGAAATGCCTGGTTTAATTCATGATTTAGTTGAGCATCATTTACCTATTAAACCTTGTTTTAGGCCTTATAAACAACCTTGTAGAAACTTTAATCCTGATATTTATGACCGAGTGAAAGAGGAAGTCAATCAGTTGCTTGATACAAAGTTTATTAGGCCTTGTCGTTGTGCTGATTGGATCTCTAATATTGTGCCTATTGAGAAAAAAAGAACAAAAAAGTTTCGTGTTTGCATTGATTTTAGAGATCTTAATATAGCTACTACTAAGGATGAATTTCCTATGCCTATAGCCGATTTCTTGTTCATGCTGCATCCGGACATAGAATTCATAGCTTTCTTGATGGTAATGTTGGTTATAATCAAATCTTTATGGCCGATGAGGATGTGTCCAAAATGGCTTTCATATGTCCGGGTTTTGTTGGCTTGTTTGAGTGGGTCGTCATGACTTTTGGATTGAAAAATGCGGGTGCTACTTATCAAAGAGCTATGAATTTAATATTTCATGATTTGCTTGGCATCATAGTAGAGGTTTATATTGATGATATTGTTGTCAAATCGACTGGAGATGATTCTCACTTAGCTGATTTAAGGCTTGCATTTGAAAAAATGTGTCGGTATAAATTAAAGATGAATCCACTCAAATGTGCTTTTGGTGTATCAGCTAGGAAATTCTTGGGCTTCATTTCACATGAGAGGATAGAGATAGATCCTAAAAAGATTGAGGCAATTCAGAGTGTTAAAGCACCTACTTGTAAAAAGAATTTACAAAAGTTCTCGGGCAAGGTAAATTATTTGAGGAGGTTCATTTGTAACTTGTCTGAGAAAGTGAATGCTTTTACTCCTTTACTTCGGTTGAAAAATGATGTTGACTTCACTTGGCGGGCAATGCAACAAGAGGCATTTGATGAGATTAAGAGTTATTTGACTTCGCCACCGGTTCTTCAAGCACGCAAGAGTGGTATTCCTTTCAAGTTGTATGTAGTGTCTGAAAAGGATGTTATTGGAGGTGTTTTGACTCAAGAGACCGAGGGCAAGGAGCACATTGTTGCATATGAGAGTAGAAGATTGTTTGACGCCGAAACAAGGTACACTTTTATTGAAAAGTTGTGTTTATCACTCTATCATACTTGTACCAAGTTTAGGCATTATTTATTACCTAGTACTTGCATAGTAGCATGTTAAACCGACATAATCAAATACATGTTGCATAAACCAATTTTAAGTGGTAGAGTTGGCAAATGGGCTTATGCTTTAGTTGAATATGATTTACATTATGAGCCATTAAGTTCTATGAAAGGTCAAATTTTGCTGATTTTATTGTTAGAAATAGAGTAGATAAGCAACTTGATTTGAATGTCGGTTATGTTACTTTTACTCCATGGAAGTTGCATTTTGATGGATCGGTTTGCAAAGATGGTTGTGGTGCCGGAGTTGTCATTATTTCGCCGAGTGGGGCTGTTTTTGAAGCTCTTACCTGATTGGATCATGATTGTACTAACAGCCAAACCGAATATGAGGCTCTTCTATTGGGGTTGGAGATTTTGCATGACATGGGAGTAAAACATGTGGAAGCATATAGAGATTCTTTATTGGTGGTGCAGCAAGTTTCCAAGGTATTTTAATGTTTAAATGGCTTTTTAAATGCTTATCTTGATAAGTGTTTAGACATCATATCTTGTATGAATGAATTTGTTATCTATCATGTGCCACGAGAGGAAAATCCTAGAGCTAATGCTCTGGCTCAGCAAGCATCTGGTTATAATCCTAGAACACAAACTGTTGCTTATAGTCGAGTGTTTTGCTCTGGAAGCACCAGTCGGGTCGACGCATCCGACCGGTCTAACCGGCAACAACAGTCAGACCGATGTCGCCGACAGGTCCGATCGGTCCCGCAGATTTGGGTCAGTCCATGGCACCGGTCTAACCGATGCCCATGACCGGTCCGTCCGGTCCCCTGGTGAAGATTCCTCCTCGGTTTTTCTTGACAAGAATGAGGTGGAGTATTGAAGGAAGCCTCTGGTTGATTAATTGCATAATACTAGTAGTTCTGTTGATAGAAAAATTTGATGATGGGCTCTTAAGTTTGTTCTCGATAGTGGTGAATTGTATCGTCGGACCGCGGATGATTTGCTCTAAAAGTGTTTGGGTCCTGATAAAGCTGGGTTGGCTATGGCAGAGGTTCATGAAGGTATTTGTGGTACTCATCAATTGGCTCCTAAGATGAAATGGCTCCTCAAGCGAGCTTGCTTTTATGGGCCTACCACGATAGCCGATTGTTTTAGATACTACAAAGGTTGTGAAGAGTGTCAAAAACATGGAGATGTTCAGTTAGTGCCTGCTGTGTTGATGCATCTGATCATTAAGCCTTGGACTTTCAAAGAATGGGGTCTGGATTTTATTCGCAAGATTCATCCTTCATCGTCAAAGGGGCATTGTTTGGTGATTTTATCTACTGATTACTTCAGCAAGTGGACCGAAGCTATCCCTTTAAAGAATATGACACATAGAGAGATGATTGAGTTTATTACCAGACATATCGTACGTAGGTTTGGCATTCCACAGACTTTGACTACGGATCAAGGGACTTCGTTCATATCGAAAGAAGTGTGTGAATTTGTTGATTCCTATGGTATTAAATTGTTCAATTCATCTCCATATTTGCTCAAGCCAATGGTCAATCCGAGTCTAGCAACAAAACTTTGGTAAATCTCATTAAGAAGAAGATAGAAGATAATCCTAGAAGATGGCATGAGATATTATCTGAAGCTTTATGGCCTCATCGTATTTCTAGACATGGTGCTACTAAAGGTACTCCTTTTGAGCTTGTGTATGGTCAAGAGGCCATTTTGCGTGTTGAGGTGAATCTAGGCGCATATAGACTTGCGAAGCAAAATAATCTTGACGTTGAGTCATATTATGCTTTTATGATGGACAATATTGGTGAAGTGACTGACAAGCGTATGGAGGCTTTGGAGGATATTGAGAAAGACAAGAGGAGAGTGGCTAGAGCGTACAACAAGAGGGTAAAAGCAAATTCTTTTCAGGTAGGTGACTTGGTTTGGAAGACGATTTTACCTATTGGATCTAAAAGTAATAAGTTCGGCAAGTGGTCTCCAGGTCTGTACAAGGTTCTGTACAAGGTTCTCAAGGTTTGTTCTGAGAATTTTTACATGATGGAGACTTTGCAAGGACAACGACTTTCAAGAGCTCTCAACAGGAGGTACTTGAAGATATTTCGTCCAAGTGTCTCGTAGGATGCTTTATAGGATATGGCCAATTTAAAGAAAAAATCGCCCTTAGACCAAAAAGAATGGCCGGTGAAGTGTCACATCGACCTTAGAACTATTTTTTAGACAACAATCTTTACTAAAAAACAGAGGGGCATATGTTCGCACCCAAATTCGGCACAAGGACGATCCGGCTGACGCCACTGGTCAGACCGGTGTCCTTCAATGGTCTGACCGATGGGGTGTCTTGTAGCCGATCCGGCAATGGGCACACCGATCTGACCGGTGGAGTCCGAGTATGAATAGAATTGAGGAGTCCTTATAAATTTAGAGTTGTAAAAGGATTCCTTGCGGGGGCAAGACCTCCCCACCCTATAAAATAAAAAGGGCCATGACCATTTGAGGGGGTATCACCCAATCGATCATTACTTTTTACAACTTTTGTCTCTCAAACCATAGCTTTTCCAACCTCGTGCTTTCTTTGTTTGTCTCGACGATAATCAGGGATGTTCTGAGTGGCCTTGCCGACATCAGAGCAACCCTAGGTGTGCCACCTTTGTCGGGGTCCCTCCTGAGGTGACGATCTTAGGTTTTCACCGTACCTCTACGTACACCGGTCAGACCGGTGCCCCTGACCGGTCAGACCGGTCCGGGCAGGAGCTCAGTGAGTTCAGTGTTTTGATGTTCTGTGTAATCTAGCGCTCGTGTGTGTTGACCAGAAAAGCGTCAACAGTTGGCCTTGGGCTCTTCTGGACTTTGGTTCAGGTATTGCTCTATAGCGACATAGTGCACGTCCCTGTTAGCTCCTTTGTCTCCATGCAGCCACTAAAGTGCTACTGGACCTAGCAACAAGACACAACCAACAACCACTCGACACACGAAATGGAAACCAACATGACCTAGCTGCTGGCACCTAAAACCGGTCAGGCCGGTTTCTGAAACCGGTTAGACCGCTTTTGTTGGACTTAGCCTCTCAATAAGTAGGGGAAACCGGTCAGACCGGTATGGCAAACCGGTCAGGCCGGTTTGTCCAGAAACTCCACAGAACACCTCAAGAACCTCTCCTCCTTTGAACAAGAAAAGCCATAGCACAACAGATACCTTCATGCTCAAAAACCCTTCTCGACAGTCCACAGGGCTAAACCGGTCAGACTGGTTTGTGAAACCGGTCAGGCTGGTTTTGCCTGGACAGTCGGGAAGAACTCATCCCATGGGAAAAACTCAACTTCCTAAGCGATCGATCTCCCGGTTCGTTCCACGGGTCAAAGTGAGACTTCGGGGGTAGCTGGGATACCTCATGGGCTACCTTTGGCTAGAAGCTCGGTCCCCAAAACCCACTCAATCAAGAGGAATCAGAAGTCAACCCTGAAGAACACCTTCCCATGAATACCACCGAAAACACCCAAATCGAAGCCGTTTCAGAGGGATTCTTGCAAGATCACCAAGCAAAAAGGCACAAGGTCCTCATACATGACATCCAACAACAATCCCTCAAAGAAACGCCCCTAATACTTCCCCACGGAAATTCCAAGAAAAGGCTCTGAAAATCACCAAAAAGGAAAAACGGGAGAAGCACAAACAAGCCTTGAGGAACCAAGTTGAATCATCTATACATACCATGAAAGGTTCATACAAGGTCTAGTTTCCGCCCAATCATCCTTCCCTATCACAAGATCTCACCATGAAGCTCTCAAGCTAGTCCTGTGGGAATCCTTAGGAAAATAGGAAGGGAAAATAGGAAAACAAAATGAGCTAGGGTTCCAAGAGATGGCTACCATCCTCTCACCCCTTGGGTTATATGGAGGCAAGCCAAAAGACTAATATACCCCTAAAGCCTAAACTAGGATAAACGCCCACAAAGGGCACTTTGGGAATAAGTCTTTGTAGCACCATCCGAAGGATGCCCGGTGACCGCACTTCGCGTAGCCTCGACGCAAGCCTTGCGATCTTGACGCGTGTCCTCTGCCTCGAAGCTTCCGGTGCCCTGCGACCCCAAACAGGTCAGACCGGTTCTCCAAACCAATCAGGCCGGTTTTGGCCTGACAACCATGCCCGGTCTTCGGTCTCGGCTTTGTGGCTCAGCCGTAACCCGATGGTTTTCTGATGAACCACCGCAAACCCTGCGAACTTGATGTAGCCTCCGTCAATCACCACTCATGACTCGGCTCTCGTGAAGTCCCGGCACAACCTTGGTTTTGAGGCTCAACCAAGAAACCATCCTCAACTTCATCTTGCCGTTCTTGCCACCATGCGGCCTGCACTTGACCCCGCTGGCCACCGGGTCCCTCAAACCAAGCCTACTTGTCTTCTTCACACCTGGAGGCCTCACCGGCAACGACCTTTCGTGCTTGTTCTTCACCTGCACCACCACCAGTCAAGACACAACTTGCACCTGCAATACTTAGCCAAGAACCTGTCACACCTGTTTTTCCAAAGAAAACCAAGTGCATAACTATATGCATGCCAGGATCAAGTTTCATGCATATAGTGAGATTAAAGTGAATACAGAAACAATATCACGTAAGAAAAAGAGAGATTATCAGAGATTTACGCTTAATCTTGGAAACAAAGGTACCAAACATCACAGGCAGTCGACTGGGGGTTGCGTACGCCTAGCACCAACGATATCTTCACAAGACTTCAGAGTAGCATGCTCTTTCTGAGCAACAATGTTTATAGCAAGGGTGAGCACTTGTCGTACTCAGCAAGTGTGGGGAAGACATGAATGCAAAGGCTTTATAGTGGACTAGGCTATAAGCATTTAGGGTTTTAGTTGATCAAGTTTTATTAGCACCTGATTACTAATAAAGTATAAGTTTATACCATCCCACAATTATCATAAAGAGATAGATAAGATACGCCATAAGCATATGGCAAGCATAACTAGAGAACATGATTTAAGTTCATCTTCAAGTTCAGTTATCATGTGAGGGTCCAGGCCACTCTTGACCGTGAGCACGGCTAATCGATTAGTTTTACACTCTGCAGAGGTTGTACATCTTTACCCACAAGTCGCGTAAAAGTCCTGAAGAACTTTAAACCCAACCATGCGATGCCGGTCAAGCATCATACCACACTACTGAGGTGTGATTGCATAGGGACGCTACGAGGCCTTTACAAAGAGTCCTCCCGTGCGTATTAGTCCATAGTAGTATGTCATAGAGGCTATCTTTCGTACCACACTTCTATTACGGACGGTCAACCATAGAGTACTTCCGTTCCAACACCACTCCGGAATAGAAGAGCCATGAAAGCATTCCTCCGTCCCCAACCTACTATGCGAGTAATAACCACACAAAGACTTCCCTAATTACTCGGCCAAGACCAGAGCCATATAGTTCTTGTGGTTGCACTGTTGTCCTGGGTGGTTCTCCATGTTCCGATTACACATATGGTCTTGTATTAAACATCCAAAGATATAACATAAAGGTATCGCATGATTCATCGTTATTGTTTATTCAAACCACCATAACCCAGGTATAGAAACTAATCATAGCTATGCAACATAAATGTAAACCCAGGTTAACAAGGAATGATCATAAAGACTAGGTAATCCTTAATAGGACCCATCAATATTAATGCAAAGCAATGCAAAGTGATTAATCATAGTTATTGGGACAAAAGATCAAGGACACACTTGCCTTTAACCAAAGTAGTTGCTCGGAATGTCTTCACCTCTTGCTCATCAACGCTTCTCAGACAACGTTCACTCTACTCGCATCAATCATCGGGCACAAGCATACACAAAGCAAACAAACAAGCATACTAAGAACAAAGCACAAATCAAAAGAAAGCTTTAAAAGAACGCACTAAAGGATAGGCTTGATTAGATGGCTCACTAAACCACACAAACCGTGCTTAGAGGAAGAAAGGCTTGGTTTGCTTTTAAAGAGATGGTCGCGGAAGATTGAGCAAGAACTGGAAAGATCACACTTAGATTGAGCTGAGAAAAGAACGTCTACGGAACGTTTTGCATATATGAGAGAGCAAGGCTATGAGCTAGGTTCATTTTAATTAACAGAAGAAATATAAAAGATATTTCAGAAATAAAATACCCTATGTTGTCATTAATGCAATATTAAACTTTATTTATGAAACCAGCGTAAAGAACTAGTCAAGTTTTATTAATAAAGATTCATATATTGATTAAACCGATTAAACATTTAATTTAGAAAAACTAGTCTATATGAACAATCTAAACGAAACTTTGTAATTCGAGTAGATCATATTATTATTAAAAACATTATGGAACAGACATTAATCAAATTAATATTTATTATAAAAGCCAATGTAAAAGCCTAATCAAATTTTAATTAGAAAAGATTAATTAACTATTAAACAAATTAACATTTGGTTTACGAAAACCGAGATAAAGATCTAATTAAATTTTATGTACAAAAACATGTGATAGAAACATTAATAAAATTAAATTTGCTTATGAAAAACGATGTATAGATCTATATTACTTTTATTTATAAAAGGCATGTATAATTAGACATTAATCAAAATTAATATTAATTTTATTTTCAGAAAACAAAACATGGTGAAAACACACCACTAACGCGTGCTTTACATTATTATGAACCTAATGCAACTTGAACGGATTAAAACGGAGCTAAAACATAAAAGATATGGGGAAAACAATATGAAAAGGACATGTTCGCAATTAACTATAGATTTCAGGGAGTATCTGAAAAGATTCCCGAGACACAGTAAACAGTGCTCGTGAAACTGGTAAAACTCGGGGTTAGATCTGTAAAAGTGTGTTGGTTGGATCTGTGTGCAAAAACTTAATAGATTTAGGGGGTTTCTTTCAAAAGGAACTAGACACAAGATTGAATCTATTGGATTCAGGGAAACTCAAGGGGTTAGGTGTAAAACCGCCACTTCATCTTCTTCCTCAGATCGAACAGAGGGGAGGGAGGGGCCTTCCGCCAGCGGCTCTGGTGGCCATGGGCGCCGGCACTCTGGGCGGCCTAGGGTTCGTCCAAGGAGAGGAATTGGAAGAGGAGGTCGAGGGGAACTCAGTGGAGGGCTTACCGGCGGCGGAGACGCAGAGGAGCGGCCGGCAATCGTGGTCCACGCCGGCAGTTGGCGAGCTCCAGCAGGTCCGGCGGTGGCACTGTCCGTGCGGGGCGGCGCGGCAGGGGGCGGCTAGGGCGGGCGCGCATGTGGGGGCTCCCTCCCTTTTATGGGGCACGGGCACCGTAGCCCGAGGCGCGCACGCACGCCAAGATTGGCGGCGGCGCCGCCGGCCCGGCCGTGGCCTCCCCCCGGCCGATGGGCTTCGGCGGGCCCAGCTAGGCCGGAGCGGGTCAGGCCTTCGGGCTCGGCCCGTTCCAATAGGATAGATTTCATTTTTTTCGAATTTATTTTTAATGCGAAAACAAATTCCAGAAAAGTCTAGAAATTTTTTAAAGGCACGAAAAATACTCCGAAAATAACAAAAATTCCAGGAAAATTCCTAGAGATAGATTAAGACATGAACAATCCAAATAAAGTATTTGGAGTTCATGAAAAAGATTTTAGAGGCTTCTAATAAATAGAAATAGCTCAACGAAAATGAGAATAAATCCCAGAAAAATCCGAAAAATTATCAGAAGGTTTTGGACAGCTCCTAAACGCATTTTTGAAACCTTTTGCACTCAAGAACCACTAGATGCATCGACATGAATGCAACACTCTCAACTTTGTTTTAATTCGGAAAATCAAACAAAGGATTTTTCCTATACTATATTTCCTGTAAAGAAAAAAATAAATGTTGGAAAAATTTTAAAGTTGTGATAAAATTGTTATTTAATTATTCTCTCTATTCACATCCTAAAATTGGAAATTTCAGGGTGTGACAGAATCAATCCACACAATGTTGTCAATCACTCATCACACTAGGAAGTGACCATCCACCAGTCCTCGAACCTCACATGGTCCTCAGTCTCCCCCTTAATGAGTGCATTGACAACACACACTTATAGTAACCCAAGAGAAAAGAAAAAGAAAATAAACGAATAAAAGAAACTCCAACAAGCGATCAAAAGACAAGAAAAAGCAAGGATCAAGATCACTTGAAGAAGACAAGTCTCGGACCCCTTAGGCAAGGGCAACAGCTCGACACATCTGAGACAAAACTATGCTCAAGCAAAAAGCACAGAACACCAAAGCAAACAAGAGCTCCCCCTGCACATATGCGTACCCCCCCCCCCGTTAACAAGTGCCAACAATAGGGACAAACCGGTCAGACCGGTTCCAAAAACTGGTCATACCGGTTCCACCAAACCGGTTAAGCCAGTTACCAAAATCGGTCAGACCGACTTGGTACAACACACCACACCCCCCCAAAAGCCAAAAATGCAAAAGAAATGCACAAGCTCCCCCTTGACTCTTGGGATAGACTCTAGGGATGCAATGCAACTTTTCTCTACCAACATTTCTCCCCCTTGGTGCCAATCCATGAATCAAGGCTCAAAATCGAAAACATGCAACCTAGAGCTTCTCAAGTATACAATTCATCACAAGATGCTACACATGTCCAAATGAGAAAGTTAGATACTCTACAGCTTCGGAATGACATCAACTTCATGATCAAGTTTCACAACCATTCGACGAAGATAAGATAGAATTGAGCAATTTTGCGAAAATTTACCCTCTCATGAGCAAAGTCCTAAACATGAGAAAAAGATGTCAAAATGGCAAAGCCACACAAACTTCATGTTAGGACAACTATTCTAGTCATAAGACCATCATAAACACCCACAAGCACCTCATGTCATGTCAAAGCCACCGAGCCATGTGCCTACTTCTATATATGAGACTTCTCATTGGTAGGCATCATGCAACGTTAGCACCCAAAGCAAATTAGAACGTATGACATGGGAGCACATTTTCCAAGCAATTTACATTTCATTTTTAGATTCATATTTGGTACATGATATGTCTTTGCGACAAAAAGGAAGTTATGCCCCTCCACAAGATAAAGCATGGGGGCTAAACATTCATGATGGCAAATGAGCCTTTGGCCCCATATAATCAAAATAAGCTTTCCAACCACAAATTAAGCATAGCCAAGCCGCTAAAACATGTCAAGATCATATAAAGGCATTTACTCACAAGAGAGCATACATGTGTCATTTTTGAAAAACATAGCCATCAACCATGGATATAAACCAAGATTATCAAGAGCTAAGCCAAACTAACCATAGCTTACCAAACAAGCTCACAAAGACATACATATCATTCCATGATGAACAATGTATATATGAGAAGCTTTTCCTAACCAATGCATATGATACAAAATGCATGCAATCTAAGATACAAGAATGCCTATACATCATGTTGCATATGCCATGCTAAATGCAAGAAATGCACAAAGGAAAGCTATACATATGCTACAAAGGAGCTCCCACGCACGAACTCAAGAAACCAAACAAACACCATGCTCCCCCCGCAAACTAGTGAAAGTTGCTTGATCTAGGGGTTTGGTGAAATTATCGGCTAGTTGGTCATGTGTGGGTATATGGATCAAGGCTATCTTCCCTTTCTCTACGTTGTCTCTTAGAAAATGGTATTTCAGTTCTATGTGCTTGGTTTTGGAATGAAGCACTGGGTTCTTTGCAACGCTTATGGCACTTGTTCTATCAGTTTGAAGTGGAAAATGGGTATACTCGACTGTTTGCGGGAAGGCCAAGACACCAAAGAAGATCCCAAGAACTGGCAAGTCCCAGAAGTGGACTTCCTATCCAACCGACACCCGGCAAAATCTGCATCTGAAAAAGCATGAAGCGCCAAAGAAGAAGACGCGGCGTACCAAAGGCCAAAGTCAGGAGTGTGATGCAAGTTCCTGAATATGCGCTTGACCGCCTGCCGATGCGAAGTCCTTGGAGACACTTGAAAATGAGCGCACAAACATACCGAGAACTGGATGTCCGGCCTCGTCGCCGTCAAGTAGAGGAGTGACCCGATCTGCTCCGGTACTCCTTGTGGTTCACGTGTTCACTTTCCTCATCTGCATCAAGAGCTATAGTCGTAATCATAGGTGTTGCCATGGCCTTGGAGTCCTCCATTTCGAACTTCCACACAATGTCCTTGGTGTACTTAGCTTCGTTCACAAATTTCCTTCCTTTGATTGCTTGATTTGTAGCCCGAGGAAGAACTGCAACTCACCCATCATGCTCATCTCAAATTCCCTACTCATGTCCTCTGCAAACCTTGCAACAAGAGAGTTAGACGAGCCACCAAAGAAAATATCATCCACGTACACCTGCACAATCAGGATATCTCTGCCCTGCCTGAGGAGAAGAAAGGTCTGATCGACCTTCCCCATCTCAAACCCTCTCTCAAATAGGAACCCCCTCAACCTACCATACCAAGCTCTAGGGGGTACTTCTACACCCGATGGGGGTACTTCTCACTCTCAAACCCTGGTGGCTGCCTCACATACACTTCTTCCTCCAACACACCATTCAAGAAGGCACTCTTCACATCCATCTGGTATAACTTGAACCCTTTAGCCACCGAAAAGGCTAGAAGAATTCTGATCACCTCCAAACGAGCTACAAGAGCAAAGGTCTCCTCGTAGTCGATCCCCTCTTTCTGACTGAACCCGTAAGCAACAAGCCTTGACTTGTTTCTTACCACTTCACCTTTCCCTCCCTCTTTGTTCCTCCACACCAATTTTGTTCCAATCGGCTTACACCCTGGGGGAGGGTCAACCAATTCCCAAACATGATTCCTCTCAAAATTCTCCAACTCCTCATGCATCGAATTAACCCAATTATGATTAGAAAGTGTGTGTCCAATGTCTTTGGGCTCAAAGGTAGCAACAAAAGCAGCATGAGCGAAATGAGAATTGTTTCGAACCATGGACCATGTATTATGTTCATTCATGTCGCCGATGATCCTTGAAGATGGGTGATCCACTTGTACTTGCCGAGCAGGTTCTCGCCTTGATGCTACCTCCCCCTCAACAGCAGCTTCTCCTTGTACTTGATCTGTCGTTGTAGGTGTGGGAGAGGGGCCGTCCATCACCGTAGTGGAAGTAGTAGGTACATGCTCAGCCGGAGGCACCATTCCACCATCTTCATCATCTCCATGTTCATGCTCCTACTCCTGAAAGATCTCCTCGCCAAGTTCATCATCACCTGCACACTCAAAAACAAGCTGACTACGTGGCTGTGTCCCATCGAAGGTTACCTCGCAAGTCTCCACGATTTGGTTAGTTTCAAGGTTGAGCACACGATATGCTCTAGATTGAGACGCATAACCAAAAAATACCATCAACCGATCTAGCCTTGAACTTGTCCAACTTCTTCCCTTTCTTAAGGATAATGCACTTGCAACCAAAGACATGGAAGTGACTCACCCTGGGTGTGCGACCGTGCATCAACTTGTAACAGGTTTTCTTCTTGTAGACTCTGATCTAGATCCTGTTAATTTCATAGCACGCGGTATTCACCACCTCAGCCCAGAACCTTCTCGGAGTCCGATGCACATCGAGCATCATTCGATCCATCTCACACATGGTTTTGTTTTTCCTTTCCACAACACCATTATGGGGAGGCGTATACGGACTTGAAAACTGGTGTTCAAGACCCAAGTCATGGCAAAAGGTTTCAAAACGAGAATTTCTGAATTCTGAGCCACTGTCACTGCGGATCGCTTGTATGGTATCTCCGTGCCTCTCATTTTTCAACCTTTAGACAAGATCTCGAACAAAACCAAATGTCTCCCCTTTTTCCTCAACAAAGAAAACCCACGCATACCAAGAGTAGTCGTCCACCACAACTAGGACATACCACTTCCCACCGACAGATTGCACACGAGCTGAGCCAACAAGGTCCATATTGAGCGGCTCGCATGGACGCTCCATCATCACATCGGTGTGGGGCGGATGAGAGGCGGCTACCATCTTAGCATGCAGACACGGAGCACACACCAACTCTTTCTCAAACCTCAACCATGGCAATACTCATGTGAGACAAAACGTCGAAGCTCAAGTGTGAGGACCATGTGTGGTTCGAGGACTGGTGGATGGTTGCTTCCTTGTGTGATGAGTGATTGACAACGTTGTGTGGACTTATTCTTGGCTAAGTATTGCAGGTGCAGGTTGCGGCTTGACTGGTGTTGGTGCAGGTGAAGAACAAGTGCGAAAGGTCATTGCCGGTGAGGCCTCCAGGTGTGTAGAAGACAAGTTGGCTTCGTTCGAGGGACTTGGTGGCCAGCGGAGTCAAGTGCGGGCCACATGGTGGAAAGAACAACAAGATGAAGTCATGGATGGTTTCTTGGTTGAGCCTTAAAACCAAGGTCGAGCCGGGACTACGTGGGAGCCGAGGCATGAGTGGCGATTGGCGGAGGCTACACCGAGTTCGCGGGGTTTCTAGTGGTTAACCAGAAAACCACTGGGTTCATTGGTTGATCCACAAAGCCAAGACTGAAGAACCGAAGACGGAGGTGCAACAGCATCGGATTGGTCTGACCGGTGGGTCTGACCGGTCTCACTGATGAGGAGCAACGGTCTGACCAGTGTGCGACGACGTAGTCCGGAGACTTTGAAGCAGAGGACACGCATCGGGATCGCAAGGCTCAAGGCTAATCAAGTTTGCAGTCGCTGGGCATCCGTTCGATGGAGCGATGACAAAAACTTCCGAATTCGACCTCAAGGGGCATGTATCCCTAATTATCTAGTAAGGGTATTTTAGAATTTCGGTTGCCTCCATATAACCCAAGTGGTGAGAGGATGACAGCCATCTCTTGGAACCCTAGCTCATTTTGTTTTGCTAATTTCCTCTTCCTTTTCCTTTGGAATTTCTAGGACTAGCTTGAGAGCTTCATAGTGAGATCTTGTGAGAGGGTAGGATGATCGTGCGGAAGCTAGAAATTGTATGAACCTTCATGGTATGTATAGATGATTCAGTGTGGTTCCTCAAGGCTTGTTTGAGTTCTTCCCGGTTCTCTTTTTTGGTGATTTTCGGAGCCTTATCTTGGCGATTTTCTTGGAGAGATTTCGAGGCCGTTCTCTTGGGGATTTGTTGGGGGATGTATGCATGAACCCTTCATAGTTATTCTCCTTTTGATTCCCCTCCCAAATCCGTGAGAAAAGGGACTCGATTTTGTGGTTTTCGTTGCTCTAGGGTTTGTGGTGTTCTTGGCGGAAATTCTGCAATTCCTCTTGATTCAATGAGTTTTGGTTGACCATAACTTGGCAGTGGAGTGCCCATGAGGTGTTCCTACTATCCCCAAAGTCTTGTTCGGATCCGTGGAGCGAATCGGGAGATCGGGAGTTGGATTTGGAGGAGTTGATCCGCGGGTTCTGTTCACCCCAAGCTGCCCAGGTTCCACTGGTCTAACCGGTGCCCTTGACCGGTCTGACCGGTGTGTGTCCTCTGTGGGATTTGTCTTGCGTGATTTGCTGGACTCGTGTGTCTTTGGGTCGTGTTGGTGCTGGTCAGTTCTTGTCCGGTTTGGAGGTGTTTTGCTTGGTTTTGTGAAGGGTTCTTCTTCCTTACTGGTTGTGTTTTGGGGGTGTTTTTGTTCCAGGGCCTAGAGAAGTCATTGAGGCTCTCTAGAACATTTGCTGTGCGGCTACTGTAGCCACCGGCCTGACTGGCTCTGTCCACCGGTCTAACCGGTGTTACCGGTCTGACCGGCGCAAGCCATCGGTCTGACCGGTGTAGCACAGGCATCAAGACATGCAAGTTTCCGCTGTGTGTGTTGGTGAGTTTTGGCTCGGAAGGTTGTTTGTTGGTTCCTAGGATTAGTAGCACTCTAGTGGCTACGTGGTCTTGACCAACTTGGGTAGTTGAGTCGGAGACGTGTGTTGTAAGCCGTGTTCATCTTGTTGGAGCCTCTATCTCCTTCGAGAAGAATTTTTATCGGCTCCCATTCACTCCGCCCCTCTGTGGTTGCTAGTCCGGTCCATCAAAGTGACGCAACTTCTTATGCCACTTCCACAACTCACTCGAAGAACCAACCCAGAAGCAACGCTCAACACCAGAAGACTGAAAAAAATCAGCTCAAAAACACCTGACCTCAGGAACGACCATACAGAAAATGTCCCCTCGAGAATCCAAAATTCGAGAACCACCAGGCTGAAACAACACCTCAAAACCCTCATCCAATAGCTGGGACACAGAAAGCAAATTGTATCCAAGCGATTGAACAAGAGCAACACGACTGATAGTTATGTTGTCACTTACCTTAATCTCACCTTCTGATAGCACACACCCTTGCCCATTATCTCCAAAGGTGATGTACCTCTTTCTCACCACCGGGACGAGACTTGAGAACCACCCCTTGCCTCGAGTAACTGGAGTCAATCAAACAAATGTTCTTCAAGTCTCCCACCTGAAATTCAAAAGCGAGCACGTGAGTGAACAAACGACTCAGCACTGGGGTTAGTACCAAAAGAGTAATAACCAGTGCTGAGCCATCTGCTCCAATGTGGGGTTAGCACACTCCAAAGTATCTCTCCTATCAAAGCTGTCTCCATGAACACCACCACAGTAACCACTACGAGGGAACCAACCCTCTCTAACTGGAGGAGGACCAAAACCATGAAGGAAGACCGTGGACCATTCCTCCTCTCCATCTCATAGCTACGACTCCTCCCGTCCCCGTATTGAGCATAAGGGTGAGAACACCTAGCAAACTGACTACCCGCAAACTCTCCAGACCAACCACCAGAACCACAACCTCCTGCAACAAACTGAGACTCATCATGAGAATGAAAACCAAACTTGTCCCCTTGCTGCCTCCAAACCGGTCTGACTGGTTTCCAAACCAGTCTGACCGGTTTCACTCCTCCAGCAGCGTCCCTTCCTCCCATAGCACTCTTTTCTCCCCACGTCGGAATTGTGCGAACAATGGCCTTACCCCTGGGTAGTGCCATACAAGACTCAGGCACACCAGGAGATGGGTTGTACCTATCCTTGTTTGCCCCTCCTTTGCCATTTTCTCTTCAAGCCTCTTCTTGAAGCAAAACTCACCCTTATGACCATCTCTTCCACAATAGCCATAATGAAACTTTATGGGTTTAGGCTTAGGCTTTGGATGAGGCTGCTCATTTGGTTTCTCTCCACTCGGCTTCTCCTCACTAGACTTCACACCCTCTTTCCCAAAGAACACATTCCCCAAGGCGCTCTTGAACTTGATAGGCTTTTGGAAATCATCTGTGGGTTGAGGGAATATGGGAGGATCTGGGGTTGTGTCAAGTTTGTTGCTTAGTGGGTTGGGCTTAGGTACATAGGCATTTTTGTGGTAGGTTTTTGGTGGAGCTTGGATATCACCAATTTTCTCTCCTCCCTCACCACTACACTCTCCAATCTTCTCTGAGCCAAGCACTTGCCCATTATAGCGCTTGTATGCCTCTATCATCATCCTAAGCTGTGGCTCATGCCCCGACAACCAACCCATCTTTTTTCTCAACTCATCATTCTCATACTGCAAGCGATCCACATAATGTGCAAGTTCCAGATTTTTCAAAGCATGTACTTCACATATAGAGCAAGAAGTGCGAATAGGTTCTTTCAACTTAGCCTCAAGCAAAACAATGTAAGCATGCATCTCATCAATTTTCTTATGCAAGATAGGGCAAGAAGTGCAAGCACCTAGCAAGGCAGATCTAGATTTACGCTCAGCCACTTCAACCCTAAGAACATCTAGTTCCTCACAATTGGAGGCATGCTTTTCCTTGAACATAGCAAGATCAGATAGAAAGATAGGGCAATCAACACATTCAACTTCATCAGAAACAATAGGTGAAGCCTTAAGCGAATCAATTTCAAGCTCAGCATCTAGGTTCTGTGTTTCTAGCTCAGCCACTCTCGCCCTAGCATCCTCAAGTGAGGCCCTAAGCTCCTTCCTCATCTTCATAGCCTCTCTAAGCATATCATCATGATTATCAAGCAACAAGCCAATCCGTTCATTCTCCCGACACAAAAAGGGAGGCTCGTCACGTACCTCATCCTCAGAATTAGAGTCTGAGTCGCTCTAGTGACTCTTCTTGTTGTCGGAGCTAAGCGCCATGGTGCAAAAGCCATCTCTAGCGAAGCAACTCAGCCCACTTAGGTTCTTTGATGGCTTCCTACCCTTGTGCCAATCACCTTCATCTTCACTGCTACTCGAGCTCGAGGTGGAGTACGCGGAACTGGAGTCGATGTCGCTCGCTCCAACCATCGCTCGGGCTTTGCCTCGGCCATCCTTCTTCCTCGATCGTTACTCGTCCTTGTGCTTGTTCTTGTGCTTGTGCTTGTGGTCACACCTTGATCGGTACTTGTCATCCGTCTTCGACTTGTGATTGTAGTTGTCCTTGTTCTCGACCTTGTCGGGGCAATCGACGACGAAGTGTCGTGTCTTGCCACACTGGAAGCCTGTCCTTGTGTTCCTTCTTGTGTTCACCTGGTTCTCGTGCATCCTCTCGAACCGCCTGGTCAGCAGTGCCAGCTCGTCCTCTCAAAGAGGACAAGGAGAACATCCTGGTGGATGGATTAGCACTAGATTTCCCCTTTCGAGCCACCGATGATGGCGAGACTATGAGAGCCAGTCAGGCCCTCAATCTTGGCTGTCATGCCCCAATCCACCTCAGCCGCTTGAGCTACGAGAACAGATCACTCACCGTCAAAGTGTCATACTTCTCAGACTCCATAATGGCCTCAAACTTTCCGCCATAAAACGTACGATCCAGTCAGTGCAAGAGCTTGATTCCTCTATCATGATCATCGTACGGAAGCACGTCCACATTGGCCCTCATGTTGTTTACCACAACCGTAAACCGCTGGAAGAAGGCATCATGGACTCACTAGGGAGATGAGTGAAGTTCTCATACTCTCTCCGGTAAGTCGCATACATCCGAGCCTAAACCTGAGCATTTCCTACATGAGCTTCCTTCAACACAGTCCAAATCCTACAAGCCAAGTTCTTTGCATGCACCGATCGAATTCGGATTAACACAGAGCACGAAACAAGTAGTCGACTGCCTTGATCCTAGAGCAAGGAAGTTCATCGGTTGGAAATAGCTTGTTTCCACTGTTACATCCCAAAGGATCTGACCCTTGCTGCGGAGGAACGCCGCCATCCCCCTACTCCACGTCTGGTAGTTCTTCCCATCGAAGTGTGGAGGACCCGAACCCCATTCCTGGTACGACATCTTTGGATCTTAGACTAGTTAGAGTCAATAAAGACCCAAACCAGCTCTAATACCACTTGAAGGACCGAAACGGCAAGCCAGCGAGGGGGGGGGGGAGTGATTGTGAGCCGATAAAAATTCTATTGAAGAATTCAGCCTATGAACCTGATTTCACTCATACGCCCCCGCAAGCTTCTCTTGCCAAGTCCATGTAGCCACTAAAGTGCTACTGGACCTTGGAACAAGACAAAACCAACGACCACTCGACACATGTAGCAAAAACCAACACGACCCAGCTGCTAGCACCTAAAACCGGTTAGGCCGGTTTTTGAAGCCGGTCACGCCTCTTCTGTGGGACTTAGCCTCTCAACAGGCAGGGGAAACCAGTCAGACCAGTTTGGTAAACCGGCCGGGCCAGTTTTGTCCAGAAACTCCCCAAAACACCTCAAGAAACCCTTCTTGAAAACCCATAGGGCTAAACTAGTCAGACCGGTTTGAGAAACAGGCCAGTTTTGCCTGGACAGTCGGTAAGAACTCAGACCACAGGAAAAACTCAACTTTCCAAGCGATCGATCACCCTCTTCGTTCCACGGATCGAAGTGAGACTTTGGGGATAGCTGGGGTGCCTCGTGGCTACCTATGGCTAGAAGCTCGGTCCCCAAAACCCACTCAATCAAGAGGAATTGGAAGTCAACCCTCAAGAACACCATCCCATGGAAACCACCAAAAACACCCAAATCGAAGCCGTTTCAGAGGGATTGTTGCAAGATCACCAAGCAAAAAAGCTCAAGGTCCTCATACGTGACATACATCAAGAATCCCTCAAAGAAATGCCCCCAAAACTTCCCCATGGAAATTCCAAGAAAAGGCTCTGAAAATCACCAAAAAGGAAAAACGGGAGAAGCACAAACAAGCCTTGAGGAACGACGCCGAATCATCTATACATACCATGAAAGGTTCATACAAGGTCTAGCATTGTCTCGATCATCCTTCCCTCTCACAAGATCTCACCATGAAGCTCTCAAGCTAGTCCTATCAAAATCCTAAGGAAAAAAGGAAGGGAAAATAGGAAAACAAAATGAGATAGGGTTCCAAGAGATGGTTACCATCCTCTCACCCCTTTGGTTATATGGAGGCCAGCCGAAAGACTAAAATACCCCTAAAGCCTAAACTAGGATACATGCCCAGCAAAGGCACATTGAGAATATGTTTTTGTAGCACTCTCGGACGGATGCCGGCGGCCACACTTCGCGTAGCCTCGACAAGCCTTGCGATCCCGACGCGTGTCCTCTGCATCGAATCTTCCGGCGCCTCGTGACCCCAAACCGGTCAGGCCGGTTCTCCAAACCGGTCAGGCTGGTTTTGGCCTGACAACCACGCTCGATCTTCAGCCTTGGATTTGTGGCTCAGCCGTAACCCGATGGTTTTCTGGTGAACCACCGCAAACCCCGCGAACTTGACGTAGCCTCCGCCAATCATCACTCATGACTCGGCTCCCACGAAGTCCCAGCTCGACCTTGGTTTTGAGGCTCAACCAAGAAACTGTCCTTGACTTCATCTTGCCGTTCTTGCCACCATGCGGCCTGCACCTGACCCTGCTGGCCACCGGGTCCCTCGAACCAAGCCTAGTTGTCTTCTCCACACCTGGAGGCCTCACCGGCAACGACCTTTCGCGCTTGTTCTTCACCTGCACCAACACCAGTCAAGCCGCAACCTGCACCTACAATACTTAGCCAAGAATCAGTCCACACAACGTTGTCAATCACTCATCACACCAGGAAGTGACCATCCACCGGTCCTCAAACCACACATGGTCCTCAGTCTCCTCCTTCCAACACGAGCGTATAGCTACCGTCGGGAAGATCTACATGAGGATACAAATGCAAGATTTACTTGATGATTTTGATTTAATTAATTACAAAACAACACATGATAACCATGGGGTGCATCAGCATACTCTTCCTATAATGGAACAATATGCGATGCTTTATTATCTACTCTTTTTAATAGTGATTGTGTACATATTTATATAAATAAATAAATTTAATTTCCACAAAACAGCAAAGGGTTGGTTCTAACCTCTTTAGCAAGTTTCAAATCACATCCAAAGGGTCATTAGGCGTGTAGTGGTGGTTTTCCAAGTAAACTTATTATTAAGCTTAAAAAGGCTTCTCCACTTTTATTCCACAAAACCATTTACAAAAGAACAAGGGGGGTGTTCACTAAGCTCATTATCTCTAATACAAGCCACTGATCACACATGCATATTTGATTAAGCAACAAAAAATAAATATGCCAATAATACATTTCTAGCCACTACAAATAAGATAAATGCATACAAAAATAAATAAGGAACTTCTGGACCCAAACTTTCTCTCACTACTTCTCTGGTCCAAAACAAGGCTAAGCAACCAACATATACATCTAGGGCTATTCTATAACTTGAGATATGCAATTACTTATAAAACTAAGCATAAATCCAGAATAATATTTATAGTAGAGATAAAATCATGGTAAATTCACAGAGGTGCATTTCGACATAAAAAGGCAATAGCCAGTAGTTGGGCACATAAATAAATTTATTTTGAGCTATAAAATTCATTTAGGCAAATTCATCAAAAATACAAGATAAATCATATAAAAACATTTACTCATAAACTTTGTACAAATTTTGGTGTGGAGTCTAAACATGGCATGAAGCACAACATATCCAAAAATCAGCTCATCAAGACATGTTTTGTAGTACAACAGATCTAGGGTAAACTGTTTCCAATTTTTCATGCAAAAAATACCACACAAAAGCATGGTCATCCTTTACAAAAGTTGTAGTGTTCTACACAAGGAAACTAACATAATTGCTTTGACATTTTTTTTGAATTTTATGTGAATTTCTACACATTTTACAAGATCCATACAAAACACAAAAGGGGGGGAAGAATCTATTTACAAGGAAGTCCTCGGAAAGATTTAGATCTTCACAAAAATGCCCTCAGGCCAACAAATCTCACAACCAAGTTCCCGGCGGCAGAGGAAAGCTCACCGTTGGTGAGGTTGGACCGGGGAGGGGCGACAAATGGCACCGGCGCACAATTGGGCTCACCAGCAGTCGATCCGTGGGCTTGGTTTGGCCGGAAGCAACGCCGGTGAGCAGCGGCGGCGACGTAGAGGCGGCGTAGCCGCGGGTACCCGAATTCCTGCAAGGATAGGTGTGGGGCAGGGAAACTTGCTGCGGTGCGAGCTTCAGGGTGTCCTTGGGAAGGCTCTAGGAGCATCGATTGGCTCAGAATGCAAGCGGAGGGAGGAGTTTGATGAGGAGGTGGCAACAACGACTGGAGCGGTGTAGACATGCGCGAGGAGGGAGCTCGGTCGGCATTTATACCTGACACGTCATGGTGCAAGCACTTTGTGCGCGTCAAGGCAACCACAGTCGCGGTATGGTCAAGGTGTGGGCGCGACGACGTGCGGTGGGGAGGGACGGTGACGTGCGGCGGCTGGCCGGCCAATGGAGGATTGCGGCGCGCTGTCCGGCGGGTGGGAGGACGCCGCGTGTCTCCAGCCATGGGCCCGCTCTGCATCACGCACAGAAATGCTCCACGCGGCGCTCGGTCCACTGGACACTAACCAGCCTCGGCGTTAGGTACAGTGAGGTACGGTGGCGGTCGACGTGGCGCCGGCGACGTCGCACGCTCTCTCGCGTTCTAGCCTTGATAACATTTCGGTGTAGGACTATTTGCTACATATTTTCTCCAGATTTTTGAACTGAAGTGGACCAAGTGGCAATAAGCGAAGTTGTAGAGTGCAGAACCCTCTATATTTTCTAGAAAGGTTGTATGGTGTTTTTTCTCAACCAATTTTGCATAAACTGCTTGCCAACACTGCAGTTTTCTGGGTGCTAGTGAATAGTAACTAGAGGTGTTGACCAGGAATTTTCACACATTTCCACTTCGAATTGGCAATGCCACTCAACATGAAAGTTGTGTCCCTCAACCTGCACAACTTTTGGATTGGGAGAATTTGAAGTGTTTAGGTGAAATTTGGAGAACGCGGCAAAAGTCTTTGAGTGACTAGGACGGTCAAAGGGTTTGAGTGGGTCTTTGACTAAAGTTTTGGCCAAGGTTGAGCAAGGTTGACCAAGGTGGACCATTAGGGGTTGTTGGTTGGGTTTTCGAGGTGATGGCCCAGGTTGACCACTGTTTGACCAAAGTCAACTTGTTTGACTAGATCATTAGGGTTAATGAACATTAATGAAAACCTTAGGCGTCACAATATGAGACTTCTCATTGGTAGAAATCATGCAACGGTTTAGCACCGAAAGCAAATTAAAATTAGCACATATGACATGGGAGCACATTTCCTAAGCAATTTATGATAGAGGCGAAGTGCCCGATCTTTCGGTGAGTGGAGATAACTTCGATCTGGTGGGAGGCGACCCTCACGATCCGACTACGACGAGTGAGACTCTAAGCACCAATGCAATCGCTGAACCAACTCCCGATGTTTACCGACCTTGCTGGAGCAAGATCAGCCTGATCACGAAGATCAATTCCAGTGCACAATCGAAGAACGAACAAGAATCTGAGGCGAGCAATCTTAATATCACTCGAAGGTGGAGTTCTGAATCACAGAGAACATCATGTATTTGTGCGTGTTCTGGTGTAGCTGAAGCTAGATGTAAAAAAACTAAAGTTTCTATGGCGGCGGCTGCTGAGTATATATGGAGGGACATCATCCTAGGGGTGGGGCGTCCTAGGGTGGGGCGCCCCCAACTTGGGCCCAAGGCCCATCAAACTGGCGATGCAGCACCTTGGCAAATTCTGGACGTCAACTTGTTTCGAAGATTGCCGTTGACTCAGGATGAATTTTGGCATGAGAGCGGTGCCATTAGAAGTTCTATGAAATTGTGAGGATGAATGTGACCATTTTTCCAATTGTGTATCATGTCATGTCGCATAAAATTGCCAGCATCTCTGGAGACTTCGTTATGAAAAGACACATTATGTTTGTCATTACTATTTTGCAAAAGATTAGTACCAACAAAGGACACAACAGGAATAGCCAGTTTATTGCAAGCAAATTCAGCACCAAAAATCATGGAGATCCACCAATAATGCTTTCCTTCTTGCGAAATAAAACTACTAGAGGAACATGTGAATACGTTTGTATGATGGTTACTTTATAATCGATCACAATCTTGCAAAATAAAAGGAGAACTCAGATTTGTACAAATGTAAACACGATGTACCATATATTGTCCTTTGTTGTTATATTTTCCAATAACATGATATGAATATTTAGACAACCGTGGAAAATCAGCATATGCAAAAATTCTCTCTTCTAAACTATCTAGATTACATAAATCATCGAATTCAATTTAACCCAGGGTATGTAAAGAAGACAACAATTGGAGCTCATCACTTTTACTAGCAACATGCATAACAAGTTTATTTTCAGCACTAGCATGTAAAACGGAAGTAGTAACACACCATGCATCTTTATCACAAGAAACATCAAGCAAATCACCATGTGACAAAGATAAATCAAGAGATGTTCCCTTATTAATTGCTCAACCAAAGTATGATTTGTGGAAAAAATTAGCATATTAGCACAATTCTCACCTTCTGTGAGTGTAGCACCATGGACGTTACCTATGTTCTTAGTAGGAGTATTAGGTGCATTGTGAAGTGGTGGTTCAGAATTGGCACATGAGGATGTGAGCTCCTCAATTTCTATCAAGTCGTCCGTGTCCGCTTGCTGGTGGTGAGCATCCTGATGCGGAATCGCCTTCGACCCAGCCCTCTCGTTGGTTGTAGGTGTGGACGTGGATGGTGCAAGGGAAATAGACGCTGAACTGGGTGTCGAACTAGTGCCTCCAAAAGAGTTAGAATATGTCTTCGAGCAGCGTCCCTGCACGTGATGTTTAGCGTTGCGAGGATAATATGAAGGCACGAGTCTACGTCGCTTAGCAGCTTTTAATTCAGCCCAAGTGGTGGGAGTGGTAATGGGATTTTTTCATAACCCTACCAATGTAAAGTAAGATCATATTTGCCATTGTAAGGTGGAATTGTAAATGGAAGCTTAGAAAAAGAATCATTACCACCATGGTTGCACGCACGACATGCGCGTCCACTCACGTCTCCAGCATCCTTGTCCTTCTGTAAACTTGTGATCAACATTTTCATTGCCTCGAGGTGTGACACAATGGTGTCGATCTTGGTCTTAGTTGCCAGCGGTTGTTCATCCTTCTTGTCTAAGTCTTCTGCCATGGTTAGCACAAACACAAAACAAACGACAAAACAGGGGTGTAAGGGCTCACAATACGCTCAAAATAGTGCTGTTATCAAATTCTGTAAACTTGTGATCAACATTTTCATTGCATCGAGGTGTGACACAATGGTGTCGATCTTGGTCTTAGTGGCCTGCGGGTGTTCATCCTTCTTGTCTAGGTCTTCTGCCATGGTTAGCGCAAACACAAAACAAACGACAAAACAGGGTTGTAACGGCTCACAAGACGCTCAAACTAGTGCTGTTATCAAATTCTTATTTGTTCTTACTGAGGACCATGTGTGGTTCGAGGACCGGTGGATGTTCGCTTCCTTGTGTGATGAGTGATTGACAACGTTGTGTGCACTGATTCTTGGCTAAGTATTGCAGGTGCAGGTTGCGGCTTGACTGTTGTTGGTGCAGGTGAAGAACAAGCGCGAAAGGTCATCACCGGTGAGGCCTCTAGGTGTGGAGAAGACAAGTAGGCTTCGTTCAAGGGACCAGGTGGCCAGCGGGGTCAAGTGCGGGCCGCATGGTGGCATGAACAACAAGATGAAGTCATGGACGGTTTCTTGGTAGAGCCTCAAAACCAAGGTCGAGTTGGGACTACGTGGGAACTGAGTCATGAGTGGTGATTGGTTGAGGCTACACCGAGTTCGTGAGGTTTTCGGTGGTTTACCAGAAAACCACTAGGTTCCTTGGTTGATCCACAAAGCCAAGATCGAAGAACCAAAGACGGTGCTACAGCAGTGCCAGACCAGTCTGACCTGTGGGTCTGACTGGTCAGACCGGTGGGTACCGGTCTGACCAGTGTGCGACAACGCAGTCCGGAATCTTCGAAGCGGACGACACGCGTCGGGATCGCAAGGCTTGCGTCGAGGCTAAGCAAGTTGCGGTTGCCGGGCATCCGTCTGATGGAGAAAACTTGAAGATTTCTAAAACCGCCTTTAGGGGCTTGTATCCCTAGTTGTTAAGTAAGGGTACTTTAGCCTTTCGGTTGCCTCCTATATAACCCAAGAGGTGAGAGGATGGCAGCCATCTCTTGAAACCCTAGTTCATTTGCTTTCCTATTTTCCTTCCTATTTTCTTAGGATTTCCATAGGACTAGCTTGAGAGCTTCATGATGAGATTTTGTGAGAGGGTTGGATGATCGGGCGGCAAGCTAGACCTTGTATGAACCTCCTTGGTATGTATAGATGATTCGATGTTGTCGACGGTTAATAGTTGTATCAAAGTTCGTTTAGACTTGCAAGCGGACAAGTCTCCCATCGTAGTCAAGGGACCCTTCTTCCCTCGAGTGGTGAACCCAAGGTATCGAATCCGTGGAACAAATGTGTGACGCAAAAGATGATCTAGTAAAGCCAAGTAACTTGAATCATCGGTAAAGAGAAACCCTAATGCTTATAGATAAAGAACACAAAACTAATCTAATCTACTAAAGACCGGAGGTAACAGAGATAGATAGGGTAGATAAACCGATCTAGAGAGATCGGGTTAAGCCTTTTGTTGAAGTTTCAAGCAAGAGAAGAAGTAGCAAATCGAATCTTATTAGAAGCTTCTTTAAATCATGGTTTCCCGTCCGACTGCGAAAACGCCCGCCTTTCGGAACCCTTGTTCTGTCACAACATATTCCTATTCATGCGGGTAGTCTAGGGCGAGTCCAAGGACAAGTTGAGTTCTTTCGGAAGATCTGGCGTGTACCTCTAGCCACCGCGGCTACAAGAATACCCTATGTGATCTATCTCGAGAATAGATCTAGAATAAGCAAAGCTGATCGAAAAACGAAATCCTCGAAGAAACGCTTGATCGCTAGAAATAGATTCAACATGATAATTCAACTAATACAATGATACATAAACAAGATCACCACTGGGATCCGACCTTGATCTTTCTTCTAGCTCCGGGAACTCCAACGTGGTCTTCCTTGCAAGGTTCCCACGTCGGTTAGGGAGACCCTAGTCAACTAGCTCAACCCTCTCCTCTCCGGGATGGTGTCCCTCTCTTCTCTGCTCCTCGGCGGCCGATGACGTATTGGTTCATGCGTGGCTCTCGACCCCAGGGCTATAAATAGCCCGAATGACGGCTAGGTCAAAGGAGGGGGAATTGGGCCCTGAACTGAGCTGGGCCGGCCGGCCTGGGCCCATCCAGGCCCAGTTCCCGGCCTCCTTCGCGTGGTGTCAGTTTTCGAGTCTTCTAGATTCTTTCCCCTTCTGCATGTAGGCCCTTGTCGTCAGTTTCTCTACGAGTTGGACGTATCTCCTTGTCTCGCAAGATTCGGCACTTTTCTAGTTAGGTCCTTGGAGTTTGTCATCTTATCGGGTTGAGTCCCTGGCTTCTTGGAGTCAAGTTTTCTTCATTGCATGACTTGTACGGGCTTCAAGGTCTTGTCACAAGGTGCTTGATGAACTTATCCCGAAAGTCTTGCTTTCAACGCTAAAACCCTACATACACACTAAACTCCAAAACCGACATGCACAAGTGAACTTGTTATACCACGGGGGTTAGTACCAATGGATAAGGTATAAAACATATGGCAACACTGAAGGTAAACTCATGGCTAGGTTGACGGATTTTCACCGTCAATAGGCGTGGTTCCTCAAGGCTTTGTTGTG
Source organism: Cenchrus americanus (assembly GCA_947561735.1). Taxonomy (NCBI): domain Eukaryota; kingdom Viridiplantae; phylum Streptophyta; class Magnoliopsida; order Poales; family Poaceae; genus Cenchrus; species Cenchrus americanus. The sequence goes on from OX387241.1 coordinate 123,976,752, forward strand.
TTGTTCCCAGTTGTTCTTGGTAGTGATTTTCGGAGCCCTCTTTTGGTGTTTTCCCGGTGTGTTTTCAGGACCATGCTCTTGGGGATTTGATGGGGGAAATTCGTGTGAACCCTTAATGGTTCTTTTGCCTTTGATTCCCCTACTAAATCCGTGAGTTAAGGGGCTCGATTTTGGGGTTTTCGGTGTTATAGGGTTAGAAAAGTTCTTGGCGGGATTTCTTCGATTCCTCTTGATTTGGCAAGTTTTGGTGGACAAAATCGTGGCTATGGACTCCCCATGAGGTGTTCCCATTATCCCCAAAGTCTTGATCAAGGTCGTGGAGCGATTCGGGAGATCGAAGTTTGGATTTGGAGGAGTTGACCCGCGTGTGCTGTTCATCTCGAGCTGCCTAGGCTACACTGGTCTGACCGGTGCGAGTCTCTTGTGGGATTGGCCTCGGTTGAACTGCTTGACTCATGTGTCTTTGGGTCTTGGTGCTGCTGGTTAGTTCTTGGTCCGTTTGGAGTTGTTTTGTTAGGTTTTGTGTAGGGTTTTCCTTCTGTGCAGTTTGTGTTTAGGGGGTGTTTTTATTCCAGGACCCAGAGAAGTCACTGTGGCTTTCTACAACGCTTGTTGTGCGGCTGCTGTAGCCACCAGCCTGACCGGCTCTGTCCACCGGTCTGACCGGTGTCACCGGTCTGACCAGCGCAGGCCATCGGTCTGGCCGGTGCAGCACAGGCAGCAAGCTGTGCAAGTTTCCATTGTGCGTGTTGGTGTGTTTTGGCTCGGAAGGTTGTATGTTGGTTCCTAGGTCCAGTAGCACTTCAGTGGCTGTGTGGACTTGGTCAACGTGGGTAGTGAGTCGGAGACGTGTGTTGGAAGCTGTGTTTATCTTGTTGGAGTTTCCATCTCCTTCGAGAAGATTTTATATTGGCTCCCATTCACTCCCCCCTCTCTGGTAAGCCGTATCGGTCCTTCACTTACCACGCACACAGGGGCAAACTGCAACAAACCGGTGGAACCTGCGAAAGATTGGAGTAGCGATTGCCAGGAGGGACAAAATCTGCTCGTCGGAGAACTTTGTGGAGTTCTGGGTGGGCTACACTCAAATTAAGGATTAGCATAATTAAACAATAATGCAAAGTTGAATTATAATGCTAAACATGTCACAATTGCTAGAGACAAGTGCAATAGTGGAACAAGATGAGAGGGGAAAAAGCACACGAAGGGGCGGTGGCCGGGTGCGCCACGCCCAGGTGTCCTGCGCGCCGGTAGGGCGCCGAGCCTGCCCGGAGGAGATGGATCAGACGTACTTTGCTATTTTCTCTTTTTATTATTTCTTCTTTTTTTTTTACTTTCCAAAAAGACTTCAACACAGGAATTAGGTAGGTGCGATCCAGGGAAAAGCGGCGAACTAGGGAGGAGGTCCGATCGGCGCGTGGGTGCTGTAGCTTTTTTTTTTTGTACTTGCCAAACAAAGAAAAAACTAGAGGTGTGCAACCACGAGCACGAACAGGGGATGAAGTAACTCTTAGGGCTACCCAGAGCGGTCCTTTTTTATTTCTTTTCTTTCCTTTTTTATTGCTTTTTTTACTTTCTTTTTTTCTTTTGATTCCTTTCCAAAACAACACGAGCAGGAAAGGAAGGAGGCCGCACAAGGGAAACCAGCAAGCGGCGCACGGCACCGTGATCAAGGTCTTACGCGAAGCGGTAGGGTGGAATTACGTGAACGGGAGGAGGTGATGGCGGTAGCAGAGACAACGGTGGCAGCGGCTAGGGTTAGATCAGAGAGAACAAAGCCAACTCAAATAACCAGCAACAATTGATGCGCAAACGCACAAATTCAACAAAGTAAATTATTGAATGAAAGTGCGAAGCTAAAACAGGTTGCTGAGACAAAAATCTAACCTAAAAGTAATTTTTGTTGGGTTTTTTTGGACTGTAGGAAATAAAAACACTCGATAAACTCACCGATCAACCTGGAAAGCTAATACCACTTGATAGAGGCGAAGTGCCCGATCTTTTGGTGAGTGGAGATAACTTCGATCTAGTGGGAGGCGACCCTCATGATCCGACTACAACAAGCGAGACTCGAAACGCCAATGCAATCGCTGAACCAACTCCTGATGGTTACCGACCTTGCTGGCGCAAGATCAGCCTGATCCAGAAGATCAATTCCTATCCACAATCGAAGAACGAATAAGAATCTGAGGTAAGCAATCTTAATATCACTCGAAGGTGGAGTTCTGGATCACAGAGGACAACACGTATTTGTGCGTGTTCTGGTGTAGCTAAAGCTAGATGTAAAACAAAACTCATGTTTCTATGGCGGCGGCTGTTGAGTATATATGGAGCGACACCGTCCTAGGGTTGGGGTATCCTAGGGTGGGGCGCCCCCAACTTGGGCCTAAGGCCCATCAAACTAGGGATGCAACACCTTGGCAGATTCTGGCATGAGACCAGTGTCATTAGAAGCTCTATGAAATTGTTCTTCCAACCATATATATAGAGTGTCCAAAACCGACTCCATATGCGACCTGGGCGTCCGTTTTATTGCGCACTGCTCCTGGACTCTGAACTGGGCTCGAACTTGAATTTCTTTTGGCCTCCACCTCGGGGACTCAAACCGGATCAAACTTGGACCTCCTTCTTGACTTGGAAAACTTCGCTGGACTTCATCTTCTCCAATCCATGCACCACGCATGGAAATAAGCATGGTTGCTATGTCCTCATCAAGTTACATTTCATTTTCAGATTTGAAATTGGTACATGAAATGTTTTTGCGACAAAAAGGAACTTATGCCCCTCCACAAGATCAAGCATGGGGGCTAAACATTCATGATGGAAAATTAGCCTTTGAGCCCATATGATAAAAAATAAGCTTTCCAATCACAAATTAAGCATAGCCAAGCCACTAAAACATGTCAAGATCACATAAAGGCATTTACTCACAAGATAGCATACATATGACATCATGACATTTTTCAAAAACATAGCGAACAACCATGGATATAAACCAAGATTATCAAGAGCTAAGCCAAACTAACCATAGCTTACCAAACAAGCTCACAAAGACATACATATCATTCCATGATGAACAATGTATATTGAAGAAGCTTTTCCTAAACAATGCCTATACATCATGTTACATATGCTATGCCAAATGCAAGAAATGCACAAAGGAAAGCTGTACATATGCTACAAAGGAGCTCTCACACACCAACTCAAGAAATCAGACACACACCAAGCTCCCCCGGTACATGAGTGAAAGTTGCTTGATCCAGGGGTTTGGTGAAAATATCGGCTAGCTGGTCATGTGTGGGTACATGGATCAAAGCTATCTACCCTCTTTCTACGTTGTCTCTTAGGAAATGATACCTCACTTCTATGTGCTTGGTTTTGGAATGAAGAACTGGATTCTTTGCTACACTTATGGCATTGGTGCTGTCACATTGAAGTGGGACATGGGTATACTCCTCACCAAATTCACTCATGGTGTATGTGATCCAAAGGAGCTGAGAGCAACAACTAGATATGGCCACATACTCTGCCTCAGTAGTGGATTGAGCAACACTTGACTGTTTGTGGGAAGACCAAGACACTAAAAAAGAACCCAAGAACTGGCAAGTCCCAGAAGTGGACTTCCTATCCAACCGACACCCAGCAAAATCTATGTCTGAAAACCATGAAGAGCTAAAGAAGAAGTCGCGGAGTACCAAAGGTCGAAGATGGGAGTGTGACGCAAATACCTGAATATGCGCTTGACCACTTGTCGATGCGAAGTCCTTGGAGAAGCTTGAAAACGAGCGCATAAACATACCGAGAACTGAATGTCTGGCCTCGTCACAGTCAAGTAGACTAGTGACCCGATCATGCTCCAGTACTCCTTATGGTCCATGTGTTCACCTTCCTCGTCCGCATCAAGAGTGTAACACCATGCCCACCAAAGTCGCACCGCCCAGCCCTTCCGTAGGGGCTAGCACATGTACACATAGCACCCTGCTTACACTTTCGTCCTCGCTTCGTGTAGGGCTTATAAGTTGGCTCCACCCTTGCTCGACTAGCAATATGGCACTAAACACACGCACCTGCGCTCATGGGCCACTCATGGGCCATCCAAATTGGGCTGGGTATGACATTCACCCCCTCAAGGAACCCGACGTCCTCGTCGGTCCAACTCACCCGTCCAGTGCCGACCCATACACCATGTCGTGTGCCCCATCCCAGGCCCACACGCACATGCATATGTCCGCACACTGACACGAGCAAATGTCTAGGAATCTTCCCTCTTATCGCACGACCGTACGTCCAGTGCCGACCCATATGCCATACCGTGTGTCCCATCTCAGGCCCACATGCGCCATGCGCTCTATGTCCGCACACTGACCCGTACGCGCAACCGTGAGGGTCGACTCTGATACCATTTGTAACACCCTGCCAACCAAAGCCGCACCGCCCAACCCTTCCGTATGGGCGAGCACACGTACACATAGCACCCTGCTTACACTTTTGTCCTCGCTTCGTGTAAAAGGGTTAGCCTGAGGGTGGTATGGCAAGTGGACAAAGGCTTATAAGTTGGCTCCACCCTTGCTCAACTAGTAATGTGGCACTAAACATGCGCAGCTGCACTCATGGGCCCCTCATGGACCATCCAAATTGGGTCGGGTGTGACAAAGAGCTGTAGTCGTACTCATAGGCGTCGCCATAGCCTTGGAGTCCTCCATATTGAACTTCCTCACAGTGTGCTTGGTGTACTTAGCTTGGTGCACAAATGTTCCTTCCTTTGATTGCTTGATCTGTAGCCCGAGGAAGAACTGCAACTCACCCATCATGCTCATCTGAAATTACCTGCTCATGTCTTCTGCGAACCTTGCAACAAGAGAGTTAGATGAGCAACTAAAGACAATATCATCTACATACACCTGCACAATTAGGATATCTCTGCCCTGCCTGAGGAGAAAGAAGGTCTGATCGACCTTCCCCATCTCAAACCCTCTCTCAAACAAGAACTCCCTCAACCTACCGTACCAAGCTCTAGGCGCCTGCTCCAACCCATACAAGGCCATCCTCAACTTGTACACCCAGTGGGGGTACTCTCACTATCAACCCCCGGTAGCTGCCTCACATACACTTCTTCCTATAACACACCATTCAAGAAGGCACTCTTCACTTCCATTTGGTGCAACTTGAACCCTTTAGCCACGGAAAAGGCTAGAAAGATCCTAATTGCCTCCAAACGAGCTACGCGAGCAAAGGTATCCTCGTAGTCGATCCCCTCTTTCTAACTATACCCCGGAGCAACAAGCCTTGACTTGTTTCTCACCACTTTACCTTTCTCTCCCTTCTTGTTCTTCCACACCCATTTTATCCCAATCGGCTTACACCTTGGAGGAGGGTCAACTAACTCCCAATCTTGGTTCCTCTCAAAATTATCCAACTTCTCATGCATCGAATTAACCCAATTAAGATTAGATAGCGTGTGTCCAATGTCTTTGGGATCAAAGGTGGCAATAAAAGCAACATGAGCGAAATGAGAATTGTTTCGAATGCTCTCCACCTCGTGGTCGATACGAGTTTGGGAGAGGTCACAACTTTGGGTCTAAGAGGGACTGTGGACCACGTTTTCCCCTTCGTCGTACTCATACTCCTCCAGCGAGACGTGAGGTGTTCTCCCATTGTGGTCATAGCTTCGATAGTATGGATTTTTCTAACTCCACTTTTGAGCAATTGACTCGACACAGGTTTGACTCTTTTTGGGCTAACCCCAGTGTTGCGTTGGTCCCTCACTCTCGCTCTTGGATTTGATTTTGCAGGCGGGAGACTTAGAGGACTTTTGGTGGATCGACTCCGGAGGATGGTGAAAGGTGGTCCTCAAGCCTCACCCCGGTGATGTCAAAGGAGAACATCATTTTTCGGGACATTGGACCAGAGTGAGTGATCAAAATAAGTAGTTTGGAGACTTTAAGTTGTGTGGGTTTTGTCAAGCCAATTGGTCTCTTTTGATCTTCACCTTCTCACATGCGTCTAGAGTGTATGCTCTATGGCCCTAGTGAGTTTAGGGGGAGCTTGTGAGTTTTGCGCTCTTCTGCCTTTTGAGCATGGGTTGGGGATCCCATGTACACATATGCATTTTGCATCTCGCATTCATGTATCATATCATGCTTGCATGTTTGTATCATAGACTACATTTGTATCATATGCTTTAGAAACGTGCTTCTCCTATGTACATTGTTCACCACGAAGTGCTATACATGATCGTGTGAGCTAGTTTGGTATGCTATGGTTAGTTTGACTTAGCTCTTAATGATCTTGGTTCATGCCCATGGTTGCTAGCTATGCTTTTGAAAAATGCTACATGTATGCTCTCTTGTGGGTAAATGCCTTTATATGATCTTGACATGTTTTTATGGCTTGTCTATGCTTAATTTGTGACTGGATAACTTATTATTATCATATGGGGCCAAAGGCTCATTTGTCATCATGAATGTTTAGCCTGCTTGCTTTATCTTATGGAGGGGCATAAGTTCCTTTTTGTCGCAAACACATTTCATGTACCAATATGAATCTGAAAATGAAATGTTAATTGCTTCAAAAATATGCTCTCCTATCATATGTGCTTATTTTTTATAGCTTTGGGTGCTAAACCGCTGCATGATGCCTACCAATGAGAAGTCTCATATATAGAAGTAGGCACATGGCTCAGTGGCTTTGACATGACATGAGATGCTTGAGGGTGTTTATTGAAAGGATCTTGATGTCGCCTAGAGGGGGCGGTGAATAGGTGAGTCCTGAAAATCACCACTTAAAACAATTTTATTAGTGAACCCCGCATACTCCGGACTTTTCTCCGGAGTTTCTGGAAAGTCTGGAATCTCTGGAGAAATCTCCGGAATCTCTGGACTCGCGCCTGCGTAGCGGAATATGTGCACTGCCCAAAACCGGTACAACCAGTTTTGCAAATCCGGTGCCACCGAGTTTGCCTGGCAGTGACTCCCCTTTTCTTCTTGTTCTTGTTTACTTGTTTGGCTTGAACTCAAACTTGGTTTAGGGCTTAAGGATCAGTACCTTGATCAATATAGATGTGACGCTCTAGGTTTTAATTAACCCTAATCGTCGGTCGACCCGGCTGACAGTGGTCAAATCACGGTCAACCTAGGTCCTCACCTCGAAAAACTCACCAACCAACTCTAATGACACATTTGATCTAGTGGACACACATGTGGGGTCAACCCATGGTCAAAGCTTTGGTCAAACCTCATGCAAACCCTAGCAACCCTAGGTGTCTTTCGGAACTTTTGCCGTGTTCTCCAAATTTCACCTAAACACTTAAAAATCTACCTTTATGAAAGTTGTCCAGCTTGTTGAGGGACACAACTTTCATGTAGATTGGCATTTCAAATTTTGAGTGGAAAAGAATGAATAACTTACCCAAAGGGCAGCACCTCCTGTTCAGGACATTGAGTGGCATTCAATAATTGGCAAACCCTTCCTGCAAAATCTATTGAGAAAAACCCCATATATCCTTTGAGTTGTAGGTGGCTGTGAGATCTCCAACTTTCGTATTCAACGTTTGGTGCACTTTTATACAAAATTTTGGAGCTTTTCAAATTTGAACAGAGGGTCAGCAACACGTTTGAGGCCGGAACGCCGCCGTGCCGCGACGTCGTGCGCGCTCACGCGCGCGCGCGCCCGGCCTCGGCGTCCACGCCACACGCCGGCCGAGGCGTGCTTCTTCCCCATGCGCCGCGCCCCGAGGCTCCGGGAGTCCTCCCGGCCGCGCGCACGCCTTGGACCACGCGAAGCACGGCCGGTGCACGCCGCGGACCGCCGGTTCGTCGGCAGCACGTCGCCGTACGCGTGCCGTTCGAGATGGCCGTGCTACGGCAGCATCTCTAGCGTCACGGCGACGTCACCAAGAGGTCTCAACTATAAAAACCCGAGCGTCATCCGCCCTCCGCGCACCACACCGACCCGACGGCCGCCGTTTCCGCCGCCGCCGTGTGCTCACGCCTCCGCTAGCTCTCACCGCCGGCCAACCTTCCCAACTTATTCCCTAGGACCCGTAGCACGTTCCCAAGCCACACCTTGCCAACCATGCGCCCTCCCCTTGCCGGAAGCTGCCGCGGCCGCCACCGCCGGCCATCACCGTGCGCCCACGCCTGCGACTCCTCTGCCCAACTACGGCCACCCACCGAACGAGCTCCACCCCTTACCCGGCTGGGAGCACCGCCGGAACTGGTGGATTCCGGCGAGCCCACGTCGCCCCTTGTCCCAGGGACCCAATTGCATCTCCATCTTTCTTCTCGGGGAGTTTTGTGCGAAGTACGGGTATGGTTGTGAATCTGCCGAATGTTACAGGGGCCTGGTCGCAAATGTGAATCTCAAATAGTATATGTGATTTGCTGAATCTTGTAAAATCCATATAAAATCATAGAAAATTTAGAAAAATGCAAGCTTAATTGTGTTGGATTCGATGTGAAAAGTCCTACAACTTTTGATATACTCACCTAGCCTGTTACTTGATATTTTTAGCATGAAAAATAGAAATGTGAAAACCCTAGATCTAAGATATCTCAAAATCCACGAGTCCCTTGTATCCAATTTCTGGATATGTTGAGTGTTATATTATGACTAGCTCCAGTGCCAAACATTGCAAAAAGTTATGATGTAAATCTTTTTATATGAATTGTTTTCCATTTATGCAGAATATGACTAGATGATTTTTGTAGCTAGAAATTGTCGGGCATACTCCCCGGGTACTCATGCAAGGAACGAGGAAGAGTAGAAGACGGACTCCTACTAGAATTCCCCTGTACTCCTACTAGGACTCGCTCTGTGTAATCCTACTAGGACTCCTGCCTTGTAACCGACTAGGAATCCGCCCCCTGGACTATATAATGGAGGGCCGGGTACCTAGGAGGACATCCACAATCCCTCCGGGGAACAACACCCAAGCGCGGGCGCAATACTACTCCAAACGGGACGTAGGGTAGCTACTCCGGCTACCCGAACCCGTATAAATCTTGTGTCTTGTGTCCTCGCGCATACCTTCGAGTTCCGGATCATGGCGATCCTCACCTTCTACCTTGCGGCGGGTACCTCCCATGGAGGTCGAGTGGTTTAAACACCGACACCGGCGCCCACCGTGGGGCCATCGTCACGATCATCGAGCGAATTCGAAGGACCAAATCCGGATCAATCTACTCGGTGCAAATGGATTCCAATTCGCCGAGTTTGAAGTTCTCCACGTCAACTCGCCGTATCCGAGAGAAGCACATGAACCAAGCGGAAACAGCGCCAATTCCTTTTTTTCCGCCTCGGTTCCCAAGTCGTCGGGTTGGAGATCAAGATGGACACATCACTGTCCAAATCCGAATCAAAGTGGAGCAGTCCAGCAGCTGTCACGCATCCAGGCCAAGATTCCAAGCTACCAAGGATTCTCCGAGTTCTTTGCTCCATGCACTTGGAAGACGTACGCAGCTACGACTACGTCAACTACGTCGTACCGTCTCTACATCAACTTCACTGTGCACTGCGACTACTCGTCACCCGGCCGCACGGGCTCTACGTCAACCTTGCCGTGCGCCGCGAGTACTCATCTCTCGGCCGCAGCGGCTATACATCGACTACGCCGTACGCCGCCACGATGTCATTTTCTGGGCGTACGACTACTTCGACTACTATCTCGACTAGTAAACTAGTCGAGGACAGCTCCCGCGACATCAACAACTAGTCGGATCCACCTCCAACTAGTCGACTTCAGCTCCAACCATCGCGGCTCCATCATCGACCGCCACGGCTTCGTCGACTCTCGTCCACGAATCAAGCTAAGTCACTTATTTCAATAATTATTCTTTCTTTGGCTTGCTCTCCACATACAGGAACCAACGCCAAAGACTACTTCGTGTACGCCTCTCAACGGCTACCGCCCGGCAGAGCTACACCGTGCCGCCTATTCCTTGGGGATGTTGATCGCCGGGCCACGTGCTTGGTGCACCAAATTAGGAGGCTCTTGCCACGACGTTTCGTGTACTGAGTGCTGGAGGCGCACAACTACACCCTGAGGAGGCACCGCGCAATCTTGCTCTCCACCATGCGGAACAATGAGCAATCGCGCTCTCTCTTGTCGCCATGCCGACTACCTTTGTCTACCTCTTAATGGTCTCGCTCCAGTAGCACAAGCCTTGATCCGCGCAAAGCCTCAGCTCTCCTGTCATGCCTCCACGCCCCCAGCGGCTATGGCTAAACAAGCGACCACGAGAGACCGGCGCTTAAACCGGCTCTCTCGTCATGCCTTCACGCCCCCCGGCGGCTATGGCTAAACAGCGATCACAGAGACTGGGCGCTAAACCGCATCAGGCTAACTACTCGACGCCTTACGACCGAAACAAGAACATGACACCTGACATTTACATCTATATTCATATTTGTATTTGTCATTTGTAGATTCAATTTCTACAAAAATGCTACATAATGTACGCATCTCTACTTTCAGGTCAAGCTCCGGCGACGACTTCCAGTACGCTCCGCGTACCTCCACCGGCGCGGCTAGTTCCCAAACTCGGGGGCTACGCACCAAATCACTACTCGACAACAACTCGAGTAGTCTCCGCTAGCTCTCTAGCTCGGGGGCTCGGCACCAACAACTACTCGACGCGGCTCCTACAACTCACCTGGCAACGAGCTCGGGGGCTGAATGCTGCAAGGGTACTCGGATGATGGCTTTCGCGAACACTGAAGACCCTTGGATTGATTACCTAATCATTTCAAGGCTCGGGGGCTGCTATGCTACACCCATCATTCAAATTTTTCAAGACGGAAGATTTGGAATCAAGATTGACCCTCAGCTAGAGTCTGCAACTCAACCTAAGGCTCGAGGGCTACTCCATATAGAGTGCGATTTTGCAATCGCACTTCCATATAATCTCGACTTCAAGACTGATGAGCTGGACCACCTTCCAGCCTCGCGGCAGTTCAAGTACTATTGGAGGCTTCTCCAAGCAGTACTCGAGGACGCTCAAGAACTACTCGCAGAGGCTTCAAGACTACTCGAACTACTACTCTCGACTACAATGTGCTCGGGGGCTTGTCGGGCATACTCCCCGGGTACTCATGCAAGGAAGGAGGAAGAGTAGAAGACGGACTCCTACTAGAATTCCCCTGTACTCCTACTAGGACTCGCTCTGTGTAATCCTACTAGGACTCCTGCCTTGTAACCGACTAGGAATCCGCCCCCTGGACTATATAAAGGAGGGCCGGGTACCTAGGAGGACATCCACAATCCCTCCGGGGAACAACACCCAAGCGCAGGGCGCAATACTACTCCAAACAGGACGTAGGGTAGCTACTCTGGCTACCCGAACCTGTATAAATCTTGTGTCTTGTGTCCTCGCGCATACCTTCGAGTTCCAGATCATGGCGATCCTCACCTTCTACCTTGCTGCGGGTACCTCCCATGGAGGTCGAGTGGTTTAAACACCGACAGAAATATTTATGTTTTTGTGCGCAACTCGTGCATGCTGTCTTGTTACACCAAGATACACCTCTAGTGAATTAATCACAATTTTTGGATGATCAGAACTATTTATTCTTAATAAATGCATGTTGTCCTTTGTAATTTAATAAAGCAAGATCATTAGTGGTTCTAGGTGTACTTGCTGGTTTTCTAGGATGGTTTAGGACTAGGGAACATGTATGAGGATGTTTGGAGCATTTTGATGCTTATTTATTTTTGTAGGCATTTTACTTGAATTGTTAGCTAACTTTGGTTATTTTTCTAAATAATTAATTTTCTAGCTTTCCAAGAATTGCATGAGTGTTCAGTGGTTCAGTATAGATGTTGTGGTGCTTAAGAAACCCTCCTTCAAATTTTTAGTGATTTATTGTTTAATAAACACGTTGAAAGCCTTTATAGTTTAATGTTGGTTTAAATTAAGAAAATGCCTTTTAATTCTTGTACCTTTTTGTGAAGCGTTGTCAAACTTAATTAAAAGTTAAGAATACACTCTTGCTGTTGGAGAATTAAATTGCAAATAATTATTTTGTACACACCTTTACTAGTGAGGGATAGAAGTATTAGACCATCACATGAAACAACAATTATAAAAAGGAAGCATTAATTAAAGTGTTATTTAAAAGAATAAAACACATCTCCATAATAACCTTCATAAAAAAGAAAATAATAAATAATCACTTGTTAAGGTGAATATGGCCAACAAGAGTTGGACAAGATAAATAAATTATCACATCACCTGAACCCTGCATTGCATTCCGTGTAGATCTTCCTGACGGTGACTACTCGCTCGTTCCGGAAGCCGAGGAGGGAGAAGCGGAAGCTGCCCTGCAGTACGTGGAAGTACTCGACGACACCGAGGGTGCTCAGGCTAACTTAGCTGATGAAGGAAAGCCCTAGTGCATTTAACCCATTGTTTCAAAGTTTAATATACAATTATCTATGGATGCTTGTGCATTTAAGTTCAGGAGTTGTATGTGAGGACCAGGAGCGTCCCCGTGGTCGATGGATGACCACTCCTCAGTGATGAGTGATTGACAATGGGTGTTGGACTTTTTCTTGGCTCAGTGCGCAGGTGTAGGCTGCGGCCTAGTTCGTGTTGTTGCAGGTGAAGAACGGGCACGAAAGGTCTTCAGCCTTGAGGGGCCTCCGAGAGATGGAGAGACAAGTAGGCTCGGTTCGAGGGACCCGGTGGACAGCGGGACTAGGTGTGGGTCACATGGTGGCGAGACGAGCAAGACGAAGTTGTGGATGATCGAGCCGGTGCACGGTGGCGGTCGAGTCAAGAGGCTTGGTGGGAGGCCGGGCCGAGCACGCGGGGTTTGGTGGTTTGCCCACAAAACCATCGGAGGACGGTTTCTTGGCTTGGGCCTCAAAACCAAGTCCGAAGGCCCAACACGACTGAGACGGGATCCGGGCGTGTCGGGAAGCTTCGAAGCAGAGGACACGCGGCGGGATCGCATGGCTTGCGTCGAGAGGACGCGGGGTGCGGCGAAGGCGTGGCCGTCCGATGGCAAGACCCACAAACATTACATAAATGCCCTTGCGTGGGTTGTATCACCAGTAGTTGAGTTAGGGGTAGTCGAGTCATTTCCCACACCGGAGGGACCCGATATATAAGCCATGAGTGTGTGTGGATGGCTCTCTCTCTCCGCGACTTAGGGTTTCATTTCCGCCCTTCCATTTCTCCTTTTTCCTGGACAATTTTCTTCTCCATTTTCTCTAGGCTAGCATGAGAGCTTCATGAGATATATGTTGAGAGGGATGGATGCTAGGGCGGCATGCTAGACCTTGTGAATATTTCTTGGTTTTGTATAGAAGATTCGGCGTTTTGTTTTTCGTGGTTTTTTCCGTGCTTGTTTTTGGTGTCTTTGTTCTCGGTGTGATTCCACAGATTTGAGTGGGTTTCTCCCCGGATTTCTTTGAGGGAAACATGGATGGATGTCTAGTGCATCTTTGTGATTGATCTTGTGCCCTGAAACGCTGGGAAACCACTTCGATTCAAGGTTTTTCGGTCGGAGCTCTAGTTTTTGGTGGTGTTTAAAGGATCCGCGATTCCCGGTGATTTTTGGTGTATAGCATCCTTGTTTGACGCTTATCATGTCCCCAAACCCTTGTCTCAACAGCTTCTACCGTTTGGGAGATCCGGTGATGGATTGGAGGAGTTGACCTTCGGGGTCGAGCAGTTTTCTGCTCTGTCCATGCCTCGCGGACGGTCCGCGTGGACCTGGCGGACGGTCCGCGCCGTGCTTGATCGTCGCGTGTTCTTCGTGTTCTTGCTCTTTTTTGTTTTCGATCCGTCGTGGTTTCAAGTTTTGGTTGGGCAAGGTTTCGGACGGTCCGCGTGTACCGGGCGGACAGTCCGCGGGTGCCTGACGGACAGTCCGCGTGCTCCCCGCGGATGGTCCGTTATTCGCTGTGCGTCTCTGGAGGTTCTGTTGCCTTTTTTGGACTGTCCGCGGCTCAGGCCGGACGGTCCGCGGCAAGGGTGCGGACAGTCCACGATACCCTGCCGGATAGTCCGCGCGGCCTTTGCGGACAGTCCGCCCCGCCTGGTCGGACAGTCTGCCAGAGCCTGGCAGCTTTGTTCCTTGGTTCGATTCCTCCCTCCTTCCTTCGTCCTTCCGCGTGTGCTTCAAGGAATCGTTCCTAAGACTTGAGGTTGATCCACAACCTCGATGTCTTGGCGATTGGTGTGTGATTCGATCCATTGCTTGTGTGTGACCGGGATTTGACTAGGGTATAGGCCGGGTTATTTGAGAAGAATTTTTACCGGCTCCTATTCACTCCCCCCTCTCTAGTCGCCATTCGATCCTTCAATTGGTATCAGAGATTGGTGCCGGATTCTTTGTGACTTTGACAAGTCTTGAATCCTAAGATGGTAGCTCACTGTGGTGATAACCACGTGAAGGCTCGCCTCTTTGTTTCTTAACGGATGCAATATGAGAACTTTACTCAACTTCCCGGTGAGGACATTGATGCGATGTTTCAGAGGTTCACCGCCATCATGAACAACATGAAGGTCAATGTTGAGGATTTCCCTTACACTAAGAATGATCAAGCTTTGAAGCTCTTGCATATCTTGGACCCAAATGTTTGGGGTGCTAAGGTTGAGGCCATCAAGGAGTCCGGGCAATACTTGACTATTGAGTTGGATGACCTCTTTTATAAGCTCAAGTCGGCTGAGGTTGACAGGAAGTTGTAATCCTAGCATGAGGGCTCGACTGATCATAGTCTTGCTCTTGTGGGCGGATCAAAGGGCAAAGCTAACCCTTCCTGTCGACAGTTTTCCTTGTCTTCTCTTATGTCTATTCCAAATGAGGAGTTTGATGTGCTGGGCGAGGAGGAGCAGGCCTTGCTCTCAAGGAGGTTTGATCGACTACATGAGAGCCGGAGAAATGCAAGGCGGAGCTTGGGGACATGCTACAAGTGTGGAAAGCGTGGACACTTCATCGCCGAGTGCCCGGAAGCGGAGGAGAACAAGTACAAGATGAGCGAGTGCAAGGCGCACCCAAGGCGTGAAGCCAAGTACTCCTCCAAGGGAAAGCACTTCAGCAAGTCCAAGAGCAAGGACAAGGACAAGCGGCGACCGAGCAAGGGCGGCTACAAGAAGGACAAGGCAAGAGCCATGGTGGCCGGTGCAAGCGACGTCGACTCAAGCTCAAGCGACGTGCAGTCAAGCTCAAGCAGTGAAGATGAAGACACCGGGAGGCGCAAGGGCAAGAAGAGTGCAAGCCGGAACCTCCGTGGATTGAGCTGTGTGGCGCTTGAAGGCTTTTGTGGCATGGCCCATAGCTCAAGCAGCAAGAAGAGCGAGAAGGAAGACAGCGACTCCGACTCGGAGGATGAGGTAAATCGTGACTGCGACTCTTTGCTTGCTGAGATCACTAGGTTGAATGGCTTGATTGACAACCGTGATAGTGTGCTAAGAGATGCCAAAAAGATGAGGAAAGATCTTAGGGCTCAACTTGAGAATGCTAGTGAGAAAGTAGGAGAGTTAGAGTGTAAGTTGCTTGAATTGAAACTTGAGAATGACTCTTTGAAACTTGCTCCTACTATTTCTGATGATGTTGAATGCTCTGAGTGTGATGCATGGTTGAATGAGATCAAGTTGCTTAATGAGAAGAATGCTTCTACTTTGGCTAAACTAGATGCTCTTAGGACTGAGTATGATGAGCTTAAGGCTATACCCACTTTGCTTGGTGCTTGTAAATCATGTCCTACTATGCATGCTAAGCTTGTTGATGCTCGTTCTACCATTAGAACCTTGGAAGCTTCTTTGAAATCTCCTATTTTCAATGCATGCACTAGCTGTGATGAAGTTACTTTGCGCAATCTTGAACTTACTTCCCGTTTGGATGTCATCTATGAGGAGAATGATTATTTGAGGAAGGTGTTGGGTTGGTTGTCTGGGCAGGAACCTCAATTGAAAATCATGATTGAGGAGTTCAAGACAGCGGATGGTGGTGGTTTGGGTTTTGAGAAGTTCGGTGAGAAAGTGGGAGAAAACAGTGGTGAGAGTGTGTATGAGAAGTGTGTTGAGTCTAACCCCGAGTTTGAGGTGATCGGAGACATCCAAGTTCCACTTCCAAAAGCACCCAAGAACTCTTCACTCCAAAGCCGAACCACCTTTGCAACAAGCTTGACACAACCCAAGATCCACCCAAATTCCCACCTAAGACAAATGACTTTCAGAAACCGGTGAAGTGTGTGAGTGAGAAGGGTGTGAAACCTAGAGAGAAGCCAGAGCCAAAACCAAAACCCATCCCCTTCAGGTGTGAGTATTGTGGCAAGGAGAGGCACCTAGCAGAGTTTTGCTACAAGAGGAAGAGGGATGAGAGGCTTGCTAGGGAGCAAGAAAACCAGGACAGGTATCGCCAGTCTCATGGTATTCCTGAGCCTAGAGTGCCGCTTCCACGGGGTGTGGGAAGTCTGAGGAGTGTTGGTAGAGTTGGAGCTCAGGGTGGTAGGTTCCCACAGAGAGGTGGTGGTGAGAGGTTTGATAGGAGAGATGATGGTGTGCGTGCTGGTGAGAGGTTTGGTCGGGCTCGTGGTGGTTTTGCTGGACGTCCCCCTACTCGTCCTCAATACGTTAGGGAAGATGATCGCAGCTTTGGGTTCCAGAGGAACTACGGACCACGTTTCCTCCCTCGTGGTGCTCGTACTCCTTCCATGGGACATGCGAAGTTTGGTGGCAAGGGAATGATGTTTGCTAACCCATCTTTTGAGCAGATGGCTCGACACTGGTTCAACTTTCATTGTGCTAACCCCAGTGTCGAGGTTTTGGCTCATTCTCGTTCTTGTTTCTGACTACAGGCAGGAGGCTTGGAGAACATTTGGTTGATCGACTCCGGATGTTCCCGACACATGACCGGAGATAAGAAGTGGTTCTCCAGCCTCACCCCAGTGAAGGAAAAGATGTACATCACATTTGGGGACAATGGACGAGGAAGGGTGATTTCTGAGGGTGTAGTGCATGTGAGTGACAAGGTAACGTTGAAGAGGGTTGCTCTTGTGATGAAGTCTTTGGGTTTCAATTTGCTTTCGGTTTCTGAGTTGCTTGATTAGGGCTTTGAGGTGCGTTTCCAGTCTGGTGAGTCTCGTTTGCTGGATTCTCGAGGTGATCTTGTTTGTGTGATCATCCCCGAGGGTCAGATTTTCAGGGCTGATTTCTCTCGTTCTTTGGGTCTTGCTCGCTGTTTGATGGTCGGTCCTTCTTTTGATTTGTGGAAATGGCACAAGCGGTTGGGTCACTTGAGCTTTGATTTGGTTTCCCGCTTGAGAGGTCTTGACCTTATCCGAGGATTGCCGAGGTTGAAGCTTGAGAAGGATTTGGTTTGTGCTCCGTGTAGGCATGGCAAGATGGTAGCCACTCCCCATCCACCCCTGACCGATGTCATGACCGAGCGTCCGACAGAGCTGTTGCATATGGACCTTGTTGGGCCAGCTCGAGTTTGCTCGGTGGGTGGGAAGTGGTATGTCCTTGTTGTGGTGGACGATTACTCTCGCTATGCCTGGGTGTTTTTCTTGGAGGACAAAAGTGAGACATTTGGTTTTGTTCGTGATCTGATCGTGAGGTTGAAGAACGAGAGGCATGGGAATGCCATTCGAGCTATCCACAGTGATAATGGCTCAGAGTTCAGGAACTCTCGTTTTGATGCTTTCTGTCGTGATCTAGGTCTTGAGCATCAGTATTCGACCCCTTATGTGCCCCCTCAAAATGGAGTCGTGGAAAGGAAAAATCAGACTCTTTGTAAGATGGCTAGGACGATGCTCGATGAGCACAGGACTCCTAGGAGGTATTGGGCTGAGGCGGTCAATATGGCCTGTCATGTCTCCAACAGGGTTTTATTGCGAGCTTTCAAGAAGAAGACCTGTTATGAGCTTATGCATGGTCGGGCACCCAAGGTGAGTCATTTTCGAGTCTTTGGCCGCAAGTGCTTTATTCTCAAGAAGGGAAAACTCGACAAGTTTGAGTCTAGGTCTAGTGATGGGATTTTCTTGGGATATGCTAATCATTCTAGAGCCTATAGGGTGCTTAACCTTGAGACTAACAAAATCATGGAGACTTGCGAGGTAACCTTCGACGAGACAATGCCGTGTACCTCTCTTGGCTTTGAATGTGCAGGTGATGAAGAGATGGCTGAGGACCTCTTTGAAGAGGAGAAGGATGAAGCTGGAGATGATGATGGAGAGAACCATGCGGCTCAAGCTGACTGTGTACCCACTACTTCCCCTACGACCACTACGGAGGGTGGACCGTCTACTTGATGGACAACGACGGTGCGACAAGAGGAGCAGGCGAGAGAAGCTGTAGTTGAGGGGGAGGTAGTCTCAAGGCGTGAGGCTCCCCGGCGGATTCAAGAAGTGCATCCCACATCGAGGATCATTGGGGACATCGACGAACGTACTACGCGGTCAAGGTCGAGAAATTCCTCTCATTTCGCTCATGCTGCATTTGTTGCCACCTTTGAGCCCAAGGACATTGGACACGCTTTATCTGATGCCAACTGGGTCAATTCTATGCATGAGGAGTTGGAAAACTTTGAGAGGAACCAGGTGTGGGAGTTAGTTGAACCACCTCCAAATTGCCATCCTATAAGAACCAAATGGGTTTGGAAGAACAAAGAGGCTGAGAATGGGATGGTTGTGAGGAACAAGTCTAGACTTGTTGCTCAGGGATATAGTCAGTAGGAGGGGATCAACTATGAGGAGACCTTTGCTCCTGTGGCCCGTCTTGAGGCAATTCGAATCCTTCTAGCCTTTGTCGTGGCTAAAGGGTTCAAGTTGATTCAAATGGATGTGAAGAGTGCTTTTCTGAATGGGGTCATAGAGGAGGAGGTGTATGTGAAGCAGCCACCGGGGTTTGAGAGTGAGTTGTACCCACACAGGGTGTACAGGTTGAAAAGGTCTCTGTATGGGTTGAAACAGGCACCCCGGGCTTGGTATGGGAGATTGAGAGGTTTTCTGTTTAACAGAGGGTTTGTGATGGGTACCGTGGATAGAACCTTGTTTCTCCTCAAGCATGCGAATGACTTGTTGATTGTTCAAATATACGTGGATGATATTGTCTTTGGCGGCTCGTCACATAACCTTGTTGCCAAGTTTGCAGATGAGATGAGCAGGGAGTTTGAGATGAGCATGATGGGCGAGTTGCAGTACTTTCTCAGGCTGCAGATCAAGCAAGTGATGATGAAACATTCGTGCAGCAGACCAAGTACACGAAAGACATGCTGAGGAAGTTCCAGATGCAAGATGTAAAGTCGATGTCGACACCCATGGGGAGTACGGCCACTTTGGATGCGGACGAGGACGAAGAACCAGTGGACCAGCGAGAGTACCGGAGCATGATCGACTCCCTCCTCTACCTGACGGCGACGAAGCCAGACATACAGTTCAGTGTGTGTCTGTGCGCTCGTTTTCAGGCTTCGCCGAGGACATCACATTGACAAGCCGTCAAGAGGATCTTCAGGTACCTACAATCTGCCCCTGGTCTTGGCCTTTGGTACTCTTCCTCCTCGACTCTTTCACTTCATGGTTTTTCTGATGCTGAGGACCAGGAGCGTCCCAGTGGTCGATGGATGACCGCTCCTCAGTGATGAGTGATTGACAACGGGTGTTGGACTGACTCTTGGCTTAGTGCGCAGGTGTAGGCTGCGGCCTAGTTCGTCTTCGTTGCGGTGTGAAGAACGGGCGCGAAAGGTCTTCAGCCTTGAGGGGCCTCCGGGAGATGGAGAGACAAGTAGGCTCGGTTCGAGGGACCCGGTGGACAGCGGGACTGGGTGCGGGCCACATGGTGGCGACACGAGCAAGACGAAGTCATGGACAATCGAGCCGGTGCACGGTGGCGGTCGAGTCAAGTGGTTTGGCGGGAGGCCGGACCGAGCACGCGGGGTTTGGTGGTTTGCCCACGAAACCATCGGCGGACGGTTTCTTGGTTTGGGCCTCAAAACCAAGTCCGAGGGCCCAACACGACGGAGACGGGATCCGGGCGTGTCGGGATGCTTCGAGGTGGAGGACACGCGGAGGGATCGCATGGCTTGCGTCGGGAGGACGCGGGGTGCGGCAAAGGCGTGGCCGTCCGATGGCAAGACCCACAAACATTACCTAAATGCCCCTGCGTGGGTTGTATTGCCAGTAGTTAAGCTAGGGGTAGTCGAGTCATTTACCACTCCGGCGGGACCCGATATATAAGCCATGAGGGTGTGTGAGTGGCTCTCTCTCTCCGCGACTTAGGGTTTCATTTCCTCCCTCCCATTTCTCATTTTCGTTGCTATTTTTCTTCCATTTTTTCTCTAGGCTAGCATGAGAGCTTCATGAGAGATTTGTTGAGAGGGATGGATGCTAGGGCGGCATGCTAGACCTTGTGAATCTTTCCTGGTTTGTATAGAAGATTCGGAGTTGTGTTTTTCGTGGTCTTTTTGTGCTTGTTTTCGTGCTTTTGTTCTCGGTGTGATTCCGCGGATTTGAGTGGGTTTCTCCCCGGATTTCTTTGAGGGAAACATGGATAGATGTCTCGTGCATATTTGTGATTGATCTTGTGCCCTTAAACGCCGGGAAACCACTTCGATTCGAGGATTTTCGTTCGGTGCCCTAGTTCTTGGTGGTGCTCCAAGGATTCGCGATTCCCGGTGATTTAGGGAGTTAGGAGGCAAGATTTTTGGGCTATAGCATCCTTGTGTGACGCTTTTCAAGTCCCCAAACCCTTGTCTCCACAGCTTCAACCGTTTGGGAAATCTGATGATGATTTGGGGGAGTTGACTTTCGAGGTCGGGCGTTTTTCTGCTCTGTCCGAGCCTCGCGGACGGTCCACGCCCTCCTGGCGGACGGTCCGCGCCGCTCGTGTTCGTCCCGTGTTCTTCGTGTTCTTGCTCGCCTTTCATTTCGATCCATCGCGATTTTGAGATTTGGTTGGACGGAGTTTCGGACGGTCCGTAGCAGAGGGCGGACGGTCCGCGGGTGCCTGGCGGACAGTCCGCGTGCTCCCCGCGGACGGTCCGTGGTTCGTGGTGTGCTTCTGTTGGTTCTGTGTGCTTTAACGGACGGTCCGCGGCGTTGGGCCGGACGGTCCACGGGGTTGGCGCGGACGGTCCGCGGTAGCAGGCCGGACAGTCCGCGAGGCCAGTGCGGACGGTCCGCCCCTCCTAGCCGGACGGTCCGCCAGAGCCTGTGAGCTTTGCTTCTTGTTTCGATTCCTCCCTTCCTTTCTCGTGCTTCCGCGTGTGCTTCAAGGAATCGTTCCTAAGGCTAGAGGTTGATCCATAACCTTGTTGTCTTGGCGATTGGTGTGTGATTCGATCCATCGCTTTTGTGTGACCGGGATTTGACTAGGGCATAGGCCGGTTTCTTTGGGAAGAATTTTTACCGGCTCCTATTCACTCCCCCCTCTCTACTCGCCATCTGATCCTTCAATTGGTATCAGAGCTTGGTGCTGGATTCTTTGCGACTTTGACAAGTCTCGAATCCTAAGATGGCGTACGTTGAGCGGGGCGGTCCGCCGCACTTCGATGGCAAGGGTTACCACAAGTGGGCGGCTCGTATGATGATCTTTCTTCGTGGGAAGCTGTTGGATTTCATTGTGCTTGACATGACCTATGCTATTCCGGTCAACATCCATACTCTTATGGTGACCGATGCCGGTGCTAAGGCCAAGTATGAGGCTAATGCAAAAGCCGTTGATCACTTGGTCCGGAGCTTGTGTGATCCGGAGTTTGAGCATGTTCGCGATTTGAATCTTGCTTGGAAAATTTGGGAGAAGTTGTTGGTTGCTCACGGTGGTGATAACCATGTGAAAGCTTGCCTCTTTGTCTCTTACCGGATGCAATATGAGAACTTCACTCCACTTCCCGGTGAGGACATTGATGCGATGTTTCAGAGGTTCACCGCCATCGTGAATAACATGAAAGCTAATGTTGAGGATTTTCCTTACACCGAGCATGATCAGGCTTTGAAGCTCTTGCATGTCTTGGACCCAAATGTTTGGGGTGTTAAGGTTGAGGCCATCAAGGAGTCTGGGCAATATTTGACTATTGAGGTTGATGACCTCTTTTCTAAGCTCAAGTCGGCTGAGGTTGACAGGAAGTTGCAATCCAAGCATGAGGGCTCGACTGACCATAGTCTTGCTCTTGTGGGCGGATCAAAGGGCAAATCTAACCCTTTCGTCGACGCTTTTCCTTGTCTTCTCTTATGCCCATTCCGGATGAGGAGTTTGATGTCTTCGGGTGAGCGGGAGCGGGCGTTTGATCGACTACACGAGAGTCGGAGGAATGAAGGCGGAGCTCAGGGACGTGCTACAAGTGTGGCAAGCGTGGCCACTTCATCGCCGAGTGCCCGGAAGCGGAGGAGAGCAAGTACAAGATGAATGAGTACAAGGCGCACCCGAGGCGTGAAGACAAGTACTCCTCCAAGGGCAAGCACTTCAGCAAGTCCAAGAGCAAGGATAAGGACAAGCGGCGACCGAGCAAGACCGGCTACAAGAAGAACAAGGCAAGAGCGATGGTGGCCGGTGCGAGCGACGTCAACTCAAGCTCAAGCGACCAGCAGTCAAGATCAAGCAGTGAAGATGAAGACGCCGAGAGGCGCAAGGGCAAGAAGAGTGCAAGCCGGAACCTCAGCGGGTTGAGCTGTGTGGCGCTTGAGGGCTTTTGTGGCATGGCCCATAGCTCAAGCAGCAAGAAGAGCGAGAAGAAAGACAACGACTCCGACTCGGAGGATGAGGTAAATCGTGACCCGACTCTTTGCTTGTTGAGATCGCTAGGTTAAATGGCTT
Organism: Cenchrus americanus; assembly: GCA_947561735.1. Classification (NCBI taxonomy): domain Eukaryota; kingdom Viridiplantae; phylum Streptophyta; class Magnoliopsida; order Poales; family Poaceae; genus Cenchrus; species Cenchrus americanus. The sequence goes on from OX387241.1 coordinate 123,999,512, forward strand.
GATTGACAACCGTGATAGTGTACTAAGAGATGCCAAAAAGATGAGGAAAGATCTTAGGGCTCAACTTGAGAATGCTAGTGAGAAAGTAGGAGAGTTAGAGTCCAAATTACTTGAATTGAAACTTGAGAATGACTCTTTGAAACTTGCTCCTACTACTCCTGATGATGTTGAGTGTCTTGAATGTGATGCATGGTTGAATGAGATCAAGTTGCATAATGAGAAGAATGCTTCCACTTTGGCTAAACTAGATGCTCTTAGGACTGAGTATGATGAGCTTAAGGCTAGACCTACTTTGCTTGGTGCTTGTAAATCATGTCCTACTATGCATGCTAAGCTTGTTGATGCTCGTTCTACCATTAGTTCTTTGGAAGCACCTTTGAAATCTCCTATTGCAAATGCATGCTCTAGCTGTGATGAAGTTACTTTGCGCAATCTTGAACTTACTTCCCGTTTGGATGTCATCTATGAGGAGAATGACTATTTGAGGAAGGTGTTGGGTTGGTTGTACGGGCGGGAACCTCAATTGAAAATCATGATTGAGGAGTTTAAGAGAGGCGATGGTCGTGGTTTGGGGTTTGAGAAGTTGGGTGAGAAAGTGGGAGAGAACAAGTGGGGAGAGTGTGTATGAGAAGTGTGTTGAGTCTAACCCCGAGTTTGAGGTGATCGGAGACATCCAAGTCCCACTTCCAAAAGCACCCAAGAACTCTTTCACACCAAAGCCCAACCACCTTTGCAACAAGCTTGACACAACCCAGGATCCACCCAAATTCCTACCTAAGACAAATGACTTCCAGAAACCGGTGAGGTTTGTGAGTGAGAAGGGTGAGAAGCTTAGAGAGAAGCCAGAGCCAAAACCAAAACCCATGCCCTTCAGGTGTGAGTATTGTGGCAAGGAGAGGCATCTTGCAGAGTTTTGCTACAGGAAGAAGAGGGATGAGAGGCTTGCTAGGGAGCAAGCAAACCAGGACATGTATCGCCAGTCTCATGGTATTCCTGAGCCTAGAGTGCCACTTCCACGGGGTGTGGGAAGTGTGAAGAGTGTTGGTAGAGTTGGAGCTCAGGGTGGTAGGTTTGCGAGGAGAGATGATGGTGTGCGTGCTGGTGAGAGGTTTGGTCGGGCTCGTGGTGGTTTTGCTGGACGTCCCCCTACTCGTCCTCAATACGGGTTTAGGGGAGATGATCGCAGCTTTGGGTTCCAGAGGAACTACGGACCACGTTTTCCCCCTCGTGGTGCTCATACTCCTCCCATGGGACATGGGAAGTTTGGTGACAAGGGAATGATGTTTGCTAACCCCTCTTTTGAGCGAGATGGCTCAACACCGGTTCAACTTTCCGTGTGCTAACCCCGGTGTCGAGTCGTTAGCTCACTCTCGTTCTTGTTTCCGATTGCGGGCGGGGAGGCTTGGAGAACATTTGGTTGATCGACTTCGGATGCTCTCGACACATGACTGGAGATAAGAAGTGGTTCTCCAGCCTCACCCCAGTGAAGGAAAAGATGTACATCACATTTGGGGACAATGGACGAGGAAGGGTGATTTCTGAGGGTGTTGTGCATGTGAGCGACAAGGTAACGTTGAAGAGAGTGGCTCTTGTGAAGTCTTTGGGTTTCAATTTGCTTTCGGTTTCTCAGTTGCTTGATGAGGGTTTTGAGGTGCGTTTCAAGTCTAGCGAGTCTCGTTTGCTGGATTCTCGAGGTGATCTTGTCTGTATGATCATCCCCGAGGGTCGATTTTCGTGGCGATTTCTCTCGTTCTTTGGGTCCTGCTCGCTGTTTGATGGCCGGTCCTTCTTCGATTTGTGGAAATGGCATAGGCGGTTGGGGCACTTGAGCTTTGATTTGGTTTCCCGCTTGAGTGGTCTTGACCTTGTCCGAGGATTGCCGAGGTTGAAGCTTGAGAAGGATTTGGTTTGTGCTCCGTGTAGGCATGGAAAGATGGTAGCCACTCCCCATCCACCCCTGACCGATGTCATGACCGAGCGTCCGACAGAGCTGTTGCATATGGACCTTGTTGGGCCAGCTCGAGTTCGCTCGGTGGGTGGGAAGTGGTATGTCCTGGTTGTGGTGGACGATTACTCTCGCTATGCCTGGGTGTTTTTCTTGGAAGACAAGAGTGAGACATTTGGTTTTGTTCGAGATATGATCGTGAGGTTGAAAAACGAGAGGCATGGGAATGGTATTCGAGCTATCCGCAGTGATAATGGCTCAGAGTTCAAGAACTCTCGTTTTGATGCCTTTTGTCGTGATCTAGGTCTTGAACATCAGTATTCCATCCCTTATGTGCCCCCTCAAAATGGAGTTGTGGAAAGGAAAAATCGGACTCTTTGTGAGATGGCTAGGACAATGCTCGATGAGCACAGGACTCCTACGAGGTATTGGGCTGAGGCGGTCAATACGGCTTGTCATGTTTCCAACAGGATTTTATTGCGAGCTTTCAAGAAGAAGACCTGTTATGAGCTTATGCATGGTCGGGCACCCAAGGTGAGTCATTTCCGAGTCTTTGGCTGCAAGTGCTTTATCCTTAAGAAGGGAAAACTCGACAAGTTTGAGGCTAGGTCTAGTGATGGTATTTTCTTTGGATATGCTAACCACTCTAGAGCCTATAGGGTGCTTAACCTTGAGACTAACAAAATCATGGAGACTTGCGAGGTAACCTTCGACGAGACAATGCCATGTACCTCTCTTGGCTTTGAATGTGCAAGTGATGAAGAGATGGCCGAGGACCTCTTTGAAGAGGGGAAGGATGAAGCTGGAGATGATGATGGAGAGAACCATGCGCCTGAAGCTGAGTGTGTACCCACTACTTCCCCTACGACCACTACGGAGCGTGGACCATCTACTTCATGGACAACGACGGTGCGACAAGAGGACCATGCGAGAGAAGCTGAAGTTGAGGGGGAGGTAGTCTCGAGGCGTGAGGCTCCTCGGCGGATTCAAGAAGTGCATCCCCTGTCGAAGATCATTGGGAACATCGACGAACGCACTACACGGTCAAGGTCCAGGAATTCCTCTCATTTTGCTCATGCTGCTTTTGTTGCCACCTTTGAGCCCAAGGATATTGGACATGCTTTATCTGATGCAAACTGGGTCAATTCTATGCATGAGGAGTTGGAAAACTTTGAGAGGAATCAGGTGTGGGAGTTAGTTGAACCACCTCCAAATTGCCATCCCATAGGAACCAAGTGGGTTTGGAAGAACAAAGAGGGAGAGAATGGGATGGTTGTGAGGAACAAGTCCAGGCTTGTTGCTCAGGGGTTCAGTCAGAAGGAGGGGATCGACTATGAGGAGACCTTTGCTCCTGTAGCCCGTCTTGAGGCAATTCGGATCCTTCTAGCCTTTGCCGTGGCTAAAGGGTTCAAGTTGTTTCAGATGGACGTGAAGAGTGCTTTTCTGAATGGGGTCATAGAGGAGGAGGTGTATGTGAAGCAGCCACACGGGTTTGAGAGCGAGCCGTACCCACACGGGGTGTACGGGTTGAAATGGGCTCGTATGGGTTGAAACGGGCGCCCCGTGCTTGGTATGGAAGATTGAGAGGTTTTACGTTGAGCGAGAGGGTTTGTGATGGGTACCGTGGATAGGACCTTGTTTCTCCTCAAGCATGGAAATGACTTGTTGATTGTGCGGATATACGTGGATGATATTGTCTTTGGTGGCTCGTCACATAACCTTGTTGCCAAGTTTGCAGATGAGATGAGCAGGGAGTTCGAGATGAGCATGATGGGCGAGTTGCGGTATTTTCTCGGGCTGCAGATCAAGCAAGTGAAGGATGGAACATTCGTGCACCAGACCAAGTACACGAAAGACATGCTGAAGAAGTTCCAGATGCAAGATGTGAAGCCGATGTCGACTCCCATGGGGAGTACGACCACTTTGGATGCGGACGAGGACGGAGAACTAGTGGACCAGTGGGAGTACTGGAGCATGATCGGCTCCCTCCTCTACTTGACGGCGACGAGGCTAGACATACAGTTCAGCGTGTGTCTGTGCGCTCGTTTTCAGGCTTCGCCGAGGACATCACATCGACAGGCCGTCAAGAGGATTTTCAAGTACCTACAGTCTGCCCCTGGTCTTGGCCTTTGGTATTCTTCCTCCTCGACTCTTTCTCTTCATGGTTTTTGCGATACGGATTTTGCTGGATGTCGAGTCGAGAGGAAGTCTACTTCTGGTACTTGCCAGTTTCTTGGTTCTTCGTTGGTTTCATGGTCTTCCCGCAAGTAGTCTAGTGTAGCTCGGTCTACCACCGAGGCGGAGTATGTTGCAGCCGCGAGTTGTTGTTCCCAGCTGCTGTGGATTTCATACACTATGAGAGACTTTGGTGAGGAGTGCACCCATATCCCACTTCTTTGTGATAGCACCAATGCCATAAGCGTAGCCAAAAACCCAGTGCTTCACTCCAGAACCAAACACATAGAAGTGAGGTATAATTTCTTGAGGGACAATGTGGAAAAAGGAACCATAGTGTTGAGCCATGACCCTACCCAAGATCAGCTTGCAGACATTTTCACAAAGCCTCTCGACCAAGCTACATTTGTGCGCTTGCGGGGGGAACTTGGGGTTTGTTGCCCTTTCTAGTTGATTCTTGGAGGATTTTCTCTTGTACCATATGTATCATACCATGTTTTACTTTGATGTATATACATGCTTTGCTTGATGTACAAACCATGGTAGGGTAGCCATCTTGTCATATATCATGTTGCATTTGTATCATATTACATTTTAGGATGATGAGCTTCTTTCATATGCCATATTTGAGTTTCTTTGGCTATTTGTGAGATATTGGTCATATGTGTGGAGAAATGGTGATGTGAGGCTATGCTCTTGGAATATTTGTGATATATGTGTGGCGAGATAGCCCTTTTTTTTAAATAAATGCTAATCTTGACTAATTTTTGGTGAACTGTGCTCCACTCATGTGTAGTAGTGTATCCATGTCACGTTTTGGTCTCAATGTGCTTTCTATGCTTAGATTGTGCTTGGATGTCTTTTTCTTGCATTTGGGCCAAAGGCCGAATATCATTGTGAATGTTTAGCCTATGTTGCATTCATGGGGGAGCATAAGCTTCTTTTTGCCGCAAAGGCACTTCATGTACCATGAAATGATTTAATCTTGAAAAGAAGTGTATAATGCTTGAAAAATGCTCCATCCATCATGTCTATGCTTAAAATGTCTTATCTTTCACATATGGGTGCAAAACATGTTGCATGATGTTCACTAGTGGAGAAGTCTCCCCGAAGTGGACACATGGCTCATGAGCTTTGACATGACATGCTTTACTTTATGGGTGTTTGCCATGATCTTTTGCTAAGAATTTGATATCCTTGTATGATCTTTGAATGGTATGCATGTTTGTGGCTCAAGTGTGACATGGATAGGCTTTTACATGTGAAGCGAGCCTTCTTTTGGTAAAACTGCTTAAATCTGAAAATTTTGCTTTGTCACATGCTTGTATTTTCATATATTACTTGTGGCAATGCTTTGACTATGCTATGATTCATATGTGTGATCTTTGTCTCATTTTTAGCCTTTGACACTAGATTTGGCCGTTTTGAGAAGCTCATGTCGATGTTTATATGCTTTGTTTTGCATTTCTGCATTTTCACCTTGATTCATACATTGTCAACAAGGGGGAGAAGAGGTGAGCTTAATGAAAATTCAGAAGAGGTGAGCTAAAATTTCGAAGTTTGCATCCACATGTTCAGGGGAGCTTGCATTTGTTCAGGGGGAGCTTTTTTGCTGTTTTCGGTGTGGAGTTTGTGCTTTGCTTGGCTTGTGACCTTTCTTTGCCTTTCTTCGGTTTTGGTCATGAGTTGAGTTTCTTTGTTTTTCTTTCTTCTTCCTTTCTTTCTTTCTCTGAATTTCATTTCGCGTTGTGTGTTGTCAATGCACTCATCAAGGGGGAGATTGAGGACCAGGAGCGTCCCGGTGGTCGATGGATGACCGCTCCTCGGTGATGAGTGATTGACAACGGGTGTTGGACCGACTTTTGGCTTAGTGCGCGGTGTAGGCTGCGGCCTAGTTCGTGCTATTGCGGGTGAAGAACGGGCGCGAAAGGTCTTCAGCCTTGAGGGGCCTCCGGGAGATGGAGAGACAAGTAGGCTCGGTTCGAGGGACCCAGTGGACAGCGGGACTAGGTGCGGGCCACATGGTGGCGACACGAGCAAGACGAAGTCATGGACAATCGAGCCGGTGCACGGTGGCGGTCGAGTCAAGTGGTTTGGCGGGAGGACGGACCGAGCACGCGGGGTTTGGTGGTTTGCCTACAAAACCATCGGCGGACAGTTTCTTGGTTTGGGCCTCAAAACCAAGTCCAAGGGCCCAACACGACGGAGACGGGATCCGGGCGTGTCGGGAAGCTTCGACGCGGAGGACACGTGGCGGGATCGCATGGCTTGCGTCGGGAGGACGCGGGGTGCGGCAAAGGCGTGGCCGTCCGATGGCAAGACCCACAAACATTACCTAAATGCCCCTGTGTGGGTTGTATCACCAGTAGTTAAGTTAGGGGTAGTCGAGTCATTTACCACTCCGGCGGGACCCGATATAAGCCATGAGGGTGTGTGAGTGGCTCTCTCTCTCTCCGCGACTTAGGGTTTCATTTCCTCCCTCCCATTTCTCATTTTCGTAGCTATTTTTCTTCCATTTTTTCTCTAGGCTAGCATGAGAGCTTCATGAGAGATTTGTTGAGAGGGATGGATGCTAGGGCGGCATGCTAGACCTTGTGAACCTTTCCTGGTTTGTATAGAAGATTCGGAGTTGTGTTTTTCGTGGTCTTTTTGTGCTTGTTTTCGTGCTTTTGTTCTTGGTGTGATTCCGCAGATTTGAGTGGGTTTCCCCCCGGATTTCTTAGAGGGAAACATGGATAGATGTCTCGTGCATCTTTGTGATTGATCTTGTGCCCTCAAACGCCGGGAAACCACTTCGATTCGAGGATTTTCGTTCGGTGCCCTAGTTCTTGGTGGTGATCAAAGGATTCGCGATTCCCGGTGATTTAGGGAGTTAGGAGGCAAGATTTTTGGGCTATAGCATCCTTGTGTGACACTTTTCAATTCCCCAAACCCTTGTCTCCACAGCTTCAACCGTTTGGGAAATCCGATGATGATTTGGGGGAGTTGACTTTCGAGGTCGGGCGTTTTTCTGCTCTGTCCGAGCCTCGCGGACGGTCCGCGCCCTCCTGGCAGACAGTCTGCGCCGCTCGTGTTCGTCCCGTGCTCTTCGTGTTCTTGCTCGCCTTTCGTTTCGATCCGTCGCGATTTTGAGTTTCGGTTGGACGGAGTTTCGGACGGTCCGCAGCAGAGGCGGACGGTCCGCGGGTGCCTAGCGGACAGTCCGCGTGCTCCCCGCGGACGGTCCGTGGTTCGTGGTGTGCTTCTGTTGGTTTTGTGTGATTTAACGGACGGTCCTCGGCGTTGGGCCGGACGGTCCGGCCGGGTTGGCGCGGACGGTCCGCGGTAGCAGGCCGGACAGTCCGTGAGGCCAGTGCGGACGGTCCGCCCCTCCTGGCCGGACGGTCCGCCAGAGCTTGTGAGCTTTGCTTCTTGTTTCGATTCCTCCCTTCCTTTCTCGCGCTTCCATGTGTGCTTCAAGGAATCGTTCCTAAGGCTAGAGGTTGATCCATAACCTCGTTGTCTTGGCGATTGGTGTGTGATTCGATCCATCGCTTGTGTGTGACCGGGATTTGACTAGGGCATAGGCCGGGTTCTTTGGGAAGAATTTTTACCGGCTCCTATTCACTCCCCCCCTCTCTAGTCGCCATCTGATCCTTCAGATGCGGATTTTGCTGGTTGCCGAGTTGAGAGGAAGTCTACTTCTGGTTCTTGTCAGTTTCTTGGGTCCTCGTTGGTTTCGTGGTCTTCCCGCAAGCAGTCTAGTGTAGCTCAGTCTACCACCGAGGCATAGTATGTTGCAGCCGCGAGTTGTTGTTCCCAACTGTTGTGGATTTCATACACTTTGAGAGATTTTGGTGAGGAGTGCACCCAGATCCCACTTCTTTGTGATAGCACCAGTGCCATAAGCGTAGCGAAAAACCCAATTCTTCATTCCAAAACCAAACACATAGAAGTGAGGTACCATTTCTTGAGAGACAATGTGGAGAAAGTGACCATGGTGTTGAGCCATTTCCCTACCCAAGATCAGCTTGCAGACATCTTTACAAAGCCTCTCGACCAAGCTACATTTGTGCGCTTGCGGGGGGAACTTGGGGTTTATTGCCCTTTCTAGTTGATTCTTGGGGGATTTACTTTTGTACCATATGTATCATACCATGTTTACTTTGATGTATATACATGCTTTTCTTGATGTATAAACCATGGTAGGATAGCCATCTTGTCATATATCATGTTGCATTTGTATCATATTGCATTTTATGATGATGAGCTTCTTTCATATGCCTTATTTGAGTCTCTTTGGCTATTTGTGAGATATTGGTCATGTGTGTGGAGAAATGGCTATGTGAGGATATGCTCTTGGAATATTTGAGATATATGTGTTGTGAGATAGCCCTTTTTGAAACAAATGCTAATCTTGACTAAATTTGGTGAAATGTGCTCCACTCATGTGTAGTAGTGTATCCATGTCATGTTTTGGGTCTAAATGTGCTTTCATGCTTAGATTGTGCCTGGATGTTTCTTTCTTACATTTGGGCCAAAGGTCGATATCATTGTGAATGTTTAGCCTATGTTGCATTCATGGAGGAGCATAAGCTTCTTTTTGCCGCAAGGGCACTTCATGTACCATGAAATGAATAAATCTTGAAAAGAAGTGTGTATGCTTGAAAAAATGCTCCATCCATCATGTCTATGCTTAAAATGCCTTATCTTTCACATATGGGTGCAAAACATGTTGCATGATGTTCACCAGTGGAGAAGTCTCCCCGAAGTGGACACATGGCTCATGAGCTATAACATGACATGCTTTGCTTTATGGGTGTTTACAGAGATCTTTTGTTGAGAATTTGATCTCCTCTTATGATCTCTGGATGGTATGCATGTTTTTGACTAGAGTGTGACATGGATAGGCTTTTACATGTGTCATGAGCCATCTTTTGATAAACTTACTCAAATCTGAAAATTTGCTTTGTCACATACCCATATTTCCATATATTACTTGTGGCAATGCTTTGACTATGCTAATGATTCATATGTGTGATCTTTGTCTCATTTCTAGCCTTTGACACTAGATTTGACCTATTTGAGAAGCTCATGTAGATGTTTATATGCTTTGTCTTACATTTCTGCATTTTCACCTTGATTCATACATTGTCAACATGGGGAAGAAGAGGTGAGCTTCATGAAAAATTCAGAAAACTTGGAAGGTTGCATCTACATGTTCAGGGGGAGCTTGCATTTGTTCAGGGGGAGCTTTCTTGCTGTTTTCAGTGTGTAGTTTGTGCTTTGCTCGGCTTGTGACCTTTCTTTGCCTTTCTTGGTTTTGGTCATCAGTTGAGCTTCTTTGTTTTTCTTTCTTCTTACTTTCTTTCTCTGAATTTCATTTCGCGTTGTGTGTTGTCAATGCATTCATCAAGGGGGAGACTGAGGACTAGGAGCGTCCCCGTGGTCGATGGATGACCGCTCCTCAGTGATGAGTGATCGACAACGGGTGTTGGACTGACTCTTGGCTCAGTGCGCAGGTGTAGGCTGCGCCCTAGTTCGTGTTGTTGCAGGTGAAGAACGGATGCGAAAGGTCTTCAGCCTTGAGGGGCCTCCGGGAGACGGAGAGACAAGTAGGCTCGGTTCAAGGGACCCGGTGGACAGCGGGACTAGGTGCGGGTCACATGGTGGCGAGATGAGCAAGACAAAGTCGTGGACGATCGAGCCGGTGCACGGTGGCGGTCGAGTCAAGAGGTTTGGCGGGAGGCCGGCTGAGCACGCGGGGTTTGGTGGTTTGCCCACAAAACCATCGGAGGACGGTTTCTTAGTTTGGGCCTCAAAACCAAGTCTGAAGGCCCAACACGACGGAGACGGGATCCGGGCGTGTCGGGAAGCTTCGAAGCAGAGGACACGCGGCGAGATCGCATGGCTTGCGTCGGGAGGACGCGGGGTGCGGCGAAGGTGTGGCCGTCCGATGGCAAGACCCACAAACATTACATAAATGCCCCTGCGTGGGTTGTATCGCCAGTAGTTGAGTTAGGGGTAGTCGAGTCATTTCCCACACCGGCGGGACCCGATATATAAGCCATGAGTGTGTGTGGATGGCTCTCTCTCTCCGCGACTTAGCGTTTCATTTCCCCCCTTCCATTTCTCCTTTTCCTGGACTATTTTCTTCTCCATTTTCTCTAGGCTAGCATGAGAGCTTCATGAGAGATTTGTTGAGAGGGATGGATGCTAAGGCGGCATGCTAGACCTTGTGAATCTTTCCTGGTTTGTATAGAAGATTCGGCGTTGTGTTTTTCGTGGTTTTTTTCGTGCTTGTTTTTGGTGTCTTTGTTCTCAGTGTGATTCCGCGGATTTGAGTGGGTTTCTCCCTGGATTTCATTGAGGGAAACATGGATGGATGTCTAGTGCATCTTTGTGATTGATCTTGTGCCCTCAAATGCTGGGAAACCACTTCGATTCAAGGTTTTTCGGTCGGAGCTCTAGTTTTTGGTGGTGTTCAAAGGATCTGCGATTCCCAGTGATTTAGGGAGGTAGGAGGCAAAATTTTTGGGGTATAGCATCCTTGTTTGACGCTTATAATGTCCCCAAACCCTTGTCTCAACAGCTTGTACCGTTTGGGAGATCCGATGATGGATTGGAGGAGTTGACCTTCGGGGTCGAGCAGTTTCCTGCTCTGTTCGTGCCTCGCGGATGGTCCGCGTGGACCTGGCGGACGGTCCGTGTTGTGCATGTTCGTCGCGTGTTCTTCGTGTTCTTGCTCGTTTTTGTTTTTGATCCATCGTGGTTTCAAGTTTTGGTTGGGCAAGGCTTCGAACGGTCCGCGTGTACCGAGCGGACAGTCCGCGGGTGCCTGGCGGACAGTCCGCGTGCTCCCCGCGGACGGTTTGTTATTCGCACTGCGTCACTGGAGGTTCTGTTGCTTTTTTCGGACAGTCCGCGGCTCAGGCCGGACGGTCCGCGGAAAGGGTGCGGACAGTCCGCGTGGCCTTTGCGGACAGTCCGTCCCGCCTGGCCGGACAGTCCGTCAGAGCGTGGCAGCTTTGTTCCTTGGTTCGATTCCTCCCTCCTTCCTTCGTGCTTCCACGTGTGCTTCAAGGAATCGTTCCTAAGACTTGAGGTTGATCCATAACCTCGTTGTCTTGGCGATTGGTGTGTGATTCGATCCATCGCTTGTGTGTGACCGGGATTTGACTAGGGTATAGGCCGGGTTCTTTGAGAAGAATTTTTACCGGCTCCTATTCACTCCTCCCCCTCTCTAGTCGCCATCCGATCCTTCAGTATGGAACCCTAGATGCATGATCCCTAGGTACCTGTGTCCTTACTAGTATGATAGGTCGATAGCTGCAAAGCTATAGGGCCGTTACAATTCGGGTGATGATGTCACTCGCGAGAATAGGTTCCTTGATAGGAATCACAAGATGTCCTTAAATGGATCGCTCATGTGGTAAGAGTGTGGGATTTGGGCTCCGGTCCAATGGCTATTGTGGGCTAAGTGTTTGAATGTACTAAGCACTTGTTGGGAATGGGACCGGTAAGCCTAGTACCTTAATGACACGGTGAGGGATCTTACTATTACTCATCTTGGGATGCGTCTCACGGCTAGCTACCGGTGGTGTATGGTGAGTCCGGGTGCCTCGCGGGGTATGTCGGATAGCCTGCACCAAAGACTGTAAGATTCGATCTCGACCCGAAGAGTTTTGGGAACCACTTGGTGGTTGTCCTCGCGGAGGCATCCCACCGAGTGTTTAGGTCTACCTTGCAAGGTTTGAATCAATCGATTGTCAGCCTCTCACCTTATCTGAGACTACTTCTCCACTAACCATGAGATCCCTAACGATGGAAGTTGATGAATATTATGCTTGATTAATTGTATGGTACAACCTTGTTTGTACAAGCTGGCCAATCTAGTAAACTAAACCCACTAGAACTTGTGCTAAAATCTTGAAAGTAAGGACATACTCTTTGTTACTTTTCAGTAAAAGAAACCCAGTGGCCAAAAAGCCTTTCATGTCTAGAGTTGGTGAAGTAGTTATCACCGACGGGTAAGTCTTGTTGAGTATTAGTACTCAGCCTTGCTATAATCTGTTGATCCAGGTAATGCCTTTGGTGATGTGCGGCCCGGAGAGATCCCGCCCGGCTGGGGGCTGGAGTGGGTGGAGGATGATGACTGAAGGCATCATGGCTGGCCTCCCATGGTGTGCTCGTTTTCGTTAGTTTAATTCCGCTGTTTCAAAAACTCTGAACTACGTAATTATTACAAAAACTTCGGTTTGTAATAATTAAACCCTTCGGGGCAAATTTCGGATGTTTATCATGTTGCATCTCTGGACTCGCCTTCGTGTGAGTTTTAATGCATATATTTCGATCCTTGTCGCTATATAAGTGATTTACCTGGCGTTAACCCGGCAACTAACGACAGGATGATACTTTATTACTGCTTAACGGCCAAAGTGGATTGCTTTAGGTGGTAGTACGGTATTTTCCTGGGCAGGTTGTCACAATAGAGTGTCTGCACTCCACAAACACTAACAACCAAGTAGATCCACCAATATGACAAAAGCAAGACAGGATAGATATATCAAGGTAAATGCGAGGCAACCTAGTGAGAAACACAAGGATTTTTTTACCGAAGTTCGGATTCACCACCATGTGAATTCTAGTCTCCGTTGTGAGCTTCTCCTAACGAAGCTGGGTTGCATTCAACCCTTTTCCCGATCCACTAGAAAGCTTCTTCCCTTTCGGAGGCGAAGCACGACCTTCACAAACCATCCTACAGCTCACCACACCTTGGGAGCTTGTGGGTGATGCATAGCCATCTAGGAGGCAAGCCTCCAAGAGTAAAAAACGCTTCACACGATCTTGACGACATCCAACAGTGCTCAAGGGGTACAAGTGCTCTAGAAATGCTCACTAAGGTTTCTCTCTACCACCCAACTCACTAGATCTATCAAAAATCGACAACGTCACAAAGAGGGGTTGGGCAGAGCTAGAATGGCTTTCGCTTAGCAAGGAATAGCAAGGAAGGACACCAGCAACCTTAGGAACGACATCTTGCAACAGTAGGGGTTGAAGGGTATAAATACGTGACTCCCCAAAAACTAGTTGTTGGAGTTAAAACCCGGAAACTCCGGGAAAAACCTCGGATACTCTGGACATCCCAAAACTAGCCATTGCAAACTTCAGAGAAAGTCGGTGCCACCGAGTTCCCAAACTCAGTGCCACCGAGATTTCAAAAACTAGCCGTTGGGCTGGCTAACACAAAACCGGTGCCACTGGTTTCCCAAAACCGGTGCCACCGGGTTTGACACAGGGTCAAACCCGAAGACGTGTACGTGTGGTTTTTGTGTTTCTCTCAACTCACATGGTTACCTCAGTACTGAGACATTATGAAAACTCCTTGTGATGCATCCATCTTGATAGTACAACGTACCTATACTCAAGATCAAATATAAATGCAATATTAGAACTCTTGAGCTTCTTCTTCAAAAATAGCCATACTTGATCAATATATCCTCATGAGAGATCCATCCATCAATGTGTTATTGAATTGAACACTTCTACCTTGAGCTGGTGACTTTGATCTTTATGTAAGAATGAAACCCAATTCTTGATTAAGTCACCCTTCACATGACTCAACAAAAATGTGATGCTTCTTCATTACTTCACATGGTTAGGCTCGACTTGATACATCGAAACTTTCCAAGCTATAGCCACTTCACCCTAGCCAAGCACATGGTCCAAATCACTACTCAACCAACCTTAGCTTAGTACCTCGTTGCTAAACCCTTGCTTGATTTCTTCATCCATTCATTGCCAATTTGAGTTAAGCTTTGATTCAACATCAAGAGTGGAGTTCAATTGAGATCATGCCTTCTTTTAATTTAAATCTCCCTTTCGATTATAACAAGCTTCTTCCTTTAATAAGAGACCATCCAGTATTCCAATATCAATGTGCCTCTAACTTATCCTTTATTAGCTTGTCATAGAACATCTATATGCTTCATGGGATTAAATATATCAAATATTTATGACATTCATGACTGAGTTAAGCCATTTCACAATATGAGGCTAAAACCATGCCTCAACTTATCTTGTAAACTCATATCTTGTTTTCACCATGTAGATAACCAATGTCATATATTATGCCATGTTATTTATGTTACAACCTGCTCACATGCTTAACAAAGGCATCAGATATTTAATCTAGTTGTCAATCAATACACCAAAACCCACTTAGGGCCTACATGTCTTTTAATCTCCCCTTTTTTAGTGATTGGTGACAACATCAATTAAAGCTTACAAAAGATATTCAATAAAGCTTAAAAGTTAGATTTAGGTTGAGCTCCCACTTAATATGTGCTATGAATGGAATTCATAATTTTTGGCCTCAATTGCCATTTTGCACATTTTCTAGAATATATGGAGCTCCCCCTAAATCCCTGCAAAAGTGGGGTACAAAACAAGTGTGTGAAAAATTGTCGTAATGCATGCACTAAAAAGCACGTCCACAAATAAACCAAAGAAGTGGCAGTGCTGTCTGGCCAATCCCGGTGCCACCGAGTTGCCAAACTCGATGCCACCGGTTTTGCCCAAGCAGCCCTGTCAAAAAGAAATACATCACCCTCAAAATCACACTAACATGCAATTGAGTCTCAATAAACATTAAAAAGGTTCACCACGCATTTAAACACACATAGCAAAGGTTCTTAAGTCCAACTGAAGCTAAAAGAATTTATTACATGGGCCTGTTGCATCAAACAGCCAAAACCGGTGCAACTGTTTTTAGAAACTCAGTGCCACCGAGTTTGCATGACAGAGACAGCTGAGACACAGACACACTGAAACCAGTGCCACCGTGATCTAGAAACCGGTTCCACTGGGTTTTGACAGACAGAGCAGATTAAAACAGAGCTTTGAATCGACACCTCTGTCCCCCTGTGTCATTAATCACCAATAAAGGTCCTAGGGGTTCTCGGACGGCTGCTCATGGTTCTTCTTCGTCATCATCTTGAGGAGGTGGCACAAATTGTCTTGGAGGCACAAAAGATGGTGGAGGTGGAAATGGAGGAAGATGAGAAGTCATTCCCTCATATGGGTTAACCGAGCCAAAAAGACTGCCATAGTAGTATCCACCAACAGCGCTTGAACTTCCTTGTGCATTAGGATCCGCATGAGGCATGCTAGAGGATGTTCCTTGCCCTTGTGTGCCCATGAAAGGAACCTCTGAATATGAAGATCGAGCACTATACATTCCTCCGAAGTTGGGATTGTAATATGTGTTTCCATACGCTCTATCTCAATAGTCCTTGTTGGTTGCCGGATCAACTTGTTGTTCCCAAATGCTCTTAAAGGTCTCCGGCTCGCTCTCTTCCTCATCGGATGATGCATGTGGCATGGGAGGCCCATTTGTGGGAGAGGGGTTTTCATACATAAGTCTTATCATCCTTGAGTCCCTCTTCCTAAGTTGTCTTCCTCGTGAACTGCATCACTTGCTTTCATGCAAGACCCACACCAAAAGTTGAACAATTTTCTAAGTGGGGAAGGAGGATTTTGCACTTGTTGGTACCCACGTCCACACCCTCAACCATGTGAAGGCCATGCTGCCCTAGATGGTGCAGCACCTGCAGTAGGCTGTTCGGGGACTTCTTGGCCTCCAATATTTGTTGTGCACTTGCCAAATCAGCTAGAGAAGGTCCCACAACATGATTCTTCAAGTGGAAAGGCTTATGCTCATGATCATATACAAATATGTAGTTGGTGATTGCCTCAATGACATGCATGAGAAAGGAGCATATCCACAACTCTTTTGTGGCGAGCCGGAGATGGAATGAATTTCCTCCCAAATATAGTCTACAACACTAAATTCCAGCTCACTAGGACTCATGTGTTTCAACAAATCTCTTCCATAATTTGACACATTTGATTGGTCCCCTCCCTAAGAGCAATTGTCTTTCTAAATATGCGGTGCAAGTATGCATAGAATGGTAGCATGCCATTGACTCGACCAAAGTTCCATTCTTGTCCCGGGATATACATGAACTTCATATCTACCTTGTCCATGTCATGATCTCTATGGACCTTCATCCTTCCAAGATCTTCTTCATCAAAATCAAGTAGACAGGCAAACTCAGTGATAGTGATACCAAACCATTTTCCCTTGGTCATCCAATGAACAATTTTCTCATTCTTCCAAGTAGTGAAGTAACATGTGGCTTGTGCTATCACTTCATTCTTCCATGATTTGGCAAAGCCCATGATGTCATAAACATTTTTCCTCTTGCACTCCCGAATAATTTCAGCAATCTTAGGATCCACCACAACTGACAAGTATCCCCAATCAATGTACTATGAGCGAGCAATGGGGTAGTCTTTCTTGATGATGGCACTTGCATAATAGTCTTGATGAAACTTGGTGCCAAAACGACAATCCAAATTTCTTCCACCAACCACCATGGGATTCTTTTCCCTTTCCTTTCTTGCCCTCTCTGTCATACCCCTTCCCTTATAGTTGACTATGTTGCGGTGCTCAGGGTCAACAGGTGGCCTCATTCTCACATTGAAGTGAGTCTCATCACCACTCTCAACGGTCTACGGTCCAAGAACTGAGATGCCCTCATATTCACCATCACTGTCATCCTCTCCGGTGCCCTGATTATGCTCATGGCTTGCTATGCGGATGTTCTTGCCCTTTATGTTGCGTTGAGCAGTTACTGTAGGTGACTCAGGAGGGGAGAGTTCCTACCTGTATGGGCTCTCCTCATCATCATCACTAGAGGTCGACTCAGGCTCAGAGTCCTCAATGCGCATAGCACCTCTAGAAAGATTAATTCTCCCTGCTGCCCTTTTTGATCTTCTAGGCGGGTCTTGCACCTCTTCCAGAATTTCTTGAGCGCTGCTAGACCCTTCTCTTCTTCTGGACTCAAAACTTGCATTCTTCGTTCTAGGTTGCCTTCTTCCATAAGCCATGTCAAACCATGGATCTGTGATAAAAACAAATACATATAAGTCTTAGGAACATTTCTCTGCCACAAATATATGCAATTGAATTTTCTTGAGCAAAATCCCCAAGATGGACAAGTCCTCTGTGCTGAAACCGGTGCCACCGGGTTGGGGAACTCAGTGCCACCGGGTTCGGCATAAACCCGAAGTTGTGCCCCCTGATAATGCTGCCATGGAATACTTGAGCCATTGATTTGATTCTGTTCTAGTACCATATAGAAGCAATTCTACCAAAGGAATTCAAGAGATAGTCCCTAGAAGAGTAGATCGGGCAAAACCAAGACATGGGGTACCTCCCGACATGGTGATAGTTGAAGGATCGGATGGCGACTAGAAGGGGGGGGGAGTGAATAGGAGCCAGTAAAAATTCTTCTAAAAGAACCCGGCCTATACCCTAGACAAATCCTGGTCACACACGAGCGATGGATCGAATCACACACCAACCGCCAAGACAACAAGGCTATGGATCAACCTCAAGTCTTAGGAATGATTCCTTGAAGCACACACGGAAGCACGAAAGAAGGAAGGGAGGAACCGAACCAAAGAGCAAAGCAGCGCGGACTGTCCGCACGGGCCACGCAGACTGTCCGGCCTGCTACCGCGGACGGTCCGCAACCGTACCGCGGACCGTCCGGCCCTGAGCCGCGGACTGTCTGTTAAAGCCAACAGAACCTCCAGTAGCGAATCCCGAAAAACGGACCGTCCGCGGGGAGCACGTGGAATGTCCGCTAGGCACCCGCGGACTGTCCGCCCAGCACACGCGGACCGTCCGAAACCTCGCCCAACCAAAACTCGAAATCACAACGAATCAAAAACGAAGGCGAGCAAGAACATGAAGAACACGTGATGAACAGCGCGCTCGCGGACCGTCCGCCAGCCCCTCGCGGACCGTCCGCTCCTTGCGGACAGAACCAAAAACAGCTCCACCCCGGAATTCAACACCTCCAATCCATCACCGGATCTCCCAATCTGTAGAAGCTGTTGAGACAAGGGTTTACGGACATGATAAGCGTCAAACAAGGATGCTATACCCCAAAAATTTTGCCTCCTAACTCCTTAAATCACCGGGAATCGCAGATCCTTTGAACACCACCAAAAGCTAGAGCTCCGACCGAAAATCCTTGAATCGAAATGGTTTCCCAGCGTTTGAGGGCACAAGATCAATCCCAAAGATGCACAAGACATCCATCCATGTTTCCCTCAAATAAATCCGGGGAGAAACCCACTCGAATCCGCGGAACCACACCAAGAACAAAGGCACCAAAAACAAGCACGAAAAAGACCACGAAAAACACAACGCTGAATCTTCTATACAAACCGGGAAAGATTCACAAGGTCTAGCATGCCGCCCTAGCATCCATCCCTCTCAACAAATCTATCATGAAGCTCTCATGCTAGCCTAGAGAAAATGGAGAAGAAAATAGTCCAGAAAAAAGAGAAATCGGAGGGGGGAAATGAAACCCTAAGTCGCGGAGAGAGAGAGCTATCCACTCACACTCACGGCTTATACATCGGGTCCCGCCGGTGTGGTAAATGACTCGACTACCCCTAACTCAACTACTGGCTATACAACCCACGCAGGGGCATTTATGTAATGTTTGTGGGTCTTGCCATCGGACGGCCACGCCTTCGCCGCACCCCGCGTCCTCCCGACGCAAGCCATGCGATCCTGCCGCGTGTCCTCCGCATCGAAACTTCCCGACACGCCCGGATCCCGTCTCAGTCGTGTTGGGCCTTCGGACTTGGTTTTGAGGCCCAAACCAAGAAACCGTCCTCCGATGGTTTTGTGGGCAAACCACCAAACCCAGCGTGCTCGGTCCGCCCTCCCGCCCAGCCTCTTGACTCGACCGCCACCCTGCATCGGCTCGATTGTCCACGACTTCGTCTTGCTCGTCTCGCCACCATGTGGCCCGCACCTTGTCCTGCCGTCCACCGGGTCCCTCGAACCGAGCCTACTTGTCTCTCCATCTCCCGGAGGCCCCTCAAGGCTGAAGACCTTTCGCGCCCGTTCATCACCTGCAACAACATGAACTAGGCCGCAGCCTACACCTGCGCACTGAGCCAAGAGTCAGTCCAACACCTGTTGTCAATCACTCATCACTGAGGAGCGGTCATCCATCGACCACCGGGACGCTCCTGGTCATCAATCTCCCCCTTGATGAGTGCATTGACAACACATGACGGGAAATGAAATTCGGAGAAAGAAAATAAGAAGAAAGAAAAACAAAGAAGCCAAGGAAAGGCAAAGAAAGGTCACAAGCCGAGCAAAGCACAAGCTCCACACTGAAAACAGCAAGAGAGCTCCCCCTGAACAAATGCAAGCTCCCCCTGAACATGTGGATGCAAACTTCCAAATTTTAGATGCATTTTTCTGAATTTGCATTAAGCTCACCTCTTTCACCTCTTCTCCCCCTTGTTGACAATGTATGAATCAAGGTGAAAATGCAGGAATGTAAGACAAAGCATAAAAACATCTACATGAGCTTCTCAAATAGGTGAAATCTAGTGTCAAAGGCTAGAAATGAGACAAAGAGCACACATATGGATCATAGCATAGTCAAAGCATTGCCACAAGTAATATATGGAAATATAGGCATGTGACAAAGCAAATTTTCAGATTTGAGCAGTTTTATCAAAAGATGGCTCACTTCAAATTTAAAGGCCTATCCATGTCATATTCTAGCCAAAAACATGCATATCATCCAGAGATCATACAAGGATATCAATTTCTCAACAAAAGATCATTGCAAACAACCATAAATCAAAAGCATGTCATGTTAAAGCTCATGAGCCATGTGTCCACTTCGGGGAGACTTCTCCACTGGTGAACATCATGCAACATGTTTTGCACCCATGTGTGAAAGACAAGACAATTTAAGCATAAACATGATGGATGGAGCATTTTTCAAGCATACACACTTCTTTTCAAGATTAATTCATTTCATGGTACATGAAGTGCCTTTGCGGCAAAAAGAAGCTTATGCTCCTCCATGAATGCAACATCGGCTAAACAGTCACAATGACATCGGCCTTTGGCCCAAATGCAAGAAAGAGACATCCAAGCACAATCTAAGCATGAAAGGCACATTTAGACCAAAACGTGACATGGATACACTACTACACATGAGTGGAGCACATTTTATCAAATTTAGTCAAGATTAGCATTTGATTCAAAAAGGACTATCTCACAACACATATATCTCAAATATTCCAAGAGCATAGCCTCACATAGCCATTTCTCCACACACATGACCAATATCTCACAAATAGCCAAAGAAACTCAAATAAGGCATATGAAAGAAGCTCATCATCCTAAAATGCAATATGATACAAATGCAACATGGTATATAACAAGATGGCTATCCTACCATGGTTTATACATTAAGCAAAGCATGTATATACATCAAAGGAAACATGGTATGATACATATGGAACAAAAGTAAATCCCCCAAGAATCAACTAGAAAGGGCAACAAACCCCAAGTTCCCCCCGCAAGCGCACAAATGTAGCTTGGTCGAGAGGCTTTGTAAAGATGTCTGCAAGCTGATCTTGGGTTGGGACATGACTCAACACAATGGTCCCTTTCTCCACATTGTCTCTCAAGAAATGATACCTCACTTCTATGTGTTTGGTTCTAGAATGAAGCACTGGGTTTTTTGCTACGCTTATGGCACTGGTGCTATCACAAAAAAGTGGGATCTAGGTGCACTCCTCAACAAAGTCTCTCAAAGTGTATGAAATCCACAACAGTTGGGAAAAACAACTCGCGGCTGCAACATACTCTGACTCGGTGGTAGACTGAGCTACACTAGACTGCTTGCGGGAAGACCACGAAACCAACGAGGACCTAAGAAACTGACAAGAACCAGAAGTAGACTTCCTCTCGACTCGGCAACCAGCGAAATCCGCATCAGAAAAACCATGAAGTGAAAGAGTCGAGGAGGAAGAATACCAAAGGCCAAGACCAGGGGCAGACTGTAGTTACCTGAAGATCCTCTTGACGGCCTGTCGATGTGATGTCCTCAGCGAGGCCAAAAAACGAGCGCACAGACACACACTAAACTGTATGTCTGGCCTCGTCGCCGTCAGGTAGAGGAGGGAGCCGATCATGCTCCGGTACTCTCGCTGGTCCACTGGTTCTCCATCCTCGTCCGCATCCAAAGTAGCCATACTCCCCATGGGTGTCGACATAGGCTTCACATCTTGCATCTTGAACTTCCTCAGCATGTCTTTCGTGTACTTGGTCTGATGTACAAATGTTCGGTCCTTCACTTGCTTGATCTGCAACCCGAGAAAGTACTGCATCTCGCCCATCATGCTCATCTCGAATTCCCTGCTCATCTCATCTGCAAACTTGGCAACAAGGTTATGTGACAAGCCACCAAAGACAATATCATCCACGTATATCTGCACAATCAACAAGTCATTCCCATGCTTGAGGAGAAACAAGGTCCTATCCACAGTACCCATCACGAACCCTCTGCTCAACAGAAAACCTCTCAATCTCCCATACCAAGCCCGGGCGCCCGTTTCAACCCATACGAGCCCTTTTCAACCCGTACACCCCGTGTGGATACTTCTCACTCTCGAACCCCGGTGGCTGCTTCACATACACCTCCTCCTCTATGACCCCATTCAGAAAAGCACTCTTCACATCCATTTGAAACAACTTGAACCATTTAGCCACGGCAAAGGCTAGAAGGATTCGAATTGCCTCAAGACGGGCCACAGGAGCAAAGGTCTCCTCATAGTCGATCCCCTCCATCTGACTATATCACTGAGCAACAAGTCTAGACTTGTTCCTCACAACCATCCCATTCTTACCCTATTTGTTCTTCCAAACCCATTTGATTCCTATAGGATGGCAATTTGGAGGTGGTTCAACTAACTCCCACACCTGGTTCCTCTCAAACTTTTCCAACTCCTCATGCATAGAATTGACCCAGTTTTCATCAGATAAAGCGTGTCCAATGTCCTTGGGCTCAAAGGAGGCAACAAATGGAGCATGAGCGAAATGAGAGGAACTTCTGGACCTTGACAGCGTAGTACATTCGTTGATGTCCCCAATGATCTTCGATAGGGGATGCACTTCTTGAATCCGCCGGGGAGCCTCACGCCTCGAGACTACCTCCCCCTCAACTTCAGCTTCTCTCGCCTGGTCCTCTTGTCGCACCGTCGTTGTCCATGAAGTAGACGGTCCACCCTCCGTAGTAGTCATAGGGGAAGTAGTGGGTACACACTCAGCTTCAGGCGCATGGTTCTCTCCATCATCATCTCCAACTTCATCCTTCTATTCAAAGAGGTCCTCAGCCATCTCTTCATCACTTGCGCATTCAAAGCCAAGAGAGGTACATGGCATTGTCTCGTCGAAGGTTACCTCACAAGTCTCCATGATTTTGTTAGTCTCAAGGTTAAGCACCCTATAGGCTCTAGAATGATTAGCATATCCAAAGAAAATCCCATCACTTGACCTAGCCTCAAACTTGTCGAGTGTTCCCTTCTTAAGAATAAAGCACTTGCATCCAAAGACTTGGAAATGACTCACCTTGGGTGTCCGACCATGCATAAGCTCATAACAGGTCTTCCTCTTGAAAGCTCGCAATAAAATCCTGTTGGAGTCATGACAGGCCGTATTGACCACCTCAGCCCAATACCTCCTAGGAGTCCTGTGCTCATCGAGCATCGTCCTAGCCATCTCACAAAGAGTCCGATTTTTCCTTTCCACAACTCCATTTCGAGGGGGCACAAAAGGGGTTGAATACTGATGCTCAAGATCTAGATCACGACAGAAGGCATCAAAACGACAGTTCTTGAACTCTGAGCCATTATCAATGCGGATAGCTCGAATAGCATTCCCATGCCTCTCGTTCTTCGACCTCACGATTAGATCTCGAACAAAACCAAATGTCTCACTTTTGTCCTCCAAGAAAAACACCCATGCATAGCGAGAGTAATCGTCCACCACAACAAGGACATACCACTTCCCACCCACCGAGCGAACTCGAGCTGGCCCAACAAGGTCCATATGCAACAGCTCTGTCGGACGCTTGGTCATGACATCGGTCAGGGGTGGATGGGGAGTGGCTACCATCTTGCCATGCCTACACAGAGCACAAACCAAATCCTTCTCAAACTTCAACCTAGGCAATCCTCGGACAAGGTCAAGACCACTCAAGCGGGAAACCAAATCAAAGCTCAAGTGACCCAACCGCCTATGCCATTTCCACAAATTAGATGACAGACTGGCCATCAAACAACGAGCAAAACCCAAAGAACGAGAGAAATCAACCCTGAAAATCTGACCCTCGGGGATGATCATACAAACAAGATCACCTCGAGAATCCAGCAAACGAGACTCACCAGACTTGAAACGCACCTCAAAGCCCACATCAAGCAACTGAGAAACCGAAAGCAAATTGAAACCCAAAGACTTCACAAGAGCAACCTCTTCAACGTTACCTTGTCACTCACATGCACTACACCCTCAGAAATCACCCTTCCTCGTCCATTGTCCCCAAACGTGATGTACATCTTTTCCTTCATTGGGGTGAGGCTAGAGAACCACTTCTTATCTCCGGTCATGTGTCGGGAACACCCGGAGTCGACCAACCAAATGTTCTCCAAGCCTCCTGCCTGTAGTCAGAAACAAGAACGAGAATGAGCCAACGACTCGACACTGGGGTTAGCACAAAGAAAGTTGAACCAGTGTGGAGCCATCTGCTCAAAAGAGGGGTTAGCAAACATCATTCCCTTGCCACCAAACTTCCCATGTCCCATAGAGGGAGTACGAGCACCACGAGGGGGAAAACGTGGTCCGTAGTTCCTCTGGAACCCAGAGGTGCGATCATCTCCCCTAAACCCATATTGAGGACGAGTGGGGGGACGTCCAGCAAAACCACCACGAGCCCGACCAAACCTCTCACCAGCATGCACACCATCATCTCTCCTATCAAACCTCTCACCACCACCTCTCTGTGGGAACCTACCACCCTGAGCTCCAACTCTACCAACACTCCTCACACTTCCCACACCCCGTGGAAGCGGCACTCTAGGATCAGGAATACTATGAGACTGGCGATACCTATCCTGGTTTGCTTGCTCCCTAGCAAGCCTCTCATCCCTCTTCCTCTTGTAGCAAAACTCTGCTAGATGCCTCTCCTTGCCACAGTACTCAAACCTGAAGGGGATGGGTTTTGGTTTTGACTCTGGCTTCTCTCTAGGCTTCTCACCCTTCTCACTCTCAAACTTCACGGGTTTCTGGAAGTCATTTGTTTTGGGTGGGAATTTGGGTGGATCTTGGGTTGTGTCAAGCTTGTTGCAAAGGTGGTTGGGCTTTGGAGTGAAAGAGTTCTTGGGTGCTTTTGGAAGTGGAACTTGAATGTCTCCGATCACCTCAAACTCGGGGTTAGACTCAACACACTTCTCATACACACTCTCCCCACTGTTTTCTCCCACTTTCTCACCCAACTTCTCGAAACCCAAACCACGACCATCCACTCTCTTGAATTCCTCAATCATGATTTTTAATTGAGGTTCCTGCCTAGACAACCAACCCAACACCTTCCTCTAATAATCATTCTCCTCATAGATGACATCCAAACGGGAAGTAAGTTCAAGATTGCGCAAAGTAACTTCATCACAGCTAGTGCATGCATTGACAACAGGGGATTTCAAAGAAGCTTCCAAAGTGCTAATGGTAGAACGAGCATCAACAAACTTAGCATGCATAGTAGGACATGATTTACAAGCACTAAGCAAAGTGGGTCTATCCTTAAGCTCATCATACTCAGTCCTAAGGGCATCTAGTTTAGCCAAAGTGGAAGCATTCTTCTCATTAAGCAAATTGATTTCATTCAACCATGCATCACATTCAGGACAATCAACATCATCAAAAATAGTAGGAGTAAGTTTTAAAGAGTCATTCTCAAGTTTCAATTCAAGCAATTTGGACTCTAACTCTCCTACTTTATCACTAGCATTCTCAAGTTGAGCCCTAAGATCGTTCCTCATCTTCTTAGCATCCCTCAACACACTATCACGGTTGTCAATCAAGCCATTCAACCTAGTGATCTCAGCAAGCAAAGCGTCGGGGTCACGGTTTATCTCATCCTCTGAGTCGGAGTCGGTGTCTTCCTTCTCGTCCTTCTTGCTGCTTGAGCTATGGGCCATGCCACAAAACCCTCCAAGTGCAACACAGCTCAAACCACTGAGGTTCCGGCTTGCATTCTTCTTGTCCTTGCGCCTCCCGGCGCATTCAAGCTCAAGCAGTGAGGATGAAGACGCCGTAGTGCTTGCCTTTGGCTTGAATGCGCGTCGTTTGAGCTTGAGTCGATGTCACTTGCATTGGCCACCATGGCTCTTGCCTTGTCCTTCTTGCAGCCGCCCTTGCTCGATCGCCGCTTGTCCTTGTCCTTGCTCTTGGACTTGCCGTAGTGCTTGCCTTTGGAGGAGTACTTGTCTTCACGCCTCGGGTGTGCCTTCTACTCGCTCATCTTGTACTTGTTCTCCTCCGCTTCCGGGCACTCGGCGATGAAGTGTCCATGCTTGCCACACTTGTAGCATGTCCCCGAGCTCCGCCTTGCATTCCTCTGGTTCTCATGTAGTCGATCAAACTTCCTTGAGAGCAAGGCCAGTTCCTCCTCGCTCAGCACATCAAACTCATCATCTAGAATAGACATGAGAGAAGACAAGGAAAACTGTCGACAGGAAGGGTTAGTGTTGGCTTTGCCCTTTGATCCGCCCACAAGAGCAAGACTATGATCAGTCGAGCACTCATGCTTGCATTGCAACTTCCTGTCAACCTCAGCTGACTTGAGCTTAGGAAATAGGTCATCCAACTCAATAGTCAAGTATTGCCCGGACTCCTTGATGGCCTCAACCTTAGCATCCCAAACATTTGAGTCCAAGATATGCAAGAGCTTCAAAGCTTGATCATACTCAGTGTAAGGGAAATCCTCAACATTGGCCTCCATGTTGTTCACGATGGCGGTGAACCTCCGAAACATCACATCAATGTCCTCACTGGGAAGTTGAATAAAGTTCTCATATTGCATCCGGTAAGAAACAAAGAGGCGAGCCTTCACATGGTTATCACTGTCGGTGCGGAATGTGGTCCCGACACTAACCAATAATAAGCGCCGAGGTCCCTCCCTCAATGGTCGATGCTAAGCAATAAGAGACACAGAATTTATCCTGGTTCCGGCCGAGGGGCCGTACGTCCAGCAGTGGTGTGCTCAAGGCACTATATTGCTCAGCACCAGGGGTGCCTGTAGTGGGGCTGCTACAAGCAAGGCGGGAGAGGAAGCATGGCTTCCAAGTCCCTGGTGTAGTGGCTGAAGATATTGTGGGAGAATTGGAGAGCAAGTGCGTGGCGCAGCCTGTCTCGTGTTGTATTCTGTTGGGTTCTGTCGTTCGTGTCGTGTGTTGTGTTCGTGTTTCTCGTCTCCTGCGGCAAGGGGGTTCGTCCTCCTTTTATGGACTAAGGAAGGAGCGAATCACATGCGCACCGCGCTATTTAGCTACGTGAGGGAGCGTGATGTGCTACGCTGTAGAGTAGGCGGCCGCTCAGGCGATCCTTGCAGCGATCCGGCCATCATG
This sequence comes from Cenchrus americanus, assembly GCA_947561735.1. Classification (NCBI taxonomy): domain Eukaryota; kingdom Viridiplantae; phylum Streptophyta; class Magnoliopsida; order Poales; family Poaceae; genus Cenchrus; species Cenchrus americanus. Next base: position 124,026,195 of record OX387241.1, read on the forward strand.
GCATATCTTGTACCCGAACAGTGGCGTCCTCGAGGGTAGAAGGGCGGCGGACGATTGTGATGTCTTCAGATAGGCTCGAGGGAGTTGCTGACGTCGGTCCGTACGAGGTACAGCGGCAGGTAAGGTGGCGTCCCGTTCCCACACGCTCCACGGTCTTTGGAGTCGTTGCCACGGCGCACGGCGTGCGCCCGTACGCGCGGGGGGCGGCGGCCATACGTTAACCGGTGGCGGGGATGGCGTCCCACCGGCCTAGCGCCTCCACCCGACCCCGTAAGATCACAAGAAAGCAAATTGAGGGTGCGGCGGCCCCCCTTCGAGGGCTCGGCGCGTTAGCCGTATCGGAGCGGGTGGCCGGCGTCACGGGATCGACACCGGCCGCGCCGCACGGTCCCCCCCACGGTGATGGGGATGGGCTCCCTCCCGGGGAGTTGGTGCGGCGGCACGGGCGCGAGCCCCGGCGCATGATGGCGCCGTCCCGCCGATGTCGGGCGTTAAATGCCCGCGTACGGGAGCGAGCACGCGTGCGCGGAGTGCCCTCGAGCGAGGCGGACCCCGTTCGAGGGCGGGGCGGACCCTCGAGCGAGGCGGACCTCGCTAGAGGGAGGCGCACCCCCTCGAACGGGGCGGAGCCCGCCCGAGGGAGGCGCGCATCTTCGAGCGAGGTGAAACCTATTCGAGGAGTCTTCGAGTGGGCCGCCTGGTGGGCCGCTGGGGCCTTCGCGGCGTGGGCCATGTCCTACATGGTTAAGTAAGGCGTGCTCGGCTTTGGCTTTGTTGCGGGTTTTAAGTGGGGGTTTCCCAGTTGCTTAAGGGGACCCCTAGGGCTGTCCCCGACAGTAGCCCCCGAGCATCTGTGGGTTTGCCATTGAGGCTCCCACAGATGCTGGAACCTACTTGATTATTTGCGAAAATGGAAAAAATACTTTATACTACATCTAGCTACAACTAGAACTTTCAAGGGTAATACTTTTTCAGGCTATCAGCATTCCACGAATATGGCAACTCTTCGCCAGTTTGCTCCATTAAGCAAAAAGCCCCTGGCATGTCTGTTTCCTTTGCAATGTAAGGCCCTTCCCAAGACTCATAAAGTTTTCTTGGGTTCTCCCAGTTTTTCTTCCTTTTCAATACAAGATCGCCAATTTTGATGTCCTTTCGGACCACTTTCTTGTCTTTCCAAGCCCTAGTCTCTTTTTGGTACTTCTCGATGTTTTCAACAGCTTCAAGGATTGTTAGCTCGATCATGTCCTTTTCCACTTTCTTATCAATTTCCTCAATCTCTTTTGCTTTCAGGACTCGCATGCTTTCATTTTTAATTTCTTCCGGTGTCATTGCCTCAGTGCCGAAAAGTAGGCGAAATGGGGTGAAACCTGTTGCTCTTGACACTGTGGTGTTGTGAGACCAGATCACTTTCGGCAACTCATCCACCCATTTACCTTTCTTTTGGTCGAACAAGCATTTTTTGATTCCCGAAAAGATCAGGCCATTTGCCCTTTGAACTTCTCCGTTGGACTGTGGGTGGTACACTTACGAAAATTTCGCATGAGTACCCAAGGTCTTGCAATACTCTTTGAAAGTATAACAATCAAACTGTTTGCCATTATCAACAGTTAGTTCTCTAGGAACCCCAAATCTGCAGACTATGTTCTGCCAAAAAAACTTCTGAATTGTTGTTGCTTTGATATTCGCAAGTGGTTTTGCTTCCACCCACTTTGTGAAATAATCGACTGCAACAGCTGCGAATCGGCAATTCCCCTGAGCCGTTGGCAATGGGCCCACTAGATCCATTCCCACCTTTGCAGTGGCCACGATGGTGGAATTAAGTGAACTGGCATTGAAGGCAAATTCGGTCGATTCGCTGTTTTCTGACATGCTTCACATTGCCGAACTAATGCCTTGGCGTCAATGTTTATGGTGGGCCAATAGAATCCCTGTTTTATCGCCTTTCCAGCCAGAGCCCTGGTGCCTATGTGCGCACCACAAAATCCACTGTGAATTTCCTTTAGAAGCTCTAGGCCTTTTTCAGAAGTGATGCACTGCAGCCAAGGCTCAGTGACTCCTGATTTGTATAGTTCTCCGTTTACCACTGTATAGGCCCGTGCCCTTTGTTTCAATCTTTTTTCTTCCAATTCATCTTGTGTCTCATAGTGGCCTCTCAGATAAGCCATGATTTCTGCTCTCCAATCAGGAGTGTCCACTACATTCATGATTTTCGGCCTTGAATCTTTGATGGATGGTTCCCTAATGATTTCGAAAAACACATTGGGGGGCAGCTCTTGATTTCTGGCAGCTGCTTTCGCCAGTTTGTCTGCCTCATTGTTGTCATCTCTTGGGATATGCTGGACTGAGTAACCTTTGAAGTGCTTTTCCATTTCCCTGACTTTTTCCAGATACTTCATGAGAACAAGATTTCTTGCTTCACTTTATTTCTCGATGTGTTCTTGAATTACATTCGAATCCGTTCTGATTATGAAGTTCTGCTGCCCCAAGGCTCTCATTTTCCTTAGTGCCAACAGAAGAGCTTCTTATTATGTTGTGTTGTTCGTGAAATGCTCATTGTTCGCGAATACGAGTCGAGCTGCGTATCTTATCACTACGCCCGTTGGGGACGTTACGACAGCCGAAATTCCAACCCCCTTGTAGCACCAAGCCCCGTCACACTGTACTATCCAGGGTTCAGGTACATTTTCCTCGAAGTTCTGAGTAGGCGAAGTTCAATCCACGACAAAATCTGCCAGAACTTGCGACTTTATTGCACTTCTTCTCTCGAAGTCTACCACATATTCAGAGAGTTCAGCGCCCCACTTGATTATTCGGGTGGATGCTTCTCTATTTGCGAACAAATCATTTAACGGCTGGTTGGTGATGACTCTTATCCGGTGACCCTCGAAATAGTGCCTTAGCTTCCTTGCTGCCATGATGACTGCATATGAGATTTTTTCCAGTTCGGAATAGAAGATCTTGGAGCCAGACAAAGCTTCAGAAGCAAAGTATACAGGAATTTGATTGAACTTTCCTTCTTCCTCCTTTTCTTGCACTAGCACCGCACTTACTGCCGAACATGATGCAGGTACATATAGCAGAAGTGGCGATTTCGGTTCGGGAGGACAGAGCTTGGTCATATTGGACAAGTAATCCTTTAATTCTTGGAAGGCTCGCTTCGGAGGTTCAGACCACTAGAAGTTCTTGGCACTTCTGAGGACTTGAAAGAATGGTAAGCTTCTTTCTGCGGCTTTGGGAATGAATCTGTTAAGGGCAGCCACTCTCCCTGTCAGCTTCTGCACATCTTTCACTGAAACTGGATCTTGCATTTCCACTAAAGCCCTGATTTTGTTGGGATTCGCCTCTATGCCTTTTGTTGAAACTAGACATCCGAGAACTTTCCCCTTGTGAATGCCGAATACACATTTTTCCGGATTCAGCTTCAGATTTGCTGCTCTCATATTCGCGAATGTTCCGCGAGGTCACTGATGTGGTTTTTCCTCTGAACACTTTTGACGACTATATCGTCCACATACGCCAAGATGTTCCTCCGTATCTGGGGGTGAAGTACTATTGCTATCATTCTTGAGAATGTACATCCTGCGTTCTTTAGCCCCTCTGGCATTCTCACGAAACAAAATGTTCTGAAGGGAGTGATGAAACTTGTTTTTTCTTCGTCCTCTTTGCGAACCCTGATCTGATGATACCCAAAGAACATGTCTAGGAGCGAGAGCATTTCACTGTTGGATGCATCATCTACGATTTTGTCTACCCTTTCCAGGGGAAAATCGTCTTTCTTGCATACCTTGTTCAAATCTGTGAAGTCCACACACATTCTCCAATTTCCATTTTTCTTCTTGACTGGTACAGTGTTGGCTAGCCAGACTGGATACTTTACTTCTCTGATTACTTGTGCGTCTTGCAATCTCTGAACTTCAGCTTTCACTGCTTTCACTTTTTCTCCGGACATTTTCCGAAGTTTCTGTTTCTTGGGAGGTATTTTGTCGTCTGTTTCCAAGGCATGTTCAATGATGTCCGTGTCAACACCTTGCAGGTCCCTAGCTGACCATGCGAAAACATCCGTGTTTTGTTCAGGAATTGTACGAGGTTTCTGTCATCTTCGACACTGAGGTTAGCTCCTATTGGGACTGCTCTATCGGGTATGTCATCCATATACACTTTCTTGGTTTCACCATCTGCGGCTTTTTCAATTTTTTCTTTATCCCGTTTGGCCTCTTCGTAAGTTTCTTTCTTCTCGCCAGCTATTTTCAACTGGTACACGTTCATCAGGCCGAGCGTGTGGCCTTTTTCTATATTTCTAGCCTCCTGTTGGTTGCCGAATTCTGTAATTACTCCCTTTGGTGCGGGCATCTTCATGCATAAGAACTGCTACCTTATGACTGCGTCGAACTTGTTCATGAAACCTCTGCCGAAAATCGCGAGATACGGATGATAGATGTCAACCACACCGAAAGTGAGACTCTCTGTCCTGGCATTTTCGAGATCTTCGAAGGAAACAAGGAGTGATATCTTTCCAACCGGCTTAATTGGCTTTCCTCCGAACCCTTGCAACGGGTACTCCGATGGATCTAACATGTGCTGGCTTAGATTCATCTTTTCGAAAGTCTTCAAGAACAAGATATCTGCTGAACTCCCATTGTCAACTAGGACTTTTCCTATGACCCACCCAACTATGTTTACCTCAATGACCATAACATCATTATGAATCGTAGATTTCAGCCTAAAATCTTCTTATGTGAAGGTGATTGGCACCTTTGCCCACTCCGGACGTGCAGCTGGGCCGTCATTGATGATGGTGTTTACAGACCTGAAGTAATTGCTTCTTTGCTTCTTGGTCTCGAATTCCATAGCTAACCCTCCTATGATTGGCATGATAGTCCCGAAAGATGGCAATGCTTTGGAGTTCCGAGGTTCTGCACTTGACTGAGGCCTTGACGAACTTTCTGGAGGCGGTGGCAAGATTTCCCGAATCGGTTGTGGTTGTTGGATTGACTGGATTGCCTATAACTGAGGAAAAAATTGCTGCGATGGTTGCCATGATGACTGTGGTTGTGAGAATTGCTGAACTGGGACTGAACTTGGTTGTGAGTTCGCGAATTGCGGCTGCCAAAAATTCGGGTGAAATTGGCTTGGCATTGAGGATGCGATGCTCATTAGCGCTTTTTCTTACTGAATTCTTGCCATGTTTTTCTTTGTTTCTGGGCACCCTTCGGTGTTGTGGCCCCTTCCATGATACTGGCAATAGAATTAAGAGTCTTTCGGGTTATGGTTCGTGGGTCTCGGGGGTCCTCTTCCTCTTCCCCTTCCTCTGGGCGCGAACCCTCCTCTGGTGCCTGGCCTGCTGTTTTGGTCAGGTTGTGGATTTTCGACATTGTTGACATTTCGCGGATGCTGGGACTGTGCTCTCCATGTCATCTCTCTGCTTCCCTATCTTGCTTCGTTTCGTTCGGCTACTCTCTTGAGATGGTCATCATCAGACAAGATGTATTCCTCCAATTCACGAAAAAGTTCCTCAACCGTCTTGGGTTTCTTTCTAGTGAGATGTGGAGCTGTTGGTCCTGGAGTGAGGCCCTTGATTAACGCATTGATCATTGTTCTTTCATCAGCTTCTGGAATTTGGGATCTCTGCTGCATGAACCTTCTCACGAAGTTCTGCAGTGGCTCTCTGTCTTTTTGCTTGCAGTTGTACAAATCTGATGCTTCAGCTGTTGTATCATGGAACATCTGAAATGCTTGCATGAACTTTGTCTTGAGATCTGCCCAGCTGTAGATTGAATGCGGCGGCAGCAAGGAGTACCAATTCAGTACTGGTCCTTCGCAAGCAATGATGAAGGATTTGGCCAGTGCAACATCATCCCCTCCTGCTGAATTCACAGCTGATTCATACCTCATGAGGAATTGCCTGGAGTTTCCGAAGTCGTTATATTTCGGGAGAGAGACCGGCTTGAACTTCGGCGGCCAAGCTGCTGTTTGCAGCCCAATGGATAGCGGCGACTCAGAATCTACGAAGTGCGAGATTCCGTTTCCCGCGAAGAAGTTTTCTTTTGGGGATTCTCTTGCTGGCCCAGAGTTCTGATGTGGTGATTCCTGCCACAGGGAACTGTTTTCTTGCTCTTTCATCTCATCTATTTCTCTCTGTATTATTTCCATTTGTTCTTTTTCTTTGTTCAGTTGTTCTAACTTTTCGGAGATCTTTCTTTTTGCTGGCAACTGACTCGCGAATTTTTCCTTGTCTTTTTGCAGCTGCTGTATTTTTTGCTGAACTCTTTCTAGTTCTCTGTCTATGGTGTCGCCATCATTATCGACATTCTCAAATGCTTGTTGTTCAGCAGGTTGTTCTTGAGTGTGAGCTGTCTTCTCAGCTCTTGCCTTCATCAGAGCTTCGAGCTTTGGTCTCCGCTCTTGATCTGTGGTGTTAGAAGGTTCAGGAGCGAAAGGGATTTCATTCCCTTGAGGAGTACGGTGGTCATCTCGATTTGTCTCTACTGGAACGTTCTTCTTGGATTTCTTCTGTGGTGGCATCGTGAGCTTTTCTTTGGCTGAAACATGGTGGGCGCCTGAAGGACCGATTAGGCGACCAGAGAGGGGGGAGTGAATGGGAGCCGATAAAAATTCTTCTCGAGGGAGATTGAAGCTCCGACAAGACGAACTAGCTCGGTCGAACCCCCGAAATCACACGCTCCGCACTTCTACCTTCCGTTTGCCAAAACCACGTAGCCACTGGAGTGCTACTAGTCCTAGGAACAAACTCTACCAGCAACCACAACACACACGCAGCAACGACAGCGGAAACAACTCGAAAGCCGCTAACCAGAGGGGGGCGGTTAGACCGGGTATAAGGGGCGGTTAGACTGCCTCCACCTGTTAACCAAGAAATCCTCCGAAACGCCTCTTCCGAGCACCAAAACTCACCCCAGTTTCACCAACAAAGATCTCTGGTCAAGGCCATGCTAGCTACCAGAAAATCTTGGCGAAAACCAAAACTTCACCCAGGGGCCTAGGGGCGGTTAGACCGGCTACCGGGGGCGGTCTAATCTCCTCGTACCCGGCGACGAACTCCAACCAAGAACACCTAGCAAACCGCACGAGAACGACCCCAAAATTCACCCGGACGCTCCTCCGATCAAGGCGAACGGACTCACGAGAGGAAAATCCGGCGAAACAAAACTTCGACACCGGAAACACCCGGGGCGGTTAGACCGCCCCCCGCAGGGCGGTTAGACCGCCCCTTCCGGAAAACGAACCCGCGGGTCAAAACTCAACTTCCTCGCGCCCGATCTCCCGAATCACTCCACATTGCAGCAAAACTTCGGGAATAGCCGGGTTACCTCCCGGGCAACCTCTACCTCAAATGAATCGACCTGAAACGCTCACAATCAAGAGGAATCGAAGAAATCGCTTCTCTAGGTCAAGAACTCGCCCAACTCGAGAAACCACCAAATCGAGTCCGATTCAAAGGAGATTTGGGGGCAAAGTCACCAGCCAAAGAGGCACAGGAACCTCATACGTGACACCCACCAAAAACCCCAAGAAATCTTCCTCAAAACACCGCCAACCAAGAGCTCCGAAAATCAACACAAAAGAGACGGGAAAACCACCATGATGAACAACGCCAAACCTTCTATACATGCCATGAAAGGTTCATACAAGGTCTAGCTTGCCACCCAAACATCCATCCCTCTCTCTAGATCTCACATGAAGCTCTCAAGCTAGTCCTCTAAAATCCTAAGGAAAATGGAGAACAAAAATGGAAAAACAAATGAGCTAGGGTTCCAAGAGTTGGCTGCCATCCACCCATCCAATGAGTATATATGGAGGCACCCCAAAAGACTAAACTACCCTTCACTAATAACTAGGGATACATGCCCCTCGAGGGCGGATTTGGAAGTCTTCATGTCTTCACCATCGGACGGATGCCCGGCGACCGCAACCTGCTTAGCCTCGACGCAAGCCTTGCGATCCCGACGAGTGTCCTCCGCTTCGAAGCTTCTCGGCGCCGGCGGCCAGGGCAGTCAGACCGCCCCCCCCAGGCGGTTAGACCGGCCCGGGAGATCTGACCGGCCCCAGGCGGTCTGACCGCCCCTCCTGGGCGATTGAACCGGCCTGGGTGGCTGCACCCCCTCGTCGAGTCTTCGGTCTCGGTTTTGTGGCTCAACCGAGTAACCCAGTGGTTTTCTGGTGAACCACTGCAAACCCCGCGAACTCGGTGTAGCCTCCGCCAATCTCCACTCATGACTCGGCTCCCACGTAGTCCCGGCTCGACCTTGGTTTTGAGGCTCTACCAAGAAACCGTCCACAACTTCATCTTGCTGTTCATGCCACCATGCGGCCCGCACTTGACCCCACTGGCCACCGGGTCCCTCGAACGAAGCCTACTTTTCTTCTCCACACCCCGGAGGCCTCACCGCAACGACCTTTCGCGCTTGTTCTTCACCGCACCAACACGAGTCAAGCCGCAACCTCGCACCCACGCATTACTTAGCCAAGAATCAGTCCACACAACGTTGTCAATCACTCATCACACAAGGAAGCGACCATCCACCGGTCCTCGAACCACACATGGTCCTCAGCGCCAATGTTGGGGGGAATCCGAAAATCCGGAAGAGTTCCCCGAACATGAGCACGGAAGAAGAGGTGCGATGAACACGTTCAAATCAAGAAGTAAGGAAGAAGGAGACTTAGGCTCTCCCTCTGATGGCTCAAATTCCCAAAATTCTGAATCTATTTACACGTGCCCTCGCGCCCCCTTTTATAGGGAGATGAAGGAACTTTTACATTCCTGAAACGCCCTCGAGCTCAAAGAATATTCCTAATGTGAACACACACAAGAATGTCTTTTCATCTCACATATTTACAAGCCTACCACTAGTTCACACTCTAAATGCAGACTTTTTGGGACGACAACTTTGACTTTGCTTCTTCTCTGGTTTGTGAATTTCTCCGCGCATGACTTCCGAACCCGAGTCCCGACAGATTCCCGAATTAGCTGTCCTCCAAAGTTCGTGACTTTGCCAGTTCGAGGTTCCAGGCTTTCGCGTGTTCATGACTCCAAGTCTTCGCCGATTTAAGATCCCCAAAAATTGTGTGTTCGCGAACTTGAGGCTTCGCAGGTCCAAGATTCCCGAAAATCACGAATGCCCTGCTCCTGAAAAACATATCTCAAGAACTTTGTTAAACTTGGTGTTTCGAGGGTGACGGGTTTTCCTGAATTCCCCAACACTAGCCCCTCGGGGAAGTGGGTTGACTCCGACGATCCGGTTCCACGAACATTTCGGAAATTTAGTAAAAAACGTCACCCTCGGAACGTCGGAGGGGACACGCGTCAACCAGAAACCTTATAACGGTCTAATCGAGGCCGGTTTCGCGGAACTGCCCCCCTACCCCTATAAATAGGAGGCCTCCACTGTTAAATTTTTTCACCGCTCTCTTGATTTTGTTGCGATTTGAGACTCTTTTTGTTCGGGGAATCTCGTCTTGTGCTTAAGAGTTCGCGACCTTCCAGCTTTCTTCGGACCTCTCTAAGGTATTGTTCCTTTCGCTCTTTAATTCTTACTCATTCTTTTTATTGCATTAGGTTCTTTGTTTTGCAAGCTTCATTCACGAAAGTTGTTCTTATTTTTTCGTACCTGTAACACTGTTGGATAGGTGGCTCGAGTCAAAAGTACCGCGAGACCCATGACGACTGAAGAGCTTATCGCAGCTGGTCTCCCACCGAACCTATTGTTGAAGGTCCTGAGAATGCTCCACCTCCTGAAGATGGAGGTTCTCCCACCGCCAGTGGCTCCAGGAGTCACGAGGATGGCGAAGTCAGATCGGATGACGAGGATGTTGGAGATGTAGACACCGGCATCGGCGATCTGATTAAGGCAGAAGCTGTAGGACCTCTGCCTCCCTCTCTCGTTTTCGGAGAATCTAAGGTCACGACCAATATGATTCGAGAATATGAAGCGGCCGGGTTCTTCCCCTCGGGCACTGGGCGAGCCCCACTAGACGAACAAATCCCTGTTCCCGAAGATGGAGAGGTTGTTATGTTTCGGGACTTTTTCATCTGTGGACTCAGGTTCCCTTGCGATCCGATTTTGCCTGCTATCTTGGATGCTTTTTCGGTGAAGATTCATCAGCTTTCGCCGACATCTTTTCTTGAGCTGTCAAAGTTTATTTGGATCATGAAGACCTTTGGCCGTAACCTTAGCGTTGACGCCTTCGCTAGATTCTTCGAACTGGTCATCGTTCCCGATGTTATCAAGGTCGACGATGGGCAATTCTACGAAGCTCAGCATGCATGTTGTACCTTCAACACTCGACGCCAAAACACCCGAAAAGGGATTACGCGAATTCAGACCGCTCCCTGCTGCAAGACCAACCTCACCGACGACTGGAATTCATACTGGTTTTACTTGAAGGTCAACATGTCTGAAGTTCCTGGCTTTTAGGGACCAGCTTACCCCTTGTCCTGCCCTATCGCGCCCCTGACTGCCGTGAACACTGCCGAATTCAATCATCGAGCAGTAGGGATTAGAAACTGCGAGAGTGCTTTCACCTTGCCAGCACTACACTTGGGGTTCCTGACTGCCGTGAACACTGCCGAATTCAATCATCGAGCAATAGGGATTAGAAACTGCAAGAGTGCTTTTCACCTTGCCAGCACTATACTTGCCAACATTTTCAACCCTAGCAATCTTTTTTTCCTGGCAGAGCCACAGACCAGTTGTTCTTTGTAAGGTCAGGTACATACAACACTTGCTCAATATCGTTGGGGAAGACAAATAGTTCATTTTTTTGACCAAAGACCCAGAGATCAACACTAACATAACCATATTTGTCCTTCCTCACAACTATTTTCCCACTAGTGACCCATCTACACCGAAAAAGGCTACCTTCAATCCTACATAATCAAACTCCCATATCTCGCCTATTTGACCATAATATGTGTCTGTCTCCATGTCATCATCATCATCAGTGTCGTCGACGACGACCCGTACACGCACACCACTATTTTGATAGACACACTTTTTTATCCCGGATCATGGTGTAGAATGTGTATCCATTGATATCCATTGCTTGGTATTTTGTAACAGTGAACAATGGCCCCGCTGCTAGATACCTTATCTCGTCGGTTATTATAGCATTGTTGCATGTCTTGACATAATCTCGGAGCCACCTGCTGAAACCTTGCATGTGCATCTTTGCAACCAAGCCCTACCTCAGTTACGGTTGTGAGAGACATGGGTACCTATGGGTCCCCACCGACAAGGGTCCCAGAGGTCCCTGCCAAGAGGACCCAACCTTCTAGAAGCCCTGTCGACCTGCAAGTGTGCTTGGAGACCTTATCTATAACTCCAGCGACCTTGGGAGACTCAGAAGACCTTGTCTAGATCCCGGAGTATACGTAGGACTTGGAGCGCAAGGCGAGCTACTAGATTGCGGTATGGTGCCGCCAGTAGGTCCGCAGATCGGGGGATTTTCCCTGTAATCAAGGCTAATGGCCTTCCTGATTTGTAGCCGACCCCGTTGAGGGTCCACCGACCTCAAATGGAAGCCCTAGCCTTTTGACCATATAAGGCGGCCTAGAGCTCCATTCGAGGAGACTTCCCTTCCACGCACAATTCCACCCCATATTGGATGTAGGGTTTCACTCTCCGGAGGCCCAAACCAGTCTTCATTGCCATTATTGCCGTGTTCCGAGTTCCACATGTGAACTACCACCTACGCTCTATGTTCTCGATCCCCTCCAATTAACTTACAACCACTTTGGTCGCTTCCTTGCGGATCTGTCCAGGTCTCACCCCCTGACAGTTGGCGCGCTAGGTAGGGGTGATCGGGAACTTAGTATGAAGCATGGTGGCCCGATCTAATATCGTCTTCCCAGAAAGCATGGCGGCCATCCTCACCAACCCCGTAGAGATCTGCTTTGGATCCTTCACGTTGACCTCGACCGTTCTGGCGGCAATGACCTCTCTAGTGGACGTTGCACAGATCGCGACAATGTCCGTCGCCACACCCGCTTCCGATCCAGCATCGGAGACCGACCCGCCCAAACCATATGACATGATTCAGGGAATGAAGCGCGTCATCAGCATGATGGAGGACACCCTCTAGATCTGCGAAAGAGCCCAGCGCTCAACGCGGGTGGTGCAGCCCCCTAGGGCCTTCCCCTTCGGTCTGCGGCTACCCAGCGATGTCTACGCTCGCCAGGCAACCCTCTGGCGACATCAGGCCTGAACTTCGCACATGCCACGACCCACTCAATGTACCGTGCACCTACCATAAGGGAGCACGACATACCCTCCGCGGCTGCCACCTGAGGAAGAAGATCGGCGAAGAGCAGCTCCCTCGTACCACGCGAACTCCAGCGTCTCCGGATGGTAGTGAATTCTAGAAGGTCTAGGTCCATGTCTCCCCAATGACTCGGGTCCCATATTTCGCCAGGTCTTGGTGGTTTCCGAGAATGAAACACCACATCACGACACGACAGATTCCGAGGAGGCACGGCGGATCCAGGGAAATGCCAACCGCGCTCCGCAATGTGCAGAAGAGTAATGCCACACGGTCCCTCCTTGTGCTCGAGACCTTCATCTCGAGTTCGAAGAAGTGGGGTTACAGACATTCAACAGCCCCCAGGCCAACCTGGTTGCTGCCATGGCATGCCTTCAGCAAGCCGACCCTACACCCGAGGCGGAAGCAGCCATAGCCTACCTTCGGGTCACCACAACCCTGGTGGAGAAGAGTGTGGTAGCCAAGTTTGCTGCATCTTCATCAAGCCTCCATTCGCGCAATCGATCCAATCGACCTGTGCGCAACAACCTCCCTACCATCTAGGATGAGGTCGATCAAAACAACCTCGAGCAACCTCGGGTGAATGGTGCCAAGGATAGCGACCTCCACGCCAACCTCGTCAAAAACAGGCTAGCACCACCGTGAGCGCGAGTAATACGAGTTGCGACGTCATGTGGAGCAAGACCACGCGTACGCCCCCTGGCGCCGTCCGCCCGCATCATGGAACGCGAAGAGCATGACCGCCACAACGTTGAGAATAGGCGTCGTTCTCAGTATGAAGCGGACTACAGCCATCTGGAGGAGGGCACCCAAAATCTAGATCATCAACCGCGGTCCCAGATCGTCGCCCCTGCGCAGAGCAGAGGCACTGCTCAAGCTGGAGATGGAGCTGACGACATAGCCATCACCACCTTCGCTGCGATGTCTCCTCGTTTTAGGTCGGTGCCCTACCCTGACAACTTCAATCTAACATCTAGAAGTACGACAGCCGCTCCAACCCTAGCATCTGGCTGTCGACCTACTACGTCGTTGTGAAGGCGGCCGGTGGCAACTCCGACCACATGGTGGGTACTTCCTGCTGGTGATGGGTGGCGCACCGTCACATGGCTCAACAACCTCCCAGCTGGCAGCATCACCTCTTGGGCTGACCTATCCCAGGCCTTCTCGTCCAATTTCCAGGCAACCTACAATCGCCCTGGGAATGCCTTCAACCTAGGGAGGGTCACCGTGAAGCCCAATGAGCGGCTCCACGACTACACCAATCGGTTCTTCGAGAACCGCAACAGGTGTCAGGGACGACCGGGTTGTTGCCAGGTAAAAGAAGGGTGTCAGGGATCGCAAGATCTTTGAGAAGATCCACGAGTCTGGGGTCACCACCGTCACAGCCCTCATGGAGGTCATCAACAAGCTCATCAACACTGATGAGGCGTTGGTCAACCAGTTTGACTACAACACTAAGCGCGACGCGGGCACTTCTGGCACCGCTAGAGACTCGAGCTCCAAGCTGCGCAAGTGACATTCAGCCCCTACGCGTTCCACGTGGGGGCCACCCACAGCGTTCGTGAGTGCTCACAGTTCAAAAGGGCGTTTCGTACCTCTGAAGACCCCAGGCGACCTAGAGGTGATGGTAACCAGTCGCCTTCACATCGCTACAGCAACAACCATCGTGACGACCGGCGCGGCTGCGGCGATGACAACCGCCGTGATGAGTGCCGCCGCGACGAGCCGCATCCAGAAGCTCACCGCAACGAGTGCGACTTGCCTTCTCCACCACAAATAGGCAACCCCAACGTTCCCTTCCAGTAGGCCAAGTGGTCGATCAACATGATCGTCGGAGGCCTCAAGTCCCACGTGAGCAGAAGGCGCTACCGCAAGGACAAGCGTGAGATCCACCTCATTCATACCAAGCCAGCGCAGCCTCTGCGTTGGTCTGAGCAGCTAATCACGTTCTCCAGAGCTGATGACTAGGTCCATATCCCAGATCTTGGGTCCTACCCACTCGTTGTCGAGCCTATAGTGGAAGGAGCCCTACTTCCTCACACCGTCGTCGATGAAGGGAGCAGGCTCAACATCGATGGACTTCGACTTCAAGAAGCTGACAGCATGCAACAAGCCTTTCTTCGGCATTGTCCCCGGCAATGCGGCCTACCCCCTGGGTCGGGTCTCCCTCCCCACGACCTTTGGCACAGAGGACAACTTCTGCATTGAGTACCTCAGCTTCGAGATTGCTGACTTCAAGTCCTCGTACCATGCCATCCTAGGTCGCCCCATGCTGGCCAGGTTTATGGCCATCCTGCACTACACCTACTTGGTGTTGAAGATGCCGGCTGTAAACAGGGTCCTCTCCGTCTACGGCGACCTCATAGTCTCCTTCAAGTGCAACAACGAGGCCCTGGACATCGCCACGATGAATGCCTGCGTCGACGCTTCGGCTGTCCTAGTCACCGAGGCAGCAAAGGTTGCTCCGAGCGACCTAACCATTCCTGAGCAGCAGCGCACCGACACCACCCTGGATGCCACGCGGTCAACAAAGAGGGTCCGCCTCGGGCTTCCCAACCCAGAGAAGACGGTGGTCATCGGTGACAACCTCGGGGAGAAATAGGAACTTGAGCTCACCAGTTTCCTTTGGGACAGCGTGGACATATTCTAATGGACCCCATCGGATATGTTGGGTGTTCCAGAGAGTTGGCTAAGCACTCCTTGGATGTAAGCAAGACGGCCAAGCCTATCAAGCAGAAGCTACGCCGCTTTGCGAAGGGTCATAAGGAGGTCATTAGGGTAGAGATAATAAAGCTCCTAGCTGCCGGATTCATCCGTGAATGTAAAAACTCGGTTTGGCTCGCCAACCCGGTGCTTGTACCTAAGAAAACTGGTCAATGGAGAATGTGTATCGACTACACCGCTCTCAACAAACACTGCCCTAAAGACCCCTTACCTCTTTCTCGCATCGACCATGTCGTGGTATCCTCGGCCGGAAGCGTCTTGCTATGCTTCCTCGACTGCTACAGAGGGTATTACCAGATACCAAGAGAAGATGATGTTCATAATGCCGCACGACATCTACTGCTATACGGCCATGACATTCAGCCTCAAAAATGTTGGAGCGACCTACCAACAGGCCATCCAGAATTGCTTGAAGTCTTAGATTGGTAACAACATTGAAGCTTATGTCGACGACGCAGTTGTCAAGACCACAGTGGAGGACGACCTCATCACCGACCTTGCCCAGACCTTCGCCAACCTCTGACATTACCGTTGAAAGCTCACTCCGGAGAAATGCGTCTTCGGTGTACCATCTGGCAAGCTTCTAGGCTTCATGGTTAGCCACCGGGGCATCGAGGCAAACCCCACCAAGTTCGACGCCATCCTCAAGATGAAGAGACCTACTGGGAGTAAAGACGTCCTGAAGCTCACAGGAATGATGGCCGCTCTTGGTTGCTTCATCAGAAAGCTAGTAGAGAAAGGCCTGCCCTTCTTCAAGTTGCTAAAAAAGTGAAATAAGTTCGTATGGACGGATGTGTCTGACGAAGCCCTGGAAGAGCTGAAGACCTTCCTCGTGACGGCCCCAGTCATAGTGCCCCCGGCGCCAAAGGAGACCTTGTTCCTTTACAACTCCACGTTCACCCAGGTGGTCAGCGCAGTCCTGGTGGCAGCGTGAGCTGAGGAAGGCCAACGCTACGCCGTCCAACGACATATCTACTATGTCAACGAGGTCCTCTCCGATAGCAAGATCAGATACTCGCAACCCTAGAAAATGTTGTACGCCCTCCTCGTCACTTCGCGCAAGCTCCGGCACTACTTCTGGGCACACAAGGTCAAGGTCATCTCCAGCCCCCTTGAAGAGATCCTGCGTAGCCATGACACTACTGGGCGCGTCATCAAGTGGTCGATTGAACTGGATGAGTTCAACCTCAAATTCTATCCACGACAAGTCATCAAGTCGCAGATCATCGCAGATTCACGTACATTCTCGGTGGAACAATGAACAAAGCATTTGGGAAGAAGGGGTTGCTCACCTTTTTGGACCTCTGCGGTCCTTTCCTTGAGGACTTTCACTTGGTCCTTGGTCTCTGCAAGCTCCTTCTTCAGGGCGTCCTCTGTCTCTTTGGCGACTAGATGCATCGAAGTTCGAAATTATGAAAAGATCTAAAGAGACAAGAAGATGACAACTAGTGACCAAATAGGTGTACCATCAATGATGGTCCGGAGGTCGTCCGCTGTATCCTTTGCCTTCTGCTGGGCAACCTCCAGCTTCTTCTTCAAGGAGTTCACCTCCTTTTTCGCCTAACGGGCTAGGGCGTCTTTCACACGCTTAACTTCCTACGCGGCTTAGACCATGGCCTGCAACGAAGCCTCGCGAGCAGCAACCGCCTCCGCTTGGGCATTTGCGGCCTCCCTCACCAAGGCCGCTTGAGCCTGCGCCCGCTCCGCAAGTGACTGAAACAGAAGAGGATGCACCTCACATCAAGGCCTCTAAAATAGTAAGAGGAGATGTCAAAAATCACATCAACAACGCAAAGCTCTTGCCGAGAGCGTCCACACGATTGTCTGCGACGCTTCCTTGAAGTCGTCAACATTGCGACGATTGGTGATGACATCGTTCTCCCACGGGGTGCCGATGTACAAACACTTGTTGTCGCCCTCCTCGCAGTTTGCTGGTTTAGCACTGCCAGGTCGAACATGCATAGGTCCTCCTAGCGACCTTCGATGGACTAAGCATCGCTAGCGCCACCCTTCTCCACTTCAGACGCCGCCGTCGCCCAGCTCCAACGGGCTGGCTCAAGACATCGGCAGCTGAGGTCGCCGACAACTACTCCACCAGCACCTCCTTCTATTTGCACCCGAACGCCTCCTGACCCGAGGCATTCTTGGCTCTCTCCAACGTCACCGGGGTCGCCCTGCACACAAAAAAGAAAAAACGGCGACCTTGAACAACAAAAACAACATAAACTCTGATGCCACAAGCAAAACGGGCATAGGTTCCATGACTTACTTGCTCGCAGACCTTAGCTCATGCTTGATGGGCTTAGGCAGAGCCTTCTTCACCCTCTTCTGCTACCTGTGTTGCCTGGGACGTCCGCACCCGACCTCGAGCGGTCCTCTCCTCCCGCGACCTTGTGGGGTGTTTGCATCGCTGCCCCGGTTGACGCATTGGGCAACTTGGCGTCGTCCTCCTCTTTAATATCGATGGTCTTGACATCAGTGCTGGCCATCGCCATGTCTACTAACATGGCTGGGGCCACCCTCTTCCTCTTCTTCTTCTTCGACTATGCTGCCTGGGTGGCGGCGATGGTTGCCACGGCCCGGAATGCGGATATCTTGCCCGCAGTCTGCCACGTGCTCTGAAGCGGTGGAGCGTCGACCATTGGCAGCCATCCTTGCGGTGGAACCTTTATCATCACTCCCCACCGACGAGTTAGAGAGGTACTCTTCGATGCATTGCTGCGGAGGGGTTTGCTCATCCCCCGCAGCACAGACATTGAAGCTCCGATCCTCTTCATTGGGCAATGGTGCCAAGCACCAGTGTATCCCTTCACGAAACTAAAAAGAAAACAGACCTACATCAAACTTCTCTAAGTTTTCAAATGGTAAGAAATCATGGTCAGAGACTTACAGCGTCGGTGAGTCGGTACACATTGAGCGCCTTGGGGCACGTCTGGTTGCCGATGCGCCCGGCGAAGATGTTCTTCACCCACCCTACTATCTTCTCCTTGAAAACCTTGCGCCGGATGACCCGAGTGGGGTCGGACTACCCCCAATACTCGTAGGGTGGGTATACCCGGTCCTGAATGGGCTGCAGCAACCGCCGATTGAAGCTGATCACCATAGCGCCGCCGGTTAGCCCCTCAATCTTCAACCTCTCAAGGTCTTCCAACAACGGCCGCAACTCGTCCGTCACCCGCGACGTAAGCTGGTTGGTCCACTTTGGGAACGGCACGGGAGCACGCCCAGACTTGGCTCGGAGTGCCAGCGCTGGGTTGTCAAGGTAGAACCACCCCTACTTGTAGCAAGTGGCGTTGTCGAGCAGCACCAGGTCGATGTACTCCGGCTTCATGTATCGGCGTAGCATGAACCCGACGCTCACCACGACGTCAGACTTGCCTGTCTTCTTCAGCTTGAAGAAATTCTTCCACAAATTAAAGTGTGGCGGTATCCTGAGGTAGGCCTTGGTGGGCTAGGACCCCGAACCCACGCTCGATGCGTTCCAGGAAGACGACGGCCTCCCCGGTCCCCTCTGTAGGGAACACCTCGCCCACCACTGACCTCTAGGCCACCGCCCCCTTCGGCCTAGCAATCCGCGGGTCGCCAAGGCCTGGGTCTGCTCCTTCATCACCACAGACGGCCCCCAGACGGCTCCCAGACGGTCTCCGGCGCTGGCACATGCGCGGGCTCCATCTTCTCCTCCTTTACTCTGATGGATTTGGCTCTAAACACGACAAGTGTTTTAGATTGCATGTGAGGGGGCACGATGCGATGCACCTAAGCACGGTGGCGCTGCTGATTTTGCTGGAGCAATCAAGAATCGGCGCAACCCAAAGTGCGGAGCAGAAATGAAAGCAACTGGAGATGTCCACCCTGTGGATCGGCCTCTTATAGCTGGGCCCCATCTGTGTTGTGGGCCGTTGAGCCCAATGTCTCTACAGTGGAATCCACGGCGACCCGACGGATCTGCGCCCCCATGGATCTATCTCTTAACATCTATTTCGGCCTAATGGAAAAAAGACAGTAACAGCTAGTTGCGTATGGGAATCTGCGTTCGTTGGCCTTTGGTTAACACCACAGTGGACGTGGACTCTTTTGTGCCCCACAAATAAGCCCCCAAATATGATATCTATGATAACAATCTCATGGTCTCCACAACCCACAGACAACCTATGTACCAGCTCCACCACCTCCTCGAGGTCATTAAGAGCCTGACAACCTCCTAGGTAGCCTCGGCCTATCAACGGCGGGTTCACACCACATCTCCCAGGCCCAGCTTCTTACTCATCTTCAAGGTTACCTCGACCTAGAGAATCACACATTACCCACAGCTCCTTTGCTTAAAGGCTCTACTACCCATTGGTGACCTCTTGGTCTCAAAAACAGCTCCTTGCTGAGGCCCTGATGCCTTCTAGGTCGGTCAAGACCTACAGCTTTCAGGTTGACACCCTACGTTGTGTCACTTGAAGGACCGAAACGGCGAACCAGAGAGGGGGGAGTGAATGGGAGCCGATAAAAATTCTATTCAAGAATTCGGCCTATGAACCCAATTTCACTCGTGCACCTCCGCAAGCTTCTCTTGTCAAGTTCACGTAGCCACTGAAGTGCTACTGAACCTAGGAGCAAGACCCAACCAACAGCCTCAACACACACGCAGCGGAAACACACACGACACGGCTGCCGGTAGCCCAAACCGGTCAGACCGGTTTCAGAAACCGGTCAGACCGCTTCTGTTGGACTTAGCCTCACGCAGGCAGGGGAAACCGGTCAGCCAAACCGGTCAGGCCGATTTTGTCCAGAAACTCCCCAAAGACTCAAAACACCTCAAGAGCCTTTCCACATCTGAAAAAATGAAACCATGAAGCAATAGAGACTTCCTTGCTCAAAAGCCCGTCTCGACAGCCCACAGGGCGAAACCGGTCAGACCGGTTTGGGAAATCGGTCAGGCCGGTTTTTGCCTGGACAGTCGGGAAGAACACAGCCTGCGGGAAAAACTCAACACACCCTCCAACCGATCTCCCGATTCGTTCCACGGATCAAAGTGAGACTTTCTGGATAGATGGGGCACCTCATGGGCTACCCTTGGCAAGAAGCTCGGTCCCCAAAACCCACTCAATCAAGAGGAATCGAAAGTCAACCCTCAAGAGCACCTCCAACCCTAGAAACCCGAAACCAACAAAATCGAGCCCCTTAACTCACGGATTTGGGAAGGGAATCATAGCCCAAAGAACCACGAAGGGTTCCCACAAATTTCCCCCATCAAATCCCTAAGACCAAGGTCCCGAAAACGCCCCGAGAAAATCACCAAGAGGGAGCACCGAAATCACCACCAAGAACAACCGGAAACAACACAACCAAACCTTGAGGAACCACGCCGAATCATCTATACATGCCACAAAGGTTCATACAAGGTCTAGCTTGCCGCCCGATCATCCAACCCTTTCAACAAGATCTCACCATGAAGCTCTCAAGCTAGTCTTAGGAAAAACTAGGGAAAAAGGAGACCGAAAAATGGAAAAACAAATGAGCTAGGGTTCCAAGATATGGCTGCCATCCTCTCACCCCTTGGGTTATATGGAGGCCAGCCGAAAGACTAAAATGCCCCTAAAGCCTAAACTAAGATACACACCCACCAAGGGCACTTTGGGAATTTGTCTTCGTAGCACCATCGGACGGATGCCCGGCGAGCGCACTTCGTGTAGCCTCGACGCAAGCCTTGCGATCCCGACGCGTGTCCTCCGCCTCAATGCTTCCCGCGCCCTGCGGCCCCAAACCGGTCAGACTGGTTTTGGCCAGACAGCCACGCCCGGTCTTCGGCCTCGGCTTTGTGGCTCAGCCGAGTAACCCAGTGATTTTCTGGTGAACCACCGCAAACCCCGCGAACTTGATGTAGCCTCCGCCAATCACCACTCATGACTTCGCTCCCAAGAAGTCCCGGCTCGACCGGTTTTGTGGCTCAACCAAGAAACCGTCCACCGACTTCATCTTGCTGTTCTTGCCACCATGCGGCCCGCACTCGACCCCGCTGGCCACCGAGTCCCTCGAACGAAGCCTACTTGTCTTCTCCACACTTGGAGGCCTCACGGGCAACGACCTTGCGCGCTTGTTCTTCACCTGCGCCAACACGAGTCAAGCCGCAACCTGCACCTGCAATACTTAGCCAAGAATCAGTCCACACAACGTTGTCAATCACTCATCACACAAGGAAGCGACCATCCACCGGTCCTCGAACCACACATGGTCCTCAATCTCCCCCTTGATGAGTGCATTGACAACACACACATTTGGTAAATAAAAAGAAAAGGAAAACAGAAAAGAAACAAAAAGAAAACTCCAACAAGCGATCGAAAGCTGAGAAAGGCAAAGAACGAGATCACTTGAAGAAGACAAGTCTCGGACCCCTTAGGCAAGGGCAACGGCTCGACACATCCGAGACAAAAACCATGCTCAAGCAAAGAGCACAAACCACCAAAGCACACAAGAGCTCCCCCTGCACATATGCAAGCTCCCCCTGATCAAGTGCCAACTCTAGGCACAAACCGGTCAGACCGGTTCCCATAACCGGCAAAGCCGGCTCCGCCAAAACCGGTCGGACCGGTTTCCAAAACCGGTCGGGCCCGATTTCACACAACAGACCACACCCCCAAAAGACAAAAATGCAAAAGAAATGCACAAGCTCCCCCTTGACACTTGGGATAGGTTCCAGGGATACAAAGCAACTTTTCTCCACCTTCCTTTCTCCCCCTTGTTGCCAATGCATGAATCAAGGCACAAATGCAACCTAGAGCTTCTCAAGTATACCAAATTCATCACAAGATGCTACACATGTCAAAATGAGCAAGTTAGATACTCTACAGGTTCGTAATGACCTCAACTACATGATCACCAAGTTTCACAACCATTGGACAAGGCTAAACAGGATTTGAGTAATTTTGCGAAAAGTTACTCTCTCACAAGAAAAAACCTAAACATGAGCAAAACATGTCAAAATGGAAAAGCCACACAAACTTCATGCTAGGACAACCATTCTAATCATAAGACCATCACAAACACCCACAAGCACCTCATGTCATGTCAAAGCCACCGAGCCATGTGCCTACTTCTATGTATGAGACTTCTCATTGGTAGGCATCATGCAACGGTTTAGCACCCAAAGCAAATTAAATTCAGCACATATGACACGGGAGCACATTTTCCAAGCATTTTACATTTCATTTTCAGATTCATAATTGGTACATGAAATGTCTTTGCCATAAAAAGGAACTTATGCCCCTCCACTAGATAAAGCAAGAGGGCTAAACATTCATGATGGCAAATGAGCCTTTGGCCCCATATGATCAATAAACTAGCTATCCAACCACAAATTAAGCATAACCAAGCCACTAAAACATGTCAGGATCATATAGAGGCATTTACACATGAGAGAGCATATATGTGACATTTTTCAAAAGCATAGCCATCAACCATGGATCATCAAGAGCTAAGCCAAACTAACCATAGCATACCAAAATAGCTCACAAGATCATATATAGCACATCATGGTGAACAATGTATATGAGAGAAGCTTTTCCTACAAAATGCATATGATACAAAGTGCATGCAATCTAAGATACAAGGATGCCTATACATCATGTTACATATGCCATGCCAAATGCAAGAAATGCACAAAGGAAAGCTATACATATCCTACAAAGGAGCTCCCACACACCCAACTCAAGAAATCAAACACACACCAAGTTCCCCCCGCAAACGAGTGAAAGTTGCTTGATCTAGGTGTTTGGTGAAAATATCGGTTAGTTGGTCATGTGTGGGTACATGGATCAAAGCTATCTTTCCTTTCTCTATGTTGTCTCTCAGAAAATGATACCTCACTTCTATGTGCTTGGTTTTGGAATGGAGCACTGGATTCTTTGCAACGCTTATGGCACTGGTGCTATCACATTGAAGTGGGACATGGGCATACTGCTCACCAAAGTCACTCATGGTGTATGAAATCTAAAGGAGCTGAGAGCAACAACTAGCAGCGGCAACATACTCTGCCTCGGTAGTGGATTGAGCAACACTCGATTGTTTGCGGGAAGACCAAGACACCAAAGAAGAACCCAAAAACTGGCAAGTCCCAGAAGTGGACTTCCTATCCAACCGACACCCGCCAAAATCCACGTCTGAAAAACCATGAAGCACCAAAGAAGAGGAGGCGGAGTACCAAAGGCCGAAGTCGGGAGTGTGATGCAAGTACCTGAAAATTCTCTTCACCGCTTGCCGATGCGAAGTCCTCGGAGACGCTTGAAAACGAGCGCACAGACACACCGAGAACTGTATGTCTGGCCTCGTCACCGTCAAGTAGAGGAGTGACCCGATCATGCTTCGGTACTCCTTCTGGTCCACGTGTTCGCCTTCCTCGTCTGCATCAAGAGCCTAGTCGTACTCATCGGCGTCGTCATAGCCTTGGAGTCCTCCATCTTGAACTTCCGCACAATGTCCTTGGTGTACTTAGCCTGGTGCACAAATGTTCCTTCCTTTGATTGTTTGATTTGTAGCCCGAGGAAGAACTGCAACTCACCCATCATGCTCATCTCGAATTCCCTGCTCCTATCCTCTGCAAACCTTGCAACAAGAGAGTTAGACGAGCCACCAAAGACAATATCATCCACGTACGCCAAAGACAATCGGGATATCTCCCCCGCCTCGCAAAAACAAGGTCCGATTGACCTTCCCCATCTCAAAACCTCTCTCAAACAAGAACCCCCTCAACCTACCATACCAAGCTCTAGGCGCCCGCTTCAACCCATACGGCCGCCTTCCTCAACTTGTACACCCGGTGGGGGTACTTCTCACTCTCAAACCCTGGAGGTTGCCTCACATACACTTCTTCCTCCAACACACCATTCAGAAAAGCACTCTTCACATCCATTTGGTGCAACTTGAACCCTTTAGCCATGGAATAGGCTAGAAGGATCCTAATCGCCTCCAAATGGGCTACGGGAGCAAAGGTCTCCTCGTAGTCAATCCCCTCCTTCTGACTGAACCCCTGAGCAAGAAGCCTCGACTTGTTTCTCACAACCTCACCTTTCTCTCCCTCTTTGTTCTTCCACACCCACTTTGTACCAATCGGCTTACACCCTGGGGGAGGTCAACCAACTCCCAAACCTGATTCCTATCAAAGTTCTCCAACTCCTTATCCATCGAGTTAACCCAATTGTGAACAGATAGTGCGTGTCCAATGTCTTTGGGCTCAAAAGTAGCAACAAATGCAGCATGAGCGAAATGAGAATTGTTCCGAACCCTCGACCGTGTAGTGCGTTCATTCATCTCGCCGAGGATCCTCGAAGCTGGGTGATCCACTTGTACTCGCCGGGGAGGTTCTCGCCTCGATGCTACCTCCCCCTCAACATTAGCTTCTCCTCGTTCTTGATTTGTCGTCGTAGGTGTAGTAGAGGGTTCGTCCATCACCGTAGTCGAAGTAGTGGGTACATGTTCAGCCGGGGGCACCGCACCGCCATCTTCATCATCTCCATGTTCATGCTCCTCCTCCTGATAGATCTCCTCGCCAAGCTCATCATCACCTGCACACTCAAAGACAAGCTGACTACGTGGCTCTGTCTAGTCGAAGGTTACCTCGCAAGTCTCCACGATTTGGTTAGTTTCAAGATTGAGCACACGATATGCTCTAGAGTGAGATGCATAACCAAAGAAAATACCATCGATAGACCTAGCCTCAAACTTATCCAACTTCCTGCCTTTCTTCAGAATGAAACACTTGCAACCAAAGACATGGAAGTGACTCACCTTGGGTGTGCGACCATGCATAAACTCATAGCATGTTTTCTTCTTGTGCACTCTAAGGTAGATCCTGTTCGACACATAGCACGCGGTATTCACCGCCTCAGCCCATTACCTCCTTGGAGTCCTATGCTCATCAAGCATCGTCCGAGCCATCTCGCACAAGGTCCTATTCTTCCTTTCCACAACACGATTCTGGGGAGGCGTATACGGACTCGAAAACTGGTGCTCAAGACCCAAGTCATGGCAAAAGGTTTCAAAACGAGAGTTTCTGAATTCTGAGCCATTATCACTGCGGATAGCTCGTATGGCATCTCCGTGCCTCTCGTTCCTCAACCTCAAGACTAGATGTCGAACAAAACCAAACGTCTCCCCCTTATCCTTGAGAAAGAACACCCACGCATACCGAGAGTAGTCGTCCACCGAGACAAGGACATACCACTTCCCACCCGCAGCCGGTTCGCGCATGAGCCGGGCCAACAAGGTCCATATGGAGCGGCTCGCATGGACGCTCGCTCATCACATCGGTGAGAGGCGGGTGAGAAGAGGCTACCATCTTGGCATGCCTACATGGCGCACAAACCAACTCTTTCTCAAGCCTCAACCGTGGCAATCCTCGGACCAAATTCAGTTTACTCAAGCGAGACAAAAGGTCGAGCTCAAGTGACCCAACTTCCTATGCCACTTCCACAACCCACTCGAACAACCAGCCAAGAAACAACGCTCCACACCCGAAGACCGAGAAAAATCAAGACGAAACACCCGACCCTCGGGAACGACCATACGTACAAGGTCCCCTCGAGAGTCCAAAATCCGAGAACCACCAGGCCGAAACAGCACCTCAAAACCCTCATCCAACAGCTGGGACACAGAAAGCAAATTGTACCCCAGCGATTGAACAAGAGCCACACGCCTCAGAGTGATCTTGTCACTCACCTTAATCTCACCTTCTGAAAGCACCGCCCACGCCCATTGTCCCCAAAGGTGATGTACCTCTTTGTCACCACCGGGACGAGACTTGAGAACCACCCCTTGTCTCTGGCCATATGCCTCGAGCAACCGGAGTCAATCAACCAAATGTTCTTCAAGTCTCCCACCTGAAATTCAAAAACGAGCACGTGAGTGAACAAATGACTCAGCACTGGGGTTAGTACCAAAAGAGTAAAACCAGAGCCGAGCCATTTGCTCGAAAGTGGGGTTAGCACACACCAAACCATCTTTCCTACCAAAACTACCACCACAAACACCAACTCGGTAACCACTCCGAGGAAACCACCCTTCTCTGTCTGGAGGAGGACCAAAACCACGAAAAGAGAACCGTGGATCGTCCCTCCTCTCCATCTCAAAGCTACGACTCCTCCCACTGCCGTATTGAACACGAGAAGGAGAACGCCTAGAAAACTAACCACCTGCTGACTCTCCAGACCAACCACCAGAACCACGACCACCTGGAACAAACCTAGACTCCTCACGAGCACGAAAACCAAACTTGTCATTCTGCATACCCCAAACCGGTCTGACCGGTTCCAAAACCGGTCTGACCGGTTTCACTCCCCCAGCAGCACCTCCTGCACTCTTTCGCTCTCCCCAAGCCAGAACTATCCTCACACTTTCCTTGGCCCTGAGCATCTGCACACGAGGCTTAAGTACACCACTGGAGGAGTGATACTTGTCCCTGTTAGCCCACTTCTTCGCCATTCTCTCCTCTCGCTTCCTCTTGAACCAAAACTCATCTTTATGGCCATCTCTCCCACAATAGCCACAATGAAACCTCACAAGCTTAGTTTTGGGCTTGGATTGGGGCTGCACACTTGGTTTCTTTCCACTCGACTTCTCCACGGGTTTCTCTTTACTCGCCTTCTCACTCTCTTTCCCAAAGAACACTTTCCTGGAAGTGCTCACAAACTTGATAGGCTTTTGGAGATCATTTGTTGGTGTAGGAAACACGGGTGGAGCTGGGGTTGTGTCTAGTCGGTTCCTAAGATGGTTAGGTTTTGGGGGGAAATCATTTTTGTGGTGGGTTTTTGGTGGCTCTGGATATTCTCTCCACTTCCCTCACCAACCTTGTTTGCCCCAAGTCCCTCACCATCCTGCCTCTTAAATGCCTCGATCATCATCCTCAACTGAGGCTCATGACCAGACAACCAACCCATCAACTTTCTCAGCTCATCATTCTCATCCTGCAAACGATCAACATAATGCGCAAGTTCCAAATTCTTGAAAGCATGCATTTCACAGGTAGAGCAAGAAGTAGGCATTGGTTCTTTTAGCTTAGCCTCAAGTGAAGCAGTGTAAACATGCATCTCATCAATCTTATCATGCAAAACAGGGCAAGAAGTCAAGCACCTAGCAAAGCAGATCTAGATTTATGCTCAGCCACTTCAACCCTAAGCACATCTAGTTCCTCGCACTTGGAGGGATGCTTTTCCTTGAACAAAGCAAGATCAGCGAGAAAGATGGAGCAATCAGCACAATAAACCACATCGGAAACAACAGGGCTAGCCTTAAGAGAATCAATCTCAAGCTTGCTATCAAGCACCTATGTTTCTAGCTCAGCCACTCTAGTCCTAGCATCCTCGAGTGAAGCCCTAAGATCCTTTCTCATTTTCTTTGCCTCTCTAAGCATGTCATCACGATTATCAAGCAAAGTGCCAAGCCTTTCATTTTCCTGGCGCAAGAAGGGAAGTTCATCACGCACCTCGTCGTCAAAATCAGAGTCCGAGTCGCTCTGTGTGCTCTTCTTGCTGCCGGAGCTCAGTGCCATGGTGCAGAAGCCGTCTCTCGCGAAGCAGCTCGGCCTGCTCAGGTTCTTGGATGACTTCTTTCTCTTGCGACGATCACCTTCTTCTTCACTGCTACTCGAGCTCGAGGTGGCGTATACGGAACTGGAGTCGACGTCGCTCGCACCAACCATCGCTTGGGCCTTGCCACGGCTCTCCTTCTTCCTCGATAGTCGCTCGTCCTTGTGCTTGTTCTTGTACTTGCTCTCGTGGTCGCGCCTCGACCGGTACTTGCCATCGTTCCTCGACTTGTGCTCGTAGCCGTCCTTGTCCTCGACCTTCTCCGGGCAGTCGGCAACGAAGTGTCCTGGCTTGCCGCACTGGAAGCATGTCCTCGTGTTCCTCCTCATGTTCACCCGGTTCTCGTGCAGCCTCTCGAACCTCCTCGTCAGCAGCGCCAGCTCGTCCTCTCCAAGCACATCGAACTCCTCATCTGGCATAGACATCAAAGAGGACAAAGAGAACATCCTGGTGGATGGGTTAGTGTTAGCCTTTCCTTTCGAACCACCAACGAGGGCAAGACTATGGGAATCAGTCGGTTCCTCAAGCTTGGCAGTCATGCCCCTATCCACCTCAGCCGACTTGAGCTTCGAGAACAGCTCGTCCACCGTCAGAGTGTCATACTTCTCGGACTCCACAATGGCCTCAAACTTTCTGCCCCAAATCGTAGGATCCAAAGAGTGTAAGAGCTTGACCGCTCTATCATGACCATCGTACGGGAGCACGTCCACATTGGCCCTCATGTTGTTCACAACCACCGTGAACCTCTGAAACAAGGCATCGATGGACTCACCGAGGAGATGAGTGAAGTTCTTATACTCTCTCCGGTAGGTCGCATACATCCGTGCCTGAATCTGGGCATTCCCAACATGAGCTTCCTTCAGCACCGACCAAATTCTACAAGCCAAGTGCTCGGTGTGCACCCGATCGAACTCAGGCTGACACAAAGCACGAAACAAGTAGTCGACCGCCTTATTGTTGGCGTCGAATCTGTCCCTTGATCCTGGAGCGAGGAAGTCCATCGGCTGGACATAGCCTGTGTCCACCGTGACATCCCAAAGGATCTGACCATTTCCGCGGAGGAACGCACCCATCCGCTTACTCCACATCTGGTAGTTCTTGCCATCGAAGTGTGGAGGACCCGAACCCCGTTCCTAGTACGCCATCCTTGGATCTTAGACTGGTTAGAGTCAATAAAGACCCGAACCGGCTCTGATACCACTTGAAGCACCGAAACGGTGAACCAGAGAGGGGGGGGGGAGTGGATGGGAGCCGATAAAAATTCTATTCAAGAATTCGGCCTATTAACCCAATTTTACTCGTGCACCTCCGCAAGCTTCTCTTGCCAAGTTCACGTAGCCACTGAAGTGCTACTGAACCTAGGAGCAAGACCCAACCAACAGCCTCAACACACACGCAGTGGAAACACACACGACACGGCTGCTGGCAGCCCAAACTGGTCAGACCAGTTTCTGAAACCGGTCAGACCGCTTCTGTTGGACTTAGCCTCACGCAAGCAGGGGAAACCGGTCAGACTGGTTTGGCAAACCGGTCAGACCGATTTTGTCCAGAAACTCCCCAGACTCAAAACACCTCAAGAGCCTTTCCACATCTGAACAAATGAAACCATGAAGCAACAGAGACTTCCTTGCTCAAAAGCCCTTCTCGACAGCCCACAGGGCGAAGCCGGTCAGACCGGTTTGGGAAATCGGTCAGGCCAGTTTTTGCCTGGACAGTCGGGAAGAACACAGCCCGCGGGAAAAACTCAACACACCCTCCAACCGATCTCCCGATTCGTTCCACGGATCAAAGTGAGACTTTGGGGATAGATGGGGCACCTCGTGGGCTACCCTTGGCTAGAAACTCGGTCCCCAAAACCCACTCAATCAAGAGGAATCGAAAGTCAACCCTCAAGAGCACCTCCAACCCTAGAAACCCAAAACCACCAAAATCGAGCCCATTAAATCACGGATTTGGGAAGAGAATCACAGCCCAAAGAACCACGAAGGGTTCCCACAAATTTCCCCCATCAAATCCCCAAGAGCAAGGTCCCGAAAACGCCCCGAGAAAATCACCAAGAGGGAGCACCGAAAATCACCACCAAGAACAACCGGAAACAACACAACCAAACCTTGAGGAACCACACCGAATCATCTATACATGCCACAAAGGTTCATACAAGGTCTAGCTTGCCGCCCGATCATCCAACCCTCTCAACAAGATCTCACCATGAAGCTCTGAAGCTAGTCCTAGGAAAAACTAGAGAAAAAGGAGAACGAAAAATGGAAAAACAAATGAGCTAGTGTTCCAAGATATGGCTGCCATCCTCTCACCCCTTGGGTTATATGGAGGCCAGCCAAAAGACTAAAATGCCCCTAAAGCCTAAACTAAGATACACGCCCACCAAGGGCACTTGGGGAATTTGTCTTCATAGCACCATCGGACGGATGCCCGGCGACCGCACTTCGCGTAGCCTCGACGCAAGCCTTGCGATCCCGACGCGTTTCCTCCGCCTCGAAGCTTCCGGCGCCCTGCGGCCCCAAACCGGTCAGACCAGTTCTCCAAACCGGTCAGGCCGGTTTTGGCCAGACAGCCACGCTCGGTCTTCGGCCTCGGCTTTGTGGCTCGGCCCGAGTAACCCGTTGATTTTCTGGTGAACCACCGCAAACCCCACTAACTTGATGTAGCCTCCGCCAATCACCACTCATGACTTGGCTCCCATGAAGTCCCGGCTCGACCTTGGTTTTGTGGCTCAACCAAGAAACCGTCCACCGACTTCATCTTGCTGTTCTTGCCACCATGCGGCCCGCACTCGACCCCGCTGGCCACCGAGTCCCTCGAACGAAGCCTACTTGTCTTATCCACACCTGGAGGCCTCACAGGCAACGACCTTTCGCGCTTGTTCTTCACCTGCACTAACATGAGTCAAGCCGCAACCTGCACCTGCAATACTTAGCCAACAATCAGTCCACACAACGTTGTCAATCACTCATCACACAAGGAAGAGACCATCCACCGGTCCTCGAACCACACATGGTCCTCAACGACCGTGTGTCACAGCTTTCAGGTGGACACCCTACGTTGTGTCACTGCACAACAACCGTGTTGACTCAGGTCGACACAGGTTCTTTTGTTGACTTTTATGACCTTATGAAGGTCGGCGTGCTTTCACATCCCCGCTAGGACCTTGGCCACGCCATTGCTGCCCGGGCACCTCTACATAATGATCAGAACACATCATTTTCCATGCAAGTATGTGTATATAAGCTTCGTAAGCTACAAAGGACTATGGCCCATGGCCAATTACAAGATGCAAACATATTAAAGGTCCTGATCTACCTTACATGGTTCCTACGGCGCAACCTAGACTGATAAAGTGCGTCGCAAGCTTTCTTCTAGCTTCAGGACCTATTTGGAGACCTCCACTGCCACAGAGGTCGTGACTGCCACATCTACCATAGCCCCAGAAGGTTTACTGTGGTAACCTCACTTACGTTCAGGCTCTCCCCCAAGATCCCAAATCAGGCCAGCGTCACCTTGGGCCTTCCCCGATGCAGCATGACAACCTCCTGTATCACCTCGGACCTCCACTCACAAGGCCTGTCAAGGCATGTACTGCCCCATGCTGCACCTGCATTCCTCGATGGGCGTGGGTGAAGCGGCTCATGTAGTTCCCCTAACTTTGCAGGCATTATTCTAGCTTCAGGTGTTGATAACTTAGCGTTATGCTCTGGTGGACGGATACAAGCCCAAGCACTAAACAATTACTAAGCTGCTTCACCATGGTTCTTTAATTAGTTCAAGTCATGAGCTTCGTGGTTGCCTATTTATAGCCGTAGAAGCCTTGGAACCTATCTACAACTCAGCTCGCGTGGCGTCCGTATCCAGTCACTATTACCACGTCAAGCACGAGGCACTTGTGGACGCATTGGTGCGCTTGTCCCCTGTTTGGCAACTTCATGACAACCCTTGTCTTATGCGGGCAGCGACTGTAGCTCTGCCTAGAGGCAGGTCTCGTGACCGTACAGTGCTCTCGGGGTGCAAGATACGACAACCACTGGTGTCTCATGTTCTGCCCAAAGATTCCGGGTATTTTGTCATGATATGATCGTCGGAGCATCTCACGGGGAACAAAGGCCGTAGGTTCTCTATTTCTTTATTCTTCGAGCACCAACACGACCATCCTGGTCGTTTTATTGCTCGGGGGCTACTCCACGAGTGCATCTCATGGCGCCCTCTCTTCCCATGTCGCGACGATCTACTAGAAGCCCACTTCCACCACTTCCTCGCTCGACCCACCTTCGGTCGGCTGTGAGACGTTCTTCAAGGTCGGGATGATATCTCACTAAGTTTCCTGACTCAGGTCAGTTTGGCGGTTCTTCAAAAACAACACCTTGCCTTCACTCCGGCCTTCTGGACCTGTATTTCAGAAGCTTGATGTTCGACTTCGTGTGCGCTGATGAAGTTTTCCTTCTTCTAAGGATCAACTTGCATCATACGCGACCTTGATGACATCATGACTTCGCCTTGTCTCGGCATGACTTCATCTCGACCACTACGCCTACACGTCGATCGAGGGCTTGAGAGACATGGGTACCCATGGGTCCCCACCGACCAGGGTCCTAGAGGTCCCTGCCAAGAGGACCCTACCTGCCAAAAGCCCCGCCGACCTGCAAGTGGGCCTGGAGACCTTATCCATAACCCCGGCGACCTTGGGAGACTCTAGAAGACCTTATCCAGATCCCAAAGGATCCGAAGGACTTGGAGCGCAAGCCGAGCTAGTAGATCGCGGCTTGGCGCCGCCAGTAGGTTCGCAGATCACATGATTTTCCCTATAATCATGGCATATGGCCTTATTGATTTGTAGCCGACCCCGACGAGGGTCTACTGACCTCGAATGTAAGCCTTAGCCCGTTGACCATATAAGGTGGCCTAGAGCTCCATTCGAGGAGACTTCGCTTCCACGCATAATTCCACCCCATACTGGACGTAGGGTTTTACTCTCCGGAGACTTGACCCAGTCCAAACCCTTGTGTTCATCGCCATTCTTGTCATGTTCTGAGTTCCACTTGTGAACTACCACCAACGCTCTTAGTTTTCGATCCCCTCCAATTAACCTACAACCGCTTGGGTCGCCCCCTTGCGGATCTATCTAGGTCTCACCCCCTGACAGGTTGTCTTGACATAGTTGTCTATTGTGCTCATTGGCAAATGGTGTAATCAGGTGCAGCTGTTGTATCACGGTGAAATGAGGCTTTTGGAAGGCATCTGATTCCAGAGTGACTGACGTTTTCCCCAAGGTCCCAACACCTGAAGCCTACCTTCATGCCATGAGCAAGGCACACCAATGGGGTTTTGGGGGTCCATATAACCCATGACCCACTCTACTGCTTTGATGGTCTTGTAGCCACGAACAATGGCTCCCTCCAGAAATAACCGGTTATGTACGAATGATTTGTGGAATCTATAGAACCTCTCATATGGAAACATCGGATGAAGGTATGATGGGCCAAGGTACTAGATCTCCTTCGTGAGGTGTGCTGTTAGATGCAGTATGAGATCAAAGAATGATTGTGGGAAGGTAGCTTCAAGAAGGCATAGGGTCTCAAAATACCTTATGTTCTATTAAATTGAAGAATAAACACAAGCTCGTGACCGCGTCATGAACCAGTTCTGTCTTGATACCTCTAAGTGCAATAGTAAGAAGAGCTGTCATCAACACATGGCAATCATGAGATTTCATCAAGTTCAAATTCATTTTCATGTCTTTCACCGACACTAGCCTCTTGAAGTTTGATGAGTGGCCTGAAGGTACTTTAAATTCATGCAAAAACTGACAAAATTTTTGTCTCTCTACCTTTGACAAGGTGGTTGCAACAACGGGAAGGTTCGTCCCCATCTCTGTTTCCTCCACATAGAGCTCCGGCCTAATGCCTAGATCTTTAAAATCCTCCCTTGAATTTTTATGATCTTTTCCTTTGGACTTCTATTGTAGCAATGTTCCACAAGTAGCTTCACACACACTCTTCTTGATGTGCATGTTGTCAATCGAATGACGCACATCCAACATCGACCGATACTCTTCTTCTTCTTCTTCTCGTTTATTTCTTTTGCCAAGGGTTTTTCAGTCAGTTTGGGTAACTCGTCGATAGTTTGGACGTCATTAACTTTCAAGTGGACCAGATCTCCAGTCACATGCAATGGCGCCTCTCGATTCTCCATTTCCACATTAAACTGACAATCCATGGCCCGTTATGGATGTTTCTTGCCGAGGAAATGACAATGCCCCATAAATACATATTTCTTTGAATGTCTTAGCCACACTACGCAAGTATCTTCCAAGCAATGTGGGCAAGCTGCACCTTTCATTTTACTCTGGCTAGAGAGGTTGTGATGAGCCTGGTTGTCGTTGATGGTGGTGAACAACATCGCGCACATTGTGAACTCCTCACGCTTAAACTCATCCCAAACCTCCTTCACACCATGATTCCATATTATCTTCAAGTCATCAGCTAGTGGCCTCAAGTAGACATCAATACAGTCGCCAGGTTGCTTTGGCCCGGAGACCAATATTGTCAGCATCATATATTTTTGTTTCTTGCATAGCCAGGGTGGAAGGTTGTACAATGACAGCACGACAAGCCAGGTGCTATGTGTTGAGCTTGGTTACCGAATGGGTTCACGCCATTTGTGCTCATAGCAAACCGCATGCTCCTTAAGTATTCGTTAAACCACGGAAAGTGGTTATTAATGTTACCCCATTGTACTGCATCTGCAGGGTGCCTAAACTTGCCTTCTTGCTAAAGCTTATTTCGGTCTTCCTCATGCCAACGCAAGAGTTGGGCCTCCTTTCATGTTGCGGACTATCTTCTTAGCAAAGGAATGACGTAAAAATACCATGCCAACCTCACAGAAGCCCCTCTGTTAGCCTTCTTCTTCTTGCCTCTGATCTCGCCGGGCTTGTTCTCATCATCAGCATTATTATCATCTCCACCATCCATTTTCCTCTTGTACTATTTACAACCACACTTGGGGCACTTGTCAAGGTCTGAATAATCTCCACAGAACAATACACAAATGTTCTTGCATGCATGGATTGTTTCAACCTCTATTCCCAGAGGATAGATTATCTTTTTCACCTCATAGACAGACTCTGCTATTTTGTTTCCTTCAGGTAGCATGTCTCTAAGCACATCCAATAGATGTTTCAAACTTTTGTTGCTCCAACCATGATCTGCCTTAAGCTGTAAAAGTTTTAGATCACAAGAAAGGTGAGAGTACTTTTGGCAATCAGGATAGAGGGGTTTCTTTGAATCTTGAATGAACTTGTTCAGCCTCGCTAATTCAGAAGGTGTGTACACTCGTTGAAACTCAACATCCTGTCACATTTGATCAACATTATGCAGACGTTGCAACACCTCACCATCATCGAAGCCCCTAAATTCTTGATCAGTGATATCCTCAGGCCTCATCACATTTGGTAGGAATAATGGTTCATTTTCCTCAAAAACTCCACATTCATCAAGGTCTTCATCATGGTTGGTAGCATGGTGTTGCACTTCGCCTTCATTTAGGCAGCCTGCTTCGAGTTCATTAAGGCGAGCTCACCATGTTTATTCCAACACATGTAATTTTTGTGAAACCACGTGTGACCAAATGATGAAAAATGAGTTCCTGTTGTCCAAATTTCTTCTGGTTGAGATAATCTATATAGGCGCAAAGCATTGCCTGAACACCACGTTTTGTCATATCCGCCTCTACTTGATTTAAAAAACCATTGACCTCGCTTAAGAAATTCTATCAATCTTCTTGGGGCTGTCTGTACATCCAAGCCCGAGCAGCAGCAGCCATCTCCAATCCATACAACAAATGAGTATAATTCATCACACAAAAAAATGATAACATAAGAGGATTAGGACAGCTAAAGAATTTCATTAAATAAAAAGGGGCAATTAATTTCCACCTTGTTGAGGACTTTCTATGAGGCGAGCGCGGCCAAGGAGGAACATCAGAGGCGACGTCGCGGCCGTAGTGACAACACGGAGGACGACGCCAAGCCCCAGTGGGAGGGGACACTGAGGTGTCTGCTTTAAATGATGTCGCGGTCGATGTCCACTGGCCCCTTTCGTCGTAGCACACGCGACCGACCGGCCTGCTGCAGCGCTAGCTTTCTGAGGAGAGAGCGTGATCCTCAGAGTGCGTGTAGCTAGCAGCGGCAAACGGGGCAGGCCGGCGGGGACTTCTGAGGAGATAGATCAAGCGAGTGACCTTCTGAAGAGAGAGAGTGAGTGTTGTTGTCGGAACGGGAGTGGCCTTCTATGGAGAGAGAGCGAGTGGTGTCGGAAGGAGAAGACAGAGATGAGCTATAACAACACACGTCTCCGATGAAAAAAGGCGACCTTGGGTGGCAATCAAAGGAGACGAGTCCTAAGAGACGAGCATATCAATAGGGTTGCCAGCAAAGGAGACGCATCCTAACAAACATGCGTCTCTACTAACAAAGTTATCAGTAACAGACTTTCTAGCCCGTTACCAATATAGTGATCAGTAATGAACTTAAACCGCTGAGGACCATGTGTGGTTCGAGGACCGGTGGATGGTCGCTCCCTTGTGTGATGAGTGATTGAGAACGTTGTGTGGACTGATTCTTGGCTAAGTATTGCAGGTGCAGGTTGCGGCTTGACTCGTGTTGGTGCAGGTGAAGAACAAGCGCGAAAGGTCGTTGCCGCGTGAGGCCTCCGTGTGTGGAGAAGACAAGTAGGCTTCGTTTGAGGGACCCGGTGGCTAGCGGGGGTCAAGTGCGGGCCGCATGGTGGCATGAACAGCAAGATGAAGTCGTGGACGGTTTCTTGGTAGAGCCTCAAAACCAAGGTCGAGTCGGGACTACGTGGGAGCCGAGTCATGAGTGGAGATTGGCGGAGGCTACACCAAGTTCGCGGGGTTTGCAGTGGTTCACTAGAAAACCACTGGGTTACTCGGTTGAGCCACAAAACCGAGGCCAAAGACTCGCCGAGGGGGTGCGGCCACCCAAGCCGGTTCAACCGCCCAGGAGGGGCGGTCAGACCGCCTGGGGCCGGTCAGATCTCCCGGGCCGGTCTAACCGCCCCGGGGGGGCGGTCTGACCGCCCTGGCCGCCGGCGCCGAGAAGCTTCGAAGCGGAGTACAGGCGTCGGGATCGCAAGGCTTGCATCGAGGCTAAGCAAGTTGCGGTCGCCGGGCATCCGTCCGATGGTGAAGACATGAAGACTTCCAAATCCGCCCTCGAGGGGCATGTATCCCTAGTTATTAGTGAAGGGTAGTTTAGTCTTTTGGGTGCCTACATATATACTCATTGAATGGGTGGATGGCAGCTAACTCTTGGAACCCTAGCTCATTTGTTTTTCCATTTCCGTTCTCCATTTTCCTTAGGATTTTAGAGGACTAGCTTGAGAGCTTCATGTGAGATCTAGAGAGAGAGATGGATGTTTGGGTGGCAAGCTAGACCTTGTACGAACCTTTCATGACATGTATAGATGGTTCGGCGTTGTTCATCATGGTGGTTTTCCCGTCTCCTTTGTGTTGATTTTCGGAGCTCTTTGTTGGCGGTGTTTTGAGGACGATTTCTTGGGGTTTTTGGTGGGTGTCACGTATGAGGTTCTTGTGCCTCTTTGGCCCCTAAATCTCCTTTGAATCGGACTCGTTTTGGTGGTTTCCCGAGTTGGGCGAGTTCTTGACCTAGAGAAGTGATTTCTTCGATTCCTCTTGATTGTGAGCGTTTCGGGTCGATTTCCTTTGAGGTAGAGGTTGCCCATGAGGTAACCCAGCTATTCCCGAAGTTTTGCTGCAATCCGTGGAGTGATCCGGGAGATCGGGCGCGAGGAAGTTGAGGTTTGACCCGCGGGTTCGTTTTCTGGAAGGGGCGGACTAACCGCCTGCAGGGGGCGGTCTAACCGCCCTGGGTGTTTCCAGGTCGAAGTTTTGTTTCGCCGGATTTTCCTCTGTGAGTTTGTTGGCCTTGATCAGAAGAGCGTCTGGGTGAAATTTGGGGTCGTTCTCGTGGAGTTTGCTAGGTGTTCTTGGTTGGAGTTCGTTGCTGGGTACAGGAGGTTAGACCGCCCCTGGTAGCCGATCTAACCGCCCCTAGGCCCCTGGGTGGAGTTTTGGTTTTCGTCAATATTTTCTGGTA
Organism: Cenchrus americanus; assembly: GCA_947561735.1. Lineage (NCBI taxonomy): Eukaryota > Viridiplantae > Streptophyta > Magnoliopsida > Poales > Poaceae > Cenchrus > Cenchrus americanus. The sequence continues at coordinate 124,063,902 of OX387241.1, forward strand.
GCTAGCATGGCTTTGACCAGATATCTTTGTTGGTGAAACCGTGGTGAGTTTTGGTGCTCGGAAGAGGCATTTCGGAGGATTTCTTGGTTACCAGGTGGAGGCGGTCTAACCGCCCCCTATACTGGTCTAACCGCCCCCTCGGTTAGCCGGCTTTCGAGTTGTTTCCGCTGTCGTTGCTGCGTGTGTGTTGTGGTTGCTGATAGAGTTTGTTCCTAGGACCAGTAGCACTCCAGTGGCTACGTGGTTTTGGCATACGGAAGGTAGAAGTGCGGAGCGTGTGATTTCGGGAGTTCGACCAAGCTGGTTCGTCTTGTCGGAGTTTCGATCTCCCTCGAGAAGAATTTTTATCGGCTCCCATTCACTCCCCCCCTCTCTGGTCGCCTAATCGGTCCTTCAAGTGGTATCAGAGCCGGTTCGGGTCTTTGTCGACTCTAACCAGTCTAAGATCCAGGGATGGCATACCAGGAACGGGTTTCGGGTCCTCCACACTTCGATGGCAAGAACTACCAGATGTGGAGCAAGCGGATGGGTGCGTTCCTCCGCGGAAAGGGTCAGATCCTTTGGGATGTCACGGTGGACACAGGCTATGTCCAGCCGATGGACTTCCTCGCTCCGGATCGAGGGGACGCATTCGACGCCAAGAATACGGCGGTCGACTACTTGTTTCGTGCTTTGTGTCAGCCTGAGTTCGATCGAGTGCACACCGAGCACTTGGCTTGTAGGATTTGGGCGGTGTTGAAGGAGGCTCATGTTGGGAACGCCCAGGTTCAGGCACGGATGTATGCAACCTACCGGAGAGAGTACAAGAACTTCACTTATCTCCCCAGTGAGTCCATCGATGCCTTGTTTTAGAGGTTCACGGTGGTGGTGAACAACATTAGGGCCAATGTGGACGTGCTCCCGTATGATGATCATGATAGAGCGGTCAAGCTCTTACACTCTTTGGATCGTACGATATGGGGCGGAAAGTTCGAGGCCATTGTGGAGTTGGAGAAGTATGACACTCTAACCGTGAACGAGCTGTTCTCAAAGCTCAAGTCGGCTGAGGTGGATAGGGGCATGACTGCCAAGCTCGAGGGACCGACTGATTCCCATAGTCTTGCCCTCATTGGTGGTTCCAAAGGAAAGCCTAACTCTAACCCATCCACCAGGATGCTCTCCTTTTCCTCCTTGATGTCTATGCCAGATGAGGAGTTTGATGACCTTGGAGAGGACGAGCTGGCGCTCCTGACGAGGCGGTTCGAGAGGCTGCACGAGAACCGCGTGAACATGAGGAGGAACACGAGAACATGCTTCCAGTGCGGCAAGCCAGGACACTTAGTTGCCGACTGCCCGGAGAAGGCCGAGAACAAGGACAGCTACAAGCACAAGCCGAGGATGGACGAAAAGTACCGTTCGAGGCGCGACCATAAGAGCAAGCACAAGAACAAGTACAAGGACGAGCGACGATCGAGGAACAAGAAGAGCCGAGGCAAGGCCCGAGCGATGGTGGGAGCGAGCGACGTCGACTCCAGTTCCGCGTACTCCACCTCGAGCTCGAGTAGCAGTGAAGACAAAGGTGATCGTCGCAAGAACAAGAAGTCATCCAAGAACCTGAGCAGGCTGAGCTGCTTCACGAGAGACGGCTTCTGTACCATGGTGCTGAGCTCCGCAGCAAGAAGAGCACACAGAGCGACTCGGACTCTGAGTCTGACGACGAGGTGCGTGATGAACTTCCCTTCTTGCGCCAGGAGAATGAGAGGCTTCGCTCTTTGCTTGATAACCGTGATGACATGCTTAGAGAGGCCAAGAAAATGAGAAAAGAGCTTAGGGCTTCACTTGAGGATGCTAGGACTAGAGTGGCTGAGCTAGAGACACAGGTGCTTGATAGCAAGCTTGAGATTGATTCCCTTAAGGCTAGCCCTGTTGTTTCGGATGAGGTTGATTGTGCTGATTGCTCCATATTCCTTGCTGATCTTGCTTTGTTTAAGGAGAAGCATGCCTCCAAGTGTGAGGAACTAGATGTGCTTAGGGTTGAAGTGGCTGAGCTTAAGTCTACACCTGCTTTGCTAAGTGCTTGCACTTCTTGCCCTGTTTTGCATGCTAAGATTGATGAGATGCATGCTTACACTAGTTCTCTTGAGGCTAAATTGAAGGAACCCATGCCTACATCTTGCTCTACCTGTGAAATGCATGCTTTGAAACATTTGGAACTTGCACATTATGTTGATCGTTTGCAGGATGAGAATGATGGCTTGAGGAAGTTGATGGGTTGGTTGTCCGGTCATGAGCCTCAGTTGAGGATGATGATCGAGGCGTTTAAGAGGCAGGATGGTGAGGGTCTTGGGGCAAACAAGGTTGGTGAGGGAAGTGGAGAGAATAACCCAGAGCCACCAAAAACCCACCACAAAAATGATTTCCCTCCAAAACCCAACCATCTTAGGAGCCGACTAGACACAACCCCAGCTCCACCTATATTTCCTACACCCACAAATGATCTCCGAAGGCCTATCAAGTTTGTGAGCACTTCCGGGAAAGTGTTCTTTGGGAAAGTGAGTGAGAAGGCTAGTGAGGAGAAATCGGTGGAGGAGTTGACTGGAGAGAAACCAAGCGAGCAGCCCCAATCCAAGCCTAAACCTAAGCTTGTGAGGTTCCGTTGTGGCCATTGTAGGAAAGAGGGTCACAAGGATGAGTTTTGCTTCAAGAGGAAGCGGGAAGAGAGGATGGCAAAGGAGTGGGCGAACAAGGATAGGTACAACCCTTCCCATGGTGTACCTAAGCCTCGTATGCCACTGCCCAGGGGTACAACTGTGGTGAGAAGTGTTTTGGCATGGGGAGATGCGAGTTCTCGCAGCCGAGGAGCAGTTCTGGAGGGGGCGGTCAGACCGGCCTGGCTAGGCGGTCAGACCGGCCCAGCCCAGAGGGGGGCAGTTAGACCGGCCCGGCTAGGCGGTTTAACCGCCCCCGCACTCGGGCGGAGTGGTTTTCGAGGTGGTGAGTCGAGAGGTTTCGGATCCGGAGGTGGAGTTGCTGGTGGTTGGTCTGGAGAGACAGCAGGTGGTCAGTTTGCTAGGCATTCTCCCCCTCGAGTTCACTACGGGGATGGGAGGAGTCGTAGCTTTGAGAAGGAGAGGAGGGACGGTCCACGGGTTGTCTTCCGTGGTTTTGGTCCTCCTCTAGGCAGTGAGGGGTGGTCTCCTTGGAGTGGTTACCGAGGTGGTGTTCGTGGTGGTAGTTATGGTAGGAAAGATGGCTTGATGTGTGCTAACCCCACTTTCGAGCAAATGGCTCGGCACTGGTTTTCCTCTTTTGGTACTAACCCCGATCTTTGAGTCGTTTGTTCGCTCACATGCTCATTTTTGAATTTCAGGTGGGAGACTTGAAGAACATTTGGTTGATTGACTCCGGTTGCTCGAGGCATATGACCGGAGACAGGCGGTGGTTCTCAAGTCTTGTCCCGGTGGTGACGAAGAGGTACATCACTTTTGGGGACAATGGGCGTGGGCGTGTGCTTTCAGAAGGTGAGATAAAAGCGAGTGACAAGATCACTCTGAGGCGTGTTGCTCTTGTTCAATCGCTGGGGTTCAATTTGCTTTCTGTGTCCCAGTTGTTGGATGAGGACTTTGAGGTGTTGTTTCGGTCAGGTGGTTCTCGGATTGTGGACTCTCGAGGGGACCTTGTTTGTATGGTCGTTCCCGAGGGTCAGGTGTTTCGTGCTGATTTTTCTCAGTCTTCGGGTGTGGAGCGTTGTTTCTTGGCTGGTTCTTCGAGTGAGTTGTGGAAGTGGCATAGGAAGTTGGGTCACTTGAGCTTTGACCTTTTGTCACGCTTGAGTAAATTCAATTTGGTCCAAGGATTGCCACGGTTGAGGCTTGAGAAAGAGTTGGTTTGTGCTCCGTGTAGGCATGCCAAGATGGTGGCCTCTTCTCACCCGCCTCTCACTAATGTGATGACTGAGCGTCCATGCGAGCTGCTCCATATGGACCTTGTTGGCCCAACTCGTGTGCGATCTGCGGGTGGGAAGTGGTATGTCCTTGTTGTGGTGGACGACTATTCTCGGTATGAGTGGGTGTTCTTTCTCGAGGATAAGGGGGAGACGTTTGGTTTTGTTCGAGATCTAGTCTTGAGGTTGAGGAACGAGAGGCACGGAGATGCCATACGAGCTATCCGCAGTGATAATGGCTCGGAATTCAAGAACTCTCGTTTTGAAACCTTTTGCCATGACTTGGGTCTTGAGCACCAGTTTTTGAGTCCGTATACGCCTCCCCAGAATGGTGTTGTGGAAAGGAAGAATAGGACCTTGTGCGAGATGGCTCGGACGATGCTTGATGAGCATAGGACTCCAAGGAGGTAGTGGGCTGAGGCGGTGAATACCGCGTGCTATGTGTCGAACAGGATATACCTCATAGTGTACAAGAAGAAGACATGCTATGAGTTGATGCATGGTCGCACACCCAAGGTGAGCCACTTCCATGTCTTTGGTTGCAAGTGTTTTATTCTGAAGAAAGGCAGGAAGTTGGATAAGTTTGAGGCTAGGTTTGTCGATGGCATTTTATTTGGTTATGCATCTCATTCTAGAGCATATCGTGTGCTCAATCTTGAAACTAACCAAATCATGGAGACTTGCGAGGTAACCTTCGACGAGACAGAGCCACGTAGTCAGCTTGTCTTTGAGTGTGCAGGTGATGATGAGCTTGGCGAGGAGATCTTTCGGGGAGGAGGAGCATGAACATGGAGATGATGAAGATGGTGGTGCGGTGCCCCCCTACCGAACATGTACCCACTACTTAGACTACGATGATGGATGGACCCTCTGCTACACCTACTACGACAAATCAAGAACGAGGTGAAGCTGATGTTGAGGGGGAGGTAGCATCGAGGCGAGAACCTCCCCGGCGAGTACAAGTGGATCACCCAGCTTCGAGGATCATCGGCGACATGAATGAATGCACTACACGGTCGAGGGTTCGAAACAACTCCCATTTCGCTCATGCTACATTTGTTGCTTCTTTCGAGCCCAAAGACATTGGACACGCACTATCTGATCACAATTGGGTTAATTTGATGCATGAGGAGTTGGAGAACTTTGAGAGGAATCAGGTGTGGGAGTTGGTTGAGCCTCCCCCAGGGTGTAAGCCGATTGGTACCAAGTTGGTGTGGAAAACAAAGAGGGAGAGAAGGGTAAGGTTGTGAGGAACAAGTCGAGACTTGTTGCTCAAGGGTTCAGTCAGAAGGAGGGGATTGACTACGAGGAGACCTTTGCTCTCGTAGCCCGTTTGGAGGCGATTAGGATCCTTCTAGCCTTTTCCGTGGCTAAAGGGTTCAAGTTGCACCAAATGGATGTGAAGAGTGCTTTCCGAATGGTGTCTTGGGAGGAAGAGGTGTATGTGAGGCGACCTGCGGGGTTTGAGAGTGAGAAGTACCCCCACCCGGTGTACAAGTTGAGGAAGGCGGCTCGTATGGGTTGAAGCGGGCGCCTAGAGCTTGGTATGGCGGGTTGAGGGGGTTCTTGTTTGAGAGAGGTTTTGAGATGGGGAAGGTCGATCGGACCTTGTTTTTGCCGAGGCGGGCGGAGATATCCCGATTGTGCGGTGTGTACGTGGATGATATTGTCTTTGGTGGCTCGTCTAACTCTCTTGTTGCAAGGTTTGCAGATGATATGAGCAGGGAGTTTGAGATGAGCATGATGGGCGAGTTGCAGTTCTTCCTCGGGCTACAAATCAAGCAATCAAAGGAAGGAACGTTTGTGCACCAGGCTAAGTACACCAAGGACATTGTGCGGAAGTTCAAGATGGAGGACTCCAAGGCTATGACGACGCCGATAAGTATGACTACAGCTCTTGATGCGGACGAGGAAGGTGAACACGTGGACCAGAAGGAGTACCGGAGCATGATCGGGTCACTCCTCTACTTGACGGCGACGAGGCGGGACCTACAATTCTCAGTGTGTCTGTGCGCTCGGTTTCAAGCGTCTCCGAGGACTTCGCATCGGCAAGCGGTGAGGAGAATTTTCTGGTACTTGCGTCACACTCCCGACTTCGGCCTTTGGTACTCCGCGTCCTCTTCTTTGGCGCTTCATGGTTTTTCAGACGCGGATTTTGCCGGGTGTCGGTTGGATAGGAAGTCCACTTCTGGGACTTGCCAGTTTTTGGGTTCTTCTTTGGTGTCTTGGTCTTCCCGCAAGCAGTCGAGTGTTGCTTAATCCACGACCGAGGCCGAGTATGTTGCCGCTGCTAGTTGTTGCTCTCAGCTCCTTTGGATTTCATACACCATGAGTGACTTTGGTGAGGAGTATACCCTTGTCCCACTTCAATGTGATAGCACCAGTGCCATAAGCGTTGCAAAGAACCCAGTGCTCCATTCCAAAACCAAGCACATAGAAGTGAGGTACCACTTTCTGAGAGAACGTAGAGAAAGGAAAGATAGCTTCGATCCATGTACCCACACATGACCAACTAGCTGATATTTTCACCAAACCCCTAGATCAAGCAACTTTCACTCGTTTGCGGGGGGAACTTGGTGTGTGTTTGATTTCTTGAGTTGGGTGTGTGGGAGCTCCTTTGTAGCATATGTATAGCTTTCTTTTGTGCATTTCTTGCATTTGGCATTGCATATGTAACATGATGTATAGGCATCCTTGTATCTTAGACTGCATGCATTTTGTATCATATGCATTGGATAGGAAAAGCTTCTCCTATATACATTGTTCACCATGGGTTGCTATATATACTACGGTTAGTTTGGCTTAGCTCTTGATGATCTTGATGAATGATCCATGGTTGATGGCTAAATCTTTGAAAAAATGTCACATATATGCTCTCTCATGTGTAAATGCCTTTATATGATCTTGACATGTTTTAGTGGCTTTGCTATGCTTAATTTGTGGTTGGATAGCTAGTTTATTGATCATATGGGGCCAAAGGCTCATTTGCCATCATGAATGTTTAGCCCTCTTGCTTCATCTTGTAGAGAGGCATAAGTTCCTTTTTGTCGCAAAGACATTTCATGTACCATTTATCAATCTGAAAATGAAATGAAAAAAGCTTGGAAAATATGCTCCCATGTCATATGTGCTGAAATTAATTTGCTTTGGGTGCGAAACCGTTGCATGATGCCTACCAATGAGAAGTCTCATACATAGAAGTAGGCACATGGCTCGGTGGCTTTGACATGACATGAGGTGCTTGTGGGTGTTCATGATGGTCTTATGATTAGATTGTCCTAGCATGAAGTTTGAGTGGCTTTGCCATTTTGATATGTTTTGCTCATGTTTAGGTATTTGCTTATGAGAGAGTAACTTTTCGCAAAATTACTCAAATCATTTTTAGCCTTGTCCAATGGTTGTGAAACTTGGTGATCACGTAGTTAAGGTCATTACGAACCTGTCGAGTATCTAACTTGCTCATTTGGACTTGTGTAGCTCCTTGTGATGAATTTTGTATATTTGAGAAGCTATATGTTGAAAGTTTTCGCATTTTACCTTGATTCATGCATTGTCAACAAGGGGGAGAAGTTTGTGCATGCTTTGGGCACCTGGGAGTGTTTGGAAGGTGTTCCAATTGGTTCGGGCAAATTTTGAGCAGTTTGGTGAAGGGCTGGTCTCTTGGGGCGGTCTAACCGCCCCCCAGGCGGTCAGTTGTGGCACAGGCGGTCTAACAGCCCTGTATAGGCGGTCTAACTGCCCTGGGCAGAGTGAGGAGGTTTTTGCTCTTTGTTGCATTCCCGCGTTGCATTGCTGCATTTGTTCAGGGGGGGTGTGCTTTGGCTCAGGGGTAGCTTGCATATGTGCAAGGGGAGCTCTTTGTGGTGTTCGAGCTCTATTTCGGTGGTTTGCGTTCTTTGCTTGAGCATATGTACAAGTGTCGAGCCGTTGCCTTTGCCTAAGGGGTCCGAGACTTGTCTTCTTCAAGTGATCTTGCTCTTTGCCTTTGTTTGGCTTTCGATCGCTTGTTGGAGTTTCTTTTTGTTTGTTTCTTTTCTTTTTCTTTTCTCACTTGTTACTTTCGTGTGGGTGTTGTCAATGCACTCATCAAGCGGAAGATTGAGGACCATGTGTGGTTCGAGGACCGGTGGATGGTCTCTCCCTTGTGTGATGAGTGATTGACAACGTTGTGTGGACTGATTCTTGGCTAAGTATTGCGCAGTGCGGGTTGCGGCTTGACTCGTGTTGGTGCGTGAAGAACAAGCGCGAAAGGTCGTTGCCGGTGAGGCCTCCAGGTGTGGAGAAGACAAGTAGGCTTCGTTCGAGGGACCCGGTGGCCAGCGGGGTCAAGTGCGGGCCGCATGGTGAAATGAACAGCAAGATGAAGTCGTGGACGGTTTGTTGGTAGAGCCTCAAAACCAAGGTCGAGCCGGGACTACGTGGGAGCCGAGTCATGAGTGGAGATTGGTGGAGGCTACACCGAGTTCGCGGGGTTTGCAGTGGTTCACCAGAAAACCACTGGGTTACTCGGTTGAGCCACAAAACCGAGGCCGAAGACTCGACGAGGGGGTGCGGCCACCCAGGCCGGTTCAACCGCCCAGGAGGGGCGGTCAGACCGCCTGGGGCCGGTCAGATCTCCCGGGCCGGTCCGCCCAACCGAGGGGGGGGGCGGTCGACCGCCCGGCCGCCGGCGCCGAGAAGCTTCGAAGCGGAGGACACGCGTCGGGATCGCAAGGCTTGCGTCGAGGCTAAGCAAGTTGCGGTCGCCGGGCATCCGTCCGATGGTGAAGACATGAAGACTTCCAAATCCGCCCTCGAGGGGCATGTATCCCTAGTTATTAGTGAAGGGTAGTTTAGTCTTTTGGGTGCCTCCATGTATACTCATTGAATGGGTGGATGGCAGCTAACTCTTGGAACCCTAGCTCATTTGTTTTTCCATTTTCGTTCTCCATTTTCCTTAGGATTTTAGAGGACTAGCTTGAGAGCTTCATGTGAGATCTAGAGAGAGGGATGGATGTTTGGGTGGCAAGCTAGACCTTGTACGAACCTTTCATGGCATGTATAGATGGTTCGGCGTTGTTCATCATGGTGGTTTTCCCATCTCTTTTGTGTTGATTTTCGGAGCTCTTTGTTGGCGGTGTTTTGAGGACGATTTCTTAGGGTTTTTGGTGGGTGTCATGTATGAGGTTCTTGTGCCTCTTTGGCTGGTGACTTTGCCCCCAAATCTCCTTTGAATCGGACTCGTTTTGGTGGTTTCTCGAGTTGAGCGAGTTCTTGACCTAGAGAAGTGATTTTTTCGATTCCTCTTGATTGTGAGCGTTTCAGGTCGATTCCTTTGAGGTAGAGGTTGCCCAAGAGGTAACCCAGCTATTCCCGAAGTTTTGCTGCAATCCGTGGAGTGATTCGGGAGATCGGACGCGAGGAAGTTGAGGTTTGACCCGCGGGTTCGTTTTCTGGAAGGGGCGGTCTAACCGCCTGCAGGGGGCGGTCTAACCGCCCTGGGTGTTTCCAGGTCGAAGTTTTCTTTCGCCGGATTTTCCTCTGTGAGTTTGTTTGCCTTGATCAGAGGAGCGTCTGGGTGAAATTTGGGGTCGTTCTCGTGCAATTTGCTAGGTGTTCTTGGTTGGAGTTCGTTCTTGGGGTACGGAGGTTAGACCGCCCCCGGTAGCCGGTCTAACCGCCCCTAGGCCCCTCGGGTGGAGTTTTGGTTTTCACCAAGATTTTCCGGTAGCTAGCATGGCCTTGACCGGATATCTTTGTTGGTGAAACCGTGGTGAGTTTTGGTGCTCGGAAGAGGCATTTCGGAGGATTTCTTGGTTACCGTGTGGAGGCGGTCTAACCACCCCCTATACCGGTCTAACCGCCCCCTGCGGTTAGCCGGCTTTCGAGTTGTTTTCGGTGTTGTTCTTTGCGTGTGTGTTGTGGTTCTTTGGTAGAGTTTGTTCCTAGGGCCGGTAGCACTCCTGTGGCTACGTGGTTTTGGCAAACGGAAGGTAGAAGTGCGGAGCGTGTGATTTCGGGAGTTCGACCGAGCTAGTTCGTCTTGTCGGAGTTTCGATCTCCCTCGAGAAGAATTTTTATCGGCTCCCATTCACTCCCCCCTCTCTGGTCACCTAATCGGTCCTTCAACCGCCCATTACTGATAGGGCATTGATTGGTAACGGACTTTACGAGCCTGTTACCGATAGGTTTAACTTTTGTAACGGACTTGATTTAACGTCTGTTACAACGAATACATGTAATGGGAGTGTAAGAAGCCCATTACCAGAAGTTCACATTGGTAACGTGTGTAGTGGAGGCAAACCCTAGGATCGGCCTGCCGCGTTTATGGGTAACGAGCGCCAAACAACAACTGTTACAAATGTGGGTGCATGAAACGGGTGTTAAGAGCCTGTTACCAATGATGTGCGACCTATTTTAGGTTTTCACGTAGTGTACGGAGCGTGCGATGGTCGCCGGAGCAAGTGACATCGACTTGTGTTCCTGCTGCACTTCATCGAGTTAAAGTGATGAAGAAGAAGAGGTGGACCGGCACAAGAGCACGCGGTCAAGCAAGAACATCAACGTCCTGTGCTTCGCCACCCAAGGCTTTTGTGATATGGCACATAGCTCCGGGAGCAAGAAGAGCCAGAGGGATGACTCAGACTCCGACTCCGAGGATGAGGTAAACAATGATCTTGCTTTCTTGATAGCGGAGAATGCTAGGTTGAATAAAGTGCTTGACAATCGTGATGATGTGCTCAGAAAGAGCAACAAGAAGATTAGGGAGTATGGGTATTTGTTAGGAGAGGCTAAGGAGAAGGTGATTTGAGCTAGAGTACTTACTTGTTGATGCTAGGGCCCAAGTTGAGTCCCTGAAGTCTGCTCCTATTGTGACCGATGAACTTGAATGCAATGGATGCTCTATTTTCCTTGGTGATCTGATTGTGCTTAGGGAGAAGTATGCCTCCAAGGTTGAAAGCTAGATGTTTTTAGGGTTGAGCTTGATGAGATGAGATCTAGACCTGCTTTGCTAGGTGCTTGTACTTCTTGCCCTATTTTGCATGCTAAGTTAGATGAATCTCGTGCTCTTGTGAAATCCCTTGAGGCTGATTTGAAATCTTCCATTACTACATCTTGCTCTAGTTGTGAGATCACTGCTTTGAAAAATATTGAGCTTGCACATTATGTTGATCACTTGCAAGATGAGAATGATGAGTTGAGGAAGATGATGTTTTGGTTGTCGGGCCATGAGTCTCAGCTAAGGATGATGATTGAGGCATACAAGCGCTATGATGGATAGGCCCTTGGGAAGGATAAGGATGGGGAGTGCAATGGTGAGAAGGATCTGAAGATTGGTGATATCCTAGTTCCACCACAAACCTTCCACAAAAGCCCCTTTGTCCCTAAGCCAAACCTACTTATGAACTGACTAGACACAACCCTAGATCCACCAGTGTTTCCTCCTCAAACAGATAATTTCCAGAAACCCATCAAATTCAAGAGTGACATGGGTAAAGAGTTCTTTGGGAAGGAGGGAGAGAAACCGAGTGAGAAGCCATATTCCAGAAAGAATCCAAAGCCAAAGCCAAAGCCAATCCCATTCCATTGTGACCATGGTGGGAAGGATGGGCATCTAGCTGAGTTTTGCTTCAAGAGGAGAAAGGAGGAGAGGCTTTCTATGGAGATGGCAAACAAGGACATGTATCGCCCTTCTCGTGGTGTGCCTGAGCCTCGTGTTGTGCCTAGAGGTGCGGGTGTGGTGCATACCATTCCTTCTCAGGGTAGGCATGAGTTTCCTACATGGGGTGTGCCTCCTTAGAGAGATACTAGTAGGCGTGTTGGGTTTGGGCATGGTGAGATTGCTAGACGTTCTTTCACTCATGGGCAATACGAGTATGGGGGAATGATCACAGCTTTAGGTCTCAAAGGATCTATGGGCCACGGTGTCCACCTCATGGTACTTGTAGTCCTCTAAGGAGACGTATGAGTGTTCCACCTAGGAGTAATTGGATGGATTTAGCTAACCCCACATTCGAGCAAATGGCATGGCACCAGTTAGATTCCTTTTACACTAACCCAGTGCTGAGTCATTTGCTCACTCTCGCTCTCGTTTTTCATTTTGAAGGTGGGAGGAATGGAGAGATTTTGGTTGATCGACTCCGATTGCTCTCGACACATGACCGGAGATCGAAGGTGGTTCTCCAGCCTCACCCCGGTGGTGTCCAAGGAATACATCACTTTCGGGGACAATGGGAAAGGTAGAGTGCTTTAAGTGGGCATGGTGGAGATAAGTGAGAATGTGACTCTCAGGCGTGTTGCTCTCGTCAAGTCTCTCGAGTTCAATCTTCTTTCAGTTTCCTAGCTTGTTGATGAGGGTTTTGAGGTGTGTTTCAGGACAGGTGCTTCTTGTGTTTGGGATTCTCAAGGCGATCTTGTATCCACAATCATCCCTGAGGGTCAAATTTTCAGAGCAAATTTTTCTCGGTCTATTGGCTCTCCTCGTTGTTTGGTTGCGGGTGTTTCGGCGGAGCTTTGGAAATGGCATAGGAGGCTAGGCCACTTGAGTTTTGACTTGTTATCTCGCTTGATTTGTCTTTGTTTGGTCTGAGGATTTCCTAAGTTGAAATTCGAAAAGGATTTGGTTTGTGCTCCGTGTAGGCATGGCAAAATGGTAGCCACCTCCCATCCGCCTCTAACCGATGTCATGACAGAGCGTCCATGTGAGTTGTTCCATATGGACTTGATTGGTCAAGCTCATGTGTGCTCGACGGGAGGGAAATGGTACGTCCTTGTGATAGTGGACGACCACTCACGCTATGCTTGGGTCTCCTTTTTGGCTGACAAGGGACGTTTGGTTTTGTTCGGGATCCAATCTTGAGGTTGAAACATGAGAGATATGGAGATGTTGTTCGTTCTATTCGTAGCGGCAATGGCACAAAATTTAAAAACTCTTAATTTGAAACCTTTTGCGGGGATCTGGGTCTCGAACATCAATTTTCCTTACCCTATGTCGCTTGTTATAATGGTGTGGTTGAGAGGAAAAATTGTTCCCTTTGTGAGATGGCTCGAACGATGCTCGATGAGTATAGGACATTGAGAAGATATTGGGCCGAGGCGGTGAACACCGTGTGCCATGTTGGGAAACAGATTTTTTTGGGGCTTCCTTGAAAAAGGTGTGCTATGAGCCCATGCATGGGCGAGCACCTGGAGTGAGCAATTTTCGGGCTTTTGGTTGTCGAGGCTTTATTCTCAAGAATGGCAAGCTTGATAAGTTTGAGGCAAAGTCCTCCAATGGCATTTTCCTTGGTTACGCGAATAATTCTAGAGAATACCGTGTGCTCAATCTTGAAACTAACCAAGTCATGGAAACTTGCAAGGTAACCTTCAACAAGACACAGCCATGCAACTCTTCTGTCTTTGAGTGCACAAGTAACGATGAAGTTGGTAAGAAGATCTTTATGGATGAAGCTGGAGAGGATGATGGTGATGATGGTTAAGTTCCAGCCACGCATGTACCCTCTACTTCCACTACGATGACTATGGTGCAGGATGGTCAATCCCCTACACCGACTACGATCCAGCAAGATCGAGTGGAAGCCAGTGCTGAGGGGGAGGTCGTCTCAAGCGAGAGGCATCAAGGTGGGTGCAAGTGTATCATTCTCCCTCAAGAATCATCGCGACATCAATGAACACACGACACGGTCGAGGTCCCAAAATGTCTCTCACTTTGCTCATTCAGATTTTGTTGCTACCTTTGAGACAAAAGACATTGGACACGCACTCTCAGATCCTAATTGGGTGAACACAATGCATGAGGACTCAGAGGACATTGAGAGAAACCAAATTTCGTAGTTAGTGGAGCCACCACCACATTGCAAACCTATCGGCACAAAATGGGTGTGAAGAACAAAGAGGGTGAGAATGGTGAAGTAGTGAGAAACAAGTCGAGGTTGGTTGCTCAGGGTTATAGCCAGAAAGAGGGGGTAGACTATGAGGAGACATTTACTCCTATAGCCCGTTAGAGGCAATTAGGATCCTTCTAGCCTTTTCCATGGCTAAAGGGTTCAAATTTTACCACATGGATGTTAAGAGTGTTTTCTTGAATGGGTTTTTGTAGGAAGTGGTTTATGTGAGGCAACCACCTGGCTTTGAGAGTGTTGAGTTCCCACACCGAGTGTATAAGCTGAGGAAGGCTTTGTATGGGCTGAAACAAGCTCCCCGGGCATGGTATAGTATGTTCAAGGGGTTCTTGTTCACAAGGGGTTTGCGATGGTCAAAGTAGATGATGTGGACATCACCGACGACATCAGTATATCTCCTCCAGCAGCACACAAGGCGCCACCTGCACAGGTTCAGGCGCCACTCTCGCTTGCGCCACTCTTGCCAACTGGGCCAATTACTCGGGCTCAAGCGAAGGAATTGAATTACATCATGCTGTTAAAGAACGAAGGCCCACAAGAATAAAGCTAGCCCAACAGGAGCTCCAAGTGCGGGCGCCCTAGGGCAAGCGTGAATAGTACCCGCAATACTTTTCACGGGTTGGTGTGAATAGTAACCTCGGTATTGTAGCACGGTACTGTCCACACCCCCTCCTACCGCCAGGGGCTGCATCCCCTCTATTTAGATAGACCCCTCTTTCATTTTCAAACTTGAGTTTGTTTTAGAAGTTAGCTTCAACTACAACCGAACAACCACATAGTGCTGCCCTTGTGTATTACAAACTCCACCTTCGAGTGATAGTAAGATTGCTCGCCTCATTTTCTTGTTCGTTCTTCGATTGCGTGCAGGAAACGATCTTCGTGATCAGGCTGACTTTGCACCGGCGAGGTTGGTAACCATCGGGAGTTAGTTCAGCGATTGCATTGGCGCTTCGAGTTTGCTCGTCGTAGTTGGATTGTGAGGGTCAACAACCACCAAATCGGATTTATCTCCACTCACCGAAAGATCGGGCACTCCGCCTCTATCAAGTGATATTAGTTTTCTAGGTTGATCAGTGAGTTTATCGAGTGTTTTTATTGCCTATAGTCCACAAAAAACCAAAAAAAAATTCTAGGTTAGATCATTGTCCCAACATCCTGTTTTAGCCTCGCACTTTCATTCAACAATTTGCTTTGTTGTTTGTGTGCTTGTTCATTCAATCATTGGTGGTTATTTGTGTTCTAGCTTTTGTTTCTTGTTTTTTCCAAACCCTAACCGCCGCCATTTTTTCTCCGCTCTTTTTCCCCGCGCTGCAAAACCCCCCCTCGGGCGTTCCTCACGATCCCCCCATCACGCCGAGCCTGGTAGCGAGTCATGCATGACACCGTGATCTCTTGCCTTGTTTGAAGAAAAAGTAAAGTCAAAAAAAGAAGGGAAGTCAAAGAAAAAAAAGCAATAAAAGGAAAGACAAGTGCAACCGGAGAGACGAAACAGATCCATTTCGTGTCGGACTCCTCCCCTCGCCGTGCGTCCCCTCCCCAATCACCCCTCCCGGCTATTTTTTAGTTTGGCAAGTAATAAAAAGGCAACCAAAAAAGGGAGAAAACGAAGGGAAGGTAGGAGTCCGAACGCTGGTCCTCCTCGGTCGCGAAGCACCTCGTCACGCCGCAACCCCCCTCACACCTCGCCGACCCACCCACACACACACTGAGCCCCTGCCTTCCTGGTTCATTTTCCAACCTAAACCCCCACCCTCCAGCACCACACGCTTCACCCCCTACCCCCTCACTCTTCCATCTTTGCACTTGTAATCAGCAACTTTTGTGACGTCTTTAGCATCCTTATTCAACTTTGCATTATTATTATTTGATTCTACTAATCCTTCAATTGAGTGCAACCTTCCCAAAACTCCACAAAGTTCTCCGACCAGCAGGTTTTGTTTCCCCCAGGCAATCGCTCTTCCAATCTTCCACAGGTTCCACTGGTTGGTTGCAGTTCACCCCTATGTGCTTGGTAAGAACGGATAAGGATTTGATAACAATACTAGTTTGAGCGCCTTTGTGAGCTTTCCACCCTATTTTTGTCGTCGATTTTGTTTTGTGTTTGTGCAAACCATGGCAGACGGTGACGACAAGAAGGATGACCAGCTGCAGGACATGCTGACGTAGATTGAGGGACTGGCCATGGACATGAAGACGCTACATGAATGGCTGGATTTGATGGTTACGTCGTCGAACGAGCGGTTTGATCAGGTCGACCTTGCACAGACGGCTGCTAAGACCACATTCGACGTCGTTGTGGCACGACTTGACGCATTACACACCACGATCACAGAGTTACAGAAGCATTATGGTGGTGACTCAGAGCTGGACGTCAGAGACAGTTGTAGTCGTGCCCGCCGTGTAGCACGCCACCCCGCCGGTACGGATTCATTCTCTACAATCAAATTTAAAATTCCACCTTTTAATAGTAAATATGATGTTGCTACCTATCTTGATTGGAAGTTAGAAGTTGAACAGAAATTTTGGGAATCAAAGGGAAAAGAACCCCAAAGGGTTCAAGCATACATCCCCCACCAAATCCCAAAGAGAAAGGCCTCAAAACCACCACACAAAAATCACCAAGAAAGGGCTCCGAAAATCACTAAAAAGGAGAAACAGGACAGACACAACCAAGCCTTGAGGAAGCATGCTGAATCATCTATAGATACCATGAAGGTTCATACACGGTCTAGGTTGCCGCCCGATCATCCTTCCCTCTCACAAGATCTCACCATGAAGCTCTCAAGCTATTCGTGGAAATTCCAAAAGAAAAAGGAAGGGGGAATAGCAAAACAAAATGATCTAGGGTTCCAAGAGATGGTTGCCATCCTCTCACCACTTGGGTTATATGGAGGCAACCGAAAGACGAAACTACCCATAAGACCTAACACTAGGATACACGCCCCCGAAGGGCACTATGGGAATCATTGTCTTCCCTCCATCGGACGGTTGCCCAGCGACTGCAAACTTGCATAGCCTTGACGCAAGGCTTGCGATCCCGACGAGTGTCCTCCGCTTTGAAGTCTCTGGACTACGTCGTCGCACACCGGTCAGACCAGTGCTCCTCACCAGTCAGACCGGTCCGATGCTGCTACACCGTCATCTTCGGTCTTTGGTCTTGGCCTTGTGGATCAACCAAGAAACCCAGTGGTTTTCTAGTGAACCTCCGGAAACCCCTCAAACTCGGTGTAGCCTCCGCCAATCTTCACTCATGACTCAGCTCCCATGTAGTCCCGGCTCCACCTTGGTTTTGAGGCACAACCAAGAAGTCATCCATGACTTCATCTCACCATTCTTGCCAACATGCAGCCCGCACTTGACTCTGCTGGCCACCAGGTCCCCCGTACCAAGCCTACTTGTCATCTCCACACCTGGAGGCCTTACTGGCAACGACCTTTCGCGCTTGTTCTTTACCTGCACCAACACCAGTCAAGCCGCAACCTGCACCTGCAATACTTAGCCAAGAATCAATCCACACCACGTTGTCAATCACTCATCACACTAGGAATCAACCTACCATCAGCCCTCGTACCACACAGGCTCCCAATCTCCCCCTTGCTGAGTGCATTGACAACACACACATTTTGGTAACCAAAGGGAAAATGAAAAGAAAAGAAATGACTAAAAGAAACTCTAACAGGCGATCGAAAGCCAAAAGAAAAGATAAAGAGCAAGATCACTTGAAGAAGACAAGTCTTGAACCCCTTAGGCAAGGGCAAAGAGTTGACACATCCAAGACAAAACCATGATCAAGCAAAGAGCACAAACCACCAAACCAAAGTTCGAAAACCTTAAAGTGCTCCCCTGCACACATGCAAGCTCCCCCTGAACCAATGCAATTCCCCCTAGACGAATGCATGCAAACCACATCACAAAACAGAGCAGTTGCTTCAGCCTTACTCTGACCGGTCAGACCAGTCTACCTCACCGGTCAAACCGGTGGACTAGATCGCCCAGCACCTGGGAACTCACACCGGTCAGACCGGTGGATGACACTGGTCAGGCCGATGACCATCTGGGAACTGCACGAGCTCAAAAATAGCTCAAAACCACTTGGAAACCTTCTAAATGCATGCAGCAAGCCAAAACATGCTTAAACTTCTCCCCTTTGTTGACAATGCATGAATCAAGCCCAAATATTGGAAAATGCAACCTAGAGCTTCTCAAATACACAAAATTCAACATAGGATGCTACACATGTCCAAATGAGCAAGTTAGATACTCTATAGCTTCGTAATGGCATCAGCTACAAGATTACCAAAGTTCACAACCATTGGGCGAAGCTAAGATAAAATTGAGCAATTTTGCAAAAAATCGCCCTCTCATGAGCAAAGTCCTAAACATGAGCAAAGCATGTCAAAATGGCTAAGCCACACAAACTTCATGCTAGGACAACCATTCTAATCATAAGACCCTCATAAACACCCACATGCACCTCATGTTATGTCAAAGCCACCAAGCCATGTGCCAACTTCTATATAAGAGTCTTCTCATTGGTAGGCATAATGCAATGGTTTGACACCCAAAACAAATTAAACAAAGCACATATGACATGGGATCATATTTTCCAAGAAATTTACATTTCATTTTCAGATTTATACTTGGTACATTAAATGTCTTTGTGAAAAAAAGGAACTTATGCCCCTCCATAAGATAAAGCATGGGAGCTAAACATTCATGATGGCAAATGAGCCTTTGGCCCCATATGATCAAAATAAGCTATCAAACCAAAAATTAAGCATAGCAAAGCCACTCAAACATGTCAAGATCATATGAAGGCATTTACTCACAAGAGAGCATACATGTGACATTTTTGAAAAACATAGCCTTCAACCTTGGATATAATTCAAGATCATCAAGAGCTAAGCCAAACTAACTATAGCTTACCAAACTAGCTCACAAGGACATATATATCATACAATGGTGAACAATGTATATAGGAGAAGCTTTTTTCCTACACAATACAAAATGCATGCAACATAAGATACAAAGATGCCTATACATCATGTTACATATGCCATGCCAAATGGAAGAAATGCACAAAGGAAAGCTATCATATTCTACAAAGGAGCTCCCACACACCCAGCTCAAGAAATCAAGCAAACACCAAGCTCCCCCAGCAAATGAGTGAAAGTTGCTTGATCTATGGGTTTGGTGAAAATATCAGCTAGCTAGTCATGTGTGAGTACATGAATCAAAGAGATTATCCCTTTCTGAACATTGTCTCTCTGGAAATTATACCTCACTTTTATGTGCTTGGTTTTGGAGTGGAGCACTGGATTCTATGCAACACTTATGGCACTGGTGTTGTCACATTGAAGTGGGACGTGGGTATATTCCTCAGCACAGTCGCACATGGTGTATGTGATCCAAAGGAGCTGACAATAATAACTAGCTGCGGCCACATACTTTGCCTCGGTAGTGGATTGAGCAACACTCGATATTTTGCGGGAAGACCAAGACACCAAAGAGGAACCCAAAAACTGGCAAGTCCCAGAAGTGGACATCCTATACAACCGACAAAATCCACGTCCGAAAATTCGTGAAGAGCCAAAGAAGAAGACGCGAAGTACCAAAGGCCGAAGTCGAAAGTATGTCGCAAATACTTGAATATGCGTTTGATTGCTTACCGATGCAAAGTCCATGGAGACGCTTGAAATTGAGCGCACGGCATACAAAGACTTGGATGTCGGCCTCGTCGCCGTCAAGTAGAGGAGTGACCCGACGTGCTCCGGTACTCCTTCGGTCCACATCATCACCTTCCTCGTCCACATCAAGAGCCGTAGTCGTACTCATAGGTGTCGCCATGGCCTTGGAGTCCTCCATCTTGAACATCTTCACAATGTCCTTGGTGTACTGGCTTGGTGCATGAATGTTCCTTCCTTGTATTGTTTGATCCGGAGGCCGAGGAAGAACCGCAACTCACCCATCATGCTAATCTCAAATTCCCCGCTCATGTCTTTTGCAAACCTTGCAACCAAAGAGTTAGATGAGCCAGCAAAGACAACATCATCCACGTATACCCGCACAATCGGGATATTTTTGCCCCGCTCCGAGGAGAACAAGGTCCAATTGAGGACCATGTGTGGTTCGAGGACCGGTGCATGGTCGCTCCCTTGTGTGATGAGTGATTGACAACGTTGTGTGGACCGATTCTTGGCTAAGTATTGCGGGTGCGAGGTTGCGGCTTGACCGGCGTTGGTGCAGATGAAGAACAAGCGTGAAAGGTCATCGCTGGTGAGGCCTCCAGGTGTGGAGAAGACAAGTAGGCTTCGTTCGAGGGACCCGGTGGCCAGCGGGGTCAAGTGCGGGCCGCATGGTGGCATGAATAGCAAGATGAAGTTGTGGACGGTTTCTTGGTTGAGCCACAAAACCAAGGTCGAGCCAGGACTACGTGGGAGCCAAGTCATGAGTGGAGATTGGCAGAGGCTACACCGAATTCGCGGGGTTTCCGGTGGTTAACCAGAAAACCACTGGGTTCCTTGGTTGATCCACAAAGCCAAGACCGGAGAACCGAAGACGAAGGCTGCGGCGGCGCGGACCGGTCGACCGGGGTGGGTCTTACCGGTCCGACCGGTGGGTCCGACCGGTCGGCCGGTGGGGACCGGTCTAACCGGTGGGGAGCACCGGTCCGACCGGTGTGTGACGACGCGAGTCCGGAATCTTCGAAGCGGAGGACACGCGTCGGGATCGCATGGCTTGCGTCGAGGCTACGCGGGGTGCGGTCGCCGGTATCCAACCGATGGTGAAGACATGAAGACTTCCAAATCCGCCCTTGAGGGGCTTGTATCCCTAGTTGTTAGAGAAGGGCATTTTAGACTTTCGGTTGCCTCCATATAACCCAAGAGGTGAGAGGATGGCAGCCAACTCTTGGAACCCTAGCTCATTAGTTTTCCTATTTTCCACCTATTTTCCTTAGGTTTTCTTTAGGACTAGCAAGAGAGCTTCACGGAGAGATCTTGTTGAGAGGGATGGATGATCGGGCGGCTTGCTAGACCTTGCACGAACCTTTGTTTCATGTATATATGATTCGGCGTGGTTCCTCAAGGTTTGGATGTGTTTTCCCCGGTTGTTCTTGGTGGTGATTTTCGGAGCCCTCTCTCGGTGATCTCTTTGGATTGTTTTCGGGACCTTTCTCTTGGGGATTTGATGGGGGAAATTTGTGCGAACCCTTCATGGTTCTTTGGGCTGTGATTCCCCTCCCAAATCCGTGAGTAAAGGTGCTCGGTTTTGGGGTTTCTTGAGTTCTTGGGTTGGAAGTGCTCTCGGTGGGATTTCTTCGATTTCTCCTTTTTGGACGAGTTTTGGTGGGATTAAACTTGGCTATGGACTCCTCATGAGGTGTTCATAATATCCCCAAAGTCTTGTTCAAGCCCGTGGAGCGATTCGGGAGATCGAGATTTGGTTTTGGGGGAGTTGACTCGCGGGTGCTTCGTTCATCCCAAGTCGCCTAGGCTACACCGGTCGACCGGTGCTCTTGACCGGTCCGACCGGTGCGAACCCCGGTGGGTTTTTGCTCGGGTGAACGTCTTGGTGTGTTCGTTGTTGTCCCGTGTTGCTGCTTGTTTCGAGTTTGGGTCGGTTTGGTGGTCGGTTGGCTCTGTTTGGTGCCTTGGGGGTTTTCGGTCCGCGATCGGTCGACCGGTGTGTCTCACCCGTCCGACCGGTGTAGAGACACTTAGTGAAAGTTGCTAAATTTCACCGGCGGGGACCGGTCGACCGGTGGTGCTCACCGGTCGACTTGTGTGGGTGTGTAGACTCGAGGTTTGGTTTTTCCGCCGCGTTCTCGGGTCGGAAGGTTGTGTGTTGGTTCCTAGGTTCGGTGGCACTTCGGTGGCTACGTGGGCTTGACCAACCTTGGTAGTGAGTCGGAGACATGTGTTGGAAGCCGTGTTCATCTTGTTGGAGTTTCCATCTCCATCGAGAAGAATTTTTATCGGCTCCCATTCACTCCCCCCTCTCTGGTTCGCCGCATCGGTCCTTCAAGTGGTATCAGAGCCGGTTCGGGTCTTTATTAATTCTAACCAGTCTAAGATCCAAGGATGGCGTACCGGGAACGGGGTTCGAGTCCTCCACACTTCGATAGCAAGAAATACCGGATGTGGAGCAAGCGGATGGGTGCGTTTCTCCGCGGAAAGGATCGGATCCTTTGGGATGTCACGGTGGACACGGGCTATGTCCGGCCGATGGACTTCCTCGCTCCGGGATCGAGGGGACGCATTCAACGCCAACAATAAGGCGTTCGACTACTTGTTTCGTGCTTTGTGTCGGCCCGAGTTCGATCGGGTGCACACGAGCACTTGGCTTGTAGGATTTGGGCGGTGTTGAAGGAGGCTCATGTTGGGAACGCCCAGGTTCAAGCACGGATGTATGCGACCTACCGGAGAGAGTACAAGAACTTCACTCATCTCCCCGGTGAGTCCATCGATGCCTTGTTTCAGAGGTTCACGGTGGTTGTGAACAACATGAGGGCCAATGTGGACGTGCTCTCGTACGATGGTCATTATAGAGCGGTCAAGCTCTTACACTCTTTGGATCGTACGATTTGGGGCGGAAAGTTCGAGGCCATTGTGGAGTCGAAGAAGTATGACACTCGACGGTGCACGAGCTGTTTTTGAAGCTCAAGTCGGTCGAGGTGGATAGGGGCATGATCGCCAAGCTCGAGGGACCGACGATTCCCATAGTCTTGCCCTCGTTGGTGGTTCCAAAGGAAAGGCTAACTCTAACCCATCCACCAGGATGTTCTCTTTCTCCTCATTGATGTCTATGTTAGATGAAGAGTTCGACGAGCTTGGAGAGGACGAGCTGGCGCTCCTGATGAGGCGGTTCGAGAGGCTGCACGAGAACCGCGTGAACATGAGGAGGAACACGAGAACATGCTTCCAGTGCGGCAAGCCGGGGCACTTCGTCGCCGACTGCCCGGAGAAGGTCGAGAACAAGGACAACAACAAGCACAAGTCGAGGACGGATGGCAAGTACCGGTCGAGGTGCGACCACAAGAGCAAGCACAAGAACAAGTACAAGGACGAGCGACGGTCGAGGAAGAAGGAGAGCTGAGGCAAGGCCCGAGCGATGGTTGGAGCGAGCGACGTCGACTCCAGTTCCGCGTACTCCACCTCGAGCTCGAGCACGGTGAAGACGAAGGTGATCGTCGCAAGAACAAGAAGTCGTCCAAGAACCTGAGCGGGCTGAGCTGCTTTGCGAGATATGGCTTCCGCACCATGGTGCCGAGCTCCGGCAACAAGAAGAGCACACAGAGCGACTCGGACTCTGAGTCCGACGACGAGGTGCGTGATGAACTTCCCTTCTTGCGCCAGGAGAATGAGAGGCTTGGCACTTTGCTTGATAACCGTGATGACATGCTTAGAGAGGCCAAGAAAATGAGAAAAGAGCTTAGGGCTTCACTCGAGGATGCTAGGACTAGAGTGGCTGAGCTAGAAACACAGGTGCTTGATAGCAAGCTTGAGATTGATTCCCTTAAGGCTAGTCCTGTTGTTTCGGATGAGAATGATTGTCTTGATTGCTCCATATTCCTTGCCGATCTTGCTTTGTTTAAGGAGAAGCATGCCTCCAAGTGTGAGGAACTAGATGTGCTTAGGGTTGAAGTGGCCGAGCTTAAGTCTAGACCTCGCTTTGCTAGGTGCTTGCACTTCTTGCCCCGTTTTGCATGCTAAGATTGATGAGATGCATGCTTACACTAGTTCTCTTGAGGCTAAATTGAAGGAACCCATGCCCGCATCTTGCTCTACCCGTGAAATGCATGCATTAAAAAATTTGGAACTTGCACATTATGTTGATCATTTGCAGGATGAGAATGATGACTTGAGGAAGTTGATGGGTTGGTTGTCCGGTCATGAGCCTTAGTTGAGGATGATGATCGAGGCCTTTAAGAGGCAAGATGGTGAGGGATTTGGGGCAAACAAGGTTGGTGAGGGAAGTGAAGAGAATATCCCAGAGCCACCAAAAACCCACCACAAGAATGATTTCCCTCCAAAACCCAACCATCTTAGGAACCGTCTAGACACAACCCCAGCTCCACCCGTGTTTCCTAAACCCACAAATGATCTCCGAAAGCCTATCAAGTTTGTGAGCACTTCGGGGGAAAGTGTTCTTTGGGAAGGAGAGTGAGAAGGCTAGTGGTGAGAAACCGGTGGAGGACTTGAGTGGAGAAAATCCATGTGAGCAGCCACATCCCAAGCCAAATCCTAAGCTTGTGAGGTTTCATTGTGGCTATTGTGGGAGAGATGGCCATAAGGAGGAGTTTTGCTTCAAGAGGAAGCGAGAGGAGAGAATGGCTAAGGAGTGGGCTAACAAGGACAAGTACCACCCCTCCGATGGTGTACTTGAGCCTCGTATGCGGATGCCCGGGGGCAAGGCGAGTGTGAGGACGGTTTCGGGCTTGGGGAGAGCGAGAAGGCCGCCGGTGGTGTTGCTTGCCCGAGTCACACCGGTCGGACCGGTGTGGAGCACCGGCCGACCGATGCGGGCCACGGACGACATACCGCTTGGGTTTCGAGCTCGTACGGTGCGAGGGTTTGAAGGACCGATTAGGCGACCGAGAGAGGCGAGGAGTGAATGCGAGCCGATAAAAATTCTTCTCGAGGGAGATTGAAACTCCGACAAGACGAACTAGCTCGGTCGAACCCCCGAAATCACACGCTCCGCACTTCTACCTCCCGTTTGCCAAAACCACGTAGCCACCGGAGTGCTACCGGTCCTAGGAACAAACTCTACTAGCAACCACAACACACACACACGGCATCGACGGCCGGAAACAACTCGAAAGCCGGCTAACCGGAGGGGGGCGGTTAGGCCGGGTATAAGGGGCGGTTAGACCGCCTCCACCCGGCAACCAAGAATTCCTCCGAAACGCCTCTTTCGAGCACCAAAACTCACCACGGTTTCACCAACAGAGATCTCTGGTCAAGGCCATGCTAGCTACCGAAAAATCTTGGCGAAAATCAAAACTTCACCCAAGGGCCTAGGGGCGGTTAGACCGGATACCTAGGGCGGTCTAACCTCCCGTACCCAAAGCAACGAACTCCAACCAAGAATACCTAGCAAACCGCACGAGAACGACCCCAAATTTCACCCGGACACTCCTCCGATCAAGGCGAACAAACTCACGAGAGTAAAATCCGGCGAAACAAAACTTTGACCCGGAAACACCCGGGCGGTTAGACCGCCCCCCGTAGGCGGTTAGACCGCCGCTTCCGAGAAAACGAACCCGCGGGTCAAACCTCAACTTCCTCGCGCCCGATCTCCCGAATCACTCCACGGATTGCAGCCAAACTTCGGGAATAGCCGGGTTACCTCCTGGGCAACCTCTACCTCAAAGGAATCGACCCGAAACGCTCACAATCAAGAGGAATCGAAGAAATCGCTTCTCTAGGTCAAGAACTCGCCCAACTCGAGAAATCACCAAATCGAGTCCGATTCAAAGGGGATTTGGGGGCAAAGTCACCAGCCAAAGAGGCACAAGAACCTCATCCGTGACACCCACAAAAAACCCCAAGAAATCATTCTCAAAACACCGCCAAAAGGGGCTCCGAAAATCAACACCAAAGAGACGGGAAAACCACCATGATGAACAACGCCAAACCTTCTATACATGCCATGAATGGTTCGTACAAGGTCTAGCTTGCCACCCGAACATCCATCCCTCTCTCTAGATCTCACATGAAGCTCTCAAGCTAGCCTTCTAAAAACCTAAGGAAAATAGAGAACGAAAAATGGAAAAACCAAATGAGCTAGGGTTCCAAGAGTTGGCTGCCATCCACCCATCTAATGAGTATATATGGAGGCACCCAAAAGACTAAACTACCCTTCACTAATAACTAGGGATACATGCCCCTCGAGGGCGAATTTGGAAGTCTTCATGTCTTCACCATCGGACGGATGCCCGGCGACCGCAACCTGCTTAGTCTCGACGCAAGCCTTGCGATCCCGACGCATGTCCTCCGCTTCGAAGCTTCTCGGCGCCGGCGGCCAGGGCGGTCAGACCGCCCCCCTGGGCGGTTAGACCGGCCCGGTGGATCTGACCGGCCCCAGGCGGTCTGACCGCCCTCCCGGGCAGTTGAACCGGCCTGGGGTGTCCGCACCTCCTCGTCGAGTCTTCGGCCTCGGTTTTGTGGCTCAACCGAGTAACCTAGTGGTTTTCTGGTGAACCACTGCAAACCCCGCGAACTTGGTGTAGCCTCCGCCAATCTCCACTCATGACTCGGCTCCCACGTAGTCCCGGCTCGACCTTGGTTTTGAGGCTCTACCAAGAAACCGTCCACGACTTCATCTTGCTGTTCATGCCACCATGCGGCCCGCACTTGACCCCCGCCGGCCACCGGGTCCCTCGAACGAAACCTACTTGTCTTCTCCACACTTGGAGGCGTCACCGGCAACGACCTTTCGCGCTTGTTCTTCACCCGCACCAACACGAGTCAAGCCGCAACCTGCACCTGCAATACTTAGCCAAGAATCAGTCCACACAACGTTGTCAATCACTCATCACACAAGGAAGCGACCATCCATTGGTCCTTGAACCACACATGGTCCTCAATCTCCCCCTTGATGAGTGCATTGACAACACACTCACATGAAGTAACACAGGAGAAAAGGAAAAGAAAAGAAACAAATAAAAAGAAACCTCAACAAGCGATCGAAAGCCAAAGACGGGCAAAGAACAAGATCACTTGAAGAAGACAAGTCTCGGACCCCTTAGGCAAGGGAACCGGCTCGACACATCCGAGACAAAACACAGCTCAAGCAAAGAGCGCAAACCACCAAAGCAAAGCTCGAACACCACAAAGAGCTCCCCCCTGCACATATGCAAGCTCCCCCGAGCCACAAGACACTCCCCCCGAACACATGCATCAATGCAACTCGGAATGCAACAAAGAGCAAAAACTTGCTCACACGCCCCGGGGCGGTTAGACCGCTCGTACGAGGCGGTTAGACCGCCCGTGCCCGATCCGACCGCCCCGGGGCGGTTAGACCGCCCCAAGAGACCGGCCCTGCACCAAACTGCTCAAAATATGCCCGAAACAATTGGAACACCTTCCAAACACTCCCAGTGTGCCCAAATCATGCACAAACTTCTCCCCCTTGTTGACAATGCATGAATCAAGGCAAAATGCGAAAACTTTCAACATATAGCTTCTCGAATATACAAAATTCATCACAAGGAGCTACACAAGTCCAAATGAGCAAGTTAGATACTCGACAGGTTCGTAATGACCTTAACTACGTGATCACCAAGTTTCACAACCATTGGACAAGGCTAAAAAAGATTTGAGTAATTTTGCGAAAAGTTACTCTCTCACAAGAAAATACCTAAACATGAGCAAAACATATCAAAATGGCAAAGCCACTCAAACTTCATGCTAGGATAGCCATTCTAATCATAAGACCATCATAAACACCCAAAAGCACCTCATGTCATGTCAAAGCCACCGAGCCATGTGCCTACTTCTCATTGGTAGGCAACATGCAACGGTTTAGCACCCAAAGCAAATTAATTTCAGCACATATGACATGTGAACATATTTTCCAAGCATTTTTCATTTCATTTTCAGATTTATGATTGGTACATGAAATGTCTTTGCGACAAAAAGGAACTTATGCCCCTCCACAGGATTAAGCAAGAGGGCTAAACATTCATGATGGCAAGTGAGCCTTTGGCCCCATATGATCAATAAACTAGCTATCCAACCACAAAGTAAGCAGAGCAAAGCCACTAAAACATGTCAAGATCATATATAGACATTTACACATGAGAGAGCATGTATGTGACATTTTAAAAAAATTAGCCATCAACCATGGATCATTCAACAAGATCATCAAGAGCTAAGCCAAACTAACCATAGCATACCAAACAAGCTCACAAGAACATATATAGCAACCCATGGTGAACAAAGTATATAGGAGAAGCTTTTCCTATCAATGCATATGATACAAAATGCATGCAATCTAAGATACAAGGATGCCTATACATCATGTTACATATGCAATGCCAAATGCAAGAAATGCACAAAGGAAAGCTATACATATGCTACAAAGGAGCTCCCACACACCCAACTCAAGAAATCAAGCACACACCAAGTCCCCCCCCCCCCACAAACGAGTGAAAGTTGCTTGATCTAGGGGTTTGGTGAAAATATCGGCTAGTTGGTCATGTGTGGGTACATGGATCAAAGCTATCTTCCCTTTCTCTACGTTGCCTCTCGGAAATGATACCTCACTTCTATGTGTTTGGTTTTGGAATGGAGCACTGGGTTCTTTGCAACGCTTATGGCACTGGTGCTATCACATTGAAGTGGGACATGGGTATACTCCTCACCAAAGTCACTCATGGTGTAGGTGATCCAAAGGAGCTGAGAGCAACAACTAGCAGCGGCAACATACTCGGCTTCGGTCGTGGATTGAGCAACACTCGACTGCTTGCGGGAAGACCAAGACACCAAAGAAGAACCCAAAAACTGGCAAGTCCCAGAAGTGGACTTCCTATCCAACCGACACCCGGCAAAATCCGCGTCTGAAAAGCCATGAAGCGCCAAAGAAGAGGACGCATAGTACCAAAGGCCGAAGTCGGGAGTGTGACGCAAGTACCGAAAATTCTCTTCACCGCTTGCCGATGCGAAGTCCTCGGAGACGATTGAAAACGAGCGCACGGACACACCGAGAACCGTATGTCCGGCCTCGTCACCGTCAAGTAGAGGAGTGACCCGATCATGCTCCGGTACTCCTTCCGGTCCACGTGTTCACCTTCCTCGACCGCATCAAGAGCCGTAGTCGTACTCATCGGCGTCGTCATAGCCTTGGAGTCCTCCATCTTGAACTTCCTCACAATGTCCTTGGTGTACTTAGCCTCGGTGCACAAATGTTCCTTCCTTTGATTGCTTGATTTGTAGCCCGAGGAAGAACCGCATCTCTCCCTCGTCATGCTCATCTCAAACTCCCCGCTCATATCATCTCGCAAACCTTGCAACAAGAGAATTAGACGAGCCACCAAAGACAATATCATCCACGTACACCCGCACAATCGGGATATCTCCGCCCCGCCTCGCAAAAACAAGGTCCGATCGACCTTCCCCATCTCAAAACCTCTCTCAAACAAGAACCCCCTCAACCTCGCCATACCAAGATCTAGGCGCCCGCTTCAACCCATACGCCGCCTTCCTCAACTTGTACACCCGGTGGGGGTACTTCTCACTCTCAAACCCCGGAGGTCGTCTCACATACACTTCTTACTCCAACACTCCATTCGAAAAGCACTCTTCACATCCATTTGGTTGATTGACTCCGGTTGCTCGAGGCATATGACCGGAGACAGGGGTGGTTCTCAAGTCTCGTCCCGGTGGTGACAAAGAGGTACATCACCTTTGGGGACAATGGGCGTGGGCGTGTGCTTTCAGAAGGTGAGATAAAAGTGAGTGACAAGATCACTCTGAGGCGTGTTGCTCTTGTTCAATCGCTGGGGTACAATTTGCTTTCTGTGTCCCAGTTGTTGGATGAGGGCTTTGAGGTGTTGTTTCGGCCGGGTGGTTCTCGGATTGTGGACTCTCGAGGGGACCTTGTTTGTATGGTCGTTCCCGAGGGTCGGGTGTTTCGTGCCGATTTTTCTCGGTCTTCGGGTGTGGAGCGTTGTTTCTTGGCCGGTTCTTCGAGTGAGTTGTGGAGGTGGCATCTGATACCATTCTTCAAGTCTCCCACCCGAAATTCAAAAACAAGCACGTGAGCGAACAAACGACTCAAAGATCGGGGTTAGTACCAAAGGAGGAAAACCAGGTCCGAGCCATTTGCTCGAAAGTGGGGTTAGCACACATGAAGCCATCTTTCCTACCATAACTACCACCACGAACACCACCTCGGTAACCACTCCGAGGGAACCACCCCTCACTGCCTGGAGGAGGACCAAACCCACGGAAGACAACCCGTGGAACGTCCCTCCTCTCCTTCTCAAAGCTACGACTCCTCCCATCCCCGTAGTGAACTCGAGGGGGAGAATGCCTAGCAACCGACCACCCGCTTGTCTCTCCGGACCAACCACCGCAACTCCACCTCCCGGACCCGAAACCTCTCGACTCACCACCTCGAAAACCACTCGCCCAAAATTCGGGGGGCGGGGCGGTTAAACCGCCTAGCCGGGCCGCCTAACCGCCCCCTCCGGGCCGGGCCGATCCGACCGCCTAGCCGGGCCGGTCCGACCGCCCCCTCCGGAACTCGCTCCTCGGGCGTGGGAACTCGCATCTCCCCATGCCGAACACTTCTCACCACGGCCTTACCCCCGGGTAGTGGCATACGAGGCTTAGGTACACCATGGGAAGGGTTGTACATATCCTTGTTCGCCCACTCCTTTGCCATCCTCTCTTCCCGCTTCCTCTTGAAGCAAAACTCATCCTTGTGACCCTCTTTCCCACAATGGCCACAACGGAACCTCACAAGCTTGGGTTTAGGCTTGGATTGGGGGCTGCTCGCTTGGTTTCTCTCCACTCAACTCCTCCACCGATTTCTCCTCACTTGCCTTCTCACTCACTTTCCCAAAGAACACTTTCCGGAAGTGCTCACAAACTTGATAGGCCTTCGATATCATTTGTGGGTGTAGGAAATATAGGTGGAGCCGGGGTTGTGTCTAGTCGGTTCCTAAGATGGTTGGGTTTTGGAGGGAAATCATTTTTGTGGTGGGTTTTTGGTGGCTCCGGGATATTTTCTCCACTTCCTTCACCAACCTTGTTTGCCCCAAGCCCCTCACCATCTTGCCTCTTAAAGGCCTCGATCATCATCCTCAACTGAGGCTCATGACCGGACAACCAACCCATCAACTTCCTCAAGTCATCATTCTCATCCTGCAAACGATCAACATAATGTGCAAGCTCCAAATTTTTCAATGCATGCATTTCATAGGTAGAGCAAGATGTAGGCATGGGTTCCTTCAATTTAGCCTCGAGCGAACTAGTGTAAGCATGCATCTCATCAATCTTAGCATGCAAAACAGGGGCAAGAAGTGCAAGCACCTAGCAAAGCAGGTCTAGACTTAAGCTCAGCCACTTCAACCCTAAGCACATCTAGTTCCTCACACTTGGAGGCATGCTTCTCCTTAAACAAAGCAAGATCAGCAAGGAATATGGAGCAATCAGCACAATCATTATCATCCGAAACAACAGGGCTAGCCTTAAGCGAATCAATCTCAAGCTTGCTATCAAGCACCTGTGTCTCTAGCTCAGCCACTCTAGTCCTAGCATCCTCGAGTGAAGCCCTAAGCTCTTTCCTCATTTTCTTGGCCTCTCTAAGCATGTCATCACGGTTATCAAGCAAAGAGCCAAGCCTCTCATTCTCCTGGCGCAAGAAGGGAAGTTCATCATGCACCTCGTCGTCGGACTCGCAGTCCGAGTCGCTCCGTGTGCTCTTCTTGCCGCCGGAGCTCGCCGCCATGGTACGGAAGCCATCTCTCGCGAAGCGCCTCAGCCCGCTCAGGTTCTTGGACGACTTCTTGTTCTTGCGGCGATCTCCCTCGTCTTCACCGCTTTGCTCGAGCTCAAGGTGGAGTACACGGAACCGGAGTCGACGTCGCTCGCACCAACCATCGCTCGGGCCTTGCCTCGGCCCTCCTTCTTCCTCGATCGTCACTCGTCCTTGTACTTGTTCTTGTGCTTGCTCTTGTGGTTGCGCCTCGAACGGTACTTGCCATCGTTCATCCTTGGCTTGTGCTTGTAGCCGTCCTTGTTCTTGGCCTTCTCCGGCCGTCGGCGACGAAGTGTCCCGGCTTGCCGCACCGGAAGCGTGTCCTCGTGTTCCTCCTCATGTTCACGCGGTTCTCGTGCGGCCTCTCGAACCGCCTCGTCAACGGCGCCGGCTCGTCCTCTCCAAGGTCATCAAACTCCTCATCCGGCATAGACATCAAAGAGGAAAACGAGAACATCCCGGGTGGATGGATTAGAGTTAGTCTTTCCTTTGGAACCACCAACGAGGGCAAGACTATGGGAGTCAGTCGGTCCCTCGAGCTTGGCAGTCATGCCCCTATCCACCTCAGCCGACTTGAGCTTCGAGAACAGCTCGTTCACCGTCAGAGTATCATACCTCTCCGACTCGACTATGGCCTCGAACTTTCCGCCCCATATCGTACGATCCAAAGAGTGTAAGAGCTTGACCGCTCTATCATGATCATCGTACGGGAGCACGTCCACATTGGCCCTCATGTTGTTCACCACCATCGTGAACCTCTGAAACAAGGCATCGATGGACTCACCGGGGAGATGAGTGAAGTTCTCGTACTCTCTCCGGTAGGTCGCATACATCCGTGCCTGAACCTGGGCGTTCCCAACATGAGCCTCCTTCAACACCGCCCAAATCCTACAAGCCAAGTGCTCGTGTGCACCCGATCGAACTCGGCCGACACAAAGCGCGAAACAAGCGCCGACCGCCTTATTGTTGGCGTCGAATCCGTCCCTCGACCCCGGAGCAAGGAAATCCATCGGCCGGACATAGCCCGTGTCCACCGTGACATCCCAAAACGGTCGACCCTTTTTGCGGAAGAACGCACCCATCCGCTTGCTCCACTTCGGTAGTTCTTGCCATCGAAGTGTGGAGGACCCGAACCCCGTTCTCGGTACGCCATCCTTGGATCTTAGACGGTTAGAGTCAACAAAGACCCGAACCGGCTCGATACCACTTGAAGGACCGATTAGGCGACCGAGAGGGGGGGGAGTGAATGGGAGCCGATAAAAATTCTTCTCGAGGGAGATTGAAACTCCGACAAGACGAACTAGCTCGGGCCGAACCCCCGAAATCACACGCTCCGCACTTCTACCTCCCGTTTGCCAAAACCACGTAGCCACCGGAGTGCTACCGGTCCTAGGAACAAACTCTACCAAGAACCACAACACACACAAGACCGACAACGGGAAACAACTCGAAAGCCGGCTAACCGCAGGGGGGCGGTTAGACCGGGTATAGGGGGCGGTTAGACCGCCTCCACCCGGCAACCAAGAATTCCTCCGAAACGCCTCTTCCGAGCACCAAAACTCACCACGGTTTCACCAATAGAGATCTCCGGTCAAGGCCATGCTAGCTACCGGAAAATCTTGGCGAAAACCAAAACTTCACCCAAGGGCCTAGGGGCGGTTAGACCGGCTACCCGGGGCGGTCTAACCTCCCGTACCTAGCAACGAACTCCAACCAAGAATACCTAGCAACCGCACGAGAACGACCCCAAATTTCACCCGGACACTCCTCCGATCAAGGCGAACAAACTCACGAGAGGAAAATCCGGCGAAACAAAACTTTGACCCGGAAACACCCCGGCGGTTAGATCGCCCCCCGTAGGCGGTTAGACCGCCCCTTCCGAAAAACGAACCCGCGGGTCAAACCTCAACTTCCTCGTGCCCGATCTCCCGAATCACTCCACGGATTGCAGCCAAACTTCGGGAATTTCGGGTTACCTCCCGGGCAACCTCTACCTCAAAGAAATCGACCCGAAATGCTCACAATCAAGAGGAATCGAAGAAATCGCTTCTCTAGGTCAAGAACTCGCCCAACTCGAGAAATCACCAAATCGAGTCCGATTCAAAGGGGATTTGGGGGCAAAGTCACCAGCCAAAGAGGCGAAGAACCTCATACGTGACACCCACCAAAAACCCCAAGAAATCGTTCTCAAAACACTGCCAAAAGGGGCTCTGAAAATCAACACCAAAGAGACGGGAAAACCACCATGATGAACAACGCCAAACCTTCTATACATGCCACGAATGGTTCGTACAAGGTCTAGCTTGCCACCCAAACATCCATCCCTCTCTCTAGATCTCACATGAAGCTCTCAAGCTAGCCTTCTAAAAACCTAAGGAAAATAAAGAACGAAAATGGAAAAACCAAATGAGCTAGGGTTCCAAGAGTTGGCTGCCATCCACCCATCTAATGAGTATATATGGAGGCACCCAAAAGACTAAACTACCCTTCACTAATAACTAGGGATACATGCCCCTCGAGGGCGAATTTGGAAGTCTTCATGTCTTCACCATCGGACGGATGCTCGGCGACCGCAACCTCGCTTAGCCTCGACGCAAGCCTTGCGATCCCGACGCGTGTCCTCCGCTTCGAAGCTTCTCGGCGCCGGCGGCCGTGGTGGTCGACCGCCCCCCCGCGGCGGTTAGACCGGCCCGGTGGATCCGACCGGCCCCCGGCGGTCTAACCGCCCCTCTCGGGCGGTTGAACCGGCCTTGGGTGGCCGCACCTCCTCGTCGAGTCTTCGGCCTCGGTTTTGTGGCTCAACCGAGTAACCCGGTGGTTTTCGGTGAACCACCGCAAACCCCGCGAACTCGGTGTAGCTTCCGCCAATCTCCACTCATGACTCGGCTCCCACGTAGTCCCGGCTCGACCTTGGTTTTGAGGCTCTACCAAGAAACCGTCCATGACCTCATCTTCTTGTTCATGCCACCATGCGGCTCGCACTTGACCCCGCCGGCCACCGGGTCCCTCGAACGAAGCCTACTTGTCTTCTCCACACCTGGAGGCCTCACCGGCAACGACCTTTCACGCTTGTTCTTCACCTGCACCAACACGAGTCAAGCCGCAACCTGCACCTGCAATACTTAGCCAAGAATCAGTCCACACAACGTTGTCAATCACTCATCACACAAGGAAGCGACCATCCATCGGTCCTTGAACCACACATGGTCCTCAGGGTTGTTTCAGGTGGTCGTGGTTCTGGTGGCTGGGCTGGAAATGGTGCAGGTGGTCAGCTTGCTAGGCGTTCTCCTCCTCGTGCTCAATACGAGGACCGGAGGAGTCGTGGCTTTGAGTTGGAGAGAAAGGACGTTCCACGGGCTTTCTTGCATGGATTTGGTACTCCTCCAGGCAGAGAGGGATGGTTCCCTCAGGGTGGTTACCGTGGTGGTGTTCGTGGAGGTAGCTTTGGTAGGAGAGATGCTTTGGTTGGTGCTAACCCCACTTTCGAGCAAATGGCTCGGCACTGGTTTTACTCTTTTGGTACTAACCCCAGTGCTGAGTCGTTTGTTCGCTCACGTGCTCGTTTTTGAATTTCAGGTGGGAGACTTGAAGAACATTTGGTTGATTGACTCCAGTTATTTGAGGCATATGACCGGAGACAGGGGGTACATCACTTTTGGTGACAATGGGCGTGGGCGTGTGCTTTCAGAAGGTGAGATTAAAGTGAGTGACAAGATCACTCTGAGGCGTGTTGCTCTTGTTCAATCGCTGGGGTACAATTTGCTTTCTGTGTCCCAGTTGTTGGATGAGGGCTTTGAGGTTTTGTTTCGGCCAGGTGGTTCTCGGATTGTGTACTCTCGAGGGGACCTTGTCTGTATGGTCGTTCCCGAGAGTCAGGTGTTTCGTGCTGATTTTTCTCAGTTTTCGGGTGTGGAGCGTTGTTTCTTGGCTGGTTCTTCGAGTGAGTTGTGGAAGTGGCATAGGAAGTTGGGTCACTTGAGCTTTGACCTTTTGTCACGCTTGAGTAAACTCAATTTGGTCCGAGGATTGCCACGGTTGAGGCTTGAGAAAGAGTTGGTTTGTGCTCCGTGTAAGCATGCCAAGATGGTGGCCTCTTCTCACCCGCCTCTCACCGATGTGATGACTGAGCGTCCATGCGAGCTGCTCCATATGGACCTTGTTGGCCCAGCTCGTGTGCGATCTGCGGGTGGGAAGTGGTATGTCCTTGTTGTGGTGGATGACTATTCTCGGTATGCGTGGGTGTTCTTTCTTGAGGATAAGGGGGAGACGTTTGGTTTTGTTCGAGATCTGGTCTTGAGGTTGAGGAACGAGAGGCACGGAGATGCCAAACGAGCTATCCGCAGTGATAATGGCTCGGAATTCAGGAACTCTCGTTTTGAAACCTTTTGCCATGACTTGGGTCTTGAGCACCAGTTTTCGAGTCCGTATACGCCTCCCCAGAATGGTGTTGTGGAATGGAAAACGGGACCTTGTGCGAGATGGCTCGGACGATGCTTGATGAGCATAGGACTCCGAGGAGGTATTGGGGCGAGGCGGTGAATACCGCGTGCTATGTGTCGAATAGGATATACCTCGAGTGCACAAGAAGAAGACATGCTATGAGTTGATGCATGGTAGCACACCCAAGGTGAGTCACTTCCATGTCTTTGGTTGCAAGTGTTTCATTCGAAGAAAGGCGGGGAAGTTGGATAAGTTTGAGGCTAGGTCCGTCGATGGCATTTTCTTTGGTTATGCATCTCATTCTAGAGCATATCGTGTGCTCAATCTTGAAACTAACCAAATCGTGGAGACTTGCGAGGTAACCTTCGACGAGATAGAGCCACGTAGTCAGCTTGTCTTTGAGTGTGCAGGTGATGATGAGCTTGGCGAGGAGATCTTTCAGGAGGAGGAGCATGAACATGGTGATGATGAAGACGGCGGTGCGGTGCCCCCGGCTGAACATGTACCCACTACTTCGACTACGGTGATGGATGGACCCTCTACTACACCTACGATGACAAATCTAGAACGAGGAGAAGCTGATGTTGAGGGGGAGGTAGCATCGAGGCGAGAACCTCCCCGGCGAGTACAAGTGGATCACCCAGCTTCGAGGATCATCGGCGACATGGATGAACGCACTACACGGTCGAGGGTTCGGAAGAACTCCCATTTCGCTCATGCTGCATTTGTCGCTACTTTTGAGCCCAAAGACATTGGACACGCACTATCCGATCACAATTGGGTTAATTCGATGCATGAGGAGTTGGAGAACTTTGAGAGGAATCAGGTGTGGGAGTTAGTTGACCCTCCCCCAGGGTGTAAGCCGATTGGTACAAAGTGGGTGTGGAAGAACAAAGAGGGAGAGAAGGGTGAGGTTGTGAGGAACAAGTCGAGGCTTGTTGCTCAAGGGTTCAGTCAGAAGGAGGGGATCGACTACGAGGAGACCTTTGCTCCCGTAGCCCGTTTGGAGGCGATTAGGATCCTTCTAGCTTTTTCCGTGGCTAAAGGGTTCAAGTTGCACCAAATGGATGTGAAGAGTGCTTTCTGAATGGTGTGTTGGAGAAAGAAGTGTATGTGAGGCAGCCTCTGGGGTTTGAGAGTGAGAGGTACCCCCACCGGGTGTACAAGTTGAGGAAGGCGCTGTATGGGCTGAAGCAGGCGCCTAGAGCTTGGTATGGCAGGTTGAGGGGGTTCTTGTTTGAGAGAGGTTTTGAGATGGGGAAGGTCGATCAGACCATGTTTTTGCCGAGGCGGGGTAGAGATATCCCGATTGGGCGGGTGTACGTGGATGATATTGTCTTTGGTGGCTCGTCTAACTCTCTTGTTGCAAGGTTTGCAGATGATATGAGCAGGGAGTTTGAGATGAGCATGATGGGCGAGTTGCAGTTCTTCCTCGGGCTACAAATCAAGCAATCAAAGGAAGGAACATTTGTGCACCAGGCTAAGTACACCAAGGATATTGTGCGAAAGTTCAAGATGGAGGACTCCAAGGCTATGACGACGCCGATGAGTACGACTACGGCTCTTGATGCGGACGAGGAAGGTGAACACGTGGACCAGAAGGAGTACCGGAGCATGATCGGGTCACTCCTCTACTTGACGGCGACGAGGCCGGACATACAGTTCTCGGTGTATCTGTGCGCTCGTTTTCAAGCGTCTCCGAGGACTTCGCATCAGCAAGCAGTGCAGAGAATTTTCAGGTACTTCCGTCACACTCCCGACTTCGGCCTTTGGTACTCCGCGTCCTCTTCTTTGGCGCTTCATGGTTTTTCAGGTGTGGATTTTGCCGGGTGTCGGTTGGATAGGAAGTCCACTTCTGGAAGTTGCCAGTTTTTGGGTTCTTCTTTGGTGTCTTGGTCTTCCCGCAAGCAGTCGAGTGTTGCTCAATCCTCGACCGAGGACGAGTATGTTTCCGCTGCTAGTTGTTGCTCTCAGCTCCTTTGGATCACCTACACCATGAGTGACTTTGGTGAGGAGTATACCCATGTCCCACTTCAATGTGATAGCACCAGTGCCATAAGTGTTGCAAAGAACCCAGTGCTCCATTCCAAAACCAAACACATAGAAGTGAGGTATCATTTCCTGAGAGACAACGAAGAGAAAGGGAAGATAGCTTTGATCCATATACCCACAATGACCAACTAGCTGATATTTTCACCAAACCCCTAGATCAAGCAACTTTCACTCGTTTGCGGGGGGAACTTGGTGTGTGTTTGATTTCTTGAGTTGGGTGTGTGGGACCTCTCTTTTGCCGGTGGTGTCGAGCCCGTTTTGCCTCCCCTTGAGGAGCCGGTGGTTTTGTGAGTTTTTTGTGAGAGCTTCTTTGTAGCATATGTATAGCTTTTCTTTGTGCATTTCTTGCATTTGGCATGGCATATGTAACACGATGTATAGGCATCCTTGTATCATAGATTGCATGCATTTTGTATCATATGCATTGGTTAGGAAAAGCTTCTCTCATATACATTGTTCACCATGGAATGAAATATATGTTTTTGTGAGCTTGTTTGGTATGCTATGGTTAGTTTGGCTTAGCTCTTGATGATCTTGATGAATAATCCATGGTTGATAGCTATGCTTTTGAAAAATGTCACATGTATGCTCTCTCTTGTGTAAATGCCTTTATATGATCTTGACATGTTTTAGTGGTATGGCTATG
This sequence comes from Cenchrus americanus, assembly GCA_947561735.1. Lineage (NCBI taxonomy): Eukaryota > Viridiplantae > Streptophyta > Magnoliopsida > Poales > Poaceae > Cenchrus > Cenchrus americanus. Next base: position 124,102,336 of record OX387241.1, read on the forward strand.
CTTAATTTGTGGTTGGATAGCTAGTTTATTGATCATATGGGGCCAAAGGCTCATTTGCCATCATGAATGTTTAGCCCTCTTGCTTTATCTTATGGAGGGGCATAAGTTCCTTTTTGTCGCAAAGACATTTCATGTACCATTTACAAATCTGAAAATGAAATGAAAAATGCTTGGAAATGTGCTCCCATGTCATATGTACTGAATTCAATTTGCTTTGGGTGCTAAACCGTTGCATGATGCCTACCAATGAGAAGTCTCATACATAGAAGTAGGCACATGGCTCGGTGGCTTTGACATGACATGAGGTGCTTGTGGGTGCTTGTGATGGTCTTATGGTTAGAATGGCTGTCCTAGCATGAAGTTTGTGTGGCTTTGCCATTTTGATATGCTTTGATCATGTTTAGGACTTTGCTCATGAGAGGCAAGTTTTTCGCAAAATTGCCAAAATCCATCTTAGCATCATCCAATGGTTGTGAAACTTGGTGATCATGTAGTTGAGATCGATACGAAGCTGTAGAGTATTTATCTTGCTCATTTGGACATGTGTAGCATTCTTTGTTGAATTTTGTCTATTTGAGAAGCTCTAGGTTGAAAGTTTTGCATTTTTGGCTTGATTCATGCATTGTCAACAAGGGGGAGAAGTTTGAGCTTGAGATGGCTTGCTGGGCGCATTTAGAAGGTTTTCAGGTGGTTTCGAGCCAATTCTGGGCTTTGTTGTGTACCGGTCTGACCGGTCAGGGTCACCGGTCTGACCGATGTGAGTGCTGGTTCTGTACACATGTTGCACACTGGTCTGACCGGTGGTGTTGACCGGTCTGACCGGTCAGGGCTGAGTTGTTGCAGCTGCCCTGTTTCAAGTGGTATCTTGCATGCATTCGTCCAGGGAGAGGTGCATTGGTTCAGGGGGAGCTTGCATGTGTGCAGGGGGAGCTCTTTGTGGTTGTTCGAGTTTTGATTCGGTGGTTTACGCTCTTTGCTTGAGCTTTGCTTTGTCTCGGATGTGTCGAGTCGTTGCCCTTGTCTAAGGGGTCCGAGACTTGTCTTCTTCAAGTGATCTTGCTCTTTGCTTTTGTTTGGCTTTTGATCGCTTGTTGGAGTTTCTTTTCGTTCGTTTCTTTTCTTTTTCTTTTCTCTCTTGTTACTTTCGTGTGGGTGTTGTCAATGCACTCATCAAGGGGGAGACTGAGGACCATGTGTGGTTCGAGGACCGGTGGATGGTCGCTCCCTTGTGTGATGAGTGATTGACAACGTTGTGTGGACTGATTCTTGGCTAAGTATTGCCGGTGCAGGTTGCGGCTTGACTGGTGTTGGTGCAGGTGAAGAACAAGCGCGAAAGGTCGTTGCCGGTGAGGCCTCCAGGTGTGGAGAAGACAAGTAGGCTTCGTTCGAGGGACCCAGTGGCCAGCGGGGTCAAGTGCGGGCCGCATGGTGGCATGAACAGCAAGATGAAGTCGTGGACGGTTTCTTGGTTGAGCCACAAAACCAAGGTCGAGCCGGGACTACGTGGGAGCCGAGTCATGAGTGGATATTGGCGGAGGCTACACCGAGTTCGCGGGGTTTCCGGTGGTTCACCAGAAAACCACTGGGTTCCTTGGTTGATCCACAAAGCCAAGACCGGAGAACCGAAGACGGAGCTGCAACAACGCCAGACCGGTCTGACCGGTGGGTCTAACCGGTATGACCGGTGGGGGCCGGTCTGACCGGTGAGGAGCACCGGTCTGACCGGTGTGTGACGACGCAGTCCGGAATCTTCGAAGCGGAGGACACGCGTCGGGATCGCATGGCTTGCGTCGAGGCTACACAGGGTGCGGTCGCCGGGCATCCGTCCGATGGTGAAGACATGAAGACTTCCAAATCCGCCCTTGAGGGGCTTGTATCCCTAGTTGTTAGAGAAGGGCATTTTAGACTTTCGGTTGCCTCCATAGAACCCAAGAGGTGAGAGGATGGCAGCCAACTCTTGGAACCCTAGCTCATTAGTTTTCCTATTTTCCACCTATTTTCCTTAGGTTTTCTTTAGGACTAGCAAGAGAGCTTCACGGAGAGATCTTGTTGAGAGGGATGGATGATTGGGCGGCTTGCTAGACCTTGTACGAACCTTTGTTTCATGTATAGATGATTCGGCGTGGTTCCTCAAGGTTTGGATGTGTTTTCCCCGGTTGTTCTTGGTGGTGATTTTCGGAGCCCTCTCTCGGTGATTTCTTTGGATTGTTTTCGGGACCTTTCTCTTGGGGATTTGATGGGGGAAATTTGTGGGAACCCTTCGTGGTTCTTTGGGCTGTGATTCCCCTCCCAAATCCGTGAGTAAAGGTGCTCGATTTTGGGGTTTCGGAGTTCTTGGGTTGGAAGTGCTCTCGGCGGGATTTCTGCGATTCCTCCTTTTTGGACGAGTTTTGGTGGGATTAAACTTGGCTATGGACTCCTCATGAGGTGTTCATAATATCCCCAAAGTCTTGTTCAAGCCCGTGGAGCGATTCGGGAGATCGAGATTTGGTTTTGGGGGAGTTGACCCCGGGTGCTTGTTCATCCCGAGTCGCCCGAGCTACACCGGTCCGACCGGTGCTCTTGACCGGTCGACCGGTGCGAACCCCGGTGGGTTTTTGCTCGGGTGAACGTCTTGGTGTGTTCGTTGTTGTCCCGTGTTGCTGCTGTTTCGAGTTTGGGTCAGTTTGGTGGTCGGTTGGCCTGTTTGGTGCCTTGGGGGTTTTCAGGCTGCGATCGGTCTGACCGGTGTGTCTCACCGGTTTGACCGGTGCAGAGCCACTTAGTGAAAGTTGCTCAGCTTCACCAGCAGGGACCGGTCTGAAAGGTGGTGCTCACCTGTCTGACCAGTGTGGGTCTGTAGACTCGAGGTTTGATTTTTCCGCTGCGTTCTCGGGTCGGAAGGTTGTGTGTTGGTTCCTAGGTCCAGTGGCACTTCAGTGGCTACGTGGGCTTGACCAACCTTGGTAGTGAGTCGGAGACGTGTGTTGGAAGCTGTGTTCATCTTGTCGGAGTTTCCATCTCCATCAAGAAGAATTTTTATCGGCTCCCATTCACTCCCCCCTCTCTGGTTCGCCGCATCGGTCCTTCACCAATCGACCTTCCCCATCTCAAAACCTCTCTCAAACAGGAACCCCCTCAGCCTACCAGACCAAGCTCTAGGCACCTGCTTCAACCCATGCAATGCCTTCCTCAACTTGTACACCCGGTGGGGGTACTTCTCGCTCTCAAACCCCGGAGGCTGCCTCACATACACTTCTTCCACCAACACCACCGTTCAGGAAAGCACTCTTCACATCCATTTGGTGCAATTTGAACCTGTTAGCTGAAGGCATCTAGGCCCCTAATTCGTGTTTTCGTAATTAATAAAAATCGTAGTTTTCTAACATTTTTATTGAGATATAAGAATAGGTTAGTCCGATGAAATGATGAGTTCATCGGATATGAAAAAGGATGGCTTGTATGTCATGTGTTCGAAAGGAGCTAAAGGCAAAGGTAAAAGCTTAGGGTTTTTATTTTTTGCCGGTCATAAGGTGATTAGAGGATGATAAATGACTGGATTGATAGGATAGTTAGTCGTACTATCAAGAGGGATCAATTTCATTGGCTTGAATTTCCATAGTGCCACTTTGATCATGAATTTGCATGCACTGCATTCAGATAAGTGGTGATTTCATTTAATAAAAAGGATTCGTTGAAAATCTTGAGAAAAGTGAGTTTTCTGTTGTGGGGCGGACAGTTCGGGCCCTTGGAGGGGACGGTCCGCGAGTCTTTTGAGGTTTATTCAATATTTGAGGTTTTTTGGCAAAGTTTTTCAAGAAAAATCTCTTCCGTGCGGACAGTTCGCGTGTCCTCCGCGGTCATTCGAAATTAACCTCAAATCATATAGAATGGTGCGCAGCTAGGGTGGACAGGGCGGACGGTCCGCACCCTACCCGCGGACGGTCCCTGAGGCCCTGGCGGACAGTCCGCCCAGCCCAACATGCAACTCTAACAACAATTGACTTCGCATTTTTACCGTTGGAATTCAAACGCGGGCAGTCTGTGAGGCCATCGCGGACAGTCCGCGAGGGATGCGTTTTTGACATAACGACTAGTAACAGGAAGGGGGATTATAAATACTCCATGCCCGGATTGGGAGAGTCTCTCTTGGCACTTTGAAAGGCTCCTACTCCATTGTAGAGCTCTCCCTCTCCCCTTTCTCACTCACTTGGCTTAGTGGTTGCATTTTTGGTGAGATTGAGAGCATCTAATGCATTGCATCAAGGTTTTGATCTTTGTGGCACTAGGGATTCATCAAGCATCAAGGTTTTGATCTTTGTGGCACTAGGGAATCATCAAGTAAGTGATTGATTTGTTACTCTTGGAAGTTGCCGCTTCCTAGACATCTTGGTCGTGGAAGAATCCATTGAAGCTCGCAAGAAGATTGTGCATGGCTCCGGATTACTTGTTATGAGCGGTCTTGTGCTCACCTCACCAGAGCGGTGAAGAGAAAATCTAGTGGAATCAAGGTGTGGAGTGGTTCTTTGGTTCTAACTGACTCGAGATCAAGCAGTGCCTTGATAGAGGAGCGATTGAACATTGAATCTACCTCAACGTGGATCAGGAGTGACCGGCAAGTCAACGATACCACGAGATAAAATTCGTCTCTTGTGCTGGGTTACTTCTTTGCTCAATTTCCATTCAAGTACTTCACTTTGAGCTTTTATTTTCCTGAGATTGAATTGTATCTTGTCACCCTGGGTTGCAAACCCCCAACATAAGAATAGAATAGCTAGAAATTTAATCCTCCTTGTGATTCCAATTAAATTTCTCTAGTGTTATGCTTTTAGATTTTAAACTGCCTATTCACCCCCTAGTCGGCATCCTAGATCCTACAAGTGGTATCAGAGCTAAGGACTCCTTATTTGAGAGATTTAACCATCTCGGAGTTTGATAAATGGTTGAGGAAGATAATTTTCATGTTGGGAAGCCTCCGGTTTGATGGGAACAATTATGATTATTGGAAGAAAAGAACGGAGATTCACTTCAAGGCCTTGGGAAGAAATTTGCGGAGAATTGTAATGGAAGGATATGTCATTTTGGATCCTAAGAATAAGATGAATGATGATGATAAAAATAAACCGCTCAATGATCGAGCCTTGAGTGTACTCTGCAATGCTCTCACTCTTAGTGAATTCAATAGAGTGAAGGGACTTGAAAAAGCAAATGAGATATGGGAGAAGCTTATGGAAATCTATGAAGGAACATCCACCGTGAAAGAAGCAAAGGTTTATGAGTTCACTATGAACAAGGATGAAGATGATTCAACCATGTTCAACCGGTTGAATGATATTGTGAATAAACTAAAGTGTCTTGATTTTGATGTTACATATAAAGACTTCTCTTATAAGTTTCTTAGATGTCTTCTGGGTAAATATGAGACAATTGTGACTTTACCTGTGAGGTCCGATTTGAAAAAAATGGCACCTATGGAAGTGCTTGGTGAAGTGTTAACTCATGACTTGTTCAAGCGATCACAAAATGAAATTCAAGCTCAATCAACTAGCAAAGAGAAGAAAAACATTGCTCTCAAGGCCAAAGTCACTCGAGAAGAGGAAGATGGTGAGAACCAAGAGATTGACTCCGATGAAGAAATGTCTCTTAATGTAAAAGGGCTTAAAAGAATTACGAACAAGAAGTTTGGCAAAAAGGGATAATCATCAAAGAAGAATCCTTTTAAGAGTAAAGATTGCTTCAATTGTAGTGAAATTGGACATATATCAATTAATTTTCCAAACAAGAAACAAGACAAATATGGCAAGAAGAAAGACAAGAAAAATGTCCAGAAGAGGAAGAAATATTACAAGAATGGCCAAGCCTATTTTGTTGAGTGGAATTCCGATGCAAGCTTCGATGAAGATGATGATGACAAGCCTTCAAAGTGTCTTGCCGGGGTTGCTATCAAGAAAGCTCGTTCACTCTTCTCCAAGCCATATTGTCTCATAGCAAAAGGTGAATCAAAGATAATAACCGAGGATGATGATGATGATTGTGATAGTGATAATAATGATAATGCTTTATCTTATGATGATCTTGTTGCCATTGTCATTAAGTCCAATGACAAATTGCGCATGGAGAGATCAAAGTTGAGGGATTTGGAGGTGAAAAATATTTCACTTCAAAGTTCTTTTGAGGAGCTAAAGACTACTCATGAAAATTTTAAGATTTCCCATGAAACACTTAACACTTTGTGGGGAACTCTTAAAGAGATGCATGAGGAGCTTAAGGAAGCTCACAACTCTCTCCTTGCACAAGAGGTCAAAGGAAAAATGAGCGTGGATGTTGATTGTAATTTAGTGAACGTTTCTCCAATTCTCCATGTGTAACTAACCCATCTTGTAGCACAAGCACTCGCTCTTTCATTAGTGAACATATGTCTTGTGATTCTTTATTGTTGGAAAATGAATCTTTGAAGAAGGAGATTGTGTGTTTATCAAAAGATATTGCACAATATTTTGGAAGTCATGTGTGGTTTAATCATATCTGGAAAAAAAATTCACCTTGGAGAAAAATGGGCTTGGTTACTTGCCCAAAAAAGGAAAAGAGGCTTCCATTCCTCAGGACAAAAATTTTGTGACTTCAAATGTGTCATATGAGGAAGAAGAAGTCAAGATGCGTCATAAGTGCAAGGCAAAAGTTGACGTGAATCACCAATGCAAGAGCAAGAAGACCGTATCCTTGGATCCTTCCTATATTCTTAAGAAATATTCTAATGGTGTGGTTTGTGCTAAATTTTGTTGGTCGCTCTCATGGTAGTAATAAACAGAAGTCTATTTGGGTGCCAGAAATATTGGTCACTAACATTGAAGGACCCAAGAAAATTTGGGTACCTAAAACAAAGTAATTTCATTTGTAGGTGAACTATAAAGCCGGAGGAAGACATTCGGTTATTGATAGTGGTTGTACTAACCACATGACCGGTGAAAGAAAAAATATTCTCTCATCTTGATGAAGATATTTCCAATTTTGACAACATCACTTTTGGAGATGATAGCAAGGAAGGTGTAAAAGGCATTGGTGAAGTACCTATCTCTAAGGATTACAATCTTTCTAATGTATTGCTAGTTGATTCTCTCAATTTCAATTTGCTATCTATTGCTCAACTTTGTGACAATGGTTATAAATGCACATTCACTAGCAATAATTTTGAGGTCACCTCTCTTGATGGGAAAGATTCTATTTTTAAGGGGTTTCGTCATGAGAGTTCATATCTAGTGGATTTCTCATCTAAGAAGGCTAGTTTGACTAGTTGCTTATTCTCAAAGGCCTTTATGGTTTGGTTATGGCATAGACGACTTGGACATGTTGGCATGAAACAACTCAACCGATTAGTGTAGCATGACTTAGTTCTTGGCTTGAAATATGTGAAATTCGAGAAAGATAAATTGTGTAGTGCTTGTCAAGCTGGAAAGCAAGTTGCCAACCCACATCCTAACAAGAGCATTATGTAAACCACAAGACCGTTGGAATTATTACATATGGATTTATTTAGTCCTACTACTTATAGAAGTATTGGTGGAAATACCTACTGTCTTGTGATTGTGGATGATTATTCAAGATACACATGGGTATTCTTTCTTCACGATAAATCTATTACTTGTGACATTTTCAAGACATTTGTGAGAAGAGCCGAAAATGAATTTGAGCTAAAAATGAAGAAAGTGAGAAGTAACAATGGTAGTGAATTCAAGAACACAAATGTTGAAGAGTTTTGTGATGAAAAAGGGATCAAGCATGAGTTCTCAACTACATATACACCGGAGCAAAATGGTGGGGTTGAGAAGAAAAATAGGACTTTGATTGAGATGGCAAGATCAATGCTAGATGATTATAAAGTTTCTGATTCTTTTTGGTCATGCCTCAAATAGGCTATATGGTCATAGATTCTTGAACAAGACACGTGAAGGACCGATACGGCGATTCTTTTTGGTCAAAGAGGGGGGAGTGAATGGGAGCCGATAAAAATTCATCTCGAAGGAGATAGAGGCTCCAACAAGATGAACATGGCTTCCAACACACGTCTTCAACTCAACTACACAAGTTTGTCAAGATCACATAGCCACTGGAGTGCTACTGATCCTAGGAACCAACAAACAACCTTCCGAGCCAAAACACACCAACACGCACAACAGAGACTTGCACGGCTTGCAGCCTGTGCTACACCAGTCAGACCGATGGACTGTGCCGATCAGACCGGTGGACAGAGCCGATCAGGCCAATGGCTACAGCAGCCACACAACAAATGTTCCTGAGAGCCTCAGTGAGTTCTCTAGGCACTGGAACAAAAACACCCTCAAAACACAACCAGCACAAAAGAAGAACCAAACACAAAACCAACCAAAACACCTCCAAAACTGCCAAGAACCGACCAGCACCAACACAACCCAAAGACACATGAATTCAGCAACTCACCCGGGGCAAATCCCACAAAGGGCTCACACCGGTCAGACCGGTTAAGATCACCGGTCAGACAGGTGTAACCTGGGCAGCTCAGGATAAACAGAACCCGCGGGTCAATTCCTCCAAAACCAACTCCTAATCTCCCGATTCGCTCCACGGATCTGCACAAGACTTTAGGGATACTAGGAAAACCTCATGGCACTCCATAGCCAAGATACGGTTCACCAAAACTCGTTGAATCTAGAGGAATCAAGGGATTTCCGCCAAGAACACACCAAACCCTAAGACAACGAAAACACCAAAATCGAGCCCCTTTTCTCACGGATTAAGGAGGGGAATCAAAGGGAAAAGAACCACGAAGGGTTCATGCATACATCCCCCAACAAATCCCCAAGAAAACGACCTCGAAACCTCTCTAAGAAAATCGCCAAGAAAAGGTTCTGAAAATCACCAAAAAGGTAAAATCGGGAAGAACTCAAACAAGCCTTGAGGAACCACGCCAAATCATCTATACATACCATGATGGTTCATACAAGGTCTAGCTTCCGCCCGATCATCCTACCCTCTCACAAAATCTCATCATGAAGCTCTCAAGCTAGTCCTATAGAAATCCTAAGAAAAATAGGAAGGGAAAATAGGAAAACCAAATGAGCTAGGGTTCCAAGAGTTGGCTACCATCCTCTCACCTCTTGGGTTACATAGAGGCAACCGAAATTCTAAAATACCCTTACTAGATAATTCGGGTTACATGCCCCTCGAGGGCGAATTCGGTAATCTTTTTCATCGCTCCATCAGACGGATGCCCAGCGACCGCGAACTTGCCTAGCCTCAACGCAAGCCTTGCGATCCCGACGCGTGTCCTCCGCTTCGAAGTCTCCGGACTACGTCGTCGCACATCGGTCAGATCGGTGCTCCTCACCGGTTAGACCGGTCTGATGCTGCTCCACCTCCGTCTTCGGTTCTTCAGTCTTGCATTCTAGATCAACCAAGGAACCCATTGGCTTTCTGGTAAACCACCGGAAACCCCGCGAACATGGTGTAGCCTCCGCCAATCCCCACTCATGACTCGGCTCCCACATAGTCCCAGCTCGACCTTGGTTTTGAGGCTCAACCAAGAAACCGTCCATCACTTCATCATGTTGTTCTTACCACCATGAGGCCCGCACTTGACTCCACTAGCCATTAGGTCCCTCGAACGAAGTCTACTTGTCTTCTCCACACCTGAAAGCCTCACCGGCAATGACCTTTCGCACTCGTTCTTCACCTACACCAATGCTAGTCAAGCCGCAACCTGCACCTGCAATACTCAGCCAAGAATCAGTCCATACAATGTTGTCAATCACTCATCACACCTGGAAGCGACCATCCACCAGTCCTCGAACCACACATGGTCCTCAACGCCATATGAACTTCTCAATGGAAGGAAGCCAAATATTTCCTATTTTCGGCTTTTTGGTGGCAAGTGCTATATTTTAAGGAAAGGCTCTTGGTTATCTAAATTCTAGAGCAAGTGTGATGAGGGATTTCTTCTTTGATATTCTTCAAATTCCAAGGCTTATAGAGTATACAACAAGTCCAAGGGATTTGTTGAGGAAGCTTATGATGTGCAATTTGATGAAACGATGGGCTCTCAAGATGAAAATGATAATTTAGATGTTGAGAGAGGTGAAGAATTGAGTAAGACAATGAAGACCATCGCTATCGGGGATATCATGCCTAGAGAAGAAGAAGATGATGAAGGTCCATCAATTTCTATTCAAGCAAAACCATCTACTTCCGCAACAAATGATCAAAATCAACAAGAGGGTAACTCAAGCAACAATGACTCACCTCAAGAAGATGATCAAATTGCCTCTATGACTACACCTTCTACATCAACTCAAGAATCGGATGATCAACCTAGAGTTCATCATCAAGTCGCCGAAAATCACTCCATAGACCAAATTATGGGTGATATTAGCAAGGGTGTTCAAACTTGATCTCGTATTGCTTCATTTTGTCAACATTATTCTGTTGTATGTTTTTCATGAGCCTAAATGTGTAGATGTAGCACTTGATGATCCGGATGGGGTGATTTCCATTCAAGAAGACTTAAATAATTTTACTAGAAATCAAGTTTGGGAGTTGGTTGATGAAACGACCCGGATTTCCGCGAACGGAATCCCGAATCTTAGCACCTCAGTGGTAGTCCCAGGAGGGCTACCACGTGCAATCCCTGTCTCAGTGATGCCAAAATCCATACAAAAAGATAAAAACAGTAAAGTAGAGTACAACATTTATTTTATTACATTAATCAGAGTACATCTCTTCGGCACATGCCGGGTACAAGTCCATCGGGACTGAATCAAACATAAATAAAACGTCTAGCAGCGGCTCCATGAAAGCGCGGGAAACTCCGTATCCGCAGCGGCTCAAGTGTAGGAAGAGCTCTAGTCCACCCAACCGTCGTTGTCGAAGTCGTAGTCCGGCTCGCGTCGAGTCACCGGGGTCTACCCGATAAGCGGGTAGGTCATGTCGACTTCCCAACAAAGAGGCAAAAGCGGTGTATATTGTACTATGCCCGAGATAACCCTATTCCGTCGTAGAAAGCTTAAGCAAAGCAACGAAGGCAACGTACAAGGTAAGCGAGAACAAAGCTAGGAGGTCCACACCTCGGGGAAGCTTCCGCTTCCGAGGTCCACACCTCGGGGGTCCACACCCCGCTCAAGGAATTCCACACCCAAACTCCGGATCTCAACCACGATCCGAGAACCCAACTCTCATACCGCGATGTGGGGCCCACCCGCTCCTATCCCCACATCTCAACGGCCAAAGCCGGCTCACACACTCGGGGGAGAGAAGAAGCACAAGAGAAGTGTAACTAGTCGGGTGAGAGATCGAAAGACCGTCCATAACCAAGTGGACACGGACTATAGCTATAGGTTTAACACTCGCGAGAGGTTGTACAACCGTACCCGCCCGAATAGGACCGGAACCGGTCGTCACCGTGTCCGACCCTACCATACGGGCCGAAGCCCAAGTAAGTGGATAGTACCCTTCGCATCTCCGAGCACCGGCCCGGCCTCCGCGGCGAGCTCATACTACCCGCGAGAGGTCCCTCGAAGCCGTGGAACCCTTCCCCGGCCTCGCCGGGGGCAAAGTCTACTAAGGAGGGAAAGACCACTCCCGACACGATCACACCGATCCTCCTACGGAGGGGGTGCTATCCACTACAAGTCTCATCCCGCACCCCCCGCCCAATACAAGGCGGGCGGTCTGTACGAAAATAGTCATCCGAAACAAGGTCAACTGACGATCGGTCCTTAAGGGGCCGAGAGCGAGCACTCAACATCTCCATCCCACACGACACGACCCTCGGGTAAGAGGCCAGATCGCATCTTCCCTCGGCAGCCGTTCACAAGTAACCATGCGGCTCGCTCCCGCCAAAACACAGCAAGGAGATACGCACCCAGAACGCACGCTAGAACCACACCGAGATACCCACGTCTCAGCCCAAGCCCAGAGTACCATCCATAATCAAGCAACAAAAGTATGGATAGTTGAGGTAAGGGACTAGCTAGGGGTCTGTAGCTAGTCCCGCAGGTAGAAGAACAAGGAAACAGGGTATAACAAAGCATCAAGGCATGGCTAATAAACGGGTTATGCAATTCATCGATCAATGCATTAAAGTAAAGCACTAGCGACTATTGACAACATGGGATCTATATGGTTGGGAGTGACATGACACCTTCGTTGCCGTTGAAGCGCCGCCGTCCCGCGCAAAGGTACTCGGGGTCCTCCGCGTCGTCCTGGTCGAAGCTCGGGTCTGCGGCACGAGATTCGACGCGAAAATAAGATAACGGTGCACATCTAAGCAATAACTCCAAATAAGATCCAATTTAGAAGATCCAAATGAACCCAAACTACCTACAATCAGCAAGGTTTCGCAAATACGGATTTATAGAAATTAGTTTTGTATTTTTCTGAGCTCCCTAGAATTAGTTATGAATTTTTAAAGGTTAAATACATTTTCTGGAATTTTTAAACAGAAAAGAATAGGGATTTTCAGAAAATAAGCTGCTGACGTCAGCATGACGTCAGCGCTCCAGGGTTCGTGGGCCGATGATGGGCTGAAAGGTTTACTGGGCCGAAAATGGCCCACTGGGCTCGGCCCAACTGGCCCAGATGGGGAAAGTCCTCTATCCCTCCCGCCCAGACGAGTCCGCCCCTGAATTGACAAGCCAAAGCCCGAAGGCCTGCACGGTCTGGGAAGAAACTCACGCGCGAGACGCGGCGTGGAACGCCCGTGCGCTGAGCTCCACTGGTGGCGAGGCCACGGCCATGGCGCGCGTGGGTGCGGCCGGCCGGCTCCCCGCGCTCACCAAAGCACACGCAACAGAATACCCACGGCACGAAGGCCGGTTCACAGCAAGGCATCACATGCCCCCGCGGCGGCTCGCCCAGAGACGCGACGCGGCGGAAAGGGCGTTCCTGCACAACGGGGCCGGCGGCGCGACGCGCGTTCGGCGTAGTGCTCGACGGCGCGGCGCGGGGTAGCCCTCGGCCCCTCCAAGACACTTTCCCGGACCCGAACTTGGCGAGAACACCGGGTTACCGCGGCTTGGGGTAGCCACGGCCCCGTGCTCCCGCCGGCGAGACGCGACGCGGCGTCGCCCATGGGGAGACGGCGGCGCGACGCGCTCGGTCCACTGGCGGCTCGAAGGCACGCCCACACACGAGACGAGGCAAGGAGATGGCGCGGGGAAAAGGGAGAAGGCCACGGCGCTCACAGCGGGTCGGCGGTGTAGTCGAAGCCGGGTCGCGTGCGTCGATGGCGTGGCGTAGCGGCGCTCCCGCGGTGCTCGATCCTCTCGCTCCGGTCCGGCTCCTCCTCGGTCACGTACGGCGCCCCCCCTCGCTCGGCTCCTCGCGAACTCGTCACTCCGCGGCGGCGACGCGGCGGCGGCGGCGCGGCTCACCACCCCCCACCGCTCCTCCACCTCTTCTCCCACCTTCCCCCTTCCTCTTCCCCTTCGGCGGTGCGCTCCCGGGAAGGAGCAAAACCCCAATGTGGGTTGGTGGCGGTTGTCCACTGCCTCTTGCCTTCCTCTCGCTTTTGAACCCACGGCGCCGCCAAGGCGGGGCGGAATCCCAGGGCTGCCCCCCCGGCTTGGACCGCCCGGTGCCCGTGGCGGCGCAGCTCTCTCTCTCTCTCCACGACCGTGGACCAAGGGGGCAAGGCGCGGGCGCGAAGAGGTTTTTCCTCCCCCCGCCCCCGGCTCGGTTCGCGCGCGGTCGCCGGTCCCTCGGCGTGCGTGCCCGGCCGGCGGCTCGGCCGCGCCCGCGCCGCGCGAGCGGGTGCGACGGGACCGGCTGCGCTGGTCCCACACCAAAACCCTGGATCTCAACCACGATCCAGAACCCAACTCTCATCTGCGATGTGGGGCCCACCTGCTCCTATCCCCACATCTCAACGGCCAAAGCCGGGCTCACACACTCGGGGGAGAGAAGAAGCACAAGAGAAGTGTAGCTAGTCAGGTGAGAGATCGGAAGACTGTCCATAACCAGTGGACACGGACTATAGCTATAGGTTTAACACTCTGCAAAGGTTGTACAACTGTACCCACCCGAATAGGACCGGAACCGGCCGTCACCGGTGTCCGACCCTACCATACGGCTGAAGGCCAAGTAAGTGGATAGTACCCTCCTGCGTCTCCGAGCCTGGCCCCGGCCCTCCGCGGCGAGCTCATACTACCCGCGAGAGGTCCCTCGAAGCCGTGGAACCCTTCCCCGGCCTCGCCAGGGGCAAAGTCTACTAAGGAGGGAAAGACCACTCCCGACACGATCACACCGATCCTCCTACAGGAGGGGTGCTATCCACTACAAGTCTCACCCCGCACCCCCCGCCCAATACAAGGCGGGCGGTCTGTACGAAAATAGTCATCCGAAACAAGGTCAACTGACGATCGGTCCTTAAGGGGCCGAGAGCGAGCACTCAACATCTCCAACCCTCACGACACGACCCTCGGGTAAGAGGCCAGATCGCATCTTCCCTCGGCAGCCGTTCACAAGTAACCAAGCGGCTCGCTCCCGCCAAAACACAGCAAGGAGATACGCACCCAGAACGCACGCTAGAACCATACCGAGATACCCACATCTCAGCCCAGAAAAGCGCTTGGTACCAGAGCCATGCTTGACTTTAGGACGAGCCCCAGGAATGGTCGATAGCATAGGAAGCCGTTTCTGAACCTTGAAACTTTATATAAATCCCTTGGCTTCCGTATGTATATAACTATACTTATATATATGCATTACCTTGATTAACTTTCACTAACTACCTTACTAACTACGCTCTAACAACGTTGTGCAGATGGCGGAGGAAGCGTGGATCCCTTTGGAGTCAGACGGCAGGAAGGTCGGAGGCTTCTGCCACTTGCTGAGGGAGTGCCTGGAGGCAGCTGGAGTGGGGACCGACCGAGTCAGCTACAAGGGGAGGACCATGGCGCACAGGGAGCAGACACCCACTTTCCTGACCGTTACGGTGCCGGCGGACCCACGGGTGCCAGAGTTCAAGGAGGTTAAGGTGCACTGCTTCGAGAGTTCGACCACGGAGGCACACCAGACTGGCGCACGCAGAGCTCTCAAGATGGTTTGTGTTCAGCTCAAGGAGAAGCTCAAGGACACACCGTTCAGCGTGCTTCCGTCAGGGATCTACGACCTGGGTCGTTGGGACACAAGCGACCGAGCGCAGTACCTTGAGGTGACTACTGTGGAGGAGGACAAGAAGATGCACGCAGCCAGACGGTGCATCCTGGCTCAGGACCAGGCGCTTTTCTGGGCAGACAGTGAGATCGCGTACCTTCGGTGGAAGTGGGATGATACCCTGCGGCGGGTTCAGGACCTGGAGATGGAGAGAGAGGATTTGCTCGACCGGTTGGAGGAGTCGCACGAGAGGAACGGAGAGCCGGGTACGGCTTGGTCCGGCGGCGGCCACGGCCCGGCACCGAGAGGGACGCCAGGAGGATCGCTACACTGGAGGCATGGCTGAGGGCAGAACAGAAGTTGCACCGGGCTACAGTGGAGGCCACGCGTGAGGACAGAGTGAGGCTTGCAGAGGCGAGGGACCAGTTGGAGTCGGTTGGAGCTGCAGCAGCTGACTATCAAGTCAAGGTGTGGGATCTTCAGGAGGCGAGTCGACACAACTACCACCACTTGTGTTACCTCGGTGGACTGGTCTACGAGGAGAGAGACCGAGCAGCCAGGACCCGCACGGCCTGGGAGCGTTCCGACCAGCAGAGGCTGAGAGAGTTGGAGGAGCTCTCCGCGCAGCTACCGCTCAAGAAGAGGCCTCGACTGAGGACAGAGACCTTCGAGCTACCGCCGACACTCCTACCATGTGTGCGCCCGTACCCGAGTGGTTCTCAGGACACCGCAGAGATGGACCGTGCTCTTCAGGACACCCGTGACTACTACGGAGGACCGGCGATCAGGGTGCCGGGGTACCCAGGGGCACACTCACCGCCGTTCTACTCGGTTCCACCAGACTCCAGCCCCGAGACACCTCAGTGTACCCCGTGATGGGAGTAGAGATCTATCAGTAGAGTCTGAGCCATTGTAATAAGTTAGATGTAATGTTATCGCTCATGTTGTCATGCCCGTAGTAGCTACCCCATGATGTACCATGCGTTAGCGTGATGTGTTGCCGTGCACCCTCGAAGGTCGTTGGAGTAAACCTCGAGGTGCACCCCTTTTGTATGGTGGCATTGATTGAGTGACATGGATCTTCATGGTTTCTTTCGGATTTCATGCTTCTTTATGTCTGTATGAATTCTTTGACTGTTAGCAGGATTACTCCTTTATAGTTAGTAACCTTAATAGATACATTCTCCCTACCACTACTGACTCTTGCAACTGGAACAGATGTCGGGAGCAAGGAGGTCCGGGCGACTCTTGGTTCGTTTCGAGGAGGTCGCTGGGGACGACGGAGGGGAGGATGCCCCTAACCCAGCGGGAGCAAGAGGCCGCGGACGCCGTGGAGGTCACGCGCCACGAGGCGGACTCCGCGGAGGCACGGCGGGCCGCGTAGGCCGAGGAGGCCGAGTTGGCGGTCGAGGAGCCGTGCACGACGACGAGGGAGCTCGGGGAGCGAGGAGCTCGAGCACGAGCAGTACCCCGGCTCGAGGGAGGAGCAGGTCGGGCTCGGGGGACACGAGGTGCCACCACCGCCACCTCCCCCGAACTTGGCCGACGTGATGGCGGTACGGACTCGGGCCGATGCGGACGATCACCCGGATGCTAGCTCGGAACAACAACAACAACCACGGGGGTCGAACCGCAACGCGCCGGAGGGTTTCCGGAAGAAGGTTGAGAACTTCAACAAGCCGCGACCGCCTACCTTCGACCACTCGGCGGACCCGATGGACGCAGACAACTGGCTACATGAGATTGAGAAGAAGGCCGGAGCGGACCGAGCATACGGAGGAGGAGTGTGTGACCGTGGCGGCGCACCGGCCGATCGGCACGGCCCGGTGCATGGTGGGACAGCTATCGTGACTCGCACCGGGACCCGTTGCACATCGGGTGGGACGAGTTTGTGGAGGCCTTCGGGAGCCACCACATCCCGGATGCGATGATGGACAGGGAAGGCCGACGAGTTCGGCACCTCAAGATGGGAAACATGTCGGTGCAGGAGTACGCCAACCGCTACTAGGAGCCGATGAGGTACGTGCCAGACGACACCGACACGAGAAGAAGAAGGTCTACTGGTTCAGAAAGGGGCTACACAAGGGGATGGCACATCACTTGTCCGCACACGACTGCCCGACACTTCGCTCCATTATCGACAAGGCACTGATCGTGGAGAGGTCAAGGCTTGAGTACATGGAGGTTCGTGGAAGCAAGTCCAAGCGCACAGATCAGGCAGGACGTTCAGGACCACCTCAGAGGCAGAGGACAGGTTACGCTCAGGGCCACCAGTCACAGCAGAGGCACCACGTCTCTCAGTCTCAGCCGCAGAGCAGAGCTAACCCGGGCGGGAGTGGAGGTCAGAACAGCTGGAAACCGAGGCCACCACCGCAGTCAGCGGAGACGGATCCAAGGTGACTTGCTTCAACCGCCGTCGGGTTGGGCACAAGTCGTTTGAGTGTCCACGGCAGGCGCCACCGGGGAGTCGAACCGCGGCTCTCGGTTCCGGACCCCGGCCAAGCCACCGGCACCGGGAGGACAGCCACCCCGTACACGGCCAGAGGACCGCTCGGCCCGCCGCCTACACGAGGCCGTCGAACCACCTCACCGCCGAGGATGCGGCGGCCGCACCCGACGTCACACTTGGTGAGTTCCTTGTTGACTCGCTTTTGGCAACTATTTTGTTCGATACGGAGCTCGGTTTTCGTATATTTCTACCAAGTTTGTTAAATAAAGGTCTTTACCAACTAAGCCTCGACCAAGGGCTATCTTGACTAGCTCTCCGCTAGAGAGAAGAGGAGTACGTTAGAGTGCGGGGGAGTGAGGATGGTGTTTGAAGGGCAACAGTTCACGGCAGACTTGACAGTTTTGGAGTCTACCGGGATAGACGTGATCTTAGGGATGGATTGGTTGGCGAAGCACAACGGGATAGTCTCTTGCAACCCCAAAGTGATATAGCTAGAACACCCCAGTGGAACTATAGTGCGGATCGAGCCACAGAGTCCAAAGGTTGCTACGATGATGTGCAACATGAGTGGGAAAGAGATTGAAGAAATCCTAGTGGTCCGTGAGTTTCCGGACGTGTTCCCAGAGGAGCTTACGGAGCTACCCCCCGGACCGGACGTGGAGTTCGTGATTGAGCCGATGCGGGGGCGGGGCCCGTTGCAAAGAGTCCGTACCGGATGTCGTCGGACGAGCTGGACGAGTTGAGGAAACAGCTCAAGAAGCTGCTCGAGCAAGGGTTTGTTCGGCCGAGTGCCTCACCGTGGGGTTCACCAGTGCTCTTCGTGGAGAAGAAAGACGGCACCAAGAGAATGTGCATTGACTACTGCACGCTCAACTCGATGACAATCAAGAACAAGTACCCGCTACCCAGAATCGAGGATTTGCTGGATAGGCTCAAAAAGGCAAGGTTCTTCTCCAAGATCGACTTGAGGTCGGGCCACCACCGGATGAAGATCCGAGAGCAGGGATATACCCAAGACGACCTTCACCACACGTTACGGCTTGTACGAGTTCGTGGTGGTTTCTTTCGGGCTGACCAACGCCCCTGCTTACTTCATGAATTTGATGAACAAGGTCTTCTGGAAGAGTTGGACAGGTTTGTAGTGGTGTTTATCGATGATATCTTGATCTACTCGGAGACCACTGAGGAGCACGAGGAGCACCTGAGAGTCGTGCTAGAGAGGCTGAGGCAGCAGAAACTGTACGCTAAATTCAGCAAGTGCGAGTTCTGGATGGAGAAGGTCGCGTTCTTGGGACACGTGTTGTCAGCAGAGGGGATAGCCGTGGACCCGTCCAAGGTTGAGTCAGTGACCAAGTGGGAGCAGCCGTTAAACGTGACAGATGTCAGAAGCTTCCTAGGGTTGGCAGGTTACTACCGGAGGTTCATTGAGAACTTTTCCAAGATCGCCAAGCCGATGACAGAGTTGCTCAAGAACAACACAAAGTTCGAGTGGTCAGAAGCGTGTGAGAAGAGCTTTCAAGAGCTGAAAAAGAGACTCACCACAGCCCCAGTGCTTACCTTGCCAGATATCAAGAAAGACTTTGTGGTCTACTGTGACGCTTCAAAGCAAGGACTCGGATGTGTGCTGATGCAGGAAGGGAAAGTTGTAGCTTATGCTTCCAGGCAGCTGAAGAAACACGAGGAAAACTACCCGACACACGACTTGGAGCTGGCAGCTGTTGTGCATGCGCTCAAGATCTGGAGACACTACCTGATAGGGAACAAGTGTGAACTGTTTTCCGACCACAAGAGCCTGAAGTACTTCTTTACACAGACAGAGTTAAACATGAGGCGAGGCGATGGCCGGAGCCGATCAAGGACTACGACGTCGAGATCAACTACCACCCAGGCAAAGCTGACGTCGTGGCAGATGCACTGAGCCGGAAAACATATTGCAACAACCTCATGGTAAAAGAAGAGCAACCTGCCCTGCATGAAGAGCTAGAGAAACTGAGAATCGAAATTGTAGACCAAGGCCAAGTCAACATGATGCAAGTGACCTATGACCTGGAGGAACGAATCCGTACAGCCCAGTAGTCGTGTGCAGAAATCAAAGTTTTGCGAGAACTGATGAAACAGGGTAAAGCAGAGGACTACCGTGTTGATGAACAAGGCACCGTGTGGTTGAAAGAACGGATCTGTGTACCACAAGACAGGGCACTCCGGGAACAGATCATGAGGGAAGCTCACGACTCGAGGTACTCGATTCACCCGGGCAGCACCAAGATGTACAGAGATCTGAAGAACAGGTACTTGTGGAAGGACATGAAGAAGGATATAGCACACTACGTGGCCTGTTGCGACACCTGTAGCAGAGTAAAGATTGAACATCAAAAACCTGCTGGTTTGTTGAAGCCGTTGGCTATTCCTGTATGGAAGTTGGAGGACATTTCCATGAACTTTGTGGTGGGACTTCCTCGAACTCCAAAAGGAAACGACTCAGTTTGGGTCATAGTGGACAGGCTGACCAAAGTGGCTCACTTTGTGCCGGTGAAGACCCGGTACGCAACCGAGAAGTTGGCATAACTGTACGTAGAGCACATACTCAGGCTGCATGGGGCACCCAGAAGTATTTTATCTGATCGAGGGCCACAGTTTGTCTCCAAGTTTTGGCAGAGCTTCCACAAGCTTATGGGCACCACTCTTAGCTACAACACAGCTTTTCACCCACAGACAGATGGTCAGACGGAGAGGGTCAACCAGGTGTTGGAGGATATGCTACGAGCGTGTGCACTCACCTATGGCACCGATTGGGAGAGCAGTCTGCCGTTTGCAGAGTTCTCGTACAACAACAGCTTTCAAGCAAAGCAAGTCTCCGGATGGCACCCTTTGAGGCCCTTTACGGGCGGAAGTGCAGGACCCCGCTAGCTTGGTCAGAGGTGGAAGAACGGACACTGTTTGGGCCAGCAATCATTGAGGAAGCGGAGGAGAAAGTTGAGAAAGTTCGTGAGAACCTGAAGATTGCTCAAAGCCGTCAGAAGAGCTATCTTCGACAAGAGAAGGAGAGAGTTGACTTTTGCAGTTGGCGACCGAGTGTACTTGAAAGTCTCTCCGCTCCGAGGGACTAAAAGGTTCCTGGTGAAAGGAAAGCTGGCACCGAGGTACGTAGGACCGTACCCTATCACCCGAAGGATTGGGAGTTTGGCCTACCAGCTTGCGTTACCCGAGACAATGGCAGGAGTTCACCCAGTGTTTCACGTGTCACAGCTGAAGAAGAGCGAGAAGGCAGTGGAGGCAAAGCAAGTGCCCATGGAGTTGCTTGACTTGCAAGACAACCTGGAGTATGCAGAATATCCTGAGAAAATCTTGGACAGAGCTGTCAAGGAGACAAGGAGAACTACCATTCCTTTCTGTAGAGTGTTGTGGAGCAACCATACAGAGCGAGAAGCAACATGGGAGAAGGAAGCTGATCTCAGGAAAGAGTACCCTCACTTGTTCACAGAGGAGGTCGAGGACTAAATCTCGAGGACGAGATTCTCGGTGGTGGGGGAGAATGTAACAACCCAGGAATTTAGGTGTGTAAATTTTGCGAAAATTTAAAACTTTTTGCTTGGATGTGAGTGCTATCAATTTTTGAACCAAATTGCTAGCCCTTCTCTAAATTCTCCACCAATTTAGCCCATTTATAAAACATATATTTAAAATATGGTAAAATATGTGAGTTGGCTTTTCTCTGGTTCTTTGGAGTTCAAATGTGTGAAGTTTGAATTTGGGTGGGAATCAAATTCAAACTCCTTTTCAAACCCTAGTTCAAAGCATAATTCTTTAAATTGTAAAATGACAAACAAGTGCTTTGGGCCGTTTTCTCCTTTCCCTTGCTCTGCAGCGGCCCAACCCGTGCCATCATTCAGCCCACTAGCACGCACCACTTCACCCTCTCCTTTAGTCATTGACAAGCGGACCCCGCGTGTCAGCCATCCCTTTCTCCTCACCTACCCAACCGGCGCACCCAACCGGACCAGCGTCGCCGGTCCCGTCGCACCCGCTCGCGCGGCGCGGGCGCGGCCGAGCCGCCGGCCGACACGCACGCCGAGGGACCGGGCGACCGCGCGCGAACCGAGCCGGGGCCGGGGGAGGAAAAACCTCTTCGCCCCGCGCCTTGCCCCCTTGGTCCACGGTCGCGGAGAGAGAGAGAGGCCGCGCCGCCACGGGCACCGGGCGGTCCAAGCCGGGGGGGCAGCCCTGGGATTCCGCCTCGCCTTGGCGGCGCCGTGGGTTCAAAAGCGGGAGGAAGGCAAGAGGCAGTGCACAACGGCCACCAACCCACATTGGGGTTTTGCTCCTTCCCAGAGCAGCACCGCCGAAGGGGAAGAGGAAGGGGGGAAGGTGGGAGAAGAGGTGGAGGAGCGGTGGGGGCTGGTGAGCCGCGCCGCCGCCGCCGCGTCGCCGCCGTGGAGTGACGAGTTCGCGAGGAGCCGGCGAGGGGGGGGGCGCCGTACGTGACCGAGGAGGAGCCGGACCGGAGCAGAGGATCGAGCACCGCCGGGAGCGCCTGCTACGCCACGCCATCGACGCACGCGACCCGGCTTCGACTACACCGCCGACCCGCTGTGAGCGTCGTGGCCTTCTCCCTTTTCCCTGCGCCGTCTCCTTGCCTCGTCTCTGTGTGTGGGCGTGCCTTCGAGCCGCCAGTGACCGAGCGCGTCACGCCGCCGTCTCCCCATGGGCGACGCCGCGTCGCGTCTCGCCGGCGGGAGCCTCGGGGCCGTGGCTACCCCAAGCCGCGGTAACCCGGCGTTCTCGCCAAGTTCGGGTCCCGGCAAGTGTCTTGCGGGGGCTCGGGGGCTACCCCGCGCCGCGCCGTCGAGCACTACGCCGAACGCGCGTCGCGCCGCCGCCCGTTGTGCAGGAACGCCCTTTCCGCCGCGTCGCGTCTCTGGGCGAGCCGCCGCGGGGGCATGTGATGCCTTGCCGTGAACCGGCCTTCGTGCCGTGGGTATTCTTGCGGTGTGTGCCGGTGAGCGCGGGAGCCGGCCGGCCGCACCCACGCGCGCCATGGCCGTGGCCTCGCCACCAGTGGAGCTCAGCGCACGGGCGTTCCACGCCGCGTCTCGCGCGTGAGTTCCTTCCCAGACCGTGCAGGCCTTCGGGCTTTGGCTTGTCAATTCAGGGGCGGACTCGTCTGGGCGGCCAGAGCTCACCCCAGAGAACTGGACCGAGGCAGGGGACCCGTCGCGCCGTCGCGTGTGCGAACGCCGGGTGGTGTTCACCGCGCCGCCGCGCCGGGAACCTGAACGCCGTGCCGTGCTAGCGCCGTGAGCCGGGCTTCGGGCGCGAGGCGGCGGTCGATGCTAGCGCACCCCGCCGCAAGCCCGGACCGCCGCCGCCACCGTAGCCGGAGGGGAGGCTGCGCCGCCGTCGGGCGCGGCGTGCGCCTGGGGAAGGGGCAGGACCCCCTTTCCTGGAAGCGGCTGGGTAAGGGGCCGCTGGGCCTCATGTGGCACCCGGCCCATCTGGCTGCCGTGGAGGCCCACCGCGTGAACGAGGCCTGGACCAGGAGATCAGGGAGGGATAGAGGACTTTCCCCATCTGGGCCAGTTGGGTGCGCCGGTTGGGTAGGTGAGGAGAAAGGGATGGCTGACACGCGGGGTCCGCTTGTCAATGACTAAAGGAGAGGGTGAAGCGATGCGGGTTAGTGGGCTGAATGATGGCACGGGTTGGGCCGCTGCAGAGCAAGGGAAAGGAGAAAACGGCCCAAAGCACTTGTTTGTCATTTTACAATTTAAAGAATTATGCTTTGAACTAGGGTTTGAAAAGGAGTTTGAATTTGATTCCCACCCAAATTCATACTTCACACATTTGAACTCCAAAGAACCAGAGAAAAGCCAACTCACATATTTTACCATATTTTAAATATATGTTTTATAAATGGGCTAAATTGGTGGAGAATTTAGAGAACGGCTAGCAATTTGGTTCAAAAATTGATAGCACTCACATCCAAGCAAAAAGTTTTAAATTTTCGCAAAATTTACACACCTAAATTCCTGGGTTGTTACAGTTGAAAGAATCAAGAATCATAATGTCTTTGGTACTAAATGAGTCTACTGGAACAAAGAAAATGAAGATGGTATTGTGGTGATGAACAAGTCTAGAGTGGTTGCTCTCAAGTGGAGGGCTTGGATTTTGATGAAACTTTTGCTCCCGTAGCTAGACTTGAAGCTATAAGGATCTTGCTTGCTTATGCTTGTTATCGCAATATCAAGTTATATCAAATGGATGTCAAAAGTGCTTTCTTGAATGGGAAAATTAGTGAACTAGTGTATGTTGAGCAATCTCCCGATTTTGAAGATCCTACAAAGCCTAATCATGTGTACAAGCTTTCTAAGTCTTTATATGGGTTGAAACAACCTCCTCGTGCTTGGTATGAAAGGCTTAGGGATTTTCTTCTTTCAGAGGGTTTCAAAATTGGAAAGGTTGATACTACATTGTTCACCAAGAAGATTGGAAATGACATCTTTATTTATCAAATTTATGTTGATGATATTATATTTGGTTCAACAAATGAAGATTTTTGTAAAGAATTTGGAGAAATGATGTCTAGGGAATTTGAAATGTCTATGATTGGTGAATTGAGCTTCTTCCTTGGTCTTCAAATCAAACAATTGAATGAGGGCACATTTGTTTGCCAATCTAAATATGTGACGGACATCTTGAAGAAATTTGGCATGGAAGATGAATAACCCATCAAGACTCCTATGGCTACTAATGGACATCTTGATCTTGATGAGGAAGGTAAACTGGTTGATCTTAAGCTTTGTAGGTCTATGATTGCTAGTTTGCTTTACCTTACCACATCTAAGCCCAATATCATGTTTAGTGTATGCATCTGTGATAGATTTCAAGCCGCACCTAAAGAATGTCATTTGACCGCCGTAAAGCGCATAATGAGATATTTGAAGTATTCTCCTAACATTGGTCTTTGGTATCCAAAGGGTGCTCAATTTGAATTAGTTGGTTATTCAGACTCCGATTATGCCGGTTGCAAGGTTGATATAAAAAGTACTTCCGGTGGTTGTCAACTTCTTGGATGTTCTCTTGTATCTTGGTCAACAAAGAAGCAAAATTCTATGGCTCTTTCTACCGCCGAGGCGGAATATATCTCGACAAAAGTTGTTGTGCTCAATTGTTATGGATGAAGCAAACTCTTCTAGATTATGGGATGCAATTCAAGAAAAATCCTCTCTTATGTGATAATTAAAGTGCCATCAAGATTGCCAACAATCCGGTTCAACATTCTAGAACCAAGCATATTGATATTCGACATCATTTTCTTAGAGATCATGTGAGCAAAGGGGATATCAAGATTGATGGAGTGAGCACGGATGATCAATTAGTGGATATATTTATCAAGCCTTTGGATGAATCCCGTTTTTGCATATTGAGAAATGAGCTAAATGTCATTGACTTCTCAAATAGTCAAATGTGGCTTGAGAGCTAGCACATGTGTTTCTTCATATGCTTGATCTTTTTTTATCTATCTTAATCATGTCTTGCTTACTTTATGTTTTTGTTCTCTAATCTTTGTGAAGCTTGTTTTCGCATAATTGTCTTGTATTCTAACTACATTGCATCATATGGCAAGTTTCCATCGTGGTTTATGAGCAATGATCCCAAAATATTCATCATTCCAACCTTTATCTCAAAATATCTCTACCTGAAAAGAAAGGGGGATCGGAATATCTGTAGCAGCCAGGCGGACCGTCCGGCCTGACCAGGAGGACAGTTCACTGGTACAGCGTGGACTGTCCCTGCCGGTCGCAGGGGCGCGGGGAGGTACTGGATGCTCTGGAACTATTTTCGGACCATTTGCGTGCCTCCCGGACTGTCCGCAGGTGCACCGTGAATTGTCTGCGCAAGCCGCGCGC
The DNA here is from genome assembly GCA_947561735.1 of Cenchrus americanus. NCBI lineage: Eukaryota > Viridiplantae > Streptophyta > Magnoliopsida > Poales > Poaceae > Cenchrus > Cenchrus americanus. The sequence continues at coordinate 124,127,791 of OX387241.1, forward strand.
TAGTGGGGCCGGGGTTGTGAGGTTCTAAGTTAACAGGCATATCCCTTTCTTCTCAAACCCGACCATAGGCCCATCTTTCTATTTCTCTCTTGCTCTTGAGGTGAAAAGGAACCCCACCATGGGGATTTTGATTGGAGCACTCCCAGGACCGTCTGAGCACATCCACGGACTCTGCGCGAGGTTCTCCACCATGTCATCCGGGTATTTTTTCGAATAACTCACTCTCTCTCTCTCTCTCTCGGATTTTGAGCAAGAAGGTGGTTAGGGTTTGATGTTGTGATCTAAAAATCATTCATGGATTGAAGTTTTTGGCTGGGTGAATGTGTTTTGGTATACTCCTATGATAATATGGCTAAATTTTGGTCGACCAACACTTGGTATTTATGGAGTTATGGGGTTGGAATCATTGGACGCTACCGTTCACTCGTGGGTGCCAGTACGGACCAGGCGGACAGTCTGCCACTTCTGCGTGGACTGTCCGCGTGGCCCTGGTAGCTGCATTTGAGGCATGTGGAATTATGGCTTGGACTTGTACTCCACTAATTATTGCTATATATTGTTGATACTGATTCAAATACTTGATTTATGATAGTGCTCGCAACACTATTGCATCGATTACTAAGAAGGTCACTAAAAATGATACTTCAAAGAAGAAGAACAAGGATGTGGGCACATCTAAGAGGCACCGTAAAAATGATACATCCGAGGAAGAAGAGGAGCCTGATAATCCCAATGACAGTGATTTTGATCCGGCTGATTAAAGTGCAAGTGCCTCATTGATGGTAGATGAAGAGGAGATCAATCAAGGGGGAGGTAACATTGTTGATATCATTAACGTGCTTAATTACACAGTCCCTAGTTAGCGGTGGACCCAAAGGGAATTTGCTATTGCTAGGAATGCAAATGCCTATAATGATCCTCATGAGACATACAATCTATATTTCTGTACCACTGTGCAAGAACAAGCTTTCTTCAGTAGTTTAACGGATTGCACTGTGTTTGCTCATGAAAGGGATGATTTTGGATATGTTGAGTCTAAACCTGATTTAGCTCGTGTGGCCACTAAACTTGAGAATTAAGGCTTGAAACCTTTTCTTGAACATAGGTGTGATTGGAATGACACTACTATTAGACAATTTTATGCCACCTATGAGATGGATTTTGATGCAAAGAACATTAAGTGGATGACAGGAATAAGTGAATATGAAGCCACTTTTGCGGAGTTTGCAGCAGCAAATCATCTTGACTATGAATATTTCAGTGTTGGTGTCAATGTGTATAGTGAAGATATTCTTGAAAACACTGATGTTTTTTATGAGCCTGGTACACCTGCTTCATCTATGATGAACTGTCTAGCAACAGGGCTTCACCATCATCCTGTTGTCATCAATAACATCATAAGACACATTCATGCCTAAGATGGGAATAAGGACAAGGTTCAAGAAAACTATTGGAATGTGATAGACCATAAAATGAATGAAACTAGGTTTGATGTTGTGCTTCTTATTCTTGAGCAGATGATAGTCAAAAAGCATCTTGTCAAAGATAGCATGTACTTTGCTCCTTACATTATGTCTTTGATCAAGGCTAAGATTGGGTTCAATGGTCTATGTGATGTGAAGCATGACCTTTATCAACCTTTTTACAATGCCAAAGCTTTTCTCAACAAGCCATTGTCACCTTATGGGCAAGTTGCAGAGGGTCAAAATGTGGACGAAAATGTTGAGGAACATGTTAGTGATGATGACAATGCTAATGTTGATAACTTGGGTCATGTCAATGTTGATTAGGATGCTTATGCTATGCCACCTCCTCCTCTAGTTAAACCCATGCAGTCACAGTGGGAGCCTCCAGCTGTATACTTTGATTCACATTTCTCTAATATTTAGCAGTCAATGAATACCCAATTTCAGCAGATGCAATCCAGATTCAACTCCCATTTTGAGGCATATGGGCAGCAGATGAATGCTACATTTCAGACTATGCAGCAGGGTTTTCAGCAGCAAATTGACACTAGCCTTAACGCTTTTGGTCATTATGTCTATAACACCATGCATGAGCCCATCATGACAGGGTTGGATGATATGCAAACAAGCCTTCAGAATGGCCTCAGTGCTTTGAATGATAGATTTTCTGAGTTTTCAACTTCAGAGCAGTACCAGCAGATCTATGATCGTCAGACCCAGCTTGAGAGCAACTTCAACACATTGAACACAACTTTTGGGGATTTCATAGATCATTTTTATCACTACTACCCAACACCAGCTCCACCACCACAGTTCTGCCCCCCTCCGCCATTCTATCCTACTCCGTCGCCACCTCAGGATGACTAGACCTTTTGGTATTTGATACCAAACGGGGAGAAATTTGGAGGAGTGATGTGTGATCTTTAGGGGGAGCTCACTTCTTTGCATACATTTCGAAACTCTTGCATTGCCCTTGCTTGTTTAATTTCAGTCATACATGAACTTTGGTTTGATTGATAATTTGTGAGACTCTGTGGTTTGTGATGTGGTTGAGAACTAGAACTTGTGGTTGTTTATGTGATGATCTATGTTTGTGATTTTAATTTGTTTATCTTATGGCTTGTTCTAGTTCTTGTAGAGTTTTGAGGCTAACTACTATGCATAACTTTATTGGATATATATATGTGGTTGTTGCCTTGATCTCTATTTTGTAGGGGAAACTCCGTCAAAGTTACTATATCTATGCATATGTGTAGAAATCTAGTGAAAATTATATGCACATGTGTAGGGGCGGTTCTCTCTATTTCTTTGTTTTGGAGATATTCACTCTATCCTTGTATTGAATTTCTTTGAGAAGAGTAAGTGATTCCAAAACACAAAACCTTTGTTATATCACTCCTTTAAATGGTTGTCATCAATTATCAAAAAGGGGGAGATTGAAGGCATCTAGGCTCCTAATTCGTGTTTTGGTAATTAACGACAATAGTTGTGGACTAACATTTTTATTGAGATATAAGAATAGGTTAGTCCGATGAAATGATGAGTTCATGGGATATGAAAAAGGATGGCTTGTATGTCATGTGCTGGAAAGGAGCTAAAGGCAAAGGTAAAAGCTAGGGTTTTTATTTTCACTGGTCATAAGGTGATTGGAGGATGATAAATGACCAGATTTATAGGATAGATAGCCGTACTATCAAGAGGGATCAATTTCATTGGCTTGACTTTCCATAATGCCACTTTGATGAAGAATTTGCTTGCATTGGATTTAGATGAGTGACGATTCCATTTAATAAAAAAGTTTCATTGAAAATCTTGAGAAAAGTCAGTTTTCTGTTGTTGGGCGGACAGTCCGGGCCCTTCGGGCGGACGGTCCGCAGGCCTTTGGAGATTTATTTAGTATCTGAGGTTTTTGGCAAAGTTTTTTGAGAAGATTCTCTTCCGTGCTGACAATCCGCATGTCCTCCGCGGAAAGTCTGAATTTAACCCCGAATCGTACAAAATGGTACGCAGCTTGGGTGGATCGGGCGGACGGTCCGCGTCCTACCCGCAAACGGTCCGCGAGGCCCTGGTGGACAATCTGCGGGGTGGTGGCCCGAGACTGAAAAGCTGGTCATTCTGTTTTTTGCATATCTATCTTATTGCTAGACTCTTATCCGTGCATTATGTATCCCCACATCGGAGATCTCACAAACCTCGCCGGATATCCAGCCTTAAAACCAAATATCGTCTTTTGTGATTACCTCCTTGACCACAACCTATCGTTGAGAATGGATCGTCAATTCAAGGAAGAACGCAAGATGGTGCCAACATTGAAGATTTCAAGTATCTCTCCAAATGAAAAGTATTTTTGTTACCTACCTTATCTCCATCACCTCTTTGCTCGAGGATGAGCAAACGTCTAAGCATGGGGGAGGAGGTAGGTACAATGCAATTTTAGAGTTCAAAGGGGAGCAAATGAAAAAAATTGATGAGAAAGAAAAAGAAAAAATGAGAAAAAGAAAGAAATAAAATGAAAAAAGTGAGTATAAAGAAAAAAATGAGAAAAGAAAAAAATATGAGAATGTGTAAAAATAAAATAAAGTGAACTCCCCGGTTCTCTAAAGTGCATTAGTAATTTCAAGGTTTCAAGATTAAAAGATCCAAACTTATCTTTCCAACCATGTGCAATCTGATAACGAGGACTTCCTTTGTGCCTCGGGATCACTCTTTGCCATTTGCACATGTCCACCCATCTCAAGTGTGTGTATTTTTTCTCCCCTCCTTGGTTTAACATTTTTTTCCAATGACCTTTTTGATGAGTCTCGCTAAGACCATGAGAAGCTTGTCTTGTTTTGACAACATCTCATTTATAATATCTTGGTAGGACTAAACTTTCCCAAGAGCTCCATATAAAGCCTACAATTGAGGACCATGTGTGGTTCGAGGACCGGTGGATAGTGGCTTCCTTGTGTGATGAGTGATTGACAACGTTGTGTGGACTGATTCTTGGCTAAGTATTGCAGGTACAGGTTGCGGCTTGACTGGTGTTGGTGCAGGTGAAGAACAAGCGCGAAAGGTCGTCGCCGATGAGGCCTCCAGGTGTGGAGAAGACAAGTAGGCTTCGTTCGAGGGACCCAGTGGCCAGCGGGGTCAAGTGCGGGCCGCATGGTGGCACGAACAGCAAGATGAAGTCATGGACGGTTTCTTGGTAGAGCCTAAAAACCAAGGTCGAGCCGAGACTACGTGGGAGCCGAGTCATGAGTGGCGATTGGCGGAGGCTACACCGAGTTCGCGGGGTTTCCAGTGGTTCACCAGAAAACCACTGGGTTCCTTGGTTGATCCACAAAGCCAAGACCGAAGAACCGAAGACGGTGCCGCAAAGAAGCTGCGGACCGGTCCGACCGGTGAGAAGCACCGGTCCGACTGGTGTGTGACGACGCAGTCTGGAATCTTCGAAGCGGAGGACACGCGTCGGGATCGCAAGGCTTGCGTCGAGGCTAAGTAGGTCACGGTCGCTGGGCATCCGTCCGATGGAGAAAACTTGATGACTTCCAAAACCGCCCTTGAGGGGCTTGTATCCCTAGTTGTTAAGTAAGGGTATTTTAGACTTTCGATTGCCTTCATATAACCCATGAGGTGAGAGGATGGCAGCCATCTCTTGGAACCCTAGTTCATTTGATTTCCTATTTTCCCTTCTTATTTTCTTAGGATTTCCATAGGACTAGCTTGAGAGCTTCATGGTGAGATTTTGTGAGAGGGTTCATATGATCGGGTAGCAAGCTAGACCTTGTATGAACCTCCTTGGTATGTATAGATGATTCGGCATGGTTCCTCAAGTCTTTGTTGTGTTGTTCCCGGTTGTTCTTGGTGGTGATTTTCGAAGCCCTCTCTTGGCAGTTTTCGTGGAGTGTTTTCGGGACCTTGCTCTTGGGGATTTGATGGGGGAAGTTTGTGGGAACCCTTCGTGGTTCTTTGGCCTGTGATTCCCTCCCAAATCCGTGAGTTAAGGGGCTCGATTTTGGGGTTTTCGGTGTTCTAGGGTTAGAGGAGTTCTTGGCGGGATTTCTTCAATTCCTCTCGATTTGGCAAGTTTTGGTGGACAAAATCATGGCTATGGACTCATGAGATGTTCCTATTATCCCCAAAGTCTTGTTCAAGTCCGTGGAGCAATTCGGGAGATTGAAGTTTGGATTTGGAGGAGTTGACCCGCGGATGCTGTTCATCCCGAGCTACCCAGACTACACTGGTCTGACCGGTGCTCCTGACCGGTCTGACCGGCGCAAGTCACTTGTGGCATTTGCCTCGGGTGATGCTTGACTCATGTGTCTTCGAGTCTTGGTGCTGCTGGTCAGTTCTTGGTCTGTTTGGTGTTGTTTTGTTAGGTTTGTGTAGGGTTTTCCTTCCTTGCAGTTTGTGTTCTTGGGGGTGCTTTTGTTCCAGGGCCTAGTGAAGTCATTGAGGCTCTCTAGAACAATTGTTGTGTGGTTGCTGCAGCCACCGGCCTGACCGGCTCTGTCCACCGGTCTGACCGGCGCAGGCCATCGGTCTGACCAGTGTAGCACAGGCAGCAAGCCGTGCAAGTTTCCGCTGTGCGTGTTGGTGTGTTTTGGCTCGGAAGGTTGTTTGTTGGTTCCTAGGTCCAGTAGCACTTCAGTGGCTGTGTGGACTTGGACAACTTAGGTAGTGAGTCGGAGACGTGTGTTGGAAGCCGTGTTCGTCTTGTTGGAGTTTCCATCTCCTTCGATAAGAATTTTTATCGGCTCCCATTTACCCCCCCCCCCCCTCTCTGGTTCGCCGTTTCGGTCCTTCAAGTGGTATCAGAGCCGGTTCGGATCTTTATTGACTCTAACCAGTCTAAGATCCAAGGATGGCGTGCTAGGAACGGGGTTCGGGTCCTCCACACTTCGATGGAAAGAACTACCACATGTGGAGTAAGCGGATGGTAGCGTTTCTCCGCGGAAAGGGTCAAATCCTTTGGGATGTCACGGTGGACACAGGCTATGTCTAGCCGATGAACTTCCTTGCTCCAGGATCGAGGGACATGTTCGATGCCAACAAAAAGGCGGTCGAGTACTTGTTTCATGCTTTGTGTCAGCCTGAGTTTGATCAGGTACACACCGAGCACTTGGCTTGTAGAATTTGGTTGGTGTTGAAGGAGGCTCATGTTGGGAATGCCCAGGTTCAGGCTCGGATGTATGAGACCTACCAGAGAGAGTACGAGAACTTCACTAATCTCCCCGGTGAGTCCATCGATGCCTTGTCTCAGAGGTTCACGGTGGTTGTGTACAACATGAGGGCCAATGTGGATGTGCTCCCGTACAATGATCATGATAGAGCTGTCAAGCTCTTACACTCTTTGGATCGTACGATTTGGGGTAGAAGTTCGAGGCCATTGTTGAGTCGGAGAAGTATGACACTCTGACGGTGAACGAGCTGTTCTCGAAGCTCAAGTCGGCTGAGGTGGATAGGGGCATGACAGCCAAGCTCGAGGGCCCGACTGACTCTCATAGTCTTGCCCTCATTGGTGGTTCGAAAGGAAAGGTTAACACTAACCCATCCACCAGGATGTTCTCTTTGTCCTCTTTGATGTCTATGCCAGATGAGGAGTTCGATGTGCTTGGAGAGGACGAGCTAGTGTTGCTCATGAGGAGGTTCAAGAGGCTGCACGAGAACCGGGTGAACATGAGGAGGAACACGAGGACCTGGTTCCAGTGCGGCAAGCCGGGACACTTCGTCGCCGACTGCCCGGAGAAGGTCGAGAACAAGGATGGCTACAAGCACAAGGATGGCTACAAGCACAAGTCAAGAACAGATGGCAAGTAACGGTCGAGGCGCGACCACAAGAGCAAGCACAAGAACAAGTACAAGGACGAGCGATGATCAAGGAAGAAAGAGAGCCGAGGCAAGGCCCGAGCGATGGTTGGAGCGAGCGATGTTGACTCCAGTTCCTCGTACTCCACCTCGAGCTCGAGCAGTAGTGAAGATGAAGGTGATCTTCACAAGAGCAGGAAGTCGTCCAAGAACCTGAGCGGGCTGAGCTGCTTCGCGAGAGACGACTTCTGCACCATGGCGCTGACTCGGACTCTGATTCCGATGGCGAGGTGCGTGATGAACTCCCCTTCTTGCGTCAGGAGAATGAATGGCTTGGCTTGTTGCTTGATAATCGTGATGACATGCTTAGATATGCTAAGAAAATGAGGAAAGAGCTTATGGCTTCACTCGAGGATGCTAGGACTAGAGTGGCTGAGCTAGAAACACAGAATTTGGATGCTAAACTTGAAATTGACTCTCTGAAAGCTTCACCTGTTGTTTCCGATGATGTTGAATGTGCTGATTGCTCTGTTTTCCTTGTTGGTCTTGCCTTGTTTAAGGAAAAGCATGCCTCCAAGTGTGAGGAACTATATGTGCTTAGGGTTGAAGTGGCTGAGCTTAAATCTAGATCTTCTTTGCTAGGTGCCTGCACTTCTTGCCCTGTCTTGCATGCTAAAATTGATGAGATGCATGTTTACACTGCTTCCCTTGAGGCTAAGCTGAAAGAACCAATTCCTACATCTTGCTCTACCTGTGAAATGCATGCTTTGAAGAATTTGGAACTTACACATTATGTTGATCGCTTGCAGGTGAGAATGATGAGCTGAGAAAGTTGATGGGTTGTTTGTATGGTCATGAGCCTCAGTTGAGGATAATGATTGAGACATTCAAGAGGCAGGATGGTGAGGGACTTGGGGCAAACAAGGTTGGTGAGGGAAGTGGAGAGAATATCCCAGAGCCACCAAAAACCCACCACAAAAATGATTTCCCTCCCAAACCTAACCATCTTAGGAACCGACTAGACACAACCCCAGCTCCACCTGTGTTTCCACCACAAACAAATGATTTTCAGAAGCCTATCAAGTTTGTTAGCACTTCCGGGAAAGTGTTCTCTGGGAAAGAGAGTGAGAAGGCTAGTGAGGAGAAACCCGTGGAGAAGTCGAGTGGCGAGAAACCAAGTGAGCAGCCCCAACCCAAGCCTAAACCTAAGCTTGTGAGGTTTCATTGTGGCTATTGTGGGAGAGATGGCCATAAGGATGAGTTTTGCTTTAAGAGGAAGCGAGAGGAGAGAACGGCGAAGGAGTGGGCTAACAAGGACAAGTACCACCCTTCTGATGGAGAGCAGCCCCGACCCAAGCCTAAACCTAAGCTTGTGAGGTTTCATTGTGGCTATTGTGGGAGAGATGGCCATAAGGATGAGTTTTTCTTTAAGAGGAAGCGAGGGGAGAGAATGGCGAAGGAGTGGGCTAACAAGGACAAGTACCACCCTTCTGATGGTGTACTTGAGCCTCGTGCGCAGATGCCCAGGGCCAAGGAGAGTATGAGGACAGTTCCGACTTGGGGAGAGAAAAAGGCTATTGGAGGTGCTGCTGGCCGGGCTACACCGGTCAGACCGGTGACGGGCACCGGTCGGACGGTGCGGTGCTCCGGACGAGCGCGAGCTTGGGTTTCGTGCTCGTACAGGTGCGAGGTTTGGTTCTGGAGGTCGTGGTTCTGGTGATTGGGCTGGAGAGTTTGCAGGAGGTCAGATTGCTAGACGTTCTACCCCTCGTGCTCAATACGGGGATGGGAGGATCTATAGCTTTGAGATGGAGAGGAGGGACAGCCCATGGTGGTTTTGGTCCTTCTCCAGGTAGAGAGGGTTGGTTTCCTCATGGTGGTTACCGTGGTGGTGTTCGTGGAGGTAGCTTTGGTAGGAAAGATGGTTTGGTTTGTGCTAACCCCACTTTCGAGCAAATGGCTTGGCATTGGTTTTACTCTTTTGGTACTAACCCCAGTGCTGAGTCGTTTGTTCGCTCACGTGCTCGTTTTTGAATTTCAGGTTGGAGACTTGAAGAACATTTGGTTGATTGACTTCGGTTGCTCGAGGCATATGACCGGAGACAAGGGGTGGTTCTCAAGTCTCGTCCCGGTGGTGACAAGGAGGTACATCACTTTTGGGACAATGGGCATGGGCGTGTGCTTTCAGAAGGTGAGATTAAGGTGAGTGACAAGATCACTCTCAGGCGTGTGGCTCTTGTTCAATCGCTTGGATATAATTTCCTTTATGTGTCCCAGCTGTTGGATGAGGGTTTTGAGGTGTTGTTTCGGCCCGGTGGTTCTCATATTTTGGACTCTCGGGGGGACCTTGTCTGTATGGTCGTTCCCAAGGGTCAGGTGTTTCGAGCTGATTTTTCTCAGTCTTCTGGTGTGGAGCGTTGTTTCTTGGCTGGTTCTTCAAGTGAGTTGTGGAAGTGGCATAGGAAGTTGGGTCACTTGATCTTTGACCTTTTGTCTCGCTTGAGTAAACTCAATTTGGTCCGAGGATTGCCACGATTGAGGCTTGAGAAAGAGTTGGTTTGTGCGCCGTGTAGGCATGCCAAGATGCTAGCCTCTTCTCACCCGCCTCTCACCGATGTGATGACTGAGCGTCCATGCGAGCTGCTCCTTATGAACCTTGTTGGCCCAGCTCGTGTGCGATTTGCGGGTGGGAAGTGGTATGTCCTTGTTGTGGTGGACGATTACTCTCGGTATGCGTGGGTGTTTTTTCTTGAGGATAAGGGGGAGACGTTTGGTTTTGTTCGAGACCTTGTCTTGAGGTTGAGGAACGAGAGGCACGGAGATGCCATACGAGCAATCCACAATGACAATGGCTCAGAATTCAGAAATTCTCGTTTTGAAACCTTTTGCCATGACTTGGGTCTTGAACACCAGTTTTCAAGTCCGTATACGCCTCCCCAAAATGGTGTTGTGGAAAGGAAAAATAGGACCTTGTGTGAGATGGCTCGGACGATGCTTGATGAGCAAAGGACTCCAAGAAGGTTCTGGGCTGAGGCGGTGAACACCGCGTGCTGTGTCAAAGAGGATCTACCTCAGAGTGCATAAGAAGAAAACCTGCTACGAATTGATGCACGGTCGCACACCCAAGGTGAGTCACTTCCATGTATTTGGTTGCAAGTGCTTTATTCTGAAGAAAGGGAAGAAGTTGGATAAGTTTGAGGCTAGGTCGGTCGATGGTATTTTTTGGTTATGCATCTCATTCTAAAGCATATCGTGTGCTCAATCTTGAAACTAACCAAATCGTGGAGACTTGCGAGGTAACCTTCGACGAGACACAGCCACATAGTGAGCTTGTCTTTGAGTGTGCAGGTGATGATGAGCTTGGCGTAGAGATCTTTCAGGAGGAGGAGCATGAACATGGAGATGATGAAGATGGTGGTGTGGTACCCCCGGCTGAACATGTACCTACTACTTCGACTACAGTGGTGGAAGGCCCCTCTCCTACACCTACGACGATGAATCAAGATTGAGGAGAAGCTACAGTTGAGGGGGAGGTAGCATCAAGGCGAGAACCTCCCCGACGAGTACAAGTGGATCACCCAGCTTCAAGGATCATCGGCGACATGAATGAACGTACTACATGGTCGAGGGTTTGGAACAATTCTCATTTTGCTCATGCTGCATTTGTTGCCACCTTTGAACCCAAAGACACTGGACACGCACTATCTGATCATAATTGGGTTAATTCGATGCATGAGAAGTTGGAGAACTTTGAGAGGAATCTGGTTTGGGAATTGGTTGATCCTCCCCTAGGGTGTAAGCCGATTGGTACAAAGTGGGTGTGGAAGAACAAAGAAGGAGAGAAAGGTGAAGTGGTGAGAAACAAGTCAAGACTTGTTGCTCAGAGGTTCAGTCAGAAGGAGGGGATCGACTACGAGGAGACCTTTGCTCTCGTAGCCCATTTGGAGGTGATAAGGATCCTTCTAGCCTTTTCTGTGGCTAAAGGGTTCAAGTTGCACCAAATGGATGTGAAGAGTGCTTTCCTAAATGGTGTGTTGGAGGAAGAAGTGTATGTGAGGCAACCACCGGGGTTTGAGAGTGAGCAGTACCCCTACCGGTTGTACAAGTTGAGGAAGGCGCTTTATGGGTTGAAGCAGGCACCTAGAGCTTGGTATGGTAGGTTGAGGGGATTCTTATTCGAGAGAGTTTTTGAGATGGGGAAGGTCGATCAGACCTTGTTTCTTCTTTGGCAGGGCAGAGATATCCTGATTGTGCAGGTGTACGTGGATGATATTGTCTTTGGTGGCTTGTCTAACTCTCTTGTTGCAAGGTTTGCAGATGATATGAGCAGGGAATTTGAGATGAGCATGATGGGTGAGTTGCAGTTTTTTCTCGGGCTACAAATCAAGCAATCAAATGAAGGAACGTTTGTGCACTAAACTAAGTACACCAAGGACATTGTGAGGAAGTTCAAGATGGAGGACTCCAAGGATATGACGACGCCAATGAGTACGACTACAGCTCTTGATGCGGATGAGGAAGGTGAACACGTGGACCAGAAGGAGTACCGAAGCATGATCGGGTCACTCCTGTACTTGACGGCGACGAGGCCGGACATCCAATTCTCGGTATGTCTGTGTGCTCGTTTTCAAGCGTCTCCGAGGACTTCGCATCGACAAGCCATGAAGTGAATTTTCAGGTACTTGCGTCACACCCCCGACTTCGGCCTTTGGTACCCCGCGTCCTCTTCTTTGGCTCTTCATGGTTTTTCGGATCCGGATTTTGCCGGGTGTCGGTTGGATAGGAAGTCTACTTCTGGGACTTGCCAGTTTTTGGGATCTTCTTTGGTGTCTTGGTCTTCCCGCAAACAAACGAGTGTTGCTCAATCCACTACCGAGGCAGAGTACGTTGCCGCTTCTAGTTGTTGCTCTCAGCACCTTTGGATCACATACACCATGAGTGACTTTGGTGAGGAGTATACCCATGTCCCACTTCAATGTGATAGCACCAGTACCATAAGCGTTGCAAAGAACCCAGTGCTTCATTCCAAAACCAAGCACATTGAAGTGAGGTATCATTTTCTGAGAGACAACGTAGAGAAAGGAAAGATAACCTTGATCCATGTACCCACACATTACCAACTAGCCGATATTTTCACCAAACCCCTAGATCAAGCAACTTTCACTCGTTTGCGGGGGGCGCTTGGTGTGTATTTGATTTCTTGAGTTGGGTGTGTGGGAGCTCCTTTGTAGCATATGTATAGTTTCCTTTGTGCATTTCTAGCATTTGGCATGGCATATGTAACATGATGTATAGTGTGAAAACCCGCCCAGGAAAATACCGTACTATCACCTAACCCCGATCCACCTTGGTCATTAAGCCATAGTAAAGTATCATCCTGTCGTTGGTTGCTGGGTTAGCGCCCGGTAAATCACTTGGACATCGAACAGAGGATCGACACATGCATTAAAACTCACGCGAAGGCGAGTCCAGAGTACAACATGAATTAAACATTTTATTACAAACCAATGTTCCTGACATGGAGTAAAGGTTCAGAGTTCGAAAATACAACGGAAATGATTTAAACTAGCGCAACGGTGAACATCACAGGAGGCCATCCGTGATGTCCTTACTTGTCGTCACCTTTCCGATCAATCACACCTGCAACAACAGTTTTAAAGCAAGGCTGGGTATACTAATACTCAGCAAGACTTAACCGTCGGGTGATGACTACATCACCAACCTCTTGACATGAAAGGCTTTTGGCCGGTGGAGTTTCTTTTGCCGAAACAGCTGCTAAGAGTAGATCCTTACTTTCCAAATTTTAGCACAAGTTCTAGTTGATTACCATTTCTAAATGTGCCATCTAATCCAATCAAGAATTGGACAAGCAATTACTCCATACAACAATATTTCTCGAGTTCCATCATTATGGGATATCATGGCCAGTTGATTAAGCAGTCTCGGATAACGGTGAGAGGCCGACAATCGATTGATTTAAACCTTGCAAGGTAGACCTAAACACACGGTAGGCTGTCCCCGCGAGAACAACTGTCCCAGGCCGTCCCCAAAAATCCTCGGGTTGGGATCGAATCTTACAGTCCCTAGTGCAGGCTATCCGGCATACCCCGCGAGATACCCGAAGTCACCATACACCACCCTTCCCGGTAGCTAGCCGGCAAGGAGATTTCTCAAGAGTAGTAATAGTAGGATCCCGTGCCGCCTAATTAAGGTACTAGGCTTACCGGCCCCATAACCGGCGAATGTTTAGTACGTTCAAAAGCTTAGCCCACATAACCACTGGACCGGAGCCCAATCCCATGCTCTTACCACATGAGCAATCCATTTAAGGATATCTTATGATTCCTATCTAGGAACCTATTCTCGCGAGTGACGAACATCACTTGACTTCTATCGGGTCCTATAGCATAGCAGCTATCGACCTAGCATACTAGTGATAGAGCACAGGTACTTAAGGATCATGCATCTAGGGTTTCAAATCAACTCCTAAATGTAAATACACAATCATAGCAAACATAATTGCATAATTTTAAAAGACGGGGTTAATGATCCGGGGCTTGCCTTCGCTGGCAAGGTTGTCATTGGGCCCTTCTGGACTTGGGTCCAGCTCTTGAGCTACGTTTACGCACGGCAGCTCTTTGTCGGCTCCTTCGTCTCCTCCTTCCGGCACGAGCGTACGTCTACTGGCGGAAAGATCTACACGAAGATGCAAATGCAAGATTTATTCAATGGTTTCTACTTTAATCACTTACAAAACACATTGGCAATCAAGGGGTGCATTTGTTGGGCACATTCACCTAGATAAGAATACATTCAGCATACTCTTTCATAAAGGAACAATATGCAACTCTTTATTAATTATTATTTTTTACGGTGATTGTGTACATATATATGTAAATAATTTAATTTAAAATCACCAACAGTAGTGGGTAGGTATATTTAACCTTTTTAACATAATTTGCAACCAACCTCAAGTTAACATGGGTGGTTTGGTGATTTCTCTTTTAAGGAGGTTATTGGTTGTACATGGGTTATTCTTTTATCGCACAATTGAATAAAGGTTTCTTTGTACTTGTCATTTCATGTGAGAGCTTTAGTCCTTTTCCTTTCATAAGCAAAGATATGAATAATATTTTTACCCATGAATTAATTCATTATCAGTAATGAGAATTAATTATCTTTTAATTGAATTAGATAGTACTTTCAAAAAGAAAAAGAATTAAATAAGGATTTTTCTTTAATTAATTTCTCCTTAATATCAAAAGGGCTTTTAAGCTTTTTATTAAGCAATTAAATTACCAAAAATTAATGTAGTGTTTCTTAAGCCTCCTTGCACCTATCCTTGTCCATTGGACCCACATGTAAGTGTTGGATGCTAGGAAATTAAAGATTATGGAAAATAACAAAGACTAGCTAGTGATTCAATTTAAATGCATACCAAAAATAAATAAGCCTCAAAATGATCCAAACTTTCTTATGCATGCTCTCTGGTCCTAAACAAGCCTAAAGAACCAGCATGTTCACATAAAAACACTACTGATCTTAGCTTATTAATTTACAAAGGAAAACATGCATAAATCAAGAATAATTATTTCTGTTAATCCAAAAATCATGATTAATTCACAATATGTGTATATTGACATTACAATACAGTGTGCGCAAGTTGAGCTCAAAAACATAAATATATTTATAAGGAAAAATCATTTATGCAGATCTTCGAGAAATAGAAAAACATTTTTAGAACAAGATTTACATTATAAATTTGTGCAATGTTTGGCATAGGAGCTAGTCATGACCTAGCACACAACATATCCAAAAATTAGCTATAGAAGATTTAAGGTTTTTCAGATATTGCAGATCTAGGGTTTTCACATTTGTATTTTTCAAGCAAAAACTAAAAGGAATTAGCTCAGGCAAAAATAACAAAAGTTGTAGAACAATTCACCATGAATCCAACGAAATTGGCCTTGCATTTTTCTGATTTCTCTGTGATTTTCTACGCAATTTACAATAATCAGCCAAAGGGTTTTACTATTGGAGTTACCCTTTTGCAGTTAGGCCCCTGAGAAGAATCACTGCTTTGCAATGTAGCCCTTGGGGCGCGGTGGCCGGCGCGGCTGGGCCAATTCCGGCGAGCCCGCCGGAGCTCGCGGCCGGGGAAGGGGCCGGGGAGGGTCCTACGGGGCACTAGGGGTTGATTTGCACCGGTTTTGGGGGGGGGGGGGGGGCGGGCGTGCGCGCCGCGTGGGCTCAACGGCGGCGGCGGGCGGCGGCGCCGCACGCCCCGTTCGGCGAGGCCGGCGCCCGCGCGCAGGCAAGACGCGGCGGGGTTAGCTACGGGGGAGGCCGGGGGAGGGGCTTGGTTGGCTTGCACGGGCCGCGGGGTCTAGAGGTGATGTGGCTTGGCGGCCGGCGCCCATGGCGCGGCGGTGGCGACGGCCGCGCGCGGCTCGGTGTCCCGAACGGCGCGAGGGAGGGCGCAGGCGACCGAGGGCTATAAAAGCGCAGCGCCCAGCCTAGGGAGCGAGGAGGACAGGGGAGTACCGCGGTGGGCAGCTCGTGTACGGCGTCGGGCAGGAGGACTGTGGCGAGGATGTACGGGGCGCGCGTTCGGGGCACGGGCGGGCGGGCGGCGCGGGCTCGGGCGCCTCGGCGTGCGTGTCGCCTCGGGAAGGCGCCACGCCCGGGGAAGGCGCGCCTCGGGCGACGCACCGCCCCGGGGGCGCGGGCCGGCGGCGCCGCACGCGTGCTTTGAGCGCGCGGGCGCGGCGACGTCGCGGGGTGGCGTCGGCCGGGCCGGAAAAAGTTTAGAGTGCCCCTGTTTGAACGTGTCAAACTCCAAAAAGTTGAAGAAAAGTGCACCAAACAATGAATAGGAAAGTTGTAGATCTAACTACCCTCTACAACTTTCAAAAAGGCCATATAGTGTTTTTCTCGACGGATTTTGCAGGAACGTTGTGCCAACTTTGAATGTCGACCTGTTCTGGAAAACAGGGGGTACTGTTAGTCGATCGAGTTTTTCACCAATTTCCACTCAAAATTTGAAATGCCAATCTACATGAAAGTTGTGTCCCTCAACAAGATCTACAACTTCCATAAAGGTAGAATTTTAAGTGTTTAGGTGAATTTTGGAGAACGCGGCAAAAGTTCCGGACGACATTCGCTGACGTCAACGGTTAAGACGGTTTTGACCGTGCCTTTGACCAAGGGTCCACTACAGGTGTGTGTAGGTTTGGTCAAGGGGTTCATTAGGGTTCATTGGCGAGGTTTTCGAGTGATGACCCAGGTTGAACTAGGTATGACGGGTGTTTGACTGGTTTGACTCGGCTGATCCGGTCATTAGCGTTAATGACGGTAATTAAAAACCTGGGGTGTCACAGCCTACCCCCCTTAAGAAGAATCTCATCCCGAGATTCGAAATTACAAGGGGAGGTGAGGAATTATTCTGGGATAGAGGTGTACCCATAGAGTTAATCTGATCTGGCTCTCCTTGAATACTCAGGTGCTTGTCTTGAGCACACTTAGCTGCTCCGAGGTTCTGAACCTGAAGTTGGTGATTTGGACAATCACGTCTGTAATGTCCGGGTTGTCTACATTTGTGACACAAATACGGTGAAAACTCTCCAGGCTTGGAGATTTGTTGCTGGGCTTTCTTGATAAGGCGAAGCCTCTTCCTCTCCTTTTTCTTTGCCCTCTTCGCGGTTCGCGAAGGTGTTTCATTGGCAGGGAGTTGAGTGGTCTTGTTAGTGCTACATCTTCGTTTGCCCTTGTGCGGATGGGTCTCCGTACCGGTAATTTCCCACTCACTTACATCTATCTCAGATAGTTCTCGTTTACTGCCTTTATTTGCCCTCTCTTCTGCCCTAAGATCTATTGGTAGCCGAGAAGGTGGTAATATTGAGTCGGAGGCTTGCGGTTGGTCTTGATTAACATACTCCTCCAACCGATTGAACAAAAGGGCTTGTTCGACCATAGAGACAGATAAGGACTGAGAGAGACTGTCTGCCAAACTATTCTGATATGGTTTCCCATAACGTCCTTGGATAACATCGTACACCATCTGGCTCAGCACGGAATTCTGCCCTTCTAACAGTTGAGTTGCGCCGACAATGGCGTTTATGTCCCTCTGGGTGGGTACTTCGGGTGAACAGGGCTTGGAAGGTTGAAGCTTCGATTGCATCGGTGGCATTTGTTGTAGTTGTTGAGCCATTTGCTGTTGTGTCTGCAGGAGCTGGCACAACACTTCGGTATGTGCTGCTACGAAAGCTTCGGTCAACATTGTGGGCGGCGGTAGCGTAGGATCGCCACTACCCGATGCATCAAAACCATTGGGGTTATTCCATGCCGGTCGGAACATCTGAAAATTTAAGTCCCTAATTAGCACATGCTCGGAATCTCACCCATAAGCTTATAATTCGAACATATTCTACGAGACTCGTTCACGGTAAGCAATGCAAACCGGACATCCAAAAGTCACAATATCAAATTGGTAAAGCTTTGTCCACACATCCCATGATCGGGAATGCAGGTGGAACAAAAAGGTACAAGGTGTGTCCTCTTACTACCTCATCGCCGTTCATGAGGAAGCGGACGATGAATGTGCACATGCACAACTAATAGCAGACATAATCCTCCTACGATACAGAGGTACATCCCTAACAATGTCCAGCGAAACGACTCGAGCTCTTCCGAAGACGGAGTCATGGGTGGCAGCTTGGATTGATTTCTGCTTTCGGTCTACTCCGAGCTTCTTCTTGACGTCGGAAATGAAGACGGAGAGCAGTTTGCTCAGGAAGATTGAAGTAGCTGGGAGAGGTGCTCTAGTGGAAAGTGGCCAGGCCAGCTAGAAGAAGAACAAGAACAGTGATACTGCCGAGCTTGGACGGAACATGAGCTTTCGTATCAGCGGTTCCGGTTAAACGGTTCCATTTTATAACCGCTGTGAGGTCAGAATCGCCGCCTGACCCGCTCGGTTATCCGGTGTATACAACACGGAGCTCGACAAGTTCAGCTCACGCGATCACGGCGTCATGAATACGGTTGCGGAAATCGATGGTAGAGCGACATCATGGCGTCGTATGACAGTGATACTGATGACGATGGGGCTCAACGGTCTAAATAATCGACCGTGATGGGGAGCAAAACGAGAAAAGTTCAGTGTACAACACTTTCTGTTCGCGATAGCAACAGAGAGAGGGGTAGCAAAAGCTTCGATCGATCCTAGGCGTACTTCCTCGCTCGATTCTGAGGATTTGAAGGTTATGAGCACGGACCAAGAACGAATACACGATGGATGACTTTTCCACACTGACTATTCGAGAACCTTGACTGCTCAAAAGAATTCCTACGTCTAAGGCCTCCGCTTGGCTGGCAGAAAAGGGATCTGATGCTACGAGGTCGTCGGAATTGGCGGCGTGATGCCAAGCCGATCGGACTTTCCAAAAGAGCATTATGAGGAAAAGGAAGGCTAACAAAAGAGTTCCCATATCCCCTGTACGAAGATGACTTCAAGTGGGAACTTCAAGGAATAATCTTGCTCACACCTTTACTTATTTCGCAAATTTTGAGGTTTTGACACTCGTTGTTTTGAAAGTGCAATACTTTTCAAAGTTGATGCAATGCATCTGTTTGTGCGGTATGGTGCTCATGATGCACGTTAGAATGACTCGGTTACCCATATGCGTTGATGATTGGAAGGGCAATAATAGTAGGGAGAGGATCTGTGTGACGAATTGCTATCTCACAACCAAGATACCTAGCGCGCTCCTAGTGGCAGTCGTGTGGCTGCAGCACACACGATACCCTAGGTTCCGTCGCGGAACCTTTGACTATGGGGTAACATTGTCACCAATCAAGAGAGGTAGAGTAGGGGTACGTAGTTTCATGCAAATGCACATTAGTATACGCATGCTTCCCAAATGCATATGCTATGCAGCGCATGCTCAAAAGCAACATTTGAATTTAAATCACAAGGTTTGAGCAAGACCAAAAGAAACAAATTCAGGATTTAGGAATCGATTGGATCTTTGACTGGCACAAAATTCGTGGAGTACGGATCTTGATTGATCACAACTTAGCATAAGTAATGCCTTACGAACATCATTACGGAACGAGGTGTTTAATCAAGGCACTACATCGATGAGGGTTTTCAGAATTACCAAACAACACTTGGAATACAAGGCAGACTAGCTGCAATGACAAGGTTCCTAGTTCAACTAACCGCAAACTAACCAAGAGCGGTTGCGGTACACTAGGGTTTTCTTACAACACTACACTCTTACGACCCAGAACTTTATTCCCAATGGACCAACTTCCGAGGGTGGGATCTTCCATGCTGAAGGACTATGGTGACTCGGGTCCAGACTCAATTCCAGATTCACCTTGGATATCTTCAACATCTTCTTCTTGCGCTGGTCCAGGAATGACAGGTTCTGGGGGTGGAACGGCTAGAGCTTCTAGTTGGTATTCTAGTTCAAGCATATACTGATCGTTATGCTGCAACAAGAAATTCTGCTCATGGATGATCTCGGTTAACTCTTGTATCTTGGCCTTGTTTTTGCGTCTTTCCTTCTTGAGATTAGCGATCATTGCTCGGGCTTCCTTCAACGCTTGAGCTGAACACTCCACTTCCTTAACTTTGTATCTATAGATCTGATGTCTATAGAATACGCTTTCTCCCACCATTCGTTGGTAGGTGTCGTACATGGCTTCTGAAAAGCGGACTGAGGTGACAAGGTCAGGACTATAGTGAGAGTTGCTCTGGGCTGGGAGGATAGTTTCTCGTTCACCACCCGACGCAATGTGTCGCTCGGGTACCGAAATTACTTTGGCTACAGAGTTGGCTATCTCGGCAGGGTGCTTTCCACAGAAAGTTGTGAGTGCTTCGAGAGCAGCCTTCTGCACTGTGTCGGACAAGTTTCTTCCGTGGGCCGTACACTCCCACTCATCAAGCAGGATGGGTCGGGCACACTGAAATCTTCACCTTCACTTCACAACGAAGGAGTTGGCCTGTGGCCATGACCTCGCGTGTCGAGTACTCTGGGTAAGTGGTGTACCCAAAGTCCTTCAGGGTGTCCCACAAAAGTGCAGGAAAACCATCCTCCTCGAGGTAGTTCACGAGAGTCCATGATTCCACATCAGCCGACGTAGAGCCAGCGTTGTCCATCTGGACATAACGACAAAAGTGAGAATCAGGCGGGTGCGAGTGTACAAAGGTAACTCGATCCACGAATACGGGTAGGGGTTAAGGTGTGGGGTCCTTAAGTGTACCAAAATACCATCGTATGCGGAGCTCTCGCGAACAGGCATACCAATGATACAAGGTCTGACAATCGGACACCGAACATCCTACTCAAACCAGAGTCCAACACTTCCCAAATTTGCGTAGCAACTTAGCAAGGTTATGAAACATAAGTTGGGTACGCAAGGCTGAGCTAGAGAACTAGGAAGGTGCTTAACCAAGCAAGGTTTCAAAAGGTTCTAGGGGGATGTCAAGACAAGGGTTGACTACCAAGCATAACTTGCGGTAGATCAAGGTATGATCACGAACTGGGGCTAGCAGAAACGGGATTAGATTGAAGCGACCTAGGTTAAGATCACCTAGATGAAAGGTTCTTGGACAAGAACATCAATTTAAGCAACAATTCTATTAAATTTAAGCATGACAACACATCTACACCTAAAGAGGCTAAACAGAATAGAACACGCTATCACTATTTACTTCAGAGAGCACGGAAACAGACGTGAGTTCAGTTTAGGTTCTTTCACGATTTTTAACATGATGCAAGACGTCCTATGCGTCCTCACAAGGCATTCAAGCCAGAATTCGAAGTTAGCGCCGGTGGCATGGTACATACACGTATCTCCCTATAATATCTAGTCGAGATCTAGCCGAGGCTCACTTAGCGACTTACGAAACGAGGTTAGTGTACCTGCAGAAGATCACAGAACACAACGAACCTTTCATGCCAGCACACATGAAAGCGTTCACATACATTACCATTCACTATAGAAACGGCATCCATGCGTTAAGCCGCTGCATGGACAGCGTCCAACCTCGGACATTCTCCGTTTTGAATGGAGTATATCCTTGCCTCGCATGAGCGGCATGCGGAATGCTCACGTATGAAACACGTGGCGAGACACAACTTACAACCAGACGCGAAGATGGGATCCGTGGAATGGATCACTCCATCAACCCTCGCAATTCCCGTGATGCGGAACAGCACACGTATAAAACACGTGGCTCCTAGTTTGGTTGTGCAAGAAAGTAAGTCTGACATAAAGTATTGTGCTGGAAGTTAGCAAAATAAACCATAGCTTAATAAGCCACCTGAAAGAAACCAAAATTTCCCTCTAGGGCCTCTCGGTCTAGTTTATCCTTAGCGGACCAACGTGTTTTGCAAATCAAACAATCTTGACAAGTTTTATTCGAAAATTATGTGATTAGAGTTGTTAATTAAACTCTGGTGCATGTAGTCGCTTTGATACCAGCTGTGACAACCCGCCCAGGAAAATATCGTACTATCGCCTAAGACCGATCCACCTTGGTCATTAAGCCATAGTAAAGTATCATCCTGTTGTTGGTTGCCGGGTTAGCGCCCGGTAAATCACTTGGACATCGAACAGAGGATCGACACATGCATTAAAACTTACGCGAAGGCAAGTCCAGAGTACAACATGAATTAAACATTTTATTACAAACCAATGTTCCTGACATGGAGTAAAGGTTCAGAGTTTGAAAATACAGCAGAATTAATTTAAACTAGCGCAACGGTGAACATCACAGGAGGCCATCCGTGATGTCTTTACTTGTCATCACCCTTCCGATCAATCACACCTGCAACAACAGTTTTAAAGCAAGGCTGAGTATACTAATACTCAGCAAGACTTAACCGTCGGGTGATGACTACATCACCAACCTCTAGACATGAAAGGCTTTTGGCCGGTGGAGTTTCTTTTGCCGAAACAGCTGCTAAGAGTAGATCCTTACTTTCCAAATTTTAGCACAAGTTCTAGTTGATTACCATTTCTAAATGTGCCACTAATCCAATCAAGAATTGGACAAGCAATTACTTCATACAACAATATTTCTCGAGTTCCATCATTATGGGATATCATGGCCAGTTGATTAAGCAGTCTCGGATAACGGTGAGAGGCTGACAATCGATTGATTTAAACCTTGCAAGGTAGACCCAAACACACGGTAGGCTGTCCCCGCGAGAACAACTGTCCCAGGCCGTCCCCAAAAATCCTCGGGTGGGGATCGAATCTTACAGTCCCTGGTGCAGGCTATCCGACATACCCCGCGAGATACCCGGAGTCACCATACACCACCCTTCCCGGTAGCTAGCCGGCAAGGAGATTTCTCAAGAGTAGTAATAGTAGGATCCCGTGCCGCCTCATTAAGGTACTAGGCTTACCGGCCCCATAACCGGCGAATGTTTAGTACGTTCAAAAGCTTAGCCCACATGACCACTGGACCGGAGCCCAATCCCATGCTCTTACCACATGAGCAATCCATTTAAGGATATCTTATGATTCCTATCTAGGAACCTATTCTCGCGAGTGACGAACATCACTCGACTTCTATCGGGTCTTATAGCATAGCAGCTATCGACCTAGCATACTAGTGATAGAGCACAGGTACTTAAGGATCATGCATCTAGGGTTTCAAATCAACTCCTGAACGTAAATGCACAATCATAGCAAACATAATTGCATAGTTTAAAAGACGGGGTTAATGATCCGGGGCTTGCCTTCGCTGGCAAGGTTGGCCTTGGGCCCTTCTGGACTTGGGTCCAGGTCTTGAGCTACGTTTACGCACGGCAGCTCTTTGTCGGCTCCTTCGTCTCCTCCTTCCGGCACGAGCGTACGTCTACTGGCGGAAAGATCTACACGAAGATGCAAATGCAAGATTTATTCAATGGTTTCTACTTTAATCACTTACAAACCACACTGACAATCAAGGGGTGCATTTGTTGGGCACATTCACCTAGATAAGAATACATTCAACATACTCTTCCATAAAGGAACAATATGCAACTCTTTATTAATTATTCTTTTTGATGGTGATTGTGTACATATATATGTAAATAATTTAATTTAAATTCACCAACAGTAGTGGGTAGGTATATTTAACCTTTTTAACATGATTTGCAACCAACCTCAAGTTAACATGGGTGGTTTGGTGATTTCTCTTTTAAGGAGGTTATTGGTTGTACATGGGTTATTCTTTTATCGCACAATTGAATAAAGGTTTCTTTGTACTTGTCATTTCATGTGAGAGGTTTAGTCCTTTTCCTTTCATAAGCAAAAATATGAATAATATTTTTACCCTGAATTAATTCCTTATCAGTAATGAGAATTAATTATCTTTTAATTGAATTAGATAGTACTTTCAAAAAGAAAAAGAATTAAATAAGGGTTTTTCTTTAATTATTTCTCCTTAATATCAAAAGGGCTTTTCAGCTTTTTATTAAGCAATTAAATTACCAAAAATTAATGTAGTGTTTCTTAAGCCTTCTAGCACCTATCCTGGTCCATTGGACCTACATGCAAGTGTTGGATGCTAGGAAATTAAAGATTATGGAAAATAACAAAGACTAGCTAGTGATTCAATTTAAATGCATACCAAAAATAAATAAGCCTCAAAATGATCCAAACTTTCTCATTCATGCTCTCTGGTCCTAAACAAGCCTAAAGAACCAGCGTGTTCACATAAAAACTCTACTGATCTTAGCTTATTAATTTACAAAGGAAAACATGCATAAATCAAGAATAATTATTTCTGTTAATCCAAAAATCATGATTAATTCACAATATGTGTATTTTGATATTACAATACAGTGTGCACAAGTTGAGCTCAAAAACATAAATATATTTAACAGGAACAATCATTTATGCAGATCTGCCAGAAATAGAAAAACATTTTTCGAAAAAGTTTTACATTATAACTTTGTGCAATTTTTGGCATAGGAGCTAGTCATGACCTAACACACAACATGTCCAAAAATTAGCTACAGAGAATTTATGGTTTTTGAGATATTGCTGATCTAGCGTTTTAACTTGTGCATTTTTCATGCAAAAACTAAAATGATTTAGCTCAGGCAAGAATAACAAAAGTTGTAGAACAATTCACCATGAATCCAACAAAATTGGCCTTGCATTTTTCTGATTTTTCTGTGATTTTCTACGCAATTTACAATAATCAGCCAAAGGGTTTTACTATTGGAGTTACCCTTTTGCAGTTAGGCCCCTGAGAAGAATCACTGCTTTGCAATGTAGCCCTTGGGGCGCGGTGGCCGGCGCGGCTGGGCCAATTCCGGCGAGCTCGCCGGAGCTCGCGGCCGGGGAAGGGCTGGGGAGGGTCCTACGGGGCACTAGGGGTTCATTTGCACCGGTTTTGGGGGGGGCGTGCGGCACGTGGGCTCAACGGCGGCGGCCGGCGGCCGGCGGCGCCGCGCGCCCGTTCGGCGAGGTCGGCGCCCGGTAGAGGCAAGACGCGGCGGGGGTTAGCTCCGGGGGAGGCCGGGGATGGGCTTGGTTGGCTTGCACGGCGCCAGGGTCTAGAGGCGACGTGGCATGGCGGCGGCGCCCATGTCGCGGCGGTGGCGACGGCCGCTGCGTGGCTCAGTGTCCTGAACGGCGCGAGGGAGGGTGCAGGCGACCGAGGGCTATAAAAGCGCGGCGCCTGCAGCTAGGAGCGAGGAGGACAGGGGAGGACCGCGGCGGGCAGCTCGTGTACGGCGTCGGGCAGGAGGACTGTGGCGAGGACGTACGGGGCACGCGTTCGGGGCACGGGCGGGGCGGGCGGCGCGGGCTCCGGGCGCCTCGGCGTGCGTGCCGCCTCGGAAAGGCGCCACGCCCGGGGAAGGCGCGCCTCGGGCGACGCACCGCCCTTGGGGTGCGGGCGGCGGCACCGCGCGCGCGCGCTCGAGCGCGGGCGCGGCGACGTCGCGGGGTGGCGTCGGCCGGCTGGAAAAAGTTTAGAGTGCCCCTGTTTGAACGTGTCAAACTCCAAAAAGTTGAATAAAAGTGCACCAAACAATGAATAGGAAAGTTGTAGATCTAACTACCCTCTACACTTTCAAAAAGGCCATATAGTGTTTTTCTCGACGGATTTTGCAGGAACGTCGTGCCAACTTTGAATGTCGGCCTGTTATGGAAAACAGGGGGTACTGTCAGTCGATCGAGTTTTTCACCAATTTCCACTCAAAATTTGAAATGCCAATCCACATGAAAGTTGTGTCCCTCAACAAGATCTACAACTTTCATAAAGGTAGAATTTTAAGTGTTTAGGTGAATTTTGGAGAACGCGGCAAAAGTTCCGGACGACATTCGCTGACGTCAACGGTTAAGACGGTTTTGACCGTGCCTTTGACCAAGGGTCCACTACAGGTGTGTGTAGGTTTGGTCAAGGGGTTCATTAGGGTTCATTGGCGAGGTTTTCGAGTGATGACCCAGGTTGAACTAGGTATGACGGGTGTTTGACTGGTTTGACTCGGCTGATCCGGTCATTAGCGTTAATGACGGTAATTAAAAACATGGGGCGTCACATATAGCCACCTTGAATCTTAGATTGCATGCATTTTGTATCATATGCATTAGACAGGAAAAGCTTCTCCTATATATATTGTTCACCATGGAATGCTATATATGTCTTTGTGAGCTTGTTTGGTATGCTATGGTTAGTTTGTCTTAGCTCTTGATAATCTTGATTTATAATCCATGGTTGATGGCTATATTTTTGAAAATTGTCACATATATGCTCTCTCATGTGTAAATGCCTTTATATGATCTTGACATGTTTTAGTGGCTTGGTTATGCTTAATTTGTGGTTGGATAGCTAGTTTATTGATCATATGGGGTCAAAGGTCATTTGCCATCATGAATGTTTAGCCCTCCTGCTTTATCTTGTGGAGGGGCATAAGTTCCTTTTTGTCGCAAAGACATTTCATGTACCAAATTTGAATCTGAAAATGAAATGTAAAATGCTTGGAAAATGTGCTCCCATGTCCTATATGGTAAATTTAACTTGCTTTGGGTGCTAAACCGTTGCATGATGCCTACCAATGAGAAGTCTCATACATAGAAGTAGACACATGGCTCGGTGACTTTGACATGACATGAGGTGCTTGTGAGTGTTTCTGATGGTCTTATGATTAGAATGGTTGTCCTAGCATGAATTTTGTGTGGCTTTGCCATTTTGACATGTTTTGATCATGTTTAGGACTTTGCTCATGAGAGGTAAATTTTTCGCAAAATTGCCCAAATCCATCTTAGCTTCGTCCAATGGTTGTGAAACTTGGTGATCTTGTAGTTGATGTCAATACGAAGCTATAGCGTATCTAACTTGCTCATTTGGACATGTGTAGCATCCTATTTTGAATTTTGTCTATTTGAGAAGCTCTAGGTTGAAAATTTTGCATTTTTGGCTTGATTCATGCATTGCCAACAAGGGGGAGAAGTTTGAGCTTGAAATGGCTTGGTGGATGCATTTAGAAAGTTTTCAGGTGGTTCCGAGCCATTTCTGGGCTCTGATGTGCACCGGTCTGACCGGTAGAGGTCACCGATCTGACCGGTCAGAGTGCTGGCCCTGTTCACATGTTGCACACCGGTCTGACTGGTGGTGTTGACCGGTCTGACCGGTCAGGGCTGAGTTGTTGCAGCTGCACTGTTTCAAGTGGTGTCTTGCATGCATTCGTCCTAGGGGAGTTGCATTGGTTCAGGGGGGGCTTGCATGTGTGCAGGGGGAGCTCTTTGTGGTTCTTCGAGCTTTGGTTTGGTGGTTTGCGCTCTTTGCTTGAGCATAGTTTTGTCTCTGATGTGTTGAGCCGTTGCCATTGCCTAAGGGGTCCGAGACTTGTCTTCTTCAAGTGATCTTGCTCTTTGCCTTTGTTTGGCTTTCGATCGCTTGTTGGAGTTTCTTTTTATTCGTTTCTTTTCTTCTTCTTTTCTCTCTTGTTACTTTATGTGGGTGTTGTCAATGCACTCATCAAGGGGGAGATTCAGGACCATGTGTGGTTCGAGGGCCAGTGGATGGTTGTTTCCTTGTGTAATGAGTGATTGACAACGTTGTGTGGACTGATTCTTGGCTAAGTATTGCAGGTGCAGGTTGCGGCTTGACTGGTGTTGGTGCAGGTGAAGAACAAACGTGAAAGGTCGTCGCTGGTGAGGCCTCCAGGTGTCACACCCGGTTTTAAAGGCAAAACCAAATGCATTGATCACGTGTGCACCAGGATCAAGTTACACACACGCTTAGACATTATGAATACCAAAAACAGTGCCACACAAATAAAGAGTTATTACAAACCATAGTCTTAAACGAATCTTAAACAAACGAGTTCTCGCAGCGGACAAAATGCCTCCACAGGCAGTGACCGAAGACTACACACACCTAGAACTCCCGGAAATCTCCCGGAATATCTTCAAAGTTCTCCCGGTCCGAGCAAAGAAAATCCGGGTATTGTAGATGCAAGAGAATAAACAAGCGTGAGCACATATCGTACTCAGCAAGAGAGAACAACATAACATGCAAGGCCATATGGTGGATGGCTAAGGTTCAAGCACTTTAGCATTTTAGTTGGTCAAGTTTTATTAGCAACCTGATTACTAAAGGTGTAAGTTCATACCAACCCAATTAATAAGATATAAGCATCATAAATAAAGAATAAAACAACAATTTAAACATTAAGGTTCCATAATTTAATCATGTGAGTGTCCAGGTCGCTCTTGACCGTGAGCACGGCTAATCGATTAGTTTAACACTCTGCAGAGGTTGTACATCTTTACCCACAATCAGCGTAAAAGCTCCGAAGAACTTTGGACCCAACCATGCAGTGTTTGCAAGACACCATATCACACTTCCGAGGTGTGATTGCATAGGGACGCTACATGGCCTTTACAAAGGTTCCCTAGCAAGTTATGACCCACAAGGTCCGGATCAGTTAGCAAGGTATAAAGTCCCCTAGCAGGTCGATACCCCACCATAAAAAGAATAACTCACCCAACCCCCTGCTAGAGCGAGTCCATACCCCACGAGCACCGCCGATCCCTTGTCCTTATCGGTAAGACCATCCCAAGCTAAAGTTCCTAATTATTCAGCCAAGACCATTGCCCATTAGTTCTTGTGGTTGTACTGTTTTCCTGGGTGGTTCTCCATGTTCCGATTATCATATTAAAGTGGTCTTGCAAAGTAAAAGATCATAAACGGAACATAGAATAACAAAAGGTAACCAAGTTTGTTAATACCAATTCCCGGTTGAGCATGCTAAGCAATAACTACCTCAAGATTAATTTAATTCCCGGTATCAAGGTAAAGGTAGTAAAAAGCTAGGCATGATCCTTAATAGGCTCCCATCAAATTAATGCAAGCGAAAAGTAAAAACAGTGAATTTAAATGCATGTTATGTAGGACAAGCGGGCATGCATCAAGGAATACTTGCCTTCAACAAAGCCTTGCTGCTCAAACTCTTGCTCGACTTGATCTTCAAATCCCTCGAACAAATCACTCTCTACGGTCCACAATCATCACATACAAGCATACAATAGGAATAAATAAGAAACAGTCACCAAACAGATCAAACAGATCTAAACAGTAGCATAAAACTAATCTACGCTTCGAGACGAACGCGTGGACATAAAGAACACTCAAATCGGAGCTAAAACGACTAAGTTATGGCTTAGGGAAGGTATAGGGACTAATCTGTGAAGATTTAAAAAGGTTTTGGGCTAAAATAAAGAAAAAGGACTAAACTGTAAGAAAACTTCTAAGGTGGAAGGGTATTTTTGTAAATATAGAAAACTCAGGGGCTTTTCTGCAAAATTACCAGGGCTGGCGGCGGGTTTGACCTAGTTGACCGGTCGGGTTGATCTAGATCCGTTGGATCTGGATCTAACGGCTGCGGCGGTTTGCGGCGGCGCGGCTTAGATCTGGCCACTGGATCTCGATCCGGCGGCCGAGGACATGCGCAAGCGACGGGCGGCGGCGGACACAAGCCGCGGCGGCGAGCGGCGGCGGGCGGCGGCGAACTCGCCGGCGGGAACCCCGATCTAGGGTTTCCGGCCATGGTTTGGGGACGCGGACGGCACCTACACGACGTGCGCGAGCCGGCGAACCAATCTAGGGGCGGCGGCTCGGGCGGAGACGTGGTGGCGCGGGCGATCGACGCGGCGGCGCGGGGCGCGGACTCCGGCGAGGTCGCACGGGCGGTCGGGTGCACGGGGACGACAACGTGTAGCACGGGCGCGGCCGCTCACCTCCTTGCGCGGCTCGGAGCGGTTCCCCGGCGGCGGGATTCGACGGCGGCGGCGACGAGCTCGAACTAGGGTTCGCGGGCGAGGGCGCACGAGGCGGCGGGCGTCTCGGGTAGGGCGTCTAGGGGGTGCGGCGCGGCTTAAATAGCCCGGCGGGGGCTCCTTGGCGTGCGGGCCAAGCACGGGAAGGCGTGCGCGGGTCGGACTCGGGCGGCGCGCGCGGCGGCGGAGTCCGGCCCCGGGCCCCCTTGGTCGGCGGCACGGGCGCGGGAGGCGGGGAAGCGGCGGGCGGTGGGTGGGCGGCGACTTGGGCGGAAGGCCGGTGGGCCGGGCGGCTGCCGGGCCGCGGGGGTTAGGCCGCGCTAGGCGGGGCTGCGCGCCCGTGCGGCTGGCTCGGCGAGCCGGGCCTAGCGGGGCCGCGGCCGCTGTTGCCGCCGGTCTCTTCCGGGTTGGGCTAGAAAGGGAAAGGGATGAAGGGAAAATAGGGTTTAGGTTTTGGGATTTTAGGAAAAGGCTTCAAACAAAAAAGAATTCAAATTTGAATTTGAACTCCAGCACCCAAAAAAAATGCACCAGCATGAATGCCACAAATAATTCCTATATTTCATTAACTTTATTTTAGAAAAGTTTTAAATGCCTAAAATTAAATAAACAACCTTATATTCCTTAAGCAATTAAATGGTTGCTAGCAAATTTTAATAAAGCCAAATTTTTAATAGAATTAGGGTGTTACAAATCCTACCCCCCTTAAGAAGAATCTCGTCCTCGAGATTCGGACAGATTGGGAAAAAGATCTGGAAATTCTGCTTTCACCTCATCCTCTCTTTCCCATGTTGCCTCATCCTCTGCATGATTACTCCACTGTACTTTGCACATCTTAATCACACTATTCCTGGTGACCCTTGTCATGGTTTCCAGTATCCGAATAGGGTGTTCAATAATGGTGAGATCCTCTTCGACGTTTAGATCATCCAAGGGTAACGGCTCCTTGTCATGAGGACCAAAACCCTTCTTTAACTGAGAAATATGGAACACATCATGCACATCAGCTAGCTGGACTGGCAACTCCAATCTGTAAGCCACTTCTCCCACTCTCTCAAGGATCTTGAAAGGTCCAATAAACCGAGGTGACAACTTTCCTTTAACTCTGAATCGACGCAAACCTCTGATAGGTGACACCTTTAGGTACACATAATCGCCTTCCTGAAAGACCACATCCCTTCGTTTGCCGTCTGCATAACTTTTCTGTCTGGACTGAGCAATCCTCAAATTTTCTCTGATGATCTGAACTTGTTTCTCTGCTTCTCTGATGATATCTGCCCCAAATAACTGCCTTTCGCCTGTCTCACTCCAATATAACGGAGTTCTACACTTCCTTCCATACAGGGCCTCAAAGGGTGACATTTTGAGATCGGCTTGGTAGCCGTTGTTATAAGAGAACTCGAGCATATGGCAAGCTCTTATCCCAACTACAACCATGCTTAAGTGCACAAGCTCTCGGCATGTCTTCTAGGATCCGATTGGTTCTCTCCGTCCGTCCATCCGTCCGTGGATGATAAGCCGAGCTGAAATTTAGCTTAGTATCCGAGAGATTCATGCAACTTCCCCCGAAACGAGAAGTAACCGAGTACCTCTCGTCCGACACGATCTTCTTTGGTACACCATGTAAACACACAATCCTGGACATGTATAGTTCTGCCAACTTAGCTCCTGTATAAGTAGTCTTTACCGGAATGAAGTGAGCCACCTTAGTCAAACGATCCACAATAACCCAAATCGAATCATAACCATCTCGGGTTCGGGGTAAACCTACTATGAAGTCCATTCCGATCTCTTCCCACTTCCACTCAGGCACCTTCAAGGGTTGAAGCAAACCAGCGAGTCTCTGATGTTCAGCCTTAACCCGGTGGCAAGTGTCACACAAAGCCACATGTGCGGCCACATCTCTCTTCAGACCGTACCACCAATACCTCTGTTTAAGATCTTGGTACATCTTAGTACTGCCTGGATAGATAGAATAAGCTGAGTCGTGAGCTTCTCTCAAGATCGTCTTTTTGAGATCTCCTGTCTCTGGTACACACAACCGGTTCTTAAACCACACGGTTCCTTGTTCATCTTCTGTGAAATCTGGGGCTTCTCCTTGTTGCATATTCTCCTTAATTTTCTGTATTCTATCATCCTCTAGCTGCCACTTACGTATCTCTTGCTCCAGAGTGGACTGTACTTCCAAAGTCACTCCTTCTGCATGTGCAACCACTTTCAAGTTGAGCCTTTCAAACTCTTTTACCAACTGGTCAGGAAACTGAATGGTCATAGCCATGTTAGTGTGGCCCTTCCGACTCAAAGCATCAGCAACCAGATTTGCTTTACCAGGATGATAGTGAATCTCTAGATCATAGTCCTTGATCAACTCTAACCAACGACGCTGTCTTAGATTAAGATCCTTCTGAGTGAAGATATACTTCAGACTCTTGTGATCAGTATAGATCTGACACTTAGTTCCCATAATGTAGTGTCTCCAAATCTTCAATGCATGAACCACTGCTGCTAACTCAAGGTCATGCGTAGGATAGTTCAACTCATGCTTCCTCAACTGACGAGATGCATAGGCTATAACATGACCTTCTTGCATCAACACACATCCTAGACCTTGTCGAGATGCATCACAATATATGTCAAAACTCTTTCGTAGATCAGGCATTACTAGAACAGGTGCTGTGGTTAACCGCTTCTTTAACTCTTCAAAACTGGACTGACATGCACTGGTCCATTTAAACTCCCTGTCCTTCTCTAGCAATGTAGTGAGAGGCTTCACAATCCTGGAGAATCCTTCAATAAACCGACGATAATAACCAGCAAGTCCAAGGAAACTCCGGATCTCAGACACTGTGCGAGGGGCTTCCGACTTCAATACATCACTAACCTTGCTGGGATCCACTGCAATACCTCCGTTGGTGATGATATGACCTAGAAAAGACACTTCCTTGAGCCAGAACTCACACTTGCTGAACTTCGCATATAACTCATGCTCTCTCAGCTTCTGCAACACAAGTCTCAAATGCTCCTCATGGTCCTCCTCATTCTTGGAGTAGATCAAAATGTCATCAATGAATACCACAACGAACTTGTCCGGATACTCCATAAAGATCTTGTTCATCAAGTACATAAAGTACGCGGGTGCATTGGTTAACCCAAAAGACATAACTGTGTACTCATACGGTCCGTACCGGTAGTAAAAGCTGTCTTAGGAATATCGAAGGACTAATCTTCAACTAATGATAACCGGATCGCAGATCGATCTTAGAAAACACTTTAGCTCCTCTCATCCGATCAAACAAATCTTCAATACGTGGCGAGAGGATACTTGTTCTTGATGGTAACATCATTAAGGGACTCGTAATCAACACACATCCTCTCGTGTGCCATCTTTCTTACCCACAAAGATAACGGGTGCTCCCCGGGGTGATGAACTAGCACGAATGAACCCTTTACCCAATAATTCTTTAATCCGAGCTTTAAGTTCTTGTAACCCGATCACTAGACATTCTATATGGGCGCTTAGAGATAGGGGCAGTACCAGGTAAAAGATCAATAACGAACTCAACATCTCGGTCAGGGGGCATACACGGCAACTCCTCGGGAAACACATCAGGATAATCGCACACTACTCGTATGTCTTCCAAGGCTGCTCCGTCAAGCTTATTCACGGCACTGGCATTTGATGGTGCGGGATCCGCTCGCAAACTCAAATCTTTCACCAAATGGACTTGTAAGTAGGATTGATCTCTTAGCACACCGTATCACCGCATCACACGCGGTCAACCATCCCATTCCCAATATCACATCGATCCCCTTTGAATCCAAGATTATAAGATTGGCACGGAAATCTCTGCCCACAATCTTGAGATGGACGTTATCACATTTATAGATAGCTTTCAATTCCCCCCCAGGTGAGGTAACTAACATGTGGCGAGACATGGGACTGATACGTAGATTATGTTGAGCTACGAACTGGGATGTAATGAAAGAATGGGATGCTCCAGAATCAAACAAAACTGAGGCAGGAGTAGAGTTAACTAGAAACATACCGAGCACTACTATAGGGTTCTCCTGGCCGACTTCAGCATCAACGTGCATCGCCTTGCCTCGTGCATAGCTCTGTTGTCCTTTGTTAGACTGCGGGGTTTGGCTTCCGCTCCTTGTCTGCTGCTGGTTCTGCACAGGGGTGTGGGGAGGGTTCCTCTTTGGGCAAGCGTTGGCATAGTGACCAAGCTCTCCGCACTTGAAGCAAGTAGTGGTGGCAGGATTGGGCGGTGCCACGGTCCTTACAGGTGTGCCAACTGGGGCTCTCTGCTGACTCTGCTGGGAAGCTGGGCGGGGAGTCTGAGGAACGGACGCCGAAACCGCCGAGCGGACCGCCGGAACCGCCGAGCGAGGACGCCGGGACCGCCGCTGCCGCCCAAAGTTTCCACCTGGTCCCCCAAAGCGGAACGGGGTGTTCGGCGGTGGGTTGAAGCGCGGGCGAGATGCACTCCCAAACTGCCCAGAGTTGGCGGCCTTCCTCTTCTGCTCTCCGAGCTCCTTGCGCTTGTGCTCCAAGCGGATGGCGGAATCAACTAGCTGCTGAAAGTTAGGGAAAGGATAGGACATTAGCTGGTACTGCAGCGAACCAGCTAACCCATCCAGGAACAGCTCCTGCTTCTTTCTATCTTCAGCAACCTCCTCAGTTGCATAGCGAGACAACTCAATGAACTTGTCCCTATATTCAGCCACTGACATTCCTCCCTGCTTCAGAGAAAGGAACTCCTTCTTCTTGATCTTCATAACTCCAGAGGGTATGTGATGGCTCCTGAAGTTGGTGGTAAACTCCTCCCAAGTGATAGTGTCTGGGGCGGCATGAGCGGCAGAGTACACATCCCACCAAGCGGCTGCAGATCCTTGAAGTCGCCCCGCAAAGATACGGGACCTTCTCTCCGTCGTCACACCGACGGGTAGTGAGCATCTTCGGTATTGTCTTTAGCCAATCTTCGGCTTCTAGTGGATCGGCGGCGTGAGTAAACACGGGAGGGTGGTGACTCATAAACTCCCGGTGCTTGTTGCGGGGCGCGGTGGCGGCACCGGTGGATTGTTGACCCGGGCTTGCAAGTTTGTCACGGTGGTGGTCAAGTTCGGAGGAGGCCGGGTCCGTGCCTCCGAACTGCTGCATAGCGGGATCCATTTGTGTTGGGCCGGGGTGCTCTTCCTGCTGGCTGATCAACACCTGATCCTGACCTGGTGTTCACCATCTGAGTGTTAGGGACATTATTTTAGATGATTGCACCAAGGGTTAAACTTAGGAAGTTAAGATAGCAATGATATTCAGATTAGACAGATTCTGTTGACTCCAAACAATTAGGCATAGCTCTCAGTGTGGGTAACCAAAAATTATGGATTTTGGACTGATAAAAGGTAATGAAATTACGAAACTACTCCATCTGGAATCACTTCAATCGGAGTTGTGTAGCTCTGGTTATAAAATAAACAAGTCAGGTAGGTCGGCAGTGTTTAACAGATTCGTGATGCTGTAATGTTTCAGTTATAACTCTCTGGTTTTCCATCCAAATATTCTGAATTTTGCACAGAAAATCAGTCACAAAATTCTTGAACTTTTCCAATTGGTTTTACTGCAATCGGAGTTCTGTGGCTCGAGATAAAATTAACACAGTACTGCTGACTCAGAAAACTGTGCGATCAGATTTTTGGGACCTCGAATTTGCATTAAGGGAAAACTTAAGGGGACAAAAAGATTAAGATAGATAACTGATTGAGACTGAAAGTTAACCCCCACAAACTTACTACTAAACTAATGTCGTTGTGGTCATCACTGCACAACACATTGCACTCAACCAAAAATCCAACTCATACATTAAGCACAAAATCAAGCATTCAACCACACCTCTAAACTAAACACATTTTACCGATCGTCTACTAGCGATTACAAAAAGATCCTATCCCTTAATCTTAAACCTAAGGACTATATTCTGTCATGGCATCTGTGCGGGCGTCAGGGGAGTCATAGTGTGGCCTCTTAGGTGATGGGGAGGTACATCCTTCTGTGGCTTCATGGGCTTCTGGCTGCTCCCTGTTCAGAAGTGCTGCTTCTAGGGCACGCCTCTGCGTCTCCAGAGTGAAAATCTGCTGCTGTGCTGCATATAGTGTGTTGTTGGCATCATCCAATGCAGTGTTCACAGCTGCAAGTAGACTCCGGACATTGTTGAGCGTCCCTTCATAGGCTGGTCTTCGGGGCGATGTAAGTCTTGGCTTCCCCACTTGCTCTAAAAGGTGTGTAACGGCAGTGGGTATCCTCCAACCTGTCACGCTCCTTGTGAGAGAGCACATAGAGCGCCCTCCAAGCTGACTCTGCTATCCCAGCATCCATAGTAGTCCTGTGAGCCACGTCATGATGCTTGGACATCTCCTTCACTCCACGGCATGGAATGTACTCCTCCAAGATGGCAGCAACCTCCCAATGAGGCTCGAACCACGGATGAGTCCACAGCTCACAATGGTAGACAGGGGCTTTATCATAGCCCAGGCGAAGTGCCATTGCCCTCAGGTGGTCTGCCATGGGAATGCCTACTCCATCAGCTCTGTAGTGGTACACTTCCCAGATCGCTTCCACGTCTTCCTCCTCTTGCTCTTGTTCTTCCATCTCTTGATCCAGGTGATCCTCATCTTCTTCTGGCGCTTGCTCCTCTAGGTTTGGTTGTTCAGCTAACTCATCCTCCTCTGGAATCATCTCCTCCGGATCTTCCTCATCGTCGTGCACCATGATAAGGTTAGGGAAAACCACGGTGCGAGGCTCCATCTCAATCTCCTCATCTGTATCTCCATCATGCAAATCATGGTACTGTTCCTGTGGAGCATACTGATAGACTACTCCTGCCTGAGAGGTCTCCGAGCTACGAACCATCTGTAGTGTAGTGCAGAATGAGAAAGATGGTAAGGCAAAAAGGACGAGAGCTAAAGCAAGCACAAGATAAAGAATGCAGACAGCTCAAGAGTGAAGCAAAAAAGGCAAGAGTAAGGTTAGTAAGAATAAAGCAAGCATGTAAGAGAAAGCTTCTATGAGTATAAAATCCTTAATTCGACCATTACTATCTAGGCTAGCGTTCCTACGATAACACACCTCGGTACCACTCTGTCACACCCGGTTTTAAAGGCAAAACCGAATGCATTGATCACGTGTGCGCCGGGATCAAGTTACACACACGCTTAGACATTATGAATACCAAAAACGAGTGCCACACGAATAAAGAGTTATTACAAGCCATAGTCTTAAACGAATCTTAAACAAACGAGTTCTCGCGACGGACAAAATGCCTCCACGAGCGGTGGACCGAAAGACTACACACACCTAGAACTCCCGGAAATCTCCCGGAATATCTTCAAAGTTCTCCCCGGTCCGAGCAACAAATCCGGGTATTGTAGATGCAAGAGAATAAACAAGCGTGAGCACATATCGTACTCGGAAGAGAGAACAACATAACATGCAAGGCCATATGGTGGATGGCTAAGGTTCAAGCACTTTAGCATTTTAGTTGCTCAAGTTTTATTAGCAACCCGATTACTAAAGGTGTAAGTTCATACCAACCCAATTAATAAGATATAAGCATCATAAATAAAGAATAAAACAACAATTTAAACATTAAGGTTCCATAATTTAATCATGTGAGTGTCCGGGTCGCTCTTGGCCGTGAGCACGGCTAATCGATTAGTTTAACACTGCGAGAGGTTGTACATCTTTACCCACAATCGGCGTAAAAGCTCCGAAGAACTTTGGACCCAACCATGCGGTGTTTGCAAGACACCATATCACACTTCCGAGGTGTGATTGCATAGGGACGCTACATGGCCTTTACAAAGGTTCCCTAGCAAGTTATGACCCACAAGGTCGGATCGCTTAGCAAGGTATAAACTCCCCTAGCGGGTTGATACCCCACCATAAAAAGAATAACTCACCCAACCCCCCTGCTAGAGCGAGTCCATACCCCACGAGTACCGCCGATCCCTTGTCCTTATCGGGTAAGACCATCCCAAGCTAAAGTTCCTAATTATTCGACCAAGACCATTGCCTATTAGTTCTTGTGGTTGTCTTGTTTTCTGGGTGGTTCTCCATGTTCCGATTATCATATTAAAGTGGTCTTGCAAAGTAAAAGATCATAAACGGAACATAGAATAACAAAAGGTAACCAAGTTGATTAATACCAATTCCCGATTGAGCATGCTAAGCAATAACTACCTCAAGATTAATTTAATTCCCGGTATCAAGGTAAAGGTAGTAAAAAGCTAGGCATGATCCTTAATAGGCTCCCATCAAATTAATGCAAGCGAAAAGTAAAAACAGTGAATTTAAATGCATGTTATGTAGGACAAGCGGGCATGCATCAAGGAATACTTGCCTTCAACAAAGCCTTGCTGCTCAAACTCTTGCTCGACTTGATCTTCAAATCCCTCGAACAAATCACTCTCTACGGTCCACAATCATCACATACAAGCATACAATAGGAATAAATAAGAAACAGTCACCAAACAGATCAAACAGATCTAAACAGTAGCAAAAAACTAATCTACGCTTCGAGACGAACGCGTGGACATAAAGAATACTCAAATCGGAGCTAAAACGACTAAGTTATGGCTTAGGGAAGGTATAGGGACTAATCTGTGAAGATTTAAAAAGGTTTTGGGCTAAAATAAAGAAAAAGGACTAAACTGTAAGAAAACTTCTAAGGTGGAAGGGTATTTTTGTAAATATAGAAAACTCAGGGGCTTTTACGCAAAATTACCGGGGTGGCGGCGGGTTTGACCTAGTTGACCGGTCGGGTTGATCTAGATCCGTTGGATGCGGATCTAACGCGCTGCGGCGGTTTGCGGCGGCGCGGCTTAGATCCGGCCACCGGATCTCGATCCCGGCGGCCGAGGACATGCGCAAGCGACGGGCGGCGGTGGACACAAGCCGGCGGCGGCGAGCGGCGGCGGCGGGCGGCGGACTCGCCGGCGGGAACCCCGATCTAGGGTTTCCGACCACGATTTGGGACGCGGACGGCACCTACACGACGTGCGCGAGCCGGCGAACCAATCTAGGGGCGGCGGGTCGGGCGGAGACGCGGCGGCGCGGGCGGTCGACGCGGCGGCGCGGGGCGCGGACTCGGCGAGGTCGCACGGGCGGTCGGGTGCACGGGGACGACAACGTGTAGCACGGGTGCGCTCGCTCACCTCCTTGCGCGCGCTCGGAGCGGTTCCTCGGCGGCGGAAGGACGACGGCGGCGGGATTCGACGGCGGCGGCGGCGAGCTCGAGCTAGGGTTCGCGGACGAGGGCGCACGAGGCGGCGGGCGTCTCGGGTAGGGGCGTCCGGGGGTGCGGCGCGGCTTAAATAGCCCGGGCGGGGGCTCCTTGGGCGTGCGGGCCAAGCACGGGGAAGGCGTGCGCGGGTCGGACTCGGGCGGCGAGGGCGGCGGAGTCCCGGCTCGGCCATGGGATAGGGATGACAGTGGGCCCCCTTGGTCGGCGGCACGGGCGCGGGGAGGCGGGGAAGCGGGCGGTAGGGGCGGCGACTTGGGCGGAAGGCCGGTGGGGCCGGGCGGCCGCCGGGCCGCGGGGGTTAGCGCGCTAGGCGGGGCCGTGCGGCTGCGCGCGGCCGGCGGCGAGCCGGGCCTAGCGGGCCGGCGGGGGCCGCTGCTTTGTTCTTCTTCGGGCTCTTCTCTTGGGTTGGGCTAGAAAGGGAAAGGGATGAAGGGAAAATAGGGTTTTGGTTTTGGGATTTTAGGAAAAGGCTTCAAACCAAAAAGAATTCAAATTTGAAATTGAACTCCGGCACCCAAAAAAAAATGCACCAGCATGAATGCCACAAATAATTCCTATATTTCATTAACATTATTTTAGAAAAGTTTTAAATGCCTAAAATTAAATAAACAACCTTATATTCCTTAAGCAATTAAATGGTTGCTAGCAAATTTTAATAAAGCCAAATTTTTAATAGAATTAGGGTGTTACACCAGGTGTGGAGAAGACAAGTAGGCTTCGTTCGAGGGACCCGGTGGCCAGCGGAGTCAAGTGCGGGCCGCATGGTGGCATGAACATCAAGATGAAGTCATGGATGGTTTCTTGGTTGAGCCGCAAAA
This sequence comes from Cenchrus americanus, assembly GCA_947561735.1. Classification (NCBI taxonomy): domain Eukaryota; kingdom Viridiplantae; phylum Streptophyta; class Magnoliopsida; order Poales; family Poaceae; genus Cenchrus; species Cenchrus americanus. Next base: position 124,167,466 of record OX387241.1, read on the forward strand.
CCAAGGTCGAGCCGGGACTACGTGGGATCCGAGTCATGAGTGGCGATTGGCGGTGGCTACACCGAGTTCGCGAGGTTTCCAGTGGTTCACCAGAAGACCACTGGGTTCCTTGGTTGATCCACAAAGCCAAGACCGAAGAACCGAAGACGGAGATGCATCACCTCCAAACCGGTCTGACCGGTGAGGAGCACCGGTCTGACCGGTGTGCGATGACGCAGTTCAGAATCTTCGAAGCGGAGGACACGCGTCGGTATCGCATGGCTTGCGTCGAGGCTAAGCAGGGTGCGGTCGCCGGGCATCCGTCCGATGGAGAAAATCTGAAGACTTCCAAAACCACATTTGAGGGTTCTGTATCCATAGTTATTAAGTAAGGGTATTTTGGACTTTCGGTTGCCTCCATATAACCCATGAGGTGAGAGGATGGCAGCCATCTCTTGGAACCCTAGTTCATTTGCTTTCCTATTTTCCCTTCCTATTTTCTTAGGATTTCCATAAGACTAGCTTGAGAGCTTCATGGTGAAATTTTGTGAGAGGGTTGGATGATCGGACGGCAAGCTAGACCTTGTATGAACCTCCTTGGTATGTATAGATGATTCAGCGTGGTTCCTCAAGGCTTTGTTGTGTTGTTCCCGGTTGTTCTTGGTGGTGATTTTTGGAGACCTCTCTTGGTGGTTTTCTCGGTGTGTTTTCGGGACCTTGCTCTTGGGGATTTGATGGGGGAAATTCGTGTGAATCCTTCGTGGTTCTTTTGCCTTTGATTCCCCTCCCAAATTCGTGAGTTAAGGGGCTCGATTTTGGGGTTTTCGGTGTTCTAGGGTTAGAGGAGTTCTTGGCGGGATTTCTTCGATTCCTCTTGATTTGGCAAGTTTTGGTGGACAAAATCTTGGCTATGGACTCCTCATGAAGTGTTTCTACTATCCCCAAAGTCTTGTTCAAGTCCGTGGAGCGATTCGGGAGATCGAAGTTTGGATTTGGAGGAGTTGACCCGCGGGTGCTGTAAATCTCGAGCTGCCCAGGTTACACCAGTCTGACCGGTGCTCTTGACTAGTCTAACCGATGCGAGCCACTTGTGGGATTTGCCTTGGGTGAACTGCTTGACTCGTGTGTCTTTGGGTCTTGGTGCTGCTGGTCAGGTCTTGGTCTGTTTGGAGTTGTTTTGTTAGGTTTTGTGTAGGGTTTTCCTTCCGTGCAGGTTGTGTTTTGGGAGTACTTTTGTTCTAGGGCCTAGAGAAGTCACTGAGGCTCTCTGGAACGCTTGTTGTGTGACTTCTGTAGCCACCAGCCTGACCGGCGCTGTCCACCGGTTTGACCGATGTCACTGGTCTGACCGGCTCAAGCCATCGGTCTGACCGGTGCAGCACGGGCAGCAAGCCGTGCAAGTTTCCATTGTGCGTGTTGGTGTGTTTTGGCTCAGAAGGTTGTTTGTTGGTTCCTAGGTCCAGTACCACTTTAGTGGCTGCATGGGATTGGCCAACTTGGGTAGTGAGTCGGAGACGTGTGTTGGAAGTCGTATTCGTCTTGTTGGAGTCTCCATCTCCTCCGAGAAGAATTTTTATCGGCTCCCATTCACTCCCCCCCCCTCTCTGGTTCGCAGTATCAGTCCTTCACCCTGCACCTTGATTCTGTGGGTTGGGCTTGATCTACTTGGGCTTGGGGCAATCACTGATGTAATGCCCTGGTTCACCACAGTTGAAACAACAACGATCACCAATGTTGCGTGGGGGTGCATTAGGCTTCGGAGCCTGCTGCTGAGCATTTCGGAACTAGAAGTTCCTTGAAGGTTTGCCCTGGGATGGCTTCATCGTCGAGCGTCCAGTTGAAGATTGCTGGGACGGGTTTGTAACATTCTTTTTCACAAAGCGAAACTTCTTGTCAATTCTGCTGCCCGGAGCAAAACCAGACGGACTCTTCTTGTCCCTGTGGGCCTTATTCATGGCATCCTCTTGGGATATAGCCTTGTTCACAAGCTCTTGGAAATTCTTGGGCTCGAGCAGGTTAAGTCGCTCATACAACTTGCATCTTCTTTGCATCAGTGTCTACGTGATGTCCACCATATTGGCACAGGCTGTTGAACTTCTGGGCGTAGCGGTACACCGTATCAGATCCCTGCCTGAGGGCAAACAACTCCCTCATCTTCTATCCATTAATCCCTTGGGGATGTGATGACTCTTTAAAGCTTGTTTGAAATCATTCCAAGTGACAGCACGCCCTTGCTGCATAGACTTGAAGTGATCCCACCACATTAAAGCTTCCCCTCGCAGTTGCAGAGCTGCGAAGTTGTCTTTGTTCTCCTCGGAGCAAGGCATCACAAAGGCAGAGAATTTTGCCTCGCTGGCCTTAATCCAAGCCTCAGCTTCCAGGGGGTCTTCCGCCTTGGAAAAGGTCGGTGGCTTCATCCCGATGAATTGAGTGTAACTGGTGACCTGATTAGGCCCCTCGTGATTGGCCCCATGTGGCGGGCCTCGGTTCATCTGCTGGGGGATCTGCTGCTGCGTCTGCAAGATCTGGCGCAGCACCTCGGTTTGAGTGGCCATGAAGGCCCACGACGGTGTCATGGGCGGCGGTGGCGGCAGGTCACTGCTATCGGTCGCTCCGAACCCGTTGGGAGAGCTGCGCATGGGTCACACCATCTGAAATGCGAGCCTTTATTAGACACATAGCCAAAATCTTACTCAGAAATGATGACAAGTGCAATCATGTATAACCATAGCTCAATTGCATTCATGTGATGATGGCAGCAACAGTCGTAAGATATCATGTAACCAAAAATAAGATTCATAGAATCATTCTTCAACATAGTTAGAAGATACGATAACTCAAGTGCCTTGTGCGGGTTTCAACTTGTGGCGAATTTTTCCATTTCGCGCGTACGGAGAAGGGAACGTGCGAATGGTCACCAAGTTGTTTTAGCCAATGACCGGCACTCACCAAAAACGTCGTAGTTCTCTCATTATTATGCAAAAACGCTTATTGTTGGCGAGCGCGGTTATTGTAACACTTAACACAACTTGGGTAGACAACTCGCAACAAGGTCTCAATAATTCAGTTGAACCACATAAAACTCAATTCGAATCACAATGTGCTTAAGCATTCTTTATTACAAGACGATAGATAGAGGGTCCAAGGACACTACAATACTCAAGTCTGAAAACAACATGATACAACTGGGTTACAATGCAATCGCACTGCACGAAAACATACTCCTAAGCTGACCATCACAATCATCCCGAAGGTGACACCTAGGAGCACAACTCTTCTTGTTGTCGTTCACTGTCAACCTAGTTACCAACTGAAGCACCACTACCCGCAGGTGAATCTGGTGGGGTTGGTAACGGCGGTCCAGCCTGACTCGTCTAATCCAGACCAGACTGACCCTGCTGCTCCTCCGGAAGTGCCTGAACTGGAGATAGCGGCTGTAAGGCCACTATGGCCTGCATGACTGCAACCTGCACCTCGGCCTCCTCAACCTGCTGCTGCATATCGGCAGTGTTCTGTAACAGCGTCAGTCTCTCAATCTCGTGAGCATCGGCATCCTCCTCGAGGTTATAAACCTCTGCCTCGAGATCCACGATCCTCTGAAGACGGTCACCCCTCTCTAACTTTAACTAGAATCTCCTGGCGCCTAGCCTGTCATTCTCCTGCTGTATCTGAGTAAGTGAAAGTTCAGCTGCTGGTGATCTGCTGATAACTGCTGCCAATCCCGCCTAGCTGCCTCCAGACGCTGCCTGATAATCGCTGCGATGTTGTAACACAGCCCCTGAAGTGTAAACACGACGTTAAGACAACGTGCTAGTGTCTAAGTGACATCCAGCGGCTCGGCTAACATCAGCAGCTCCCGTAGGTGATCCATACGATCCAGCCACACTGGGTCGTGAGGACTCACAGCGGGAAACAACTCGAACGTAGAGAGAGCCACCATAGTAGGGTTGTGGTCACAGAAGTCCGTCAACACTCGAAGAGCTGCTGACTCGACGGTCTCATGGGGAATGAAACCCCATTAGACAAAGCTCAAATCGAACCAGTCGGTGTGGTCCGGGTGTGGTAGCACAGTGATGATCACCCTGCAACGGGGAATGCCCAAGCGCTCGAACTCAGACACCTCGTAAGTCGGTGGAGTGGTGTAGCCAGCGGCGCTGAGTGCTTCCGACGCAAGGCGTGGAAAACCCTCCCAGTGCAACCTGTTGATACGAATCGTACCGTCGGCGTCAAACTCGTGAAACACGGGAAAAGCCATATGTACAAAATGTAACACATGTCAGGTCTCAAAGAGAACAACATGTCAAATGGTAAAGTTCTGGCAGTTGTGAATTCAAACTTAATACCTAAAAATCCATAACCCCATAATTCCCCAATTTTTTCCGGCTATTCCGAATGGTTCTCCTACACACTTTTGGTATTCAAAGGTTGAGCTAGATAAAAAAGAAACAAGGTGGAAGGATGTAAGGTTTAGGTGTTGATTTTTGCAAAAACTGCAAGCCAAGGTTCGCTTAGAAAAGTGCAACTCAAGGTTGAGAAAATCTATGATCAAAATTCTTGCGAGTAGTAACTAGATTAGATTTGGAGCAACTTTTGTTTAACAAACCTATTTTATTTTATTTACAACTGCCACGCAAAAAATGGTGTAAAAACAAAACGAACAAGCTTTTACAAAATTTGGTAGCATAACACCTATACGTGAGAGATGCTCTAGTTTAGAAAACACACACTAGCAAATCTTCCTTAGAGAGCATACAAGGTATTCTCTTGGGTCATTTTAGTTTGTTTCGATTTTTAATATGCATGCAAGACGTCCTATTCGACCTCACATGGCAATCAAGCCAAGAGTCAAAGTTAGTGCTGGTGGCAAGGCCTTTACACGTCTCTCCCTATAATATCTAGTCGAGAGCTATACGGTACTCACTTAGAGACTAATGAAGCGTTGTTATGTATCTGCAGAAAACGAACCTTCCGTGCCAGCACGTCACGGAAGCATCCACATACATTGCCGTTCACTATAGAAACATCATCCATGCGTTAAGCCGCTGCATGGACAGCGTCCAACATCGGAGACCCTACGTTTGAATGGAGTATATCCTTGCCTCGCATATTCGACATGCGGAATGCTCACGTATGAAACACGTGGCGACACACAACTTAAAACCAGACGCGAAGATGGGATCCGTGGAATGGATCACTCCATCAACCCTCGCAATTCCCGTGATGCGGCACAGCACACGTACAAAACACGTGGCTCAACTAGTTTGGTTGTGCAAGAAAGTAAGTCTGACATAAAGTAATGTGCTGGGATTTAGCAAAATAAACCATAGGTTATTAAGCCACCTGAAAGAACCCAAAAATTCCCTCTGGGGCCTCTCGGTCTAGTTTCTTTAACGGACCAACGTGTTTTGGAAAATAAAACAATCTTGGCAAATTTTATTCAAAAACCAGTGATTAACGTTTTTAATTAATCTCTGGTGCATATAATTGCTCTGATACCAACTGTGACAACCCACCCAGGAAAATACCGTACTACCGCCTAAACCAATCCACTTTTGTCATTAAGCAGTAATAAAGTATCAACCTGTCGTTAGTCGCCAGGTTAATGCCCGGTAAATCACTTATATAGAAACAAGGATCGACAAATATGCATTAAAACTGACACGAAGGCGAGTCCAGAGATACAACATAAATAACATCTGAAATTTTACCCCGAAGGGTTTCATTATTACAAACCGAAGTTTTTGACATAACAATGTAGTTCAGAGTTTTTAAAACAACGGAATTAACTAAGCGGAAAGCGAGAACACCACGGGAGGCCAGCCATGATGCCTTTATTCGTCACCCTCCACCCACTCAGCAAGACTTACCCGTCGGTGATAACTACTTCACCAACTCTAGACATGAACGGCTTTTGTCCACTGGGTTTCTTTTGCTGAAAAGTAACAAAGAGTATGTCCTTACTTTCAAGATTTTAGCACAAGTTCTAGTGAGTTTATTATTTTCTATATTAGCCATCTAGTACACACAAGGTTGTACCATACAATTAATCAAGCATAAAATTCATCAACTTCCATCATTAGGGATCTCATGGCTAGTGGAGTAAGTAGTCTCTAGTAACGGTGAGAGGTCGACAATCGATTGATTCAAACCTTGCAAGGTAGACCTAAACACACGGTGGGATGCCCCCGCGAGGACAACCACCAAATGATTCCCAAAAATTCTCGGGTCGGGATAAAAGGCCACAGTCTTTGTTACCAGCTATCTGGACTACCCCGTGAGGCAACCAGACTCACACGTGCACCACCGGTAGCTAGCCGTGAGACGCATCCCAAGAGTAGTGACAGTTAAATCCCTGGCCGTCTCATTAAGGTACTAGTCTTATCGGTCCCATTCCCGACAAGTGCTTAATACGTTCAAACACTTAACCCACTATAGCCATTGGATCGGAGCCCAAATCCCATTCTCTTACCACATGAGCAATCCATTTAAGGATATCCTATGATTCCTACCTAGGAACCTATTCTCGCGAGTGACATCATCACCCGACTTGTAATGGTCCTATAGCTTAGCAGTTATCAACCTATCATTCTAGTAAGGACACAGGTACCTAGGGATCATGCATCTAAGGTTCCATACAACTCCTGAACTTAAATGCACAAGCATCCATAAAAAATGTATATCAAAATTTGAAAACTGAGTCAGATGCACCGGGGCTTGCCTTCGTCAGCAAGGTTAGCCTGAGCACCCTCAGTGTCGTCGAGTACTTCCACGTAATGCAGTGCAGCTTCCGCTTCTCCTTCCTCAGCTTCCAGAACGAGCGAGTAGTCACCGTCAGGAAGATCTACACAGAATGCAATGCAGGGTTCAGGTGATGTGATAGATTATTTATCTTATCCAACTGTTGAGATCAATACCAACGATCTGGTGCATGTATAGCTGCAGCCACATTTGCACAAACCACCAGGGGCCATTGACACAAGAAATCTTTTGACTGGTGTGCATCAAAAGGGTGGTCTGATGAAGCATATGGTATACACTCCCTAGGAGGTACTTTCCAAGGGGAATGAGATGACCAGCAGCCAAATCTTCAGCCATTGCAATATGGTTCAGGGTTGGTTCATTGGCTTTGCCACAAAAGACAAATCTGCATAGCCACATGTTCAGGATGGCCCTGTACTCAACTTCAGTTAGAGGGCCGTCAGACATATGATTTTGGATATATGCCTTATATCCAACTTCTGTTTTCACTCCTCTTTGCCTGGTGGAGCCTTTGTATTTGTAAGGATACATGGTTCCTGTGATATCAAGGCCGGTCATCATATATACATCGGCCAGAGTAGGAGACATTGGTCCATGACCAAAAAGGAAAGCATTGACACCATTTGACCAGAAATGACAGGCTGCAATCAGAAGACTTTCACTCCTCGGAGTTTCGGCCAAAGATAACTCCAAACACTGGGCAATGCGAAGGCTGTCCAAGTTGCCGGTTTTTGCACTGTCATCATCAAGTATCCTCTTATACCAGTTTCTCCGACCTGCAATTGGGGGCAGGGGCCAGGTTTTGAAGGCGTATTGCCACTCATGGGGTCTTGACAAAGCTACTTTGAAGAGGATTCTCTTAGATTCGGCTTCGATGAACTCAAGAGGGTCAGAGGTTCCCACAGATCTGAGGAAATAGGATGATGATTTGTCCTCAATGGGAATCAAAATCTCGGTGGATAGAGCCTATCAAGAAAAGGTAGAAGAAGAAATCTGAGATGGGAATCAAAAAAGTAATACCCAATGGACCTTGAGGGGATGAGATTTACCTGGAGACCTTGATCTTGGTCTGCCATTCGAAGATTTGAGCTTGGGGGATTGATGACCTAGGGTTTGGATCTGAGTGGAGACTCCAACGGATTGCAAGAGTAAAGAATGGGTGTTGAACAGATTTAGCTCGGAGACGTTGGGCATTTGTGGTCAATTCCGGAATAAAATCACTTTTATCCCGTAATTGAAGGGGCATATGCTAACACCAAAAATTGGTACAGGAAAGGGACTGACTTGTGGGCCGAGTTTGGTAAAGAAATGCCATTCGGAAGGAAAAATCTCCTCAGAGGATTCGGTAAAGATGCTTGCGGTCGGCAATACGCCATCATTCGGCAGAAGGACTGTTTGTGCTTTTAAAAGGAAGTTTTTGGGAATGCGTGATGACGTGGCCTGGATATAAGGAAAGGACGAATTGATGACGAGTACGAGATGGACATTGGCGCAGGAGCATTAATTTAGGTATTAAATGTTGTACTCGTAGTCAACCAGGAGTCGTGTTAGGACAAGGGTATAAATATAAACCCTTGATGTCTGTAATAGGAATTGAACATCTTCACAACAAAACCGGCCCCGTGCCAAACTTCGAGTCCTTTAGTCGAGTCGTCGAGTTCTTCGAGAGGAGCCATCGATCCGTCAACCTCCGTAAGTACCGGCAACCTTGTATCATGTCTAGTATCATGCGGTGGATTTAGATCGTGATGCAAGTAGTCTTGTTACGTTTCTTAGTATCATGCGGTGGATTTAACCTTGTTTCAAGAGGGTTTCCTGTTAGATCATGAGCCACGCGGTAGGCTAAGATCTAGCTTGAAGCTAGTTATCATCTCTATTAGATTTGGCAAGATCTAATAGATTCATTAAGTTACCACGTGTTGCTTTGGATTTTTCTTTATGTTTAAATTCATGTAACACTATTTTGCCCAATCTAGATCGATTAGTTTCGGCTTTACCTCTTTGAGATCTATGTGATGTGCTTTCAAGTCTTTGTTTGTTATGAAGGATCAAGTGCTCTCAATAGCCGAATTTAGATCAATCTAGATTGTCACGTGTTGCGGGTTCAAGCCTTTGACTTTTCAAATGTTTGTTCCTTCTGCATGGAACCCGGATCGGCTGTACAGCTGTATTCGGCAATGCCACCACGAGTGAAACGTGTTCATAAGTTTGTTTCAAATAATGTATGCTTTTAGCCTTCCATATTTAGATTGTATTATGCGGTGGATTAATTTATTTGTGGTTGGTGGCGTGGTTTCAAATAAGTTGTATCATGCGGTGGATTAACTTGTTTGATGTCACGCTCGACGGGTTTGAAAGTGCCTAGACACGCTGTAGACTAGTGCTTTTGGCCTATGCATGCTTGTTTACTTCGTATTTATAATAATGCTTTTACCTTATTTATTTTAATTGTTATTTATCCTCGAAAATCGGTCATATCTGTGTGTGAGCAATGATGTTTAAACAAAGACCAATCTTTTGTCATGCTAACATCATGCATTCGGCTATATCTTGATTTCATATTTAAAAGCTCCCGAATGATATTTAAATCTGCTGACAGATAGCTTGTTGTAGCTATATGTCATTTTAATTGGCTTTCTATCCGTAAATACGGAATTGTCTGGTACCACCTGGCAAGTTCCAGGTTTTATCTAACTATTTTTCATCCTTTGTCAGTTTCAGGAAAATTGACTGGCACACTTCGGATCCGGCACGTGTGTTAAGCCAGCTTCGTTCGGCTTGCTGTGTGCTTGGCGCGAGGTGCTGGTTTTGCGTCAACACACTTTTTGGCACGCCCACTGGGACCAAATCTAGCTAATTCAAGATGCCTGATATTCATGATGTCATGGATGTCACCATGGATGACCTGTCTCCGGAACAGCGGATACAGTTGAAGGATGCAATTGACCAGTTTCAACAAAAGTGTTTGATGTCATTTGGCAAGAACAGAAGCGGTGTGCCGTATCTCAAATCTGACATGCCAAGGGTTCTACTACCAGGGGAACCTGACACCAAGTATGCTGAAGAGAAACAGGAGGCTATGAATGCTTTTCGGCAAACTATGTAAAGCATAATGGTCAAACATTATACTGCTTTCTTGACTATGTTCAAGCAGATGATGGTAGGAGTCTTTGGCCCAGGCATGGAAAGGACGCTTAGTCGAGTATCACCTCAAGCATCTACTGTAGAGGTTGGAGAAACTAGTGCTGCTGTCAATAGCCAACCAGCTCGAGATGCGAGTGCTCAACCGCCTTTGCAAAGTATGGGAGGTCAACCAATCCAGCCACCTCCGCAAAGCGTGGGAAGTCAACCAATCCAGCCGCCTCTACAAAGTACTGGTGGTCGCCTAGTCCAGCAGCAGAACCCTTATCAGATGATGCCCAACAGACCCACTTATGGAGATTTGGCTTTCGATTCTTCTAGAGTTCCACCTAATTCCACCTATAGGATAGTCCAGTGAACAACAGGCTACAGAAGAATATGTATGGTGAGGGGTATTCAGAAATCATGGACTATGGCGCCATTGATGCTTTCCTAGACCCTGGATATGGTGCGACTGCAGGAATGCCTAATGGACCTATTGGAAGGCCAGGGGATCAAGATGCTAATGTTGATCTTATGGTGCAGAAAATGGCCGATGTTTTGCAAAATCAATTCGGCCTGAAACCTAAGATGCAGGGGCAAGTTTAAACTCCTCCTTTCCCATAATGGTACCACAGGGTGGCTTTGCCACACAGGGTGAAACCTCCTGCAGATTTCACAAAATTCTCTGGGCAAGATTATACTAGCACTGTGGAGCATATATCTCGGTATTTGATGCAGCTTGGGGAAGCTTCAGCTGATGAAGCGTTCAGGATCAGATCCTTTCCCTTGTCACTGATAGGCCCAGTCTTTACATGGTTTGCTTCTTTGCCTGCTCACTCAATCTGTTCCTGGAAGGATTTGGAACATAAGTTCCATGCTCATTACTTCATTGGCAGTAATGAGAAAAAGCTAATTGATCTGACCACCTTGAGATAGAGGCACAATGAAACACCCATGGAGTTTCTCAGAAGGTTCAGAGAGACCAAAGGCATGTGCTACTCTTTGAATCTGCCAGATGATCAATTGGTTGACATGGCTGTTGCGGGTATGTTGCCAGCTATTCGGGAAAAGCTATTTGGCATGGAGTTTGACAATCTTAGTCAACTGTCACAGAGGTTGTCATTAATGAGAAATCAAGCTTATGGATTCAAGAAAGACTCTAGGTTTGCCAAACACAATGATATAGCTGACATCTACAACCAATTCCTCGAAAGAGCTGATCAAGGGGAAGAAGTTGATGATGATGAGGAGATAGCCGCAGCTGAGATGGTGTGGGGCCAAGAGCCGCTAACTGTGAACCAGAGATGGATAAAGCAAGCCAAGGGCACATATGACTTTGATCTGACCAAGGCTGACAAGCTCTTTGAGTTCCTTGTAAAGGAAGGCCGAATCAAGTTGCCAGAAGGGCATTCTATGCTTCGGCATGATGGAGTTATAGAGAAAAAATATTGTGGATTTCATGACAGGAAATCACTCCATCAACGATTGTAGGGTTTTTAGGATGAGGATCCAGAAGGCTATCCAGGAAGGTCACTTGAAATTTGACAATAAAATGAAGTTGGATGACAACCCTTTTCCTCAGAACATGGTTGGGTTTTCTGTTAACATGGTGACCGCTGAGGAAAAGAGGAAAGTGAAGGTCTTAACTTCAGCAAGAGCAAAGCAGGATGGATCAGTTGATCCTGCTCAACAAGTGACAGTGGAACAGGTCCACAAAGAAGCGCCTCACATCCTGAGAAGCCAAATTGAAGTGGGGGAATCCTCTAAATCCAAGCCCAGGGTGACCACACGTATTCTCCTTAACAAGTGGCAGCGTCAGCAAGAGAAAGAGCACTACCAGAAACATAAATACGAGGAAGAAAAGCGAAGGTTTGAAAAGGAAGCACACAGGAGAAAGCTAGAAGAAAATGCACGGGAGTAGGAGCGTGCACATTGGGGATGTGCGTTCTTCAGGCATTGCTGGAATAAAGTTTGAAGCTCTCCACATTGAACAATTGTCTTGAATGCAGTGACAAGTACACTGAGTATAGGCAGGATACTGTCAATCGCCGATCCGTCCATGAAAGAATTGGAAGGATACACCCTAATGACGGTCGGCGCATAAAAATAAAGGAAGTTGAAGATCACCCAAGGAAGAGATATGCTGATCAAAAGTGGGTCGATCAAGAAGAACAGGAGCGTGAATACATCTGGCAGGAAGGACAATGGTGCCCACCTGGCTTGAGGAGAAGCCAGAAGAGAAGAGTTTAGTGCTTGAGAAATCAAGAATTAAAACAAGCGGGAATCAAGAGGAAATAGGTGTGGCGCCCAAAGGATAGGCCTAATGGATCTGGTCGTTCGGCTCCAATATGCATGGTATGCTTCTTGCCGAATGAGTTCACGGCTCCAGCTAATCAGGTTCTGCAGGAAGAAGTGTCGCCAGACATAAACGAGGATGAGCAACTTGGGTTGATGGCACAACTGGTGTTGGCCAAGCAGGCAACCTTCGACAAGCCGGAAAAGAATCGACATATGAGGCCGTTGTACTTGGGAGGATACGTCAATGGCAAGCCATTGACCAAGATGTTTGTTGATGGTGGAGCTGCGGTCAATGTGATGCCATACACCACGTTTAGGAAGCTTGGCATGGGCCTTGGAGATTTGACGCCAACAAGCATAATTCTGAATGATTTTGCTAGTAATCCTTCAGACACCAAGGGCTGCATACATGTGGAGCTCATGATTGGGTCTAAAACTTTGCTCATGACCTTCTTTGTCATTGAGGGCAAAGGGGCATATAGCTTACTGCTTGGACGGGACTGAATTCATGCAAATTGTTGTATCCCATCTACCATGCACCAACAACTTGTTCAATGGGTAGATGATGATATAGAGGTGGTCCAGGCAGATGATTTAGTGAGCGTGGCTAACGTGGAACCAACCTTCTGGGAGTATCAAGGTATAGATTGCTTCTCAGGAAAGGACTGGGGTGAAGGTCCTGTTGAACCAATCGGCGGTGATCAACAGCCGATTCAAGCAGTCGGCTCTTATAGCAATTTTTAATGGATAATCCAATTGATGGAACTGATGGAAAGTTAGGACGTGGATTCATGTCGGCTGATAAATTGGAAGAAATTGACATTAGAGATGGTGACAAGCCAAGGCTGACATTTATTAGTGCTAACTTGGATTCAAGTTTCAGAAAAGAGTTGATCAAGCTATTGAAAGAATATAAAGATTGCTTCGCTTGGGATTATTCGGAGATGCCTGGTTTGGATCGTTCCATTATTGAGCATTGGTTGCCAATTAAGCCTGGTTTTAAACCTTACAAGCAACCTCCCGAAAAATCTACAAGGATGAAGTATTGGCCGACATGAAAAAAGAAGTTGAGAGATTGATCGATGCAAATTTCATTCGGCCATGCAGATATGCAGAGTGGATCTCTAACATCGTTCCTGTTTACAAGAAAAATGGGAAGATGAGGGTCTGGATAGACTTTAGAGATTTAAACACAGCTACTCCCATGGATGGATATCCAATGCCTGTTGCTGATTTGTTGGTTGATGTCGTTGCTGGACATAAAGTTATTAGTTTCATGGATGGCAATGCAGGGTACAATCAAATTTTTATAGCAATAGAAGACATATCGAAGACAACCTTCAGATGTCCTGGACATATAGGCCTTTTTGAGTGGATTGTCATGACATTTGGGTTAAAAAATACCGGTGCAACTTATCAAAGAGCCATGAATTATATCTTTCATGAGTTGATCGGCAAAATTGTTGAGATATACATTGATGACGTCGTGATCAAATCTTTGAATCATGAATCACACTTAGATGATGTGAGGAAAACTCTAGAGTGCACCCGAAAGCATGGGTTGAAGATGAATCCGAACAAGTGTGCCTTTGGAGTTTCAGTTGGAGAATTCTTGGGATATTCGGTGCATGAAGGAGGAATAGAAGTTGGCAAGAAAAGCATGAAAGCTATTGATGAAGTTGTTCCTCCAACCAATCTCAAGGAGTTGCAATCATTGCTTGGCAAGATCAATTTTGTGAGAAGATTCATTTCAAATTTGTCACAAAAGGTGTTGCCTTTCTCTCCACTGCTAAGGATCAAGAAAGATCAGAAGTTTGTATGGGGTGACGAACAACAAAAGGCTTTCGATGAAATCAAGCAGTACATGAAGGAACCACCAGTATTGGTGCCTCCACAGTTGAACAAGCCTTTCAAGTTGTACGTGGCGGCCGATACCCAAACTATTGGATCGGCCCTTATACAAGAATTTGAGGGAAAGGAATGGATAGTTGCGTACCTTAGCTGAAAATTGCTTGATCCTGAGACTAGGTATTCGGCTGCGGAGAAGCTTTGCCTGTGTGTTTATTACTCATGTACAAAGTTTCGGCACTATTTATTGAATGCCGAATGCGTTGTATATTCAAAGTTTGATGTAATTAAACACATGTTATCTATGCCAATTTTGAGTGGAAGGATTGACAAGTGGATTTTGGTGTTATCTGAGTTTGAATTGAAGTTTGAATCGGCAAAAGCTGTTAAAGGTCAGATTATTGCTGATTTCATTACTGAACATCGTGATCCATCAATTGATTTGCTTGAAATCACTCCTTGGGCTTTATTCTTTGATGGATCTTCATGTGACAAAGGTGGTGGAGTAGGGATTTTATTGATTTCGCCAAGAGGTGAGATGTTTGAGTTTGCTATCCCTATTCAACCTACTGTCACAAATAATCAAGCTGAGTATGAAGCGCTGCTTAGAGGGCTTCAATATTTGAAAGAAGCAAAGGCTATTTCAGTTCAAATTTATGGAGATTCAGAGCTAGTTATAAAATAATTGAATGGCCAATATGAATGTAGAAATGATATCCTGAGGAATTACTACGAGGAGTGCAAGGAAATCTTGAAAAGTTTTCAGTTAGTACTTCTACAACATATTCCCAGGGAACATAATGAAGAGGCAAACAGGTTGGCTCAAAGTGCTTTGGGTTATAGAGAGAACCAAGAGGTGTTTGCCAAGGAGGTGTGTGCTTTCGAGGGTGATCTAGCAGAAGATGATTGGAGAAAGGAGATTGTTGATTATCTGGAAAATCCATCCCGAAAGGTTTCTAGGAAGCTCAGGTATAAAGCTATAAAATTTGTCCTTCTTGATGGGCGTTTGTTTAACAAATCATTAGACGGGGTATTGTTGCAATGCCTGGGTCAAGAAGAAGCGAAGAAAATGATGAGTGAAGTGCACGATGGGCTGTGTGGAGCGCATCAATCGGCTTATTGAATGAATTGGGTTATCAGGCACACTGGATGTTATTGGCCGACGATGCTGCAGGATTGCTTTGAGTATTACAGAGGTTGTCAAGATTGTCAGAAGTTTGGGAATATCCAAAGAGTCCCAGCATCAGCTCTGAATCCTATTATCAAGACATGGCCATTCAGAGGATGGGGTATAGATTTGATTGGCCAAATAAATCCTTCATCTAGCAAGGGGCATAAATTTGTGCTTTTGGCAACGGATTATTTCACCAAATGGGTTGAAGAAATTCCATTGAAGAAAGTAACATCGGAAAACATGATTGAGTTTGTTAAAGAACACATCATTTACAGATTTGGGATTCCTCAAACAATTACAACTGATCAAGGAGCTCAATTTGTATCATCAGAGTTCCGAGAATTTGCTAAAAGCATGGGAATCAAATTATTGAATTCTTCTCCTTATTATGCCCAAGCTAATGGTCAAGCAGAGGCTTCTAACAAGATCATGATCAATATTATACAAAAGAAGATTGATCAGAAGCCAAAGAGGTGACATTCGATACTCAATGAGGCTTTGTGGGCTTACCGAATGGCTCCTCATGGGGCTACAAAAACATCTCCTTATGAGTTGGTTTATGGGCATCATGCTGTTTTGCCCTGGGAAATACAATCAGATTCAAGGAGAGTGGTTTTGCAAAAGGATTTAAGTTCCAAAGATTACGGTGGCTTCATGATGGACGAGTTAGAGGATTTGCATATGATTCGTCTTAAGGCCCTAGAAAATATTGAAAAGAACAAGATGCAAGTTGCTAAATATTACAACAAGAAGGTAAAGGTCAAGCAATTTGCAGAAGGAGATTTGGTTTGGAAAGCATTACTACCGATCGGGACTAAGTACAGTGCGTTCGGCAAATGGTCCCCGAATTGGGAAGGTCCTTTTTGGGTAGTTAGATGTACACCTGGAAATGCTTATATATTGAAAACTTTACTGGGAGAGGAGTTTACTGCTGCTATAAATGGAAGATATTTGAAGAAATATTATCCTAGTAATGAAGTTGATCGTTGATTACAGGCACCAGGATTACAAGCATCAGAAACACAGAGACAGCCGGCGTTCGGGACAGAAGCCGCCTTTAGAACAAAAAAAACCTAACAGAGGAGATGGCCAATACTGAAATGTATTGCCCTTAGCACAAAAATATTCTACATTACAAATGTTTCTTGCAGGCTTCTATTTGACAACCCAGCTACCAATGATTACAAGAGGGTGGGAAGCAGAAGGCCTGGAGGAAGAAGCGAAAGAATGCTTCATTCCTTTGATTCCGCGTTTTTCCTCTTCAGCCCTTCCCTCTTCAACTGTTCCAGGACCACTGTAACAGCAACCTGGAAGCTTCGGGGGTTGCCGTGACTTGCAGCTTCCATTAGGATGTCCCAGGAAGCCTTCAAGTTGTTGTATCTTCAGAAACATCTGAAGAAGTTGTTGAATGTGAAATCTGAGCTTAATCGTGGGAATCAGATGAAGATAAAGATCGTACCCCCAACCAACGCCTCCAAGCTCATGCGGCATTCTCGTTTGGCACTGCAGCGATCGGTGATGTCTCGCAGGTTGTGTTCTAGATGCCGAATGCGGCGGCACAGTTGGTGGTTTGTCCTTTGTTCCGGCGTGGCGTCTTCTCCTTCAGTGGAGGAATCGGAGAGGATGTACTCAGGAACCTCTTCGGTTCCAAAGATCTCCTTAGGGAGCATGTCAAGGCTGAAAACGAAGAGGGGTGGATCATAAGATTGCAATCGAGAGCAAAAGAAAGGATCGACAGAAAACTTACTCTCGAATGGTGCGCTTCTTTGGTGGGGCGCTACCCTCCTTGATGGGTTGCTTTCCCTTGTCCGCCATGGCCTTGGGGTTTTTTCCTCTGGAGCAGGGGGGAAGATGTGAGGTGATGGAAGTGTATGTGAGTGGATTTGTAGGGCACCAAGGGGACTATTTTATTAGCTGTGAGAGCGCATTGGGAGTGATGACTGGTTGGCATACATTATTGGAATACCAAGCGGCAGGGTTTTCTCTTCAAATGCGAAGTGTTTTCATTGAACAGTGTTTATGGTTCCTGGGTTGAGGATTTTTTGCGGATTCTGTGCCAAGGGGCAGGAGTTTTTTGCGTGTTCAGCTAAGATAAAGTTCCCAAATTCGTTCGAAAAACAGTAAGGATTCGCATTCACAAGCAAAA
This sequence comes from Cenchrus americanus, assembly GCA_947561735.1. Taxonomy (NCBI): domain Eukaryota; kingdom Viridiplantae; phylum Streptophyta; class Magnoliopsida; order Poales; family Poaceae; genus Cenchrus; species Cenchrus americanus. The sequence continues at coordinate 124,184,793 of OX387241.1, forward strand.
GGGGATCGTCACAATACAAACGCATGAATTAAAATTTCATTATTCATTGCCAAAATTCCAAACATCCCTAGTACAAATTAGTCAAAAAGCCTGTTCAGCACAGATTGGGGATGGATGGAGTCGGCAATGGCGTCACCGTGGCCATCGAGGCGCTCCAGGATGACCTCGATTTCATCGACGTCTTCCGGCGTGCCGCCCTGGAAGCCGCGCGGCTGTGTGGAGTAGTTGACGCCGGTGTGCATCGCCATGGCAGCCAGGCCTAAGGTGGTGCCCAGGCGAACGCCATGGAGGGCCACCTCATCGACGCGGTCTTCTACCGCGGCAATGTGGGCTGCCGACGTGTCCCCGGGGGCGTTCACCTTGTCCGCCAGTTGCTTCACCAGCGTTTTCAGCCAGTTGAGCTCAGCATCGCGGTCTGCAGCATTGTGGAACAATGGCGGTTAGTTCAAAGTTGAGTTAAATTAAAACCAATCAAGAGATTTACCAATGATCTCGAGCAGCTGCTTGCGCTGATGCTCCCATTCGAGCTCGGCGATGTCGGCCTTCTTGGAAACATCTTTAAGCTCGCGCTGGGTTTCGTCACGCTCCGCCTTGAACCGGAGAGCGTCACGTTCGTCGTAGCGTGAAGGAGAATAGTTGTACGACTCTGAGGAGTCGTCCGGTAAGGCTGGATTCGTGGCCGGCGCAGGAGCCGGGTTCCACTGGATGAGGCTGAAAACGCGAAGAGAATCGTCAGCAACAGAAAAAAATCTAGAGAAGACTGTAAGGGAAGTTGATGATCACCGCCTCCGACGAGCGCCAGCGCGGCTTCCTTCGGCCTCGTCGCTGGCCCGGCGCCTGTTGCTGCTGCCCGCCATCAGGTTTTTGGGAGTACTAGTGCTGGAGGAGGAAGTTTAGATTGGCGAAAGCTTGAAGGCAAAAAGTTGGTGAAAGGCTAGGGGTACCCACGGTTCTTACTTATGGGACTGGCAAAGAAATCGTGGCCAGAGATCGTGGTGCATATCCCGAGAAATTTGGGAGGTGGAGAGGCTTCCTTAACCGAATCATCGCCAGGTCATTTGGAATTCAAGCTAAGTCATATTCGGTTGTTTGGTTCTGTTGAGTTGCGGTTAGATCACTGTTTGGGTCTAGTACTATTTGACTAGAGTTGCCGAATGGATTGTCTAAAGTTACTCGCAAGGCAAGATAGGAAATGGAAAGTGAAATTTATGGTAAACAAAATGACAAGAACGGTCAATCATTCGGCTACAGATTGATTGACACAATCAAATGTTCAAATATTTTGAGATTACACTAGAAGCGTCTGATATCATTTTGCTGATATTCTCCAGCAGTTTCTGATCAGCTTCCTGAGTGTTAGACAGGGCGGAAAGCTTTGTCTTGAGCTGGTTTGATTCAATCAAGGCTGCTGAAGCTTCCTTTTGGATTTTCTCTGTTAATCCGGAGAGTTCAGCTATCTTTTTCTTATAAGCCTCGATTTCAGCTGTCAGATTCTTCAATTCAGCTTATAGTGCAGCTTTCCGAGCAATCTTCAACTCAAGTGCAGGCTGCAGTTCAGCCAGCAGATCCTTGTTGCTCTGGATTTGAGCCTGTGATTCTTTCACGAATTGCTTGGCTTTAGCTCTTTTTTTCCAGGACTGGTCGAGAGGATTGGTTCTTCAAGGCTCTCCTCACTGCTGCAAAGTGATTGTCCGGTTGAGAGATAGGCTCTAGAGAGGCTTTGATATCATCAGGAAGCTCTTGATTGATTGATTGAAGCACTACTTCTAGGAGATCTACTTCCCTGACTTGGTCCTGGATATCGCTTTGCAGCAAAGAGAGGATTTCTCTCAGTTCTGCCTGGTTTTCCTCTGATAAAGCTTGGCTTGAAGATCCTTCATCACCTTTTTTTCGGCAGCTAAATCATCCACATTGAATGAAAAGCTTGATGGTGATGCAACGTGATCCTGAAAGTTTTTGCCGAATTGAGGATGATTTATTGAAAGAGAACAACAAAATTAAATGCCCATACTTCATTCCTGGCCTTCTGAATTGGAGAAGGGATTTTTTCAGGCTCAAGAGGAAGTTCCTGGGTGATCAGCTAAGGTGGAGCTTGAGGAGTTCCTGGTAAAGCTGAAGTTTCTAACTGAGGGGAAGCTGGTGGAGTCCTCGGTAGATTTGAAGCTTCTAGCTGAGGTGAAGATGGATCCATCCCTGGTAAAGCTGGAGTTTCTACTTGACAAGGGGATGATTGAATCCTTAGTGAAGTTGAAGTTTCTGCTTGAGGGGAAGATGTTTGGACCCTTGGTGAATTTTGATTTGAAGCATGTTGAGGAGAAGAACTCCCCACAAGTTGATTCACCAATGTTTATTGTGCAAATGACAAGTGGAGAGTAAGTGCCAATGTAAAGAATGGTCTTCGAAAGGAAGTAAAATAGTAAGGACCATACCAGCAGATGGGGCATTGGCAGGTTCTGTAGTGGTTGATGGTTGCTGAACTCTGGTCTGAAATTGCACAAGATAAATTTATCAGAATGAAGAATGGTTTTGTGCTCAAGAAGGAAGAGATGTTAACCTCGATAAGAACTCTTTTGGAGGTTCTTTTCTTCTTGGCAGCTGGAGGAGCAACCAGGGATGGAGCTTTCCTCTTATTAGAAGTTGAACTGATAAGAGTTGGATCTGATGTAGCATATCTAGACATCAGCTGGGCTAAAGTTGTGGATTTAAATCCCAAGGCAGAAATTGGGCCTGCAGCATTGTAAGAAATTGTCCTAGCTGGAGAGACAGGCACTGTATTCTGTGAAAGGTGGCAAAAATCATGATCAGTAAGGAAGGACATGCTTCAGAAAAGAAATAAGATAAGTGCATTACCTCTGAAGCTGGCTAGAAGTCAAGCATTAGCTCGAGGCAAAAAGAATGTATTGGCTCATTGAAGATGTGATCATGGAATTCTTGCCATTAGGAAATAAAAGAGGGATGAGCTATTGATGTTGGTACAAAAGGCCAAGTATAAACAGTTGGACTGCATTGATATTCAAAGACTCTTCTAGCTTGCAGGTTTTCTTTGATTTCCTCTCTAGGCTTGAGGAATTCGTGAAGGAATAGCCTTGGAGGCACTTGGCCACATCCTAGTTGTCGGGCCATCATGTTTGGCTGATAATATTCAAAGGTACTGTGATTTTGCCTTCCTCCACAAAATTCTGCTGGCAGGATGCATGGATGGATGAAGATATTGAAAATTTCTATGGATCTCACATCGTTTCATCCATTCTCAAAAGTGAATTCATAAGGGAGGGTCAAGTTATCGTTGTTCAAATAAGGAAGCCAAAGGGGATTGGTGAAACCTCTGAAGAAAAGCTCAAAGAGTTGACTGATGTTTTGGTCAATGGATATGGTTGAGGCAGCTTCTCCATAAGTTTGGCATCCTTTGGTAATCTGAGCTTCTCCTTCCTTATAGTTGGATGAAGGAAAATGTCGATTGTTGAGATCAATACCAACGATCTGGTGCATGTATAGCTGCAGCCACATTTGCACAAACCACCAGGGGCCATTGCCACAAGAAATCTTTTGACTGGTGTGTGTGAAAAGGGTGGTCTGATGAAGCATATGGTATACACTCCCTAGGAGGTACTTTCCAAGGGGAATGAGATGACCAGCCGCCAAATCTTCAGCCATTGGAATATGGCTCAGGGTTGGTTCATTGGCTTTGCCACAGAAGACAAATCTGCATAGCCACATGTTCAGGAAGGCCCTGTACTCAACTTCAGTTAGAGGGCCGTCAGACATATGATTTTGGATATATGCCTTATATCCAACTCCTGTTTTTACTCCTCTTTGCCTGGTGGAGCCTTTGTATTTGTAAGGATACATGGATCCTGTGATATCAAGGTCGTTCATCATATATACATCAGCCAGAGTAGGAGACATTGGTCCATGACCAAAAAGGAAAGCATTGACACCATTTGACCAGAAATGACACACTGCAATCAGAAGACTTTCATTCTTGGGAGTTTCGGCCAAAGATAACTCCAAACGCTGGGCAATGCGAAGCCTGTCCCAGTTGCCGGTTTTTGCACTGTCATCATCAAGTATCCTCTTATACCAATCTCGCCGACCTGCAATTGGGGGCAGGGGCCAGGTTTTGAAGGCGTCTTGCCACTCATGGGGTCTTGACAAAACTGCTTTGAAGGGGATTCTCTTAGATTCGGCTTCAATGAACTCCAGAGGGTCAGAGGTTCCCACAGGTCCGAGGAAATAGGATGATGATTTGTCCTCAATGAGAATAAAAATCTCGGTGGATAGAGCCTATCAAGAAAAGGTAGAAGAAAAAATCTGAGATGGGAATCGAAAAAGTAATACCGAATGGACCTTGAGGGGATGAGATTTACCTGGAGAGCTTGATCTTGGTCCGCCATTTGAAAATTTGAGCTTGGGGGATTGATGACCTAGGGTTTGGATCTGAGCGGAGACTCCAACGGATTGCAAGAGGAAAGAATGGGTGTTGAACAGATTTAGCTCGGAGACGTTGGGCATTTGTGGTCAATTCCGGAATAAAATCACTTTTATCCCGTAATTGAAGGGGCATATGTTAACACCAAAAATTGGTACAGGAAAGGGACTGACTTGTGGCCGAGTTTGGTAACGAAATGCCATTCGGAAGGAAAAATCTCCTCAGAGGATTCGGTAAAGATGCTTGCGGTCGGCAATACGCCATCATTCGGCAGAAAGACTGTTTGCGCTTTTAAAAGGAAGTTTTCGGGAATGCGTGATGACGTGGCCCGGATATAAGGAAAGGACGAATTGATGACGAGTACGAGATGGACATTGGCGCAGGAGCATTAATTTAGGTATTAAATGTTGTACTCGTAGTCAACCAGGAGTCGTGTTAGGACAAGGGTATAAATATAAACCCTTGATGTCTGTAATAGGAATTGAACATCTTCACAACAAAACCGGCCCCGTGCCAAACTTCGAGTCCTTTAGTCGAGTCGTCGAGTTCTTCGAGAGGAGCCATCGATCCGTCAACCTCCGTAAGTACCGGCAACCTTGTATCATGTCTAGTATCATGCGGTGGATTTAGATCGTGATGCAAGTAGTCTTGTTACGTTTCTTAGTATCATGCGGTGGATTTAAGCTTGTTTCAAGAGGGTTTCCTGTTAGATCATGAGCCACGCGGTAGGCTAAGATCTAGCTCAAAGCTAGTTATCAGCTCTATTAGATTTGGCAAGATCTAATAGATTCATTAAGTTACCACGTGTTGCTTTGGATTTTTCTTTATGTTTAAATTCATGTAACACTCTTTTGCCCAATCTAGATCGATTAGTTTCGGCTTTACCTCTTTGAGATCTATGTGATGTGCTTTGAAGTCTTTGTTTGTTATGAAGGATCAAGTGCTCTCAATAGCCGAATTTAGATCAATCTAGATTGTCACGTGTTGCGGGTTCAAGCCTTTGACTTTTCAAATGTTTGTTCCATCTGCATGGAACCCGGATCGGCCGTACAGCTGTATTCGGCAATGCCACCACGAGTGAAACGTGTTCATAAGTTTGTTTCAAATAATGTATGCTTTTAGCCTTCCATATTTAGATTGTATCATGTGGTGGATTAATTTATTTGTGGTTGGTGGCGTGGTTTCAAACAAGTTGTAACATGCGGTGGATTAACTTGTTTGATGTCACGCTCGATGGGTTTGAAAGTGCCTAGACACGCGGTAGACTAGTGCTTTTGGCCTATGCATGCTTGTTTACTTCATATTTATAATCATGCTTTCACCTTATTTATTTTAATTGTTATTTATCCTCGAAAATCGGTCATGTTTGTGTGCGAGCAATGATGTTTAAACAAAGACCGATCTTTTGTCATGCTTATGTCATGCATTCGGCTATATCTTGATTTCATATTTTAAAAGCTCCCGAATGATATTTAAATCTGCTGACAGATAGCTTGCTGTAGCTATATGTCATTTTAATTGGCTTTCTAGCCGTAAATACGGAACTGTCTGGTACCACCCGGCAAGTTCCAGGTTTTATCTAACTATTTTTCATCCTTTGTCAGTTTCAGGAAAATTGACCGGCACGCTTCGGATCCGGCACGTGTGTTAAGCCAGCTTCGTTCGGCTTGCTGTGTGCTAGGCGCGAGGTGCTGGTTTTGCGTCAAAAGGTGTGTTCAAAGATAATTAATTACATTTAATTCTTCAAAGAGCAAGGGTGTATTCTTAGATCATAAGTAAGTTTGGCAACACTTCAGAAAAAGGGTAAAAGAGTTAAAGGCATTTTCCTAATTTAATCAAAACATTAATCTATAAAAGGCCCCCAAGCTTTTATTTAACAATAAATCATTAAAAATTTAGTGGAGAGTTTCTTAAGTATCAACACATCTATACTAAACCATTAAACACACATGCAAGGCTTGGAAAGCTAGAAAATTAATTATTTTGAAAATAACAAAAGCTAGCTTAGCAAAACAATTTAATGCATACAAAAATAAATAATCATCCAATTCCTCCAAACTTCCTCAAACATGTTTCATGGTCCTAAACCATCCTAGGAAGGCAGCAAGTACACCTAGAACTACTACTGATCTTGCATTATTGAATTACAACGGAAAACATGCATATATTAAGAATAAATACTTCTGATCATCCAACAATTGTGATTAATTCACCAGAGGTGTAACTTGGCATAACAAGACAACATGCAGAAGTTGGGCACAAAAACATAACGATTTTTAACTACAAAAATCAGCTACACAGATTCTGCATAAATGGAAAATAATTCATATAAAATGATTTACATCATAACTTTGTGCAATTTTTGTCACAAGAGCTACTCATAACATCACACACAATATATCCAAAAATTGGATACAGAGGACCTATGGATTTTGAGATATCACAGATCTAGGTTTTTCACATTTCTATTTTTCATGCCAAAAATATCAAGAAACAAACTAGGTGAGCATAACAAAAGTTGTAGTACTCTTCACCAGGAATCTAGCAAAATTGAGTTTACAATTTTCCAAATTTTCTACAATTTTCTAGAGATTTTACAAGTTTCAGCAAAATGGATGTACTATTGAAGTTTCCCTTTTCCGCATAGACCCCCAGAACTTTTCAACGCCTCAAATAAATACCCTTCCCTTGCACTTAGGCCCCTGGGAAGATCCCAATCCTCACATCCTACTCTCCCACCGCCGGGTGGGCTCGCCGGCGGCGATGGCCGACCAGCCTTGACTAACAAGCGGCGCAGGACCCCCTAGGGGCTCACCTAGGGTCGATTGGAGGGGTTGGACGGCGCGGGCGGGGCTCCGGCGAGGGTGCGCGGCGGTGGCCGGCGGTGGCGGCCGCGGCGAGCTACTGCTCCGGCGAGGGGGACTCAATGCCGGGCAACGGCCGACGGTGTAAGCCCCTACGGGTTCTCGGGAAGAGATTAGGACGAGTGGAGAGCACGGGGTGAAGGCGGAGGGGATGTTCACCGGGCGAACGTCAATATCGGGCGGCTCAGCAGTGGCGTGCACGAGAGGGGCGGGCGGCACTTAAATAGGGCGGCTCGTGGGCGTGTGACGTCAGCGACGGAGATGTCGTCGTGGTACGCGGTCCTCGGCCCGCGTGCGTACGGGGAGGGTGCGGGATGGACCGGCGGACCGTGCGGCGCGCCTCGGCCGGTGGGACGGCGCGAGCAACGGGCGGCGCGTGGCGCGAGGGAAGAATTGAAGGCACCTCGAGGCGCGGCGTCCGAGGAAAACGCGGAGGGACTCGGTCGGCGTGCGGCCTTGGGGTGTGCGGCGGCGCGGATGCCGAGGCGGCCGGCGCACGGGCGTGGCATGGGCGCCGGCGCGGCGTCGCGGCGCATAGCGCGTCCGGCCAATTTTTATTTTGCTGAGCGCCTGTTTGAAATTGATTAACTCCAAAAATTTATACTAATGTGCTCAAAACTTTGAATACGAAAGTTGTAGATCTTGGTACCACCTACAACTTTCACAAAGGCCATATGAGGTTTTTCTAAACAGATTTTGCAAGAGAAGCTTGCCAACTTTGAATGTCAATCTGTGTCCATGAACAGGAGGTACTGTCATTTGGGCAAGTTTTTCATCCTTTTCCGCTCAAAATTTGGAATGCCAATCTACATGAAAGTTGTGTCCCTTAACAAACTGGACAACTTCCATAAAGGTAGATTTTTTAGTGTTTAGGTGAATTTTGGAGAACGCGGCAAAAGTTCCGGAAGACATCTAGGGTCACTAGGGTTTGAGTGGGGTTTGACCAAATTTTGACCATGGGTTGATCATACATGTGTGTCTACTTGATCAATGGTGTCATTAGAGTTGGTTGGTGAGGTTTTCGAGGTGAGCACCCAGGTTGACCGTGATTTGACCACTGTCAGCAGAGTTTACCGACGATTAGGGTTAATTAAAAACCCAGGGCGTCATAGCTATACTGCACTACACTTATCTGGTGCTGAAGATGTTGGCTCCCCGCGGAGTCCTCAAAGTCTACGGCGACCTGCTCGTCTCGACAACAAGGCCCTGGAGATCGCCACGACGAGCGCTTGCTTCGACGCCTCGACTGTCATGGTGACCAAGGCCAAGAAGCCCCGATCGACCTCGCCTTCCCGAAACAGAAGCGTACCGAGACCGCACTGGATGCCACACCAACGACGAAGAAGTCTGCCTCGGCCTTGCCGACCCGGCCAAGACGGTGGTCATCGGCGACAACCTCGGGGAGAAATATGAACTCGCGCTCACTAGTTTCCTCTGGGACAACGCTGACATATTCGCCTGGGCCCCATCGGATATGCCAGGTGTCCTAAAGGAGTTGGCTGGGCACTCCTTGGATGTAAGAAAGATGGCCAAGACTGTCAAGCAGAAGCGCCGCTTTGCAAGGATCGTAAGGAGGTCATTAGGGTAGAAATATTAAAGCTCTTAGCTGCCAGATTCATCTGTGAATGTAAAAACCCAGTTTGGCTTGCCAACCCGGTGCTTGTACCCAAGAAAACCGGCCAATGGAGAATGTGTATCGACTACATCGATCTCAACCGACACTACCCTAAGGACCCCTTCCCTCTTTCGCGCATCGACCAGGTCATCGACTCCACTACAGGAATCGTCCTGCTATGCTTCCTTGACTGCTACTCGGGCTATCACTAGATGGCCTTGAAGGTCTCTAACCAGGATAAGACGTCATTCATAATGTCGTACGACATCTACTTATACACGGCCATGACCTTGGGCCTCAAGAACACTGGAGCGACCTACCAGAAGGCCATCCAGAAGTGCTTGGAATCCCGAATCGGCAAGAATGTCGAAGCCTACGTTGACAACGTGGTCATTAAGACCACCAATGAAGACGACCTCATCGCCGACCTCGCCCAGACCTTCGCCAATATCTGGCACTACCGCTGGAAGCTCAACCCGGAGAAATGCATCTTCAGTGTCCCATCTGGCAAGCTTCTAGGCTTTATGGTGAGCCACCACGGCATCAAGGCGAACCCCGCCAAGGTCAATGCCATCCGCAGGATGAATCGACCTACCGGGAAGAAAGACTTGATGAAGCTCACCGGTATGATGGTGACCCTAGGTTGCTTCATCAGCAAACTTGGGGAGAAAGGCCTACCCTTCTTCACTACTAAAAAAGTCTGATAAGTTCGAGTGGACGGATGAGGCAGATTAGGCGCTCGAGGAGTTAAAGACCTTCCTTACGACACCTCCTATCATGGTGCCTCTGGCACCCAAGAGAACTTGCTACTCTACATCTCCACGTCCACCCAGGTGGTCAGCGCTGTCTTAGTGGCTGAGCAACCTGAAGAAGGCCACCAGTACCCCATCCAGCAACCTGTCTACTACGTTAGTGAGGTCTTATCCAACAGCAAGGTCAGGTACTCGCAACCCCAGAAGATGCTATATGCTCTCCTCATTACGTCACGCAAGCTGAGGCATTACTTTTAACCGCACAAGATCAAGGTCGTTTCCAACTTCCCCCTCAGAGAAATCTTACACAGCCGTGACACCATGGGGTGCATCGTCAAGTGGTCGGTTGAGCTGGGCGAATTCGACCTTGAGTTCTGCCCACGGCAGGCCATCAAGTCCCAGATCCTCACCGATTTCATCTCTGAGTGGACAAAGACCTAACAACCCCAGCCGGTGGAGAAGTCGGAGCACTTGAAGATATACTTCAAAGGTTCCCTGAACCTCGAAGGGGCAGGTGCATGCATCCTCTTTATCTTGCCCCAGGGCGATCATCTGAAGTACGTCCTACAGATCCACTATGAGGCGTCCAACAATAGCGTTGAGTAGGAGGCCTTGATCCATGGGCTGCGCATCGCTGTTTCCCTCGGAATCAAGCGACTCATCACCTACGGCGACTCCAAGGTCATCATCGACGACATCAAGAAGGACTCGATGAACGCCTACTTCGCTGAGGTGCACAAGCTCGAGGCTCACTTCGAGGGCCTAGAATTCCACCATGTCTGCCGTGAAAACAACGTGGCGGCCGACGTCCTCTCAAAGCTGGGATCCAAGCACACGCTAGTCCCAGCCGGTGTGTTTGTCCAAGACCTACGCAAGCCATCGATCAGGCTCCTCATTGACCCAGAGACGTCGCAGAATGATGTGCCCCCACCGGGCAGGCGCGGCGTCCTCATGGCGGAGGCCTAAGATGACTGGCGCCTCGACTTTATCGCCTACATCCTAGAGAAACACGTCCCAGAAGACAAGGTCGAGCACGAGAAAATCATCAGGCGTAGCGCCAACTACGTCATCATCGACACCAAGTTGTACAAGAGGTCTACCTCTAATGGTGTATTGATGAAATGTATCCTCCGATCTGAAGGTCTTCAGCTCCTACAAGAGATCCATGGTGGGGAATACGGCAACCACGTAGCCTACGCAAATCTGGTGCGAAAAGCCTTCAGGTCGGGTTTTTACTGGCCCACTTCCCTGGTTGATGCTCAAGACCTGGTCCGGTGATGTAAAGGTTGCCAGTTCTTCGCTAATCAGCAGCACGTCTCGGCCCAAGCTCTGAGAACAATCCCTCCGTCCTGGCCCTTTGCCACTTGGAGCCTCGACTCAGGGGGACCCTTCAAGATGGCCCCTGACGGCTACAAACATATCCTGGTGGCAGTGGACAAGTTCACCAAGTGGATTGAGGTCCACGCCGTTGCTATGGTCACGTCAAAGGAGGCCACAAGTTCACCAAGTGGAGTAGAAGACATCACCCATCGGCTCAGGGTACCTAACAGGATCATCACCGACCTGGGGAAAAAGGATTTCACAGGGTCGGACTTTTGGGATTTGTGCCAAGACAGCCTCATTGACGTCTACTACTCTTTCGTGGCACATCCGCGCTACAACGGCTAGGTCAAGCATGCAAACTACATGGTGCTTCAGGGCATCAAAGACCGCATCTTCGACGACGCCTCGCAGTACGCGACCAGATGGCTAGCTGAGCAGCCCCACGTGATATGGGGTCTTCGAACCCAGGTCAGCTCGGCTATAGGGTACTCGCCCTTCTTCCTGGTGTATGGGTCGGAGGCAGTCCTCCCCACCGACCTATCCTTTGGTGCCACGCGCATCCAACACTACGAGGAAGGCACGGCCGAAGAGACACGCAAGGTCGACCTCAACAGCATTGAGGAACACCGCGTGGCCACGCTAATGCAGCACACGCGGCGCGAGCAGCAGCTATGCCGATACCACGACCGCAACGTGCGAGAGTGGTCCTTCAACGTGGGAGACCTGGTTCTCCGTCTCATCTAAGCCACCAAGGGAATGCACAAGCTCTCCGCCCCTTGGAAAGGTCCCTTCATCGTGATAGAAGTCGTCAGCCCATCGACCTACCGCCTCTAGTGGGCCGACGACCAAGGCATTCCAAGCGTCTGGAATATCGAGCACTTACGTCACTTCTATCCTTAGAAGATAAGTATGAAAATAAAGCTATGTATTCTACCCCCTTGTAATTTCGATATAATAAATAAAGAGATCCCTTGTTCAGCAACCCCTTTGTCGACCTGCTTTTCGGTCTCCCTTTTTCTTTCAGTTCTATTCCCTTCCCCCTCAAAACGCTCGGGGGCTTGGTCTAGGTTAGGCCACGAAGCGCTCGGGGGCTTGGCCTTGCCATCCTTAGGATCTCGCGACCTGAAGGGGTTTTGTATATGTCTTATGCTTTTAAGTCCTTATCGTATAGTTAGCTTTCGCTTTCCTTATAAACATTCCTAAGTCGCTGGCTCGCAAGACCTAGGGTCCATGTCCCCCCTCCGCGCGCCGGTTGTGCCTAAGTCCCCACATTGGGCCGCACAGTGGGTAAGCCGTTCCTCCACTAAGTTGGGTTAGCGGAGGGTTTCTCTTACGACCTGGCTGCTTTCGGCGTACATAATGACAGTTCTTGCTATCGAACAATGCATACATTTCATCATAGGCAAAATCTTTATTATATTGCAAGTTTATTTACAACTATTGCGCCCTAACCTACGTCTAAAGTCCATTTCAGCACCACTTTAGTCAGTGCCAAAGTCGAACTTCTTGACGACTGCTCCGCGGCTGCCACAATGTCCTCGTGCCTCACAACACCGGACAAGTCCACGTCTTCAGAGACCTTCTGCAGGTCGAAGGACGGGTCATGGTACTTAACCGAACAGCGTCGCAGCCACCGTTAGGTTAGCGGTGTCTAGGAGCAGGCCCTTGATGCAACCTTCAGCTTCATCGAGATGGTCAATCAGCGGCTTTGGCTCGGCCCCCCTCCTGTGGCACGTAGAGATCCATGACATATTGCGCAGCGTCCTTGAGCTCACCAAGCTCCTTCTCCATACCTGCATTTCAATCAAGCAACTTCAGATACATGCTCGCTGACCAAACATGGTACGTCGAGCAACTTCGCAACAACAGACAAGACGCTTACCATGGCAGAACTCTATGGTCCTTTCCTTAATGGTCGTCACCTGGTCCTTGACTGTGGCCAGCTCCTTCTTGAGGGCCTCCTCGGTCTCTTTTGCGCCTGCAACGATTCAAGGTCGCAAACTCAACATCAAGAACTTACGAAGCGAATGGAGTCGACTCGTGGTGACATTGGAAACTTACCCTCTATCACGACCTGGAGGTCGGTGGCCGCATCCTTGGCCTTCCGCTAGGCGTCCTCTAGCTTCTTCTATCGGTCGGCCACCTCCCTCTGCGCCTGGCGCACCATGGCCTCCTTGACGTGCTGGACCTCCTGTGCGGCCTTGACCTGGGCCTGCAGCTTAGCCTCGCAGGCTGCAGCAGCCTCTGCGTGTGCATTAGCCTATTCCTGCAGCAGATCCGTCCGAGCTTGCGCTCGTTTAGCAAGAGACTACATCAACAAGCAAGCAAAATAGTCATCAGACCTCGCGGGACACAGCGATCTAAAGCAAGAAACTTAAAGGGCTCAGCCAAGGACCCTTACCGACATCACGTGCCCAATCGTGCGTGACGCCTCCTTGAACTCCTCCACATCACGATATTCCGCGATGACCTCCACCTCCCATGGGGTGCCGATGTAAAGGCACCGGTGCAGGTCATCCTCCGCCCGCGCACCTCCCGCCTCGGCTGCCTGTGGGTCTAGCGTCGGCAGCGGACCGGCGTGCAGAGGTTGCCACCCTCATCCTCGGTGGTGGGAGTCGTATAGGTCCCGGTCTTGTCCGCCACAGACGCCGCCGTCATTCCGGCCCTACGTCAAGTCAAGCAAAGACGTTGGACCCACAAGTCAAGCAAAGACGTTGGACCCACAAGTCAGACTCCTTACCTTACCAAATTTTGGTGTTAACAAAGCCGGAGGACAGGGTAGAAGAGCCTCCGGTCGAAGCCGGAGCTGCTAGCGAGGCTGGCATCATAGATATTGCCAGTATACCAGGCGCCCCGACCGTCACTGTCATGCGATCTACTCTGTAAGTTCCCTGAACTCTTGAGTAGTCATGTAGTTGTCAATCTCGCATTGTTGACTAGTACTTCATGATATAGGAAATCCACGGACTTGTCATGGGATGGAGGAGAAACTAGCACTCCGGCCAATGGTGAGGACCGCTCGGCGGAGGTGCGAGAACCCACACCACCACCATAAGCTGATGTCATGATAGACCCGGTGCTTGAAAAGGCTACTCTGGTTGAAGGTACACATCCAACCACCATGAGTAGTAATTATGAAGAGTAGTCGTAGCCATTTACTGATTTGTTGAATTGATCCTGACAGGAGCACAAGCCGAGGGAGCTACGATCCCCCAGGTAGTAGCCATGGAGACAGCTGCTGTGGAGACGGATTCTACGGAGCTGGTTGTTGAGGCGGCGACAAAAACAGCCCCCGGCCAGGGACTACGGTAGCCCTCGAGCCAAGCGTGGAAGAGCGGGTTGATTCGCACCCCGAGGCGAGTACTGATGTCGTCATCCGCAAGGTGGTGATAGAAGAGGCTGCACCGCTTCGCTCGGCGCCCATGCTAGAGACAGGATCTTCAAGCTGCAGAGGTCTTGAGTTGCTTGACGATGATCTCATTGATCCGACCTTTGTGTCGCTGAGCATGGAGTCATGGTGCCAAGCAGAGAACTGGATCAAGGTATGCTGCGAGTACCTTGAGTTCACTCACCTTCTGAATATTGAGATTGATTAGCGGTTGTGTCTTGCACAGGGCTTGGTAGAGAGATCCCGTCAGAAGACCGATCTTCTGAAGGGATATGGTGACACGGTCCTTCGTGCCTAAGCCTTGGAGAAGGAGATGGACAAGTCGAAGAAGCATTCAGTGCTACTCCAACCCAAGCTTGATGGCGCCTTCGCCCAGTACCACAATGAAGTACAGGAGATGCAAGCGAAGAGGGAAGAACTGATCTGGAAGAACAAATTATTGCGCTAGAAGAACAAAGGTGTGTCTTCCACCAAGGTCGTTGAGTACTTATTGTAGTACTTGTGAGTAGTTTGTAATTGTGACAAGTTGTTTGCAAATCTTGAGGCAAAGGTCGACCAGCTGAAGGCATATGAGACGGACCTCAAGAACATCGTGTACCGCGAGACCGACAAGAGAGAGGTACTTGAATATGAGTACACTCAGTTGCGCCATGAGTGTATCAAGCACATGGAGCTCCGTGAAGCCTCAGATTGTGACCTTGTAAACTGTTACAAATCTTTGCAGAAGCTCAATGAAGACTACGAGAAGCTTCGAGGTCAGCCGAAGGAACTCGAAGAGGCTGCGCTGCCCATCACGAGGCTGTTGGTGCCACATCTAGGCGGGCCCAAGATAGCCCCTCTAGTAGACAAGCTGAAGAAAGCCCACGGGCGCTTGGCGACGTACGTCAAGCATCTGGAGAAGTCCATACCGAACCAGGTGCTTGCGTACATGAAGTCATACTTCCCAGAGGCACTAGTGGATGTAGTGGCTGGTGGTCTCACGGCAAACTGCACTGATGAGCAGTACAAGATCCTCTTGGAGGAGATGGCGTCCATCGCAGAGCAAGTGGCGGAGAAGCTGAATCTGAGGACCATGTGTGGTTCGAGGACCGGTGGATGGTCGCTTCCTTGTGTGATGAGTGATTGACAACGTCGTGTGGACTGATTCTTGGCTAAGTATTGCAGGAGCAGGTTGCGGCTTGACTGGTGTTGGTGCAGGTGAAGAACAAGCGTGAAAGGTCGTCACTTAGGTGAGGCCTCCGGTGTGTGGAGAAGACAAGTAGGCTTCGTTCGAGGGACCCGGTGGCCAGCGGGGTCAAGTGCGGGCCGCATGGTGGCATGAACGAGCAAGATGAAGTCGTGGACGGTTTCTTGGTTGAGCCTCAAAACCAAGGTCGAGCCGGGACTACGTGGGAGCCAAGTCATGAGTGGAGATTGGCGGAGGCTACACCGAGTTCGCGGGGTTTTCGGTGGTTCACCAGAAAACCACTGGGTTCCTTGGTTGATCCACAAAGCCAAGACCGGAGAACCGAATACGGAGGTGCGGCGGCACGGGCCGGTCCCCGGCCGGTGTGTCGGCCGGTCGGCCGGTGGGGACCGGGTCGGCCGGTGAGGAGCACCGGTCCGGCCGTGTGCGACGACGCGGTCCGGAGACTTCGAAGCGGAGGACACGCGTCGTGATCGCATGTCTTGCGTCGAGGCTACGCGGGGTGCGGTCGCGGGCATCCGTCCGATGGAGAAGACATCAAGAATTCCAAATCCGCCCTTGAGGGGCTTGTATCCCTAGTTAGTAGAGAAGGGCATTTTGGACATTCGGTTGCCTCCATATAACCCAAGAGGTGAGAGGATGGCAGCCAACTCTTGGAACCCTAGCTCATTAGTTTTCCTATTTTCCACCTATTTTCTCTAGGTTTTCCTTAGGACTAGCAAGAGAGCTTCACGGAGAGATCTTGTAGAGAGGGATGGATGATCGGGCGGCTTGCTAGACCTTGTACGAACCTTTGTTTCATGTATAGATGATTCGGCGTGGTTCCTCAAGGTTTGGATGTGTTTTCCCCGGTTGTTCTTGGTGGTGATTTTCGGAGCCCTCTCTTCGTGATTTCTTTGGGGTGTTTTCGGGGCTTTTCTCTTGGGGATTTGATGGGGGAAATTTGTGGGAACCCTTCGTGGTTCTTTGGGCTGTGATTCCCCTCCCAAATCCGTGAGTAAAAGTGCTCGTTTTTGGGGTTTTCTTGAGTTCTTGGGTTCGAAGTGCTTTCGGCGGGATTTCTTTGATTCCTCCTTTTTGGACGAGATTTGGTGGGATTAAACTTGGCTATGGACTTCTCATGAGGTGTTCCTGATATCCCCAAAGTCTTGTTCAAGTCCGTGGAGCAATTCGGGAGATCGAGATTTGGATTTGGGGGAGTTGACCGCGGGTGTTGTTCATCCCGAGCGCCCGGTGCTACACCGGTCGGCCGGTGCTCTTGGCCGGTCGGCCGGTGCGAGCTCTTGTGGGTTTTTGCTCGGGTGAATGTCTTGGTGTGTTCGTTGTTGTCCCGTGTTGCTTCTTGTTTCGAGTTTGGGTCCGTTTGGTGGTCGGTTGGCCTTGTTTGGTGCCTTGGGGGCTTTCGGTGCCATTGGTACGGCGGTGGTGTGTCTCACCGGTCTGACCGGTGTAGAGCCACTTAGTGAAAGTTGCTCAGTTTCACCAGCAGGGATCGGTCTGACCGGTGGTGCTCACCGGTCTGACCAGTGTGGGTCTGTAGACTCGAGGCTTGGTTTTTCCGCTGCGTTTCTCGGGTCGGAAGGTGGTGTTGGTTCCTAGGTCCAGTGGCACTCCAGTGGCTACGTGGGCTTGACCAACCTTGGTAGTGAGTCGGAGACGTGTGTTGGAAGCCGTGTTCATCTTGTTGGAGTTTCGATCTCCTTCGAGAAGAATTTTTATCGGCTCCCATTCACTCCCCCCCCTCTCTGGTTCGCCGTATCGGTCCTTCAGAATCTCCAATAGATGTACCAATAGAGGTAGCTTAGAGTAGTTGATGTAAGACAAACAAAGTTGTCAGAGACTTGTTTGAAATATCAATGAAATTTGCCCAGTGGTTCTATTGTACTGAGTACTCATTGGGGCCACTTGCAGCGAAGTGTGTGGAGTACCAAGCCGTGGGAGAAGTAATGAGTAGTGGTACTTAGTGGGATTTGCCTAGTTAGAAGGCACAGCAAACAAGTTGAGTAGAATCAAACTTTTTTTTACTGATGAAATGGTACACCTGGATGGTCAGGGCCGTTTACAGATGAATAGTCACCAGGACCAGTAGGCCGCCTACAGCTAAGTGATTGCTAGGTCCCTTGAGCCGCTTATAGCTGGAGATCCGTTAGTAGCCGTATAGGCTGGATCTAGAGAGTACATGGTCCGTAGACCACCGCCAATGTCCTTTTGCTATGTGCGGCCCAAGATCCGTCAGTAGCCGTTGAAGTTGGATCTTGGAGAAGAGTAGTCTGGAGACTTGTGCTAGGACCGAGAGGTCGCTTACAGCAAAGAGTCCGTGTGTAGTCGTATAGGTTGGACCCGTAGGTGAGTAGTCGAGTGACTACGCGTAGAAGCGACACAGGTGGTCGACATTCCATGACTTGCTGATATAGTCGCCTTCATGTGTTTGGAGGCGATATGAGCCCGGTCCAGTCACCTTAGAGACTAAGAAGGGACCTTCCCATGGCGAGCTGAGCTTGTGTAGTCTGTCCGTATTCTGGATGCGATGGAGGACTAGATTGCCGACATTGAAGGAGCGTTCCTTGACATTGCGATCATTGTAGCGTCGATACCCTCTAGGTACCTTGCTAACTGGACGAGGGCAGCACAACGAGCTTCTTTGAGGCTGTCGATATCAACTCATCGACTGTCTTCTGAGATGCCTTCGTCATATTGTTCTACTACCGGGGATTCTCACATCACGTCGGCTAGTAGAATAGCTTCATATATGCCTGTTGTTTTTATCCATTGTTCATATTCAAATCCACACCCACCTCAAATGGGGAGGGTATGGGTAGAAAATAATTATCCATTGAAGAAATGGGGAGGGTAGGGTGTGGGGTGGGTGCGAATAATCGATTGGGTATGTGTAGAATCTAGTACAAAACTAATTATCCATTGGGTATGGGTGGGAATGGGGAGGGTAACAAGTGGATAATAATTATTTGGATTTGGGTATGAACAAGAGTGGATTTGTCCATACCCTCCCCAGTGGCAGGCTTAGCTTCGGAGTTGTAGACCAGAAAGTAGGGTGACTACGTTGTTGGCTTGGTAGGCTAAGTACGAAGCTCCCACAGTGCATTGGGTAGTTCCTTGATCCACTTGCCTCCTTTGGTGTTAGCTGCGTCGTGCAATCACTTCTTGAGGGCGTCGAGTACCATCCTGTTGGCGCGCTCCACTTGACCGTTGGCGCGCGGGTGGGCGACTGAGATGTATCGGACGTCAATCCCGCTGTTCTCATAGTATTCCCAGAATTGGTGGTTGTTAAAGTTGGAACCCAAGTCTGTGATGATGCGATGGGGTAGCCCGTAGCAGTGCACGAGTTCATCCAAGAAGTTGAGTACTCTGTTGGCCTTTGGGCAAGTAACTGGCTTGACTTTGATCCACTTGGTGAACTTGTTGATGGCCACCAAGACTCTATTGAATCCTCCTGGCGCAGTTGGTAGAGGCCCAATCATGTCGAGCCCCCAGCAGGCAAAGGGCCAGGTTGGTGGTATGGTGACAAGCTTGTACGCCGGGACGTGTTTCTGTTTGGCGAAGAATTGACATCTTTGGCACCTTCTGACAAGTTCTTCAGCGTCAACCAGAGCTATGGGCCAGTAGAAAGCTCGTCGAAAAGCTTTGCTCACCAGCGTGCGAGAAGACACGTGGTTGCCGCAGACGCCCTTGTGGATCTCCACCAAGATGTCCCTACCTTCATTCCAAGGTATGCACTTCATGAGTACTCTAGAAATGGCACCTCGCCTATAGAGCTTGTCCCCGATGAGTACATAGGTCTTGGATTGGCGAATGAGTTGTTCGGCCTTGTTCTTGTCGAGGGGACCTTCTGCTCATGGATGTGGTCAATGAAGGGTTGTCTCCAATCCACGTCAATCATCATTACCCCCTGACCGGGCTCTGCTGGCATAGGGTCAGTGGTTGTGGGTGCCGGCTCTGGGATGGATGGAGTGTGAAGCTCGTGGATGAATACTCCGACGAGTACTTGCGAGCAAGTAGAACCAAGCTTCGACAGCACGTCTGCTGCAACATTGTTGTCGCGGACGACGTGGTGGAACTCGAGACCATATAACTTGTTCTCGAGCTTGTGAACTTCCAGATAGTAGGCGTCCATGTTCTCCTTGTTGCGATCCCAAGACTTGTTGACTTGGTTGATGGCCAATGCGGAGTCGCGGTGGACTAGTAGTCGCTTGATGCCAGTGAGATTGCGAGGCGAAGCTTATGCAGTAGGGCTCTGTACTCACTTCGTTGTTGGAGACCTTCCAGAAGATCTGCAAGATGTACTTGAGTTGTTCGCCCTTTGGAGAAATCACGGAGTACCCCTGCATCCGCTCCCTTGAGCTTGAGTGAGCTGTCGAAGTACATCACCCAATGCTCTGGTCGCTCGGTTGGAGTTGGTAGCTGATTCTCCCGCCACTTTGCCATGAAGTCGACTAGTGCTTGGGACTTGATAGTAGTGTGTAGCTTGAAGTCATTGTTGAGGGCGCCAAGTTCGACCACCCACTTGGAGATTCTTCCAGTAGCATCTTGGTTGCAAAGTATGTCACCAAGCGGGTAGTCGGTGATGACAATGATCGAGTACTCCTAGAAGTAGTGTTGCAACGATAGCAGTACTGACCACGTGAGTAGTCGCAGTGAGGTAGAGTAATAGCTTCTCCTGTTTGCGAGGAGCTGTGAGGACTGGTGGCTTTGACAAGAAGTCTTTGAGCTGCGTCAGAGCTTGATCGGCCTCCTCGGTCCACACGAACTTCTCTTGGTGCTTGAGTAGTTTGAAGAAGGGTAGTCCCCGTTCTCCAAGCTTTGAGATGAATCTACTTAGGGCTGCCATACACCCGGTCAGCTTCTGGACATCCTTGATGCAGGTTGGAGCTTTCATATTGGTGATGGCGGAGATCTTCTCGGGATTGGCTTCGATGTTGTGATGGCTGATAATGAAGCCGAGTAGTTTCCTGAATGGTACGCCGAAGACGCACTTGTTGGGATTGAGCTTCCACTAGTACTCTCGCAGGGATGCGAAAGTCTCTTCAAGATCAGTGATGAGCATGTCGGAGTTTCTGATCTTGACGACCACGTCATCCACATAGGCTTTGACGTTCTTATTGAGCTGCTTCTTAAAGCAGGCCTGGATAGCTCGTTGGTAGGTAGCACCGGTGTTCTTCAGCCCGAACGACATTGTCATATAGTAGTAGGCGCCGAACGGGGTGATGAACATGGTCTTCTCCTGGTCTTCTTCCATGATAGTGATCTGTTGGTAGCCGGAGTAGCAGTCGAGGAAGCATAGCAGGTCATAGCCCATCGTGGAGTTGACGACTTGATCAATTCGCGGCAACCCGAAGGGGTCCTTGGGGCAGTGCTGGTTGAGGTCGGTGTAGTCGACACACATCCTCCACTCGTTGGTGTTCTTCTTGTGGACGAGGACGGGGTTGGCGAGCCACTCAGGATGGAAGACTTCGCGGATGAAGCCGTGTGCAAGTAGTTTGGTGGGTTCCTTCTTGATGGTGTCCCGTCGGTCGTCAGCGAAACGGCAGAGGTGCTGTCGCTTGGGATAGCTTTAGGATTGATGTTGAGTGAATGCTCGGTCAGCCTCCTGGGCACCCCTGGCATGTCTGCTGGCTTCCACGCGAAGATGTCTCGGTTAGCGCAGAAGAAGCTGATGAGTGTGTCTTCCTATTTGCGGTCGAGTGCCACACCGATCATGGTAGTCTTGCTTCTGTCGCCGATCCTGAGGTCGATGGCCTCCACCTGTACTTCCTCTGTTAGTTGAGGCTTGTTTGAGGGGGTCGGCCTTCTCAGGTACCTCGAGTTCTGTTGGTGCGATCTTCTTAAAGGAAGCAAAGATCTCCATCATTGCACTGGGTACTTGATTAGTTGTTGTGAGTTCCACGGCTTCGGTGTCGCAGTCGTAAGAAATCTTCAAGTCCCCTTGCAGCGTGAGTACTCCGGCAGGACTTGCATTTTGAGTACCAAGTAGGTGTAGTGAGGGACCGCCATGAATTTGGTGATGGCAGGTCTTCCGAGGATGGCATGGTAGGAGGTTTCAAAGTCTGCAACCTCGAACTTGATGTACTCGGTGCGGTACTTCTCCCTTGTCTCCCCGAAGCTAACTAGCAGAACCACTAAACCAAGTGGTATAGCCGCGTTGCCTGGGACGATGCTGTAGAAGGGGGACGTGCTCTTGGTGAGCATGTAAGTGATGTCGAGCTTCATCTTCTTCAAGGTCTTGGTGAAGAGAACGCTTAGTCCCCTCCCACCGTCGATAAGTACCTTGTTGAGTTTGAGGACCGTAGTGTACGACCTCTCTTGGACTTTTTCGTCATCGATGGACCTCAACTACATGATCATATATAGCACATCATGGTGAACAATGTATATAGGAGAAGCGTTTCCTAAAACAATGCATATAATACAAAATGCATGCAACCTAAGATACAAAGATGCCTATACATACATATGCCATTCCAAATGCAAGAAATACATAAAAGAAAGGTATACATATGCTACAAAGGAGCTCCCACACACCAACTCAAGAAATCAAACACACACCAAGCTCCCCCCGCAAATGAGTGAAAGTTGCTTGATCTAGGTTACCTCGCAAGTCTCCACGATTTGGTTAGTTTGAAGATTGAGCACACGATATGCTCTAGAGTGAGATGCATAACTAAAGAAAATACCATCGACCGACCTAGACTCAAACTTATCCAACTTCTTCCCTTTCTTAAGAATGAAACACTTGCAACCAAAGACATGGAAGTGACTTACCTTAGGTGTGCGACCGTCCATCAACTCGTAGCAGGTTTTCTTTTTATGCACTCTGAGGTAGATCCTATTTGAAACATAGCACGCAGTATTCACCGCCTCAGCCCAGAACCTTCTCGGAGTCCTATGCTCATCAAGCAACGTCCGAGCCATCTCACACAAGGTCCTGTTTTTCCTTTCCACAACACCATTTTGAGGAGGCGTATACGGACTCGAAAACTGGTGTTCAAGACTCAAGTCATGGCAAAAAGTTTCAAAATGAGAGTTTCTGAATTCTGAGCCATTGTCACTGTGGATCGCTCGTATGGCATCTCTGTGCCTCTCGTTCCTCAACCTCAAGACAAGATCTCGAACAAAACCAAACGTCTCCCCTTTCTCCTCAAGAAAGAACACCCACGCATACCGAGAGTAGTCGTCCACCACAGTAAGGACATACCACTTCCCACCCACAGATCGCACACGAGCTGGGCCAACAAGGTCCATATGGATCAGCTCGCATGGACGCTCAGTCATCACATCGGTGAGAGGCGGGTGAGAAGAGGCTACAATCTTAGCATGCCTACACGGCGCACAAACCAACTCTTTCTCAAACCTCAACTGTGGCAATCATCGGGCCAAATTGAGTTTACTCAAGCGAGACAAAAGGTCAAAGCTCAAGTGACCCAACTTCCTATGCCACTTCCACAACTCACTCGAAGAGCCAGCCAAGAAACAACGCTCAACACCAGAAGACTGAGAAAAATCAGCTCAAAACACCTGACCCTCGGGAACGACCATACAGACAAGGTCCCCTCGAGAATCCAAAATCCGAGAACCACCAGGCCGAAACAATACCTCAAAGCCCTCATCCAACAGCTGGGACACAGAAAGCAAATTGTATACAAGAGATTGAACAAGAGTAACACGCCTTAGAGTGATCTTGTCACTCTCTCACCTTCTGAAAGCACACACCCTCGCCCATTGTCCCCAAAAAGTGATGTACCTCTTTGTCACCACCGGGACGAGACTTGAGAACCATCCCTTGTCTTTGATCATATGCCTCGAGCAACCGGAGTCAATCAACCAAATGTTCTTCAAGTCTCCCACCTAAAATTCAAAACTGAGCACGTGAGTGAACAAACGACTCAACACTGGGGTTAGTACCAAAGGTATCAAACCAGTGTCGGGCCATTTCCTCAAAAGTAGGGTTAGCAACATCCATCCTACAGCGCCTATCAAACCTGGAACCACCATGGGAAAACCACTCCCATCTCACTGGAGGAGTACAAGTACCACAAAAAGGAAAGCATGGTCCGTAGCCCCTCTGAAACTCAAAGATGCGACCTCTCCCAAACTCGTATTGATCATGAGGTGGAGAACGTCCAGCAAACCCAACACCACCAGACTCAAAGTGCTTACCACCTGCATCATAACCAAAGGAACTGAAACCACCAGCATCACGACCTCGAAAACCGAACTGCCCAGGAATCTGGGGAGGGTCAGTCTAACCGCCTGTTGACGGTGAAAATCCGTCAACTGTCACACCCGATTTTCCGAAGGAAACCGAGTACATACCTATATGCATGCCAGGATCAAGTTTCATGCATATAGTGACAAATAAGTGTATACAGAAACAGTATCACGTAAGAAAAAGAGAGATTATCAGAGATTTACGCTTTATCCTGGAAACGAAGGCTCCAAACATCACAGGCAGTCGACTGGGGGTTGCGTACGCCTAGCACCAGCAACATCTTCACAAGACTTCAGATCAGCTTCCTCCTTCTGAGCAACATTGTTTATAGCAAGGGTGAGCACTTGCCGTACTCAGCAAGCAGTGTGGAAAAAGATATGAATGCAAAGGCTTTATAGTGGACTGGACTATGAGCATTTAGCATTTTAGTTGGTCAAATTTTATTAGCACCTGATTACTAATAAAGTATAAGTTTATACCAACCCACAATTAAGCATAAGGGTAAGCGATACGCCATAAGCATATGGCCAGCATAACCAGAGAGCACGATTTAAGTTCATCTTTAAGTTCAATTATCATGTGAGGGTCCAGGCCGCTCTTGACCGTGAGCACGGCTAATCGATTAGTTTTACACTCTGTAAAGGTTGTACATCTTTACCCACAAGTCGCGTAAAAGTTCTAGGAACTTTAAACCCAACCATGCGATGCTAGCCAAGCATCATACCACACTACCGAGGTGTGATTGCATAGGGACGCTACGAGGCCTTTACGAAGATCCTCCAATGCGCAACAACCTACTAGGTTTCAGGACGAAGCGGGGCATAAAGTCCCCTAGTAGGTACCGTGTCTTAGCAAAGCCCAACTCCCTACTAGAGCGAGTCTATACACCGGCAACGCCTCCCCATTTGTCCCTTTCAGGTAACGTTGCTACAACACTAAAGTCTCTAGTTATTCAGCCAAGGCAGAGCCATGTGCCTTGTGGTT
Organism: Cenchrus americanus; assembly: GCA_947561735.1. Lineage (NCBI taxonomy): Eukaryota > Viridiplantae > Streptophyta > Magnoliopsida > Poales > Poaceae > Cenchrus > Cenchrus americanus. Next base: position 124,209,558 of record OX387241.1, read on the forward strand.
GTACGGTTTTCTTGGGTGGTTCTCCATGTTCCGATTAAGCATATGGTCTTGTATTAAGCAAACAAAGATATAACATAAATGTATAGCATGATTCATCGTTATTGTTCATTAAAACCACCATAACCCAAGTATAGCAACTAAGCATAGCTACCCAACATATAAGTAAACCCAGGTTAACAAGGAGTGATCATAAAGACTAGGTAATCCTTAATAGGAACCCATCAAAATTAATGCAAGCAATGCAATGAGTGATTAAGTATAATTCTTAGGACAAAAGATCAAGGACACACTTGCCTTTAACCAAAGTAATGTCGTTGCTCAGAGTATATTCAACTTCAAGCTCTTCCAAAGCTCTCAAACCACGTTCGCTCTACTCGCATCAATCATCGGACGCAAACATACACAAAGAAAACAAACAAGTATACACTAAGAACAAAGCACCAATCAAAAGAAAACTTTAAAAGATCGCACTACAGGATAGGATCGATTAGATGGATCACTAAAGAACACAAGGTGTACTTGGCTTGGTTAGCTTTAAAGAGATGGTTGTGGAAGATTGAGCATGAACTGGAAAGGTCACACTAAGATTGAGCTGAGAAAAGAACGTCTAACGAACGTTTTGCATATATGAGAGAGCAAGGCTATGAGCTAGGTTCATTTTAATTAAAAAACAAATATAAGGGATATTTCAGAAATAAAATACCCTATGTTGACATTAATGCAATATTAAACTTTATTTATGAAACTGGGGTAAAGAACTAGCCAAGTTTTATTAATAAAGATTCATATATTGATTAAACCGATTAAACATTTAATTTAGAAAAACTGAACTATATGAACAATCTAAACGAAACTTTCTAATTCGAGTAGATCATATTATTATTAAAAACCTTATGGTACTGACATTAATCATATTAGCATTTATTAGAAAAGACGATGTAAAAGCCTAATCAAATTTTAATTAGAAAAGATTAATTAACTATTAAACAAATTAACATTTGGTTTACGAAAACCGAGATAAAGATCTAATTAACTTTTATGTACAGAAATATGTGATAGAAACATTAATCAAATTAAATTTGCTTATGAAAAACGAGGTATAGATCTATATAGCTTTTATTTATAAAAGGCATGTATAACTAGACATTAATCAAAATTAATATTAATTTTATTTTCAGAAACAAAACATGGTGAAAACACAACACTAACGTGTGCTTTACATTATTATGAACCTCACGCAACTTGAATGAATTAAAACGAAGCTAAAACGAGAAAGATATGGACTTTTAAAGATATGGACCTAGTTGTGAGAGATTTGAAACCTCCAGGGGCTTCACTGCGACAAACCATCCATGGGTATATACATAATTTTGTAAAAAACCTGAGGACTTACTTGCAAAGGTTCCAGGGTGGATGGCATCTAGGGTATCTACCATTTTCAGGGGGGCCTTCTGCAAGATTTACCAGACACACAGATTTAGATTTACAGTTGCAGGATTCTTCAGGGGCCTATGTGCAAAACTACCAGTCCATCCCCTACCTCTGGCCTGCCATGGACGGCGGACAGGGAGGGCTGGCCGTCGGCGGCACCGGCGGTTGGAGCGGCCTCGGGTTCGTCCAATGTGGGGAAAAGGGAGAGGAGACCGAGGGGGTTCTGGGGAGTTGCTCACCACGGGCGGAGAGGGGCGGCAAGATGGCCGGCGGTGGACCTCAGCGGTGGCCGGCGGTGGAGCTAGGTGGTGGCGGTGCTCCGGTGGAATTCCGGCAACTGGAAGTGGCGGAGCGAGTTCGGCTCGGCGCTGCGATGCTCGTGGCGGCGTCGACTTCACCCGCAGATCCTCCGTCGCGGCGAATCGGGGTGGCGGCCGGTGCGAGGCACCAAGCCCGGCGGCGGCCCGCACAAAGCGGCCGGCGGTCCGGCGGCGCGGGCTCGGGACCCGGCGGTGGCGGTGTGCTAGGGCGCACGCGAGGAGGCGGCCTAGGGTTCGCGCGGGGCGGCTCGGCCTCCCCTTTATGGGGGCACGCGCGGGCATGCCGGGGGCGGCGGCGGCCATGGCCGGTTCGGCATCCGGTCGGCCGATGGGCCTAGCCGGGCTCGCGGGCGGGCCGGAGCGGGCGGGCACGGGCGGGCCGGAGCGGGTCGGCCTTCGGGCTCGGCCCATTCCAGTAGGATAGATTTCTTTTTTTCTGAAATTATTTCCACTGCAAAAACAATTACAGTAAAGTCTAGTAAATGTTTGCAAGGCACCAAAAATACTCAGAAAATTCTAAAAATTTCAGGAAAATTCCTAGAGATAGATTAAGACATGAGCAATCCAAATAAAACATTTGGAGCTCATGAAAAAGATTTTAGAGCCTTCTAATAAATAGAAATAGCTCAAGGAAAATGAGAATTAATCCCAGAAAAATCCAGAAAATTCTCGGAAGGTTTTGGACAGCTCCTAAACGTATTTTTGAAACCTTTTGCACTCAAGAAGCACCAGGATGCATCGGCATGAAAGCAACATACATAACTTTTTATCTTAGAAAAATCAAACAAAGGATTTTTTCTATACTATATTCCCTGTAAAGAAAATAAATGTTAGAAAAATTTTAAAATTATGAGAAAATCGTCATTTAATTATTCTTTCTATTCACATCCTGAAATTGGAAATTTCAGGGTGTGACATCAACCTAGCTATGAGTTTACCTACGGTGTTGGCATAATTTTATACCTTATCCATTGGTACTAACCCCTGTGGTATAACAAGTTCATTTGTGCATGTCGGTTTTGGAGTTTAGTGTTTATGCAGGGTTTTAGCGTTGAAAGCAAGACTTCCGGGATAAGTTCATAAAGCACCTTATGACAAGACCTTGAAGCCCCGTACAAGTCATGCAATTAAGCAAACTTGACTCCAAGAAGCCAGGGACTCACCCCGAGATGATGACAAACTCCGAGGACCTAACCAGAAAAGTGCCGAATCTTGCAGGACAAGGAGCCACGTCCAACTCGGAAAGAAACTGACGACAAGGGCCTACATGCAGAAGGGGGAAGCATCTAGAAGACTCGGGAACCGACACCACGCGAAGGAGGTCGGGAACTGGGGCTGTATGGGCCCAGGCCGGCCGGCCCAAGCGGCCGGCCCAGCCCAGTCCAGGGCCCAATTCCCCCCTCCTTTGACCTAGCTGCCATTCGGGCTATTTATAGCCCCGGGGTCGAGAGCCACTGATGAATCAATTCGTCATCGGCTGCGAGGAGCAGAGAAGAGAGGGACACCATGAGGGGAGAGGGTCGAGCTAGTTGACTAGGGTCTCCCTAGTCGACGTGGGAACCTTGCAAGGAAGACCGCGTCGGAGTTCCCGGAGCTAGAAGCAAGATCAAGGTAGGATCCCGGTGGTGATCTTGTTTATGTGTCATTGTATTAGTTGAATTATCAAGTTGAATCTATATCTAGCGATCAAGCGTTTCTTCGATGATTTCGTTTTTCGATCGGCTTTGCTTATTCTAGATCTATTCTCGAGATAGATCACATAGGGTGTTCTTGTAGCCGCGGTGGCTAGAGGTACACGCCGGATCTTCCGAAAGAACTCGACTTGTCCTTGGACTCGCCCTAGACTACCCGCATGAATAGGAATACGTTGTGACAGAACGGGGGTTCCGAAAGGCGGGCGTTTTCGGAGTCGGACGGGAAACCACAATTTAAAGAGGCTTCTAATAAGATTCGATTTGCTATTTCTTCTCTTTCTTGGAACTTCAACAAAAGGCTTAACCCGATCTCTCTAGATTGGTTTATCTACCCTATCTATCTTTGTTACCTCCGGTCTTTAGTAGATTAGATTAGTTCTGTGTTCTTTATTTAGATGCATTAGGGTTTCTCTTTACTGAAGATTGAAGTTACTTGGCTTTCCTAGATCATCTTTTGCGTCACACATTTGTTCCACGGATTCGATACCTTGGGTTCACCACTCGAGGGAAGAAGGGTCCCTTGACTACGACGGGAGACTTGTCCGCTTGCAAGTCTGAACGAACTTTGATACAACTATTAACCGTCAACACCGCCTAGCCAGGCCGGTCTAACCACCCTTCCCTGGGCAGGACCGGTCTGACCGCCATGCCTAGCCGGTTTGTCCGCTCTCTCCAGACCACCACCTCGGCTACGGGATCTCTCATCTCCCATGTCGGAACGTTACGCACAAAGCCCTTTCCCTTAGGTAGTGGCATACGAGACTCAAGCACACCATGAGAAGGGTGGTACCTGTCCTTGTTCGCCCACTCCTTAGCCATTCTTGCCTCTCTCTTTCTCTTATAGCAAAACTCTCTCTTGTGACCATCCTTTCCACAAAACTCACAATAGAAACGGATTGGTCTTTACTTAGGCTTGGGTGAGGCTCTTCACACGGCTTCTCACTAGGCTACCCACTTGGTTTCTCACTAGGCTTTTCACTTGCCTTCTCGCTCGGTTTTTCTCTCGGTTGGTTTGGCTTGGATGCAAACTTGTCTTTGGGTGTGGGTTGTGGTGGAACTGGATCATTCCCAAATTTCCCTTCTCTCTCACCACCGCTCTCACCAAACTTATCAGATCCCAAAGCCCAACCATCAAAGCGCTTATAGCTGGCAATCAACACACCTAGCTGAGGTTCCTGACTAGACAACCAACTCAGCACTTCACGCAACCTACAGTTCTCATCCTGCAAATGATCAACACATTGTGCCAGTTCCAAATTCTTCATAGCATGCAACTCACAGGTAGAACAAGAAGTAGGAATAGGAACTTTCAAATCAGCCTCAAGCGAAACAATGCGAGAACGAAGCTCAACAATTTTTTCATGCAAACCAGGGCAAGAAGTACATTCACCAAGCAAAGTGCGTCTAGATTGTAGCTCAGCCAACTCAACCCTAAGCATATCTAGTACCTCACACTTGGAGGCACGCTTTTTCTTGAACCTAGCAAGATCAGCAAGGAAAATAAGACAATCAGCACATTCAACTTCATCAGAAACAATAGGTGAAGCTTTAAGAGAGTCAATTTAAAGCTTAGCATCCAAGTCCTGTGTTTCTAACTCAGCCACTCTAGTCCTAGCATCCCCAAGCGAAGCTCTAAGCTCTTTCCTCATTTTCTTAGCCTCTCTAAGCATGTCATCATGATTATCAAGCAACAAGCCAAGTCATTCATTCTCCTGATGCAAGAAGGGAAGTTCGTCATCACGCACCTCGTCGTCAAAGTCGGAGTCTGAGTCGCTTTGGGTGCTCTTCTTGCTGGCAGAGCTCAGCGCCTTGGTACAGGAGCCATCTCTAGTGAAGCAGCTCAGCCCGCTCAGGTTCCTGGATGACTTCCTGTCCTTGCGACAATCACCTTCATCTTCACTGCTGCTTGAGCTCGAGGTGGAGTACGAGGAACTGGAGTCGACGTTGCTCGCTCCAACCATCGCTCGGGCCTTGCCTCGGCTCTCCTTCTTCCTCGATCGTCTCTCATCATTGCCCTTGTGCTTCTTCTTGTGGTCGCGCCTCGACCGGTACTTGCCATCCGTATTCGACTTGTGCTTATAGTTGTCCCTGTCCTCGACCTTCTCCGGGCAGTTGGCGACGAAGTGTCTCGGCTTGCCGCACTGGAACCATGTCCTTGTGTTCCTCCTCATGTTCACTCGGTTCTCGTGCAGCCTCTTGAACCGCCTTGTTAGGACCACCAGCTCGTTCTCTCCAAGCAAGTCGAACTCCTCATCTGGCATAGACATTAAAGAGGACAAGGAGAACAACCTGATGGACGGGTTAGCATTAGATTTTCCTTTCAAGCCACCGACGATGGCGAGACAATGAGAGTCAGTCGGGCCCTCGATCTTGGCTGTCATACCCCGATCCACCTCAGCCGACTTGAGCTTAGAGAACAACTCGTTCACGGTTAGAGTATCATACTTCTCCGACTCTACAATGGCCTCAAACTTTCCGCCCCAAACCGTACGATCCAACGAGTGTAAGAGCTTGACAGCCCTATCATGATCATCGTACGGGACACGTCCACATTGGCCCTCATGTTGTTCACCACAACCGTGAACCGCTGAAACAAGGCATCGATGGACTCACCGGGGAAATGAGTAAAATTCTCGTACTCTCTCCGGTAAGTCGCACACATCCGAGCCTGAACCTGGGCATTCCCAACATGAGCTTCCTTCAATACCAACAAGATTCTACAAGCCAAGCTCTCCATGTGCACCCGATCGAATTCAGGCTGACACAGAGCACGAAATAAGTAGTCGACCGCCTTGTTGTTGGCGTTGAACATGTCCCTTAATTCTGGAGCAAGGAAGTTCATCGGCTGCACATAACCTGTGTCCACCGTGATATCCCAAAGGATCTGACCCTTACTGAAGGACCGATTAGGCGACCAGAGAGGGGGGGAGTGAATGGGAGCCGATAAAAATTCTTCTCGAAGGAGATTGAAACTCCGACAAGACGAACTAGCTCGGTCGGACCCCCGAAATCACACGCTCCGCACTTCTACCTTCCGTTTGCCAAGACCACGTAGCCACTGGAGTGCTACTGGTCCTAGGAGCAAACTCTACCAGCAACCACAACACACACGCACCAACGACAGCGGAAACAACTCGAAAGCCGGCTAACCAGAGGGCGGTTAGACCCGGTATAGGGGGCGGTTAGACCGCCTCCACCTCGGTAACCAAGAAATCCTCCGAAACACCTCTTCCGAGCACCAAAACGCACCACGGTTTCACCAACAAAGATCTCTGGTCAAGGCCATGCTATCTACCGAAAAATCTTGGGGAAAACCAAAAATCTACCCGAGGGCCTAGGGGCGGTTAGACCGGCTACCGGGGGCGGTCTAACCTCCGCACCCAACAACGAACTCCAACCAAAAACACCTAGTAAACAGCACGAGAACGACCCAAAATTTCACTCGAAGCTCCTCGATCAAGGCGAACAAACTCACAAAGCAAAATCCGGCGAAACAAAACTTCGACCCGGAAACACCCGGGGCGGTTAGACCGCACCCCCCCCCCCCGCGGTTAGACCGCCTCCTCCGAAGACGAACCCGCGGGTCAAACCCTAACTTCTTCGCGCCCGATCTCCCGAATCATTCCACGGATTGCGGCGCAACTTCGGGATTAACTGGGTTACCTCTTGGGCAACCTCTACCTCAAAGGAATCGACCCGAAACACTCACAATCAAGAGGAATCGAAGAAATCGCTTCTCTAGGTCAAGAACTCGCCCAACTCGAAAAACCACCAAATCGAGTCCGATTCAAGAGAGATTTGTGGGCAAGTCACCAGCCAAAGAGGCACAAGAACCTCATACGTGACACCCACCAAAAACCCCAAGAAATCGTTCTCAAAACACCGCCAACAAAGAGCTCCGAAAATCACAACAAAAGAGACAGGAAAACCACCTTGAGGAACAACGCCGAACCATCTATACATACCATCCATCCCTCTCTCTGGATCTCACATGAAGCTCTCAAGCAAGTCCTAGGAAAAACTAGGGAAAATAGAGAAAGAAAATGGAAAAACAAATGAGCTAGGGTTCCAAGAGTTGGCTACCATCCATCCACTCAATGAGTATATATGGAGGCACCCAAAAGACTAAACAACCCTTTACTAATAACTAGGGATACATGCCCCTCAAGGGCGGATTTGGAAATCTTCGGAATATCTTCATCGGACGGATGCCCGGGACCGCAACCTGCTTAGCCTCGACGCAAGCCTTGTGATCCCGACGCGTGTCCTCCGCTTCGAAGCATCTCGGCGCCGGCGGCCAGGGCGGTCAGACCGCCCCCCCTGGGCGGTTAGACCGGCCCGGGAGATCTGACCGGCCCCAGGCGGTCTGACCGCCCCTCCTGGGCGGTTGAACCGCCCGGGTGGCCGCACCTCCCTCGTCGAGTCTTCGGCCTTGGTTTTGTGGCTCAACCGAGTAACCCGGTGGTTTTCCCGGTGAACCACCGCAAACCCCGCGAACTCGGTGTAGCCTCCGCCAATCTCCACTCATGACACGGCTCCCACGTAGTCCCGGCTCGACCTTGGTTTTGAGGCTCTACCAAGAAACCGTCCACGACTTCATCTTGCTGTTCATGCCACCATGCGGCCCGCACTTGACCCCACTGGCCACCGGGTCCCTCGAACAAAGCCTACTTGTCTTCTCCACACCTGGAGGCCTCACCGGCAACGACCTTTCGTGCTTGTTCTTCACCTGCACCAACACGAGTCAAGCCGCAACCTGCACCTGCAATACTTAGCCAAGAATCAGTCCACACAACGTTGTCAATCACTCATCACACAAGGAAGCGACCATCCACCGGTCCTCGAACCACGCATGGTCCTCAATCTCCCCCATGATGAGTGCATTGACAACACCCACATGAAGTAACACAAGAGAAAAGGAAAAAAAGAAACAAATAAAAAGGAGTCTCAACAAGCGATTGAAAGCCAAAGAAAGGCAACGAGCAAGATCACTTGAAGAATACAAGTCTCGGACCCTTAGGCAAGGGCAACGGCTCGACACATCCGAGACAAAACCATGCTCAAGCACAGAGCGCAAACCACCGAACCAAAACTCGGACACCACAAAGAGCTCCCCCTGCACATATGCAAGCTCCCCCTGAGCCAAAGCACACTCCCCCTGAACAAATGCAGCAATGCAACACGGGAATGCAACAAACGGAAAGAACGCTCACTCGCCGGGCGGTTAGACCGCCTGTAAAGGGCGGTTAGACCGCCTGCACCTCATCTGACCGCCTGGGGGCGGTTAGACCGCCCCATGTGACCAGCCCTGCACCAAACTGCTCAAAATTTACCCGAACCAATTGGAACACCTTCCAAACACTCCCAGGTGCCCAAAGCATGCACAAACTTCTTCCTCTTGTTGACAATGCATGAATCAAGGCAAAATGCGAAACATTACAACATATAGCTTCTCAAATATACAAAATTCATCACAAGGAGCTACACAAGTCCAAATGAGCAAGTTAGATACTCTACAGGTTCGTAATAACCTTAACTACATGATCACCAAGTTTCACAACCATTAGACAAGGCTAAAAAGGATTTGAGTAATTTTGCGAAAAGTTACTCTCTCATAAGCAAATACCTAAACATGAGCAAAACATATCAAAATGGCAAAGCCACTCAAACTTCATGCTAGGACAGTCATTCTAATCATAAGACCATCATAAACACCCACAAGCACCTCATGTCATGTCAAAGCCACCGAGCCATGTGCCTACTTCTATGTATGAGACTTCTCATTGGTAGGCATCATGCAACGGTTTAGCACCCAAAGCAAATTAATTTCAGCACATATGACATGTGAGCATATTTTCCAAGCATTTTACATTTCATTTTTAGATTTATGAATGGTACATGAAATGTCTTTGCGACAAAAAGGTACTTATGCCCCTCCACAAGATGAAGCAAGAGGGCTAAACATTCATGATGGCAAATGAGCCTTTGGCCCCATATGATCAATAAACTAGCTATCCAACCACAAATTAAGCATAGCAAAGCCACTAAAACATGTCAAGATCATATAAAGGCATTTACACATGAGAGAGCATATATGTGACATTTTTCAAAAATAAAGCCATCAACCATGGATCATTCATCAAGATCATCAAGAGCTAAGCCAAACTAACCGTAGCATACCAAACAAGCTCACAAAAACATATATAGCAACCCATGGTGAACAATGTATATAGGAGAAGCTTTTCCTCTCCAATGCATATGATACAAAATGCATGCAATCTAAGATACAAGGATGCCTATACATCATGTTACATATGCCATGCCAAATGCAAGAAATACACAAAGGAAACTATACATATGCTACAAAAGAGCTCCCACATACCCAACTCAAGAAATCAAACACACACCAAGTTCCCCCCGCAAACGAGTGAAAGTTGCTTGATCTAGGGGTTTGGTGAAAATATCGGCTAGTTGGTCATGTGTGGGTACATGGATCAAAGCTATCTTTCCTTTCTCTACATTGTCTCTCAGAAAATGATACCTCACTTCTATGTGTTTGGTTTTGGAATGGAGCACTGGGTTCTTTGCAACGCTTATGGCACTGGTGCTATCACATTGAAGTGGGACATGGGTATACTCCTCACCAAAGTCACTCATGGTGTATGAAATCCAAAGGAGCGCGAGAGCAACAACTAGCGGCGGCAACATACTGCTCCTCGGTAGTGGATTGAGCAACACTCGGTACTGTTTGCGGGAAGACCAAGACACCAAAGAGGAACCCAAAACTCGACAAGTCCCGAAGTGGACTTCCTATCCAACCGACACCCGGCAAAATCCGCGTCTGAAAAACCATGAAGCGCCAAACAAGAGGACGCGGAGTACCAAAGGCCGAAGTCGGGAGTGTGACACAAGTACCTGAAAATTCGCTTCACTGCTTGCCGATGCGAAGTCCTCGGAGATGCTTGAAAACGAGCGCACAGACACACCGAGAACTGTATGTCCGGCCTCGTCGCCGTCAAGTAGAGGAGTGACCCGATCATGCTTCGGTACTCCTTCTGGTCCACATGTTCACCTTCCTCGTCCGCATCAAGAGCCGTAGTCGTACTCATCGGCGTCGTCATAGCCTTGGAGTCCTCCATCTTGAACTTCCGCACAATGTCCTTGGTGTACTTAGCCTGGTGCACAAATGTTCCTTCCTTTGATTGTTTGATTTGTAGCCCGAGGAAGAACTGCAACTCACCCATCATGCTCATCTCAAATTCCCTGCTCATATCCTCTGCAAACCTTGCAACAAGAGAGTTAGACGAGCCACCAAAGACAATATCATCCACGTACACACTGCACAATCAGGATATCTCTACCCTGTCTCAGCAAAAACAAGGTCTGATCGACCTTCCCCATCTCAAAACCTCTCTCAAACAAGAACCCCCTCAACCTACCATACCAAGCTCTAGGCGCCTGCTTCAACCCATACGGCGCCTTCCTCAACTTGTACACCCGGTGGGGGTACTTCTCACTCTCAAACCTCGGAGGTTGCCTCCCATACACTTCTTCCTCCAACACACCATTCAGAAAAGCACTCTTCACATCCATTTGGTGCAACTTGAACTCTTTAGCCACGGAAAAGGCTAGAAGGATCCTAATCGCCTCCAAACGGGCTACGGGAGCAAAGGCCTCCTCGTAGTCAATCCCCTCCTTCTGACTGAACCCTTGAGCAACAAGTCTCGACTTGTTCCTCACAACCTCACCTTTCTCTCCCTCTTTATTTTTCCACACCCACTTTGTACCAATCGGCTTACACCCTGGGGGAGGGTCAACCAACTCCCATACCCGATTCCTCTCAAAGTTCTCCAACTCCTCATGCATCGAATTAACCCAATTATGATCAGATAGTGCGTGTCCAATGTCTTTGGGCTCAAAAGTAGCAACAAATGCAGCATGAGCAAAATGAGAGTTGTTCCGAACCCTCGACTGTGTAGTGCGTTCATCCATGTCGCCGATGATCCTCGAAGCTGGGTGATCCACTTGTACTCGCCGGGGAGGTTCTCACCTTGATGCTACCTCCCCCTCAACATCAGCTTCTCCTCGTTCTTGATTTGTCGTCGTAGGTGTAGTAGAGGGTCCGTCCATCATCATAGTCGAAGTAGTGGGTACATGTTCAGCCGGGTGCACCGCACCACCATCTTCATCGTCTCCATGTTCATGCTCCTCCTCTCGAAAAGATCTCCTCGCCAAGCTCATCATCACCTACACACTCAAAGACAAGCCGATCGCGTGGCTCTGTCTCGTCGAAGGTTACCTCGCAAGTCTCCACGATTTGGTTAGTTTCAAGATTGAGCACACGATATGCTCTAGAATGAGATGCATAACTAAAGAAAATACCATCGACGGATCTAGCCTCAAACTTATCCAACTTCCTTCCTTTCTTCAGAATGAAACACTTGCAACCAAAGACATGGAAGTGACTCACCTTGGGTGTGCGACCATGCATCAACTCATAGCATGTTTTCTTCTTGTGCACTCTGAGGTAGATCCTTTTGACACATAGCACGCGGTATTCACCGCCTCTGCCCAATACCTCCTCGGAGTCCTATGCTCATCAAGCATCGTCCGAGCCATCTCGCACAAGGTCCTGTTCTTCCTTTCCACAACACCATTCTGGGGAGGCGTATACGGACTCGAAAACTGGTGCTCAAGACCCAAGTCATGGCAAAAGGTTTCAAAACGGGAGTTTCTGAATTCCGAGCCATTATCACTGCGGATAGCTCGTATGGCATCTCCGTGCCTCTCGTTTCTCAACCTCAAGACTAGATCTCGAACAAAACCAAACGTCTCCACCTTATCCTCAAGAAAGAACACCCATGCATACCGAGAATAGTTGTCCACCACAACAAGGACATACCACTTCCCACCCGCAGATCGCACACGAGCTGGGCCAACAAGGTCCATATGGAGCAGCTCGCATGGACGCTCAGTCATCACATCGGTGAGAGGCGGGTGAGAAGAGGCTACCATCTTGGCATGCCTACACGGCGCACAAACCAACTCTTTCACAAGCCTCAACCGTGGCAATCCTCGGACCAAATTGCGTTTACTCAAGCGCGACAAAAGGTCAAAGCTCAAGTGACCCAACTTCCTATGCCACTTCCACAACTCACTCGAAGAACCAGCCAAGAAACAACGCTCCACACCCGAAGACTGAGAAAAATCAGCACGAAACACCTGACCCTCGGGAACGACCATACAGACAAGGTCCCCTCGAGAGTCCAAAATCTGAGAACCACCAGGCCGAAACAACACCTCAAAGCCCTCATCCAACAACCGGGACACGAAAGCAAATTGTACCCCGGCGATTGAACAAGAGCAACACGCCTCGAGTGATCTTGTCACTCACTTTGATCTCACCTTCGACAACGACACGCCCACGCCCATTGTCCCCAAAAGTGATGTACCTCTTCGTCACTACGGGACGAGACTTGAGAACCACCCTGTCTCCGGTCATATGCATCGAGCAACCGGAGTCAATCAACCAAATGTTCTTCAAGTCTCCCACCTGAAATTCAAAAATGAGCACGTGAGCGAACAAATGACTCAGCACTAGGGTTAGTACCAAAAGAGTAAAACCAGTGCCGAGCCATTTGCTCGAAAGTGGGGTTAGCACACATCAAACCATCTTTCCTACCATAACTACCACCACGAACACCACCTCGGTAATCACTCCGAGGAAACCACCCCTCGCTGCCTAGAGGAGGACCAAAACCACGGAAGACAACCCGTGGACCGTCCCTCCTCTCCTTCTCAAAGCTACGACTCCTCCCATCCCCGTAGTGAACTCGAGGGGGAGAATGCCTAGCAAGCCGACCACCCGCTCGTCTCTCCGGACCAACCACCGGCAACTCCACCTCCCGGACACCGAAACCTCTCGACTCACCACCTCGAAAACCACTCCGCCCAGAATTCTGGGAGGGTTAAACCGCCTAGCCAGGCCGGTCTAACCGCCCCCCTCTGGGCAGGGCCGGTTTGACCTCCTAGCCAGGCCGGTCTGACCGCCCCCTCCAGGACTGCTCCTCGGCTGCGGGAACTCACATCTCCCCATGCCGAAACACTTCTCACCACAGCTTTACCCCTGGGCAGTGGCATACGAGGCTTAGGTACACCATGGGAAGGGTTGTACCTATCCTTGTTCGCCCACTCCTTTGCCATCCTCTCTTCTCGCTTCCTCTTGAAGAAAAACTCATCCTTGTGACCTTCTTTCCCACAATAGCCACAACGGAACCTCACAAGCTTAGGCTTAGGCTTGGATTGGGGCTGCTCACTTGGTTTCTCTCCACTCAACTCCTGCACCGATTTCTCCTCAAAGAACACTTTCCCGGAAGTGCTCACAAACTTGATATGCTTTTGGAGATCATTTGTGGGTGTAGGAAATATGGGTGGAGCTGGGGTTGTGTCTAGTCGGTTCCTAAGGTGGTTGGGTTTTGGAGGGAAATCATTTTTGTGGTGGGTTTTTGGTGGCTCCGGGATATTCTCTCCACTTCCCTCACCAACCTTGTTTGCCCCAAGTCCCTCACCATCCTGCCTCTTAAATGCCTCGATCATCATCCTCAACTGAGGCTCATGACCAGACAACCAACCCATCAACTTTCTCAAGTCATCATTCTCATCCTGCAAACGATCAACATAATGTGCAAGTTCCAAATTTTTCAAAGCATGCATTTCACAGGTAGAGCATGATGTAGGCATGGGTTCCTTTAATTTAGCCTCAAGAGAACTAGTGTAAGCATGCATCTTATCAATCTTAGCATGCAAAATAGGGAAAGAAGTGCAAGCACCTAGCAAAGCAGATCTAGACTTAAGCTCAGCCACTTCAACCCTAAGCACATCTAGTTCCTCACACTTGGAGGCATGCTTCTCCTTAAACAAAGCAAGATCAGCAAGAAATATGGAGCAATCAGCACAATCAACCTCATCCGAAACAACAGGGCTAGCCTTAAGAGAATCAATCTCAAGCTTGCTATCAAGCACCTGTGTCTCTAGCTCAGCCACTCTAGTCCTAGCATCCTCGAGTGAAGCCCTAAGCTCTTTTCTCATTTTCTTGGCCTCTCTAAGCATGTCATCACGGTTATCAAGCAAAGAGACAAGCCTCTCATTTTCCTGGCGCAAGAAGGGAAGTTCATCACGCACCTCGTCATCGGACTCAGAGTCCGAGTCGCTCTGTGTGCTCTTCTTGTTGCCGGAGCTTAGCGCCATGGTGCAGAAGCCATCTCTCGCGAAGCAGCTCAGCCCGCTCAGGTTCTTGGACGACTTCTTGTTCTTGCGACGATCACCTTCATCTTCACTGTTGCTCGAGCTCGAGGTGGAGTACGCGGAACTGGAGTCGACGTCGCTCGCTCCCACCATCGCTCGGGCCTTGCCTCGGCTCTCCTTCTTCCTCGATCGTCGCTCGTCCTTGTGCTTGTTCTTGTACTTGCTCTTGTGGCCGCGCCTCGACCGGTACTTGCCATCATTCCTCGGCTTGTGCTTGTAGCCGTCCTTGTTCTCGACCTTCTCCGGGCAGTCGGTGACGAAGTGTCCCGGCTTGCCGCACTGGAAGCATGTCCTCATGTTCCTCCTCATGTTCACTCGGTTCTCGTGCAGCCTCTCGAACCGTCTCGTCAGGAGCGTCAGCTCATCCTCTCCAAGCACATCAAACTCCTCATCTGGCATAGACATCAAAGAGGAAAAAGAGAACATCCTGGTGGATGGGTTAGTGTTAGCCTTTCCTTTCGAACCACCAACGAGGGCAAGACTATGAGAATCAGTAGGACCCTCGAGCTTGGCAGTCATGCCCCTATCCACCTCAGCCGACTTGAGCTTCGAGAACAGCTCATTCACCGTCAGAGTGTCATACTTCTTCGACTCCACAATGGCCTCGAACTTTCCGCCCCATATTGTACGATCCAAAGAGTGTAAGAGCTTGACCGCTCTATCATGATCATCGTACGGGAGCACGTCCACATTGGCCCTCATGTTGTTCACAACCACCGTGACCTCTGAAACAGGGCATCGATGGACTCACCGGGGAGATGAGTGATGTTCTCGTACTCTCTCCGGTAGGTCGCATACATCCGTGCCTGAACCTGGGCATTCCCAACATGAGCCTCCTTCAGCACCGTCCAAATCCTACAAGCCAAGTGCTCGGTGTGCACCCGATCGAACTCAGGCTAACACAAAGCACGAAACAAGTAGTCGACCGCCTTATTGTTGGCGTCAAATCTGTCCCTCGATCCTGGAGCGAGGAAGTCCATTGGCTGGACATAGCCTGTGTCCACCGTGACATCCCAAAGGATCTGACCCGTTCCGCGGAGGAACGCACCCATCCGCTTACTCCACATCTGGTAGTTCTTGCCATCGAAGTGTGGAGGACCCGAACCCTGTTCCTGGTACGCCATCCTTGGATCTTAGACTGTTTAGAGTCAACAAAGACTCAAACCGGCTCTTATACCACTTGAAGGACCGATTAGGCGACCAGAGAGGGGGGGAGTGAATGGGAGCCGATAAAAATTCTTCTCGAAGGAGATTGAAACTCCGACTAGACGAACTAGCTCGGTCGGACCCCCGAAATCACACGCTCCGCACTTCTACCTTCCGTTTGTCAAAACCACGTAGCCACTGGAGTGCTACTGGTCCTAGGAGCAAACTCTACCAGCAACCACAACACACACGCACCAACAACAGCGGAAACAACTCGAAAGCTAGCTAACCAGAGGGGGGCGGTTAGACCGGGTATAGGGGGCGGTTAGACCGCCTCCACCTGGTAACCAAGAAATCCTCCGAAACACCTCTTCCGAGCACCAAAACGCACCACGGTTTCACCAACAAAGATCTCTGGTCAAGGCCATGCTAGCTACCTTGGGGAAAACCAAAACTCCACCCAGGGGCCTAGGGGCGGTTAGACCGGCTACCAGGGGCGGTCTAACCTCCTGTACCCAGCAACGAACTCCAACCAAGAACACCTAGTAAACAGCACGAGAACGACCCGAAATTTCACCCAGACGCTCCTCTGATCAAGGAGAACAAACTCACAGAGGAAAATCTGGTGAAACAAAACTTCAACCTGGAAACACCCAGGGCGGTTAGACCGCCCCCCCCCCCCCCGGGCGGTTAGACCGCCTCCTCCAGAAAACGAACCCGCGGGTCAAACCCTAACTTCCTCGCGCCCGATCTCCCGAATCACTCCACGGATTGCAGCGAAACTTCGGGATTAACTGGGTTACCTCCTGGGCAACCTCTACTTCAAAGGAATCGACCTGAAACGCTCACAATCAAGAGGAATCGAAGAAATCGCTTCTCTAGGTCAAGAACTCGCCCAACTCGAAAAACCACCAAATTGAGTCCGATTCAAGAGAGATTTGGGGGCATAGTCACCAGCCAAAGAGGCACAAGAACCTCATACGTGACACCCACCAAAAACCCCAAGAAATTGTTCTCAAAACACCGCCAACAAAGAGCTCCGAAAATCACAACAAAAGAGACGGGAAAACCACCTTGAGGAACAACGCCGAACCATCTATACATACCATGAAAGGTTCGTACAAGGTCTAGCTTGCCACCCAAACATCCATCCCTCTCTCTAGATCTCACATGAAGCTCTCAAGCTAGTCCTAGGAAAAACTAGGGAAAATGGAGAACGAAAATGGAAAAATAAATGAGCTAGGGTTCCAAGAGTTGACTGCCATCCATCCACTCAATGAGTATATATGGAGGCACCCAAAAGACTAAACTACCCTTTACTAATAACTAGGGATACATGCCCCTCAAGGGCGGATTTGGAAATCTTCGGAATATCTTCATCGGACGGATGCCCGGCGACCGCAACCTGCTTAGCCTCGACGCAAGCCTTGCGATCCCGATGTGTGTCCTCCGCTTCGAAGCATCTCGGCACCGGCAGCCAGGGCGGTCAGACCGCCCCCCCCCCCCCCCTAGGCGGTTAGACCGGCCCGGGAGATCTGACTGGCCCCAGGTGGTCTGACCGCCCCTCATGGGCGGTTGAACCGGCCTGGGTGGCCGCACCTCCTCGTCGAGTCTTCGGCCTCGGTTTTATGGCTCAACCGAGTAACCCAGTGGTTTTCTGGTGAACTACTGCAAACCCCGCTTCGGTTTTGGTTGGATTTTGTGAAGTAATAATCTGCTTCTGTTCCTCAATATACGGAGTCACCAAGGTTGATTGTTGCAGAATGTTGACGGTCCTTACAACAAAGATCCGACCGTCAAAACCTCGGGTTCGAGAGGAGTATACAGCAAGTTTCATGCATATTTTTTATACTAATAAAGTTCCACGAGTTGTGTTGCAATTTTTATGGATAGGTACACATTTAGGAGGGAAATGGAGCCAACGTGCCACACGAGCTAGGCATGGCCGCACCATCAGGCACGGCCGGCCTGGCAGGTGCGGTCAGCCCTGCTAGGTGCGGCCGCACCTACCCCATGCCACGTCCTCAGTCCCAAATACTTCCTTCCCGATGTGCACAACTTGGATGAACGAGATTGATCAAGGAAATGTCGGTTTGATCGAATGAATGAAGTTGTGATCACTTGGATCAATGGGTCCACCTCTCCGGCCGATCAACCGCCACAACCGTCATTCCAAGAGCATCCTGAGCGTCACTAAGAGAAGGCGGTTCATCCCATGACTTAGAGGTGGGCCGGACGCACCTAGAGGGCCGGTCACACCTCCCAACCGCCATACCGGCCAAAATCGACGCAAGGAACTGACCCTCAACCGCCTCAGGAGCAAGGATCAGGAGCGTCCAAGTCAAGAGGCGGTGGATCATAGGGCCGGCCGCAACTCATCCGGCCGCACCTATGAAAATGGGCCCACACCCTCAACCGACCTCACTTACTTATAAAAGGAGCCTCACACCCGCTGGATCACACACACCACGCAGGAGCATCTCATTTCCACTCTTTGTTCACTTAGAGTAGGATTAGTGTAGCTTGGGAGTTAGAGTCGAGTCGAGCAAGTCTCGGGGTTCCGGAGGAGTCTTCTTCAGAGTTCCGGTATTTTTCTTGTATCCTTTCTTTGTTTAGACTCAAGTACAATTCAAGTTATCTTTCTATCTTACTTTTCGAGTCAATTACATTCAGCTTTTACTTTGCTCTATAAGCTTTACTCTTGGTTTAGACTAAAGTTAGTTTAGTCTTGGTTAGCTTAGCTCTCTTGAATCCTATAGTGTTGTGGTCATTCTTCGCTTGATCATCGGTGTTTCACCAGAGAGAGAGACCTTCCTTCGTGATATCCGGGGAAAGGTTCTTTGGTTCGTTGTGAGCACGGTACTCAGATCTTCCCTTAGTCTTAGATTGGTGTCCCGCGCAACAGAATAGTTGTGGTATCCTAAGGAGGTGACAGCTCCGGACGGGCTCTGTAGTCCACCACGTTAGTTCGAGCCGGTAGGATTCAGCGCGTCATCACCCTCCCTTCTCATCCCAGTCTGAGGGCACAGCTTTGCATGCCCGTGCGGCACTAAAAGATCTTGTTGAGTTTGCTTACCTTGGTTATCCCTTCCTTTAGCCCTTTGCCTAGAGTTGACAAAAATGGATAGATTGTGTTAGGATCCTTTCTCGTCTCATTGTCCTCCTAGCTCGTTATCCTATCTAATCTTTTATCTAGATCTCCTAGCATGTGTCAAGTGATCCCCGAACATTTGTATTCGTTATCCCCCGCTTTAGCTCTTTACCAAGTCTTGGTTATTCTCCACCGTTTACTCGATCATCTTTGTCGTCGTGCCTCCCTTGGGAAAATATAAATCGACAACCCGAATACCACCGGGTGAAGTGCTACAACGGTAATCCGTGCACTTGCGGACCTTTCTGTGATCGTGTGTTTTACCCCAAACGTTCCCTAGTCCCATTACTAGAGGTGTGAACCTGTCGGCGACACTTGCAGGCGTCGACAAGCATTTGGTCACCGTCGCCGTTTGTGCCAACCAAGCAGTGAGGCTAAGAAACGTCAACAAGCATTTTTGGCGCTATTGCCGAGGAGGCAATAGGCACAAGATGTCGTTTAGACATCGTGGTAGAATTATCAAGGTTCGGTGAAACGCTATCTTAAGTGGGTTTACCCTTGCTCTACTCTTGTGTACGCAGAGTAGTGCATGATCGGTTCCGACCTACCGTCCAACTTTAACGACAATCCGGAGTCACTTGTGAGGAGAGTGCGACCCCATGTCATTATCCCTCTGAAGTTTATCTCGACTTGAGAGACGAACACCATCAATCCCATAGACAGCACCTCGTCAGCACCAATGGCCGAGAGGACGATCCGCGAGTTTTCCGGCCCCTCCAACACCAATGTCCCTACTGGACCAACCACAACGATGGGAGACAAAAACTTTGAACACAAGCCAATTGATCAATATGGTACAAGCAAATCCGTTCTCCGGCAAGCCGAATGAAGATGCCAATGCACATCTCCAGCACTTTTTGGAGGTGTGTAGGACTTTCACTATCCGTGGAGTGACGGATGATGCCATCTGTCTTCACCTATTCTCGTTCTCATTGCTCAGTAAGGTGAAGCAATGGTTTTATGTGGAGTGAGATGCCATAAACACATGGGAAAAGTGCTCAAAGGCATTTCTCGCAAAGTTCTTCCCGGTGGGCAAAACCAATGCCCTCCACGCAAGAATTTCGGGTTTCCAGTAGCAGAATGATGAGAGTATCCCGGAAGCATGGGAACGCTTCCAGGAGTACATCACCGCGTGGCCACACCATGGCATGCAAGGGTGGTTCTTAATTCAGACTTCTATCACAGGCTCAAGCATACGACCCGTGAGCACCAAGATGCAGCTGCTGGAGGAGCCTTCTTCTCGCTACAAGTACCAGCCGATAAGGAATTAATCGAGAAGATGGTGGCAAATCAAGGTTGGGATGGAGATCGTCTCCAACCTCGTACCCGCGGTGTACACCAAGTCGATGGAATCGACATGATCGCCACTAAGATGGACCTCCTTATGAAGAAATTGGAGGCATCAACCAACATGGAAACCGCCAAGATCATGGACGCACACGTGATGTGCGAAGTTTGCGGTAATATTGGTCAGTCGGGCAATGATTGCCTTGAAACAAGGGAATAATCCACCTTCATCAACAATGGCAACAACAACAGGTTCGGCAACAACAACTACAACAATCAAGGGTGGAACTCGAGGCCCAACTTCCTGTTCAACAATCAAAATGGAGGTAACTATTCTAACTCTTTCAATAATCAGCCTTCCATTAAAGATCTTGTCCTTGGCCAAGCTAGAATTAATGAAAGTTTAAACAAGAAGCTAGCCTCCAATGAGAAAGTTCTTGAAAATCTTAATTCCACCATAGAATCTTTCACCTCTGCCATGAAGAATCAGCTTAGCTTTAATATAATGATCGAAACTCAACTAGCTCAGCTTGCTGCTTCTTTGCCTTCTTCAGAGTCAGGTGGAATCCCGGGGCAACCCGAGCCTACCCGAGAGCATGTTAGCGCCATATCCACTAGATGGGGTGATCCATCTAGGAGGATGTGTGCACCTAACCATGTAGGGAAGCCTATACATCAAATCCAAGACCCATGGGACGAATCACCCGTCTTGTACAAGAAAGACAATGGCTATCTAGACATCACATGCACAATCTACTACCAAGAGATCAAGAATGCTCTTTGTGACCTTGGAGCGAGTGTCAATCTCATGCCCAAAGCCATGTTTGAAGAGTTGGGATATCCGGCTATCTCTCCGACGATGATGACAGTCCAACTTGCCGACTCATCGATCAAATATCCAGAGGGCATAGTGGAAAGTCTCGAGGTGAATGTCGGAGGCTCGTATGTATTTGCGGATTTCGTGGTCCTCGACACACAAGAAGAAATTCTGCTCATTCTCGGGCGACCATTCCTAAGAGATGTCAATGCAAGGATTGATATCGGAGCCGGGAAGATCAAATTCCGCATAGGGTGAAGGAACATGACATTCAGATTCCAAGCAAATGAAGAGCAATGTTACCTAGTGCAAGATGAGGAAGCTAGAAGGTGGAGGGAGCCATGACCCCAACATAAAGAAGATGAGGTGGCCCCGACCAAACCCAAGGACAAATCATTCAACGGGCGCCACCAACCCAAGAAGTCAAAGCCAATCAACAAAGCTAAGGAGGAAAAGAAGATGGAAATCATGAACACCCCCGCCAACGCTTCACCGACTTCATCGCCATCGAAGAAAACAAGGAAGATGTGGCGAGTAAAGAGAGTATCGTCTGAGTCTTCCACTCTGGGACTAGACGAGCCCAAAGATTAATTGAGCAACCGGAGGAGTCACGCTCACGGACTCAAAACGACGAGCCCTCACCGAGAGGTAAACCGGTAATTATCTCATATTTCCCTTTCAATCATTTTATTTCGTGCATCAATCATGTTTAGATTTCAAATTTGTTTTTATCATTGCATTTAGTAAATAAACAAGACATAGAAAAGCAATTTTGGAGATTTTTGGTGATACGGCCGAACCTAGAGGTACAGTCGTACCTCCCCTCAACAAAATTTTTGTGTAGGGTGTTTACAGGAGGGGACACGAGTGCCTGGTGAAAATTTAGTAGGACCGGCCGTACCAAGTGATATGGATGTACCTATGATTTTCACAAATCCATCAAGACAATGCCACCACTACAAGCGTCCAGGTGCTCGTCCCATCACCAAAATGAAGACAGGCCAACCAGAGAGCCAAAATTTAGCTTGGGGGAGACCCCATTTTCAATCAAGGAAGGTATGTCCATCCAAACTACTCTTTTTAACATCTTGTTTATCTCTTTTGAATAAAAGAAGTATTTGCTTCAACCATGTGCTTGAAATCTTGTCTATACCCTCACTTTGGAAATGATGAATGGTTGCTAAGTTAAAACTTTGCAAGAATCTGGTGCATGTCTTTGTGCTCTTTGCCTTTTTGAATTTTTTGGTATATTATGAGAACAAGAGCCTAGAATAAAACTTTGTGGGAAGCAAATGCTTATGACCAAATCTAGGTTGTTGACTAGTATGATATGGTGCGACAATGCTAATCTGCTCTATCTCAAAGTATGGTGAAATCTTAGTTGATTTCTTTTTGAAAATAAAACAAGGCAAGTTCCTCAATGGTCTTATTACCTACCAAAGCCATAGGTCGATATAAATGCTCAAACCTTCTACATATGCTTGCTTGTGACCCATTGAGTTTTGCCAAATTGTTGTGACCCGTGGTAGAATCTTTTCATGCTTCCATGATCAAGATCGCGTACACCCACATATGCATGCTAACTCCTACACTTGGAGTTACGCAAACATGCCATCCATCCACCAAAAATAAGAACTCCAAAGTTCAAAGAGGTTTCTCTTCTTGTAATTCTTGCAAAAGGAGAGAGGGGTCATAGAAAAAGTATATGCTTAAGAAGCATAGAAAAAATGTGCTCCAATCAAAGAGCATAGAAAAAACAGAGAGAAAGAAAGCATGACCCCCCTCCAAAATAAAAGAAAGAGGAGAATCTCAAAGCAAGGAGTGTTTAGAAAAGCAAACAAAAATAGTCCACACACTTTCACATCTCGATCAAGTTGCATGACCAGTTTCTTCTTGGATTCGGTCTTTGGCTCAACAATATCATGTGGCACAAGTGAGCCTCATACTTATCCTACCCAAAGCTCCACATACAAGCAATAGGAGTAAGAAGTTGAGGCTCGCTTAAAGCCTTTGGTGAGGTAACAAATACCACTTGAGTGATCAAGGGAACCATCCGAGGAACCTTGTCTTTCTTTGCAAAATTTTCAAAAACTCCGAGAGAGGATCTAGAAAAGAAGAAGAGTAAGAGATGCAGTCAAAATCTATTCTACTATTGAACCTCCAAAGGCAAGGCGTAAAGCTAAAAGCCCCACGGGTAAAGTAAGATTAAGCTTCTCTCATACCAACCTTTTCGATTTCGCAAGAAGAGCATGGAGTTTGTGAGTAGGTACTTGCCGAGTGATAACACCATGCAACCCCTGATCCACCGAGGCCAAGTCTAGGCTTTGCTCGAGGACGAGCAAGCATTTATCTTGGGGGAGTTTGTTGACGGTCCTTACAACAAAGATCCGACCGTCAAAACCTCGGGTTCGAGAGGAGTATACAGCAAGTTTCATGCATATTTTTGATACTAATAAAGTTCCACGAGTTGTGTTGCAATTTTTATGGATAGGTACACATTTAGGAGGGAAATGTAGCCAGCGTGCCACACGAGCCAGGCACGGCCGCACCACCAGGCACGGCCGGCCCGGCCGGCGGTGCGACCGGCCCCGTAGGTGCGGCCGGCCACCGCCGGTGCGGTCGCACCTGCCCCGTGCCACGTCCTCGGTCCCAAATACTTCCTTCCCTACGTGCACAACTTGGATGAACGAGATTGATCAAGGAAACGTCGGTTTGACCGAATGGATGAAGTTGTGATCACTTGGATCAATGGGTCCACCTCTCCGGCCGATCAACCACAACAACCATCATTCCAAGAGCATCCTGAGCGTCACCAAGCGAAGGCGGTTCATCCCACGGCTTAGAGGTGGGCCGGCCGCACCTCCCAACCGCCATACCGGCCAAAACCGACGCAAGGAACCGACCCTCAACCACCTCAGGAGCAAGGTTCAGGAGCGTCCAAGTCAAGAGGCAGTGGATCATAGGGCCGGCCTCACCTACTCATCCGGACGCACCTATGAAAATGGGCCCACGCCCGCAACCGACCTCACTTACCTATAAAAGGAGCCTCACACCTGCTAGATCACACACACCGCGCAGGAGCATCTCATTTCCACTCTTTTGTTCAGTTGGAGTAGGATTATTGTAGCTTGGGAGTTAGAGTCGAGTCGAGCAAGTCTCGAGGTTCCGGAGGAGTCTTCTTCAGAGTTCTAGTATTGCTCTTGTATCCTTTCTTTGTTTAGACTCAAGTACAATTCAAGTTATCTTTCTATCTTACTTTTCGAGTCAATTACATTCAGCTTTTACTTTGCTCTAGAAGCTTTACTCTTGGTTTAGACTAAAGTTAGTTTAGTCTTGGTTAGCTTAGCTCTCTTGAACCCTATAGTGTTGTGGTCGTTCTTCATTTGATCTCCGGTGTTTCACCAGAGAGAGAGACCTTCCTTCATGATATCCAGGGAAAGGTTCTTTGGTTTGTTGTGAGCACGGTGCTCAGAGCTTACCTTAGTCTTAGATTGGTGTCCCGCACAACGGAATAGTTGTGGTACCCTAAGGAGGTTGATAGAGGGGGAGTGCCCGATCTTTCGGTGAGTGGAGATAAATCCGATTTGGTGGTTGTTGACCCTCACGATCCGACTACGACGAGCGAGACTCGAAGCGCCAATGCAATCGCTGAACCAACTCCCGATGGTTACCGACCTTGCTAGCGCAAGATCAGCCTGATCACGAAGATCAATTCCTGTGCGCAATCGAAGAACGAACAAGAATCTGAGGCGAGCAATCTTAATATCACTCGAAGGTGGAGTCTGAATTACACGACGGCGGCACGATGGCGGTTGTTCGGTTGTAGCTAAGGCTAACAAATAAATCAAACTCAAGTCTGAAAATAAACGAGGGGTCTATCTAAATAGGGGACGCAGCCCCTGGCAGCCACGAGGGGCGGCGCTACAGTACCCGGTACTGTTCACGCGCTTCAACAGTACCCTAGGCCCACATGGGCCTCCTGTTGGGCCAACAGCCCAAAAGGTATTGGCGCAACACCCTGGCAGATTCTGGACGTCAACTTGTTTCGCAGATTCACGTTGACTCAGGACGAATTTGGGCATGAGACCAGTGCCATTGGAATCTTTATGAAATTCTGCTTCCAACCATATATAGAACGTCCAAAACCGACTCCGTATGCGACCTGGGCGTCCGTTTTATTGCGCACTGCTCCTGGACTTCGAACTGGACTCGAACTTGAATTGCTTTTGGCCTCCACCTCGGGGACTCGAACCGGATCAACCTTGGACCTCCTTGTTGACTTGGAAACCCTTGTTGGACTTCTTCTACTCCATTCCATGCACCAATCATGGTCGTATGCATGTGTGTCATGTCCTCATCAGAGGTGACAGCTCCGGACGAGCTCTGTAGTCCACCACGTTAGTTCGGGTCGGTAGGATTCAACGCGTCGTCATCCTCCCTTCTCATCCCAGTCTGAGGGCACGGCTTTGCATGCCCCTGCAATGCTAGAAGAGCTTGTTGAGTTAGCTTACCTTGGTTATCCCTTGCTTTAGCCCTTTGCCTAGAGTTGACAAGAATAAATAGATTGTGTTAGGATCCTTTCTCGTCTCGTTGTCCGCCCAGCTCACTATCCTCTCTAATCGTTTATCTAGATCTCCTAGCGTGTGTCAAGTTATCCCCGAATATCTTTATTCGTTATCCCCCGCTTTAGATCTTTACCAAGTCTTGGTTATTCTCCACCGTTTACTCGATCATCTTTACCATCGTGCCTCCCTTGGGAAAATAAAAATCGACAACTCGAATACCACCGGGTGAAGTGCTACAACGGTAATTCGTGCTCTTGCGAACCTTTCTGTGATCGTGTGTTTTACCCCAGACGTTCTCTAGTCCCATTACTAGTGGTGTGAACCCGTCGTCGATGCTTGCAGGTGTGAACAAGCATTCTGTCATCGTCGTCGTTTGTGCCAACCTAGTAGTGAGGCTAAGAAACGTCAACACAGAACAGCTAGGTTGCTTTATTGAACAAATCAGTATCATTACTCAAACATGCTTTCCTTCCAATGGTGCCCTTTCTTAGTAGCCTCCCCTCGTGTCGTGATACTAGAGCCCCAATCGAGTCAATTGAGTCGACAAAGTCCACACAAAACTCAATGACCTCCTCAGTTACATATCCTTTGGCGATGCTTCCTTCCGGACGTGCATGGTTAAGAACATATTTCTTGAGGACTGACATGAACCTCTCAAAATGCCACATGTTGTGTAGGAATACTGGTCCAAGGATAGTAATCTCTTTCACAAGGTGCATCAGGAGGTGAGTCATAATATCGAAGAATGAAGGTGGAAATGCCAACTCAAAGCTAACAAGACATTACACAACATCATTATGTAGCTTCACTAGGTTCCTTGGATCGATTGCCTTCTGTGAAATTGCATTGAGAAATGCACAAAGCTTTACGAGCGCTAATCATACTTTCTCTGGTAGAACACCTCTCAATGCAACTGGAAGTAACTGTGTCATCAACATGTGGCAGTCGTGGGGCTTTAGATTTGTGAACTTGTTATCTTTCATATTTATTATCCCTTTTATATTCGATGAGTATCCAGATGGAACCTTCATACTGTTTAGGCAATCAAACATCATGTCCTTCTCTTCCTTGCTCAGGGTGTAACCAGCAGGACCTAAGTAATCTTGTTCTTCCTCCTCAACCTCCTCAGGATTTGCTTCTTCATCAACCTCTACTAGAGGTGCTTCATTCCTATGGATATCTTTCAGGTCTCGTCGTGCTTCTAATGTATCCTTTAGAGTTACCGTAACAACCCAAGAAGCCTAGGACATTCAAACAAAGATTCTTCGTCAAGTTCCAGCAATAAGGTAACTCCCAAAATATAGATTTCTTCTTCTACATTGGTGCACGCCCGTTAGCATCATGTGGAACAGGTTCACTACGTCACCCTTTCCAAAGACAACCCTTAGATCCTTTACCATCTCAAATATCTCCTCTCCTTTAAAATGGGGGGCTTTGTACAATGATCAGCCTTTCCTTTCCAATGCATACCTTTCTTTCTTAAGGGATGCTTCTTAGGAAGAAAGATACAGTGACCCATATACACAACTTTCCTACAATTTTTCAGATGAATATCATCTATTTTATGTAAATAGTGGGTGCAGGTCCAATATCCCTTGTTTGAGTGCCCAGATAGGTTAATTAAAGCAGGCCAATCGTTGATGGTAATGAATATTAATGCTCGTAGGTTTAAGTTCTCTTGCTATTCTCATCCCACAAACCTACACCTTTCTTCCATAGCAGTAATAGTTCATCAACCAATGGTCTCAGTTACACATCAATGTCTTTGCCAGGTTGTTTTGGTCCTTGGATTAGCACGGGCATCATAATGAATTTTCGCTTCATGCACATCCAACCAGGAAGGTTGAACATGCATAGTGTCACAGGCCAAGTGCTATGACCACTGCTAAAATCAGCAAATGGATTGAAACCATCTGTGCTTAAACCAAATCTTATGTTTATTGCTTCCCCAACAAAATCTTTGTATTTTCTATCAATCTTTCTCCATTGTATAGATGGCAACGGGCACATTACCCGCGGGTGAAAGGTTTTCAAACCCGTGCCCACGAGGCAAACTATGTGCCTGCGCACGCACCCGTCGCCCGTCACGGGCGAGAAACGGTGCCTGCGCCCGTCGCCCGCGGGCACACCCAGTGCCCGCCAGACGACTCCTCCCACGGTAGCAAGCCAGCAATCCCTCGGCGTTGGAGCTACTCGGCCTGTGATGCCGCTCCACGACGAGTTCCCCTGCGCTACTGCTCCCCGTCAATGCCGCAGGTGTGCTCGCCTCGTGCTGCCGGGGGACGTGCTCTGCCCAGCGTTGCTGCTTTGGCCAGGAGGTACTCCTCCCCGTGCTGTCTCTCCCTGCTGTGTCTGTGGGCACATGCCGTCGAGATGCTCGCTGCGCACCGTCGTGCTTGCTCCTTCCCGGCGGAGAGCAAGCTCCAGGCACCTCGCGCCCCCTCTGGAATTCTGGATCAACGGAGAGAGTGAAAGAGAAGAGTGGAGAGAGAAGGATGAATGGAGGGTGGATGGAGAGCTAAGTCAAAGTGATAAGGTTTGCAGTGGGACCCACCATGTGAGATGGCAGTGCAAATGTGAGATCCACCGTGCCGCATGGCAAGAAACTTGTTGCCAACTCATTTATATATCTTGGAACGTGTGTTAGATATATTTCACGGGTTCACGGGCAGGGGTAAGATTTTTTCATGCCCTCTATATTTTTACTCGTGGGTGAAAAGTGAAACCCGTACCTTATCCGCGGGCACTAATCAAAACCCGTATCCTTACCCTATCGGGTTTTTACCAGCGGGCACGCGGGTAATCTGTGCCCGTTGCCATCCATACTCCATTGAGACCCATCTGCCGGATGTCTCAGCATGTGGTCTTGCTTACGATCGCTTTTGTGCCATGTCATCAACTTAGCATTTTCTTTGTTCTTGAACAAACACTTCAAACATGGTATTATAGGAAAATACTACATAACCTTCGCTGGTACTTTCGTCATCTTGGGAGGTGTCCCCTCGAGAGCACCAAGATCATCATCTCTCCGGATCTTATAACGTAGCGCTTTGCACACAAGACAAGCTTCCAAATTATCATGTTCCTTTCCTCGATATAGGATGCAATCATTTGGGTAGGCATGGATCTTATGAACCTCCAACCCCAGAGGGAACAAAGTCTGTTTCACTTCATAAGTTGTTGACGGTAATTCATTGTTCTCGGGAAGCTTGTCCTTCACAATTTTTAGCATCCCCTCAAATGTTTATCAGACACACCATATTTTGCTTCCATTGCAACATTTCAAGTGTAGTACCAAGCTTTTTGTGACCCTGTTTGCAATCTGAGTACAATAGTTTTATATGATCTTCTATCATACGACGCAACTTTGCCTTTTCATTATCATTTTCGTAGTCCCTTTGTGCATCTTTTATAACTTGACCAAGATCATCAACATGGCCATCTTCCGGTATCTCTTCTTCATCAGCATCTTCCATTAAAGTATCCGCAAAAGTTTGCCTCGCAGCCCAGTGTGACGCCCCAGGTTTTTAATCAACCCTAATCATCGGTCAACTCTGCTGACAGTGGTCAAATCACGGTCAACCTGGGTCCTCACCTCGAAAACCTCACCAACCAACCCTAATGAACAAATGTAGTGACCATCAAGAACGCTATGAGTGGATTACAGACCGCTCAATGCAGTGACCATCAAGAACAAATATCCTCTTCCTCGAATCGATGTTCTTTTAGATCAATTGGTTGGAGCCAAAGTTTTCTCCAAGATCGACCTTCGTTCTGGTTACCACCAAATCAAAATTCGACCTTGTGATATTCCAAAAACTGCTTTCTCCACTCGTTATGGTCTCTACGAGTTCTTAGTGATGTCCTTTGGTCTCACGAATGCCCGAGCCTACTTCATGTATCTCATGAACTTCGTGTTTATGATGGAGCTTCACAAATTCGTAGTGATCTTCATCAATGATATCTTTATCTATTCCAAAAACGAGAAGGAGCATGCCAAACATCTCCGAATTGTCCTACAACGTTTGCGAGATCATAAGATTTATGCTAAGTTCTCCAAATGTGAATTCTGGTTGAATAGTGTGAAATTTTTGGGCCACACTATTTCCAAAGATGGTATCTCCGTAGATCCTAGCAAATTCCAAGGGGTGATGGATTGGAAACCACCCAAGTCCGTACACCAGATCCGTAGTTTCTTAGTTTTGGCGGGTTATTACCATTGTTTCATTCCGGACTTCTCTAGAATTGCTAAACCTATGACCGAACTACTCAAGAAAGGAGTGAAGTTCGTGTGGAGCGAAGCATGTGAGAAAGCCTTCCACACTTTGAGGCAACACTTAACTTCAGCCCCAGTGCTAGTGCAACCAGATAATTCCAAACCTTTTGAAGTTTTCTGTGACGCGTCAGGCACGGGTCTCGGTTGTGTTCTTATGCAAGAAGGCCGAGTCATTGCCTATGCTTCACGGGCACTTCGACCTCATGAGATCAATTATCCTACCCCATGATCTTAAGTTAGTCACTGTTGTCCACGCTCTCAAGATATGGAGACATTATTTGATGGGTAATCGTTGTAATATCTTCACTGATCACAAGAGTCTCAAATACATCATTACTCAGTCAGAACTGATTATGAGGCAAAGGAGATGGCTTGAGTTGATTAAGGATTATGACCTAGAAGTGCACTACCACCCTGGAAAAGCAAATGTTGTTGCGGATGCTCTTAGCCGCAAAGTTCACTGCAATCATCTAGAGTTGGAGTCAGTTAGTGACCCGTTATGTGAAGAAATGAGAAGGCTCAACTTGGAAGTGGTAGAGCAAGGAAATCTTTATGCCTTAGCCGCTGAATCCAATCTTTATGATAGAATTTTCACTGCTCAACGCAATGATGAAGACATACAAATCATCAAACAGAAACTAGCAGAGGGAGATCCCAAGTATACTTGTTTCCAGAAGGATCACAAGGAGGTGATCTGGTTTGGAAAACGCCTAGTGGTTTCTGTCGATCCAGAAATTAAGAAGACCATCTTTGATGAGGCTCATATGTCTAAATTCTCTATTCATCCCGGTAGTACCAAGATGTACCAAGATTTGAAACCGAATTTCTGGTGGTCCAACATGAAAGTTGATATAGCCAAGTATGTAGCCGAGTGCGATACTTGCCACCTGATGAAAGCAAGCCATTTGAAATCGGCAGGTGTGCTCCAACCTTTGTTGATACCCATGTGGAAGTGGGATGACATTAGTATGGACTTCATTGTGGGTTTACCCCTAACAGCTAGAAAGAAGGATTCTATTTGGGTTATCATAGACAGACTCACCAAGACCGCTCATTTCATTGCAGTGCATAGCACTTATTCAATGCCGCAATATGCAGAGTTATATATGGACCAAATAGTTTGTTTGCATGGAATTCCGAAGACTATAATCTCTGATAGAGGAACTCAGTTTGTAGCTCATTTCTGGGAGCAGTTGCATGAGTGCTTAGGAACCAAGTTGATTCGTAGTTTCAGCTATCATCCGCAGACCGATGGTCGGACGGAAAGGATAAATCAGATTTTGGAAGACATGCTATGAGCAAGAATCTTACACTTTGATAAGAGTTGGGACAAGTGTTTGTCCTCGGCAGAATTCTCCTACAACAATAGTTATCAAGCTAGTTTGAAGATGGCACCGTTCGATGCTCTTTACAGACGAAGATGTCGCACTCTGTTGAACTGGTCGAAAACCGGAGAAAGAACACTCTTTGGTCCGGATTTAGTTAAAGATGCTGAAGAAAAAGTGCAAGTGATAAGGGAGAATTTGAAGATGGCTCAAATGAGGCAAAAGAGTTACCATGATAAGGAAACGGCACCCCTACACTTTGAAGTGGGAGATTACGTGTATCTAAAGGTTTCCCCCACCAAAGGTGTGCAAAGGTTCGGTGTCAAAGGGAAATTAGCTCCACGCTACATTGGACCTTATGAAGTCATAGAAGTATGTGGGCCAGTGTCTTATCGTATCCAATTACCGGAACGGTTTTCCGGAGTCCACAATGTGTTTCATGTGACCCAATTAAAGAAGGGAATGCCTGTGCCAGAAAACGAAGTAATCACAGAAGCTAATGCTTGGATTGAGCCGGATTTCTCGCTCATCAAGCACCCACTAAGAGTGTTGGACCGAAAGGAGCGAAAGACCCGAAGACAAACAGTACGACTGTACAAGATACAGTGGAGTCATCACACGGAAGAAGAAGCGACTTGGGAGACGGAAGAATACCTCAACACCAAGTACCCGGGCTTCCTGCAATCTCGAAACCGTGAGTTTCTCATGCCCATCTTGTTTTCTTAAATCCAATCTCGGGATGAGATTCCGTTTGAGGGGGGTAGGCTGTGACGCCCCAGGTTTTTAATTAACCCTAATCATCAGTCAACTCTACTGACAGTGGTCAAATCACGGTCAACCTGGGTCCTCACCTCGAAAACCTCATCAACCAACCCTAATGACACCATTGATCAAGTGGACACACATGTGTGATCAACCCTCGGTAAAAGTCTTGGTCAAACCCCACCGAAACCCTAGTGACCCTAGATGTCTTCCGGAATTTTTGCCGCGTTCTCCAAATTTAACCTAAACACTTAAAAATATACTTTTATGAGAGTTGTCCAGTTTGTTGAGGGACACAACTTTCATGTAGATTGGCATTTCAAATTTTGAGTGGAAAAAGGTGAAAAACTTGCCCAAAGGACAGTACCTCCTATCCACTGAAAGTGAGTGGCATTCAAAGTTGACAAACTTGTTGTGCAAAATCTATTGAGAAAAACCCCATATGGCCTTTGTGAATGTTGTAGGGGGTAATGAGATCTACAACTTTCGTATACATCGTTTGGTACACTTCTATTCAAGAATTTGGAGTTTTTGGTGCTCAAATAGGGACTCAGCAAACAAACTTGTGTCGGTCGTGCTCTGCGCCGCGACGTCGCGCCGCGACGCCACGCCCACGCCCACGCCGCGTGCCCCTCGGCGTTCGCGCCCGTGCGCCGCCCGAGGCTACCTTCGCCCAAGGTCCGACCGCCGCCCGGTCCGCGCGGCTCCCGAGGCCGCGCGTGCCCCGCGACGTGCCGCAGGAGTCCGTGCCCGCGCCACGCGCCGCGCGCCACGCATGTCGTGCCGGCCGGACGCGCACCCCCTCGGTCCGGCGGTCCGGCCGCGACCCCCCGCCCTCGTGCGTCGTACTACGGCCGGGACATCACGCCGTCGTCACCATTCGTTGGGCCACCCCCTATTCAAGCGCTCTCCCTTCCTCCTCGCGCCGCCCAACCTCCCCGCCCCCCGCCGCTCCACCGCGCCACGCGCGCCGCCGCCGCGGCAACCCGTCGCCTTGCATCACCTCCGCCCGCCCCCGCGCGCGTGAGTTGCTTCCCTAGGACCCACTCGAGCACCTCCGCCGCCAGTCACCACATTGCCATCCGTGCGCCCCCCCCCCCCCCCCCGCTCGTCGGAACCGTAGTGGCCGCCTCCGCCTGGTGCGCGTCGGCCACCGCTCGCGCGTCGTTCTCACCGCACCGCCGACCCCAACTCGGGCACGGACCGACTGACCCTAGGGTGAGCCGCCGGATCCTCTCCCTACCTATCCCCCGCCGAGAGTCGCCGTCGGCCTCCTCACCGCGGTGCGCCCGCGTCGCTCCCCGGGGACCCCAGGGTGGCATTGCAAGCCCCCAAGGGTTTGTAGGGTGTTTTCCGGAATGCTAAAATTACCGGGGCCCATAATGATTCTTAAATGAGTGTTTCAAATCTTTGGCGAATATTGTAAAATACGCAGAAAATGGTAGAAAATTCAATAGTATAGAAATGCGAATTAATCTCTTGGATTCGTTGTGAGGATCACTACAACTTTTGTTATTCTTGAATGAGCTTTTTCCTAATATTTTTGGCATGAAAAATAGAAATGTGAAAAACCTAGATCTAAGATATCTCAAAATCCATGAGTTCTCTGTATCCAATTTCTGGATATCTTGTGTGTTATGTTATGACTAGCTCTTGTGCAAAAAATTGCATAAAGTTATGATGTAAATTGTTTTTATATAAATTATTTTCCATTTATGCAGAATCTGTCTAGATGATTTTTGTAGCTAAACATAAAAATGTTTTTGTGCCCAACTTATGCATGTGGTCTTTTTATGCCAAGTTGCACCTCTTGTGAATTAATCGCAATTTTTGCATGACCAGAAGTATTTATTCTTAATATATGCATGTTTTCCTTTGTAATTTAATAATGCAAGATCAGCAATAGTTCTAGGTGTACTTGCTGCTTTCCTAGGATGGTTTAGGACCAGAGAACACGTGTGAGGAAGTTTGGAGCATTTAGATACTTATTTATTTTTGTTTGCATTTAACTTGAATTGCTAGCTAGCTTTTGTCATTTCCAAAATAATTAATTTTCTAGCTTTCCAAGCCTTGCATGTGTGTTCAGTGGCTTAGTATAGGTGTGTTGATGCTTAAGAAACCCTCCACTGAATTTTTTTAGTGATTTATTGTTTAATAAAAGCTTGGAGGCCTTTCATGGATTAATGTTTTGGTTAAATTAGGAAAATACCTTTTTAATTATTTTTCCCTTTTTTGAAGTGTTATCAAACTTAATTAAGAGTGAAGAATACACCCTTGCTTTTGAAGAATTAAATTGTAAGTAATTATCTTTGTACACACCCTTACTAGTGAGGGGTAAAGTAATAAACCTTCACATGAAATGACAATTATAAAAGAAGCAATAATTAAGTGTTTAATTATAAGAATAAAATACATATCAATAATAACCTTCCTAAAAAGGAAATTAATAATTAATTATATGTTAAGGTGAATATGGCCAACAAGAGTTGGATAAGATAAATAATCTATCACATCACCTGAACCCTGCATTGCATTCCGTGTAGATCTTCCTGACGGTGACTACTCGCTCATCCCGGAAGCCGAGGAAGGAGAAGCGGAAGCTGCACTGCAGTACGTGGAAGTACTCGAAGACACCGAGGGTGCTCAGGCTAACCTTGCTGACGAAGGCAAGCCCATGTGCATTTAACCTAGTATTCAAAATTATATTGCAACTATCTATGGATGCTTGTGCATTTAAGTTCAGGAGTTGTATGGAACCTTAGATGCATGATCCTAGGTACCTGTGTCCCTACTAGTATGATAGGTCGATAGCTGCTAAGCTATAGGACCGTTAAAAGTCGGGTGATGATGTCACTCGCGAGAATAGGTTCCTAGATAGGAATCATAAGATCCCCTTAAATGGATTGCTCATGTGGTAAGAACATGGGATGTGGAGTCCGGTCCAATGGCTATTGTGGGTTAAGTGTTTGAACGTACTAAGCACTTGTCGGGAGTGGGACCGGTAAGCCTAGTACCTTAATGAGGCGGCAAGGGATCTTACTATTACTAATCTTGGGATGCGTCTCAGAGCTAGCTACCGGTGGTGTATGGTGAGTCCGGGTGCCTCGCGGGGTATGCCGGATAGCCTGCACCAAAGACTGTAAGATTCAATCCCGACCCGAAGAGTTTTGGGAACCGCTTGGTGGTTGTCCTCACGGGGGCATCCCACCGTGTGTTTAGGTCTACCTTGCAAGGTTTTGAATCAATCGGTTGTCAGCCTCTCACCGTTATTTGAGACTACTTACTCCACTAGCCATGAGATCCCTCATGATGGAAGTTGATGAATTTTATTCTTGATTAATTGTATTGTACAACCTTGTCCGCATCAGATGGCTAATTTAGTAATGATTAAACCCACTAGAACTTGTGCTATAATCTTGAAAGTAAGGACATACCCTTTGTTACTTTTCAGCAAAAGAAACCCATTAGCCAAAAGCCTTTCATGTCTAGAGTTGGGAAAGTAGTTATCCCGACGGGCAAGTCTTGCTGAGTATTAGTATACTCAGCCTTGCTATAATCTGTTGCTCCAGGTAATGCCTTTGGAGATGTATGGCCCGGAGAGGTCCCGCCCGGCTGGGAGCTGGAGTGGGTGGAGGATTCCGAATGAAGGCATCATGGCTGGCCTCCCGTGGTGTTCTCTCTTTCCGCTTAGTTAATTCCGTTGTTTCAAAAACCTTCAACTACGTTGTGATGACCAAAAACTTCGGTTTGTAATAATTAAACCCTTCGGGGTAAATTTCTGTTGTTAATTAAGTTGTATTCTGGACTCGCCTTCGTGTGAGTTTTAATGCATATATGTCGATCTTTGTTGCTATATAAGTGATTTACCGGGCGTTAACCCGGCGACTAATGATAGGATGATACTTTATTACTGCTTAATGACCAGAGTGGATTGATTTAGGCGATAGTACGGTATTTTCCTGGGCGGGTTGTCACACCCTGCCTCCCAGACTATATAAGACGAGGCAGAGACCCCTATCTCTCTCATACCCATCATCTTGTAAATGCACCCAATCAATCCAGAGCTACGCATCATACAGGACGTAGGTTATTACGCACCTCGGGACCCGAACCTGTCTAAATTGTGTGCCACGTGTCTCTTCCTTTGAGTTACCGATCTCGGCGAGGCCACATTCATCTACCTCAGGTACCCCCTTGGTAGGTTGCTAGTCTAAAACACTGACAGCTGGCGCGCCAGGTAGGGGATCTCGCCGAAGATCTCATGGCGAACTTGACGGCTTCAATCTCCATCAAGCCAACCGTCGCCTTCAACCGCGGCGACACCTTTGTCTTCGGGTCCTGGGTTTGCACCGCTGACGGCGCTTGATCTTTCCAACGCCGCCTCAACATGGCTCCCAACCCGAGCACTAGGCTCGTGACGCTTCCAGAGGTGATCACGGGTGACCTCACCAGAAAATTCGGCGAAATTTCGCTCTACAACCAACATGCCAACTTCGAGTTCGGATCCGCCTCCAACTCGAACTCGACGTCCCCGTGGGCCATCGCATGCGAGACGGCTACTAAGCCATCATGTGCTGACATCCCCCTTCATGAGCACTTCCCATACGGCCTCTGCAATGCTAGCAGGGCCCATGCGGAGG
This sequence comes from Cenchrus americanus, assembly GCA_947561735.1. NCBI lineage: Eukaryota > Viridiplantae > Streptophyta > Magnoliopsida > Poales > Poaceae > Cenchrus > Cenchrus americanus. Next base: position 124,246,276 of record OX387241.1, read on the forward strand.
CTCTCACTGCGTGCCAGGTCGGCAAGGAGATCGTCCCCGACTACACTTCGGACTCCAACCCCGCCTCCGGCTACTACTAGGACTCCTCCTACGAGTTCGACTTCGGATCGGACCTTGACGAGCCCGAGTCCGAGAACTCCATGACTGAGCAACCACTATCAGGACCAGCTACCGGCCTGGTTATAACATCTACACCCACCGGGAGATTGGTCTACTAGCCAGACCGCAAGCCTGCAGACCTGACGGGCGGGAACTCACGCTGCGTCGTCTACCTCAACTCGCTTCCCTTCTAGGAGGGAACACCCCTAGCTCTAGTAGAGGAGCACACTCCAACAGAGGTGGTGACTACCGACTCCGGTCTCGGCACCCCTGATCGTCAAGTCTTCATGGCTGCTGGCGACACGCCAGGACCTTTAGGGACCCGCGGCGACCGGTACTTTGAAGATATCTCAGCGGACGAGTTGTCTGCCAATGCACCCATTGATGAAACCAACGACGACAAGAACGCCCGACGTGAGTGCAACAGGAAGCGGAATCTCACAGAGGCCCTCGACCAAGTCGAAAACCGGGTGCACACAACCCCCGAATAGTGCCTCATGTCTATTACCACGATAGCACGTCAGGCTCAAGGGATGCGCGCAGGTGAAGTCATCGCCAAGCTCACGGAGGACGCCTACTTCATGAGAGTCGGCAACAGAGTCACTCAAGTACCTCCCCTCAAAACCCGTGAATCCGACAACCATGAAGCCACTAGTCGCAGTCCAGCGGGCAATGGACGCAACCGTACTCGAGGAGAACTACCGCAAAACCCCAACCGTACTAGGGCATCGGCTGGTGGGCCTTCTCAGGGCGGTAACAGTGCCGGCGGCGCCGGTGGTAGCCACAGCGCTGCTGCTCATGGTGATGCTGGAGGCAGAGGCAGCGGCGGCGGGAGCTCCTCATACGGGGCTGGCAGGAGAGCCAGTGGCAGAGGCGATCGCAGAGGCCGAGGCCACGCAGACAACCACGTCACTGGTGCCTCACACGGCAGCTGTGATGCACACCGCAGAATTGAAGAAATGCGACGCAAGAAGTCGTCCACGACAGGCGACAACGACGGCTTCCCCGCCTTCTCTTCTCGACTTCGCAATCTGCTTCTCCCAGAAAAATTCAAGCATCTGGGAATCACTAAGTACGATGCGAAGCAAGACCCAGTCCAATGGCTCAGATGCTACGCCCTCTCCATCGAAAACGCTGGCAGCAACAATGATACAAAGTGCCTCTACTTTCCCTTCTGTCTAGACCAAGCTCCACTTACCTGGCTCGAGTCACTCGAGAAGTACTCGATCGACAAGTGAGACCAGCTCAAGGATCAGTTCACCAGCAACTTCGCGGGCGCTGTGGGACGCTCGGGTACTAGCATGGACCTGGCAATGGTGAAGCAGGAACAGGGCGAGACCCTGCGCAAAGTACATGCGACGCCTCTTCGACAAGCGCGCTATTGTAGTCGATGTTACTGACAAGGAGGTCATCGACCTTTTCCAAGACGGTCTCTATCATCGTCGCACCTTCGAAGACTTCGGTCGCAGCCGCCCGAGTTCCATTACCAAGCTCAAGGACATGATCACTTCATGGGCCAATGAAGAAGACTAGGCGAACGCTAAGTATGACGCCATTCGCAGCAAGAGCAAGCAATACCCTGGCGGCAGCAACAACAACAGGGATCAAGGGGGTCGCAACAACAACTACTCGAGTCCTAACCTCAAGCGCAAGACAGACAACACAGTCGCAGCTATCCAGCGCCCTGCGAAAGACAACTGGAAGAAGACCTCTGGCGGCTTCAAAGACTTGTTGAAAGAGAAGTGCCTGTGGCACCTGTAGGGCAACCACACCACCGAGCAGTGCTACCAACTCCGGTGAGCACTCAAGAACTCTCCAGACCCATGGCCTCCTCATGACAAGAAGGGCAAGAAAAAAGCCGATGAGGGCAACAACGACTTCCAAGAACCTGACAAGACGGTGAATGTCCTCTTCGGCGGACTACCCACCAGACGGTCTCCGAAGGCCACTAGATGGGAAGCCTTGAACATTGAACCAGCGGTCCCGACCCCTCTTAGGTGGTCAGAGCATCACCTTCTCCCGTGTGGAACAATGGAAAAGCTTCTTTGAGCCAGGATGGTTTCCACTCGTCCTGAAACCGGTAGTCGCGGGCTCCAGACTCAACAAGGTACTCATCGATGGTGGGAGCGGACTCAACGTCCTTTTCACCAAGACCTTGAAAAAGTTGAAGCTCGACATTACTCACATGCTCACCAAGAGCTCATCACCTTTCTACGGCATCGTCCCCGGGAACGCGGCTATTCCACTAGGCTTAGTGGTCCTGCCAGTTACCTTCGAGGAAACCAGGGAGAACTACCGCACCGAGTACATCAAGTTCGAAGTCGCGGACTTCGAGAGTTCCTACCATGCCATCCTCGGCAGACCAGCTATCACCAAGTTCATGGCGGTACCCCATTACACATACTTGGTACTCAAAATGCCAAGTCCTGCCAGTGTACTCTCGCTACAAGGGGACTTGAAGATATCCTTCGACTACGACACAGAAGTTGTGGAACTCGCAGCCACCAATCAAGTACCCAACACAATGATGGAGATCTATGCTGCATCCAAGAAGCTTGCCCCAAGCAAGCTCGACATCCCAGAGAAGTCGGACACAGCCAACAAGCCTCAGCCATCTGAGGAAGTGCAAGTCAAGGCGACCGATCTTGGGACAGGCGGCAGCAGCAAGACTACCATGATCGGGGCGGGCCTCGACCCGAAATAGGAAGACGCGCTCGTCAGCTTCCTCCGAGCTAACCGAGACATCTTCGCTTGGAAGCCAGCGGACATGCCAGGAGTGCCCAGGAGGCTGATCGAGCACTCACTCAACGTCAACCCTAAAGCTACCCCGAAACGACAACACCTCCGCTATTTTGCCGACGAACGACGGGACGCCATCAAGAAGGAACTCGCTAAACTACTCGCGGCCGGCTTCTTCAGAGAAGTCTTCCATCCTGAGTGGCTCGCCAACCCCGTCCTCGTCCGCAAGAAGAACACGAACGAGTGGAGGATGTGCGTCGACTACACCGATCTCAACAAGCACGCCCCAAGGACCCCTTCGGGTTGCCGCGGATAGATCAAGTCATCGACTCCACGGCGGGCGCAACTCCGCTCTCGCTTCCTCGACTGCTACTCCAAGTACCACCAGATCGCAATCAAGGAAGAAGACCAGGAGAAGACTGTGTTCATCCCCCGTTTGGCGCCTACTGCTACACGACAATGTCGTTCGGGTTGAAGAACGCCGGCGCCACCTACCAGCGAGCTATCCAGAAATGTTTCAAGAAACAACTCAACAAGAACGTCAAGGCTTACGTGGATGACATGGTCGTCAAGACTCGAAACTCCGACATGCTTATCGCCGATCTTGAAGAGACTTTCACAGCCCTGCGGGAGTACCAGCGGAAGCTCAACACGAACAAGTGCGTCTTTGGCGTACCTTCGGGAAAACTACTCGGCTTCATCGTCAGCCATCGTGGCATCGAAGCCAACCCCGAGAAGGTCTCCGCCATCACTAAGATAAAAGCTCCCACCTACATCAAGGACGTGCAGAAGCTCACCTGGTGCATGGCGGCCTTGAACGATTTATCTCGAAACTTGGAGAACGGGGGCTACCCTTCTTCAAACTACTCGAACACCAAGAGAAGTTCGTGTGGACCCCGAGAAGCGAGATCAAGATCTCGCTCGGCTCAAGGATTTCTTATCCAAGCCACCGGTCCTCACGACTCCTCGCAAGAAGGAGCGACCCATCGCTCTACCTCGCCGCGACTACTCACGTGGTCGGTACTACCATCGTTGTCGAGCGGCGGGGAAGGCGGCCATGCCTACCCGGTTCCACCGACCGCCTCCGTCGTATGGACCTCCCCGGGCCCACTACCTCGGTGGGTACCGGGACCGACTACTCGGTGGGCCCTTGGGACTACCGGCTTGCGCTACACGGCACCCGAAGGCGTGGAGCACAAGGACTGCGAGAGGAGAAGTACTCGGTTAGGAAGCTATACATGTCTTGCACCGTATGGAAGACTCCCTAGACGTACTCGACTAGTACTCTCTCCCCTACTCCGACTTGTAACCCTCGCCTCCCGGACTATATAAGGCGAGGCAGGGACCGCTCTCTAGGAACACAACACATCTCATACAACCCACGACGCACTATTGCACCATCTTGTAATCGTGCCCAATCAATCCAGAGCTACGCAGCATACAGGACGTAGGGTATTACACACCTCGCGGCCCGAACCTGTCTAAATTGTGTGCCACGTGTCTCTTCCTTCGAGTTACCGATCTCGGCGAGGCCACATTCATCTACTTCGGGTACTCCCATTAGTAGGTTGCCGGTCTAAAACACCGACAGCTGGCGTGCCAGGTAGGGGATCTCGCCCGAGATCACATGGCGAACTCGACGGCTCCCGTCTACTTCAAGCAAACCATCGCCTTCAACCGCGGCGACACCTTCGTGTTTGGCGCCTGGGTCTGCACCGCTGACGGCGCGGGTTCCTTCCAGCACCGCCTAACCATGCAGCCCAACCCGAAGACCGGCTTCGTGATGCTTCCTGAAGTCGTCACAGAAGAAGGACGGCGACAACAACGACTTCCAGGAGTCTGACAAGACCGTCAACGTCCTCTTCGGCGGATTGCCCCGGCGAGGCGGGAGCGAAGGCTACCCATCGTGAAGTCATGTCCATTGAGCCAGCGGTCCCGACCCCTCTCAGGTGGTCGGAGGTACCCATCACCTTCTCCCGCGTGGATCAATGGACCGGCTTCTCTCCGAACCGGGACGGTTCCCCCTCGTCCCGAAGCCAATGGTCGCGGGCTCCAAACTCAACAAGGTGCTCATCGACGGTGGAAGCGGGCTCAATGTCCTTTTCACCAAGACACGGAAGAAAATGAAGCTCGACATCACTCACATGCTCACCAAGAGCAACACGCCCTTCTACGGCATCGTCCACCGGCAACGCGGCTATCCCACCTGGGCTCGGTGGTCTCCGCGATTACCTTCGGGGCATCTCGGGACAACTACCGTACCGAGTACATCAAGTTCGAGGTCGCGGACTTTGAGACTTCTTACCACGCCATCCTCGGTAGACCGGCCATCGCCAAGTTCATGGCGGTGCCCCACTACACCTACTTGGTACTCAAAATGCCAAGCCCGGTGGTGTACTCTCCTTCAAGGGGACTTGAAGATCTCTCACGACCGCGACACGAAGCCATAGAGATCGCCTCTACGAACCAAGTACCCAACGTGATGATGGAGGTCTACGCCCCGTCGAAGAAGCTTGCTACAAGTGAACTCGACATCCCGGAGAAGTACGACGGCACCAACAAGCCTCGGCCACTTGAGGAGGTACTCGTCAAGACGATCGACCTTGGAACAAGCGACCCCGAAAGAAGACCACCACCATCGGGGCTGGCCTCGACCCCAAATAGGAAGACACGCCCATCGGCTTCTTTCGGGCTAACCGTGACATCTTCGCGTGGAAGCCGGCGGACATGCCGGAGTGCCCGGGGAGCCGATTGAGCACCGCCTCAACGTCGATCCTAAGGCCACCCCCAAGCGACAACACCTCCGACGCTTTGCCGATGACGGACGGGACGCCATCAAGAAGGAACTCGCCAAACTACTCGCGGGCCGGCTTCATCGAGAAGTCTTCCATCCCGAGTGGCTCGCCAACCCCATCCTTGTACGCAAGAAGAACTCGAACGAGTGGAGGATGTGTGTCGACTACACCGACCTCAACAAGCACTACCCCAAGGACCCCTTCGGGTTGCCGCGGATTGATCAAGTCATCGACTCCACGGCGGGGCCCGCGACTCCGCTCTCGCTTCCTCGGCCGCTACTCCGGTACCACCGGATCGCGATCAAGGAAGAAGACCGGAGAAGACCGCGTTCATCACCCCGTTTGGCGTGTCTTGCTACACGACCATGTCCTTCGGGTTGAAGAACGTCGGTGCCACCTACCAACGAGCTATCCGGAGCTGCTTCAAGAGGCAACTCAACAAGAACGTCGAAGCCTACGTGGATGACATGGTCGTCAAGACCGAAACTCCCGTACCCTCATCAACGAACTTGAAGAGACTTTCGCATCACTTGCGCGAGTACCGCCGGGAAGCTCAACCCGAACAAGTGCGTCTTCGGCGTACCTTCGGGCAAACTACTCGGCTTCATCATCGGCCCGGCGCGGCATCGAAGCCAACCCCAAGAAGATCTCCGCTATCACCGGCATGAAAGCTCCCACGAGCATCAAAGACGTCCGAAAGGCGACGGGGGTGCATGGAGGCACTGAACAGATTCATCTTGAGGCTAGGAGAACGGGGGCTCCCCTTCTTCAAACTACTCAAGCATCAATAAAAGTTCGTGTGAACCCCAGAGGCGGATCAAGCCATTGCCCAGCTCAAGGACTTCCTATCGAAGCCGCCGATCCTCACGGCTCCTCACAAGGGCGAGCAGCTGCTGCTCTACCTCGCTGCGACTACCCACGTGGTCAGTACTGCCATCGTTGTCGAGCGGCAAGAAGACGGCCACGCCTATCCAGTCCAGCGCCTAGTCTACTTCGTCAGCGAGGTTTTATCAGAGTCCAAGGCATGCTATCAGCCTGTGCAGAAGCTCCTGTACGCAGTACTCATCACCTCGCGGAAGCTACAACACTACTTCCAGTAGTACTCAATATCCGTCGTCACCGACTACCCGCTCGGCGACATCCTGCGGAACCAAGATGCTACTGGAAGAATCTCCAAGTGGACGGTCGAGATCGGCGCCCTCACCATCGACTTCAAGCCACGCACAGCCATCAAGTCGCAGGCACTAGTCGACTTCATGGCAGAATGGCGGGAGAATCAGCTGCCTACTCCCACCGTGCGACCGAGCATTGGGTGATGTACTTCGATGGCTCACTCAACCTCGAGGGCGCGGTGCGGGGGTACTCCCGATCTCTCCAACGGGCGAACAACTCAAGTACGTCTGCGGATCTTCTGGAAGGTCTCAAACAACGAAGCCGAGTACGAAGCTCTCCTACACGGGCTCCGCCTCGCGGCTTCATTAGGCATCAAGCGGCTACTAGTCTACGGCGACTCCGCAGTGGTCATTAACCAAGTCAACAAGTCCTGGGACCGCAACAAGGAGAACATGGACGCCTACTGCCTAGAAGTCCGCAAGCTCGAGAACAAGTTCTATGGTCTCGAGTTCCACCACATCGTCCGCGACAACAACGTTGCAGAGGACGTCCTCTCGAAGCTTGGATCCACCCACGCTCAAGTACCAGCGGGTGTCTTCGTTCACGAGCTTCACGCGCCATCCATCCCGGAGCCGGCGCCACCGACCACTGTCCCAGCCCATCCACCAGCCGGGCAGGAGGTCATGACGATCGACGTGGACTGGAGGAAACCCTTCATCAACTACCTCAGCGAGCAGAAGGTCCCCTTCGACAAGAACTCGGCTGAGCAGCTCGTCCGTCGTGCCAAGTCCTACGTCCTCGTCGGAGACAAGCTTTACAAGCGGGGCGCATCTTCTGGAGTACTCATGAAGTGCGTCCCTCGTGAAAAAGGCAAGGACATCTTGGAGGAGATCCACAAGGGCGTCTGCGGCAACCACGCGTCCTCACGCACGCTGGTCAGCAAGGCCTTCGGGCGAGCTTTCTACTGGCCCACAGCTCTGGGCGATGCCGAAGAACTCGTTAGAAGGTGCCAAGGATGACGATACTTCGCCCAGCGACAACACGTCCCGGCCTACAAGCTAGTCACCATACCGCCAACCTCCGGCCCTTTGCTGCCGGGGGCTCGACATGATTGGGCCACACGCCAACGGCGCCAGGCAGTTTCAACAGGGTATTGGTGGCCATCGACAAGTTCACCAAATGTATAGAGGTCAAGCCGGTCACATGCCCAAAGGCTGACAGAGTACTCGACTTCCTGGATGAACTCGTATATCGCTACGAACTACCCCATCGCATCATCACAGACCTGGGCTCCAACTTCAACAACCATCGGTTCGGGGAATACCGCGAGAACGAAGCGGAATCGACATCGGATACGTCTCGGTTGCCCATCCACGGGCCAACGGACAAGTCGAGCGCGCCAATGGGATGGTGCTCGACGCTCTCAAGAAGCGGCTACACGACGCCGCTAACTCCAAAGGGGGCAAGTGGATCAAGGAACTACCCAACGCACTCGGGGGCTACGGACTCGGCCATCCAAGCCAACGGGGCAATCCCCTTACTTCTCGGTCTACGGCTGCGAAGCAATCCTCCCCCCTGCCGGCGTCATATGGAACTCGCCGGCGGTGGAGCACTACGACGAAGGCATCTCGAAAGACGACGGACGAGTTGACATCGACGGCCTCGAAGAAGCTCGCCGCGCCGTCCTCGTCCAATCGGCAAGGTACCTAGAGGGTATCCGACGCTACCACGATCGCAAAGTCAAGGAACGCTCCTTCAACATTGGTGATCTCGTCCTCCGTCGCATCCCGAACACGGAAGGACTACACAAGCTCGGCCTCCCCACGGGAAGGTCCCTTCACCGTTGCAAAGGTGACTGGGTCGGGCTCCTACCGCCTCCAGACACTTGAAGGCGAAGACATCAACAACTCGTGGAACGTCGACCAGCTCTGTCAATTCTACGCTTAGTCTACACGACTACTCCGGGGTTCAAGTCTACACGACTACACCAACACCCCTCTACCGTAAGCGGCCTCCGGGTCCTGGCTCCAGTCTCCGGACTACTCCTCTCCAGGATCCAGCCCGCGCGGCTACCTACGGATCCTAGGCTGCGACGAGCGTCAAGGACTCTAGCAGCGGTCTACTAAGAGACCATGTACTCCAAGATCCGGCCTACACGGCTACTTACGGATCTCTTGCTGCGTAGCGGCTACCCGCTACGGCACTACTCGGCCGTAAGCGGCCTCACGGTCCGGGCGACTACTGCGTAACTACGACCCCGGCCATCCCGGTGTACTTCTTCGGTAATAAAGTTTGATCGTTCATCAACTTCTTTCTTGTCTACTCCCCGCAACGGAACCACTACTGCCGAGTACGACTACTCTCATCCACTCCACGATGGGGGCTCCGCAATCTGAGATCGCGACTACGAGTACTCATTGCTGGAAATTTTCTTTCATTAATACTTAAGCAATTCATTACAATTGTTTTTGTACAACCTTGGCTACTAGCTATCTATTATAGAGCTACTGGAGATTAAGCTTCTCAGCTACTTGCTCCGCGATGGGAGCCATCTGCTCCGGCGGCTCCGAGTACCGCTCATTGGTGCGGTTGGCGGCTACCCCGCCGGCCGACTACTTCCATTGGCGCCTTCGGGAAATACGACTTCATGAAGGCCAAGACCCGCCTTGGGATCAATCTCGCCATGTGCTTCACATAAGCCGCCGGCCGGCTTGGAGCTTCCTTGAGGCGATCCACCGGTGGAGCAATCTTGGGGCCGCCGGGTGCGGCACCAAGAGCCTTGCGATCGACGAGCGCGGCCTCCTCAAGCTCCTTCATTTGGGCCCGCCGGCGCCTCGCGCTCTTCATTCAACTTCTGCAATGATTTGTAGCAGTTGACGAGATCGCGGTCAGAGGCAATCCGGAGCTCCATGTGCTTCTCGCACTCGAAGGCAAGTTCTTTGTAGTCGAGCTCGAGTACCTAGCGGGCTTCTTGCTCTCAGTAGAAGAGATTCTTCATGCTCGTCTCCGAGGACTTCGGCCTGCTCCACCGGCCCTCAAGCTCGCAACACGACAACGAGTACAACGGGTCAGACTACCTCTCGACCTCCAACAACTACCCGACAAGTCCAGTGGCGTACCTTTGTTCTTGTTGCGAAGGCTCTTATTCTTCCGCACCAAGTCGTCGCCCTTCGCCTGCAACTCTTGGACATCGTTGTGATATTTTGTAAAGGCGGCGTTGAGCTTAGACTGCATGGCGGCCGCATGCTTCCGCGACTTCAAAAGCTGCTCTTCCAGCGCCTCAGCCCGGAGCACCGCGTCACCAAAGCCCTGCAACATGTTGGACTTCTCGCGGGACCTCTCCGCGACGTCCTGCAAAGACAACACACGTCAACGAGTACTCAACGACAGAGGATTGACTACTCAGAAGCTACGGCTACTTACCTTCATCCACTGCTCGGCCTGGCGGATCGCCTCTAGGTGCTTGTCCACCGTTGCCGGGTCGACAAGATCGTCCGCGAGCAGCTCTAACCCGCCACGACTACTCGCGGCGGCCTCCGTCATTGGCGCAGAGAGGATGAGCTCTGCGTCCTGGATCTCCGGGGAGCGGATAGCCACCTCTAGAGCGACCTCTGGCGACGTGGTGACCCCCTCTCCTCCGGCCGCCACGGCGGCTTCCTCAACGACTTCCTCCATGGGCTCGGGGGCTCCTCCGGCAGCCTCCGGCACGCCTGGTGTCGACTTCTGCATTGGCACCCCCGGCCGGGATGTCACTCCGTTCGGCCTCGGCGCCTTTCAAAAAAGAAGACAAATGTATTAGTGACCACGACTACTCCTCGAGGAGCTCCACAGCTTCAGAAGAGTACTCACCTTCGACTACGGCGGCCTCCCGGCAAGACGGCGCTTTTGTAGCCGGCGGCTCGGGCACCGCCTGGGAAGCAGGAGCGGACTCCTCAGCGGGCGGCGCGACTTCTTCCGCCACCGCTGAAGAGGGTTCATCCTCCTCCCAAGACAGATCCTTCGATTTTTCTCGCGAGAAGCACACGGGGTTGGTCGTCGGTCAACCTCGACTACTACAACAAGTACTACTTGGGAAGATGCGGTACTTACAAGTTTGACCGACTATTGTCACGGCCGTGGCACCGAGGATGCCGGCAATGTCTACCGATCCACCCTCGGCGGGCGCCTCCTCCTCGCGCCCCTCGCGGCTACCGCCTCCTCTGCGACGAACGGCGGCGGCACGGTGCCCTCCTCGCGCTCCCCGTAGTCACCACCTCTTCAACGGCGGCGGCTACGGGCTCCGTGCTCCCCTGTGGAGCAGGGGGGCTGGCGCTCCAACTACGCCAAAATCTCCTCGACAGTGGGGGCTGGACTACAACTTCCGGCTGGCTCCCCCACTGTGTCCCATACGCCTTCTTCGCCCTCCTCGACGGGCTCCGCTGGTGGCACCTCCTGCATACAAGGAAGACTACTCATCAGCAAGCGTACTTGTACGATGGGTACTCGACTACTCTAGTCAAGACATCTTACCTCCTAAGGCGTGGTCTCTGAGACCTTCAGCTTCTTTGTCACCCGCTTGTGGGCGGGGTTGCGCGGCTTCCGTGGCGGCACAGCCAGGCTAGCCTCCAGGCTAGTCGGGGGTCTTGCACAAGAGGCACATGAGGTAAGCCTGGACGGCTAAACCTCGACCGCAGCTGAAAGCGGTCCTGCAACGTTTCATCGTCGTCGTCGTCGTTGGTGGTGTCCTCCACGATGACGGTGTCATCGCCTTCGCCGACTTCTCGCCGCTCTTTGTCTTTGACCTTTCCTCCCTCCGGGATCTCGATCCCATGCGGGGGCGGGGGCAGCTCGGAGACGGACTTTTTCAAGTCATCCTGCAAGACACAGGACATCAGCACGTCTACACCAAGCAAGGACTACTCGACTAGGGGAGTACGACTACTCACCTCCTTTGGCGGTCCTCCTGTGCCGTGTCCGTCTCCATGCTCGGGAGACTCTGGAAACCGAGTGCCTCCTTGAAGACGGTTTACGACGGCTTGGACGACGAATAACTTTCTTCTTAGAGAAGAGACTTGTGGTCTTCTTCCACATGGTTGCTGCACTCTTTCTTCAACTAAAATTCCGCTTACAACCGGTAAACTAGGCACTTAAACTCTTTGCTTCTGATGTGGACTTCGAGGGATTAGGGATGTGGATTTTCTTGAGCTATCAAGCTTTGGGGTGGTTGGCTAAGTCTACGGAGGTTCCGAGCACACAAACTTGAGCACACAAACAAGGGAAGGAGAGGGAAGCTTGTCGCGAAGACGGGCGCCGAGGGACCGCATTTATAGGGCAGCCGGCCGGTCCGGGCCGGCCGGCCGGGGTTCTCCACCTCCTCTCTACAAGGTTTTCCAAAGACGATCATTTCGCCCGCAACTTCCCCGCCCGCGTGCTCCACGAGCTGCACCGCCCAAACGCTCTCGTCCACTCCTTTTCTTGAATTATTGGTCCTCCCACTTGATGCTCCATGCTTTGGGTCATGTCCATGCTCCCTAGCTCCACTTGCTTCACATGCCACCATGAAAATCCTGCAAAGTTGATGCTTGGGTCGCCCACCATGCTTGTCCTTTGCATGTGGAATTGGTGAAAGTTGATAAAAAGGGAATCCAATGGTGCATGCATGATTAATTCAAACTTGATTGCCTCCATTTAGGTGTGTTTAAGGTTAAGCACTCCTCTAATTCGAAATTTAAAATATTTTTCGCAGCCATGCAAGAGCTCAAACATAATTTTAGAGAAGTTTTTAAACCATTAAAAACAAAATGTAAGTCGAGGGCTATTTTTCGACTACGTCGATTTTTGGTCTCACCGTAAAGTTTGCTCTCATCGGTTGAGAGCGAACGTTTTCCGGCTTGATCATGGGGCATAGGTTTGGGTTCTAATTTTGGCTAAATAAGAAGGATTTTGAATATAACAAAATTAGAATGGGCTTAGAAAATTCTAAACTCTGAGAAACCAAGGATAAAGATTTTTAAAACCAACCAAAAGCTTTGATTTCTAGGTTCACGCAGTCCTACCACGTGCTGAATTTTATTAACACTTAAATATAAATCGTGGCTCTACTCGTGTGGTTTTAGCATGAAAAATAAGTCAACCTCAGTACCATAATGAGGGTGAAAGGTTGAGTTAAGGTTCTGAAATTATTTGGTTGAGGGGTTTCGAAAAGAAAAGAATCAAACAAGCACATAGGAGGGTTCATGCAAAGGGTTTATGATAAAGCAAACATTCAATCAAGAATTATGTCCTATTATTGTCTAACCACTTCTAAGTCTAATGTCTTTGCGTAGTAAAACTCAAAAACTAAATTATTAAAAATACTGAAAACCCGGAATCGGGTTGTCCTCCCCGTAGCTTATTCTTGACTTGACTTGACGAAACGGGTTGCCTCCCTAGCGCTTCGTTTATAGTCTATAGCTAGACTTCTTCACTTGATTACTCCGATCAACGCCTTTGCGGCGTTGCAATCTTGGGTACCCACTTCCGCACCATCTTGGGCGCGGGCTTGTATTTTGGCTTGGTCAAGCTTAGTCATTTTTTTGGTCTTCGCTGCTTCTCTTCCTTTGTCTTGACGGATGCAACACCTCTTTTAATTTTCGCTACGTTCACTTTTTTCAGCTTCTCCTTTTTCTTTTTCAAATTTCCTCCGTTTGTTTTGGTTCTCCCTTCACTCCAATCATGTTGCATGCCTCAATCCTTGACCCGAACTTGAAGGAAGTCCTTTCTCCGTTGATATCGAACATGATCTCCCCTTTGCCAACATCAATAGTTGCTCCCACGGTCTTGAGGAACGGCCTCCCTAGGATGAGCGGCGGCTTCTCCTCTCTCCCATCTCGAGCACAACGAAGTCGACGGTGGATGAAGTGGTGTCCAATCTTCACGGGTACATCTTCAGCAATGGCCTAAGGGATAGCGAATGGAGTTGTCACCCAACTCCAAAACATATTCCCGTAGGCTCCATTGGTAGGCGTAGCTTCTCGAACACATCCCTCGGCATGACACTCACACTAGCTCCAAGGTCGCATAACGCCTTCTCGAAGTTGAAAGAACCAACCGAACATGGAATTGTAGGGCACCCTAGGGTCTTTTTGCTTCTCTAGCCCATAAGCAATAGCCGCACTACACTGACATTTTGACATGATCTACCGAGTGTTGCTATCTCATATTTATTTGCAAGTATGTCTTTAAAGTAACGATATGTAGGTACTTGTAGGGCATCTAGTAACGGCATGTTGATGCTAAGCCTACGCACAACTTCCACAAACTTCTCAAAGTGGTTGTCAAGTTTACCTCGGGAAGTAGCGTGGCTTGAGTTGCGGTATCCTCGTGTCATCCTCCGCATCTCGAATTGGTTCCGAGACGATCCCCGTAACCTTCTCTTTAGCAGCCCTTCCACCTCGGTGGACGGTTTCAGCCCTTGCCCCGCGGAACGTTCCGGGATCTTCTGCCTCCTTCCCCGAACGCGTTTGAATGGCTTCGCCGATTCGGGACATTTGGGTTGTCCCGAAGCTTCCCTTCATCATTAGTGAGGCGCCCGCAAGTTGTCCAACTTTATGCCTCGAGCATCTTCATCATGTTGAGCACTTGATGATTGGAACTTCCGACCTCCGTCACCTTGCTATCGATGTTCTCCAACACCTTGTCTATGGTCTTGAACTTGGTGACGGTGTCCTTGTTGATCTTAGCTTGCTCATCCATGAACTCCTTCAATTGTATCCGAAGTGGAACCGCGTTAGGAATAGATGAGCTTGCATTAAATTGAGGCCTACCTTGCCCGTAGCGGAAGTTTGGCAATCCTCTCCTTCCTCATGTAGTCGAGCACTTTGGTTTCCTCCGGACAATCTTTGCGGACATGGCCATACCCTCCACATTCTTCACATGTGGACCTTGCTTCGGCGGCCTTCAAGTCTTGAGCCTCTTTCTTTTCTATCTCCATCTTCTCCAACCTCCTCATGAGCGAGTCGATCTTGCTCTCTGCCATGTCTTCCTTCTCCACTTGCAAGACTCCTTTGACGTTCCCTATGGGTTGAGCCGGGTGTTGGCGCCCGGATGACGCCCACGTGTCATTATCCGCGACCTTCTTGAATAGCGTGGAAAGCTTCCGTCGCAGGTAAGCTCGATGATAGATCCTCCCGCCGATGCATCGATGATCGTCCTTGACGCCATGGTGAGTCCTTGATAGAACTTTGCACGAGGTCTTCTTTCGGGAACTTGTGATGTGGAACCGCCCGGTGTACTTCAGTTTTCCTTAATGCCTCCGAGATAGTTTCGTAGGATATTGAACAAAGGTGGCAATCTTATTACGCAAACTTTGAGTTTTACCCGTGAGTAGTATTCCTTCATGAAAGCCTTCATCAACGTGTTCCAATTTTGCACCGTCTCCCGCCGGTTGAGAGTGGGAACTACTTCGCAAAGCCTTCCCGAGTAGTGAGAACGGAAAAAGCCTTGCCCTCATCTGATCTTGAGTCACCCCATCCATGTTGAAAGTCTGACATAGTTGAATGAATGCTTGGAGGTGAAGGTTCGGGTCCTCTTTGCCTGTGAAGGGTGAATGTTGCACCATGCGGATTGTTGAGGTCTTGATCTCGGAACGGTCTTCCGATCTCCTTGAGGTTCAAGATTGGTAGGTCGATGATGTCTCGGGGTGCATAGCTCCCCAATCTTGCGTTCTTCCGGTGGTTGGTCACCCATTGGTGGAAGTCGATTCTCCCGCGGACTTTGAGGTGGTGAATTTTCCGGAGATTCCGCGATCCTTTGTCTTCCTCCGACTCCGAATCTACAAAATCCACTTTTTAGCTTGATGTGCTTCGCGTCTCCTTAGCTCGTAAAGTTTTTCTGGATCATCCACAAAATTATTGGGTTTGTTGGAGAGGTAGCCGTCCATCTCTCGTTAGGGTTAGCAATAAACAAAATATGCAAAAGAAACTAGAAAACAAAACAAATCTATAAAGACTAGAGTTAATAAACTAGATTAGATGTATTTTGAGGATGATCAAAATTTAATAGATGCAAAAAATAAAAAAATCAGTACGTAAATTACAAAAAAAAGCGATAAAAAAATCAAATCTTGATCACTTGCTCCCCGCACCCGCGCCGTAAAAGGGGCTTGTTGACGGTTAATGTTTGTATCAAAGTTCGTTCGTGACTCGCAAGCGTACAAGTCTCCCGTCGTAGTCAAGGGACCCTTCTTCCCTCGAGTGGTGAACCCAAGGTATCGAATCCGTGGAACAAATGTGTGACGCAAGACTTAATCTATTAAAGCCAAATAATCGCAATCTTCAATAAAGAACCTAATGCATCTAAGTAAAAGACACAAAACAGATCTAATCTACTAAAACCGAGAAACAGCAAGATTGGTAGATAAACCGATCTAGAGGGATCGGGGTAAGCTTTTTGTTGAAGTTCCAAGCAAGAGAAGAAGTAGCAAATCGAATCTTAATAAAAGCCTCTTTTAAATCGTATTTCCTCACCCAAACGAAACATCCGCCTTCGAGACCCCCGTTCGTCACAACGTATCCCTATTCATGCGGGGAGCTTAGGGCGAGTCAAAAGACAAGTCGAGATTCTTTTCGGAAGATCCGCGTGTACCTCTAGCCACCGCGGCTACAAGAACACCCTATGTAATCTATCCAGAATAGAATTGGAATAAGCAAAGCCGATCGAAAACGAAATCTTCGAGGAAACACTTGATCGTTGGGAAAAGATTCAACTTGATAATTCCACTATAACAATGATACATACACAAGATCACCACCGGATCTTTCCTGATCTTGCTTCTAGCTCTCGGGAACTCCGACGTGGTCTTCCGTGCAAGGTTCCCACGTCGGCTAGGGAAACCCTAGTAAACTAGCTCGACCACCGCAAGACCATGGCAACCGAGATGTTGTCCCCCACCGCGCTCCGGCCGTGGCGGCGGCAATGACCCCGACGGCGGCGCGGCCGACGGTGGCGGCTCCAACCACGGGGCCAACAAGAGAGCCGGAGGCGGCGGTAGTCGCGGCGGCCGAGGCCACGCGAACGGCCACGCTTCTGGCGCCTCGCACGGCGGGTTCGACGCTCGCCAAAAGATTGAGGAGCTGCGGCGGAAGAAGTCGGCCACGCGCCGTCGAAGGCGACGGCTTCCCCGCCTTCTCACCTCGACTTCGCAACTTGCTCCTCCCCGACAAGTTCAAACCTTTGGGGATCACCAAGTATGACGCGAAGAGATCCTATCCAGTGGCTCCGATGCTACGCCCTCTCCATCGAGAACGCCGGCGGCAACGGCGACACCAAATGCCTCTACTTCCCCTTCGTCCGGACCAAGCACCACTCACATGGCTCGAGTCGGCCGGACAAGCACTCGATCGACAAGTGGGACCAGCCGAAGGAGCAGCTTCACGAGTAACTTCACGGCGCCATGGGCCGTTCGGGTACTCGCATGGACCTGGCCATGATCAAACAGGAACAGGGCGAGACCCTCCGCAAGTACATGCGTCGCTTCTTCGACAAGCGCGCTACCGTCGTCGACGTCACTGACAAGGAGGTCATCGACCTCTTCCAGGACGGGCTCTACCATCGCCGCACCTTCGAGGACTTCGGTCGTCGCCGCCCCAGGTCCATCCCCCACCTCAAGGACATGATCACGTCCTGGGCCGATGAAGAGGACAAGGCCAACGCCAAGTACGACGCCATCCGTGAAAAGTCCAAGCAGAACCAGGGCGGCGGCAGCGCAAAGAATGCAAACCAAGGCGGCCGCAGCAACAACAACAACAACAACAACAACAACAGCAACTACTCGGGTCCCAACCGCAAGCGCAAGCCAGACAACACCGTCGCGGCTATCCAGCGCCCTGCGAAAGGGAACTCGAAGAAGAACTCTGGCGGGTTCAAAGACCTGCTGAAGGAGAAGTGCCCGTGGCATCCGAACGGCAACCACACTACCGAGCAGTGCTACCAGCTCAGGCATGCACTCAAGGATACGCCGGAGCCACCGCACCCTCACGACCAGAAGGGCAAGAAGAAGGACGGCGACAACGACGACTTCCAAGAACCCGAGAAGACCGTCAACGTCCTCTTCGGCGGATTGCCCAGCAGGCGGGAGCAGAAGGCTACCCGTCGTGAAGTGATGTCCATTGAACCAGCGGTTCCGACCCCTCTCAGGTGGTCGGAGGTACCCATCACCTTCTCCCGCGCGGATCAATGGACCAACTTCTCCGAACCAGGACAGTTCCCCCTCGTCCTGAAGCCAACGGTGGCGGGCTCCAAGCTCAACAAGGTGCTCATCGACGGTGGAAGCGGGCTCAACGTCCTCTTCACCAAAACCTTAAAGAAAATGAAGCTCGACATCACCCCAATGCTCACCAAGGGCAGTACGCCCTTCTACGGCATCGTCCCAGGCAATGCGGCTATCCCACTGGGCTCAGTGGTACTGCCAGTTACCTTTGGGGCGTCTCGGGACAATTATCGTACCGAGTACATCAAGTTCGAGGTCGCGGATTTCGAGACCTCTTACCACGCCATCCTCGGCAGGCCGGCCATCGCCAAGTTCATGGCGGTGCCCCACTACACCTACTTGGTACTCAAGATGCCAAGTCCAGCCGGTGTACTCTCCCTCCAAGGGGACTTGAAGATCTCCCACGACTGCGATACAGAGACAGTGGTGATCGCTTCAACGAACCAAGTACCCAACGCGATGATGGAGGTCTACGCAGCGTCGAAGAAGCTTGCCACGAGCGAACTCGACATTCCAGAGAAGTCTGACAGCGCCAACAAGCCTCAGCCACCTGAGGAGGTACTCGTCAGGACGGTCGACCTCGAACGGCGACCCCAAAGAAGACCACCACCATCGGGGCCGGCCTCGACCCCAAATAGGAAGACGCGCTCATCGGCTTCCTTCGGGCCAACCGCGACATCTTCGCGTGGAAGCCGACGGACATGCCGGGAGTGCCCGTGGAGCCGATTGAGCACGCCTTAACGTCGACCCAAAGGCCACCCCTAAGCGACAACACCTCCGACGCTTTGCCGACGACGGACGGGATGCCATCAAGAAGGAGCTCGCCAAGCTACTCGCAGCCGGCTTCATCGAGGAGAAGTCTTCCATACCGAGTGGCTCGCCAACCCCGTCCTCGTCCGCAAGAAGAACTCGAACGAGTGGAGGATGTGCGTCGACTACACCGACCTCAACAAGCACCGCCCCAAGGACACCTTCGGGTTGCCGCGGATTGATCAAGTCATCGACTCCACGGCGGCCGCGACTCGCTCTCGCTTCCTCGACCGCTACTCCGGGTATCACCGGATCGCAATCAAAGAGGAAGACCGAGAGAAGACCGCGTTCATCACCCCGTTTGGCGCGCTCGCTACACGACCATGTCATTCGGGGCCGAAGAACGCCGCTCTACATACCAACGGGCCATCCAGGCTGCTTCAAGCGGCAACTCAACAAGAACGTCGAGGCTTACGTGGACGACGTGGTTGTCAAAACCGGGGACTCCGGTACCCTCATCGACGACCTTGAAGAGACCTTCGCATCGCTACGCGAGTACCGCCGGAAGCTCAACCCGAACAAGTGCGTCTTCGGCGTCCCTTCGGGCAAACTACTCGGCTTCATCATCGGCCCGGCGCGGCATCGAAGCCAACCCCGAGAAGATCTCCGCCATCACCAGCGCATGAAAGCTCCCACGAGCATCAAAGACGTCCCGTAAGCCGACGGGGTGCATGGCGGCATTGAACGCATTCATCTCGAGGCTAGGAGAACGGGGCCTCCCCTTCTTCAAACTACTCAAGCATCACGAGAAGTTCGTGTGGACTCCGGAGGCGGATCAAGCCCTTGCCCGGCCTCAAGGACTTCCTCGTCAAAGCCTCCAATCCTCACGGCTCCTCACAAGGGCGAGCGCCCATCGCTCTACCTAGGCCGCGACTACTCACGTGGTCGGATCGCCATCGTGGTCGAGCGGCGGGGAAGACGGCCACGCCTACCCGGTCCAGCGCCCAGTCTACTTCGTCAGCGAGGTTCTATCGCAGTCCAAGGCTCGCTACCGGCCCGTGCGTAAGCTCCCCGTACGCTCTACTCATCACCTCGCGGAAGCTACGACACTACTTCCAGGAGTACTCGGTCTCCGTCGTCACCGACTACCCGCTCGGCGACATCTTGAGGAACCAAGACGCCACCGGAAGAATCTCCAAGTGAGCTGTCGAGCTCGGTGCCCTCACCATCGACTTCAAGCCACGCACAGCCATCAAGTCGC
Organism: Cenchrus americanus; assembly: GCA_947561735.1. NCBI lineage: Eukaryota > Viridiplantae > Streptophyta > Magnoliopsida > Poales > Poaceae > Cenchrus > Cenchrus americanus. Next base: position 124,266,260 of record OX387241.1, read on the forward strand.
AAGCGCTAGTCGACTTCATGGCAGAGTGGCGGGAGAACCAGCTACCTACTCCCACCGTGCGACCAGAGCATTGGGTGATGTACTTTGATGGCTCACTCAACCTCGAGGGCGCGAGGGCGCGAGGGGTACTCCCCGATCTCTCCAACGGGCGAACAACTCAAGTACGTCCCGCGAGATCTTCCGGAAGGTCTCAAACAACGAAGTCGAGTACGAAGCTCTCCTACACGGGCTCCGCCTCGCGGCTTCACTGGGCATCAAGCGGCTACTAGTCTACGGCGACTCCGCAGTGGTCATCAACCAAGTCAACAAGTCCTGGGACCGCAACAAGGAGAACATGGACGCCTACTGCCTAGAAGTCCACAAGCTCGAGAACAAATTCTATGGCCTCGAGTTCCATCACATCGTCCGCGACAACAATGTTGCAGCGGACGTCCTCTCGAAGCTCGGATCCACCCGCGCTCAAGTACCCGCGGGCATCTTCGTCCATGAGCTTCACGCGCCATCCATCCCGGAGCCGGCGCCACCGACCCCTTGTCCCGGCCCCATCAACCACCGTGGGCGAGGAGGTCATGATGATCGACGTGGACCGGAGGCAACCCTTCATCGACTACCTCGGCGAGCGAAGGTCCCCTCGACAAGAACGCGGCCGAACAACTCGTCCGCCGCGCCAAGTCTTACGTCCTCGTCGGAGACAAGCTTTACAAGCGGGGCGCATCTTCCGGAGTACTCATGAAGTGCGTCCCTCGCGAAGAAGGCAAGGACATCTTGGAGGAGATCCACAAGGGCGTCCGCGGCAACCACGCGTCCTCACGCACGGCCGGTCGCCAAGGCCTTCCGGCGAGCTTTCTGCGGCCCCACGGCCCTAGGCGATGCCGAAGAACTCGTCGAAGGTGCCAAGGATGTCGGTACTTCGCCAAGCGACAACATGTCCCGGCCTACAAGCTAGTCACCATCCCGCCAACCCGGCCCTTTGCCCGCCGGGGGCTCGACATGATTGGGCCACCGCCAAGCCGCGCCGGGAGGTTTCAACGAGGGTGCGGTGGCTATCGACAAGTTCACCAAGTGGATCGAGGTCAAGCCGGTCACATGCCCCAAGGTCGACAGAGTACTCGACTTCCCGGATGAACTCGTACACCGCTATGGGCTACCCCACCGCATCATCACGGACACGGGGTCCAACTTCAACAACCACCGATTCGGGAGTGCGCGAGAACGAAATGCGGAATAGACGTATGGTACGTCTCGGTTGCCCATCCACGGGCCAACGGACAAGTCGAGCGCGCCAATGGGATGGTGCTCGACGCCCTCAAGAAGCGCCTACACGACGCCGCTAACTCCAAAGGGGGCAAGTGGATCAAGGAACTACCCAACGCACTCTGGGGGCTGCGGACTCAACCATCCAAGCCAACGGGGCAATCCCCCTACTTCCTCGGTCTACGGCTCCGAAGCCATCCTCCCCGCCGACGTCATATGGAACTCGCCGAGCGGTGGAGCACTACGACGAAGGCGTCTCGGAAGACGACGGATGAGTTGACATCGACGGCCTCGAAGAAGCTCGGCCGCGCCGCCCTCGTCCAATCGGCAAGGTACCCGGAGGGTATCCGACGCTACCATGATCGCAACGTCAAGGAACGCTCCTTCAACGTTGGGGATCTCGTCCTCCGCCAAGTATCCCGGAACACGGAAGGACTTCACAAGCTCGGCCTCCCCTCGGGAAGGCCCCTTCACCGTGGCTAAGGTGACCGGGCCGGGCTCCTACCGCCTCCAAACACTTGAAGGCGAAGACGTCAACAACTCGTGGAACATCGACCAACTCTGTCGATTCTACGCCTAGTCTACACGACTACTCCGGGGTTCAAGTCCAATCGACTACGTCAACACCCCTCGCCACAAGCGACCCTCCGGGTCCTGGCTCCAGTCTCCAGACTACTCTTCTCCAGGGTCCAGCCCGTGCGGCTACCTACGGACCATGGGCTGCGACGAGCGTCAAGGACTCTAGCAGCGGTCTACCAAGAGACCACACTCCAAGATCCAGCCTCTGCGGCTACCTACGGATCTACGATCCAGCCTACACGGCTACCTACGGATCACTTCCTGCAAGCGGCTACCCGCTCCAGCGCCACTTAGCTGTAAGCGGCCTCCGGGTCCAGGCGACTACTTTGTAACTACGGCCCTGGCCACCCAGGTGTACTTCTTCAGTAATAAAGTTTGATTGTTCATCAACTTATTTACTGCCTACTCCCTACAACGGGACTACTGAAGTCGAGTACCACTACTCACACCTACTCCACGATGGGCGCTCCGCACTCTGAGATCGCGACTACGAGTACTCATTGCTGGAAAATTTCACTTCAATAATACTTGAACAATTCATTACAAGTGTTTCCTGTACAACTATGGCTACTAGCTACCTATGCAGGGCTACGGAGGTTCGGCTTCTCGGCTACTCGCTCCGCGATGGGAGCCATCTCGTTCCACGGCCTTTACGCGTCATCGCTCATCCGAGCGCTGGCGGCTACCCCACCGGCGACCACCTCCACCGGAGCCTTCGGGAAGTACGACTTCATGAAGGCCGGGACTTGCTTTGGGATCGACTTGGCCATGTGCTTGACGTAGGCGGCCGGCCCGGCTTGGTGCTTCACGAAGTCGATCCGCCGAGAGGAGCGATCTTGGGGCCGCCGGGTGCGGCACCGAAGCCTCGCGATCGGGAGAGCGGCTTCTTCCGGATCCTTCAACGGGCCCGCGAGCGCCCTCGCAATCCTCATTCAACTTCGCAAAGATTTGTAGCGATGACGAGATCTCGGTCAAACGCAATGCGGCTCCATGTGCTTCTCGCACTCGCGAGCAAGTTCCTTGTAGTCGAGCTCGAGTACCTGGCGGGCTTCCTGCTCCCGGTAGAAGAGGTTCTTCATGCTCAGCTCCGAGGCCTTCAGCTGCTCCACCTGGCCCTCAAGCTCTGCAACACAGCAACGCACCAGCGGGTCAGACGCTTCTCGGCTCTCAACAAGTACTCGACAAGTCGAAGGACGTACCTTTGTTCTTGTTGCGGAGACCCTTGTTCTTCCGCACCAAATCGTCGCCTTTCGCCTGCAGCTCGATGACATCATTATGGTACTTGGTGAAGGCGGCGTCGAGCTTCGATTGCATGGCGGCCGCATGCTTCCGCGACTTCACGAGCTGCTCCTCCAGGGCCTCGGCTCGGAGCACGGTGTCGCCGTAACCTTGCAGCAGGTTCGACTTCTCGCGGGATCGCTCCGCGACGTCCTGCACAAGACAAGCTCAAGTCAAGAAGAGTACTCAACGGCAAAGGATTGACTACTCGGGAGGCTACGGCTACGTACCTTCATCCACTGTTCGGCTCGCCGGATCGCCTCCGGTGTGCCGGGCCACCGTTGCGGCTCGACGAGATCGTCGGCCGGCCAGGTTCTATCCCGCCGCGGCTACTCGACGTAGCCTCCGTCATCGGCGGCGAGCGGATAGGCTCCGCGTCTTGGATCTCGGGGGAGCGGATAGCCACCTCCCGAGCAATCTCTCGGCGACGTGGTGACCGCCTCTCCCCCGGCAGGCTTCTCGACGACCTCCGCTACGAGCTCGGGGGCTCCCTCTGCGCAGCCTCGGGGCCTCGGCGTCAACTCCTCGCATGGGCACCCCTGCAGGGATGTCACCTCCTTCAGCGCCTGCCAACAAACGACACGCGCATTAATGCCTACGACTACTCATCCTGGAGCCTTGTAGCTTCAAGAAGGGTACTCACCCTCAACTACGACCGCCTCCGGCAGCGGCCCTTCGGTAGTCGGGGGCTCAGTCGCGGCTTGGGCATCGGGAGCAGCCTCCTCGACGGGCGGCGCGACTTCTTCCGCCACCGCAGATGAGGGCTCGTCCCCATCCCAGCTCAGATCTGTGGATTTTCTGCAGAAGTATTCACAAAGGGTCGTCAGGCAAACATCGACTACTACATTTAGTACTACTCGTGAGGATGTGGTACTTACAAGTTCGACCGGACGATGGTCACGGCCGGAGCACCGAGGATGCTGGCGATATCCACCAGTCCACCCTCGGCGGGCGTCTCTTCCTCCGCCTCCCGCGGCTACGCCTCCTCCACGGCGGCGGCGGCCGGCGCGGATGTCTCCTGCGCTCCCGAAGCCACCACCTCTTCAACGGCGGCGGCCACGGGTACTCTGCTCTCTTCGGAGCGGGGCGGGCGCTCCCCGGTGCGCGCCGGGGAGTTCTTCAACGGTGGGGGCTGGACTACGGCTTCCAGCCGGTTCCCCCACCGGGTCCCATACGCCCTCGTCGCCCTCCTCAACGGGCTCCGACGACGGCACCTCCTGCACACAAGGAAGGCTACTCGTCAGCAACGTACTCGAATCAATGGGTACTCGACTACTCCGCTCAAGACGACTTACCTCCTGAGGCGTGGTCTCCGAGACCTTTAGCTTCTTCGTTACCCGCTTCCTGGCGGGGTTGCGCGGCTTCCGTGGCGGTGCGGCAAGGCTAGCCTCCAGGCTAGCCGGATGGTCTTGAACCAGCGGCACGTGAGACAAGCCCGGGCGGCTAAACCTCGACCGCAGCTGGAAGCGGTCTTGAAGAGTCTCTTCGTCTTCGTCGTCGTCATCGGAGGTATCCTCCACGATGACGGTATCGTCGCCTTCGCCGACTTCGCGGCGCTCCTTCACCTTCCCCTCCGCCTGGATCTCAATCCCGCTCGGTGGCGGCTGCGGCTCGAAGACGAACCGCTTCACATCATCCTGCACAAGACACAAGACGTCAGCAACTCTACTACGAGTACTCACTACCCGACGAGGAGAGTACGACTACTCACCTCCTTGGGCGGACGAGCGGCGGAGTACTCCTCGACCGGACACGCCGTGTATGGCGGCATGTCCTTGAAGATCCTCGTCAACCTCTCGACGATGTCGTTGTCGTCCAGCTCGCCCCCCGGCATCCGCGACGCGTCGTCGTTGCCGGTGTACTCGAAGCCCAGGGTATCCCGCGCCATCAGCGGCTAGACCCTACGCTTCATGAAACTGAAGGCCACATGCTCGGCCCTCAGTCCTGCCTCCCTTAGCACCTTAATGCGTGCTAGCAGTTCAGGGAGCTGGATTCCTTCTTGCATGGTGGGCTCCGTGTTCCACCGGGGGCGCGGTGCTCGGGCTGCGCCGTCCGCTCGGCTTCGGCAGGCCAGGGTGGTGGTTCGTGATGTAGAACCACCTGGTCTTCCAGTCCGTGTTGGAGTCCACGAGCTTGTACGCTAGGTACTGCTCCGCGGCGTCCTCCCTCAGCTGGATCCCGGCTCCTCCGACTACTCTGGGGTTGGAGGCACTGGGCTGCGGCTTGACGAGGAAGAATTTCCGGAAGAGCACCCAGTGCGGCTTGATTCCGAGGAAGGCCTCGCAGAAGTGGACGAAGACCGACGTGTGGAAGATGCCGTTGGGGTTCAGGTTGAGGTACTCGATGCCGTAGTACCCGAGCAGCCCCTTGAAGAAGTCGCTTGCTGGGAGCGCAAGGCCGCGCTCCACGAAGCGAGAGAACATCGGGATCTCGTCTTCGGCCTTCTCCATCGGATAAGGATCTCCCGCGGCGGATCTCCACATGTCGACTTCCTTTTCCCTGATGAACCCGCTGTTCAACAGGGTCAGCAGGTCCTCCGTCTTGACCTTCGATTTCTTCCACTCGCGGCTTGGATCAGCGCGCGGTGGAGACATGGGCGGCGCCGCTCCGGTGGCGGCCGCGGCGACCTCTGCACGGCACCTCTTCTTCCCGGCGGCCTTGGACGCCTTGGACGGCGACGGCTTCATCCTCCAAGTACAAGGTGTCTTCACTCGCATCCGCTCGGGGGCTACCCTACAGGCCTCGGGTGGTGGCGCGCTCGGATCTACTACGGCGGCAGCAGGCGCTGGAGTGGATTTGCTTCAAGATTCAAGTGGAATCACTGCGGCTCGAATGGGTGAAAAACCCTAAGGGTTTTGGCTCTTATTTATAAGCCAAAACGGCTCTGTAACGGGCGGCTGGATAAGTCCACGCGCGGGCCGAATCGGCGGCCGCGCGTGACTCTTCGTATTCTACTAGTCGACGCGCCTCACCCTCGGGGCTCGGCTACTTCTACTCGACTACCTGGGAAGCGGCTAGTCTCAAGTGCATCTCAGGACACATTCTCCAAGAAGACCCTTCAATTCGAGAGGAAGTACTCGACTCAAGGCTCGGGGGCTCCGTGCCATGTGTCCTTCGGTTTTTTCTCTCTGGATTTTTTGGGATTTTCTTGCCAAGACTTCGGATGGACCCTCAGCCAGAGCCCGCGGCTCGAGGCTCGGGGGCTACTCCATGTGGAGTGCGGTTTTGCAAGTCGCACCTCCATAACAGCTCCGGCTTCAAGACAAGACAGGCAGTTTTTGAAGACCTTCGAGGGCAGTTTTCGAGGACGCTTGGGACTACTCGAGAAGACTTCAAGATTGCTCAAACATCAGCTGGAGTACATTCCAGCCTCGGGATGCTTCGACTACTCTTGAGGACCTTGACTTGCGCGCACTTGGGGACGCTTGAGGACGCTTGTTAGGGCCGTCAAGACTACTTGAAGCTATCCTTCTCGACTACAAAGTACTCGGGGGCTTGTCGTATGGACCTCCCTGGGCCCACTACCTCGGTGGGTACCAGGACCGACTACTCGGTGGGCCCCTGGGACTACCCGTCTTGCGCTACACGGCACCTGAAGGCGTGGAGCACAAGGACTACACAGGAGTAGTACTCGGTTAGGAAGCTGTACATGTTCCGCACTGTATAGGGGACTCCTAGACGTACTCGACTAGTACTCTCTTCCTACTCCGACTTGTAACCACCGCCTCCGGACTATATAAGGCGAGGCGAGGGACCGATCCCCCTCATCCAATCTCCTCTCATACAACTCACGGCGCATCATTGCACCATCTTGTAATCGTGCCCTATCAATCCGAGCTACGCGGCATACGGGACGTAGGGTATTACGCACCTCGCGGCCCGAACCTGTCTAAATTGTGTGCCACGTGTCTCTTCCTTCGAGTTACCGATCTCGGCGAGTCACAATCATCTACTTCGGGTACTCCCCGTAGTAGGTTGCCGGTCTAAAACACCGACATGCACCAAAGACTGTAAGATTCGATCCCGACCCAAAGAGTTTTGGGAACCGCTTGGTGGTTGTCCTCGCGGGGGCATCCCACCGTGTGTTTAGGTCTACCTTGCAAGGTTTGAATCAATCGATTGTCGGCCTCTCACCATTATTTGAGACTACTTACTCCACTGGCCATGAGATCCCTAATGATGGAAGTTGATGAATATTATGCTAGATTAATTGTATGGTACAACCTTGTCCATACTAGATGGCTAATTTAGAAAAGAATAAACCACTAGAACTTGTGCTAAAATTTTGAAAGTAAGGACATACTCTTTGTTACTTTTCAGCAAAAGAAACTCAGTGGCCAAAAGCCTTTCATGTCTAGAGTTGGTGAAGTAGTTATCACCGACGGGTAAGTCTTGTTGAGTATTAGTATACTCAGCCTTGCTATAATCTGTTGCTCCAGGTAATTCCTTTGGTGACGTGTGGCCCGGAGAGATCCCACCCGGCTGGGAGCTGGAGTGAGTGGAGGATGACGAATGAAGGCATCATGGCTGGCCTCCCGTGGTGTTCTCGTTTTCCGCTTAGTTTAATTTCGCTATTTTAAAAACTCTGAACTGCGTTGTCATGCCAAAGACTTCGTTTTGTAATAATTAAACCCTTTGGGGGATTTCTGTTGTTAATTATGATGTATCTCTGGACTCGCCTTCGCGTGAGTTTTAATGCATATATGTCGATCCTTGTTGCTATATAAGTGATTTATCGGGCGTTAACCCGGTGACTAACGACAGGATGATACTTTATTATTGCCTAATGACCAAAGTGGATTGGTTTAGGCGATAGTACGATATTTTCCTGGGCGAGTTGTCACACCCAGTCAGGAATGTTATTATCATCCTCCTCATCTTTGTTCTCTTCCATCACCGTGTCTGGTCCAAAGCACATAGTTCGCCATGAATCCATTTTTAATCAAGTGGAGGTGAAGAGTCCCCTAGTCAGAGTAGTCTTTGTCGTTTCTACACAAAGAGCATGGACAACACATGAATCCCTTTGGGTTCTTGTTGGTTTTGGCCACTTCGAGAAAAGCTTGCATGCCATCAATGTACTCCGGGGATCGTCTATCGGCGTTCATCCATTGTTGGTTCATCTGCATCATATTAAGGTCACCTTATGGCTATTTTTTATCTTATTAATTACCATATTTTATATAAACTAACTTCTAAAAATTAGCTAAATGCTAAATTATAATTAGTTCTATGTTTCATTATATCAAAAAGTAAACAAAGACAAAGATGAAGAAGGGTGAATTTGATAAAGTATTCTGTTATGACCTAGATGATGAGAACTAGAGGCCTACCTACATTCTTCCTAAACATGTTGATCATCTCAACACAATACGTGAATTCATAAATGTGTTTTAAGCAGAGGTTCAAAAGCTAGAAGCTGACTACTTTTAGCTTGGGACTTGTACTAATTGCTATTAATGTCGTGTCTTAAAATAGCCATCAAGTGACATCATCTGTATGTATGCCATTGTACCACAACCGCGACAATCATTGCATCCTATGTGAACTACATACATCTGGCCATTTCTTGTGATACAATGACATACACAGGTCACCTGATGGCCATTTTTATCTCCATTATTAATGACCATAATTTTTATAAACTAACTTCTATAAAATTAGCTAAATGTAAAATCATAATTAGTTCTATGTATCATTATATCGAAAAGTAAAATTCAATTTTCTCTACATCAATATAAAAGATAACAAGACAATGCTAGTGTTTAGCCAACCACTTTTTTCTAAATCTAAAGTATATAAATAACCTCATCTCTTATTAGCTCCTCCCACCTAGGATTTAAGATTTCTATTTTCTCTATCTCTAAAATATATAAATACAGTTAATCACAACAAATGATGGGAGGATGAAGAATCAAACCTTGGCAACACTTTAGATGAGAGAAATCTTCACAAATACATGAAGAAAAAATTCAGCAGCACCTCTCTAAGGTTGAGGCGCCATGGACGAGGAGCTTGAGCTCTTGGTGAACAATGGCTCGGGTAAGAGAAAGAGGAAGAAGAAGCTGGATTTATAGGCTGCGGGCTTTTAGTCCCGGGTGGAGTTACCAATCGGGACTAAAGCTCCCTTTAGTCCTGGTTGGTAACTCCATTCGGGACTAAAGCATCAGCACCGGGTAGAGTTAGAAACCGAGACTAAAGAGGGACCCTTTAGTCTCGGTTGGTAACTCCAATCGGTGCTAAATGCCCACGTCAATCATTGCGGGAAAGTGACGTTGGGAGCCAACCCTTTTGTCACTTATACCAACCGGGACTAAAGGGGGGGTGTCTCCAACCAGCATTTCAGGCCACGTTGACGAAAGGCCTTTAGTCCCGGTTCCAAAGTTGAACCGGGACTAAAGGCCCGAACCAAAGCCTCCCTCTCTACCAGTGTGGGTTGGTTGTCTAGTCATGAGCCTCAGCTTAGGATGATGATCAAGACATACAAGCGCTATGATGGGGAAGCACTTGGGGCAAACAAGGTTGGTGAGGGAAGTGGTGAGAATGAGGGGAAGATTGGAGATATCCCAGAGCCACTAAAAACCCAACACAAAAATGCCTGTACTCCTAAGCCAAACCCTCTTAGGAACCGGCTAGACACAACCCCAGCTCCACCCGTGTTTCCTCCACATACCGATGACTTCCAGAAACCCATCAAGTTCAAGAGTAACTTGGCGAATGAGTTCTTTGGAAAGAAGGGACAGAAACCGAGTGAGGAGAAGCCAAAGCCCAAAGAGAGCCTAGAACCAAAGCCAAAACCAAAACCCTTCCATTGTGAGCATTGTGGGAGGGATGGGCACCTTGCTGAGTTTTGCTTCAAGAGGAAGCGTGAGGAGAGGTTGGCTAGAGAGATGGCCAACAAGGACATGTACCGCCCTTCTCGTGGTGTGCTTGAGTCTAGGTTGGTGCCGAGAGGTGAGGGTATGGTGCATACCATTTACCCTCGAGAGAGGCATGAGTTTGTGCCTTGAGGTAAGCCACCACACAGAGAAGGTGGTAGGCGTGTTGGGTTTGGATGTGGTGAGTTTGTTGGACGTTCCTTCGCTCGTGGCCATTACAAGTATGGGGGGGGGGGAACTATCGCAGTTTTAGGTCCCAGAGGAGCTACGGGCCACGGTAGAAGAGAATAGGACTCCGAGAAATCATTCACTTTGTGAGATGGCTTGGACGATGCTCGACGAGCATAGGACTCCGAGAAGATATTGGGTGGAGGCTGTGAATACTGCTTGCCATGTTGGGAACCAGATTTTTCTCAGGGCCTTCTTGAACAAGATGTTCTATGAGCTCATGCACGGGGCGTGCACCTAGAGTGAGGCATTTCAAGGCCTTTGGTTGTCGGTGCTTTATTCTCAAGAAGGGTAGGCTTGATAAGTTTGAGTCGAGGTTCTCTTATGGGATTTTCTTGGGTTATGCTAGTCATTCTTGAACATTTCGTGTGCTCAACCTTGATACTAACATAATCATGGAGACTTGCGAGGTTACCTTCGACGAGACCTAGGCATGCAATTCGTTTGTCTTTGAGTGTGCAGGTGACGACGAAGTTGGCAAGAAGATCTTTGAGGACGAGGAGGATGGTGCTGGAGAGGATGATGGTGATGATGGTGAAGCTCCAATCACGCATGTACCCTCTACTTCCACTACGACGACTATGGTGCAGGATGGTCCATCCCCTACACCACCTACGATCTAGCAAGATCAAGTGGAAGCAGCTGCTGAGGGGGAGATTGTCTCTAGGCAAGAGGCACCAAGGCGCGTTCAAGTTGATCATCCGCCCTCAAGGATCATCGGTGACATCAATGAGCGTACAACATGGTCGAGGTCCAAAAATGCTTCTCACTTTGCTCATTCAACTTTTGTTGCTACCTTTGAGCCGAAAGACATTGGACATGTGCTATCTGATCCTAATTGGGTGAATGCCATGCATGAGGAGTTAGAGAATTTTGAGAGAAACCTGGTGTGGGAGTTAGTGGAGCCACCACCAAACTGCAAACCTATTGGGACAAAATAGGTGTGGAAAAACAAAGAGGGTGAGAATGGTGAGGTGGAGAGGAACAAGTCGAGGTTGGATGCTCAGGGTTTTAGCCAGAAGGAGGGCATAGACTATGAGGATACAATTGCTCATGTAGCCTGTTTGGAGGCAATCAGGATTCTTCTTGCCTTCTCTGTGGCTAAAGGATTCAGGTTGTACCAAATGGATGTGAAGATTGCCTTCTTGAATGGGTTTTTGGAGGAGGACGTCTATGTGAGGCAACCACCTGGGTTTGAGAGTGTTGAGTTTCCCCACCGAGTGTACAAGCTGAGGAAGGCCTTGTATGAGCTGAAACAAGCTCCCAGGGCATGGTATGGCAGGTTGAGGGGGTTCTGTTCAGCAAGGGGTTTAAGATGGGCAAGGTTGATAAGAGTCGTTTTCTCCTCAGGCAGGGTGAGGATATCCTTATTGTTCAGGTGTACGTGGATGATATTGTCTTAGGTGGCTCGTCTCACTCTTTAGTTGCAAGGTTTGCAGAGGATATGAGCAAAGAATTCGAAATGTCCATGATGGGAGAGTTGCAGTTCTTTCTCGGGCTTCAGATCAAGCAGGCGAAGGAGGCAACCTTTGTACATCAAGCCAAGTACATGAAGAACATCCTCAAGAAGTTCAAGATGGACGACTCGAAGCCCCTGTCGACACCGATGAGTACGACTACAGTGCTCGACGTGGACGAGGACGGATGGACTATGGACCAGAAGGAGTACCGGAGCATGATCGGCTTCCTCTTGTACTTAACGGCGATGAGGCTGGACATCCGATTTTCTATGTGTCTGTGCACTCATTTTCAGGCGTCGCCGAGGACTTCACATCAGCAGGCTATCAAGCGGATCTTCAGGTATCTTCGATACACTCCGGAACTTGGTGTTTGGTACTAGGCAACCTCTTCCCTTTCGCTTCTTGGTTTTTCAGATGGCAACTTTGCGGGGTGTCGAGTCGATCGGAAATCGACTTTGGGTACTTGCTAGTTTCTAGGTTCTTCGCTTGTTTCTTGGTCTTCTCGCAAACAATCTAGTGTAGCCCAGTCTACCACAGAAGCTGAGTATGTTGCTGCCGCTAGTTGTTGCTCACAGCTGCTTTGGATCACATACACACTGAGTGACTTTGGTGAGGAGTGTTCCCATGTACCTCACATGTGTGATAGCATGAGTGCCATTAGTGTTGCCAAAAACCCCATGCTTCACTCCAGAACCAAACGTATAGAGGTGAGGTACCACTTCCTCAGAGACATGTTGAGAAGGGAAACATAGACCTCATCCATGTGCCAACCGAAAAGCAGCTTGTTGATATCCTAACCAAGCCCTTGGACCAAGCTACATTTGCTCGTTTGCGAGGAGAGCTTGGAGTCATTTTTCCTTTTTGAGCTTCAGTTAGGAGGATTGATGTACATATGCATGTTGCATTTTCATTTATGTATCATACCATGTTTGCATCTTTGTATCATAGACTGCATTTATATCATATGCCATAGAGATGTGCTTCTCTCATATGCTTTGATCACCATGATATGCTAGATATGAGTTTAGAACTTTGCTTGTGATGCTCATGAGATGTTTAGATGTGCTCTTGGTAGCTTTGGGATATATATGCTTGTGGATGGCTTCCTTTTGTAAAAATGCTATATGATTCTCGCTTGTGAGCAAAATGCCTCTCATGTTCAAATTGCGTGCCTATGGCTATATCTTGCTTAATTTGTGCTTGGAACCATGTTCTTTTCATTTGGGTCAAAGATCCATTTATCATCATGAATGTTTATCCTACATGAGTAGGATCTCGGATACCGACTAGAGGGGGGTGCATAGGCGGTTTAAAATCTAAAAGCACAACACTAGAGAAATTTAATTAGAACCACAAGGGGGGTTAATTCTCTACCTATTCTATTCCTATGTTGGGGGTTTGCGGCCTAGGGTGACAAGATACAATTCAAACTCTAAAAAATAAATGCTCAAAGTAAAGTACTTGAAAGGAAATTGAGAAAAGAAATAACCAAGCACAAGAGACGAATTTTATCCCGTGGTATCGATGACTTGACGGTCACCCCTAATCCACGTTGAGGTGGATTCAATGTTCAACCGCTCCTCTATCAAGGCACCGTTTGATCTTGAGCCGGTTAGAACCAAAGAACCACTCCACACCTCGATTCCACTAGAGTTGCTCTTTACCGCTCCGGTGAGGTGAGCGCAATACCTCTCACAACACGAGATCCGGAGCCACGCACAATCTTCTTGCGAGCTTCAACGTATTCTTCCACCACCAAGCTGTCTAGGAAGCGGCAACTTCCAAGAGTAACAAATCAACCACTTTCTTGATGATTCCCTAGTGCCACAAAGATCAAAACCTTGATGCAATGCACTAGAAGCTCTCAATCTCACAAAGAATGCAACCACTAAGCCAAGTGAGTGAGAGAGAGGAGAGGGAGAGCTATACAAGGGAGTATGAACCTAACTCGGGCATGGAGTATATATACTCCCCCTTCCCGTTACTAGCCGTTATGTGAAAAACGCGTACCTCGCGGACTGTCCGCGATGCCCTTGCGGACTGTCCACGTTTGAATTCCAACGGTAAAAACGCGAAGCCAACAGCTGTCAAATGTGCTCGTTGGGTCGGGCGGACTGTCTGCCAGGACCCCGCGGATTGTCTGCCTGGGCCCCGTGGACTGTCCGCAAGCAGGCCGCGGACCGTCCGCCCGATCCACCCGAGCTGCACACCGTTCTGTTTGGTTTCGAGATAGATAACGGACCGTCCGCCTAGGATCCGCGGACTGTCCGCCTGGAAGTGAATTTTCTCTAAAACTTTAGCCAAAAACCTCAGATACTAAATAATTCTCAAAATCCTGCGGACCGTCCGCCCCAAGAGCCCGGACTGTCCGCCCAACACTTGAAAACTGATTTTTCTAAAGATTTTCAACGAAACCCTTTTACCAAGAGAAATTGCCACTCATCTAAATGCAATGCATGCAATTTCTTGATCAAGTGGCACTATGGAAAGTCAAGCCAATGAAATTGACCCCTCTTGATAGTACGGCTATCTATCATATCAACCTGGTCATTTAGCATCCTCCACTCACCTTATGACCGGCAAAAATAAAAAACCCTATATTTTACCTTTGCCTTGAGCTCTTTCCAACACATGCCATAGAAGACTTCCTTGTGCATCCCGCATGAGCTCATCATTTCACCGGACTAACCTATTCTTATAACTCAAATAAAAATGTTAGTCCACAATGAATGTCATTAATTACCAAAACACGAAGTAGGGGCCTAGATGCCTTCAATCTCCCCCTTTTTGATAATTGATGACAACCATTTACAGGAGTGATATAAGAAAGGTTTTATGTTTTGGAATCACTTACTCTTCTCAAATAAATTCAATAAATGGATAGAGTGAATGTCTCCAAAACAAGAAAATAGTGAGAACTCCCCCTACATATGTGCATATAATTTTCATTTGATTTTTACACATATGCATAGATATAGCAATTTTGACGGAGTTTTCCCTACAAAATAGAGATCAAGGCAACAACCATATATATATATATATATATATCCAATGAAATTAAGCAAGGGTTAGCATGAAATCACTACAAGAACTAGAACAAGCCATAACATAAGAAACTTGAAATCACAAACATAGATAATCACATAAATATCCACAAGTTCTAGTTCTCAACCACATCACACACCATAAAGTCTCACAAATTATTACAAGCCAACCAAAGTTCATGCATGACTGAAATTAAACATGCAAGTGCAATGTAGGAGTTCCAAATGCATGCAAAAAAGTGAGCTCCCCCTAAAGATCACACATCACTCCTCCAAATTTCTCCCCCTTTGGCATCAAATACCAAAAGGTCTAGTCATCTTGAGGCGGCGGCGGAGGAGGATAGAATGGCGGAGGGGGACAGAACTAAGGTGGTGAAGCTGGAGCTGGGTAGTAGTGATAAAAATGATCTCTGAAATCTCCAAAGGCTATGTTCAAGCCATTGACGTTGTTCTGAAGCTGGGTCTATTGATCATATATCTGCTGGTACTGCTCTTAAGTGGACATCTGGGAGAATCTGTCATTCAAGGCACTGAGGTCAGTCTGAAGGCATGTTTGCATATCACTTAACCTTTGCATCATGGGGTCATGCATAGTGTTATAGAGATGATGACCAAAATTATCCTGACTAGTGTCAATTTGCTGCTGAAAACCCTGCTGCATAGTCTGAAATGTATTATTCATCTGTTGCCCATATGCCTCAAAGTAGGAGTTGAATCCGGATTGCATCTATTGAAATTGAGTGTTCATGGACTGCTGAATATTAGCAAACTAAGAATCAAAGTATCCAGCAGGAGGCTCCCACTGTGGCTGCATGGGATGAACTGGAGGAGGAGGTGGCATAGCATAAGCATCCTCATCAACATTAGCAAGAATGTTACCAACATTAGCATTTTCATCATCACTAGCATGAATCTCAACATTGTCAGCAACATTCTGAGCCTCTGCAGCTTGCCCATAAGGTGTAATTGGCTTATTGAGAAAAGCTTTAGTATTGAAAAAGGGACGATAAATTTCATCCTTCACATCACACAGACCATTGAACCCTTCTTGATCAAGGACATAATATAAGGAGCAAAATAAATGCTACATCCGACAAGACGCTTTTTGCAAATCATTTGATCAAGAATGAGCTTCAACATCAAATATAGTTTCATGCATGATGTGATTTATCACATTCCAATAATGTTCCTACACCTTGTCCTTATTTCCACTTTTAGGCATGAAGGTGTGTTTGATGATGTGTCAATGACAACCGATTGATGTCTAAGCCCTGCTGCTAGCCAGTTCATTATTGTTGCATTTGAGGTGCCAGGCTCAAAAAAGACAACAGTGTTTTCAAGAATATCTTCATTATAGACATCGACACCATCATTAAAATACTCATAATTAAGATAATTGGCAGTTGCAAACTCTGCAAAAGTGGCTTCATATTCACTTTTACCGGTCATCTACTTAATGTTCTTGGCTTCAAAATCCATTTCATATGTGGCATAGAATTGTCTAATTATGGTGTCATTCCAATCACATCTATGCTGAAGGAATGGTTTCAAGCCCAAATTTTCAAGTTTAGTTGCCACACCAGGTAAGACAGGTTTAGACTCAAGATAGCCAAAATCAACCCTCTGATGAGCAAATACTATGCAATCCATTAAACTACTGAAGAATGCTTGCTCTTGCACAGTGGTACGGAAATACAAATTATAAGTGCCACATGGTTGATTATAAGCATTGTCATTCCTAGCAATAGAAAATTCCTTTTGGGTCCATTGCCTCCTAGGAACTGTGCAATTAATCACATCAATGATGTCAGCATTGTTACCTCCCCCTTGATTTATATCCTCTTTGTCCACCATGAATGAGGCACTAGCAGTTTCATCGGCCGGATCAAAGTCACTGTCATTAGGATTATCAGGCTCCTCTTCTTCCTCAGAAGTATCATCCTTTTGACGCCTCTTAGATGTCCCCACATCTTTGCTTTTCTTCTTTGAAGTGGCCTTTTTAGTCACCTTTTTGGTGATCGATACGATAGCCTTGCGAGCACAGTCATAAAGTCATATATTTGAATGAGCATCAACAATTTGGAACAATTATAAGTGGAATTGAAACCCCAAACTATAAGGCTACTAGGCATAGGTGCCGCTGCTAGGGCCACGCGGACCATCCGCACAGAGGCGGCGGACAGTCCGCCCGGTCCGGGCCGGCGGGGGCCTGTGAACAGTAGCGTCAAAATT
The DNA here is from genome assembly GCA_947561735.1 of Cenchrus americanus. Lineage (NCBI taxonomy): Eukaryota > Viridiplantae > Streptophyta > Magnoliopsida > Poales > Poaceae > Cenchrus > Cenchrus americanus. The sequence goes on from OX387241.1 coordinate 124,283,210, forward strand.
TGCAATCCTCATAACTCCATAAATATCAAGTATTGCTCCACCGAATTTTTGCCACAACACCACATGAGCATCCCAAACACATCTACCAAGCCAAAAACTTGAATCCATGGACGAAATTTAGATCACATCATCAAACCCTAATCACCTTCTTGCTCAAAATCCATGAGAGAGAATGAGATATGTGAAAAAATACCCAGATGACATGGTGGAGAATCTCGCAGAGAGTCCGGGGATGTGCTCGGACAGTCTGGGGAGTGCCCCAATCAAAATCCTCAAGGAGAGGGCCTTTTCTTGAGCGAGAGCAAGAGAAAGAGAGACGGATGAAGGTCTCTTGCGGTTTGGGAAGGAGAAAGAAGGGCTATTGACATATCTCCCCGTGTCGTGGGACCCACCTGCGCGCGGCACGCGCGGACAGTCCGCGACGCCCTCGCGGACAGTCCGCAAGGTGCGCGGACGGTCCGGCACCCCGGCGCGGACGGTCCGTTATTTGCACCGAACGTCCCCCCACCGCCCCTCTTGCCCACGAACCGTGCGGACGATCCGCGCCGCCCCGGCGGACGGTCCGCCAGGAACGGCCGGATAGTCCAGCCCACTACCGCGGACAGTCCGACCAGCCTTTTCAATTTCATCTTGATATATTCCGAGATAAAGATTTGAATATGTATCTTTTGAGATCATTGCTAAAGAATAATGAAGGAAACTTGTCATATGATGCAATGTAACTATTATGCTAGGAAATTATGCGAAAAACAAGCTTCATAAGTATTAGAGAACAAAAACATAAGATAGGCAAGAAGTAAATAAGAGAGATAAACAAATGCATAAACACATGTGCTAGCTCTAAAGCCACATTTGAGATGTCAATGTCATTTAGCTCATTTCTCAATTTGCAAAACCGAGATTCATCCAAAGGCTCGGTGAATATATCTGCCAATTGATCATCCGTGCTCACTCCATCAATCTTAATATCTCCTTTGCTCACATGATCTCTAAGAAAATGGTGCCGAATATCAATATGCTTGGTTCTAGAATGTTGAACTGGATTGTTGGCAATCTTGATGGCAGTTTCATTGTCACATAAGAGAGGAATTTCATTGAATTTCACACCATAATCAATAAGTGTTTGCTTCATACATAGCAATTGAGCACAACAACTTCCCACCGAGATATATTCCACTTCAGCGGTAGAAAGAGCCACTGAATTTTGCTTCTTAGAAGACCAAGATACAAGAGAACGTCCAAACAATTGACAACCTCCGGAAGTGCTTTTCCTATCAACCTTGCAACCGGCATAATCCGAGTCGGAAAAGCCTACTAACTCAAATTGAGCACCCTTTGGGTACCAAAGACCAATGTTAGGAGAATACTTCAAATATCTCATAATCCGCTTTACGGCGGTCAAATGACACTCTTTAGGTGCGGCTTGAAATCTAGCACACATGCACACACTAAACATGATATCGGGCCTAGATGCGGTAAGATAAAGCAAACTACCAATCATAGACCTATAAAGCTTAGGGTCAACTGGTTTACCTCCCTCATCAAGATCAAGATGTCCATTAGTAGCCATAAGAGTCTTGATGGGTTTTGCATCTTCCATGGCAAATTTCTTCAAGATGTCCTTCACATATTTAGATTGGCAAACAAAAGTGTCTTCCTTCAATTGTTTGATTTGAAGACCAAGGAAGAAACTCAATTCACCAATCATAGACATTTCAAATTCACTAGACATCATTTCTCCAAATTCTTTACAAAAATCTTCATTTGTTGAACCAAAGATGATATCATCAACATAGATTTGATAAATAAAGATGTCATTTCCAATTTTCTTGGTGAATAATGTAGTATCAACCTTTCCAATTTTGAAGCCCTTTGAAAGAAGAAAGTTCCTAAGCCTTTCATACCAAGCACGAGGAGCTTGTTTCAACCCATATAAGGCCTTAGAGAGCTTGTACACATGATTAGGCTTTGTGGGGTCTTCAAAACCGGGAGGTTGCTCAAAATATACTAGTTCACTAATTTTCCCGTTCAAGAAAGCACTTTTGACATCCATTTGATATAACTTGATATTGCGAGAACAAACATAAGCAAGCAATATCCTTATGGCTTCAAGTCTAGCTACGGGAGCAAAGGTTTCATCAAAATCCAATCCCTCCACTTGAGTATAACCTTGAGCAACCAATCTAGACTTGTTCTTCACAACAATACCATCTTCATTTTCTTTGTTTTGGTAGACCCATTTGGTACCAATGACATTGTGATACTTGGGTCTTTCAACCAACTCACAAACTTCATTTCTAGTGAAATTATTTAATTCTTCTTGCATGGAAATAACCCAATCCGGAACATCAAGTGCTTCATCTACACGCTTAGGCTCATGAAAAGATACAAAAGAATAATGTTGACAAAATGAAGCAACACGAGATCGAGTTTGAACACCCTTACTAATGCCACCCATAATTGATCAATGGGGTGATCTTTGGCGACTTGATGATGAATTCTTGGTTGATCAATCAATTCTTGAGTTGATGTAGAAGGTGTAGTCATAGAGGTCATTTGATCATCTTCTTGAGGTGAGTCATTGTTGCTTGAGTTACCATCTTGTTGATTTTGATCATTTGTTGTGGAGGTAGATGGATTTGCTTGAATAGAGATTGATGGACCTTCATCATCATCTTCTTCTCTAGGCATGATATCCCCGATAGCCATGATCTTTATTGCTTTACTCAATTCTTCACCTCTCGCATCATCTAAATTTTATTTCTCATCTTGAGAGCCCATTGTTTCATCAAATTGCACATCATATGCTTCCTCAACAAATCCCTTGGACTTGTATACCCTAACGAGCTCATGAAGAGTGTAAATTGCTGAGTTATAGAGGTAACTAGGTGATTCCCCACGTGTTGCTGCGGGATTTAAGAGATACTTTTATAAACTATTATGGCTGCTTGGGATGATACGATAGATTTCATTACAATTATGCTACACGTGGGAATGAGAATAATTTAAACTTAAGTTTCAAGTATTTTTAATTATAAAGTTGAGGAAATAATAAAATAATCTCTAATATGATTTAATTTTGACATGTCGAGATTAGCAAGCTTCCTCTCTATAAATAGCAAAAGTCACTCACCCATAATATCTCTCCATCCGTCCCGTTTTAAGACCGTCTCCAGCAAGACGCCGATCTGCTTCTTCAAAAAAGAGCAAGATGCAACGAGAGAGCTCAGGAAAGGGGGAATCGTCTCCAGCGGCAGGCGCATCCCGCTCGCGCATCCCTCTCGGATGGTTGGCTCCCGCGCACCCTGGAGCCATCGCGCGTGCGGGCCCTCGCCGGCCGAGGCGGAGCCCGGGGCGGCGGGGAGGGCCGTGGCGCCGGCCGAGATGGTGGAGGACGGCGGCCGAGGTTGGAGGAGGAGCCGGCCGGCGGCGCTGGTGACCGGGATTGGGCGCGGTGGAGCACCGCGGGTCGGATCCGCAAGGGAGAGGGCGGCGCCGACCGCTCGCGCCCCGCCAGGGAAGAGGAGGAGGATGCCAAGGGAGGGGGAAGCGGCCTCGAGGCCCGCCGCTCCCTGATCTCGACGGAAGAGGAGCGCCGCCGTCCTCATCCTCGTCCCCGTCGTCCTCCCGGCCGCCCCCTCCATCTCGGGCTTCGTCGATTCGTCCGCCCCTTCTTCGATTCGTCTGCTCCCGCTCTGCCTCGCGCCAGATCTGCATCGGTGCGGCCTCCTCCCACGCGGTTTTGCTCCGGCGGCGTGGACGGGCGTGGGCGGGTGGTGGAGATGGCCAGCGGGGACGCGACAAGGGAAGGGCGAGGCGGGTGGGGCCCGCAGACAGTTGAGCTAGGGAAGGCCTCCGGCACCCCAAGAATGCGCGAGCCTGGAGGGTTGCTGCATTTTGCAGCGCCCGTTGCGGCGACGGCTGGAGCCGCTACAGTGCCCACCGGTGCTGCAAAACGCACAGCGCCGTTTGCGCGAACCGCTGGAGACGGTCTAAGAGCTTCTGCGGCTATAGCACTGCACGTGTGCCGTTGAAAGAAAATCCCAAAATATGGGAGGGCTCGATGGCTTGTGAAGCTATAACACTGCTACACCAGCTGGTGTTAGCTGCAACCATACAAATGTGAACAAAAAAATGCAAGGTGATGAGGAATCAATCCTGTCGGCACAAACGGAGGAAAAAAATAAAAAATAAAAATAAAGTCTCCACCGCTGGAGCTGACCTGTTTCGGTAAAAGAAGAAAGAAGAAAGGTGCCGTGAGGCACCTCGACATCTAGCTACTCCTCGAAATCCTCAGCGGCCTCCTCCCCACCGGCCAGCGGCCCGACCACCTCCTCCCTGCCGGCCATCGGGCTCGCGCTCGTCGCGTCCCCGTGGGCGTTCTAGGATCGGCATGTGCACGTACCAGTGCTGCAGCTTAGGTCCAGACGCGGCGGCGTACCGGAGCCAACTCCTGCTCCTTGAGGCCGGTCGTCGCGGGCAGCTCCCAGCACACCCCGTACACTGGCGGCAACCTGGGCTTGGCGATGCGTGGGGCCATGGGCGCGAAGCCGAGCGCGCGACGCTGCCAGCGCAGGCGGCTCCCCTTGCCACGACGTGGGAAGGCCCGAGCAAGGCACGCAGCCCCAACTGTGGCCGCCTGCGAGGGTGTGCAGCCCTGCGCTGCTGCCGGAGAGGGCTGGTGGCTCCGTGCGGCGTGGCGAGCAGCCCCAGCCACGGGCACATTCGGTCCGGGAAGTGGGCCCCAGCAACGCGACGTTGGGCGGCAAGGGTGCACGGCCCCTGCGCGGCTGCCGGTGAGGGTGCGTAGCGCTCATCCTCCTCTCCAGCTCTCCTTCCTGACGGGCTTGGACCAACTTTATGCGGATGGGAGCGATGGTGAGGAGGCGAGGAGGCAGCGATTGGAAGGTGAGGTGGTGGCTGCGGCACCGCGCGGGCAGTGGAGAGGGGGACGATTCGTTGTGGTGGTGGGAAGGTGAGGTGGTGTGAAGGTGAGTGGGCGACGGGCAGGCGAGGCGGCTGCCGTGAGGAGGCGAGGGAGCGACGACGGCTTTGCACGAGTGGATTTTTTTAGCAAGAGCAAAGGAGGATGACGTGCGGGACTGGGTAGTGGGGTGAGAGATGACATGGATAACTGAGAGTTGATAGAATTAGCTTGTGGAGTGCTTTGTATGATGATAATATGATTCATCATATATTATTTTACAAGATTTTACTTTTTATGAATAGTAATTGTTTCATTTAAATTTTTATATTGTAGTACCTTGGAATGGCGGAAACAAAAACGCAAACCCTGCTCGGCGACCCACCGGTCCCCCACGCCCGACCCGCAACCGCGCGCCGACCCGCAACCCGGTCCGTGATCCGCACCGGCCCCTCCCCCCCTTCTCTCTCTCTCCTTCGAGTGCGACCGCGATTCGGCGGCTGGATCGGCGGCGAGGGTCGCCGGCGGCAGCCGCGGTTTGTTCTCAAGCGACAGCAAAGACTCTTCATCCCATCCCTCTGTGAACCCGCCCGCAAACTCCCTGCACCTTCGTCGAGGGGAGCAGATCGGGGGTTAGGCGGCGGGGGGAGGCTGTAGTTGTGCGCGACCGGGAACGATCAGCCGAGGAGGAGGGGGGTCTCGTCCATGCTCCGCCGCGCACACCGGTATGCACCCCGGACTCGCACAGGTTTTCCCCCGAGGGGTGGCCGTGGATGCGCTAGGGTTTGGTTTTTTTCACTGGATTTTTGTTCAAAAATTTTTCAGGGTGACGGCGTCACGTTGATTAGTCGGCCGTGAACTGAGCCGCATCGCTAAATCGTGGTGAGCCCCGTTCCCTACGCACACATGCCCCCAGCCTCTCCGCCCAATACCCCCCTCCCCCACTGTCTGTGATGTTGCTTAGCAATATTTTTTCGCAAATGTCAGATGTCATGTTCCACCAATTTCCCCACTTCCCCACAGCAGGAGTAGCAGCATCTTGAAATTTGAAACTAATGTGAAAACTATTATCACCCCGCCCACACCACATCACTGATGCTGCAATTTTTTTGCCACTGTCATGTCACCATTTTTTTCTGTTAGTTCATTAAGATGTTAGCTTTTGCCTGGTAATCAGTGCAACATTTTTTGCTGGTAGTTCAGTAATCAGTGCAACATTTTTTGTGTTAGTCCAGTCTTACAATTTTACTGACGTGCTATTAGTTCAGTTATTATATGAGCAAGTTTATCAGTGATAGTTTATTTTAGGAAAAAGTGTATTTTTAATCCCTCTATTACAAAAGTGTAATATTCATGCCTTAGGTTTCATTTGGTGCAAATCAATCCCTTAACTAACTAAATTGATGCATTTATCATCCCGCCTTAGATTAATAATGGTTTAATGCTATTTAACAGGAGTTTATGTCTAGGAAATACAGCCCAAAGGCTTAGAGTTAATTGAATTGGATTACAGGTGAGGTTACATATATATAGGAGAGAGAGACTGCAGCTAATGCAGGTAGTTGGCAGATAGGAGATTACAGCTAATAGGTAGAGATTACAGCAATAAGGTAATTAATTCTAACACCCCCCCCCCCCCCCCCGGAACGTCGGTGGAACAGACATTCAGGCTGGAGCGAAAATCTGTGAACACAGAAGATGGAAGCCCTTGGTGAAAACATCGGCGAACTGCGACGTGGTGGGGACGTGAAGAACACGAACAGCCCCGATGGCGACCCGTTCCCGACTTCCCGAACAAAGTGGAGGTCGATTTCCACATGCTTGGTGCGTTGGCGTTGGACGGGATTGGTGGAGAGGTAGACGACACTCACGTTGTCGCGATAGACAAGGCAAGCGGAAATGAGTGGTTTGTGCGGCTCCCGAAGAAGTTGGCGCAGCCAAGTGGCCCTCGGCGACGCCATTGGCAACCACACGGTATTCGGCCTCGACCGGACCGAGAGGCCGTGGGTTGGCGCTTGGAGGACCGAGACTTCCACCAAGGAAGACAGCATAGCCGGAGGTGAGCGCCGGGTATCGGGACAGCCGGCCCAATCAGCATCGGTGTAAACAATGAGCTGAGTTGGGGTATGTCAAGGCCGTAGCTGAGGGTGCCCTGGAGATAACGAAGAATCCTCTTTGCTGCAGCAAGGTGAAGTTCCCGGGGAGCATGCATGCGTAGGCAGATTTGTTGGACAGCATATGCAATGTCGGGCCGAGTGAAGGTAAGGTACTGAAGGGCCCCGGCAAGGCTGCGATAGGCTGTAGGATCTGCAACAGGAGGTCCAGCATCAGCGGAGACCTTGGCACATGTGTCGACCGGGGTGGAGCAGGGCTTGCAATCGCTCATGCCATGGCGAGCAAGAATGTCAAGAGTGTACTGCCGCTGGGAGAGGTACAGATGGTCCTTCTGTTGCTGAACAGCCACGCCGAGGAAGTGATGTAAGATCTCAAGATCCTTCACGGCAAATTCTCGCTTGAGTGCATCAATGACTCGCTGAAGAAGGGGCTGAGAAGAAGCTGTCAAGACAATGTCATCCACATAAAGGAGCAAGTAGACAGTGTCTGTGCCGCGGCGATATATGAAAAGGGAGGACTTGGCTTCAGTAAACCCCAGGGAGAGCAAGTAGGAAGCAAAACGGCTGTACCAGGCCCTTGGAGCTTGTTTCAAGCCGTAGAGGGATCTGTTGAGTTTGCACACATGTTCAGGATGGGTGGAATCAGCAAATCCCGTGGGCTGAGAGCAGTAAACTGTTTCTGTCAAGGTGCAATGAAGGAAGGCGTTCTTCACATCCAATCGGTGAATTGGCCAACAGCGGGAGTGAGCCATGGTGAGGACTGTGCGGACAGTCGCGGGTTTGACTACGGGACTGAAAGTTTCATCGTAGTCAACACCGGGTCACTGGGTGAAGCCACGAAGTACCCAACGAGCCTTGTATCTGTCCAGGGAACCATCAGCATGAAACTTGTACTTGAAAATCCATTTCCCAGTGACAATGTTGGCCTTGGTAGGACGGGGAACAAGATCCCAAGTGCAGTTGGTGGTGAGGGCTTCGAATTCTTCCTCCATGGCTCGGCGCCAGAGAGGATTGGCAAGAGCTTCACGGACGGTCCGGGGCAGCGGAGGCAGAGCCTTAGCGTGCAGGGCGACACGAGGCTGGCAGTAGCCAATTTTTCCACGAGTTGCCATGCTGTGAGAGTTGACACCAGGGGGAATTGGAACTGCGCCAGCTGGTAGAGAGGAGCTTGTCTTGACGTAGCGCGGTGGAGAAGGGACGATGCTGGACCGTCGAGGGGCAGCAGCAGCCGGAGATGTGGGTGCAGCAGGACGCCGTCCGTAGGTGTGAATGACGGGTAGTTTGGGAAAGGACGACGCGAGGGAGAGGTGGCGCTTGGGAGGCGCCGGGGGCACCCGTGGTGCGGATGCGGCGGTCCGGATGCCGATGTCGTGGGCGCCGAGGGTGTGGTGGGCGCCGATGCGGACGGTCTTTGGGGCGCCTATGCGGGTGCCGGTGCGGGGGCCAACACGGGAGCGGCGTGGGAGATCGTAGGTCGGGGACGAGAAACCCGGCGGTGGTGACCGAGAGGCCGGCCGTCGGGCTCCGGGGACAGGGAAAGCCCCCGGGCGATCCGGGCACTCGGGAGCCGGATCCGGCGGCGCCGGAACCGGTGCGTTGGGAGCGCGGGAGCACTCGCGGGGGAAAAGGAGACTGGGAGGGGATCGTCGTCAGTTAGAAAATCGAGTTCGTGAGCCGGGGGTGAGGACCGGCGACGGGAGAAGGGGAAAGTGGTTTCGTCGAAGACCACATAGCGGGAGACGATGACACGATTAGTGTCGAGGTCGAGGCACCGATATCCTTTTTGATCGGGAGAGTAGCCGAGGAAGACGCACAAAGTAGATCGAGGAGCTAGTTTGTGGGGAGTGGTGGCGGTGAGGTTGGGATAGCAAGAACAACCGAAGGCCCGGAGATCATGGTAGGACGGATTGGTGCCATGGAGTGCGAAGAAGGGGGTGCTCATGTGGAGAGTTTTGGTGGGAAGACGGTTGATGAGGAGAGTGGTAGTGGCGAGAGCGTCCGTCCAATAACAAGGTGGCATAGATGCTTGGAAAAGCAGGGAGCGAGCGACATTGTTAATGGTGCGAAGCATACGCTCGACTTTGCCGTTTTGTTGAGAGGTGTAGGGGCATGACATCCGGAGAGATACCCCTTTTGTGAGAAAGAAAGCACGAGAGGCGGAATTGTCGAATTCTCGGCTGTTATCGCACTGAACGGCTTTGATGGTGCAACCGAATTGGGTGAGCACATAGGCAAAGAAGTGAGAGAGAGTGGCGGAAGTGTCCGATTTCAACTTTGTTGGTGGAGATCGGGCCCGAAGGGTGGACGCCGACACAACAGCCCCCTGAGCTCTCTCTCTCCCTCAGCTTGCTACCGCGAAGGGTGCTACTTCTACTTGCGCTAAGAAGGAAGATGCAGAAACTTAATAACACGAAATGGAAACAAGGGAATACTCAGCAGACCGAAGACCGAAAGAAGCTGCTCGTCGCCTTCGGTACTCTCTTCTCATTACGGTGTGTCCGTTTCATTACAAGGAGTTCACTATTTATAGGAGACCCCTGGGTATAGTCATTTGCCTCAATTACACCTTTTCCGTTCTCGACAAACGGCTTTAAGCACTTTACAAGGGTATAACGATGAAGTCCCCCGCGTCGTACAAGCCTCCAGCGTGTCTTCGTACGGCCGAAACGCCTTTACACGCGGCACCCCTTGTCTCTGCCTTGCACGGAGCCCTCTTTACACGTCGGCGGCAGCCACGTGTCCAGGATCGCCGCGCCTTCGGCGCCGAAGTGCGATCCGCCTTGGGACGTATCGCGCCTCTCCGGCGTCTCACCCGTGCCGTTCGTCGGTCCCGGACGCGACGTTCCCGGCCGACGCGGCGCGCTCCCCGGTTCTCTCGAACCTTCGTCACGGAGTACAACCATCCGTGCCTTCGGCACCGAAGGCCGGCACGGCCATGTGGGACCATCCCCGCACAACAATCCTCACGTAACATGAGCAAGTGTTAGCGTTTACGTTAAACCCGTACCGCGAAGGTTTCTTCGCGAGACCGAAGCCGTACGCGGACCGAAAATCGTCAGCCTGGCCGGACGTGGGCGAGGCTTCCGAAGGCCAACTTCCCCAACACAACCGAAGTGGGAAAGTCCAAATAAAATGGGAGCAATCATTAATGATAACTAGATAATACTTGAAACCGGATACACTCGATCACAATGTATTAAATCAAAATTTCTAGATGCCCTAGAAGAACTAGCAAAAGGCAAGCGGACATGGCACCCAAGCTGGCAGGCATGACAGAGGGAGTCATCGTCGGGCTTGCTGCAAATGATCGAAGAAGACTGGGCAAGACTTTGAAGAGCAGCCTTGCCGGGGTGGCCGAGACGACGATGCCAAGTGGTTGGGGAAGGAGTGGCCACAAGAGCGCTGACCCCGGATGGCGACGATGGAAGTTCCAAGGTGTAGAGGGGCCGTGGACTTTTATTGCGAAGAAGGGTACTCCTGGTGCGCAGGTCCTTCACAGAAACACCAAGGGGGTCAACTTCGATGGAGACAAGATTATCAGTGGTGAATTGTCTAATAGAAAGAAGATTTTTGATGATGTCAGGAGCAACAAGTACATTGTTGAGGTGAAAGGGACCGAGGAGGGAGGAGTACCCAGAGCCGATTACAGGGAGGCTCCATTACCCACAATAATGGAGGAGGGGAAGGAGGAAGATGGGGACAAAGTGACCATACCAGGATTGGAGGTGATGTGAGAGGAGGCGTCGGAGTCGAGGACCCAGTCCGAGGGGACTGGGGGGTGGGTTGAGGGCGACAGTGCTGAAGGCATTGGCGAGGGACTGGGTATCCCATGGCAACGGAGGAGGAGGCGGCGGCGAGGAGGGTGCCTGGTAGAAGGCGCCGGGAGCCGCTGGGTAGAAAGGGCTGGGCGGGGAGAGGCCAGCCAGCATGGCCTGTGGTGGACCGACGCGAGGAGGTCCACGCGCGCGCCGGGTGTGGAGCCGGGCCACATAGGGATGGACCCGGTCCACGGGTTGAGGAGGGAAGGCCATTGTGGCCCGCCCGCGAGCTCGGACTCGAGCCACCTGGGCCGTGGCCGTCGCGACGGCGACGACCACGGTTTTTGCCGGAGGAACCGCCCCTGGTGGTTTGAGGTGGAGGACGCGGGGCCGAGGCACCGGGAGGGGGGCTGAGGCGGCGGCTTGGTGGGTGAGGAGGCGACGAGGGCCGAGGGCGGTGTGGGGGGTGACGCCATGTTGAGCTCGGCGAGGCGGAGGTCGGCGCGAACGTCGGAGAACGACCAGAACGGTCGCTGGCGGGTGATGAGTTGTGCCATGAACTGGAAGCGCTCGTTGAGCCCGCGCAGGACATTCAGCACCATGGTGCGGTCCTGGATGGGCTTGCCGAGGTCGGCGAGGGCATCTGCCATGGCCTTCATCTTGCGGGAGTAGGCGTCGACGGAGAGGGCGCCTTGGGAGAGGGTGCGGAACTCGGCGTCGAGGAGCATGGCGCGAGACTCGCGATTGTTCAAGAATTCCTCTTCGAGGCCGAGCCAAGCGACCCGAGCAGAGACGCCGTCACGGTCGTGGATGGCGTCCAGGAGGCCGGATGAGATGGTGTTGTAGAGCCACGAGACGACGACGCAGTCCATGCGAGCCCAGGCCGCGTCGGGGAGAAGGGGGGCGACGCCGAGGACATGGTCCTGCAAGGCGAAGCGCCCAAGGACGAGGAGTATGTGACCGCGCCACTTCGAGAGATTGGAGGCCTGCAGGTCCAGAACAATGGGAACGAGGTTCCGGATGTTCTGGAAGGTGGCGGCTTGGTTGTGGAGTCGGGCGATGGCCGCGGCGTCGGAGGAGAGGGAGAGGTCGTCGTCGTCCGGGGAATCGTCATCTCGCGGGCCGGATTCGCGGCGGCGGCCACGGAGAGCGGCGGCGCGGCTGCTCCAAGGCGTCGGCCTCCGCGCGCTCCTTATCAAGGGCGTCGACGGCGGCGCGAACCCGATCTCGGGCGGCGGCGGTGGATTTGAGGAGGTCGGCATCCTCCTGAAGCTGGTGGCTGCGCTCGGAGTTGGAGGAGCGCAGGGCGGCGGCTTCCTCCTCCAGTAGCTTGGCGGCGGCGAGGGCCTCGTCGCGGAGTTGGGCCGCGGTGGCCGCCGTCACGGCGCCGGAGGTGGAGTCGGAGACCATGGGTGCGGCGACGAGGGGCGCGTCCCCGGCGGGAGGAGGAGGAGGAGGGGCTCGGTGCACCGGGCGGCCGGCGCGGAAACGAGGGGGCGCGGCGTGAGGCACGAGCAGCCGGCGCGGGCGCCTAGGAGGCGGAAGCAGAGGAAAGTTCAGGAATTTAAGTGTCGTCTGATACCATATTGGAAATACAGCCCAAAGGCTTAGAGTTAATTGAATTGGATTACAGGTGAGGTTACATATATATATAGGAGAGAGAGACTGCAGCTAATGCAGGTAGTTGGCAGATAGGAGATTACAGCTAATAGGTAGAGATTACAGCAAGAAGGTAATTAATTCTAACACTAATCACTAGTTAAAGTAATTTGCTGAGTGAATATATAAAACTCAGCAAGAAAATTCAATAAATCCTTTAAATTGGCTACCCATAGAAACCTTACCAGAAAAATTTGACAGAACTGATTCGAACTTTTAATTCAACACGATATGTGATTAAGTGGTGATTAGTAAGATGATTACATACTTACATGGCATAAATTGATATTATATAACACTATAAATCATCATTAAACAAATTTAGGGATGATAAATGCACTAATTTAGTTAGTTATTAAGGGATTGATTTGCACCAAATGAAACATGCAGGATGAATGTCACACTTTTGCAATGCTTGAATGATGAAAAATACACTTTTTCCTTTATTTTATTAGTAGAATTGGCCCTGTTTGACCATGAGGTTGGTGCAATCATTCAGCAATATATTTGGTGGTCCTAGTAATTCATGTTCTATAGTAATCCAATCAACTTAGATGCTGTGTTGGATGATGATGATGAATCTAGCCATTCAACCATCAGCCCCTAATTAAAGTAATCCAGTATCAATGATTTTTTGGTGTTTATCCTAATCTATTTGTGTCCAGCATCAAAGACTCAAAGTGTCTCACAGCTGGCTTTTTCTCTGTGTTGTTACCAGACTAATAGGATCTCCAAAGAAGCTAAGATTTCTTATCTGCTAGGTTACCGAAAAATATTAGCTATCGGTGGCTTGGCGCCACTGAAAAGTTGAGATATCGGACTCTTGAAAAAACTTATTACTGAACATCATTTTTAGGCTTCTGTAGTTTCACCGTTCATGACTAAACGTCATTTCAAAGCTTCAAGAAGTTCACTGTTCATTACTGAATATCATTTCCAGGCTCAGTAATTTTCGAATTCATTTTTTAACAGCATTATTTTTAAACTCTGCACCCATTGCTAACAAACATTACAGCAAACCATCAGCACATTCAGTAGTGTGCCAAAAGCATAGTTTTACTGCAGTAATCCTTGATTCTCAGTAATCCATAGTTTTAAAGCCGATACATGCACACCAATGGAGCTTACAAACATTATGGTAAAATCATCAGTAAATTTAAGTACTTCACCAACAGGATAGTTAATACAGCAGTCTTTGACATTCGGAATCCATAAGATTGATGAGCTCATTAACTTGTTTGTGGACTCGTAATTTTGTTGCAGGTGCTGCATCCAATGATGACTGTTCCGATGGATAGTGCTACCTCCACCCCGTCCTCGTGGGACCTGGCAGAGCGCCTCTTCAACAAGGTCTCAAGCCCCTTAGTTTCTTGTGTTTCCATTGCATGTTACAGCTAATACTGCTTTGCCACGGCGGGTTTTTTATGTAGTGGTGGTCAATATGTCCCTGCCTTATCCGTGATTTGTGGGTGACTTGTGCTACCTGTTGGCGTTACCTGTCATGTTCAGAGTACTTGTTATATTAGACTTTGGAAGGTTGTAACTGTGTAATGCTTTCCATGCATTCTGGTTTCTCCAATGTTGCAAAGAGATACAATTGATATCCGTCTATGCGAAGCATTGATTTACAACGATGACATCACGATGTTAATTGTGCAGAACAATGAACTCGGACATCAGCTCCGCAAGTCCGCACAGTCCAAACTCCCTTCAGATCCCAACAAATGGCTTCAGATGCGTGACAACTTTGAGAAGATAATTCTTACAGATAATGACTTCTCTGAACAGAATGAGGTAGAGTATCTCTTATGGCAGTTGCACTACAAAAGAATTGAGGACTTCAGGAGGAGTATCAGTGCCACAAGCTCGGCTGCATCTGAGAGTGGGAAGAATAATGCCAACCCAGATGGAATCAAGAGAATTAAATCAGCCTTCAAAAGCTTCCTTTCAGAGGCAACTGGCTTCTATCATGACTTGATGTTAAAGATCAAATCCAATTGTGGCCTTCCACTCGGTTACTTTCCGGAAGGCTTTGAGAATGCTAGCAACTCTGACAAGAAAACAGCTCAATTGAAGAAAGGTTTGATTTCATGCCATCGATGTCTGATATATTTGGGAGATCTTGCTCGTTACAAGAGCTTGCATGGTGACGGTGATTCTGCTTGTCGTGGATATGCTGCCGCTTCGAGTTACTACAAGGAGGCAGCTTCTATCTATCCTTCCAGTGGCAACCCTCATCATCAGGTATGATCACGTTGCTATATTTGCTCAATTGATTATTGTACTAAAAAACTCAGATTTTTAATGATGGCTGCTGTCCTTTTTTTCCAGCTTGCTATACTAGCTTCTTACTCAGGCAATGAGGTGGAAGCTGTTTATAGGTACTTCCGAAGCTTAGCTGCAGATACTCCTTTTAGTACTGCACGGGACAACTTGATTATTCTTTTTGAGAAGGTATTTGTGCTATCGTTAATTAATTCCGATCCATAGTTCTTATCAGTGTTAGACTGCACTCAATTGATTATTATACTAAAAAACTCAGATTTTTAATGATGGCTGCTTGGTATCCTGTGCTAGTTTAGGCGCCTAAACTTGTCTGGTCTGTCTAGACCTTTGTATTGCTTCTACCTTAATGAAATGACGCGCAGTTCTCCTGCGCTGTGCTAGTTATGAGGCTTAATCCTCCTAGTTCTTGTGTTCACAGTGTGAACTCTTTGGCTTCTCAGCCTATATATATTTGTAACCTCTGTAATTTCATCATCTATCAATATACATAAGCTTACATGGCATCATACGCCTAGGTTCTCACCCAGGCCACCTTCTTCCGCACCAGGCGTTGCTCCAAGCGCGCCGACCCACCAGCGCGCCTTCCCGGCGCCCCTCCAGTGCACCCTCCCGGTGCTACTCCAAGCGCGTCCTTCCGACGCTGCTCATGGCCGACGGCGATGCTCGCCGCCGCTGCCGCTCTTCGGCTCGATGCCCGCCGGTGACACCGGCCGATGCCGCCTCCCGCCGGCCGCTCGCGACGCTGCAGTCACCCGTGCGGCTGATGCAGAACGTGAGGCTGCCGCGGCACTGGCTGATCGAGATGCGACCGAGCCTCGCAGGAACGCGCCGCGGCCAATCTTCCTCCTCCGTCTGCCCATGACGACGACAAAGCCTCCTTTGCCACCGTCGACAACGAGGCCATCCTCGACGCCACTGCTCAGCATGAGGCCACCGCGCTCATCAACCTCCACACGCAGGCGACTTCGGTGCAGAACATCCGCCTGCTCATCCCATTCCGCCTCCTCGACGTGACGTCCACCTTCTACGCTTGATGGCGTGAGACCTTCCACCTCACTAGGCGGTATTCCCTGGAGCGCCATGTCCTCTCGGACACCTCCGTTCCCACCTCCGCCGATTGGGCCCGCAAGGATTGTGTCATGCGGACCTGGCTCTTCGGCACCATCACCAACGACCTCGCCGACACCGTCTCCGAGCACCGTGCCTCCGCCCGCGACATCTGGCTTGCAATCGAGTCCCAATTTCTCGGGAATCAAGCCACACGCGCCCTGTATGCCGACGCCGATTTCCATACCTTTAGTCAAGCTGATCTATCTGTCGTCGACTACTGCCGGCAGCACAAGCGCAAGGCACAGGACCTCCGGGACCTTGGCGAACCCGTCTCCGACCGCACCCTCGTCCTCAACATCATCCACGAACTTAACGAG
This sequence comes from Cenchrus americanus, assembly GCA_947561735.1. NCBI lineage: Eukaryota > Viridiplantae > Streptophyta > Magnoliopsida > Poales > Poaceae > Cenchrus > Cenchrus americanus. The sequence continues at coordinate 124,299,378 of OX387241.1, forward strand.
TGCTTCGACGCCATTGGTCTTCATCTCCCCCGCACCTATCCCCTGCCCAGTTTCTTGCAGGTCTGCGCGGATCTTCAAATCGAAGAACTGACCATGGCCAAGACCACCCCCGCCACCGCTCTCCTCTCTAGCTCTGCCGGAGGCAAGGGGACCTCCAATGGCGCACGCCCGCCCAGCACCCCCTGCCACACCAGCAGGGAGGCCCGGGCTCCTCTTCTGGGGGCTCCTCTCGATGCGGCAAGCGCGGTGGGAAGAAGCACGAGAGCGAGGGCCCCGACAGCACCAACTCTGGGGGTGGCTCTGGCACCAGCGGCCGGCCGGCGGCGGCGGCAGTGCCTCCTCTGCTTCAGTTCCCCCCGACGGCCAGCAACACTCCGGCTCTGGTGGTTTTTGGCCCAGCTACCAGAACCCATGGATGGGCTCTATCCATAGGTGGCTTGGGCCCCACGGTCTGCCTCGACCACCCTCTGGGAAAAACCAGAATGGAGAAAAGAGCACGTACGCCTAGCGGATTTACATGTACATGAAGTTATCAGCCAATCTAACCACTGGTCGTCTTCAGTCTTGTTTCAACGGTGAAGGGTGCCTTCGGTGATGATATCAGCTTTGTCGTTGTTGCTAAGATGGACTTTGTCCTCAATGCTTCTTCTCCATCTGCTTTGGTCTTGCCTTCGAAGCCTTCATGTGCTTCTCTTTTCGTTTTGGTTCCTCTTTGAGAACGTCATCGATGATGATGCGCCTCATCTTCTCCTTCGGCCACGATCATCGGGCAAGACTTCATGCTTCGGGGTGATGCTGCTCATCCCGATGCCACCATAGCCCCTCTTGTCTGGTGATTGTGACGAAGGCCCTGCTGTCGTACACTGAGCGCGATGAAGTACTTGTTGATAAAGTGAAGCTGGAGTTGACGTCGGTGAAGTAGATGATGAAGACAAAGTCGAAAGTCGATGCCGACGAGGTAGACGATGAAGCCCCTCGAGCCGGAGTCCTGCCGTCGTCGGCGAAGTAGACGACGAAGGCGAAGTCGAAAGTCGGTGTCGAAGATGTAGACTACGAAGCCCCTCGAGCCGAAGTCCTGTCATCGTCGGTGAAGTAGACAACGAAGACGAAGTGGAAAATCGATGTCGACGAGGTAGACTACGAAGCCTCTCGAGCCGGAGTCCTGTCGTCGTCGGTGAAGTAGATGACGAAGACGAAGTCGAAAGTCGATGTCGACGAGGTAGACTACGAAGCCCCTCGAGCCAGACACATGTTGATGAAGAGGTAGTTGGGGAAGCCCCTCGTGCCGAACCATGTCGACGACAAAAGTGGTGGTGAAGTTGGTGAGGTAGTCGAATAACGTTGATGAAGTACTCGAAACCCTCATGCTAGATATTCGTCGAGTTGAACCTGTCGGTGACGAAGTATACAATATAGATGAAGTTCATGCTTTCCTGTTCAACACTCCCATTCGAGCCGAATCATTTTTATTTAAGAAACTCAAAAACTTGTTAGACAAGAAACAAAACCGAAGGCACTCTCAGGCCTTCGGGGCGTCTCAGATCCGAAGCCCCTCTCGGGCCTTCGGGTTATCTCAAATTCGGAGCCATTCTCGGGCCTTCGAGGTGTCTGAAATCCGAAGCCACTCTCAGGCCTTCGGTGTGTCTCAGCTCCGGAACATCTCATGGTACTTTCCGGGGTCTCAGGCCTTCGGTGTCTTAAGCTCAACTCCGACCAGCACACGACCGGTCGTTCGCTTCCTGCAAACGGAACCTCGGCTATAGCGGAGCCAACTACTTACCTTTGCAAGTTCAACTTCGGTCATTACGGGACCGGTCGTTTGCTTCCTGCAACGAAACTACTATTTGCCTTTGCAAGTTCAACTTTGGTCATCATGGGACCAGTCGTTTGCCTCATGCAAACGGAACCTCGGCTACAACGGAGCCAACTAATTGCCTTTGCAAGTTCAACTCTGGTCATCACGGGACCGGTCGTTTGCCTCATGCAAACGGAACCTCGGCTACAACGGAGCCAACTACTTGCCTTTGCAATTCAACTCCAGTCATCACGGGACCGGTCGTTTGCCTCATGCAAACGTAGCCTTCGACTCAGGCCTTCGACGTGAGCGCACTCGGTTCCACGCTTCGGTGTCATGCATGTATATATGTATGAAAGTGTGCATAAAAATATGCTTTTGCATGAAGGCTAGGATGAAAGGGTTAGCCAAAGTAATGCAAAGAACATCCATTGATCAAATTCTCAACCTGAGTGGTGAAACCATGAGATGACTGAAATCCAATAATACTGAAGTCCATATGGAAATCCCAGGAATCACTCGATGAAATTCAATAAACATTGAAACAAATTGATACGGCCTAGCCATTCCCAAGTCAATAATATAATAAAACAACCACGAGAGTCACTATCTTCAGGGTGAAAACCGATAACTCAAAGGCCAGAGCTTGCAATAGACATGACGAAGTGCCCACACAAAACATAATAGCTGCATACAAGCAGTCATTATGAACAGGATACAAAGTATAACTAAGAATAGGTACTTAGCACATTTGAGATGAAGGTGCGACAACACATGATATACGAAGGGTTAGAGTGCCTGCTAAAAATGGAATGTAGGTTATCAGAGAAGGGGGCATGATACTTACATAAGGTAGTTGACCCTGCATTCAAGAGATGTAAATACTTCATATGAAGGGTTAGATTATGAAGGCGAAGCAACCTTCGGTCAATTTGACGCAATCACTTTTTTGCGAAGCTGAGCTTCGGTCATAACGAGACGGGCACAATTCCGTTATACGAAGTAAGTGACGGGCGACCCTTGGATGCGTCCAACGGCCTCCAAAGACTACACCCCTCGCACCATGGAGGGGGATGTTGCTTCGGAAACGTGCGAACTAATAATACACGAAACCTTTGTGAAAAACGCCCTGTGAAGAGCATCACCATCTGACTAACACTAAGCACTCGCTGCCTTAGAGCCAAGGATTGGTCTCATGACGGAGATAAAGTTGTATAATAAAAATATCAGCATATTGTTCCTTCGGTGTAAATTAGGGGTGTACGAGCAGTCCATAAACAATGAGATAAGATTATGATATTGGAGATGTGACTTGCTGCAAGTTTTATTTGAAACATTAGAGAAAAATAAATGTTCTTGTTGAGAGATAGGTTTTGGGGAAAACACCTAGGGATGGCAACGGGCACAAAATACCCGTGTGCCCGCGGGCAAAAACCCGATAGGGTGAGAATTCGGGTGTAGTTTTGTGCCCACGGGCGTGGGTGCGGGTTTGAATCTACACCCCGGCGGGTTTCCTTTCGCGGGCATAGAAATGATGTACCCGTGCCCGCTTCGCCCGCGAACCCGCCACACCCGCCGACATGTGGGGACACAAATAGATATACTCCCACCCCTCCTCAATCCTTATCCTCTCCCTCCCGGTCAACCCCCACCAACCGCACGTTCGTCGTCCTTGACGGCCCGACCCCGACCGGTGCTAGCACCGAGAACCGAGGGGCAATGGCGCCGGCGGCCGGAGCGCACCGCGCACCGCGGCCGCCCGCCGCACCCGCCCCTCCAACCACCGCGCCTCCCCTACATGTGCTCGCGGGTGAGATGCACCGCCCCTCCTTTGTCTCCTTCGCCGGCGGGATGTGCCGCGCCTCCCCTACCTCCGGTCCACCGGCGAGGTGCGCCGCCCCGTCGTCCGCCCTCCCTCACGGCCTCCCCCGGCGGGATGTGCCGCCCTCCCGGCCTCCCCTTACCTCCTCCGTTCGTCGGTGCGATGCGCCGCCCCCACCCATACGGGTGTGCCCGTGGGTTTGGTGTGCCCGCGGGTGACGGCACGGCACAACATCTTGCCCGTGACGGGTGGCGGCGCGCGGCGGGCGCGGGCACGGGGGGTTTGCCTCGCGGGTGCGGGTCCGTAAACCCTCTCGCCCGCGGGTAATGTGCCCGTTGCCATCCCTAAAAACACCTCACACCCTAAGGAGGGGGTGACCTTTCATTATATAGTCAATATGGCTTAGTGTACAAGGATACAGATCAGTATACAAGGTAACCCTATCAAATATAGAAGGAAAGCTATAATCAACCAAGATATCTACCATATCTCTAATACCCGCCCACAGTCGCAGCGGGAGGATCACAGACGCAAAGACTAGATCTAAAATCAGTGAAGAGTTGAACTGGAAGACCCTTCGTTATTATGTCCGCAAACTGATGAGGACGGGTCATGAAGAACCCGAAATTGTCCCAGTGCCACCTTCTCACGGACGAAGTGAATGTCGATCTCGATATGCTTCGTGTGCCGATGGTGAACTGGATTTGCCGTCATGTAGACAACACTAACGTTGTTGCAGAAGACAACCGTGGCCGAGGGGAGGGGAACATGGAGCTCCTGCAGGAGCTGGCAGATCCAGCAACACTCGGCGACAGCGTGAGCAACAACCCGATACCCAGCCTCAGCACTAGACCTGGACACCGTGGTCTGGCGTTTGGAGGACCAAGAAATTAGGTTGTCGCCGAGGAAGACGCAGAAACCGGAGGTCGAGCGTCGAGAGTCCGGACACCCAGCCCAATCAGCATGTGAATATGCGGTCAGGGACTGAACAGGACCAGTGCCGATGTGAAGCCCAGAGGAGAGCATACTCTTGACGTAGCTGAGAATACGCTTGACCAGCGCTAGGTGAGGCTCACGCGGGGCATGCATGAAGAGGCACACCCGGGCTGGGTCAGGGTGAGGTACTAGAGGGCACCCACTGTACTCCGGTAGTGAGAGCCATCAGCCGCAAAGAGCAGGGCACCGTTAGAGGCTGAAAGTTTGTCATGAGTGTCAATAGGAGTCGCCGTAGAGTGACACTCAGCTATGCTGGCTTGCTGTAGGAGATCCACAACGTACTGGCGCTGGGACAGAAACAGACCGTCGGTGGAGCGAGTAGCGAGTTTGGCCATGATGTGCTGAAGAAGAGCCGAAGACGAAGCAGTGAGGATGATGTCGTCGACGTACAACAAGTAGGCGATCTGTGCACCCTCCTTGTAAACAAAGAGGGAGGTGTCAGAGGTCGAGGCGACGAAGCCGAGCTGACGAAGAAACGTGGCGAACTGTTGGTACCACACCCGAGGAGCTTACTTGAGCCCGTACAAGGACTTCTGGAGTAGCCAGACGTGGTCGGGAGCAGCCGGGTCGACGAAACCAAGCGGCTGCTGGCAGTAGACAGTCTCCTCAAGGTGACCATGAAGAAAGACATTCTTCACGTCGAGTTGGTGAAGCGGCCAGGCACGGGACGCAGCGATACTCAAGACAGTCTGAATAGTTGCCGGTTTGACAACCGGACTAAAGGTCTCGTCATAATCAATGCCAGCTTGTTGATTGTTGCCGCGGACCACCCAGCGAGCCTTGTGACGGGCAAAAGTACCATCGGAGTGGTACTTAGCGTGAAGATCCACTTGCCTGACACAACATTGGCACTAGGAGGTTGAGGGATGAGACACCATGTGCCGTTGTCGATGAGAGCCTTGTACTCCTCAGCCATTGCCGCAAGGGACAAGTGACGAAACTGTAGCGGTGATGAGCCCCTTGTACTGTATGCGTGGTATGGTCCTAGTCTGTGTCTGGGTCATAGGCCGTATTGCAACAGGGGGATCAGCAGGAGCTGGGGCCGAAGTGGAGACAGCCGGTGGAGCTGGGGCCGAAGTGGCGGCAACCGGTGGAGCTGTCGTCTCGGTGGATGAGACCGGCACAGCAGGACGTCGTGTGTAGAAGTGCGGGAGGCTGGGCACCAGGCCAGCAGCATCCTGTGGAGCTGTTGAGGACGTGGAAGGCGGCCGCTCGACGTCCCTGGCGGACGGAGCAGCAACCGAAGCTCGTGATGTAGATGGCGGCCGCTCGACGTCCTGGACAGACGGAGCAGCAGCCGGAGGAGGCAACGTAGAGAGCGGCTGCTCGATGTCCTGGGCGGACAGAGCAACCACCGAGGTAGGAGGGTGTCCTCGGGAATGAGCAGCTGCAGGGTTAGTAGAGCAATGCACAGTATCCTCGTCAACGTCCAGCAAAAAATCTAAGACAGATGTATTGGTGGGAGGATCCGTCGAGGCAAAAGGAAAGCTCAACTTGTCGAAAACGACATGTCGAGAGATGATTATGCGGCGAGACGAGAGGTCGAGGCATTGATAACCCTTATGCGAGGAGGGATAGCCTAGGAAAACACATGCTGTGGACCGAGTGGCAAGCTTGAGTGCAGACGTTAAGTAGTTGGGATGGGCAGTTCTATAGCCAACATTTCGCGAGAGAAACTTACTTATCTGAACATGTCAAATCTTTGCTATGATACAAAGCAGAGTTGAGATCTGGAATTGTTAGATTGAAGTTGCAGTTTCAGGCGTGCGCTTAGCTGTTTAATTGAAAGACTCCAGCCAGTGTTTTAGCTGTTTACCAGTGTTTTACTTTAGCTGTCGAACTGGACAAGCTGCTGGACACCTCTATTCGACTAAGACTTTCCTACGTACCCTCCACCCACGAATCGAATTGATTGCTTTCCTTTTAAGACCAAAAGAAACTTCAATGGCTATTTCTTCCTGCTCTTCCAAAGGCTTAGGTCATGTCAACTGGTGGGTAAGCTAAGCCAAAAAGGCATTCTTACTAAAAAGTCCATTATCTATTTGACATCTTTCTTGCCGCCTGGAGGTTAGGGTAGCAAAGGCACCCGAACACTCGAAGATGATCGTACTGTGGCGGCTTGCTGTGGAGCCTAGTGAAAGGGACTTCATTGTTGATGGAGGAGGAGGGGCGCCTGTTAAGCAGATAGCATGCGGTGGCCAGGGCTTCGGCCAAATATGATGGTGGAATGGATGCGTGCAGCAGGAGGGTGCGAATGGAGTTGTTCAGCGTGCGCAGGACACGTTCGGCCTTGCCATTTTGTGGAGAGGTGTAAGGGTAGGAGAGACGTAGATGGATGCCGCGGGCAGCTAGTTAGGTCGCAGTGGCACTGTTTACGAACTCCGTACCATTGTCAGCCTAGAAACACTTAACGACGGAACCAAATTGTGTGCTAGCATAAGCAACAAAATCGACCAGGTGTTGATGCACATCAGACTTGCGTCTGAGAGGAAAGGTCCAACAGAAGTGTGTATAATCATCCAAAACCACCAAGTAATAAGAGAAACCTATGCTAGTAACAGGCGAAGCCCAAACATCGCAATGAAGAAGTTCAAAAGGTGCAGCAGTGTGTGAACTAGACAGACTGAAAGGTAGACACATATGTTTGCCCAACTGACATGAATGACAAATAGACCGTGCTACTTTATTACAGGGGATGAGATGCTGTTTATTCAGATGTGCTAAAGCAGCAGGCGCCGGATCCCCAAGGCGTTGGTGCCAAAGCGAAGAGGACGCAGCGATGAGAGCATGAGTGGTGGCCACCGGGGTGGAAGAAGGCAAGGTGTAAAGATCCCTGTCACTATTGCAGCGAAGAATCACACGCCGCGTCCGGAGGTCCTTAACAGAAAACCACAAGCGTCAAACTCGATCGAACAACTATTGTTGCGTGTAAATTGTTGAACTGAAAGTAAGTTGAGAATGATAGAGGGTACGACAAGAATGTTGTTGAGGGCAAAATTAGACGCGTTGGTGGAAAGAATGGAGTGACCTCTAGCCGTGACAGGAATACTGGTGCCATTGCCTACTATAATAGAGGAGTTGGAAGAAGGTAGGCGCTGTAGGAGTATACCATCAGTAGACGACATGTGCGAGGAGGCGCCAGTGTCGACCACCCAGGGTGAGTTGCCCTGCATGGACATCTGCTGCAGAGCGGCAATCAGTCCTGCCGCATCAACACTCTGTCCTGGAGGTAAGACCTGGAGAGGCGCAAAGGCAGTGTGTGCTTGGGGGATAGAACCCAGGAGTCCCTGGCCACGTCCTCCTTGCCCAAACCATCCTTGGCCGCTCCAGTTCTGTCCCCCAGCGGCACCCTGCTGAGCCCACGGGGAGACGCAGATCCACAGACCAGTAGGTGGGCCGGAAGGAGCCACCGGGAACGGAACTGACCACCGCCGCCACTACCACCATAGCTGCTGCCACTGTAGTTCTTGCCGCCACCGCCTTTCTTGCTGCGCCGTTGGCCATCAGAGCGCGGCTGCTGCTGCTGCCCGCCGCCTGAGGAAGAGGAGCGGCAGCCAGAGGAACCGCAGGACTGGGAGGATGCGGCGATGAGAGCGGAGGCAGAGGTCACCTTCTCCTCGTTCTTGAGCCTGAGTTCCTTGAGCAGAAGTTGGTTGCGGGTGGACGCGAATGTGAGGACGGCATCACCAGCGATCTTGTTAGTGATGTTGGAGTACGGCTTATTGACACCGCGCAACAAGTGGAACACCAAAGTGGGCTCGGAGACAGGCTGCCCGACATCACGCAGGGCGTCGGCAGCAGTCTCCATGCGGAGGCAGTACTCGTCGATGGAGTCCCCCTGAGTCATCGAATGGAATTCGTGACTCAGGAAGATGGCGCGCGGAGCTTTGTTGGCCTCGAACAGGTTGGTGATGGCAACCCAGAGCTCCCGGGCCGTCTCCTCGGTCCCATCCATGGCGAAGCTCGGTACAACATCAGAGACGGAGCCGAACAACCAATTGCGAACGCAGCAGTCGGCCTGTTCCCATGCCGATGTGCGTGGATCAGGTGCAGGGCCGGTGATGTGTGCCAGCAAGCCGAATTTGCCGCACATGGCGCGGAAGGAGGACCACTTGTTGAAGTTGGTGGTCTGCAGGTGGATCGTCACCGGAACATGCGACTTGACGTTGATTGTGGCGTAGGAGTGGGTGAACACCGGGCCATCATCACCGTTGCCGTCGGAGACCGAGTGGGAATTCAACATCCCATAGGTCGCGGACAAGGTGGCAGGCGACGACATGGTGACGAAGATGCGCCGCTTCGCAATTGGAGTTGCAGAGGTGGCGGCAGGTCCCGAATCCTAGCACATGGAATCGGGAATTGAGCCTGGGCAGACTGGCGGCGGGCGTAGCCTAAGGAGGGCGGCGATGAGGAAGGGGATTCGCGGCACGGGCGGCGGTGTGAAGGGAGAAGATGCGCTGCTCGAGCAGCAGCATGAAGGGGTGGAGGGGATGGCTCGGCACGGGCGGCGATGCGGGGAAGGGAGGGGAAACGCGGCACGGGCAGCGGCGCAGATGGATTCGCGAGGCGTGGGCGGCAGCGCGGAAGCGGAAGCGAATCAGCCAAATGCCTGGACTCGTGATACCATGTTGAGTGAGGTTTTGGGAAAACACCTCACACCCTAAGGAGGGGGGGTGACCTTCATTATATAGCCAATATGGCTTAGTGTACAAGGATACAGATCAGTATACATGGTAACCCTATCAAATATACAAGGAAAGCTATAATCAACCAAGATATCTACCATATCTCTAATAGTTCTCATGCCATGCTTCACCGAAGTGCGCATCCAAAAGCTAAACCAGCTCCTTCGTATGTTGTTGCACTTCACTTAATAAGATAAATAAACAGAAAAATTTAATCTTGATGCAAGGATGTACTAACTAGTTAGCTCACTTATCAAAAAGATTTATTGACACACTTCAAAGTAAAAAGTACAGTGGTGCAGCCCTTCGGTGCCGAAGCGAAAATTGCACAAATAAAAGCAAGATATAACAAGCTAATGCCTTAAACTAATGCCTTAAGCTGACAACAGCATAATAGAGAATGGAAAACCAGATGATAACAGCACACCAGTTGGATATTGTACAGCAAGATATCCAACTGATGGACCACCTCTTCGTCCACCCTAATATGAAGGGTACTTCGGTGGAAAGGTGTTGAGCAAGGAGATCAAAATTTAAACTATTCTTAAGAGCGTCACCTTTTGATTAGTGCTAAGTACTCAAACTTTTAAGCCAAGGAAATGGTTTGTCAAAAATCAAAGACGAAGTGTACTTCTTCATGATTCCAGAAGGTCCTGCAAAACCAGACTCCGGAGCCCAACAAAGCCCTTGTGTGCAACAGCCCCAAGGCCCAAGCCAAATGGAGCTTGATAGCTGCCCAGAATTCCAGAAAGATCCTTCCAGAAACCATCCGAGCTGGGCCTTGGAGTAAAGGCCGAAGTGGGCTTGGGAATGTTGGACCAAAGGGTAAATCTAGTGCCTTCGTCTCTTGCCATTATAATATAAATTGAGTTTGGTGAATTTGCACTCATTTCAAATATGTCTAGTCGATATGACGAAGCGCCGAATCATTTCCGATAGTGGAAATCCACCCATAAATTAATTCTGTAGGGTAATTACTAACTGCCCAATTTAACTCTGAAAGGTGAAGAACTCGTATCGTGAAACTCCACCAGAATGGTTTGGAAGTGTGAAAAATTCACCGAAAGATTCCGAAGGTGAAAAAATCATTCTCGCGAAATCGCACCGAGATGATTCCGAAGGTGAAAACTTCACCGAAATAATTCCAAAGGTGAAAAATCATTCCCGCGAAATCCCACTGAGGTGATTCAGAAGGTGAAAACTTTCACAAAAACAATTCCGAAGATTAAAAATGGTACTCGCGGACCATGCCAGAGTAAATATTGCCCAGCTTTTGCTTATGAAGCCCAATGTGATTCACCATGCTGAACGAATTAACTCCCCCATTTGAGGAAACAAAGGAGCATCTCGAATTTGACGGTAGAGGTCCACCAACCAACCATGGTGGTGTTAGCTCGTGTGACTTCTGATGATACGTGCCAATGATTGGCCCTCGTAGGCCTGGACGAAGGGGTCTGCTACATGAAGTGGTGTTTGAGTCCACTGCTCGGCCTCCGGAGGTCTCCTGACGCTCACTCGTAGAAGGCTGGAAAGCTATTTGCCGGACGACGTGGCTCATAAGAATCCAAGCCCCGCATGTGCAAAACGAAGTGGCACTGTATTGCACTTGAATGCCTTCGGAAGTTGGCTCCCGTAAAATAAAATGGTAACTGCCCTTTAGCTTTTGCTTCAGTCTTGTTCTTGTGCCCTGACCACGCCCGAAGTGCCGAAGTGAGCCAGTGTCACACCCGATTTTAAAAGGAAAACCGAATGCATCTCATATGTGCGTCAGGATCATTTACACACACATGATAGACAAAACGAGAGTAATACCATTGCTGTAATAAAACGTACAAGAGTTTAAACCAGTATGATATCCATTATTACATCCATAAGGGTGGACTCGAAGGTCCGAACAAGACGATAACTAAACGACAACGAGCAACTCCATCGCTGACATCCACGAGCATGATGGTCGGGGGATCCGCATGCCTAGAACTCCTCGAAGTCACTCCAGTACTCGTCCTCGCCTCCGACGTTCTCCTCTGAACAGCGGTAAGCAAGGGTGAGCATACTTATGGTTGGAGCTCAGCAAGTGGGGGAAACAATGCAAGGCTATCAAGGATAGGCTATGGTTCACAGCGGTAAGCATTTTATAAGTTGGTCAAGTTTTATTAGCAAGCACCTAGTTACTAGATGTAAGTGTATACCAACCCACTTAACCTTAAAAGAGACCTCAAACCAAACCACAAACCCATGATTTGCATTAATCTTCAAGTTTATTACTCATGTGAGGGTCCAAGCCGCTCGTGGCCGTGAGCACGGCCGATCGATCGGTTTACACTCGCAGAGGTTGTACACTTTACCCACGGTTCGTGTTCCCCATCTTGCCGGGTTAGCTAGACCCTTAAACACTTCCAATGTGAGTGGCTAGGGGTCCACTACGAAGCCTTTACAAAGGAAAGAAGAGAAACCGAACGGCCGCAACGATTACGACGGCGGAGCGGACCATAACCCTCCCTAATGGTCAACACCTTAGCCAAGGCTGCTACCCCCAAAAGGACCGGGCTATACCCCTTCAACTCCGGCCCCCTGTGCCCCTCTCGGAAAAGAGCTATCAGCTAACCCACTCTCCTAATTAATTGGCTAAGCCAGAGCCATGTGGACTGTGGTTTTACTGTTATCTTGGGTGGTTCTCCATGTTCCGATTATATCAAATTATCTTGTTTAAAACACAAGCAAGACTTGAGATGTATAACATAAACAAAGCATAACCATACTTATGTTGAGCAAACTAAGCATTTATCTACCCCAAGCATTTGTTTAAACAGGGTTGATCAAGGTAAAGTGGTAAAGCATCTAGTCAAGTCCTTAACTATGTGTTTGCCCATCAGATTTATGCATAACAACAGGAATAATAAACATTGTTTAGCATGCAGTGTCATAGGTTCAAAAAGATTATGCAGAGGGGGAAAGCCACTTGCCTTCCTCTACAAGTCAGGTGAAATCCTCCTCGAAGACAGGTTCTTCTCCGATCACTTCCGACGGGGAGCTCGGACGAAACGAGCACGATATCTACGAGTCAAACATGAATAACAAACAATAAATAAAACAAGACACCAAACGGTAATAAAGCCGATAAATTCTTGTTTAAAAGATTCTACTCGTCGAGACGATCATTTCGGTATATAGAACGCTAAAAACGGAGTTAAAATGAGAAAGATATGATTAAAACGGTTTACGGGGCCTATTTGCAAGAAAACTAAGTTTACGGGGTTGTTTATAAATAAAAGCGAGGGCTAAACATTTTTATAAATTAAATCAGAGGGGTCTAGGTGCAAAAAGGAGTGTAAAGGGCCTAAAACAAAATTATTCAGGGTAGACAGGGGCTAGATTGCAAAAACCAGGACCTATCCGTGAATATTCTTAAAGGTGGAAGGACCGGCTTGCTAATATATGAAAACTCAGGGGCTCTTAACCAAAACCGCCAACACCGCACCGTGGATCTCAGATCCAACGGCTACAGGTGCACGGGTGCACCGTGGACCGCGCCTGTGCGCCCGGCGCACGGGTCCACGGTGGACCGTCCCACTTAAACGAAGGGGTACGCGATCCCAGGCCCGTCCGCGCGTGATCAAACGGCCCCGGACGCGTGCAAGCGGCGCGCGGCGGCGGCGGCGCCGGAGGGCGGCGGCGCGCGGCGGGGGCTCGCCGGCGTTAGCCCTCTACGGCGCTCCCCGGCCACTACTCTAACCACGGGTCGGCGCAAAATGATGCGGGGAGGCTTGCGCACATGCTCGTGGGATCTACGGGCGCGATTGGGCCTCACACGGCGGCGGCACCGTGAGGGGGCGGCGCGGCCCTCGGCGAGCCGCGGGGGCGCTGCGGCGTGAAAAGGAGGGGGTGGGCGGGGGGATTCGCTACCACGCACGGGGGATGACAACGGGCCAACGGGTGGAGAGGAGGCGGCAACGGGGAGGCTTGGCGACGGCGGCGGCTCGGGCGGCGCTCGGTGAGCTCGGGCGCGGCCGCCACGGGCGTCGAGGACGAAAACTCGCGGCAACACGAGCTTGTCAAGCTCCTTGCGAACCTAAAGGTCAAAGGAAACGGGCGGGAGGTCTAGCCCTTCACGGCGGCGACGAATCGACGGCGGCGGCGAAACCGGGCCGGCGGCGCGCGCGGCGGGGGGGGGGTTCGGTGGCGCGCGTGGGTGTGTTGCAGAGGCAAAGGGAGGCACAGGGGTGCGTGCGTGAGCTTATAAGGGGCCCGAGGATGGAAGGCGAGGCGGGTAGGGGACGGGGCGGCCGGCGGCTTGCCATTGATGGCCGGCGGGCCGTCCGGGCGTAAAGATGGCAAGGGAAATGTCCGTGGGTTTTGGGTGGGGATTAATTGCCTTAATTGGCATGCTCACAGAGGAGAGAAAGGAAGGGGAGAAGGCGGGGGCAGGGCGGATTCAGCGCGGCATGCGGCGGCGGCCGGCGGGCGCGGGGAAGAAGAAAGGAAGGGGGGAAAGGGAGGCTGACAGGTGGGACCCATCTGTCGGCGCCGCGGTGAAAAAGAAAAAGAGAAGGGGAGAGCGGTGGGCCGGCGCGGGGAGTTGGGCTGGGCCGCCTGGGCCGAAAGGATCCGGGGCGCGTTTTGTTTTTTTTTCTTTTCCTTTTTCAAACTTCATTTTCAAATCATTTTTCAACTCAAATTCAAATCAAACTTTTTCAAACTTTTCTCAAGAATTTGATAGACTTTTTAGAAACCACACAAGCAACCAAAAACCATGCAAGCCAAAAGATGATGCACATACACTTGTTGTCTCTAAGTTTATTAAATTATCTTTAATATTTTTAGAGCTCAATTTAAATAGCAATTTAATCTCCTTAAACCCTTAAGACTAATTTAAGTTGCTAAGTAATTTTAGTGATGGAATTTTAGGGTGTCACAGCCAGGTGCTTTGTTGGCACTACCTCCCTCGTACGAGGACCAAGGCCCAATGCCCTTCCGAAGAAGCACAAGACTATGATGGTCGATGGGATTGACGTGGTTGCTGGCCATTAGCTTCAAAGTCCAGACAAATAGGATGGACGAGCCTTGTCACCTCAACAATTCTGATTTTGGTTGGTTGTGCTTCGTCGACGAAGTGTAATTGGATGTCTAATCATCCTCGTCCTTTGGCCCGTGTCACAAGCTTGGGCTTTAAAAGTATTGATGCCTTGAATTGGGCTTCGTCTTTTCAAGTGCCTTGAAATTGGCCGAAAGGATTTAGCCCTGAAAAGGGCTTCTGTTGGGGCTGGCTGGCCGGCATAGGTTGTAGGAGTGGTGGGTTGGCGGTCTGGGCGAGGGGTCGCGACGGCGGCGACGAGCGGACGCCGTCCTGGCGGCCGGCGCCCGAGATGACCAGAGGAGGATGTGGGACAGTAACTGACGAGGGATTGTTTCTCAACTGGACTTGCAAACACACGATGTCCAACACTGAACTGGCACCAGAGAGATCAGTTCGATCTCTGGTTATCCCCACACAAGGCACACGCGCCCACACTTATACTACAGGATTTACAAGTGACACAACACTCAAACTAATTTGAAATTGAAAACAGATGCACATTGCGCCTCTGACTAATCAGCAACTGCTGCTGCCCTTCAGGTCTTGGTGCGATTCCTTCCTGAATAAGTGTACACAACATCTCTCCCCCCCTCGACAAACAGCTCGTCCTCGAGCTGGAAGGATGGAAATGTACCCTTGAAGTCTGCAAGGGGTTCCCATGTTGCTTCTGATGCTGACATCCCTTTCCACTGAATCAAGATGTGCCAGCTGCCTCGCCGCATGCTGGAGCCCAATACCTTGTCTGGCTGCACCGTTGTGTAAAGGGGGTAAGGAAGGAACTGTTGTAGGTGGGGTACCTTTGAATTGTTTGAGCAATCTAACATGAAAAACATCATGGATTCTTGCTGACTCTGGTAGTCCCAACCGGTAGCCCACCTTGCCCACACGTTCCAGTATCTGAAAAGGGCCTGCATACTTGGCAGACAGCTTGTTGTGAGGTCCACTGAGCAGGCTTTGTGCTGGCCGGTTTAGCATCCGTAACCAAACCCAATCGCCTTGATTGAATTCCAGATCCCTGCGGTGCGTGTCGTATTGCTTACAAGCGTACTCTTGAGCTTGTTCTAACCGTGTACGAACTTCAGTTAGGAACTCCTGTCGGTCAAGTAGCATGCTATCTGCTGTGTCTGTTTTTGCATTGCCGGGCTCATAAGTTGGGAATGCTGGAGGTGCTCAACCATACACGACTTGAAAGGGTGTCGCCTTTAGCGCGGAGTGGTAAGCTGTATTGTAGCAATACTCTGCCCACGGCAGCCAATCGAGCCAAGTTCTAGGTCTGTCTCCGGTGAGGCAACGCAAATACATGCTGATAGTTTTGTTGACAGCCTCGGATTGTCCATCGGTCTGAGGGTGAAAGGCAGTACTTAGCTTCAACTTAACACCCGAGTTGGAGAACAGATCCTTCCAGACATGTCCCGTGAACACTGGGTCCCGATCTGAAACTATGGATTCAGGAATGCCATGGAGGCGAACTATTTCACTGAAGAACGCACGAGCAACAGAGGAAGCCGTGTAAGGATGGCTGAGTGGTATGAAGTGTGCGAACTTGGAAAATCTGTCCACCACGGTTAGTATGACACTTTTGTCATGCACTTTAGGTAAGGCCTCGATGAAATCCAAAGATATATCAGCCCACACTTTTGTAGGGATAGGTAACGGCTGCAGCAGCCCCGCTGGGTGTAGCGACTCAGTTTTGTTACGCTGGCAGGTGAAGCATGTGCTTACAAAATCCTTGACCAGCTGGCGATCATGTTCGACATAGAAATAAGCACGCAGACGGTGTAAGGCTTTCTGGATTCCCTCGTGAGCACCAGTGTGACAGTATCAAGACTTGTTGCAGGACTGATGATGATGATGGCACAAACACTTTGTGTGATTTCAAAATCAGACCATCCTTGACAGTCCGAATTGGATCCTTGAGGCCGGCCACAATATTGTTGCGGAGAGCTGTCAACTCTTGGCTTGCTGAAATGTCTCTTTTTATGTCTTCGTATAATTGAAATGTTGGAGCAGAGATGCTGTTAAGCATCAGTTCCAACTGTCACGTCGGGAAAGGGCGTCAGCCACCGTGTTTAGTCGTCCCGGCTTGTACTCCACCTTGAAATCGTATCCAAAGAGCTTGCTTATCCACTGGTGTTGAGGTATAGTTGATAAGCGTTGATCCAACATGAACTTAAGGGTGTAATGATCAGTTCTGACCACGAACATTCTGCCCCACAGATAGGGTCGCCAGTGCTTCACTGCTTGCACTAGACCAATTAATTCCCGCTCATAGGCTGCCACTTTTAAGTGTCTTGGGTCGAATTGCCTGCTGAAAAATGCAAGTGGACCTTGTCTTCGATGTAGGACCGCACCAAATCCTGACCCTGACGCATCACACTCAACCACGAAGCACTGTTCAAAATCTGGCAAGTGAAGGACGGGTGCGTCTGTCAACGCTTTGTTCAATGTATGAAATGATGAATTTGCTGCATCACTCCACTGGAATGCGTTTTTCTTAAGCAGCTGGTTGAGTGGGGCTGCTATGGCACCAAAATCCTTGATGAACCGTCTGTAGTACCCCGCAAGGCCGAGGAAGCCTCGGAGGCCTCTGACAGATCGTGGCGTTGGCCAATTTGCCACTGATTCCACTTTGGTTGCTGTTAGAATAGACAGTCCAGCCCATATTGGGCATCAGGCCCATTGGCCTTGTACATTGTAACCCTAGCCTAATTGGCTATATAATGAAGGTCACCCCCCCTAATCAAGGGTGTGCGGTGTTTCTCTACATGGTATCACGAGTCTAGGGACTCAATCTTGGGTTTCCTCCTCTCTCCTTCCGCTGCTCCATAGCACCAGGCCGCCGTCGCGCCCATCTGCGCGGCTGCCGCCAACCCACGCCGCCGGCCGCCGCGCTCCTTCGAGCCGCCGGCCGCGCTGCCCGCTCGCTCCCTGCGGGCGCGCGCGCCGATCGGGGCTGCGCGGCCCGGCCGCCGGTCCCCCGCGCCGCCGTCCATCGCGCGGGAGCCGCGCCGCCCGGCCGCCCGTCCGCGCGCGCGCCGATCGGGGAGCCGCGCGCCCCCGGCCGCCCGTCCGCGCGTCGCCGCCACCGGTCCGCGAGCGCCCACGCGCGCGCGCCGTCTGCCGGACCGCGCGCGCGTCTGCCGGCCGTAGTCGCCATGACGACCTCCGCCAACGACTCGCCACCTCCCGGCGTCCCGGGGTCCCAATCCTGCGGGACCTCCCCTCGCTATCGCCTCCTTCTTCGCCGCCTACGCATCCGTCAACGTCCGCGGCACGTGCCGGTCTCCCTCGGCCTCGAGCGCCCCAACTACTCCAAGTGGAAGGCCTTCTTCACCGCCCTCTCGCGCCAAGTACGGGCCGCTCGGCCACGTTGATGGCACGGAGGATGCACGCCCGCCCGACCCCTGTGGTCTCGGCCCCGATGCACCGCATCCGCGGATGGATGTACGGCTCCATCGACGACGCCGTCCTCGACCTCGCCATGGAGCCCAATCGGGATGCCCGTGCCTGTACGTCTCCATCGAGGCTGCGTTCCCGGACGAACAAGGAGTCTCGCGCGGTCGTCCTCGAACAGGAATTCCATGGCCTGTCCCAGGGCGACCTCTCCGTCGACGCCTACGCTCAGTAGATGAAACGCACCGCCGATGCCCTGCGGGAGGTTGGCCACACCGTTTCTCCAGCGCAACTTGTGCTGAATCTTCTGCGCGGCCTCAACCCTCGCTTCGCCAACACCGCCGACATCATCGCCAACACGTCGCCACTTCCCGACTTCAAGTCTGCCACCAACATGCTCCGCGTCAAGGAACTCCGCCTCGGCGCTGCAGGCAAGGAGGCCTCGGCCTCGGCTCTCGCTGCCTCCACTACCCCGTCCTGTACGTCGTCCTCGTGCCCACCCACATCCTCCAACAACCGTGGGGGCAGTGGCAAGGGCAAGGGCGGCAAGGGCAAGGGAGGGCGTAGCGGTGGCGGCGGTGGCGGTCGCAACCGGCGACACGGCGGTCATCGGCGGCAAGGCGGCGGTTTCGGCGGGCGCCCGGCCACCTCGGCCGGCCCGCCACGGGTTTGCTACAACCCCAGGTCGGCCGTGGGCTTCCTCGGGCAACCAGTGGTCCCCTCAGCAGTGGACGCCACCAGCACCACCCCCACAACAAGCCCACACTGCCTTCGCGCCGTCACGGCTCTCGCCGCCGGCCACCGCTCCCGGTAGGCGGGACGCCGCCGGCCTGATCGCTGCCCTCAACCAGTTGGCAGTGCAAGGGTCTTCACCTTGGGTCATGGACAGCGGAGCGACATCCCACATGTCCTCCAACGACGGTATACTTCTCTCCCGTCTCCCGTCACCAGCATCTTCCATCATTATTGGTAACGGGCAGTCCATCCCTATTTCTGGTCGTGGCACTTCTTCTTTACGCATAGCTGATCGTCTTTTTCATCTTAATAACGTTCTTGTCGCTCCTCAGCTTACTCGCAATTTGTTATACGGTCGACGACTTACTCGCGACAATAAGCGTTCTATTGAGTTTGACGCTTACGGTTTTTATCGTTAAGGATCTCCAGACCAAGATGGTCCTTCTTCGGTGCAATAGCGATGGGGACCTCTACACCATTCCCCATCACATGCCTACTCGTTGTCATGTCGCTGTCGTCTCCCCGGAGCTTTGGCATTCTCGTCTTGGGCATCCAGCACCAGCAGCCGTCCAGACTCTTCATAAACTTTCAGCTATCCAGTGTAATAAAGCAGCTCGCCGCATTTGTCATGCCTGTCAGCTAGGCAAACATGCTAGACTGCCTTTTGCTAGTTCGGTCTCTAGTACCTCAGCACCATTTGAACTCCTCCATTGTGATATTTGGACTTCTCCAGTTTTGAGTATTTCTGGTTACAAATTTTATCTTGTGATAGTTGACGATTTTACTCATTACTGTTGGTTTTCCCCTGCGCCGGTGGCGCCTACCGGTACCACGGGCGACGACTCACGGCGGCACCGCGCCGCCGCGCTGTTGCCGGCCGGCACGCGCGCGGCATCCTGGGCGCGGGCCTCGGCGTTTCGGCCTTCATTACGGCGGGCGTCCGCCCCCGACTCCGGTCTCCCGGTCGTCGCCGGGCACCACCGGTTTCCGGAGCCACCGATCGAGTCGCCCACGGCTCGGCTCCCCCTCGCGCCCCCGATGCGGGCGACCCGTTCCCCGGACGGGCTCCCGCCACCGCCCATGCGGCGCTACGGCTTCACCGCGGTCACCTCGGCGTCTCCCTTGCACCCCAACACTCGCGGCTGCGCTCGCGGTGCGGGCGGCGTGCGCGCGATGGGCGATGAGTACAAGGCACTTGTTGACAATGGCACACGGCGTCTCGTTCCTCGCCGCCTCGCGCCAACATCATCATCGGCAAGTGGGTCTTCAAACACAAGTTCCATGCGACGGCTCCCCGGCACGCCACAAGGCCGGGTGGGTCGTTCGAGGGTTCTCGCGGCGATGCGCATCGACTACGACGAGACGTTCGGTCGGTCGTCAAGCCGACCACCATCCCCGGCCGTTCTCGGCATCGCCGTCTCTCGCTCCTGGCCGATCCATCAGCTGGACGTGAAGAACGCCTTCCTCCACGGTCATCTTCACGAGACAGTCTACTGTCAGTAGCCGCCTAGCTTCGTCGACCCGGCTGCCCCCGATCACGTCTGTCTCCTGCAAAAGTCCTTGTATGGGCTCAAGCAGGCGCCCCGGGCGTGGCACCAGCGGTTCTCTGGTTTTGTGCAGCAGACTGGCTTCACTGCTTCGATCTCCGACACATCCCTCTTTGTTTACAAAGAGGGTGCCGACATCGCCTACCTGCTGCTCTACGTCGACGACATCATCCTGACAGCCTCGTCGACTCGGCTTCTTCGTCGCATCACCGAGTCCCTTCACTCCGAGTTCGCCATGACGGATCTCGGGGACCTTCATCATTTCCTCGGGATCTCTACGTCACGCGTTCCTCCCGACCGGCCTCTTCCTCTCCCGGCGACGATGTCTCGTCGACACCTCCGTCGCGCGGCATGGGCGAGTGTCACTCTACGGCGACCCCTGTGGACACTCATGCCAAGCTGTCGGCTGTGGATGGCGCTCCAGTGGCAGATGCCACTCAGTATCGCAGCCTCGCCGGAGCTCTACATTATCTCACGCTGACTCGTCCGGACCTCGCCTATGCAGTCCAGCAGGTGTGTCTTTTCATGCACGACCCGCGAGAGCCTCATCTAGCACTGCTCAAGCGCGTCTGCGGTATGTCAAAGGCACTCTCTCCACCGGGCTTCACATCGGCACTGGCGCCATCACCAGTTTGACAGCCTACTCCGATGTTGATTGGGCGGTGCTCCGGACTCTCGGCGCTCCACTTCCGGTTACTGCGTCTTCCTTGGCGACAACTTGGTCTCTTGGTCCTCCAAACGACAGACTACGGTCTCTCGTTCGAGCGCGGAGGGCGAGTATCATGCGATTGCGCACGGCGTGGCCGAGACCCGTTGGCTTCGTCGGTTGCTTCGGGAGCTTCATGCACCCATCTCTTCGGCGACAATTGTTTCTTTGTGACAATGCCGGTCTTGTGTACATGACCGCTAACCGGTCCATCATCGTCGCACGAAGCATATTGAGATCGACATCCACTTTGTCCGCGAGAAGGTTGCTTTGGGACGAGGTTCGGGTGCTCCATGTTCCCTCGTCTCATCGGTTCGCGGACATTATGACCAAAGGGTTACTGTACGGTTGTTTACTGACTTTAGGTCCAGTCTTTGTGTTCGTGACACTCCCGCTTAGACTGAAGGAGGGTGTTAGAATAGACAGTCCAGCCCATATTGGGCATCAGGCCCATTGGCCTTGTACATTGTAACCCTAGCCTAATTGGCTATATAATGAAGGTCACCCCCCCCCCTAATCAAGGGTGTGCAGTGTTTCTCTACAGTTGCATCCATGGCTACTCCTGCTGAAATGACATGTCCCAGATACGAAACAGTGGTCGTGGCAAACGAACACTTTGACCTTTTGACATGCAGGTGGTTAGCTCGTAGTACACTGAGGACAGCCCGTACATGCTGTAAGTGTTCAGTCCAAGAACTGCTATAGATGAGGATGTCATCGAAGAAGACGAGCACAAACTTGCGAAGAAAAGGTCCTAACACCGAGTTCATGAGTGCTTGAAACGTAGAGGGGGCATTGGACAGTCCAAAAGGCATAACCAAAAATTTGAAATGCCCATGATGAGTTCTAAATGCAGTTTTGTCAATATCTTCTGGGTGCACTCTCACTTGATGATATCCCGATCTTAAATCTAGTTTAGTGAAGAACTTGGCCCCATTTAACTCATCTAATAGTTCTTCTACAACTGGGATTGGAAACTTATCTTTGACAGTAGCATCATTTAGTGCGCGGTAATCAACGCAAAATCGCCATGTATTATCTGGTTTCTTGACTAGGAGGACAGGTGCAGAAAATGGAGAGGTGCTGGGCCGAATTATACCTTGTTGCAGCATTTTGGTGCACTGTGCTTCTAGTTCATTTTTTTTGGAGCTGGGGGTAAATGTATGGCGCTACAGCAACCGGCGCACAAGCAGGCCTCAGATGGATCTTTTGATCACAGTGTCTTGAGGGTGGTAGACCATTTGGCTTAGTAAACACATCAGCAAAACTTGTCAGCAACTGATCCAGCACTTGATGTTCTTGATCTCTGATAGAATTCAGGCGAGCAGTTGAGGGTATGTCACGGCGTTCAGATCCCAATCCCTTCCAGAGCACTCTTCGGCCATTGTAGTTAAACGACATGACCAGATCATCAAAGTCCATACGGATTGTGTGAAGTGGCTTAAGAAATGACACACCTAGCACCAAATCAAATCCATCTAAAGATATGGAGTAAGCACTGATGGTTAATACGTCGTCACCAATCTTGACTAATACGATCTCCATTTGCAACCACGACTCGTGCACCTGTGTTCTGCTGAAACTGAATCCCCGCGTCTTGAGCAGCTCGTGGACTGAAGAAGTTGTGCGTGGAACCCGTGTCAATGAGCACTATGAACATCTAAGCAGCGACCTGGACACCAATTTGCAGCATTCGTTCGTTTCTGACTCCCGTAATCGCGTGCGGAGAGATCAACGGCTCTTCAGAATCTTGTTGAGGCTCTACTGCTGGTATCTCATCAACCTCATCAAGCACTTCCAAGTAAAAGAGTTTCTGGCACTTGTGTCCCCGACTGTAGGGTTCGTCACAGTTGAAACACCGACCTTTTTGGCGGCGCTCAAGGATCTCCGTTGGCGACAACTTCTTGAACGGGTTTGGAGCAGTTGGTCCCGGTGCTTGTGCTGTTGGGGACAGAGCCGGCACGTTGGTACGTGGAGGCGGCCTGTGCTGACGTGCTCCAGAGGTGATGGCGGAGAGCACAGTGGAGCGCTGTTCGTACGCCCGCGCCATCGCCATTGCACGTTGAAGATCCTGAGGCGCCTGGAGTTCGACGTCGACGCGAACGGCTTCAGGGAGGCTGCCCGTGAAGAGGTGAACCTACTGCTCCGGTGTCAGGTGACTCACGTGCGCCATCTTGGTGAGGAACGCCTCCTGGAAGTCTGCAATCGAGCCCCGGAATGGCAAACATGCGAGCTCTGCGAGGTGGTTGATGCCCAAGGCTGGACCGAATCGCTGGCTGCAGAGATCCTTGAAGAGAGGCCAGGAGATGTCGCCGGAGTCGCGCTCGAGCATGAAGAGCCACTGCTGCGCCACACTAGTCATGTGGAACGAGGCCAACCATACTTTGTCGGCGTCGCGCGTGTGCTGTGCTCGGAAAAACTGCTCACATCTGTTGAGCCACCCAAGGGGATCTTCCTTGCCATCAAACATCGGAAATGAAAGCCTGTAGTACCTGGGCATGGGAACGCCCTCCTCATAGTCCGCATGTGGATCCTGGTGAACGAGGTGTTGCGGCGACGAAGTTTGGAATGGCAGTGGCGACAGAGAGTGTGGGAACTGGATGGAATGAATTGGAAGCGGTCGCTGCGGTGTGGAGTCGTGGACGATTGTGGACGTCGCGGGAGGCGCTGATGGAATGCCGCCGTAGCCCGGCATGCCGTAGAGGAACTGTGTGTGCTGCGGCATGGATGAAGCAGGAGAAGACGATCCTCCATGGCGGTCATCCGCGCCGCGATGCTGGCCAACTACCACTGGATTGCGGCTAGGGGCTCTTGTGGGCCAGAGGATGAGGATCCCGCGGGTGCGGGCGCGGCGGAGGTTGACCGCGCCGTTGTGGTGGACGAACTCGACGAAGGATGCGGCGGTGGTGGTTGTGGGGGCAGGGTATCTGACGGCGCGGCGGATGGATTGGCCATGGGACCGTGGCCGGCTGCTGATACCAAATTGCTGGGGCTGGCTGGCCGACGTAGGTTGTAGGAGTGGTGGGTCGGTGGTCTGGGCGAGGGGTCGCGACGGCGGCGACGAGCGGACGGCGTCTGCGGCCGGCGCACGAGACGACCAAAGGAGGATGCGGGACAGTAAATGACGAGGGATTGTTTCTCAACTGGACTTGCAAACACACGATGTCCAACACTGAACTGGCACCGGAGAGATCAGTTCGATCTCTGGTTATCCCCACACAAGGCACACGCGCCCACACTTATACTACGGGATTTACAATTGACACAGCACTCAAACTAATTTGAAATTGAAAACAGATGCACATTGCGCCTCTGACTAATCAGCAACTGCTGCTGCCCTTCAGGTCTTGGTGCGATTCCTTCTTGAATAAGTGTACACAACAGCTTGGTTGCCTCTGAAGGTGCCTTCGGCCCCGAAGGGGGCAGTCGGCCTAATGTACTCTGACAGGTCCATCAAGGAGCATGTGCTGGCCACCGTGACGAGGTTCCTAGCGACCCGATGGTGCTGGCTGGGGTCCATTGACCATTCATCGTTGGTTAAACGAGTGTGCTTCGAGCCTTCTGAAGGGAGCTTTGTATGGATGACCGGAAATTCTTATTTAAGTTTGAGCTGACCTAATCTTGGGAAGAGATACAAAGCAAAAGAACCAACATATTGTGACAGCAAAATTGTATGTATTTGTGTGTTAGTGGACGAAGGGTACAAAATAAAAATTTCAACTTCCAGCTTGCTTCGGAGCAATATTTTGCAAAATAAATGAAGTAAAGTAGGGGCACTTAGCTTCTTGCGGAGGAATACACGAAAAGAAAGAGAACAAAAACTCCTTTAAAAAATTGCTTCGGAATCCTTTCCCTTGGCCCTTGGGATCCCTCGTGCCCTCCCTTCTCTCTTCTTTGTTCTTCCTCACCATGCGGCTGTGAATCTTTCCAAGAGGTGGGCGCCAAACTGTTGGTGTAAACGGGGACTGAAGGGGGCACCAACACCACAGTACTCTTCTCATCCGAAGGGCCCCTTCGGAGGACTACTTCTTCCTCCATACTGCTACCTCTACTACTACCGCAGCTATCTCTTCTACTTCTATTACTACTGTGCGGAAAATAAAGAACAATACCTTGGAATTCTCTCCCCATTCAATGCTTGTCCCATCAATTAGAATGACCCTCCTATATATAGGGATGGGGGTAGTTGGCAATTTCCCCCAAGCCACTGGTGGTTATTTTCTACCGAGCCCCTGGCGGACGTGATATTTACAAGAATCCCCTCAAGCTCATACAAAGGCCCGTTAACCCCTACATGGGCTGGGCCATCCCCCCAACAGCGCTCTCCCCAGCGACGGCGCCATCCCTTACGGTGGCTCCTCCCCCCACGGCTGCGCCCTGCCCGGTGGTGCTGCCTTCCCGTTTCGGCCTCACCTACGCCCGGCGCACCACGGCCGCCCCATCGGTGGCTCCGCCGCAACGGCTCCCCGCCCGGCGATCTTCGGCGCACCTACCGCGCCGCCACCCGCCCACGGCGTCTCGCCCGCCTCGCGCTCGGCTCCCTCGCCGTCTGCTGGTACCCCCGCTCCACCATCACCGACCCCCTCCCCTGTTCCCGTGCCGTCGGTTGCGAACCAGCACTCCATGCGGACTCGCGGCAAGCGCGGCATCCGTATGCCCGCTCTCTTCCCCGCACTTACCGGGCTGCTCTTGCTGACCCGAACTGGCGCGCGGCCATGGAGGCCGAGTACTCTTCCCTCCTCGCCAACAACACCTGGGACCTTCCCCGACCACCTCGTGCTAATGTGGTCACAGGCAAATCGATTTTTAAATACAAATTCAAGGCTGATGGCTCCCTGAAGCGATACAAGGCTCGATGGGTTCTTCGTGGCTTCACCCAGCGCTCCAGCGTTGACTCCGCTGAGACCTTCAGTCCCGTTGTGAAACCGGCAACCGTCCGGACTGTGCTATCTCTGGCTCTCTCGCGTTCTTGGCCCATTCATCAACTGGATGTCAACAACGCCTTCCTCTAAGGTACTCTGTCGGAAACTGTGTACTGTGCACAACCTGCTGGATTTGAGGATTCCACTTGCCCGGATTTTGTCTGTCGCCTCAACCGGTCCCTTTATGGCCTGAAGCAGGCTCCACGTGTGTGGTACATCAGATTTGCCTCATTTCTTCTGAAGCTCGGTTTTATTGAGGTAAAGACAGATTCTTCTCTGTTTATTTATCGCTCAGGAGCAGACACAGTTTACCTCCTGTTGTATGTTGACATTGTCCTCACGGCATCCTCTTCCACCCTGCTTCAGCGGATCATTAGTGCACTCCAGCATGAGTTCTCTTTGAAAATCTCGGTCAGCTGCATCACTTTCTTGGAATGCATGTTCAGCACACTCCCTCTGGACTCTTTCTCTCCCAGCTACAGTATATGCTAGAAATACTTGATCGTGCCGGGATGACGGACTACAAGTCTTGCACTACTCTCGTTGATCTGAATCCGTAGCTCCCTGCTTATGATGACCCAGTGCCTGATCCAACTGACTTCCGCAGCCTTGCTGGTGCATTACAGATTTGTCTGCACATGCATGACCCAAGGGAACCTCACCTGGCAGCCTAAAAGCGCATCCTGCGCTATGTTCGTGGCACCCTTCATATGGGCCTGCTCATTCGCCCTTCTTCTCAGCATGAACTGGTTGTCTACTCTGACGCGGATTGGGCTGGCTGTCCTGACCCTCGCCACTCGACCTCTAGCTATGCTGTTTTTCTTGGTGACAGCCTCATTTCCTGGTCTTCCAAGCGCCAGAACGCAGTTTCCCGCTCCAGTGCTGAAGCCAAATATAGGGCTGTCGCCAATGCTGTTGCTGAAGCCACCTGGTTACGGCAGTTACTGACTGAGCTTCACACTCCCTTACGCAAAGACAACTCTTGTGTATTGTGACAATGTTAGCGCCATCTACATGTCCAAGAATCCGGTTCAGCATCAACGCACCAAACATGTGGAGATTGATCTCCACTTCGTCCGGGAACGAGTTGCTCTTGGTGATGTCCGTATTCTTCACGTCCCAACGACTTCTCAGTTTGCTGACATTTTCACAAAGGAGCTGCCCACCTCCGTTTTTACTGAGTTTCGCTCCAGTCTTAATGTCTGGGCACCAGACGATTTGACTGCGGGGGTGTGTTAGACTGCACTTATGTCTCCCTAGTACCTATGCACTTGCTTAGTATCCTGCGCAGTCTGCTTAGTATTATGTGTTAATTGCTTGGTATCCTGTGCTAGTTATGAGGCTTAATCCTCCTAGTTCTTGTGTTCACACTGTGAAACTCTTTGGCTTCTCAGCCTATATTTATTTGTAACCTCTCTGTAATCCCATCATCTATCAATATACAGAAGCTTACAATCAGGCTTTCTTATTTTTGTTTGGTACCTTAACTTGTTTACTATCTGAGAATTTTCATTTGTTTGCTGACTTGATTGCCAGTCCTTGTATTCTTTACCTGATGATGTCTGAATATCAGATGGTTAAAACCATTGTTGGATTTCTGTTTAGCATTATTTTATTATTGCTGTTGATCTAATATGTTGTATGACTGCCCTGTTCGCTTGGCTTATCAGCCACCAGCCAGCAGTACTTTTCTCTCAGAACAAACCAGCCATCAACAACCATCCAGCAGTACTTTTCTCTCAGAACAAACCAGCCATCAACAACCATCCAGCAGTACTTTTCTCTCAGAACAAACCAGCACCAGCCATCAGCCACCAGCCAAACGAACAGGCTGGACAACTGGCACTTACTTTTTGCAATCGTGTATGACGTAGATATCATGAGTGCCACTTATTTGCATATTCATACATGGCAAATGATTTATTTGCTCCTCTGACCTTCTGAAATCATGTATAACTGTCATGCTCCGAATGTATTCTTATGCTAGCTATTGTGAGATTGTGAGTTCATCTTGAGATGTTTTTGTTTCATTTCATTACTCCAGGCACACAAGAGTGCCAGTTTTATGTGGTCTCCAATGGCCGACCATAAGCAATAACTTGTATTGTATATTCTAACAGAATTATGGGGAGATAGCTTTTTAGGAAGTGGTCTGTGAGAGTGTTGGTGTGTGTGGTGGGTGTGTGTTTTGTTGGTGTTGTGTGAGTCTATGTATGACTCTCATTCTTTTTCTATAAACACAATGATACACAGCTCTCCGGTGTTGTCCAAGGGAAAAAAGTGGATCCTCTGAAGTACTGCTGCATCTGAGTCCTTAACGTGTGGGTCCAGCACCACTCGTCAATGAGCCAAACTACAGAGGTGTCCCGTAGCTTTTGAGGCATATATACCCATTGCTTTATCATTATTTGTTATATTAGTGTTAGTGTATATGTGTGAGTGGCCCATGGCTTGTGTATAGCCCATATAGAGGCCCATGTATAGCTAACTATATACCCACCCTTTTAGGGTTGGAGGAATACACACAAGAATAATTTCCTTCTACATGGTATCAGACTGGTTCTTCTTCCTCTCCCGTGGCTGGCCGGACGCAGCTGCCTCCCCTCTTCTCCTTCCTTCCCACGCCTGCATGCCCCTCCCCTCCTCCTCCGGGTCCGCTGTGCCTCCCGCCGCCGCCCCATGCGCGCACGGCCGGCTGCGGGCGCGGACGCGGCCCCGGCGCACACGCGCGGCGCGGACCCAAGCGCGGCCCACGCGCGCGCGCGCCGGCGCGAGTGCGACCGCGCGGGCACGGGTGCGGCCCCGACGCGCGCGCCCTTCTCCGCTTCACTCGGCTCCGCCTCTTTCTCGTCGGATTGTTGCCAATCTTGGAGTTCCCCTGCGCGCGCCCCTTCACGCCAAAGTGCTAGAGCTGCGCGGCGGCTCTGGCTGCCGGCCGGCGCGCCGGCCGCCGCCGCCACCGATGCGGCCCCGCACGGGCGCGGCCCCTGTCGTGCACGCGCAGCAGGCGCCCCATCCTTTGCTCCCCCTTCGGCCGCTGCCGCATCTGCTGTTGTAGGGTATCCTGGTGCGGTGCCCCTCACGCTGCCTCTCCCGGCGGGGGCTGCTATTGGCGTGGGTGGACCAATTCGCCCCGCCCGCCGCCGACATAGCTGCCTGGCCTCCTCTCCCTACGACACCACATGCGTCAGAGCCGAGCCTCGGCGCCCCTGCTGGCCTCGTGCCCCCTCGCGCGGGCGCCGCAGCCACCGCGGCCCCTCCTGGTGTCGTCGCTCCTCCTATGGCTCGCGGTGCAGCCTGCTCGTGGCACCTTCCTGTGGTCGCCGGCGCTCCTGCTCTCTACATCGCCCCTTCTCTCTATGGCGCCTCTACTACCTTCGGCATCTCGGCTCCCTCTCGCGCGACCAGTGCATTGCCTGCTGCGGGCCTGCTTCGTCATTCCACATCTGCACCTCCTTGCTCCTGTCGATGTGCCTTGGCCATTCTTCAGCAGCTCACGGCCAGGACACATCGCGATGCACCCTCCTGGCCAGCCGACGGCCATGTTCGCTGGCACCGCTTCCCAGTGTTGGATTCCACCCACCCCGCCTACGCCTACCAGATGGATCCCAGCTCCGCTGGCACTGGCTCTCAGTGCCCTAGGGCCGGCACCCCTTGTTGGCACAGTCGGCAGCGACTAGATTGCCGACTCGGGGGCTTCCTTCCACACCACACCTGACGTTGGTGCCCTCTTCCGTCTACCCCCCACACCCCTCCTACCCTTCTTCTGTCATGGTGATGGGACGTGTCTTCCTGTCACCTCTGTGGGCTCTGCTTCCGGTCCCTTTCGTCTCTCCAACATCCTTGTTGCTCCTAAGATAGTTCACCCTCTTCTTTCCATTCGCCAATTCACCACCGAAAACTCGTGTTCTGTCGATTTTGACCCCTCTGGGCTTACTGTCATGGATTTGGCTTCCCGACGTCCTCTTCTTAGATGTGACTATACGGAGCCCCTATACACCCTCCGTCTCCCTACTTCCGTTGCTCACACTCTGTGTCCACTGCTTTCGCCACGACTCCTACTACTTGGCACCGCCGGCTTGGTCACCCCGGTCGCAACGCTTTGGCTCAGCTCAGTCACAGTGCCCCTCTTCCTTGCACTCGGCCGTCTGATGAGCATCTCTGCCATGCGTGCCAGTTGGGTCGTCATGTTCGACTTCCTCTTTCTTCCTTCTCTTCGCGCGCGACGCATGCCTTTGATCTTGTTCACAGTGATTTGTGGACTTCTCCAGTTTCTAGTATTTCTGGCTGCAAGTACTATCTGATCGTGGTCGATGATTTCTCTCACTACTCTTGAACTTCCCCCTTGCGTGCCAAGTCTGAGACGTGTCCACGCAGTTCGGCCTTACCATCAAGGCCGTCCAGTGTGACAACGGGCGTGAGTTCGACAATCAGACTTCTCATTCCTTTTTCCCTCTCGAGGTGTCCAGCTCCGCATGTCTTGTCCTTGTACCTCAACCTAGAACAGCAAGGCTGAGCGCATGATTCGGACCATGAACGATGTCATGTGCACCCTCCTGATCCAGGCGTCTCTGCCTCCGCGCTTCTAGGTTGAATGTCTCAACACTTCCACCTACTTGATTAGCCACCTTCCTTCTACTGGCCCCCCAGCTCCCACCCCTCACCAGGCTCTCTTTGGTACTCCTCCCAGCTAAGACCACCTCCGTGTCTTTGGTTGTGCCTGTTACCTAACATCACCGCCACTGCTCCTCACAAGCTGACGCCTCGCTCGACACGTTGCGTTTTCCCTGGTTACTCTCCTTACCACAAGGGGTATTGATGCTTCGACCTCACCTCTTGCCGCGTCCTTATCTCTCGACACGTGTTCGACGAGTTGGATTTCCCCTACTCCACCTCTTCTATAGCTTCTCCATACCCTGAGCTAGCGTCTCTGTTTCCTGACCCGGTAGTTAAGCCACATCTCTCTGTCTTTCCCTTTCCCGTCAGTTTCTCCGGTGCACCACCGTATCCGATGCCCTCTGTCGCGCCACACGCGGCCCCGGCACCCTCTGCCGCGGCACGCGCGGCCCTGACACCCTCTGTTGTGCCACGAGCTGCCCTGGTGCCCTCGCGCGCCACACGCAGCCCCAGTGTCCCGTCCCGCACCACGCGCGGCCTCGGTACCCCCTGCACACTACGCTGAGCCGATGCAGGTGTACAGGCGTCGTACGGTGCTGGCACTGACACAGGCTCCTCTAGCTCTGGCCCCAGAGGTGTTCGTGGACTATGTGCCTCCTCTGCACACTGCCTATGAGCGCAGCTCGACGGCTCCGCCCCCACCACCACCTGCATCAGAGCTGTCGCCACCCCCTCCACCAGCGTCACCGGAGCTGTATCCGCCTCCTCCACGGGCACCCACACCGCCTCCACCACGCCGCTTTCGGGTGGAGCCGGTCGTGTACCACCCGCTGGTCATCCATCGGGATCCTCGTCACACCCATCCCATGGTGACCCGGCAGGCGGTCGGGGTTCTTTGGCCGTGAGCTCTCTCCGCCACCGAGGGGGAGCCGCGACTCTCTCCGATCCCAACGTCGCTTCGTGGGGCTCTGGCAGATCCGAACTGGCGTCGTGCGATGGAATAGGAGTATGGAGCTCTTGCCATGTGGTGACCGGCAAGTGGATTTGGACGATCAAGCGTCGGGTTGATGGTACGTTGGAGCGCTATAAGGTGCATTGGGTTCTTTGGGGCTGCTCTCAGCGATCTAGTCTGGATTATGATGAGATTTTCAGTCCAGTAGTGAAGCCTGCTATAGTGCGTACTGTTCTCTCTTTGGCTCTCTCTTGAGGCCTGTACACCAGCTTGATGTCAAGAATGCATTTCTCCATGGCACTTTGATCAAGACAATCTACTGCAACCAGCCAACAGGTTTTGTGGATTCTAGTCGTCCGGCGTTAGTCTGCCGGCTGAACAAGTCTCTATGGTATGAAGCAGGCTCCTCAGGCATGGTACTCTCGGTTCGCCTCTTTTCTTGCTGCCACTTGGGTTTGTTGAGGCCAAGTCAGATACTTCACTATTCATAGATCACCATGTTGATGGAGTTGCCTACCTCCTCTACGTTGATGACATTGTGCTGACTGCCTCTAGTCTACAGCTGCTCCAGCGGATTATCTCCTCTCTTCGGCAGGAGTTTGCCATGAAGGATCTGGGCAAGCTTCACCACTTCTTGGGCCTCAAGGTTGGTCTTCTCCTTCACCAGCGTCATTATGCCCTTGATATTCTGGAGCGTGCCGGGATGACTGATTGCAAGTGGGATGACTGATTGCAAGCCTTGCTCCACTCATGTTGACATTCAGGCAAAGCTGATTGCTACTCTGGGTGATCCTGTGGCTGATCCTACTGCCTATTGGAGTCTTGCTGGAGCCTTACAATACCTCACTTTCATCAGGACGGACCTCACCTACGCTGTCCAGCAGATCTGTCTCCATATGCATGATCCTCGGGAGTCCCATCTTGCTCCGCTGAAGCGCCTTCGTCGCTACGTCCGAGGCACGGTCGACTTCGGCTTGGTCCTCCACCGGTCTCCTTCTGTTGAGCTGGTCGTCAACACTGACGCTGACTGGGCGGGGTGCCCGGACACGCGCCGCTCTACCTCAGGTTATGCCGCCTTCCTCGGTAGCAACCTGATGTCCTAGTTGTCTAAGCGACGGCAGGTTGTCTCCCGCTCGAGTGCTGAGGCGGAGTACCGGGCTGTTGCTAACGGCATGGCTGAGGCGTCTTGGCTCCAACAGCTCTTGGTTGAGCTTCACAGCCCGCTCGCCAAGAGCACGCTCGTCTACTGTGACAACGTCAACGTTGTGTACCTCTCCACCAATCCGGTTCAACATCAGCGGACGAAGCATGTGGAGATTGACTTGCATTTCGTTCGTGACGGGGTGGCTATCGGCGATGTTCGGGTTCTCCATGTACCGACCACCTCCCAGTTTGTTGATATCTTCACTAAGTGTCTTCCCTCCTTGACCTTCGCGAAGTTTTGGTCCAGCCTCAATGTAGCTAGTGGCTAGCTGTGGCTGCGGGGGGCCTTGTGTGCGAGTTTCTTTCTTTGTTGGCCACTCTTGTACACCGCTGCGCCGGTAGTCCAGACTGGGGGGGATCTAGTGTATATGTGTGAGAGGCCCATATGGCCTGTGTATGCCCATATAGAGGCCCATGTATAGCTAACTATATAGGGTTTATTTGATATATGCCATTACAACTTTCGTGTTTCGGAGATATGCCATTACAATTTCTTACTTTCTTTAGATCTGCCATTTTGTACGTATTTGATGCCCTTGGACCCATTTGCAGGCACTGATATTTTCGTATGGACAAGAATGCCCCTCCTACATCTCTACTCTTCACTCACCGACTCGTGGTTCTCATGTGTCATCCCCTTCCTCTTTCCCTTCTTCCCCATATCTTTCTTCATTCATCTTGCAGCTCCACCTGTTCATGGCGCCGCCGTGGCCGTGCTCAAGCTCTGGCGGATGAGTGCGAGCTCCAGCGTTGGCGGCTCCATGGCCTTATTCCTCATTCACTCCCCAATTGCTACGACCATGAAAGAAAGAGGCGCGGGATCCGTCGACCTCGGGCATGGTGGCGTCGTCGGCTCCATGGCGCAAGTGTGGAAGGATGAGGGAAGGGGAGATGAAGCTCCACCGCGGCCTCGCTCGGAACTCCAGGGCGGAGAGCTCATGCGGCGGCGAGCCTTCTGTGTGTGGATCCGGGATCTCGTCTGATGCGCACACGTGTGCAGATTACACAAGAGCGACTTTTGTGGCCCGATCTTCTCGAAGGATCCTCACACTAACTTGATAAATATCGTTGCGGGACCTGACGACGAGGCTGCACACCACGAGATCTTGCACACACGACGAACAACCGAGACAATCGCCCTTCCACGTACCGATGAAGCCAGCCCACGCAATCACGCCGTATAGACGTGAAGGCACAAACTGGGTGAACCGCAGTTCGGTGTTCTACAACTCCCTCAGGAATCGAAAGAACAAGTCCGCAAGTCTCTCAAGGCTCACGTTGAAGAACTCAAAGAGTTTGTATTTCTGAAATGGCAGCCAAAAAGATCCCCACGTCCATCTATTACATGGATACATATAGCACTAGTGGTGTTTTCAGTTTGGATAAAATAAATGGGAACATGCAGCGGGAAGTTGTAGCACTCCTTTTATTAATAGCCTGGCCTAATGGAACTCTTTGGATGGTTGATAAGTATGCAGCATGCAGCATGCTTGCACGCATGTGAACATCAATTTGGTGGCTGACTGCTTTCCTAACTCACGAATTAATTTGCTTTGCACATCCACAACTGATCTGCATGGTAGCCGAATGGTTCTCCATCTCTCTTTATTCTCACTAGCACAGCACGTCCAAGCATTCAGATCCTGCAATTTAAATATAGCGCGCAATATAATATTTTTAATACAAAATAGTATTTGATATTTAGGGATAGCTTTCACCTATCATTATTCTTCTAAGATTCGCACTTCAATATCAGCATATCACACAGAGGTGATCATCACAATGTGGGAAGACAAAAAACCATCATCGTCCCATGCACTTGAGTACACGCCATCATTCCTATTAATGTTCAAACAACAATTTGAAAGCATTACCTGATCTGAGTTATTGTGATTAATTAAAATAAGGCTAGCATGCACCTGAGATTGAATTTTCTTCTCTAGTTGTTTAGCTCTCATTCTTGTAACTGGACCGACAATATTTGTTGCATCGCTATCCTTTATAATATTAGTGTCAATGCTAGGGGTGTCCACATCATCGTCCATGGCAAGATCCTGAAGCTCGGCGAGGTGTCCGCCGCCTCTGACGAGCCAGGTGTGGTGCCTCGGGATGGATGGCTTCTTGCGCCGGCGATATCTCTCGTGCGTGATGTCGTCCGCCGGCGAGGCCTCGAAGCGGACGAAGAGCTCGACCGTGGGATGAGGTTGCGGTGCATGAGCACGACGCCCTTGCTCCGGCCGCCCGTCCCCGAACTCGAAGCAGCAACAGCGCGCGGAACGGCGCGAACTCGAAGCCGCCGCCGTCGAGGGGACTTAAGGTCCCGGGCAGGAGGACGACCTGAAGAACTGGAATGGATGGAAGGATCGGGGAAGAAGGGAAAGAGGAAGGGGATGACACATGTGTCCCACGAGTCAGTGAGTGAAGAGTAGAGATGTAGGAGGGGCATTCTTGTCCATACGAAAATATCAGTGCCTACAAATGGGTCCAAGGGCATCAAATACATACAAAATGGCAGATCGCAAGGAAGTAAGAAATTGTAATGGCATCTTTCCGAATACGCGAATTGTAATGGCATATCTCCGAAACGCGAAAATTGTAATGGCATATATTAAATAAACCCAACTCTATACCCACCCTTCTAGGGTTGGAGGAATACACACGGGAATAATTTCCTTCTACAATTAGCACTGATCTTGAGTAACAAGCATGGTTCTTACTGCGGTAAGGTGAGGCGTGGTGACCCACCCTCTTCTAGACACTTGGGCGACCCTCTTCCAGACGCTTGGGCGAGTATGGCGCGCGGCGCGGCGGCGCCATACACATACCTTAACCTAGTTGGAGTGACAGAAACACACCTTTGTGCTGCAAGTTTTAGAGGCCGTGTGGTAGACATCCTCACAGATCTCAATGGCACAAATCAATAAACTAACCAAAGTTTAGGTAAATGTTGGGGCATCAGCACACATTCTCACAAAATTACAAGAGTATATAGCAGCTAGACACTGTGTGCTCAGACTTAAAGAAGCAGAGGGCAGAACAATGCCAAGCACAAGCAAAGATGAGCCGACGAAGTTTGCACCTATCAGAGGAGAGGGGAGCAGAGGTGCTAGCGCAGTCAGTATGCATAGATGGGAGCAGAGGATGGAATTGGAGAGGAACACCCACACATACCAGACTACCGTGACGGCAGGATGGATTTCAGGAGGGGGTAGGTAGGGAGACGGAGTAGAAGGGGACGTCAGCGGCGCGAATCGACTGAGTGGAGGTTGGAGGAGCGGATCAGCGGCGCAAATTGATGGAGCGAATCATGGTGCAAATCGATGGAGGCCGTGGATGTGGAGCAGCAGAAGGGGGTGGGAGTGGCTGGATGGAGTGGCGTGCTGCCTGATTCAGGTGCTGCCACCGCCCTCTTCCCTTCCCATCTCACCTCTCTTTCCCTTCCAATCTCTCAATTGGCATGCTGCAGGGATGGGTTGCAGGGTATAGGCGGGCAATTTCCCACACTTGCGTCTCTGCCTCTCTTTACCTGCGCGCGCATCGTACCACAACCTTTTTCCTCACGTGCGCTGCCAATTTTCGCTCCTGCAGCGTCCACTGACGACTAGGCAATACCTTTTTGGTGTGAGGTGACACCGTATGTGGATAAGTCGTGGCAGATGGGACTTCACGGTTCAGAAACCACTCGGACGCCTAGTCGACGACGGCGACGCCATAAGAACCATGATAATTGGTCTACATTTATGAATTTAGCAATATTTCATGTTGGTGGGAGGGTTAAAGGTTTCCCTTTTTCTATTATAGAATAATATATATGTTTTTATGAGCAAATCGACATGTATTTCCGGCTTTGCACTATAATGTAGAAATATAATGTAGAAAATCATGATGATACAACTTCATACGCAGAATCGTCAAAGCTATGTAGAGCTGCCAGATAACAATAAAGTTCCCATTGCTAAGACATTAGCCCCACGGTCATCTGGGAGGGGCCGAGGACCAGAAGTAAGGTTTCAGCCAAAAGATGTTAATACAGTATCTACAGTTGCAAGGGAACAGGAGTGCAATATTCCAGATACATTGAAGACCTTCTATATACGATTTGTTAGGCTCAATGGAATTCTTTTCACAAGGACCAGGTACACTCCAGTCCCTTACATGATTGAACTTATTATTCTTCAATCCTGTTACCCTTTGTTCAAACCTACCTAATTAATGATTCCTCTTTATTTTCTCCTTTCCCACAGTTTGGAAACATTTGGGGGGCTGTTTTCTTCAGTCAGCAATGATTTGCAGATTCTTCTTTCTTGTGGTCCTGAGGAGGAACTTAATTTCGGTTCTGATGCGGCACAGAATGCATTATCTGTTGTTAGACTTATCGCCATCCTTATATTCACAGTACACAATGTAAAGAACGAACCCGATAGCCAGTCATATGCTGAAATTGGGCAACACAGAGTACTGTTTCAAAGTGCATTTACAGCTGCTTTTAAGTTTGTTGGACGAATTCTCAGAAGGTGTTCAGAGCTTCGGGATGTTGCATCAAGTTTCTATCTGCCAGCCATTCTAGTCTACATCGAATGGTTGGCATCCCATCCAGAATTGTCTGTTGACTCGGAGATGGAGGAAAATCTTGCAAATGCCCGATCTTTCTTCTGGAGCCAGTGTATTGCATTTATGAATAAGCTTGTCCTCACAAACCTTTCAGCTATTGGTGATGAAGATGAGGCTTGCTTTTCTAATATGAACATTTATGAGGAGGGTGAAACTGGCAACAGGCTTGCCCTTTGGGAAGATGTTGAATTGAGAGGTTTTTGGCCATTAGTTCCTGCACATGTCGTTTTGGATTTCTCAAGCAAACATGCATTTGGAAATGTTGGAAGCACCAAGGAGAAGAAAGCACGGATCCAACGGATTTTTGCTGCAGGGAAGTCACTGCTCAACTTTGTTCAGATTGATCATTTGAGGATATATTTTGATCCATCTTCTAAGAAATTTGTTATGGCCAAGAAACCTCCTGTTTCTGAAGTTAATGCCCCTCTACAGGAATTTCCTGATGCTCTTAAAGCAAACGCAATTGAAATGGAGCATGAAGCTGCTAGAAGATTTGATTTAGTTTCTGGTATGAGTGCAATTCAGTCAAAAGTGCAGTTGTGTCCTGAAGGAGATGATGAAGAAGAAATTGTTTTCAAGCCTATTGCTTCTGAGAAGTTTCCAAAAGCTCCTTCAGACCTGTCAGTGTCTGCTGCTGATGGGCCGACCAATGCTAATTTAGTGTCTGTTCAGAGCACTGCATCAATATCTGCAGCTGGTAATTATAACAACACTGCATCTGTATTAGTTGCTAGTAATTATAACATTAACCAGTCACTTCCCATGTCTTCGATTGGTTGGGCTGTCAATGGTGAGCAAAAGGTGATTCGTAGTGCTCCTTCAAGATTTGAACTCATGCAGCCTGTTTTGGTGCCTGCTTCCAGCTTGACAAGCAATGGTTCACAGGATGTTGGTCCTCAGAACACAGTTTCAGCTTTCCCAGATGTTGCCTCTGACCTGCGGGTATCTGCCTCAATGGTTCCACATTTCAATAGATCTGATTATTCGAAATTGGTCAGTGAACAAGAAATGCTCTTGATAAATGGATTGAAGAATATCAACTTAACTGGAAATCGTTACCTGGGGCAGAGATTGCAGGCTGGATTGAGTGGTTTACAGTCTATGCAGTATCCACCTCAGATACCTGTTGAATCTGGCGGTAACATTACAAATTTGATGCATAATCAGATGAAACTAACTGGAGAGACCATCCCCTCTACATTTGATTCAGTTGTACCTTCAATACCACCATCCGGTGGCGTTCCGCTCAAATTCACAGAAACACCAGTAGCTGCTTTAAAGAATAACCCTGTTAGTCTTACGTCAAAGCCTGTTGGACCACCTCCAGGATTTCATCATGTTACCCCTAAGCGTCAAGATGATTCTATTTCAATTGAAAAACTACAGAGCCCACAGGTTGATGATTACAACTGGTTGGATGGCTACCACCAATCAATGGATCATGTTCATGATTTGGGAGCTGTTTATCCTGGTGTGAATGCAAGTAGCACTGCATTCACAACTACATCCCCCTTTCCTGGAAAACAGGTCTCTGGGATGCACCCGCAAAGGGCCATTGAGCAGACATGGCAAGATTTCCACCTTTTTGAGCCTGCGAAACAGAATATGTTTGAAAATTGCCCGCAAATAAATCAGCAAAGTGGTCAAATGGCTGAACAAGAGCTGACAAATTCTATCTGGTCGAACAGTTACCATGTGTGACTCAGTACTTTGTAACAGAATGATTGCTGGTAAGATCCCTCCTTCCGGTTGTCAAATGGTGATTACAATGTTTTTGTATTTGTTATAGTGTGTGGTCTTTTAATATTCTATTTTTTTGGTGCAAAATTTGCTTCACATATCTGAAGATGTTACCGTTCTCACTAGTGTTTTGTTGCGTTTCATTGATTTTGTAGGAGTTGCTGGGGATTGTTGGATGAAGTGGCACAGCTTGACCCCCTATTGAGTTCGGCCCATACATGCAGCCCTCTAATAGTGTTAATTTCTTTTGAGAATGGTATTCTTTGAAGCATGGCAATGGCTGCTGTTAGGTTCGGTAAGTTTTGATGCCTCACTTCTATGCAGTCATTGTATTTGGATGTGCATGCTTTTAATTGATATTTCCTTTTTTGAGATACAATGGTAGATGGCTTATATCATAAAATTGTTGAAATTTACTTCCATCAGTTGTTTTATTTTGTTAATTGCTATTAGATGCAACTCTAATATGCACCATGATGTTTTCAATCAATTTACCTTGAGTGCCAAAATGAGTTTGTATATTGCTATTATATTTGCTATTGGAAGAAATAAATCATTCCATTATATTGTTGTTATCAACAGTTTCTGTGGCATCATATACCTGAAATTGTATCTAATTGTATGAGCTTAGTGACATTTTAGGGTTTGTTTGGGGGCTTGTTTTTGTTAGTTATAAATGATTATTTTATCTTCCAGTAGTTTATCATTTGCAAAACACATCAGATGCATCATTTGCAAAACACATAAGATGCACCCCTTTGATTTTATATATTTTGGGTGTGGTTGTATAAGAGTGATTATATTGGACAAACTTCTATTTCTAATCTCTTACCTTTTCTCTTTAGTATGTGGTACAAAGGAGATGGTTAAGAAAGTGACTGCATTACTTATGAGAATTGGAGCATCATTTGGTAAGGTATACCAGAAAGAAGCAAGACAAATGTGATTCTAAAATGACTTGTATCATTAATTCATTATATTTAATGAGTAGATCATAGTGTTAAAGGACTTCTTGCAATTGGATGAAATACTGTATTGACCCAGATGGGGGTGGTGGCTTTAATGTTTGAGATTTTTCTGAGACAATCATTTTTTACGAGGAGACTTACATATGCATTTTGCATTCATTGTTGCAAGTTGGAACTTGCAAATTCGGTCAGTGTGTGTTTTTATTGTTTGGTAGCTAGATAAGTTGTCTCTGTGGAACCTTATAATTATGGTTTTGCTAATTTCTTTTATAGATCAAATGTCCAAGTGCTTGGGATGTTTTCATGTCATGCTTATACATTGTTTGGTTGGTTTGCAATTTACAGGGATTGCCATTGTCTTTGGGCCAAAGTAGGAGTGGATTGGTGGAAGATGATTGGTCTGTTTGGTAGCCTGATGGTGTTGAATTATAAGAGGTCTTAAATGCACAGACACAAAGGTTTGATGAAACAGACCCGAATCCAGTGACTATAGGCACTCTGCATGTACCTTGCTTGGTCTCTCATTGGATAAGTTAGCTATGACAAGAATGGCGAGTGGATGGTTGTTGGACCGACTAAAAGGCCATCAAGTGTGGACTATATGCCATCTATCAATCAACAAGTAAATGTTTCAAGGAACCAAGGAACTAGCATGTCTCCTGTCGTTTCTGAAGTATGAATACTGTCTTTTTATGCTCTGTTCCGTTTGGAAACAATGTGTCGGTCGCAGTTGTTGCAAGTTGCGATTAAGCATTTGGAACAGTTTGTCATGGTTATCGTGTGGGATCTATATATTCACTGAACTATAAACCCTCTGTATTACATAAATTGTCCTGATTTTTGACTAAATAAATGGTTTCAGATTATCTTTGTCAAATTGCTGTCTGTGTTACCATGACTTTGGAGAGCGATGCCCTGTACTCAGTTTTCAAGAGTTTTGAAATACACTTTTTCTTTAAAAAGAAGAACTGTACACCGAGTTTTATTCAAACACTTCAAGTTTACTTGCATTGTCTCATTTAATCTGTACTACCATAGATGCATGTGCGACACACATTATTTGAAAAAACTAATCAGATTTCGTAGGAAGTTCAAAAATACTCTCTTCATGGCATATATAGTTACGTTTAGATTTTTTTTTTGAAAATCAAACAAATTATGTGCGAATAAAATGACTAATAACATAATAGTTGATTAGACATGAAACAAACTATTATAATATATCTATTATAATATGTAACATTTTCTTTTTGAAGTTAATTATGTTTAGAGATATTGTTGATCAAAGTTATAATGATTTGTGAAAAGGGTCCGGAGAAGAACAAAAGATGAAGGACCCTAAGGACATCTTCGGTGTATATGAACACACTTGGCTGGGTTTGAAATGAGTACTCCCTCCGATTTGGTAAATGGTAATGCTTCCCTCTGAGTGTCCGGAGCCTCCGGACGAGCAAAAACAGATTAGAGAGGGTGGAAGGGCCTTTGTGTGGAAAGGAAAAAGGGGGAGGGAGGCTGTTGATGTAAGTTGGGACCGAAGGGTACACCACGCTCCTTCTCCTCCGAGGACTGCTCCTACTTCTTTCATTA
The DNA here is from genome assembly GCA_947561735.1 of Cenchrus americanus. Classification (NCBI taxonomy): domain Eukaryota; kingdom Viridiplantae; phylum Streptophyta; class Magnoliopsida; order Poales; family Poaceae; genus Cenchrus; species Cenchrus americanus. The sequence goes on from OX387241.1 coordinate 124,340,731, forward strand.
TCACTAGCTTTACTTCTACATCTACTACTACAAAGCAGAAAGTAAAGAAGACAACAGTAACTTACTACTTCGGAGTTCTCCACAATTTTATATTTGTCTCATCAATTGCAATGACCCTCCTATATATATAGGGATGGGGGTAGTTGGCAATCCCCCCCCCCACCCAAGCCCCTGTAGGTTATTTTCTTCCGAGCCCCTGACAGATATAATATTTACAAGAAACCCCCCGAGCTCATACAAAGGCCCACTAACCCTTACATGGGCTGGGCCACTCCCCCAGCTGTAGCCCCTCAGCTACTTCGGTACAAAGCGGAGTAGCTGAATACAAATGGATTGGCCCAGACCTTCCTACACCTTCGGCCGTGAGGAACGCCCTCAAGACCCTTCGCCCGTACGCCTCACTAAAAACTCCATTCCGAAAAACCGAGTGGGAAAAACCGGAGTAGACAAAAGAGCATGTACACCTAGCGGATTTACACGCACACCGACCTTACTAATGGTCGTCTTCGGTCTCACTTCGACGGTGAAGGGCGCCTTCGGTGATGACGTCAGCTTTGTTGTTGTCACTAAGATGGCCTTTATCCTCAATGGTTCTCCTCCATTTGCTTCGGTCTTGCCTTCGGAGCCTCCATGCATTTCTCTTTTTGCTCTTGTTCTTATTTCAAAACGATGCCGATGATGATGAGCCGCCTCTTCCCCTTCTGTCACGATCACAGGCAAGACTTCATGCTTCGGGGTGACGCCGCTCATCCCGATGCCACCATAGCCCCTCTTGTCTGGTGATTGTGAAGAAGACCCTGATGTCGTACACTGCGTGCGAAGAAGTACGTGTTGATGAAAGTGAAGTCGAAGTCGACGTCGGTGAAGTAGACGACGAAGATGAGGTTGAAAGTCGAAGCCGACAAGGTAGACAACGAGACCTCGCAAGCTGGAGTCCTGTCGACATCGTGTAGTAGACGCGGAAGACGAAGTCGAAAGTCGATGTCAACCAAGTCGAAGTTTATGTTGCCAAGGTAGACGACGAAGCCCCTCGAGCCGAACACATGTCGACGAAGAGGTAGTCGAGGGAGCCCCTTGTGTCGAACCGTGTCGACGAAGCGGTAGTGGAGGGAGCCCCTTGTGTCGAACCGTGTTGACGAAGGGGTAGTGGAGGGAGCCCCTTGTGTCGAACCGTGTCGACGAAGAGGTAGATGAGGAAGCCCCTTGTGCCAGATATTCGTCGAGCTGACCCTGTCGGTGACGAAGTAAACAATATAGACGAAATCCCTAGTTTGCTGTTCAACCCTACATTTAAGGAAAATTATTTTTATTCGAGAAACTCAAAAGCTTGTTATAAAAAAAATAATCTATCTCAATTTGCATCACGCAAACAAATCCGTAGCCAATCTCAGGCCTTCAGGGCGTCTCAGATCCGAAGCCACTCTAGGTCCTTCGGTGTGTCTCAGCTCAACTCCAGTCATCACACGACCGGTCGTTTGCTTCATGCAAACGGTTGTTCGGCTATAACGGAGCCAGATACTTGCCTTTGCAAGTTCAACTTCGGTCATTACCAGACTGTTGACACTGTTTTTTTGGAAAAAACGGGTCAAAAGGATAAGGAGAAGCAGCCGATGAGAAACAAAGTACAATCGGCCGATAGTAAAAAAAGAGAAGGACGGTCAACAAGATTCGCCGATGGTCAGAGGGATTCAACCCTGACAGTGGGCTAGTGGGTCAAAGCGATCGGCCGATGGTCAACCAGAGGATTGGCCGATGGAGAGGAAGAAAGCGGTAATCAAGGAGATATGCCAGAAGGAAAGCATGGTGGAGGCGGGTCAATCTATGATTGACGACAGGTCAAAGAGTCAGTTTTAGGAAGTTTTTTGACTCCAGCGAGAGTCCTTTCTATTTTTGGTAGTTTTGGTCTTTCTTTAGATGCAAGTAAACACTGCCGTAATCGGCTAGGAGTCGGGTTGTCCTCGGAACATAAATAGCGACCCTACGTGGCTGGAAAAAGTGTACACACCAATATCAAACAAACCGCCACCGAGCAAACCCTTTAATTTACAGCATCTACTTTATTGCATCTACTTTTACAGCATCTACTTTATTGCATCTACTTTTACAGCATCTACTTTTCGGCGACTTCGCCATTGCGTTTCCCCCTTTTCTACAACGTCGTGCTTCGAGTTTGTCAGGCTACATCAACTGACCTCCGGCAAGCTTGTGAGTACCGTTTTACCGAATAACCCTAGGCTTTAACATCCTGGCGCATCGCTGAGGTTTCGTCTAGTTCTTTATTCACCCCTTATCGATATTTGTCAGGCTGTATCGGCCGATTCGTTGATACACATGTCGCTACAAGGCCATCGGTTCTCTATCCAATCCCTAATATTTTCCATTGTCAATCAACAGGTCAGATTGGCTGGCACGCCTTGCTATAGACCGGGGAGTCACGTGTGCTGCGCGCGGAGGTGACATCCTATTTTCACGTCAACACACTTTTAGCACACTTGGTGGGACCCGAAGAAATTAACAATGACGAAGAACACGAAGATTGGTCCTTCTGAGATTGACCCAGAAAACGTCCAAGCAATCACCAAGGATCAGCTGCAAGATACAGACAAAGCTGAATTCGAAGCTCATATGAAGCATTACGAAGAGCTTTGCCTGGCATCATACGGTCAGACTAAAAATGGAATCTTCAAGATGAGCTCGTTGCCCACACCTAAGCAAGTCACCTTCTTAGCCGATCCTAAATCACTTCAGGACATGATGACTAAGGCGATGCATCAGACGATGATTGATCAAGCTAAGGTTGTTGCTAATACGGTGCAAAATAGTCTGATTGAAGCACTCAACAAAGGAGCAGAAGGAGGATACCTAGGGCCTGTATATTTTCAACCAAATCGAACTCCTCCAGTGTTCCAACATGACCAATTGGCTGCTCCGCCGATTGATAATCCAACAGTAAAGGTTGTACCATCTCCACAGGCTGCTCCTGGTTCTTCATCGGATCCTAAGTCGATGCAGAATCAAAGTGTGATGGTAAAGCTAAAGACCCTACCGTCACAATGCCAGTTTAATTTAACGTCCAGGATCAGATGTTCGCAGTGCAGAATCAGCATCAAAAATATCGTGGATGAGAGATCAAGATGGAAGGCTTGCAGGATTGGGTTTACCTCGTGATCATTTTGAAATTGATATCTCAAATTTTCTTGAGCCTCAGCCTGAGGAAATACCAGAAGTGAAGTACCCACAATATTATCAAACCATGTTTGGGGGTACTCCAGGGACTGTGCACATGAATGGGGACAGAGTAGAGTTCGTCTACTTCAATCACGAGAGCAAAGCTTTCGAAAGAGTCAAGATCAGTCCAGCTTATGCTCATATGGTCATACCTACAGAAAGAAAAGCTCTTGTTCTACCTCAAAAACCAACTCCTGTTCAGCCTCAAAAATCGGCTCAGCAGATGATATTAGGGATGCCCGTGCAAACTACTCCACTATAGTAGCCGACACTAGGGATGCCTATGCAGACTGCCCCACTACAACAGTCAACACCAATGCAGCCTGTCTTGACCCCGCCTAATACAGTGGCTCATATAAGATCATCACCTCAGCAACCGATCAACCAAGTGGTGATAGGGTAGCCAATAATTCCATAGGTGGATTCTGCGCAAGTACTGCAAACGCTTCTGAATCAATTGCCTATTTTGAAGCCAGTTGAATTCGCACCAGCCATCCCCATCAGCTAATCAGTCGATCGAACAAACTCCACCAGTTGCAAATATGCAGAGTTCTTCTGGAACAGGGACATCAATGGTACCAAATCCACAGCCCAGAATCTTAGAAGAACGACCTCTAGAAACTCTAGCTGAGATGCAAGCAATTGAACAGGTATCTGCTGAGTTGAAGTCTCACATGAAGTAGGAGCTGATTGACCACTTCTCGGAGATGCTGCAGAAGCAATATGGGATAAAACCCAAACAGCAGTCCTGCATGTACAGGACACAGTATCCATCTGGCTACGATCAAATACCGTTGCCTCCAAGATTCAAGGTGCCAGACTTCACCAAGTTCTCTGGGCAAGATGAGACATCCACTATGGAACATATCACTCGATTTATCATCCACTGTGGAGAAGCAGGGAATTTTGATGCACTTAGGATACGTTTATTCTCTTCATCTCTATCGGGACCAGCATACTCATGGTTCACTTCATTGCCAGCAAACTCCATCATCAAGTGGTCCGATTTGGAACAACAGTTCCACAACTATTTCTTCTCTAGCATCCATGAGATGAAAAATTACTGATCTGACCAGACTCAAGACAAGGAACGATGAAACAATTGCTGGATTCATTCAGAGATTCAGAGAGGTAAGAAACAAGTGCTATAGTTTGAACCTGGGAGACAAAAAACTAGCTGAGTTGGCTTTCCAAGGTATTTTGCCAACCTTGAGGGAGAAATATGCATCACATGATTTGAAGAGTCTCAGCCAATTGGTCAGTTGAATGAGCCAAGAAACTGCAAAGTTCTATGAGCCTAGAAGAAACTTTCAGAAGAAGGTGTATTATGTGGATTACTCTGATTCAGAAGATGAAGACAATATGATAGGACTTGCAGAGTGGGTCAAAGGCAAGAAGATAGTGTCATGTCCCTTTGGCAAGAAAGAACCAAAGAAATTCTACTTTAATATTACAAGGCCGATAAGATATTTTATCTGCTACTTCAACAAGGGCAAATCAAGCTCTCCCAGTTTCATACCATACCATCTGCAGAAGAACTCAAAAGAATGAAGTTTTGCAAGTGGCACAATGCAACATCGCATGATACCAATGATTGCAAGATCTTCAGACAGCAGATCCAATCAGCTATTGAGTAGGGAAGGCTTAAGTTTGAGACCCCTACCAAAGCTGAAAAGCTGATGAGGATTGATCAGCACCCCTTCCCAACTAACATAGTTGAGGTGTCTAGCAAAGACACGCCACGAGTTAAGTTGCTGACATCTGATTCTACTCAAAATAAAGGAGTTGTCGATCCCAAAGTACAAGCAACCACTACTGATGTTAAAGGAAAAGGGTTGCTACTTGAAGGAGATTTGAAGCCACACTGGCCTGTCACGTCCCAGATGCTAATAAACAAATTCCAACATGGACAGGAGAAAGCAAGGGGAAGAGAAGAGTGGGCACAGTGCGATGAGGGACATTGGAGATGTCTGTTCTTCAAGTATTGCTGGGAAGCAGGGATAAAGCTGCTGACGACAGAAAATTGTTTAGAATGAAACAAGACTTACAATAATAGCGACTCATCCAAAAGGGTTTGCTTTCATTACAGAAGATTTGCAGCCGGAGATCACCGTGAATTCAGCAGTCAACGGGTCTCAGTCCACCATCGGCAGGGGGCAAGGCCAGCATCCACGATCAGCTGGGGGGCAAGGCCAGTGTTCATGATCGACTAGAAGGCCGAGTCAATGAGGAGTCAAGCAATCAGCTGGAAGAGATAGCTGATTCTCTGGTCCCTGATGAAGATATCATGTGCCGAGCTCCTAAACGTCGACGCACGTTGCAATGGGACGATGAAGGATCAAGCCAAACACGTAAGAAGCACAATCAACAATGGTGTCCAGATGGCTTGACCAAGTCCTAGAAAAGGAGAGTCATGCGCCTACGTCAACTAGAACAACAAGAAGAAGCGGAGAGACACGTGCTGGACAAGAAGGTTTGGTCTAAAGTTTGGCGCCCAAAGCCTAACGCCGATGATGGGAAGGATGACAAACCACAAGCTGACATAAACATGGTTGTCCTCCTACCAAAAGAGGTCATGGATCTAGTTGATTCGGATGTGTCCGATGAAGAACTTGGCATGGCTCAGTTAACACTGGAACCTAGACAAGCTGTCTTTGAGAAGCCATAAGACGAGAAGAGACAACATTTGAAGGCTTTGTTTCTCAAAGGATTTGTCAATGGAAAACCAGTCACCAGGATGCTTGTGGATGGAGGAGCAGCAGTCAACCTGATGTCGTACACCATGTTGTGCAAGATTGGAAAAGCTGATGAAGATTTGACCAAACCAACGTGATGTTGGTGGACTTCGAAGGCAGCGTCTCTCCAGCTCAAGGTGCAATCTTCCAACCGCTTTCTTTGTCATTAAAGGGAGGGGATCTTATAATCTACTGCTGGGTCGGGATTGGATACATGCCAACTGCTGCATACTGTCACCAATGCATCAATACATCATACAATGGATCGGAGATTCAGTGGACGTAGTCCAAGGAGAAACCTCCTTAACAGTGGCAGCTACAGAAGCACAAGGATGGACTTATGATCGAGTAAGCTACATATCTGGAAAAACATGGGATACCAAGTATCTCAAAGTGTCCGATTTTGGACTAAAGCTGGTTCAAGTAGTCGGCTCTGATGACCAGACTTAATGGATCAGTTTATTGAAGACAAAGGGAAGCTTGGGCTCGGAACCACAATAGCTGATGAATTGGTCACCCAAGTATACAAGCAGTTATGTAAGCCGATTGTCATATCTTTCCTATCGGCCGATTGAGTTTTCGAGCTATAGCTGATTGCAAATGTAATCATTTCTAGTAGAATAGCCGATATCTGTAAAGAATCGCCTTTAGTGCAAAAAATGTAAAACTGATGTACAAGGTTGATATATTCGGTTGTAGCCGATACATGTATCGCCTTCAGAACAAAATAAATACATTGTTGTCTCTTCTGTTTTGGATTACAATGATATTGCAACTCAGATCTACAGATTACATACTTTCTCAAGAGGTTACAAGGGGTGTGTTGTCCTAATTCCCAATATGATGAGGATTGAATCGATGAATGGGAGAAGAACATAGCGAAGTGGAAATAGAAGATTAAGATCTTCACCTGATTCTGCAATCTTCTGCCAGAAGGAGCCCGAGTTGATGACCAAGATGGTCGTTCCTTTGGCACGCTCTTCCTCTGATAAATGTGCAGCAGTACACCCTACCTGTTTCCTTCTCCTAAAGTCAGGTCCTCACAAGGATCCCATGGCCGATGAATGAGTTTCTCCATCGAGCTTCAGGCCTATTATAGCCCCAAATGGCAGAAGGGATAACTACAAGAGGGAATTGAAAAAGGGAAATGAAAGGCATCCGATGCAGTCAAAGCAAGAATAGTTTCCCCGTGAAAGTCTCAGACTGAACAAATGGCAGGCATGCAGTGATGCGTTTCCCAAAATTCAGGGGCTGGCTTTGAAGGTAGATTAAATAAAATATGTGACCCCACTCTGTACTCCAGAGAGGAGATTATCAGGATTCCCTTCTCTCAACATTTCCAGCAACAACGACAAGCTTTGATGCATCAATAGGATACAAGAGCTCTTTAATAAGAAACTTGTCAAGGAAGGGAAATAGTTGTGTTTTTCTGGAAGCACTCTGAAAGAGGCCTACCTCTCATTTCTAATGGAAGCTAGTCTGGTTCATAGTCAGAAGATTATGGTACTACATAAGAAGCAAGTCATATTTTTATAGCTGGGAAGTCGAACCAGATCATAAAAGAGCACCTACAAGTATGGGTGGAAATGCATCACCGGAAAATGGTGCATTAAATCCATCAAATGCCAATCAAGAGGTGGTGATTTTATTCATAAAAAGTTGATTGCATCGATTGATAGTACATCAGAATTCAAAGGAGGCTCTGGGCCTTGTCTAGCTCTACTCTAGCTTGGGCTATCACTTCACCCACATGATCCAGTTCCTGAAGGAGAGCTGTCCTCCTGGCTTCAAGAACTTCCAGCTTCTTCTCGTCGTTCGCAATCACTAGACGGAGACCACGTTCTTGTCTAGATGGGTGGTTTGGCCGATTCACACCAAAGGTGTTGATGTTCGAGACGATATTTTCCAATGTTTCACGGTTTGGAGACTGAGAAAAGAAGAAAGCATCAAGGAAAGAAATCATGAGAATGAGGAAGAGAAAGAAAAACCAACCTGATTCACAAAGGAGGAAGAAGAATTGGACGCCATTGCAAAAGAATGATAATGGGTTCAAAGGACTAAAGGGATCTAGACATCTTATAAAGACCAAGTAAAACGTTCGGTCAAAACAATAATACAGAGCGTTGGAAGTTGGCTAGTGAAGACCAATCACAGTTTAGAAAATTACAAATAAAGTTTAAACTATTCCTAAAAGATGGATGGCAATGATGAGGTCCAGACGTAGCTGATTGGCCGCCTCTATCTCCTAGCGATCAGCATCGGCCGAACCAGAGATCGGCTGCTCCTGTTCACAAAGAACTTGGGCTTGACGTGCTGCTGAGTCCCTCTGCTTTCACATGGTAGCTATGGTTCCTGGGAGGTCTACAAGCTTTTGCTCTTTAGATGCTAAGTCTTGATCAACTCTACTGAGTTCTTTCATCAGTTCGGCACAACGCCTCTTCAAGCGGTCAATGCTGTTGTCGATATCAGAGCGAGAGGAAGTCAGGAGTTCAATTATGTTGTCAATATCAGCCATGCTACTATCCAAATTCTCTCTATCCTGAGTAAGTTGCTCTTGATGCTTCCTCTCATACAGCCGATCTTGGGCTTCCTGGACTACGAGCTGTCGATTCTCGATGAAAGCGACTTGGAGCATCTAGCCCTGAATCTGGTTAGATATAGCTCTAATCGGCTTGGCACCTTGTACAAGTTGACCAATATCCTGGTTCAGCAATGGCAGCACCTCGGTCAGCTTAGCCTTCACTACATATGGGAGAATGACTGCTAATGTGCCCTGAACAGAAGGCAAGTTTGTTAGAACATGTAGGAAAAGCAAAGAATTCAAAGAAATTAGGAAGTTTGACTCTACAGCAGAACATGTTGCTCGAATCTGGGCAATTGGGTTTTCGGTCGATGATGATTTAGGGACTTCAACAATCGGCAACTCTGGTTGATCTCCGGTATCTTGCTGAAGATCATCCAAAGACTTATCATGAACCTCAGTCGAGGTCTCAACAATATCCTAGAACAAAGACAAAGAGTTAAAGGATGAGAGTAATAAAGAAACAACTAATGAAGATCTTACCTCAGTTCGTTGTTCAGTTTGAAAATCGGCTTGTTCAAGAGAACATCGAAGCTGACTAACAAGAACATCTGAGACATTGATCCTCTGGGTTTTAGGTTGTTCAATCGATGAAGTCAGGATATTATCAGTCAGATTCTCCATGACTTTATCTGGTTCAAATTGCTCAGACAGCTCAACCAAAGTATCATCAGTTGGAGCTTCTTGAATTGAAGGGGAAAAGGCAAAAAGTCAGTACCTTGAAGGCACTTGCTAATACTTTGGCCATATCAGAAGCATCGACAATCACAGTGTCAATCTTCCTCTTTGTTTTACGGGTGAGAACTTTGTTGGATCCACCCTTCCTCTTAAGAGTCGACAGAGGTAAATTATCTGAAGAAAGATTGATCTTGGGACGTTGCATGACTGAAGAAATCGGGGGAGCGTTATAGCCGATGTGCGATGCTCGTTTTGGTGGCCAATAATGGATCAGCTTGCCACTTCTGCTGAAGGCAAAAGGCTAGGTAGTTTCACTAAAAAAAGAAAATACAACAATCAAACTACAACCACTACGGGTGCATGAACTTATTACAAGATAATTTCCTCATCAGCTAATGCATGATATGCGGGGTCTAATTGCTCACAATAGATTCTTGGGGAGACACAGAAGAGGTGATCGCACCATTATGCCCACCAGATGTTAAAGAGGGAGGAAGTAAAGCTGGAAAATCTCCAGGAAGCAAGATAAATAGTGGCAGAATCAGGAACCCGATCCAAAAGGTGCTGATAACAAGTACCACTAGGAATGATCTCCCGTGGCTTAATCAAATCAGAAGAGTAAAGACCGATCGACAACTGACCAAACCCCAGCTGACGCGCACACACTGAGGGGTTGTAAAATTCGTAGGTGGCGGATTGATCCTTTCCAAAAACACAAGAAGAGAGAAGCCTCGGTTTGATGATTTCTGCAAAAACGATCCTATCTTCATCATCCTTATGGATATCATCAAAGCTGAATGTGGACTCAAAGTAAGTCTCATCATCTCTATATGCAAATCAGATAATGGATTCTGAATTGAAGCTGAGGTAAAAACTTCTAAAGTGCTCTGTTATATGAGGAGTTCTTTTGTGTCCTGCAAACACAGAGAGAACTTCTCCAAAATTCATACATCAGCACCTCATAATTGGAACACCATCTGGTTGGTCTCCCAGGAAGGTCTTGGTAAAAATATTCTGCTCCAACCTATCTCGAAGATGAAGGTTTATCCACATGTTGATGAACCACCAGGGACCTCCTGGGGTGCCTATGGGAGAATTGGTTGGCAAGCTGACCGCCACTTGGTGAAGGAGATGGTAAACCGCACCTAAGAGATATTTTCCAAGGGGGATGCAATTGCCAGGAGCCAACTGTTTAGCCACTATCTGATAATTGGCAGTGGGGCCAAAAGTTTTGCCACTGAAAATAAATTTCTCAAGCCACATGTGTTCAAAAAAGCAACATGTTCCCTGTGACCCACAGTTCCCTCTTTCTTGTGCTCAGCAATATAGCCAGACCATCCGCTTATGTTCTTGGTTTTCAGCTGGTGAGAAGTTTTATCATTACGATGGCTGAAAAGGGTATCTGAGGAGGAGATATCTAAACTAGTCAGCAGGAGTACATCGGCCAAGGTTGGAGCCATCGGCCCGTCGCAAAACAAAAAGGCGTTAAGCGCATCAGACCAGAAATAAGAGGCGGCTATCAGAAGAGATTCGTTCCGGGACATCTCAGACAAAGATAAAGTGATGCATTAACTGATTTTGTATTGCTCTCAAGATTCCTTGTTCTTCACAAAAACTCTACGGTACCAATCTCTCCATCCTTTGACATAACTTGTCCAAGACCTGAAGCAGCCATCCCAATTGGCTAGATTCAAGGATGCATGCTTGAAGGGGATTCGACCAGTTTCAAAGTTAATCATTTCAGTGGGGTCAACATCACCCATCGGGCGAAGAAAAGCAAGTTCGGGTTTGCCATGAACTGGGATGATGAGATTAGATCTAAGCTCCTGAAGAAATAAATAAAATCCGGGCTTCAGACAAAACAGGGCGGTAGCGTTTTGAGTAAACAAAAGCAAAAGAACAGAAGAAATACCAGGGGAATTAAAGAGAGAGACGCCTTCGGAGGCACAGAGGTAGAGTGAGAACCTCCGGCGGAACTTGAGGACCCCATGGGTGAGCGAAAGTTTTGGAGCTTAGGGTTCGTCGCTTGAAAGCTTTAATTTTTTGGAGCAACAATATTTAGAAAGAAAAGAGGAGTCAAGGCAGTTGTATTTATGGCCCGTAAGATTTGTTAGGATTCCTCGGCCGACTTCGAATCAAAGGGGATAACAGATTCGAGGAAATTTTGGAGCAAAAGATTATTTACTCCAAAACAAAGGGGGCATGTGTTGACACTATTTTTGGAAAACCAGGTCAAAAGGATAAGGAGAAGCAGTCGATGAGAAACAAAGTACAATCAGCCAATAGGAAAAAAGAGAAGGACGGCCAACAAGATTCGCCGATGGTCAGAGGGATTCAACTCTGACAGTGGGCCAGTGGGTCAAAGCGATTGGCCGATGGTCAACCAAAGGATCGACCGATGGAGAGGAAGAAAGCGGTAATCAAGGAGATATGCCAGAAGGAAAGTATGGTGGAGGAGGTCAATATATGATTGACGACGGGTCAAAGAGTCAGTTTTAGGAAATTTTTTGACTCCTGCGAGAGTCCTTTCTATTTTTGGTAGTTTTGGTCTTTCTTTAGACGCAAGTAAACAACGTCATAATGGGCTAGGAGTCGTGTTGTCCTCGGGACATAAATAGCGACCCTGTGTGGTCAGAAAACGTGTACACACCAATATCAAACAAACCACCTCCGGGCAAACCCTTTACTTTACAACATCTACTTTACTGCATCTACTTTTACAACATCTACTTTTCGGCGACTTTGCCATCGCATTTACCCCTTTTCTGCAATGCCGTGCTTCGAGTTCGTCGGGCTAGATCAACTGACCTTCAGCAAGCTTGTGAGTACCGTTTATCGAATATCCCTATGCTTTAACCTCTGGGCGCATCACTGAGGTTTCATCTAGTTCTTTATTCACCCCTTATCAATATTAGCTAGATCTGCAAGTTTTCGTACCAATTCTTGTGGTTTTAGCTATTATCATTATTATCCCACTCGGTTTAGATCCTATCGGCTTTTACTATAGCCGGTTCCGATTTGCTCGATGCTAACGTCACGATCGACCGATTCCAGTCGATCCATCTATTCACACACCCTCGCTTCGGTGGCTTTCGAGCCGGTCAATCCCACTTTTACCCGTATCGGCCGATTAACTGATACACGTGTCGCTACAAGGCCATTGGTTCTCTAGCCGATCCCTAATATTTTTCATTGTCAATCAACATGTTAGGTTCATTGGCTGGCACGCCTCGCTACAGACCGGGGAGTCACGTGTGCTGCGCGCAGAGGTGATGTCCTATTTTCGCGTCAACAGGGACCGGTGGTTCTCCTCCTGCAAACGAAACTTCAGCTATAACGGAGCTAGCCATTTGCCTTTACAAGTTCAACTTCGGTCATTACGGACCGGTCGTTTGCCTCGTGCAAACAGAGCCTTCGGCCAAACTTGGACCTTGGGGGTGAGCGCTCAGCCCAGCCAACGGTAGGGTCACGCACTGCCTCGTTCCCACCAGCAAACCATCTGGTGCCACCCAACCATCTGGCTTCGGCCCGCCCACCGAACCAGAAATCCCGGTCACCCCCGCGTGATGCCATCCACGTGCGCGGGCCCCACCTTATCTTCCCCCTCCCCTCACTCCCCAGTCCCCACCACATTCAAATCACCCATCAAAGAGCTACCGACCGGGGGGATACAGCACGCGGGAGGTCACCTCGCCGGAGCACCCTGCGGCGGCGAGCTCCCCTCACTGGAGCACACATCAGATGCGGGCCCAGCAACCTCCCCTCACCCGGACGACATCGACCCGGGGCTCGCCGACACCACCACGTGCTTGCCTAGGTGAGTTTTTGGTGCTTTACCCCGTCCAGGTCCCGGTGGCGAGCTCTGCGTGACCCACACGCCAAAGCAGCTCCCTCGCGGGGTGCCGTCGCTACTCGCCACGGAAGGCCACCAGCGCTGCTGCTCGTAGGGCCGCCGCGGCTCGCCGATACCGCGTGGGGAGGTCGCCGTGCACGCCGCTCCCTGCAGGTCAGTAGCGTGCGTGCCGACAGGTTTATATGATCCGCTTGGGGCTCCTGCACAGTGAGGTCACCGGTCCAGCCGCTCCCGCAGAAGCTCGCCGTGAACGTCCTCTGCACCGACGCGCCGCCGCTCCCTGTAGTCGGCTGCTCGCTAAACGCCAGGGTGGGTGGGTGGGTGATTTGAATGGCAGTGGTGGGGAATGAGGTGGGTGGATGGGGTGGGTGATTTGAATGCCCCTCGGACACCCTAGCGAAGTGTTCGTGCGTTGTCATGTACTTAAATTTAATTTAGCATTTCTTCTATTGCAAATACGTATTTTTATTTTCGTAATTAAAAATAAGAACAATGAAAGTAACCATATTTTCGAAATTCTAGAAAGCTGATTATATATATATATATAAAGATTAACAAGATGGCTCATTAAGGGCACCAGCAATGCTAATAAGAAGGAATCCAAATGTGTTTGTTTGGGTTCAGCGACAAACCATAGAAAAGAGTGCAGCAAATTGCTGGCAAAGTAGTTTTTCACGTTTTCAACGGTTTCTCACTCTGTCAATTAGGCTAACAATCGCCGCATGCAGTTCCGGGATTCAGTACACTCTACATAATGAACAAAGAGACCAAGCAGAAAATCTGGCTTGACGTCATAAAAACTTCTTAACGTCGTCTAGGAATTTACAGATCATAACTGGGGTGTTCAAAGCAGTTTGCGTGAACTGAAATAGTTCATCTTCCACCAGCCGATTTGGGTCAGTTTCAGACATCAAAAGGTACGTTGACCAGTGAAGAGTCATGATACAATGATACAACCCCCGTAAATAACACGAACAAACAACCGTCTAATAGTTTTACTTCCAGTTCATGTATCAGGTCCATCTCCATATACGATTTACACAATATTGCTACCCCTGACCCCAAGTGGCACCAATTTGCTCTCGATCCTGCACAAAAGGAGAAGGAGCGATGCTTTATGAAATGAACCAGACTCCAATGGCAATACCCCCATCTCCTAGATGCTTGATTCGCGACACATCAGACTATGGGCCCGCAAAAGGTGGGGGGTCGGGGAAGAGGGATCCCCTTTTCTCATTCGCGAAAAAAGGGAATCAAGACGGAAAGGTAGCGGCGGTGCGGTGCAGAGAGAATCACACTGCGACGACGAAGGCGAGCCACTTGAGTAAGGAGGTCCCGAAGCCGAGCCCGCCGCCAAGGACGAAGGCGTGGTTAGCGAGCTTCCGCGCGGCGATGCCGAATTTCCGCAGGACGGCGTCGATGAGCGCCTGCGCGCCGCCGACGCGTCCCCGACCTCCGGGCCCGTCTTCATCGCCAGGTACGACGCGAACCCCTTACCCATCTCCGTCGCCCGCCGATCGGTTACCCCTTCCGTTGTATCAATCAGTCGCTCTCTCACGCGCCGAGGAGCATCGGGGGCTGGATCTCGCGGCGCTCCTCTTCTTCGCTGCAGCTGGCGGCACATCTAGCAGGGGCGGTCCACCTCCTCGCTCCTTGAGAGGCGCGACGGGCACGACCGACGGCCTCGATTTGACGCCCGCCCCAGGCCAGCGACGCCACAGAGAAGGTCGTCATGTCCATGGCCGCCTGGCAGCACGGCTCCCCTGACTCCGCTCACCCCTCCTCCTCTGCCCACCCCGCTCCCCTACCGGCGCGAGGAGCTGCGGTCGCGGCCGGTCGTCGACGTTGCTGGAGACACTTTCAATGGGACATAACCCTCCTCCTCTGCCCACCCCGCTCCCCTGTCGGCGTGAGGAGCTGCGGTGGTGGCCGAGCGTCGACGATGCTGGAGACACTTTTAATGGGACGTAGAGTATTTTATCATTGCTAAATGCTAAGGACTTGTATATTTTTACCATGTTGCGGCGGGGAGGATCAATTACTTATCAAAGCCCACCACCGAATAGGCCTGCAACGAGGATCAATTATTTATTAAAGCCCACCACCGAATTGGCATGATTCATTTATACATGTGCAACCAATTAGATGGTTGGGTGGGACGACATCAGCAGATTTAATATATTAGTGTATATATACACACACGGAGTTGTATTCGATTCTACACCAACCCAACCCAGGCCTTCCCTTCCTCCCGACCGCATCCGCCCACCGCGAGTCCACCCGAGCGCGAGCGGCCGAGGCACAAGCGCGAGACGTGCCCGGTGGTGCGCCCACCCTCCGCTGGTGGCCTTCCTCCAGCAGTCGCTTCCTCCTCCGGCCTTCCAGATCGAATCCCCAATCCCGGACCTTCCATTATCGTGTGCACCCGAGCCCCCCGCCTTCCGCTCCGGGCTCCGGCCAGCCCCCTCCCGATGACCTCCGTCTCCCGACGCGAGCGCGAACCGGTGCAGAGAGAGGCCGGTGCAGAGAGAGGCATGTGGCGGCACGCGCGAGCGAGGCTGCAAGAGCAGTACCGAGAGCTGCAGGCCGGCAGGTGCGGTGGGCAGCATGTGCGTCGCGCGGGCATGTGCTCACTGCTTGCAGGAGGGGGTGAGCGTCGAGCTGGAGCTCCAATCCCACCAAAATCGATCCCGGTGACGATGGACTCGTACCGCCAGCTTCCCCGACCTCAGCTCCCAGTGACGACCGCACAAAAACGTCGGCCGGCGCGGGTGCTCCATGCTGCTCTGTTCTTCCTGTACGGGTCGTGCGACCGGCCATCAGAGCAAAGCGGCAAGTTAAAAAGGCAAAATTAACTAGGAGCTCTACAAGGATTACAGATTAAGTGAATCAATTGCAGCTCAGTAGGTTGCTGAACACACATAAGAAATTGTGGTGCGTATTTGATTGCCTGGGTGGATGCGTTACCCATTGTTTGCAGGCTGAGCTAAAAGCTTGTACATAATGACCCGTGCAGCAAACAGGCAGAGGATCAGTTATCTGCTGAATCGAAACAGAAAAGTTCATGACTGCAAAAACGGATGAATTACTTAATCAAATCCGATGAATTACTGGAGCATTGATGAAATTTGCACTACTGTTAAGAGAAACAATAGGATGCAAGGTGCACATAGTATTACTGAAGGAGCGCTTACTGAAGCTGATGGGATCTACTGCAAAATTGAAAAGCAACGATTACTGAAGCTATTGAGATGCATCACTGGACTCAATCGACTACTGAAGCTGAAACTGACTGGATGATCTATTACTGAATCCCATCAAATGATTACTGAACAAATGATTTTTGGGAAGATTGTTGAACAAAAAAATACTGAAAAAATGATTACTGAAATATCAAATATGGAGGTAGCTAAATGAAAATACTGAAGAAAAATAAAAATACCAATGAAGAATTACTGCAAAATAAAAGAACAAAAAGGACAGATGAAAAAACTATTGCTAAAAATCTAGAATAAATTAAGTATTGAAGAGAAGATTACTGAGAATTACTTAACAACTCCTGAAAATTACTGAGATTGTGTAAGATTACATGAATACTGAATCCCGAATCACTGAATTACTGATATTCATGCCTAGATCATCTTTCTTAATCACCACATGAGGGACTAATCATTGTTATTGAATCACATGAGAAAAATACTGAAGAGAAGAATAATGATTACTGAACATATATGTAATTGCCGACCGTATATTATTGAGCACATGTGAATTACTGAGCAAAGATTAGTAAACATATATATTACTGGACATATATTAATGTATTACTGAGTATATATTACAGACGAGTACATACATGTAATTACTGAGCATATATTAGTAAGCACACATATGTTACTGTTTTATGCATTTACTGAATACATGATATTGTTTTGCTGAAAGTGCATCACTACTGAATCGAAAAAAGCATCATGCTGAGTTTACATTAAAATTACTGAAACTATAATAGTTTTATTATAACATTGCACACATGTTTTGTCCACATCTTGTGCAAGTCCTTACACATGTACTGATATCATATTCCTGGGATTACTGAGTTAATGCTAGGTGAGTATTGCTCAACATAGCAGTTCATCACAGTGGTTCGTCCCTCCATCTCAGTAGCGCGCGTATAAAATGCTAAGAAATATGCTGAGTGGTTTTGGATACTTGATTACTGAGATAGTATTGGTGTGCATGGATGGCTTAATGAGTTCATAAGAGCTACTAAAGGTTCAGGGATTATTGTAGTAACTCTAGAACTACCGAAGGTATGGATTACTGAACTACAAATTACTAACATGCTAATTGGGGCACATTACTCACCAAAACACTTGGACTATGCAATCATGTAACTTTGGATTACTAACAGATCGAAAATATACAGAGCCCAAAATTATTAAATGATAGAAAAATAACAACTCCAATTTACTGGTATGCAGTTTTCTCACTTACGGTCTGAATACCTGACGAGGGCCCGGATTAGGGCCCCCTTTGACAGCAAGATTATCCTCCTTAAACAAAAGCAAATCACAACCCTCGAGGTGCAGTCAATCGTTTGCCGGAAAGCAGCTCGAGGGTGGTCGTACCCTTGCTGACTACAACATATAGGAGTCCACCCTTCACCTGGCGTTGCGTCTCAAGGAAGTCATGCAGATCTTCGTCAAGACCCTCGCTGCCAAGACGACTAGTCCTTGGCCGGACGGCTGCATCTCCGACTAGTTTCCCGCTAGGGGAGCCCTCGCACGACAAGTCTCCGCCTCGCACGACAAGTCCAGGCTCCGACTAGTACGTGGGCCCGGGCGCACTACTCAGGCGATGCTACCGATGCGTGGGGAGGAGCGAATCTCCACGTCACGCAGAAACAACAGCTGGCGTCCATGCAAGCGACCCGCCCCGGCAAGAGCCTTAATGCAGGTCTGACAAGCCGCGCAGCCATCACATCACCATCATCTCCTACTCTGCCACACGCAAGACTCAACCCGAGGCACTCAAGCACCCTCTACGACGCGCACGAGCCTAGACTTAGGCTCGGGAGTGGCAGGCTAGGCAAGCACTCGGGCAGACTGAGACAAGCCCAAACTACTCGGGGAGATGGCCAAGCATCCCGGAGGCAACAGTCCAACCCGGCCACGCGGCGGCTTCCCCGACAAGGTATCGCAATTCGGCTTCAACACGCCCCGACGGACAGCGACATACGACGGGACGTGCCAGCTGCCAAACACTGTAACTCTTTTGTATTTCCCCTTGTGCCCCTCCCCTTGAGACAATAAAAGGGAGAGGAGGGCAACAGTCACAAGGGTTAGACCTTCATACGATCAAACACAACCACCCGGGACTTGGGAACGAGCTCCCTTTCTCGACTAGCTTGTAACCCCTACTAGGAGCACACTTGGCTCAAGCCCTCTTTGGGACCGTGGGTGAGAGTCGCACGACGCTTATACGTGATAAGCCAGCGGGAGGCCGCTTCTGCGATTATGGGCCGCCTAGTTCATTTCTCCGCTTATTGCGTTGTGGGCGGCCGGCGGGCGCGCGGCTGTCACGCTCCGTTTGGCGGGTTTATTCAGCGTATTCCGCTCATAAGCCTCGCCAACGCCGTCCCAAACACAGCCTCAGGAACACGGCTGCAACACACTAGACGTAGGGTATTACTCCTCGGAGGCCCGAACCAGTATAAACCTCGTTGTTTCCTGCACTAACCATCTGAGCCCGACACGCGATCGATAGAAATTTACTGCCGACGGTAGAGAACCCCGACAATACCCTTTGCACTAGATTACACTGAGCCTAAATCACTTGGACTATACAAGTCATTTAACTTTAGAAGACGACTACTATAAACAAGCATCTTCCTACAAATGCTCTCTTCATTTTGCATGTCAATTTTCTTGTCCCAAGAACATTCCATCACACATCTATCCGCGAATGCTGCTCTTCTGCTGTTGTTCCAACACGCACAAAGCTCCTTTAGGATGTGCTGCTTCCGATTCTTCTCAGCTCAAGGAAGACACCCACACTAATTCCCTGCAAGCAAAAACTCGTGGACGTTGCCACTGATTTCTAAATCCCACTTTGCCACCAGAGCATGGTTTATCCTACATCTTCTATGTCTGCAGCATTGCACATAATACTGAACTGCTGAAAAAGAAGGTATGATGCTAATCAAATACCGAGTTACTCAAAACAGAATGGTTACTAATTATTTTAGGACATTAAGCTTACGTCCGCAGTTACTTGAAAATTACTGAACAAAAAAGAAGATTGATAACAACATGAAAAACTATGCAATTGAGGGGTCACCAAGAGGGTACAATTTATGTGCAAATGAGGGTAAAAAAATTGAAACAATTTTACTGAACACTGCGAGAGGTGTGGTACTGAACCCATGTCTGCTATAGCTCGAAAACTGAAAGCACAATATATACTCTTGCATGGAACAACTAAATTTTATTGTCTCAGTAATAATTGCAAAATTGAAAAAAAATGGAATAAGATTAATCACTGAACGCAATGAATAGACTACTAAAGTCGAAATCTGATGGATTACTGAACATGATTACTGAAGAGACATTATACTACTCCATTAACATATTAATGGAAATCAAATACTACAGAGATAGTAATTACTGAAAAAGCAAAAAAAAAATGGAACCTTACAGGGATCACAATTGATGATCTGCCACTTAAATTACTAAATCAATGCATTTTACTAAAAAAGCAAAAGCATTAATGAACACTGACAAAAGTAGCCCCAGGATACTCCAAAATATGCTAATAACTCAAGCAAAACATTACTGAACAAAAAAACTGAATATCGAATGAACTAAACTCAATCAGCAAAGAAAGTGCTATGCAGTAAACAAGGATTACTGAACAAACAAATAGCTAAATAAAAAAAATCCATGACCAGCTTGCCCCTTTCTATGTTCAGTAAAAGCCTAATGAAAAAGGCTCGAATAGATTAATGGAATAACATACCCCTGAACAGAACCTAGATGCTAACAGTTTTTTGACAAAAAAAGTCCCTCACGAAAAATGTTGCGCCATCCATGCACGACAGGTCAAACAAACCAAGCATCATAGAGAAAAAGTTTCTATGAAGATGGGTGTCCAATTACTGGGCCTATTTGTGTTGGAGTATAAGTGAATTGCCCATCTTTCCCCATCAGCTTAAGCTTTTGGGTTGAACTGGTTGGTGCATGCAACTCAATATGGTACCAGAGCCAGAGGTCTCGAGTTCGAATCCTGGCGGGCGCGTTAATTAAAATAATTACAGCCCACTCCAATATTCCACGTATGCGGACTGGAGGAGCCTGCACGTGAGGGGGAGTCTTGGAGTATAAGTGAATTGCCCATCTTTCCCCATCAGCTTAAGCTTTTGGGTTGAACTGGTTGGTGCATGCAACTCAATAATTTGTGAAGCTGGGTTGAACTGGTTGGTGCATGCAACTCAATAATTTGTGAAGCTACGGTGTCTGATTACTGAAGCTAGGCTGTCCAATTAGTGAGTTTATTTGTGAAGCTAAAATTAATTACTAGACTTCACAAGCATAACTTACTCTTAAATTTTCCACATATTGACCAGCGTAGAGAAACAAATGAGGGATTGTGCTACCTGTGTGTCTTCCAACTTCGCTGAGGCAATTACACAAACAAACACAGATCATGCGTCAGCATCACCCTTACTTAATCTGAAAAAAGTTCACGACATGCAACACAATCGTGAGAGTTCAAGCCGGCGATTTATGAGCAAACATAGGGTAGCTAGCAGCTTGATGTGCCTGACAACTTGCAACATAGTAAGGAGGCATGTGCCCTGCGACAGTAAAAGATCATGTCATGCATCTGGTTGAATCACAAAACTTGTATATAGAACCCAAATAAATTCCCACCTAATTTCAGTAAAAAAACTGCTAATAATAACAAAGAAACATATGGGTGCTACCACCAAAAAAGTACTAAGCTAACTACACAGCATAATGCATTGAGCATTCAGTAATGACCTGCCTCATAGGGTACTTACATTTTGATTTAAAAGATGAGATTATCGCAATTATTAATGATCAATGCTACTGAAAAAAAGGCATGACCATATAAATGCTATTGAACAAATTGTACTAAACTAACAAGAAAGGCATTGTATTACTCAACTAGGTTTTATGCTTGGTGTTTCAAGTATGGAATTACTGAGGTACTATGGCTATGCGTAGGATGGCTTAATGAACTCATGAAACTGTGGAAATGCACATATCAGAATTACCAGGACTGCTAGGTAAATTACTCCATTAACAAGTTACTGAACTAAAACAAAAAAATGGATTAAACTACTCCATTAACCAATTACTGAAACAAAAAAGCTCATGGAGCAAAAAAAATTGTGCTACTGAACTAACAAATAAAGGCATGGGTATTTATACATTACTGAAGCCAAAATTTTCACATATCTGTTAGGTTAACTTAGCAAAATGTGTAGTGTTCAGTAATCACACTCTCTCTATGTAGAGAAACACCGCACACCCTAATCAGGGGGGTGACCTTCATTATATAGCCTAGAAGGCTAGGGTTACAATATACAAGGCCAATGGGCCGCAGGCCCAATATGGGCAGTACAGGCTGTACGTAATGCATTCTAACACCCTCCCTCAGTCTAAGCGGGACTGTCACGAACACAAAGACTGGACCTAAAGTCAGTGAACAGCTGTACAGGTAACCCTTTGGTCATAATGTCCGCGAACTGATGAGACGATGGAACATGGAGCACCCGGACCTGTCCCAAAACAACCTTCTCACGGACAAAGTGAATATCTATCTCAATATGCTTCGTGCGACGATGATGAACTGGATTTGCAGTCATGTAGACGGCACTGACGTTGTCATAGTAGAGGATCGTTGCCGAAGAGATGGGTGCATGAAGCTCCTGAAGCAACTGACGAAGCCAACAGGTCTCAGCCACAGCGTGCGCAACAGCACGATACTCAGCCTCCGCACTCGAACGAGAGACCGTAGTCTGGCGTTTAGAGGACCAGGAGACCAAGTTGTCGCCGAGAAAGACATGGAGTACCGAGAGTCAGGACAATCCGCCCAATCAGCATCGAAGTAAGTTGTCATCCCGGTGATACTGCCGGTGCCAATGTGAAGTCCAGTGGATAGGGTGCCTTTGACATACCGCAGGACACGCTTGAGCATCGCAAGGTGAGGCTCGCGCGGGTCGTGCATGAAGAGGCATACCTGCTGAATTGCATAGGCGAGATCCGGACGAGTCAGCGTGAGATACTGTAGAGCGCTGGCGAGACTGCGGTACTGAGTAGCATCTGTCACCGGAGCTCCAGCCGTAGCAGAAAGCTTGGCATGAGTATCCACAGGAGTCGCTGTGGGGTGACACTCAACGTGCTGTAACAGGTCCACAGCATACTGGCGCTGTGAAAGGAAGAGGCCGTCAGCAGAACGTGTGAAAGAAATCCCAAGGAAGTGATGGAGATCCCCAAGATCTGCCATGGCAAACTCGGAGTGGAGGAGCTGCGTGAGACGCCGAAGGAGTGCGGTCGACGAAGTTGTCAGAATGATGTCGTCGACGTAGAGCAGCAAGTATGCGATGTCGGTGCCCTCTTTATAAATAAAGAGGGACGGGTCGGAGGTCGAGACAGTGAAGTCGGACCGCTGGACAAAGCTGGAGAACCGTTGGTGCCACGCCGGGGGTACCTGCTTCAGTCCGTACAAAGACTTTTGCAGGAGACAGACGTGCTCGGGAGCGGCCGGGTCGACGAAGCCGGGCGGCTGCTCGCAGTAGACCGTCTCGGTCAGGTGGCCATGAAGAAAGGCATTCTTCACATCCAGCTGATGTATCGGCCATGAGCGAGAAGTAGCGATGCTGAGGACGACCCGGATGGTGGCCGGTTTGACAACCGGGCTGAACATCTCGTCGTAGTCGATGCCGTACCGCTGAGAGAAACCACGAACAACCCACCTAGCTTTGTGACGAGCCAGGGTACCATCAGCATGATACTTGTGCTTGAAAACCCACTTGCCGGAGATGACATTAGCACGAGGCGGTCGAGGAACGAGGCGCCAGGTACCGTTGTCAACCAGGGCCTTGTACTCGTCTGCCATAGCTGTGCGCCAATGGACATCGGCAAGTGCAGTACGAGTGGTGCCTGGAAGCGGAGAGACCAGGCTGGATGTTGTCGTCGAGAAGCCATACCGCTGCATGGGCGGTGGAAGAGAGCCTGTGGTGGAACGTGTCACCCGCGCGGGAGGCTCGGCGGCCGGAGATACTAGCCGCGATGCTGGGGCCGGCGCTGGAGCCGGTGGTGTCGGCGTCGACGGCAGGGGAGCTGGTGCCGAAGGGGGTCGACGACTGTAGTGGATGCCGAACCGCTGTCGCTCGGCTGCAACGGGAGCAGCAGCAGGAGCTGGTGTAGGCTGCCGTGGTGCCTGGGGCAGCCTGTAGGCGGCACCGTGCCACAGGATGGCAGGGTCCACCCCGATGGGATCGCCGGCGTCGTCGTCAGACGCGTGCGAGGCAGGCGCAACAGGGGCATGCGTTGTCGGAGCGTCTGGAGTAGGTGCCGGAAGAATGTCCTGTAACAGAAAATCAAGCGAATCTGGTCGTGGCTTGGAAGCCGCAAACGGGAAGTGAGTCTCATCGAACACAACGTGGCGAGAGGTGATGATCTTGCGGGTGGAGAGATCAAGGCACCGATAACCCTTCTGAGAAGGAGGGTAGCCGAGAAGGACACACGCGGTGGAGCGATGAGACAATTTGTGGGGAGTCGTGGCACTGAGGTTTGGATAGCACAAGCAACCAAAGACCCGAAGGGTGGAGTAATCTGGCATCTTGCGGTAAAGCAGATGATAGGGAATACCGTTATGTATGGCCGAGGAGGGCCGCCGGTTGATCAAGAACACAGCGCTGGAAAGAGCCTCAACCCAGTAGGAAGCAGGCATGGCGGCATGAATCAGAAGTGTGCGAACATCATTGTTCAGGGTGCGAAGCATCCGTTCAGCCTTGCCGTTCT
This sequence comes from Cenchrus americanus, assembly GCA_947561735.1. Taxonomy (NCBI): domain Eukaryota; kingdom Viridiplantae; phylum Streptophyta; class Magnoliopsida; order Poales; family Poaceae; genus Cenchrus; species Cenchrus americanus. The sequence continues at coordinate 124,364,857 of OX387241.1, forward strand.
GCGCGGACGTGTATGGACACGAAGTGCGCAGCATGATGCCACGGCTAGCCAGGAAGGAAGCGGTGGCATTGTTGATGAACTCGGTGCCATTATCTTCCTGAAAACAGCCATTATCTTCCTGAAAACAGCGTACAGGACAACTGAACTGTGTGTGAGCATAAGCAACAAACTGGACAAGATGATCATGCACTTCAGACTTATGACGAAGCGGGTACGTCCAACAGTAATGAGTATAATCATCAACTAGCACAAGATAAAATTTAAAACCAGAAATACTCGGAACCGGAGAGGTCCACACATCACAATGAACGAGTTCAAAAGGCGCTAAGGTGTTGGAAACCGAACTAGCAAAGGGCAGCCTAGCGTGTTTGCCAAGCTGGCAAGCGTGACAAAGACAGCGGGCTGCTTTATTACACTGTATGGCTGAAAGCTTATGTAAAGTGGTGACGACTGCTGGTGCTGGATGACCAAGGCGGGAGTGCCACAGCTCCGGGGAGACGACAGCGACATGGCAGCGAGGAGGCATGTGATGCGGAATGGTGTAGAGGTCCCCGTAGCTATTGCACCAAAGGAGAACCGTCTTGGTTCGGAGATCCTTAACAGAGAAACCAGAAGCGTCAAACTCGATGGAACAACTATTGTCACGAGTAAACTGTCGAACAGATAATAAATTACGAGCAAGTTGTGGAGCGACAAGAACATTATGAAGATGAAAGGTGCGATCAGCCAGGTGTAAAGAGGATGTGCCACGACTAGAAACAGGAATGGAGTGACCGTTTCCAACCATAATGGAAGATGGTGGTGACGGAAAACGGGAAAGAAGGATACCGTCGTTGGAGGACATGTGAGATGTCGCTCCACTGTCCATAACCCAGGGAGATTGTCCCTGAAGCGCCATCTGGTTGAGGGCGGTGATCAGGTTGGCTTGATCCCAGCCACCTGAAGGGCCGTATGGAGGAGGAGAGGCCGCGGAGAACTAGGCCGGCGCGAAGGCAGTGTGCGCCTGCGGAGTCGGCGGCGGCGGCGCCCACGACTGCTGCTGTGACGGCGCCCACGACTGCTGCTGCGACGGCGCCCATGACTGCTGTTGGTTGGGCCACGGGGTGGCCCAGGGGTTATAGCAAACCCAAGGACCAGCCGGCTGAGTACCCTGGCGCCCGCGAAAACACCTGGTGGTGCTGACTGCTGCTGGGAACGTCCACCGCCAGTGCTGCTGGAACCGTTGTCGCCGCGACCACCCTTTCTCTTGGCCCTTTGCCCTTGCCACCACCCCCACGTGAGGATGTAGGGGGGTGGAACGTAGGAGGACGAGGTGCAGGATGGGGTGGTGGAGGCGGCGAGGGCTGATGCGGAGGCCTCCTTGCACTCAGTGCCAAGGCGAAGTTCCTTGACGCGGAGCATGTTGGTGGCGAACTTGAAGTCGGGCAGCGGCGTGGTGTTGGTGATGATGTCGGCAGTCGTAGCGAAGCGAGGGTTGATGCCACGCAGCAGGTTGAGCACCAGCTGGGCAGGAGGGATCGTGTGGCCGACCTCCCGGAGAGTGTCAGCAGTCTGTTTCATCTGCTGGGCGAAGGCGTCGACAGAGAGGTCGCCTTGGGACATGGTGTGGAACTCCTCCCCGAGCACGATGGCGCGGGGCTCCTTGTTCTCCTAGAACAGTGCCTCGACGGAGACGTACAGCGCACGGGCATCCTGGTTGGGCTCCATGGCGAGGTCGAGGACGACGTCATTGATGGAACCGTACATCAAGCCACGGATGCAGGCGTCAGGCTCTGACCAGGTGGGATCAGCCGGGCGCGCGGCCTCCGTGCCGTCGATGTGCCCTAGCAGGCCGTACTTGGCACAGAGGGCGGTGAAGAACGCCTTCCACTTCGAGTAGTTGGGGCGCCGAGGTTGAGGATGATGGGAACGTGCTGCTTGACGTTCACGGCGGCGTAGGCGGCGAAGAACGGAGCGGCGACGGCGTCCCCCATGGCGCCGGACGACTGGGAGGCGAGGGCGCCACTGGTGGAGGAGGAAGTCGACAAGGAGGTCATGGCGCAGGAAGACGGCGGCGCGAGGATGCGCACGCGCGCGCGCCCCCGGGGGGGAGGTTGTCGAGCGGCGGCGGCTTGGAGCGCACGGCTAGGGTTGCGGCGGCGCTCGCGGCGGCCGCACGACGAAGGAAAGGAGGCGGCGGTGGCGGCGACTTGAAGAAGACGCGGCGGCGGCGGCCGCGCGCGACCCGTGGGCGAGGGCACGTGGTTGGCGGCGGCGGGAGCGCTAGGGCGCTCGGCGGCGGCCTGGTGCGGGTGGGCAGCGGAAGGAGAAGGAGAAAACTCAAGATTGATTCCCTAGACTCGTGATACCATGTAGAGAAACACCACACACCCTAATCAGGGGGGTGACCTTCATTATATAGCCTAGTAGGCTAGGGTTACAATATACAAGGCCAATGGGCCGCAGGCCCAATATGGACAGTACAGGCTGTACGCAATACATTCTAACACTCTACAACTCCGCGAACTGCCCAGGAATCTCCGTGAAACAAAATACCACATCATTCATGAACTGCATGCCATAACAAATTTTGTAGAGATAAGAAAAATTGGAAGAACAGTGAGGGCATGGAAGGTATGCTGAGGGGAGCAGGCTAAACCTGATGTCACGTTGTTGCTCCTGTTCACAAATAAGTAATCAGCATGCCACCATCACCCTGAATTGAAGAAAAATCCCAGCGAAAAATTGAAACCCTAGGCCCAAGCACATCCACGGACGCCACCCGGAACAAAATAGTGCTAAGACAGCTTATGAGGGATTTTTCCTTGGGGCAACTACTTTCAGATATTGGGAAAACATTTGGAAGACTTGGGCCCCGGGCAAATGCTCTTTTTTCATGTGAACTGTTGCCCACGATCGCTGCTGGACTGCGGATCGTCTAGCGCGTCGTGGCCTCCCTCATCCCGAAAGCTGCCCTATGTGTGATCAGGCACCAAAATCGATTAACCATCTCCTTGTCAGCTGCACATTTGCAAGGGAATTTTGGTTTCAGTTCTTTTCACAAGTTGGTTTGCAGCCCCTCTCCCCTCAGGTTTCTGATTCTTCCTTTTATTGGTGGGAAAGGGTTAGTAATGATTTAAGTGGTTTGCAGCTACAAGGATTCAATTCCCTTATTGTTCTTGGGCCTGGACTGTATGGACTCAGAGAAACATATGTGTTTTTGATGGAGCCGCTCCGAACATGGTGCGGGCTCTTACTCTGGCCAGCGTGGAAAGGAAGTTGTTGTCGATGGCTGGGACTCGTGGAATTTCACTCTTAACAACCCCATCCTGTGTCGAATAGAAAGAAAGATTGTGTGGTCGTCTTTTCCTTCATTTTATAGGCGTGCCTATCTCTTTGGAACCTTTTGTGGGTGGTTTGTGTGTGTGCTAGGCTGAGTGTGTTGACGTGTGTCGGGATGTGTTGAGTTTTCTCTTGTACTCTCATGGATCTCTTCCCTTCTTTTCTCATTCGTAATATAATGAAGCACAGTTCTCCTGCGTCTTTCAAGATAAAAAAACAAAATAGTGCGGGTGTGGGGGATTCTCACCAGAGTGCACAGCGGAGCACCAGCAACATCCCTGCTGCTCCATGGCTGACCCTTCTCGACCGTGCATCCCAGCAACCTCCGTCCGTGCTGCCTCACCCCCGATCTGCTCCACCCGACGAAGGTGCAGGGTGCCTCCAGGGGGCTCGCAGAGGGACCGGATGGAGAGCATGCGTGCCGCTTCAGAATCCCCCTGACCGGAGACCCTCTCCGCCGTTCCCGCCGCCGCCCCTCACGAATCGCTGCTGCCGCCCTGAGACACTCGAGGGATTTAATTTGGGTCTAAATGATTCGGGGGTTGGGATGGGTGGGGTCGGGTACCAGTTTGCGGGTCGAGCGTGCGTGGTAGTTAACGGTGGTTTGTCCGGCTGACTAGTTTGGGTTGTATAGCACATAGGGTGTGTGCGCCCACCGGACCCATCTAATTAGTTAGTCACAGCGGCACCTGACCGAACCGGCGAACCCACCTATCGCGGCTCATCCACCGTCAACCCCACGGACTCCCCCCGCCCCCGCGACCCGACCACTTCCCGCATCCTGTTTTTCCCAGTCGCCCGCGCCCTATCCTTTCGGGGATGATTCGGGGGCGGCGACAGAATGATTCGTGGGCAGCGACGATGGTCTCCGACGACGGCGGCGGAGGGCTCTCAAGCATCACTCCAGCTCCCCCATCCCTCCTTCTTTCATGAGCCCCTGAAGGCCCATGCTCCTTTCATCGGTGGGAGCAGATCCGGAGGAAGATGCGGTGCTACTCGTCCTGAAAGGGTCAAGAGAGGAGGAGAAAGGGTCTCACTAGGGGCCCCGCCTTGCAGACTAGTGAAGAATCTTCCCCACACGAGCTCTGATTTGTTCTGAAGGCTTCCATGGTTGTGCGGGCATAGGGTTTGAGTTTTTCGTTGGATGTCTCATCAATTCCAAGATGATTTGTTGATGGTAGCATGCTTATCACTTTTGTCATCAATGGTAGCATCAACGTGGAATCAGGGTGAGCCCCCGCATGCACACCCTACTGCGCCCTCCTTGTGTAATTTAGTAATTCGATAAGTCAGTAATCTGCAAGGCTATGGTGTCATTGTTGATCATTCCGTAATCCTATAACCTACGTTACCCCGATACTTCACCGAAGTGCCGTACCGGTATCAGATACGTATCCGATACTCCGATACCTCGATACACCATCGATACTCGTATCGGGACGTATCGAGGAAAAAGATAAATATAATTAATCTCGATACTCCTCGATACACCTCTGGTACCGTATTTGGGAAGTATCGGCACAGAGAGACCAAGAATCACATGCAAGCATCTCGATTGTAGTGGGGGTACGGACCGATCCGGTGACTTATTGCTCGATTTGGGCGTGCAACGGCACCCGCAAGCCGCAGCTCATTGTCGGGCATGCTTGCTACTACTCGCTTGCTGGACGTGAGGAAGCGATGTTGCATCCTCGAGCCGCCGGAGCAACAGCTCGTGTAACACGAGGCCTCTATGGCTGCTGCTCATAGGGAGCGATGTAGCAGTCAGCAGCTAGCTCGGGCCACGAGTCATTTTTCCTTGCTATTAAACATATACTAGCGTAGATTATAAGTTACACTTATGCACCTTAGTAATAATAATTATACAATATTATATGTATTTGGCGTATCGGCGTATCCTTATTTTTGAAAAGTGCCATATCAACGTGTTGCCGTATCGGTATCGGCGTATCCGTATCACGTATCGGTGCAACATAGCCTATAACCATTCATTTATTTGATATTTAAGTAATCACTCCGAACAATGTTCTCTTTTTAAAATATTTGGTATTTGAGTGATAAACTAGTATCAACAATTTAGTAATCTTGTATTCAGCATCGGTAATGAGTATTCAGTGATACAGTAATTTTGTGACCTCGAGATATCGGTATTACAACAATCAATAATCGATAATTTAGTAATTCAATGATTATGTAATCTTGGAGCCATAACCTCATGAAATCTACATGAACAAGGTGCATGAACATCAATATTTTCTAATCTTGATAATCGTATATCATTTTTTGAAGTGCATTTAGAAGTGTGTTCAGCAGCGTAGTTCTCAAATCAAGTATTCATTTAGTAATTAAGCTTAGTATTACCTTCATTTGTTCAATGCCTTCTTTTGAAGTAGTCCATCCATTTCACTTTATTCAGTAAATGTTTTCATTCATTAATTTCTCAACAAAATTACCCTTAGCATTGTCGCGGATTCACCAATTTATCTAGTAATATTTATGATGAGGACATGACACTCATGCATACGATCATGATTGGTGCATGGAATGGAGTAGAAGAAGTCCAACAAGGGTTTCCAAGTCAACAAGGAGGTCCAAGGTTGATCCGGTTCGAGTCCCCGAGGTGGATGCCAAAAGCAATTCAAGTTCGAGTCCAGTTCGAAGTCCAGGAGCAGTGTGCAATAAAACGGACGCCCAGGTCGCATACGGAGTCGGTTTTGGACGTTCTATATATGGTTGGAAGTAGAATTTCATAGAGCTTCCAATGACATCGGTCTCATGCCAAAATTCGTTCCGAGTCAACGGGAATCGTCGAAACAAGTTGACGTCCAAAATCTGCCAAAGTGCTGCGTCGACAGTTTGGTTGGGCTTTAGGCCCAAGTTGAGGGCGCCCCTACTAGGTCGCCCCAAACCCTAGGAAGCCCCCCTCCTCTTATACTCAGTAGCCGCCACCTTAGAAACTCGGGTTTTGCTTAAGTCATTCTGTCAAGAACAGTTCGTCGCTCGATCGGTTTGTGAGACCCCAACTTGTGAGCTTAATCATTCATCTGCAATTTTTCAGATTGTGTTTCTTTCTTGTTCTTGCTTGTGTCTTTCGATTCTCAGGCAAGGATTATCCCTCATGGCGAGGTCAATCGTGCAGTGCATAGTTGATAACCAGAGGAGAAGTGGTGCTGCGATTGCGGGGTTCTAGTCGTGTTGATTGGAAGCCGGATCGTTTGTGTGACATCTCCACAAAATCGATAGCTATCTCCACCTGACGGAAGATCGGGAACCCACGTCCCCATTAATTTATCTACAGTAATTATAATATACATGTGCCGCTCAAGCTCCTCACACGTTTCCTTGCATCCCAGTGCATGGCATAGTTTCTTTACCACAAGCGCAACAATAAAAGGCCTTTCCTACTGAGATTGAAGAACCAGCTCTAGTCCATGGAGATGGCACTGCTTGTGTGGTTCGAGGACCGGTGGATGGTCGCTTCCTTGTGTGATGAGTGATTGACAACGTTGTGTGGACTGATTCTTGGCTAAGTATTGCAGGTGCAGGTTGCGGCTTGACTGGTGTTGGTGCAGGTGAAGAACAAGCGCGAAAGGTTGTTGCCGGTGAGGCCTCCAGGTGTGGAGAAGACAAGTAGGCTTCGTTCGAGGGACCCGGTGGCCGGCGGGGGTCAAGTGCGGGCCGCATGGTGGCATGAACAACAAGATGAAGTCGTGGACGGTTTCTTGGTTGAGCCTCAAAACCAAGGTCGAGCCGGGACTACGTGGGAGCCAAGTCATGAGTGGAGATTGGCGGAGGCTACACCGAGTTCGCGGGGTTTCCGGTGGTTCACCAGAAAACCACTGGGTTCCTTGGTTGATCCATAAAGTTAAGACCGGAGAACCGAAGACGGAGCTGCAGCAGCCGCGGCACCCGGTCCCGACCGGGGGGGACCGGTCTAACCGTGAGGAGCACCGGTCGACCAGTGTGCGACGACGCAGTCCGGAATCTTCGAAGCGGAGGACACGCGTCGGGATCGCATAGCTTGCGTCGAGGCTACGCAGGGTGCGGCTGCCGGGCATCCGTCCGATGGTGAAGACATCAAAAATTCCAAATCCGCCCTTGAGGGGCTTGTATCCCTAGTTGTTAGAGAAGGGCATTTTAGACATTCGGTTGCCTCCATATAACCCAAGAGGTGAGAGGATGGCAGCCAACTCTTGGAACCCTAGCTCATTAGTTTTCCCTTTTTCCACCTATTTTCCTTAGGTTTTATTTAGGACTAGCAAGAGAGCTTCACGGAGAGATCTTGTTGAGAGGGATGGATGATCGGGTGGCTTGCTAGACCTTGTACGAACCTTTGATTCATGTATAGATGATTCGGCGTGGTTCCTCAAGGTTTGGATGTGTTTTCCCCGGTTGTTCTTGGTGGTGATTTTCGGAGCCCTCTCTCGGTGATTTCTTTGGGTTGTTTTCGGGACTTTTCTCTTGGGGATTTGATGGGGGAAATTTGTGGGAACCCTTCTTGGTTCTTTGGGCTGTGATTCCCCTCCCAAATCCGTGAGTAAAAGTGCTCGATTTTGGGGTTTCTTGAGTTCTTGGGTTGGAAGTGCTTCCGGCGGGATTTCTTCGATTTCTCCTTTTTGGACGAGTTTTGGTGGGATTAAACTTGGCTATGGACTCCTCATGAGGTGTTCTTGATATCCCCAAAGTCTTGTTCAAGTCCATGGAGTGATTCGGGAGATCGAGTTTTGGATTTGGGGGAGTTGACCGCGGGTCTTTGTTCATCCCGAGTCGCCCGAGCTACACCGGCCTCGACCGGTTCTCTTGACCGGTCCCGACCGGTGCGAGCCCTTGTGGGTTTTTGCTCGGGTGAACGTCTTGGTGTGTTCGTTGGTGTCCCGTGTTGGTCTTGTTTCGAGTTTGGGTCGGTTTGGTGGTCGGTTGGCTCTGTTTGGTGCCTTGGGGGCTTTCGGTCGCCATCGGTCCGACCGGTGTGTCTCACCGGTCTGACCGGTGTAGAGCCACTTAGTGGAAGTTGCTCAGTTTCACCAGCAGGGACCGGTCTGACCGGTGGTGCTCACCGGTCTGACCGGTGTAGTTCTGTAGTCTCGAGGTTTGGTTTTTCCGCTGCGTTTCTCGGGTCGGAAGGTGGTGTGTTGGTTCCTAGGTCCAGTGGCACTTCAGTGGCTATGTGGACTTGACCAACCTTGGTAGTGAGTCGGAGACGTGTGTTGGAAGCCGTGTTCATCTTGTTGGAGTTTCCATCTCCTTCGAGAAGAATTTTTATCAGCTCCCATTCACTCCCCCCCCTCTCTGGTTCGCCGTATCGGTCCTTCAAGTGGTATCAGAGCCGGTTCGGGTCTTTGTTGACTCTAACCAGTCTAAGATCCAAGGATGGCGTTCCAGGAATGGGGTTCGGGTCCTCCACACTTCGATGGCAAGAACTACCAGATGTGGAGCAAGCGGATGGGTGCTTTTCTCCGCGGAAAGGGTCAGATCCTTTGGGATGTCACGGTGGACACATGCTATGTCCAACCGATGGACTTCCTCGCTCCAGGATCGAGGGACAGATTCGACGCCAACAATAAGGCGGTCGACTACTTGTTTCGTGCTTTGTGTCAGCCTGAGTTCGATCGGGTGCACACCGAGCACTTGGCTTGTAGGATTTGGGCTGTGTTGAAGGGGGCTCATGTTGGGAACGCCCGGGGTTCGGGCACGGATGTATGCGACCTACGGAGAGAGTACGAGAACTTCACTCATCTCCCCGGTGAGTCCATCGATGCCTTGTTTCAGAGGTTCACGGTGGTGGTGAACAACATGAGGGCCAATGTGGACGTGCTCCCGTACGATGATCATGATAGAGCGGTCAAGCTCTTACACTCTTTGGATCGTACGATTTGGGGCGGAAAGTTCGAGGCTATTGTGGAGTCGGAGAAGTATGACACTCTGACGGTGAATGAGCTGTTCTCGAAGCTCAAGTCGGCTGAGGTGGATAGGGGCATGACTGCCAAGCTCGAGGGACCGACTGATTCCCATAGTCTTGCCCTCGTTGGTGGTTCCAAAGGAAAGGCTAACTCTAACCCATCCACCAGGATGTTCTCTTTTTCCTCTTTGATGTCTATGCCAGATGAGGAGTTTGATGACCTTGGAGAGGACGAGCTGGCGCTGTTGACGAGACGGTTCGAGAGGCTGCACGAGAACCGCGTGAACATGAGGAGGAACACGAGGACACCGCTTCCGGTGCGGCAAGCGGGACACTTCGTCGCCGACCGCCCGGAGAAGGCCGAGAACAAGGACGACTACAAGCACAAGCCGAGGATGGACGGCAAGCACCGTTCGAGGCGCGACCACAAGAGCAAGCACAAGAACAAGTACAAGGACGAGCGACGATCAAGGAAGAAGGAGAGCCGAGGCAAGGCCCGAGCGATGGTTGGAGCGAGCGACATCGACTCCGCTTCCGCGTACTCCACCTCGAGCTCGAGCAAGGTGAAGACGAGGGAGATCGCCGCAAGAACAAGAAGTCGTCCAAGAACCCGAGCGGGCCGAGCCGCCTCGCGAGAGATGGCTTCTGCACCATGGCGCTGAGTTCCAGCAGCAAGAAGAGCACACAGAGCGACTCGGACTCTGAGTCCGACGACGAGGTGCGTGATGAACTTCCCTTCTGGCCCCAGGAGAATGAGAGGCTTGGCCATTTGCTTGATAACCGTGATGACATGCTTAGAGAGGCCAAGAAAATGAGGAAAGATCTTAGGGCTTCACTCGAGGATGCTAGGACTAGAGTGGCCGAGCTCGAGACACAGGTGCTTGATAGCAAGCTTGAGATTGATTCGCTTAAGGCTAGCCCTGTTGTTTCGGATGAGAATGACTGCGCTGATTGCTCCATATTCCTTGCTGATCTTGCTTTGTTTAAGGAGAAGCATGCCTCCAAGTGTGAGAAACTAGATGTGCTTAGGGTTGAAGTGGCTGAGCTTAAGTCTAGACCTGCTTTGCTAGGTGCTTGCACTTCTTGCCCTGTTTTGCATGCTAAGATTGATGAGATGCATGCTTATACTAGTTCGCTCGAGGCTAAATTGAAGGAACCCATGCCTACATCTTGCTCTACCTGTGAAATGCATGCATTGAAAAATTTGGAGCTTGCACATTATGTTGATCGTTTGCAGGATGAGAATGATGACTTGAGGAAGTTGATGGGTTGGTTGTCCCGGTCATGAGCCTCGCTTGAGGATGATGATCGAGGCCTTCAAGAGGCAAGATGGTGATGGGCTTGGGGCAAACAAGGTTGGTGAGGGAAGTGGAGAGAATATCCCGGAGCCACCAAAAACCCACCACAAAAATGATTTCCCTCCAAAACCTAACCATCTAAGGAACCGACTAGACACAACCCCAGCTCCACCCGTGTTTCCTACACCCACAAATGACCTGCAAAAGCCTATCAAGTTTGTGAGCACTTCGGGGAAAGTGTTCTTTGGGAAGGAGAGTGAGAAGGCTAGTGGTGAGAAACCGGTGAAGGGATTGAGTGGAGAGAAACCAAGTGAGCAGCCACATCCCAAGCCTAAGCCTAAGCTTGTGAGGTTCCATTGTGGCTATTGTGGGAGAGATGGCCATAAGGAGGAGTTTTGCTTCAAGAGGAAGCGTGAGGAGAGAATGGAGAAGGAGTGGGCTAACAAGGACAAGTACCACCCTTCCGATGGTGTACTTGAGCCTCGTATGCGGATGCCCGGGGGCAAGGCAAGTGTGAGGACGAGTTCGGGCTTGGGGAGAGCGGAAGGCCGCTGGGTGGTCTTGCTACCCGGACACACCGGTCGGACCGGTGTGGAGCACCGGTCGGACCGGTGCGGGCACAGACGGACGGTTTTTGGGTTTCGTGCTCGTACGGTGTGCGAGGGTTGTTTCTGGTGGTCGTGGTTCTGGTGGTTGGGCTGGAAAGGGTGCAGGTGGTCAGTTTGCTAGGCATTCTCCCCCTCGAGCTCACTACGGGGATGGGAGGAGTCGTAGCTTTGAGTTGGAGAGGAAGGACGTTCCACGGGCTTTCTTGCGTGGATTTGGTCCTCCTCCAGGCAGAGAGAGGTGGTTCCCTTAGGGTGGTTACCGTGGTGGTGTTCGTGGAGGTAGCTTTGGTAGGAGAGATGCTTTGGTTGGTGCTAACCCCACTTTCGAGCAAATGGCTCGGCACTGGTTTTACTCTTTCGGTACTAACCCCAGTGCTGAGTCGTTTGTTCGCTCACGTGCTCGTTTTTGAATTTCAGGTGGGAGACTTGAAGAACATTTGGTCAATTGACTCCGGTTGTTCGAGGCATATGACCGGAGAAGGGGGTGGTTCTCAAGTCTCATCCCGGTGGTGACGAAGAGGTACATCACCTTTGGGGACAATGGGCGTGGGCGTGTGCTTTCAGAAGGTGAGATCAAAGTGAGTGACAAGATCACTCTGAGGCATGTTGCTCTTGTTCAATCGCTGGGGTACAATTTGCTTTCTGTGTCCCAGCTGTTGGATGAGGGTTTTGAGGTGTTGTTTCGGCCAGGTGGTTCTCGGATTGTGGACTCTCGAGGGGACCTTGTCCGTATGGTCGTTCCCGAGGGTCGGGTGTTTCATGCTGATTTTTCTCGGTCTTCGGGTGTGGAGTGTTGTTTCTTGGTCGGTTCTTCGAGTGAGTTGTGGAAATGGCATAGGAAGTTGGGTCACTTGAGCTTTGACCTTTTGTCTCGCTTGAGTAAACTCAATTTGGTCCGAGTATTGCCACCGTTGAGGCTTGAGAAAGAGTTGGTTTGTGCGCCGTGTAGGCATGCCAAGATGGTGGCCTCTTCTCACCCGCCTCTCACCGATATGATGACTGAGCGTCCATGCGAGCTGCTCCATATGGACCTTGTTGGCCCAGCCCGTGTGCGATCCCGCGGTGGGAAGTGGTATGTCCTTGTTGTGGTGGACGACTATTCTCGGTATGCGTGGGTGTTCTTTACGGAGGATAAGGGGGGAGACGTTTGGTTTTGTTCGAGATCTAGTCTTGAGGTTGAGGAACGAGAGGCACGGAGATGCCATACAAGCTATCCGTAGTGATAATGGCTCGGAATTCAGGAACTCTCGTTTTGAAACCTTTTGCCATGACTTGGGTCTTGAGCACCAGTTTTCGAGTCCGTATACGCCTCCCCAGAATGGTGTTGTGGAAAGAAAGAACAGGACCTTGTGCGAGATGGCTCGGACGATGCTTGATGAGCATAGGACTCCGAGGAGATATTGGGCTGAGGCGGTGAATACCGCGTGCTATGTGTCGAACAGGATATACCTCAGAGTGCACAAGAAGAAGACATGCTATGAGTTGATGCATGGCCGCACACCCAAGGTGAGTCACTTCATGTCTTTGGTTGCAAGTGTTTCATTCGAAGAAAGGCGGGGAAGTTGGATAAGTTTGAGGCTAGGTCTCGTCGATGGCATTTTCTTTGGTTATGCATCTCATTCTAGAGCATATCGTGTGCTTAATCTTGAAACTAACCAAATCGTGGAGACTTGCGAGGTAACCTTCGACGAGACGAGCCACGTAGTCGCCTTGTCTTTGAGTGTGCGGGTGATGATGAGCTTGGCGAGGAGATCTTTCAGGAGGAGGAGCATGAACATGGTGACGATGAGGATGGCGGTGCGGTGCCCCCGGCCGAACATGTACCCACTACTTCGACTACGATGATGGATGGACCCTCTCGCTACACCTACGACGACGAATCAAGAACGAGGAGAAGGCGATGTTGAGGGGGAGGTAGCTTCGAGGCGAGAACCTCCCCGGCGAGTTCAAGTGGATCACCCGGCTTCGAGGATCATCGGCGACATGAATGAACGCACTACACGGTCGAGGGTTCGAAACAATTCCCACTTTGCTCATGCTGCGTTTGTTGCTTCTTTTGAGCCCAAAGACATTGGACACGCACTATCTGATCACAATTGGGTTAATTCGATGCATGAGGAGTTGGAGAACTTTGAGAGGAATCAGGTGTGGGAGTTGGTTGACCCTCCCCCCGGGGTGTAAGCCGATTGGTACAAAGTGGGTGTGGAAAAACAAAGAGGGAGAGAAGGGTGAGGTTGTGAGAAACAAGTCGAGACTTGTTGCTCAAGGGTTCAGTCAGAAGGAGGGGATCGACTACGAGGAGACCTTTGCTCCCGTAGCTCGTTTGGAGGCGATTAGGATCCTTCTAGCCTTTTCCGTGGCTAAATGGTTTAAGTTGCACCAAATGGATGTGAAGAGTGCTTTCCTGAATGGTGTGTTGGAGGAAGAAGTGTATGTGAGGCAGCCTCCGGGGTTTGAGAGTGAGAAGTACCCCCACCGGGTGTACAAGTTGAGAAAGGCGCTGTATGGGTTGAAGCAGGCGCCTAGAGCTTGGTATGGCGAGGTTGAGGGGGTTCTTGTTTGAGAGAGGTTTTGAGATGGGGAAGGTCGATCGGACCTTGTTTTTGCCGAGGCAGGGCGGAGATATCCCGATTGTACGGGTGTACGTGGATGATATTGTCTTTGGTGGCTCGTCTAACTCTCTTGTTGCAAGGTTTGCGGATGATATGAGCGAGGGAGTTTGAGATGAGCATGATGGGTGAGTTGCAGTTCTTCCTCGGGCTACAAATCAAGCAATCAAAGGAAGGAACATTTGTGCACCAGGCTAAGTACACCAAGGACATTGTGAGGAAGTTCAAGATGGAGGACTCCAAGGCTATGACGACGCCGATGAGTACGACTACGACTCTTGATGCGGACGAGGAAGGTGAACATGTGGACCAGAAGGAGTACCGGAGCATGATCAGGTCACTCCTCTACTTGACGGCGACGAGGCCGGACATACAATTCTCGGTGTGTCTGTGTGCTCGTTTTCAAGCGTCTCCGAGGACTTCGCATCAGCAAGCGGTGAAGAGAATTTTCAGGTACTTGCGTCACACTCCCGACTTCGGCCTTTGGTACTCCGCGTCCTCTTCTTTGGCGCTTCATGGTTTTTCAGACGCGGATTTTGCCGGGTGTCGGTTGGATAGGAAGTCCACTTCGGGACTTTCCGGTTTTGGGTTCTTCTTTGGTGTCTTGGTCTTCCCGCAAGCGCTCGAGTGTTGCTCAATCCACGACCGAGGCCGAGTATGTTGCCACCTGCTAGTTGTTGCTCTCGGCTCCTTTGGATCACCTACACCATGAGTGACTTTGGTGAGGAGTATACCCATGTCCCACTTCAATGTGATAACACCGAGTGCCATAAGCGTTGCAAAGAACCCGAGTGCTCCATTCCAAAACCAAGCACATAGAAGTGAGGTACCACTTTCTGAGAGACAACGTTGAGAAAGGAAAGATAGCTTTGATCCATGTACCCACACATGACCAACTAGCCGATATTTTCACCAAACCCCTAGATCAAGCAACTTTCACTCGTTTGCGGGGGGAACTTGGTGTGTGTTTGATTTCCTGAGTTGGGTGTGTGGGAGCTCTCTTTTGCCGGTGGTGTCGAGCCCGTTTTACCTCCCCTCGAGGAGCCGGTGGTAGCATATGTATAGTTTTTCTTTGTGCATTTCTTGCATTTGGCATGGCATATGTAACATGATGTATAGGCATCCTTGTATCTTAGATTGCATGCATTTTGTATCATATGCATTGGTTAGGAAAAGCTTCTCTTATATACATTGTTCACCATGGAATGAGATATATGTCTTTGTGAGCTTGTTTGGTATGCTACGGTTAGTTTGGCTTAGCTCTTGATGATCTTGATGAATAATCCATGGTTGATAGCTATGCTTTTGAAAAATGTCACATGTATGCTCTCTAATGTGTAAATGCCTTTACATGCTCTTGACATGTTTTTGTGGCCTTGCTATGCTTAATTTGTGGTTGGATAGCTAGTTTATTGATCATATGGGGCCAAAGGCTCATTTGCCATCATGAATGTTTAGCCCTCTTGATTTATCTTGTGGAGGGGCATAAGTTCCTTTTTGTCGCAAAGACATTTCATGTACCATTTACAAATCTGAAAATGAAATGAAAAATGCTTGGAAGTATGCTCCCATGTCATATGTGCTGAATTTAAATCGCTTTGGGTGCTAAACCGTTGCATGATGCCTACCAATGAGAAGTCTCATACATAGAAGTAGGCACATGGCTCGGTGGCTTTGACATGACATGAGGTGCTTGTGGGTGTTTGTGATGGTCTTATGATTAGAATGGCTGTCCTAGCATGAAGTTTGTGTGGCTTTGCCATTTTGATATGCTTTGATCATGTTTAGGACTTTGCTCATGAGAGGCAAGTTTTTCGCAAAATTGCCAAAATCCATCTTAGCTTCGTCCAATGGTTGTGAAACTTGGTGATCATGTAGTTTAGATCGATACGAAGCCGTAGAGTATCTAACTTGCTCATTTGGACATGTGTAGCATTCTTTGTTGAATTTTGTCTATTTGAGAAGCTCTAGGTTGAAAGTTTTGCATTTTTGGCTTGATTCATGCATTGCCGACAAGGGGGAGAAGTTTGAGCTTGAAATGGCTTGCTGGATGTGTTTAGAAGGTTTTCAGGTGGTTCCATTTCTCTGGGTCTTCCGTTGTGCACCTGGCTCGACCGGTCGTGGTCACCGTCCGACCGGTGTGAGTGCTGGTTCTGTACACATGTTGCACACCGGTCTGACCGGTGGTGTTGACCGGTCTGACCGGTCATGGGGCTGTTTTGTTGCGGCTGCCTGTTTCAAGTGGTGTCTTGCATGCATTCGTCCAGGGGGAGTTGCATTGGTTCAGGGGGAGCTTGCATGTGTGCAGGGGGAGCTCTTTGTGGTTGTTCGAGCTTTGATTCGGTGGTTTGCGCTCTTTGCTTGAGCTTTGCTTTGTCTCGGATGTGTCGAGCCGTTGCCCTTGCCTAAGGGGTCCGAGACTTGTCTTCTTCAAGTGATCTTGCTCTTTGCCTTTGTTTGGCTTTCGATCGCTTGTTGGAGTTTCTTTTCGTTCATTTCTTTTCTTTTTCTTTTCTCTCTTGTTTCTTTCGTGTGGGTGTTGTCAATGCACTCATCAAGGGGGAGATTGAGGACCATGTGTGGTTCGAGGACCGGTGGATGGTCGCTTCCTTGTGTGATGAGTGATTGACAACATTGTGTGGACTGATTCTTGGCTAAGTATTGCAGGTGCAGGTTGCGGCTTGACTGGTGTTGGTGCGGGTGAAGAACAAGCGCGAAAGGTCGTTGCGGTGAGGCCTCCGGTGTGGAGAAGACAAGTAGGCTTCGTTCGAGGGACCCGTGGCCGGCGGGGGTCAAGTGCGGGCCGCATGGTGGCATGAACAAGCAAGATGAAGTCGTGGATGGTTTCTTGGTTGAGCCTCAAAACCAAGGTCGAGCCGGGACTACGTGGGAGCCAAGTCATGAGTGGAGATTGGCGGAGGCTACACCGAGTTCGCGGGGTTTCCGGTGGTTCACCGTAAAACCACCGGGTTCCTTGGTTGATCCATAAAGCCCGGACCGAGAACCGAAGATGGAGCCGCAAAGACGGCCCGGTCGGCCCGACGGTGGGGACCGGTCTGACCGGTGAGGAGCACCGGTCTGACCGGTGTGCGACGACGCAGTCCGGAATCTTCGAAGCGGAGGACACGCGTCGGGATCGCATAGCTTGCGTCGAGGCTACGCGGGGGGGTGCGAGCCGCCGGCATCCGTCCGATGGTGAAGACATCAAGAATTCCAAATCAGCCCTTGAGGGGCTTGTATCCCTAGTTGTTAGAGAAGGGCATTTTAGACATTCGGTTGCCTCCATATAACCAAAGAGGTGAGAGGATGGCAGGCAACTCTTGGAACCCTAGCTCATTAGTTTTCCCTTTTTCCACCTATTTTCCTTAGGTTTTCTTTAGGACTAGCAAGAGAGCTTCACGGAGAGATCTTGTTGAGAGGGATGGATGATCGGGCGGCTTGCTAGACCTTGTACGAACCTTTGATTCATGTATAGATGATTCGGCGTGGTTCCTCAAGGTTTGGATGTGTTTTCCCCGGTTGTTATTGGTGGTGATTTTCGGAGCCCTCTCTCGGTGATTTCTTTGGGTTGTTTTCGGGACTTTTCTCTTGGGGATTTGATAGGGGAAATTTGTGGGAACCCTTCGTGGTTCTTTGGGCTGTGATTCCCCTCCCAAATCCGTGAGTAAAAGTGCTCGATTTTGGGGTTTCTTGAGTTCTTGGGTTGGAAGTGCTTCCGGCGGGATTTCTTCGATTCCTCCTTTTTGGACGAGTTTTGGTGGGATTAAACTTGGCTATGGACTCCTCATGAGGTGTTCCTGATATCCCCAAAGTCTTGTTCAAGTCCGTGGAGTGATTCGGGAGATCGAGTTTTGGATTTGGGGGAGTTGACCCGCGGCTGCTTTTCATCCCTAGCCGCCCGTGCTACACCGGTCCGACACGGTGCTCTTGACCGGTCCGACCGGTGCGAGCCCTTGTGGGTTTTTGCTCGGGTGAACGTCTTGGTGTGTTCGTTGTTGTCTCGTGTTGGTGCTTGTTTCGAGTTTGGGTCGGTTTGGTGGTCGGTTGGCCTCGTTTGGTGCCTTGGGGGCTTTCGGTCGCCATCGGTCCCGACCGGTGTGTCTCACCTGGTCGACCGGTATAGAGCCACTTAGTGGAAGTTGCTCAGTTTCACCAGCAGGGACCGGTCGACCGGTGTAGTTCTGTAGTCTCGAGGTTTGGTTTTTCCGCTGCGTTTCTCGGGTCGGAAGGTGGTGTGTTGGTTCCTAGGTCCAGTGGCACTTCAGTGGCTACGTGCACTTGACCAACCTTGGTAGTGAGTCGGAGACGTGTGTTGGAAGCCGTGTTCATCTTGTTGGAGTTTCCATCTCATTCGAGAAGAATTTTTATCGGCTCCCATTCACTCCCCCCCTCTCTGGTTCGCCGTATCGGTCCTTCAGAGCTTAATCATTCATCTGCAATTTTCCAGATTGTGTTTCTTTCTTGTTCTTGCTTGTGTCTTTCGATTCTCAGGCAAGGATTAGCCCTCGTGGCGAGGTCCATCGTGCAGTGCATGGTTGATAACCAGAGGAGAAGTGGTGCTGCGATTGCGGGGTTCTAGTCGTGTTGATTGGAAGCCGGATCGTTTGTGTGACATCTCCACCAAATCGATAGCTATCTCTACCTGACGGAAGATCGGGAACACACGTCCCCATTAATTTATCTACAGTAATTATAATATACATGTGCCGCTCAAGCTTCTCACACGTTTCCTTGCATCCCAGTGCATGGCATAGTTTCTTTACCACAAGCGCAACAATAAAAGGCCTTTCCTACTGAGATTGAAGAACCAACTCTAGTCCATGGACATGGCACTGCTTGCTAATTCTTTAGCCTCATGCACATGATGCTGCAAGAAGAGGTTCATGATATGGCTCCAACAAGTGAATAACAATATAGAAATAGCTTGTACAGACCATGCCGACTGTTTTTTGCACCACATGATTTTTATTCTTCCTTTCTTGTGATTATGTAAATGAAAAAGAATATGTATACACATTACTCACAATCTTTTTTCTGAATGGATTCAGTATTTCAGTTTTTTGGGTTGCTTAGTATTTTCTTTTTTTGACCCATTAACCCCTATTAGCTTTTAGTATTTTCTGGTGTTGTGCGACAAGGAAAATCGAATTACCGAAAACCTTTTTTTTATTGCACAAATACTGAGTACCGTATTGAAGAATATACTTGTTTTTTTGTGTATATCCAATAACATTTGTGTCTCGTAACAATAATACCCCATTTTGTATCTTCAGTATTTACTAAAGGTGCCAAAGATGTCATCACCCAATGCATCACTGTCAGCATAGACATGAATTCATAGTGTATCTATCAGTAACACAAAATATACTATGTAATAATGATGACACATCACATGAGAATTTTGTTATGCAACAATTTAGTAACACTACTGTATTGTACCTCAGTACCTTTCAGCAGAATTGCATCATTACTAGACTAATAAGAGAACATACATAGAGTGCATCTTCGGAATTCCATGCACAGCAAATTTTGCTGATAGAGATTACAGATAGAATTGATGTTCAGTAATCAAATCTGCACCCAACATCAATTCAAAGTAATGGCTAAATCAATCAAAGCCTCTCTCTCCTATGACATTTAGAGAGCCTGCTCAGTATTCTGGTACAACAACAACAACTTAGCCTTTTGTCCCAAGCAAGTTGGGGTAGGCTAGAGATGAAACCCACAAGAAACAAGGAAAGGAGAAGCACCAAGCACAAGAACACAAAAGCACAAAAGGAAAAGGGAAGATCATGTCTCAGGCACATTGATTGCAAGTCTCCAAGCACTTCTATCCATAACTAACTCCTTGGGGATGTCCCACTCCTTAAGGTCTCTCTTGACCGCCTCCTCCCAAGTTAGTTTAGGTCGACCTCTACCCCTCCTTACACTACCGACCCGGTCTAGCACCCCACTACGCACCGGTGCCTCGATAGGCCTCCTCTGGACATGACCAAACCATCTCAACCGGCGTTGGACCAGTTTTTCCTCAATTGGTGCCACTCCAACTCTATCCCGAATGTCTTCATTTCGGACTCTATCTCTTCTTGTATGCCCACAAATCCATCGCAACATACGCATCTCGACAACACTCAGTTGCTGGACATGTCGTCTCTTTTTAGGCCAACATTCAGCACCGTATAACATCGTCGGGCGAATCGCCATTCTATATAACTTACATTTTAGCTTTTAGGTCACCTTCTTGTCACAGAGGACGCCAGAAGCTTGGCGCCATTTCAGCCAACCGGCTGAAATCCTGTGCCTAACATCCTCATCAATGTCACCATCCTTCTGTAGCATCGATCCCAAATACCTAAAGGTCTCTTTCTTGGCCACCACTTGTCCGTCGAGGCTCACAACTCCATCTTCATGTCCAGTCATGCTGAAATCACACATCATGTACTCGGTCTTGGTCCTGCCGATTCTCGAAACCTTTCGACTCTAAAGCGTCCTTCCACAACTCAAGCTTCCCATTAACCCCTGCCCTAGTCTCGTCAACTAGCACCACATCATCAGCAAAGAGCATACACCATGGGATACTACCTTGGATGTCCCTTGTGACCTCATCCATCACCAAAGCAAATAAATAAGGGCTCAAAGCTGACCCCTGAAAGGATCGAGGCAATGTGGCCTAGAGGGGGGGGGGTGAATAGGCCTGCACACAGAATTTAAACTTTTTCTGCGAAAACACTGTCAGACCTCGGAACCTCCGAGATTATTCTCGGAACCTCCGAACGAGGCGGCCTCCAAGAATAAACTCAGAACTTCCGACAGCTGTTAGAACAGAGCATAAATAACAAGAGCTGAGAGAAACTTGATGGAAACCAGATCTACTAAATTCTAGGAGGTACTTAGGACCTAGCAAGAAGATTTCTAAGCAAAGTACAAGCTAGGAAGGCACCACAAAGTAGATCGGGAGCAAACCCTAATAGATCTAGTCAAGCACAAGCATGAACAAGTAAGTAAATGAGAGCACGCATGAGACAAAGATTTATCCCGTGGTTCAGCTCGCCACAAAGGCTTGCTTACGTCCACGTTGTTGAGGATGCCACAAAAGGCTCGGACCACAAAGGTCAACTCCTCTCTCACACCTATCACTTTGGGTAATAGGTGGAGGCTTTCCACTAGAATCACAAAGGGTAATACAAACACCTTGGAGCTTCCACAAATCGGTTTGGAGAGCTTCCAAGGACCTCTATCCGTCTAGGAGCAAAGCTCCAAGAGTAATAGATCCACCAAGCTTGCTAGGGTTCTTCCAAGTGCTCAAGTACCAAGGGAGAAGGGATTGGTTCACTAACTCACTTCAAGAAACCACTCTCAATCAATGCTAGGCAAGGATTTGGATGAGAGTAGGTTAGGAGTGAATGCAAGGTGAGAGAAAACGATGAGGGAACGGCGTTCGCGCAAAGGTGGGAGGAAGAAGATAACCGTTGGGGGACCGTGGGGTATAAATACCCCCGCATCCGGAACAATAACGGCTATATTCCGGAGTTCGGAACCTCCGAGAAAAATCTCGGAACTTCCGACTTTTGAAAACTCGCGGACCGTAGCCCGTGCGGTCGAACCTCCGAGAAAATCTTCGGAACCTCCGAACAACGAATCGCCAGGAGCAAAACAAATTGCGGTTACTTCCCTTGGGGGTGAGGATTAAGGTTTAGGAAAGATGGATTATGAGCACTTGAAACCACCCTAACTCACCATTAGTATCCCTCTTGATAGTACGGATTGTCCTATACTCAAATTCAAAAGATAAAATAAATAAACTCCTCCAAGTAGCATAGACATCCTTTTTGTAACAAGTTGAGGGGTCTCCAATCAATCTTTTGCACTTGTGATAATAACTCTATGCTGCACAACAAACTCAAAGGCTCATTAGCTCCTTAATTGTGTGGTCAACATCACCAAAACCCTCATAGGGCTTGATTGCACTTACAATCTCCCCCTTTTTGGTAAATGTTGACAACCCAATTAAAGTTTACAATTTAATTTGAAAGATTGAGCTTTTGATGATTTGAGTACAAGTCTCCCCCTCAATGTATGCATGTACCTTTTGAATAGGGAAAAATGTCTTAACCGACAATTAAGTTGCATACATTGTGAGTAAAAGTGTCAAGAAAGTTGTACTCAAGCCATCGAGGGGTGCAAAAAAAGTGTAGCAGATAATACGTGATGCATATGCCATGTGAAAACATACAGAGAGTTATCTGTTAGCAGAGTTCGGAACATCCGAGAAAGTTTCCGGAACCTCCAGGGGTTGGAGCCTCCGGAAAAATTCTCAGAACCTCCGAGGTCTGCAACAGATACTCCAACAGACAACAATAACACACAGGCAAAGCAACATATATGACCAGAAAATAGCAGCTAGATAAAGATAACAACATTCAACACATCTAGCCCTATTACAACCATCACAAGGTTTTAAAGTTTTACAAATCCCATTCATGACCATGACCAGAACCTACTTGCCAACAGAGGCAAGCTAAAAGCTTTACAGCAGTTTAACCAACAGGAGTTTATGAGAGAATAGTTAGCACTCTCATCTCACCAAAAGAACAAAATAATTTTGTGGTTAGCAGGCCACCAGAAGGAGCTCCAGGTCTTCAGATGCTTCTCAATCTTCATCTCTCCCCCTTTGTCAACAGTTTAACAAAAAAGGAAAGAAAAGAAGAGAGGAAGTGAGAACAGAACCTAGGGAAATCACTCCTCATCACTGAAGTCAGAGTCCTCCTCCTCCGCTTCAGGGACTGTGCTGTCAGAACCAAGGTCAGAACCAGATGAGGACAGGTCTATGGGTCTTCCGACGGGCACCCGCCAGCCAGGGGGCCTTCCTCCTGAGTCTAGCACCAGATGAGGATCCCATAGCCTTCTTACCAGCAGCCTCTTTCCTCAGCCTGGCCATTTTAGCACCTAGTGGCTCATCATCTTCTTCATCTCCAGCAAAGTGGGCAGCAGGAGTATCCTCAGCCATGGGACTAGCAGGCTCCTTCTCACCCTCATCCTCGCTAGTAGTGTACTCTGGAAAGTCAGGAAAAAGAGGAGGAGGATGGTGCATGGCATCGAAGGACAGCCCCTGGTGCTTCAGCAATCTGTTCATATCTTCCCTGAGCTCAAAAAGCTGATGGGAAGGCCATCTGCAGTACCTCCAGGTGTTCCTAACCATCCCTCTCAGCTTATGCAGACCAGCAGGCATGGGAGCCTTGCTGGGTCCTTCTTCTCCTACTGCTGGACCAGATTTGGGTGGCTTGGTGCTGGCCTTCTTAAGGATGTGCTCCTCCACAATATGCTGCTTCTTCTGATGCTGCCACTGCTTCACTTGGTAGGATGCATGCTCAACATCTTTCTTGTAGCTGACCCCGGAAACCATTTCTATCATGTACATAAGGTAAGGAGCATATGGCAGGTTGCATTTCCCGCTCTCTGTCACTTCTACCAAATTGTACCAGATGAATCTGCTCACAGAGAACGGCCTAGCTCCAGGCAGCAACCTAGCCAGCAGATTTGGTGCAAATCTCCTAAGGCTGGTTGAGTCACTGCCCCCTTTTGGATATATGGTTTCCCTGAACATGTTGTTGAGCACATAATACACTGATTTCAGAGCTGTGGTAGAGCCATCAGCCAACTCCTCATACTCATAAGTTGCAGCAATCTTGTTGGGGTTCATATGGGCCCCAAAGTGGATAATGTCAGCCTCTCTGTCCTCCTTGCTGAACCCAAAAAGCCTAGCAAAAGTGACAAAATCAATCTTGTAATGTACCCCTTCTGTCATCTAGTGGATGGTCTCCTTGTTGTCTTCATGAAAGAAGGTAGCATGAAACTGAGCTAAAACCTCTATGTTCCAATCATATTTGAAGCTCATGATGTCTCTCATCTTATACTTGTCCACCAAATCAAGCACCTCCTCCATGACAGGTTCCTCTGCTGCCTCCAGATGGGTGAAGTCTATCTACTTCATCTTGATCAGCTTCATCTTGGTGTTAAGAACAGTCTTATAGAACTTAAAGTGGAAGACAGACCAAAATCTATAATCTATAGCTTCCATCTTGGGGTTCACATAAGGATTTTCCTCTCTGGCTTTCTTGACCAAGAACCCCGCTCCATCATAGTTAGTGTGCTCAATGTACACAGAGTTATCATACTTGGTTGGAGGATGTCTTTTGAGCAGCCCCTTGTGGTACTTGAGATAGGTTGAGTCTATTTCTCCTAGGGGCATGCCATCTTCCAGCTCTATAGGGATGGTCTTGCCTTCAGTCCCTCCATTATCATCCACATGGGCAGTAGGCCCAGAACCTCTGCCTCCTGATAAACTACCCCCTTTTCCTCTTCTAGGGGTGGCCTTTCCTCTGCTGCCACTGCCACCTGCTGTTGCTCTTGCTGCAAATTAGAAAGCCCTTTCACTAGCAGGTGTCTCAAAGGGTGGCCTCTGCCTCTTGGTGTATGTCTTGTCCATAGGAGTGCCAGACATCTGTTAGAGAGACATGTGAGCAGCAGATAAGAGTGGGATCAGGACTGATAAGAATAGAGGATCAAGATTAGCATGATGTTTAATTGATTAATTTTCAGTGGAATTTTGAATCACAGACTGTCACTTGTTAGTACAGACACCGGAACCTCCGAGAAAGTTTCCGGAACCTCCGGAGTTGGAGCCTCGGAAAAATTCTCGGAACCTCCGAAGTCGGTGTACCGACGAGAGGACGATTCGTTGATTCAACTTTCAACTGAATTTTAACCAAGAAAGCAAACATGATTGAATTTAACTAGGACAAGTGAGAAAGGATGTTACAGGTGAAGTGAAGTTCAGTGGAACTTTGAATCAAGGTCAGCTTACAGTGGGTTACAGGGTTCGGAACCTCTGAGAATTTTCTCGGAACCTCCGAGCCCCTGTCAACCTTACTGCATTCTGACATTTGATTCAACTTTCAACTAAACCTAGCTTTACTTGCAACACAGGCATTCAGGACAAGGATAGATAGGCAACATTCTATGAATTCCAAGATTTAGAACCCTAACAGCATGTAGACCTAGGAATTAGGGTTAGGGTTAGAGTAAGGCCTCTGATTACCTTGATTTGGATCAAGGAGATGGAAGACGAAGATCTTCAAGGCTTGTTCACACCAGGGAATCGACAGGAAAGGGTGCGGATTGAAGCCTTCTTCTACTTCTCCGTACGGGATCCGAGTGAACCCTTCCTTGGCACTCTCCAGCGGCGACCCACGAACGAGGGAGGCAGCACGGCTTCGCGCGGGTAGCTCGCAAGAGGTGTGGTCACCGGCGGCAATGGAAGCGGCGGCGGCGAGGCAGTGGAGAAGTACGGAGCGGTGCGGTTTCCTTTCGTGAGAGCGAGAGGGAGAGGGAAGCGGTGAAACCAGATCTGAGATGGTTGACTGCGGTGTAAGGGGAACAGCTGGTTTACCCTAGGTAAAAAGAATATTCTTCGAAGATGCTTTATTCCCTTTAACCCCCCTTCGGTTGAGACTGAGCGCTAAGTCTATAAAGATTGGAGCTTCCGAAGATTTTCTCAGAACTTCTGAGGCCCGGAGCCTCCAAAGATTTTCTCGGAGCTTCCGAAGTTTTAATTCCAGAGACAGCTAACTTGTACTCCTTTTGAGATTTTGAACTTTCTATCAACTGAGATTCTTAGGTCATGGTACCCTTGACTCAAGTGGCTAGAAAGCAAGCATTCACACACACAACTATAGCCACTTAAGACAAGTTAGGGATAAGAAAATAGATTTTGAAAAACCTTTAAGATAGAGTTTTCACACACATTTTTCAAACAAAATTTTCAGAGAAAACTAACAGATTGAAGCAAACAATTATGGCATGCTAGAGATCAAACCACGCAACGAGAATCAAGAATATTTAGTTCATTCCTTAAACTACAAAACCTTGACTCATCGAGAGGTTTAGTGAAGATATCGGCTAGTTGCTTGTCGGTGCTCACATGACTTAAAACGATATCTCCTTTGGCTTCGTGGTCTCTCAAGAAGTGATGACGGATGTCTATATGTTTTGTGCGAGAATGGCTTACGGGGTTGTTTGCAAGCTTTATGGCACTTTCATTGTCACACAAAAGTGGGATATGGGAAAAATGACATCCGTAATCTTTTAAGGTTTGCTTCATACAAAGTAGTTGAGCACAACATGTGCCGGCTGCAACATACTCGGCCTCGGCGGTGGAAAGGGCTACTGAGTTTTGCTTTTTAGAACTCCAAGACACTAGAGACCTACCAAGGAATTGGCAAGTCCCCGATGTACTCTTTCTATCTACTTTACAACCGGCATAATCGGAATCCGAATAGCCAAGTAGATCGAAAGTGGAGCCCTTAGGATACCACAAGCCAAGGTTAGGGGTATGCACTAGATATCTCAAGATTCTCTTTACGGCCATGAGATGGCACTCTTTCAGGTTAGCTTGAAATCTAGCACACATGCACACACTAAGCATAATATCCGACCTAGATGCACATAAGTAAAGAAGAGAACCGATCATGGAGCGATATACCTTTTGGTCCACGGATTTCCCTTCTTCATTGAGGTCCATGTGTCCATTGGTAGGCATTGGAGTCTTGATGGGCTTTGCCTTGTCCATGTCAAACTTCTTTAACATATCCCTTGTATACTTGGTTTGACATATGAACGTCCCTTCTTTAGCTTGTTTGATTTGAAATCGAAGAAAGAACTTGAGCTCACCCATCATGGACATTTCAAACCTCTTTGTCATCACCCTACTAAACTCTTCACAAAAAGTTTCATTAGTACTACCAAATATTATGTCATCGACATATATTTGGCACACAAAAATATGACCATCAACTTTTCTAGTAAAGAGAGTAGCATCGGCTTTGCCTATCTCAAAGCCTTGCTTAAGCAAGAAATCCTTAAGGCATTCATACCATGCTCTTGGTGCTTGCTTTAGCCCATAGAGCGCCTTATGGAGTTTGTAGACATGATTAGGACGCTTGGGATCTTCAAAACCCGGTGGATGCTTAACATATACTTCTTCGTAGAGTGGACCATTGAGAAATGCACTCTTGACATCCATTTGATAGAGCTTGAAGTCATGATGGGCAGCGAAAGCTAGTAGAAATCGAATTGCTTCAAGTCTTGCTACCGGTGCATATGTTTCTCCAAAGTCTAGCCCTTCAACTTGGGTGTACCCTTGAGCAACCAATCTTGCTTTGTTCCTAGTCACAATACCAAACTCATCTTGCTTGTTCCGAAAGACCCATTTGGTGCCAATGATGTTTGTATTTGGTCTCTCCACCAACTCCCACACTTTGTTTCTTTCAAAGTTGTTCAACTCCTCTTGCATGGCCACCACCCAATCCGGATCCTCGAGAGCTTTCTCTACCTTGGTTGGTTCAATAGAGGAAACAAACGAGTAAAATGCACAAAAATTCTTAAGACGAGATCATGTTGTTACCCCTCTCCTTATGCTCCCAAGAATATTGTCAACAGGATGATCCCGTTGAATGACTTGATGTACACGAGGATGTGATGGTCCAAGAGGTTGGTGTAGAGGTTTATCTTCATCATCTTCATCAGCTTGGGGCTCAGATGTACTTGCTTGGACATCCCCTTGCTGATCAATCCTCCGCGGTGTCGGGGTGTCTTGTGGTGTTGAACTTCCAGACCCCGGAACCTCCGGAGAATTTCTCGGAGGTTGGATTCCAGTGTCAGTTCCCGGAACCTCCGAGGAAATTCTCGGAACCTCCGAAGTCTGCACTGCACCTGAACCAGTGGCTTCTGGCCCTTCGAGTGGTGTTGAAGCTTGTGCTTAGTTTTCATCTTCCTCTTGTGCCTCAACTGGTCTAACATCACCTATGGCCATTTGCTTGATTGCTTCACAAGATGGCTTCTCTTTACCTACAACATTCAAATCAACTTGCTCCACTTGAGAGCCATTAGATTCATCAAAGGTCAAATCTACCGTGACTTCAATCCTCCCGGTGGTTAGATTGAAGACTCGATAAGCATGCTCATTTGGACCATAACCAAGAAGAAATCCTTCGTCAACCTTTGGTGCAAACTTAGAGGTTCGGGGTGAGGACCATGTGTGGTTCGAGGACCGGTGGATGGTCGCTCCCTTGTGTGATGAGTGATTGACAATGTTGTGTGGACTGATTCTTGGCTAAGTATTGCAGGTGCAGGTTGCGGCTTGACTCGTGTTGGTGCAGGTGAAGAACAAGCGCGAAAGGTCGTTGCCGGTGAGGCCTCCAGGTGTGGAGAAGACAAGTAGGCTTCGTTCGAGGGACCCGGTGGCCAGCGGGGTCAAGTGCGGGCCGCATGGCGGAATGAACAACAAGATGAAGTCGTGGACGGCTTCTTGGTAGAGCCTCAAAACCAAGGTCGAGCCGGGACTACGTGGGAGCCGAGTCATGAGTGGAGATTGGCGGAGGCTACACCGAGTTCGCGGGGTTTGCAGTGGTTCACCAGAAAACCACTGGGTTACTCGGTTGAGCCACAAAACCGAGGCCGAAGACTCGACGAGGAGGTGCGGCCACCCAGGCCGGTTCAACCGCCCAGGAGGGGCGGTCAGACCGCCTGGGGCCGGTCAGATCCCCAAGGCCGGTCTAACCGCCGGGGCGGGGGCGGTGGGGCGGGCCGACCGCCCGGCCGCCGCGCCGAGAAGCTTCGAAGCGGAGGACACGCGTCGGGATCGCAAGGCTTGCGTCGAGGCTACGGCCGGGTGCGGTCGCCGGCATCCGTCCGATGGTGAAGACATCAAGAATTCCAAATCCGCCCTCGAGGGGCATGTATCCCTAGTTATTAGTGAAGGGTAGTTTAGTCTTTTGGGTGCCTCCATATATACTCATTAGATGGGTGGATGGCAGCCAACTCTTGGAACCCTAGCTCATTTAGTTTTTCCATTTTCGTTCTCCATTTTCCTTAGGATTTTAGAAGGCTAGCTTGAGAGCTTCATGTGAGATCTAGAGAGAGGGATGGATGTTTGGGTGGCAAGCTAGACCTTGTACGAACCATTCATGGCATGTATAGAAGGTTTGGCGTTGTTCATCATGGTGGTTTTCCCGTCTCTTTGGTGTTGATTTTCGGAGCTCTTTTGGCGGTGTTTTGAGGACAATTTCTTGGGGTTTTTGGTGGGTGTCACGTATGAGGTTCTTGTGCCTCTTTGGCTGGTGACTTTGCCCCCAAATCCCCTTTGAATCGGACTCGATTTGGTGATTTCTCGAGTTGGGCGAGTTCTTGACCTAGAGAAGCGATTTCTTCGATTCCTCTTGATTGTGAGCGTTTTGGGTCGATTCCTTTGAGGTAGAGGTTGCCCAGGAGGTAACCCTACTATTCCCGAAGTTTGGCTGCAATCCGTGGAGTGATTCGGGAGATCGGGCGCGAGGAAGTTGAGGATTGACCCGCGGGTTCGTTTTCTGGAAGGGGCGGTCTAACCGCCTACAGGGGGCGGTCTAACCGCCCTGGGTGTTTCCGGGTCAAAGTTTTGTTTTGCCGAATTTTCCTCTCGTGAGTTTGTTCGCCTTGATCGGAGGAGTGTCCGGGTGAAATTTGGGGTCGTTCTCGTGCGGTTGCTAGGTGTTCTTGGTCGGGGTTCGTTGCTTGGGTACAGGAGGTTAGACCGCCCCAGGTATCCGGTCTAACCGCCCCTAGGCCCTTGGGTGAAGTTTTGGTTTTCGCCAAGATTTTCTGGTAGCTAGCATGGCCTTGACCAGAGATCTTTGTTGGTGAAACCGTGATGTGTTTTGGTGCTCGGAAGAGGCGTTTCAGAGGATCTCTTGGTTGCCAGGTGGAGGCGGTCTAACCGCCCCTATACCCGGTCTAACCGCCCCCCTCTGGTTAGCCGGCTTTCGAGTTGTTTCCGTTGTCGGTGCTGCGTGTGTGTTGTGGTTGCTGGTAGAGTTTGTTCCTAGGACCCGCAGCACTCCGGTGGCTACGTGGTTTTGGCAAACGGGAGGTAGAAGTGCGGAGCGTGTGATTTCGGGGGTTCGACCGAGCTAGTTCGTCTTGTCGGAGTTTCAATCTCCCTCGAGAAGAATTTTTATCGGCTCCCATTCACTCCCCCCCTCTCTGGTCGCCTAATCGGTCCTTCACAGGGCCTCTTGTTTAGAATGAAACATTTGCACCCAAACACTCTAAAGTAAGACACCTTGGGCTTTTTACCGGTAATAAGCTCATAGGAGGTCTTCTTGTGAAACTTGTGAAGATAGAGGCGGTTGATTGCATGGCAAGCCGTGTTGATAGCTTCGGCCCAAAAGATGTCTTGAGTCTTGTACTCATCCAACATGGTTCTTGCCATCTCGATAAGAGTTCTATTCTTCCTCTCAACCACCCCATTTTGCTGAGGGGTATGAGGTGCTGAAAATTCATGCTTGATGCCCTCTTCATCAAGAAATTCTTCAACATAGGTGTTCCGGAACTCCGAGCCATTATCACTTCTCACTTTCTTGATTGGTAGCCCGAATTCCCTTTGTGCTCTTCTAATGAAGGTCTTCACCTTTCCTTGCACTTCACTCTTGTCAAACACAAAGAACACCCACGTGAAACGAGAATAATCATCAACAATAACTAAGCCATATTTGTTACCGCCAATGCTTATGTAGGCCACCGGTCCAAATAGATCCATGTGGATGAGCTCCAATGGGCTTGATGTAGTGAGGATGCTATTTGGTGGGTGAGGTGCTCCTACTTGCTTTCCGGCTTGGCATGCTTTGCAAATCCTATCTTTCTCAAAATGTACATTTGTTAGTCCAAGGATGTGTTCATCTTTCAAAAGTTTGGCCAAGTTCCTCATGCCAACATGGGCTAGACGACGATGCCAAAGCCAACCCATGCTAGATTTTGCCACTAGATAAGTCTTGGGAGAAACTTTACTTTTGTTGAGATCAACTAGGTAAAGCCTCCCCCTCAAACGACCCGTGAGGACAATAGAGGAATCCTCCCTTTTTATGATGGACACATCCTTATCCGTGAAGTGGCAATCAAAACCAATCTCACTAAGTTGTGAAACCGATAATAGATTGTAACCCAACGGATCAACATGAAGAACATTTGTAATTGAGTAATTTTGAGATATAGGAATATCACCTACACTGATGACTTCTCCTTTTGTATCCCCTCCATATGCAATGGTTTCCCTTGGTCTTTCCAAATGGAGATAGGATGAGAACATACTCTTTTCTCCGGTCATATGATGTGTACATCCGCTATCAAGCACCCAACTTGATCCACCGGAGGAGTATGCCTACAAAACAATTTAGTTCCTTCTTTTAGGTCCCCAATTTGACTTGGGGCCTTCCACGTTAGTAACCAAAACTTTTGTAACCCATAGTGATCTTTTCACATATATGTTGGACTCATTTCCAACATACGTGGCAACAACTTTACCAACATTGTTGCGTCTCAACACATAGCTAGTAGGTATGTCTCTAGATGCATGGGTTTTGCTTTTGTTGGGACTCAAGTTTCTTCTAGGCACCATTGGATGATTTTCAACCTGCATATAAGTGTTAGAGGCCCTGGAACCATGCTGCTTCTGAGTCTTGCTCCTTTTCTTTGTCCTGTCTTTACAGTCCCCGGAACTTCCGAGAATTTTCTCGGAACCTCCGAGTTGGACTGTCCGAGCTGCTCGAGGCTTCCAGACTCCGGAACCTCCGGGCTTGGAGGTCGGAACCTTCGGGGTCTGGGAGAACAGAAATCCAGAACTCTTGAATTCAAGGCATTCCTTTTCTTTGATGATTTTTCTCTCATTGGTCTTGCCACCTTCAATATATCCAAAGCCTGGATTCTTGCTCTTCTCTAACACTTTCCTCTTGGTGAATCTTGGCCTTTTGCTTTCTTCACCCATACATCCTCTAGCTATGATTGAGTTCAACCTAGCAATTTCTTTCTTTAAAGCTTCCATGTTAGCAAGGTTAGTGGCATAAGATTCAATATCAATATGATAACATCTATCACAGCCCTTGCTAGTAGAAGCACTAGAGTTGCCTTTTACCTTCGAGGGATGTGAGGTGCTACTCCAAAGGAGGCTATATTGCTCCTCAAGCTCTTCATTCCTGAACTTGAGAGAATTACATTGAGCTTGAGTAACGAAGAAGGTCCTCTTTGAGAGTAGCTATGACACTCTTCGCTTGGTTGATTTCCAAACGCAAAGCCTCAATCTCACTTCTATCGGAGATAATGGTGTCTTGGCTTTTCTCTAGCTCAACTATTAGCTTAGCCATAAAATCCCTAGATTGCTCATCCATTTCACGAACAAGTTGGTTAGCTTCTTCATCACTAGTATCATCACTAGAGTCCATTTCCGACTCATCACTAGGTTGAGGAAAGGGTTTTGGGGAAGATTTTACCTTCTCACCCTTGGCCATGAGACAATGAATGGAAGTGCTCTCTTCATCATCGGTCAAATTGTTGAACAATCTTGAGGTGGAGGGAAGCTTCTTGATAGCCACGGTTGCAACTTTCTTCCCTTCCTCTTCACTAGAGCTTTCATCCCCGGAGTTCCATTCATGACCAATGTGGGCTTCACCACCATAGTGTCTTCTCTTGTAGTGTGGTTTTTGATCTTTCTTGTAGCTCCCTTTACCCTTGTCATTTCTGTTTTCTTTCTTCTCATTAGGGCAATCAGCAATGAAATGCTCGGTACTTCCACAATTGTAGCAAGTTATCCTTTTCTTGTTGGGAAACTTCCTCTTGGCAAACTTGTACCCTTGCTTCTTCAATCCTCTCTTGTAGGTCTTCATGAACAAGGCCATGTCCCCAATCTCAACATGAGAACCTTCATCTTCATCTTCGCTTGAATCACTTGTGGAGCTCTCCACTTCCACCCTTTTGGATTTTGACTTGAGAGGCTTGGAAGGAGTAGTGTGCTTGGATGAGGAGGAGGGTTTGCTTGACTTGTGGGAATGGAGAGCGACCTCTTTAACCTTCAAGTTGTTTAACTTAGCCTCCAACTCCCCAATCTTCTTTCTATGTTGAATTTCCTTGTCCATGAGCTCATGTGTGAGAATTCTTCCAAGAACATCATTTGGAGAGAGTTCCTCAAACCTTTTCTTCTCTCTAATCAAGGTGACTAAAGTAGGATTCCTTGGTGCAAAAGCTTCCAACATCACCTTCACAACAAAGTGGTCATCTAGCTCATCACCACCTAGACCTCTTATCTTTCCAACAATAACCATCAACCTATCAAACATCTCTTGTGGCCCCTCTCCATCAAAGATAGTAAATCTATTGAGCTCGGCCATCAATATGTTGATCTTGGATTTCTTGACCTTGTCAACACCCTCATGTGCAATGTGGAGAATGTCCCAAATCTCCTTGGCAATCTCAAGTCCACTAACACGGTTATACTCTTGGGCATTCAAGGCACTAAGGAGTATGCTTGTAGCTTGACCATTCCTTCTAATGTTGCGTTGGTCAATTGGAGTGAGGTTCCTAAAGTCTTTGGGATCTTCAAAACCTACACACACAATATTCCACAATTCCAAGCTTAAGCCGATTAAATAAGCTTTCATCATATGCTTCGATTTAGCAAAGTTAGTCCCATCGAATTGGGGTAATTTGCCAACGGGAATAGTCACTTCATCCTTGGATTTGACATCCAAAGAATCATAGTTAAAGGATACGCTTTTGTAGTCATTCTTTGCTTTAGACTTCGACTTTGGCTTGATTGTTCGCTTGGGAATTCTTGTGCCGTAGTACTAATCATCATCATCTCCATTCTCACTAGATGAGGACGACGATGAGGATGACGAGGATGGTGATGGAGATGGTGAAGGTGTTCTTTTTCTTCTTTTCTTTTCTTCTTTCTTTCTCTTCTTCTTTTCTTGCTTGCTGTCTTCTTTCTTCTTTTCTTCTTCTTCTTCCTTTTTCTTGTTCTCTTTCTTGCTTTTCTTGCTTCCATCTTTTGAGATTTCCTTCACAGCCTTTTTAAGCTTTTCAAACTTCTCTTGAGCCGATGTATCGCCCACTTCCGAGGCATCACTTTCGGCCCTCGCTTGGTATGTCTTCAAACTCGCTCTTCTTCGTGCTTGTCATCATCACTTGCCATATCCTCACACGGTTAGGTGTTTACGAGGATGACCTGCTCTGATACCAATTGAAAGGATCGAGGCAATGTGACCTAGAGGGGGGGTGAATAGGCCTGCACACAGAATTTAAACTTTTTCTGCGAAAACACTGTCAGACCTCGGAACCTCCGAGATTATTCTCGGAACCTCCAAACGAGGCAGCCTCCGAGAATAAACTCAGAACTTCCGACAGCTGTTAGAACAGAGCATAAATAACAAGAGCTGAGAGAAACTTGATGGAAACCGGATCTACTAAATTCTAGGAGGTACTTAGGACCTAGCAAGAAGATTTCTAAGCAAAGTACAAGCTAGGAAGGCACCACAAAGTAGATCGGGAGCAAACCCTAATAGATCTAGTCAAGCACAAGCATGAACAAGTAAGTAAATGAGAGCACGCATGAGACAAAGATTTATCCCGTGGTTCAGCTCGCCACAAAGGCTTGATTACGTCCACATTGTTGAGGATGCCACAAAAGGCTCGGACCACAAAGGTCAACTCCTCTCTCACACCTATCACTTTGGGTAATAGGTGGAGGCTTTCCACTAGAATCACAAAGGGTAATACAAACACCTTGGAGCTTCCACAAATCGGTTTGGAGAGCTTCCAAGGACCTCTATCCATCTAGGAACAAAGCTCCAAGAGTAATAGATCCACCAAGCTTGCTAGGGTTCTTCCAAGTGCTCAAGTACCAAGGGAGAAGGGATTGGCTCACTAACTCACTTCAAGAAACCACTCTCAATCAATGTTAGGCAAGGATTTGGATGAGAGTAGGTTAGGAGTGAATGCAAGGTGAGAGAAAACAGTAAGGAACGACGTTCTGCGCAGTGGGAGGAAGAAGATAACCGTTGGGGGACTGTGGGGTATAAATACCCCCCGCATCCGGAACGAAGAACGGCTATATTCCGGAGTTCGGAACCTTCGAGAAAAATCTCGGAACTTCCGACTTTTGAAAACTCTGCAGACTGTAGCCCGTACGGTCGGAACCTCCGAGAAAATCTTCAGAACCTCCGAACAGCAATCAGCAGGAGCAAAATAGCTGCAGGTTACTTCCCTTGGGGGTGAGGATTAAGGTTTAGGAAAGATGGATTATGAGCACTTGAAACCACCCTAACTCACCATTAGTATCCCTCTTGATAGTACGGATTGTCCTATACTCAAATTCAAAAGATAAAATAAATAAACTCCTCCAAGTAGCATAGGCATCCTTTTTGTAACAAGTTGAGGGGTCTCCAATCAATCTTTTGCACCTGTGATAATAACTCTATGCTGCACAACAAACTCAAAGGCTCATTAGCTCTTTAATTGTGTGGTCAACATCACCAAAACCCTCATAGGGCTTGATTGCACTTACAACCCCTGATGTAGTCCTATTTTAATTGGAAAGTCACTAGTGTTACCACCGCATGTACGCACACACGTCACCACATCTTTGTACATATCCTTGATAAGGGTAATGTACTTAGTTGGGACTTTGTGTTTTTCAAAGGCCCACCACATGACATTTCTTGGTACTTTGTCATACGCCTTCTCGAGGTCAATAAAGACCATGTGCAAGTCCTTCTGCTCCCTAAACCTCTCCATCAATTGTCGTAGCAGGAAAATCGCCTCCATAGTCGACCTTCCAGGCATGAACCCAAACTGGTTTTGGGTCATGCTTGTCGCTGTCCTGAGGCGATGCTCGATAACCCTCTCCCTGAGCATCATCGTATGGCTCATCAACTTAATCCCTCGGTAATTAGTGCAACTTTGAACATCTCCCTTGTTCTTGAAGATCGGCACTAATACACTCCTCCTCCATTCCTCAGGCATCTTGTTTTCTCGGAAACTGAGGTTAAAAAGCTTTGCTAGCCAAACTATGGCTCTAGCACTCAAACATCTCCACACCTCAATGGGAATGCCATCGGGGGCTGTTGACGGTGTATTTTGGTACACCAAGCATGTTCATTACACTTTAGTTTGGATTTGATTATGGAACTAACCTGCCACTAGGCACACTAATCATATAACAAGTTCATCTATGTGCATGCATTTGGAAGTGTTGTGTTTATGTAGGAAAACATGGACATAATGGACGGATTCGCAACAAGTTCAAAGGAGCATTTACGGAGTCTTGTTCGTGTTCATGAGCTTGATGAAATCACTTCCAATGGTGGCAAGGACCGAAGTGCTACGAAGGAACACCCCCGGGGATTGAAGCGTAAAAGACCGAACTTCATGCGCGGAGAACCTCCATCTTGGACGCGAGGATGACATCGTCAAAATCATGCAAGTGGAGGGGGCAAAGTGCATAATCACCTGAGGACCCACGGGAGCGAAGGGGGCGACCGAACCGGGCCGACTGGGCCCGGGCCGGGTCGGCCCAGGGCCGGCCGGCCCCGGCCCCCGATCGGCGTCGGTTCGGCTCCCCTTTCCTTGCACCCGAAGGATCTTCAACCCTAAAACCCTGGAGGCGCCGCCATTCGACAGAGAGAGAGAGAGCTATTCGCACCAGGAGGCCATCCACAAGCTAGAGAGAGAGAGGAGGGAGATCTCCGGAGGGAGATCAACCACCTCGAAGGAAGCACCCACAAGTGGAGAAGAAGGAAGACACCGTTGGAAGGGAAACCATGATCAACGGTGCTATGTCTAGCACCTTGATGGGGTAATATCCTTATTCGTTCATGGGTTGTAATCGATCTTGAGATGTAATCATACTTTGTTGGATTATCTATCTATCATCTTGTGTTGAATATACTTTAATGCTTAAGGTTAGCTACCATGCCGTAAAGGGAGTAAGAGCTCCAATGCTTCCTTGGATCCATTAAATACGCCGTGTCCATCATAGGTCTAGTCATGAATACCTTCGCGTAGTGACAGTACGAGAGGAGGGAAAGGGCGACACCGTGGTCACAACCCCGATAGATTAGATTGGTTTTCATGTCTTTAAGTGATTGCATGCTCTAGTATCGTAGACCCATGGGCGAGTGTCTTTTATCTTTATTGCTTAATCATTCTCTCTAGTGTAGTTTAGTTGTTTTCTAGTTTAATCGTAGTTAGAGGTTTGAGTAGCTAGAGTGTGTAGAGGTAGATCGAACGCTTGTAATCCCCTTGCTCTGCGAATTGACAAGAACCTTGGGAATCCCGTGGAGGTGTGGGGTCCGTACGCTTGCGGATCGTAGAGAGATACGTCTTTTATCCGTCAACAAGCCCCTTTTTCTGGCACTGTTGCCGGGGAGCAAACTAGTTTACATCGTTTGGTTTGCATTTAACTTAGTTTTATATTTAGTTTATCTTTTATTTGCTATATCTAACACATATTATCTAGAAAACCACTTATTTTGTTTTTGTTTTTGTTTTTATCTT
Source organism: Cenchrus americanus (assembly GCA_947561735.1). Classification (NCBI taxonomy): domain Eukaryota; kingdom Viridiplantae; phylum Streptophyta; class Magnoliopsida; order Poales; family Poaceae; genus Cenchrus; species Cenchrus americanus. The sequence continues at coordinate 124,402,007 of OX387241.1, forward strand.
ATTGTCTAGATGGCGTTCGTCAATCAACCCGTGGAAGAACCGGAGAAATCTCTAAGGGATTATGCTAGCCCTCGATGTGAAGACATAAAAGTACAAGAGTCGGATTCGAAGCTCGAAGCGACCAAGTATGAAATTAAATCCAAGATCATCAAGATGGTGCCGGCAAACCCGTTTGAAGGGATGGTTACGGAGAACCCATATAGACACATAAGGCATTTCACGACGCTATGCAACACGGTGCGTCAAGAAGGAGTTCCCGATGAATGGTTCAAATGGAATCTCTTTCCCTACTCACTTGTCGGTAATGCAAAGACATGGTATTCGTTTGCGTCCTTTGAAGTTGAAGGCAATTGGAACAAGTTGACAAAGAAGTTCTGCGAGAAGTTCTTTCCAATTAGCAAGGTTAAACATCTAAGGAGGCAAGTGATCACTTTCATGCAAGGAGAAGAGGAAGGGGTAGACCAAGCTTGGGATAGGTTTAATGAGTTAATTGAACAAGGACCAAGACTCGGCTTCTCCGGTGACGTACTCTTGCATACATTTTTCTTTTCCCTAACCCCTAGTTGCATGCAACACGTCCAAATGTGTGCAGGTGGGGATCTCATGGAGAAAACACTCACGGAAGCCGCCCAACTTCTACAAAAAATTAGTAAAGCGGCTGCCATGCGAAGAGAATGGGAAACAAGACTTGCGGAAGAGCCGGAATATAATTCAAGGAAGAAAAAGTATGCTGAATTTTCTAAAGAGGCAACCCCGGAAGTCACAAAAGAGGAGTCAATCCCGGAAAAGTTTGAAGTAGAACACATCAAGTCAAGAGCTACCCCGAGCGTTGACTTCGCCGCATCGAATGAAACAAACAAGAGAAGCATGTCAAGCGCGAAGCCACTAAGGGAGTTCGAACCAATGGATTGGGTTCCTATCGATTACGGAGAAGTATTCGACAAGAGAAGACCGTTCCCTAATCAAAAGGGGAGGGAGCATTGGAAGTGGATTTCCCACTGGAGAAGAAAGCGAAAGATTCATACAACCTTGAAACCACCGGTGAGATCTTTCAAAAGTTCTTTGGAGATGATGAAATGGATCCGGAACACATAGCCGAGGTGAAGAGAATCATGGGGATCAAGCCTGAAGCATCACCATACGCTCGCCTCGCCGAAATTTACGCGATAGGATCCGAAGAAGAAGAGAAGATGGCACCACGCTTGAGTTGCGAGATCAACGAAGTTCAATGCAAGGCTTTATGCAACATCGAAGCCCAAGTAAGTGTCCTATCTTCTAAAATTTACGATAAAGTTCAAGACCACAACCTAGACTTAGCTCAAACATCAACGAAATTAGTTATGGGAGATGGTAGAACTATTAAACCTCTAGGTATTGCTTGCAACATGAAAGTAAAAATCTCTAGAAAATGTATACCAACCGATTTCTTTGTTATTGATGCTTACCATAGTAATCATGATCACATAATCCTAGGTAGGCCTTTTCTTAAGTTGGTTGATGCCGTGTTGGATGCCGGAGAAGGCAAAGTAACAATGAACCTTAATGGAACAAAGTGCACATATAATTTTCTTCGCGTATCTAAACACCCTACACCCTTTCCTCCCGAAGAAGAAGTAGAGGATATAGATAGTCTTTGTTTTGTTGAAACCCTTAGATACCCGCTGCAAAGAGCGATGGAAAATTAAATTAGTAATCAACGAGATGAAGAACTAGAAGAAGCAACAAAAGGCTTAGAACCACATGATGGAAGCGTGGAGGAAGGAAGATTTGAGGACATAGGAGAAATAAAACCCGAGGAGTCACAAGTGCCCGAGGTAGACCTTAAACCTTTGCCCAAAGGATTAAAGTATGAATTTTTGGGCCCAGACAAGACTTATCCAGTCATCGTGAGCGACGAGTTGAGTCCTGAAGAAAATGAGAAGTTGCTGATTTTATTGAAAAAACATAGGAAGGTAATTGGATATTCGATTAGTGATCTCAAAGGTATTAACCCAGCCTTTTGCACTCATCATATACCAATGGAAGACCAATGTAAGCCCGTAGTGGACCACCAAAGGAGGCTAACTCATGTCATGCGAGAGGTAGTAAAGAAAGAGGTCATCAAGTTACTTGATGCCGGAATCATCTACCCGGTTCCGCATAGCGAGTGGGTGAGCCCGGTACATTGTGTACCAAAAAAAAGGATGATCAACACAAAACAACGTTTAACCGTGGTGAAGAATGAGAAGAGCGAGTTGATACCGCAAAGAACCGTGACCGGGTGGCGGATGTGTATCGATTATCGTAAGCTTAACAAAGCGACGAAGAAAGATCACTTCCCCCTACCGTTCATTGATGAGATGCTCGAGAGATTAGCAAACCACGCTTATTTTTGCTTTCTCGATGGGTACTCGGGGTTCATGCAAATTCCCATTTACCCGGATGATCAACACAAAGCAACGTTTACATGCCCTTACGGAATGTTTGCATATAGAAGGATGCCCTTCGGTCTATGCAACGCTCCGGCCTCTTTTCAACGTTGCATGATGGCCGTATTCTCGGAATTCATCGAAGAAATTGTCGAGGTGTTCATGGATGATTTTTCCGTTTATGGGAAGACGTTCGTGGATTGCTTGGCAAACTTGGATAAGGTCCTCATGAGGTGTGCGGAGGTAGACTTGGTGTTAAATTGGGAAAAGTGCCACTTCATGGTTAAGCAAGGCATAGTGCTCGGACATGTTATATCCGAGAGAGGCATTGAAGTGGACAAGGTTAAGGTAGAGACGGTTGAGCAACTCCCACCTCCGACGGATGTTAAGTCCTTGAGGATCTTTCTAGACCATGCCAGATTTTATAGAAGATTTATTAAGGACTTCTCAAAGATCACTAAGCCTTTAACGCATCTTCTTCAAAAGGATGTGGCTTTCGACTTTGACGAGAAGAGCCTAGCGGCATTCCGGACCTTGAAAAGTGCGTTGGTGAGTGCTCCCATTATTCAACCTCCGGATTGGAGCTAACCTTTCGAGATCATGTGTGACGCAAGTGACTACGCCGTAGGCACGGTTTTGGGTCAAAGGAAGGAAGGCCGAGTTCACGCCGTTTACTATGCTAGCAAAACTCTTAATGGGGCACAATTAAACTATGCCACTACTGAAAAGAAGTTGCTAGCGGTGGTATTCACTTTCGAAAAATTCAGATCTTACATCGTGAACTCGAAGGTCATTATTTACACCGACCACGCAGCCATCAAGTATCTCTTGGCTAAGAAGGAAGCTAAACCACGTTTGATTCGTTGGATCCTTTTTCTCCAAGAACTTCAGGTTGAAATTCGTGACAAAAAGGGGGTGGAGAATGTTGTGGCCGATCATTTGTCTAGGATGAATCGTGGACAAGATGATAAAGAGCCCATAGAAGATAAGATGAGAGATGACCACCTCTATCGAGTGCTCGATAAAGACACTTGGATGATCGATATCCTTCGAGCGATTCGGAAGATGCCTCTCGATCATCTAGATAAAAACTCCCAAAAGAAGATAATTTTCGAAAGTAGGAAATACTTTTGGGATACACCATACCTCTTCAAACTTGGCAATGATGGAGTGATGAGAAGATGTGTGCCAAGAGAAGAGAGGGTAGAAATTCTGAGAAAGTGCCACTTGGCGGAGTACGGTGGACACTATAGCCATTTTCGAACCCAAGCAAAAGTATGGTCGAGCGGATTCTATTGGCCGGAGATGCATGAAGATACTAAAAGATATGTTGCATCATGCCCCGAATGCCAAAGAACCGGAAACATCTCTCAAAGAAATTCTATGCCCTTGAATTACAATCTACAAATCGACTTATTCGATGTATGGGGTATAGACTTCATGGGGCCTTTCAAAAACTCATGTAGATATGAGTATATTCTAGTCATGGTGGATTATCTATCCAAATGGGTAGAGGCTATGCCATGTCGTAAAGCTTCCACGGAGGAGTCCATTACTATGATCAAGAACGTGATTTTTCCTCGTTTCGGTACACCGAGAATCTTGATAAGTGATGGAGGAACTCACTTCACCGGGAAGAATTTCAAAAAGTGGTTGTCCAAGTTGGGGATTGAACATAGGGTTTCTACGGCCTATCACCCACAAACCAACGGACAAGCGGAAACGTCAAATAGGCAATTAAAAAGCATCCTCAACAAAACCATAGAGAAGGGAGGCAAGGATTGGTCAAAGAAATTAGACGGAGCTTTGTGGGCTTATCGAACGGCGTTCAAGACACCGGTAGGTATGACCCCTTATCAATTCGTCTATGGAAAGGCTTGCCACCTTCCGGTTGAGTTGGAACACAAAGCCTATTGGGCGATTAAAGAGATGGACCTTGATCTCGATGCCGCGGTGGTGAAACGAAGAATCCAAATAAGCGAGCTAGAGGAGATGAGGTTGAAAGCATATGAAATGCAGCATATACAAAGAGAGAATCAAAAGGTGGTATGATAAAAGATTGAAAAAGAAAGAGTTTAAAGGATATAAGGTCCTCCTCTACAATTCGAGGTTTAAAACCTTCGAAAAGGGAAAATTGCAAAGCAAATGGGATAGGCCTTATGTTGTGCATTCGGTGCTCTCCAACGGAGCACTAACCATTATGGGTATAAAAGGCGATCAATTTATGGTGAATGGTCAACGACTTAAGGTTGAACCCGACGTTGTGCCCCTTCACCATGTTGATGTCTTCACCATGGAAGAAGAGCCCGAACGTCCCGCCTAGGACGAAAAACAAGGCATGAATTTCTGTAAATAGTTTTTCTTTTAATTTTCTGGAGTTTCTCGCGAAGATTTACTGGGCCAACTTTTTCCCATGGTCTAAGGATTTCTACGTGTCGGTCGACGAATGTCTCCAAGCCATGGAGGCGATGAAGCAGCGTCGGTCGACAAATGTCTCCAAGCCATGGAGGCGATGAAGCAGCGTCTGGAAGATTTGGAGCGCGTAGTTGAAGACGACTACAAGTTCCTTAACCGCAACGTGCACAAACTTTTTGGCATGGTCGGGAACATGAGAGGCAAGTGGTGCAATAGTTGCGGGAAGTACCACTAGGTCTAGTTTTCCCCTTAGGAATTTTGTAAGATACGACGAGGACGTCGTATGTTTTTAGCATGGGGGAGAGCTAGCTAGCTAGCCTTAGCTTTTGAGCTTCCAGTTTAGGTTTGGTTTGATCTTCGAGAGAGTCTTAAAGTTTAAAGAGTCTTAGTTTTCGAGTGTGTTTTTAAATTTTTGAAGTGTCTTAATTTAGTGTTGAGTCAAAGAAAATCAAATAAAAAGAGTCTTTATATATTTTGTGTCTTGTGTGATACTTATCTTTATTCACTTGTTTGTTTATCTTTGAATTCTTGATATATGAACATAAGTGTGTGGTTCGAAAAACGTTTACTGTGGTGCTTAGTGGAATTGCTACTACTTAATGTACCCATACCGCACTTCGATCTTGAGCTTCACATGTTAGTTGTGCTATGTTCAATGCTAAAAGTTGGAGGATTTCAGTTCTGAAAATTATCTAAAAAACCTTGTAATAAAGGTTAGCAAAACCTCTTTTTCCAAGTTGAGAGTAAGAAAGAAATCCTATACAAAGCCAATTTACTTTTTTTTTTGCTCCACCATAAGTGTGATTAGCACGATGAGTTAGGCTAGGATCCTTCTCTCTTGGGAGTTTTAATTTCGAGCAATGGTCATGTCCTTGTGCTTATCTTTTATTGCTAGCCTCGTCATGCATTCGGTAACGTGACTTTCACATCGGAAGTCCCGTGCATCGCCGAATTCCATACCCGAACCTATACATCTCTTTTGTACATCGCATTCCTTGAACACAACCTACTTTCAAAAGTTTCGTCTCGTCTCTAGCATGATTTATTTAAAATTTCAGATTGTATGCATGCAAGAAAGAGAGGAGTTGAGAGCTTTGAAAAGTTGTCAAGAGAGGGGAAATAAAGAGAAAAGTATGAGAAAAGTATGAGTATGGAAAAGAAAGAAAGAAAGAAAGAAAGAAAGAAAAAATATAGAAAAGTAAAGGAAGAGAAAAATATGAGAATAAAAGAAAAAGAAGAGAAAGAGAAAAGAGGAATGGCAAAAAGGATATGAGAGGGATGAATCAAGTGAAAGAAAAATAAAAAGTGCAAGGAAGGATGTCACGTTGTTGAGAGACGAAACTTTCAATCTTTTTCCAACCATGTGCAATCCGACAACGAGGACGTCATCGGTGCCTCGTAGTCACAATTTTCTTTTGCCCTTGCACATGTTCACCATTCTAAATCTTCTCATCCTTGATATCCCTACATATAGTTAATTCTCATGATCATTGGTTTTGAACGGTAAACAACCATTAGAGGAAGTTCTTAGTTTGACAATACTTGTGTTGATTGCGCTAGCCCTACCTATAGCTCCACTTTACATGTTTTATGAGAGACTTATGGGAGGTGAGAGTTTTATAAAATTGGTTTAGGATAGCCACCTCATATGAGTGACTTGAAAGAGCTTGGAGAAAGGTTTTTGTCTAATACTTGTTGCAGGAATTTTGTTTGAAAAATCATAAAATCCCTCCGATGGAAGCAAAGAAGTAAGCATGGCTGAGGTTGAAGGCTTTGAGTGAAGAGTTTGAGTTGTGGGGTAAATCTTGACGTGGTAAAGATTCTAAACACCCATGTTTATGTATGATGATCATTACTTTATATTTATGTATTAAAGATGAAAGGATTGACTAACTTGTGAAGAAGGATTAGCGGTACACGATTACAACACTTTGGACGAAGTTCTTTTACGAGTACTTGCTCGAGGATGAGCAAGAGTTAAGCGTGGGGGAGATGTTGACGGTGTATTTTGGTACACCAAGCATGTTCATTACACTTTGGTTTGGATTTGATAACGGAACTAACCCGCCACTAGGCACACTAATCATATAACAAGTTCATCTATGTGCATGCATTTGGAAATGTTGTGTTTATGTAGGAAGACATGGACATAATGGACGGATTGACAACAGGTTCAAAGGAGCATTTACGGAGTCTTGTTCGTGTTCATGAGCTTGATGAAATCACTTCCAATGGTGGCAAGGACCGAAGTGCTACAAAGGAACACCCCCGGGGATTGAAGCGTAAAAGACCAAACTTCATGCGCGGAGAACCTCCATCTTGGACGCGAGGATGACATCATCAAAATCATGCAAGTGGAGGGGGCAATGTGCATAATCACCTGAGGACCCACGGGAGTGAAGGGGCGACCGAACCGGGCCGATGGGCGTGGGGCCGGTCGGCCCCGAGGCCGCCGGCCCGGCTCGGTCCCGCGTCGGTTCGGCCCCCCTTTTCTTGCACCCGAAGGATCTTCAACCCTAAAACCCTGGAGGCGCCGCCATTCGACAGAGAAAGAGCCATTCGCACCAGGAGGCCATCCACAAGCTAGAGAGAGAGGAGGGAGATCAACCACCTCGAAGGAAGCACCCACAAGTGGAGAAGAAGGAAGACACCGTCGGAAGGGAAACCATGATCAACGGTGCTATGTATAGCACCTTGATGGGGGTAATCTCCTTATTCGTCCATGGGTTGTAATCGATCTTGAGATGTAATCATACTTTGTTGGATTATCTATCTATCATCTTGTGTTGAATATACTTTAATGCTTAAGGTTAGCTACCATGCCGTAAAGGGAGTAAGAGCTCCAATGCTTCCTTGGATCCATTGAATACGCAGTGTCCATCATAGGTCTAGTCATGAATACCTTCGCGTAATGACAGTACGAGAGGAGGGAAAGGGCGGAACCATGGTCACAACCCCGATAGATTAGATTGGTTTTCATGTCTTTAAGCGATTGCATGCTCTAGTATCGTAGACCCATGGGCGAGTGTATTTTATCTTGATTGCTTAATCATTCTCTCTAGTGTAGTTTAGTTGTTTTCTAGTTTAATCGTAGTTAGAGGTTTGAGTAGCTAGAGTGTGTAGAGGTAGATCGAACGCTTGTAATCCCCTTGCTCCGCGGATTGACAAGAACCTTGGGAATCCCATGGTGAAAAAGGTGTGGGGTCCGTACGCTTGCAGATCGTAGAGGGATACGTCTTTTATCCGTCAACAGGGGCCATCGCTTTACCTCTCTTTATCCTCTTCAAAGCCTCCTCAATCTCTACCTCCGGAATTCTTCTCACAAAACGTCTGTTGGTGTCATCAAAAGAGTCATCCAACTCAATAGTAGGATTCTCATTCTCCCCATCAAACAACCTATCAAAGTACTCCCGCCATCTGTCCTTGATCTCCTCATCCTTCACCAGCAGTTGGTCTGTCCCATCCTTGATGCATTTGATTTGGTTGATGTCTCTTGTCTTCCTCTCTCGGATCCTCGCCAACCGGAAAATGTCCTTCTCCCCTTCCTTCGTGCCTAGCTGCTGATAAAGGTCATCGTACGCCTGGCCCTTGGCTACACTCACAGCTCACTTTGCAGCCCTCTTTGCTATTTTATAGCTCTCGATGTTGGTTGCACTCCTGTCCAGGTGGAGTGTCTTGAAACACTCCTTCTTTTCCTTAATAGCCTTTTGCACCTCCTCACTCCACTACCAAGTGTCTTTCGCCTCTTGCTTGCCTCCCCTACTCACGCCAAATACTTTCGCTGCCATCTTCCGAACCCATGTTGCCATCTTCAGCCACATGTCATTTGCATCTTCTCCTTCTTCCCAAGGCCCCTCACCTAGCATCCTATCCTTGAACACTTGCGCCTCTACTCCTCTAAGCTTCCACCACCTTGTTCTCGCAATCTCGGCATGTTTGTCCCAGATGACACGTACCCGAAAACTGAAGTCCGCCACCACAAACTTGTGTTGGGGAACAATACACTCTCAAGGTATCACCTTACAATCTAAGCAAGCACGTCTATCCTCCCTCCTTGCAAGGATAAAGTCAATCTGGCTCGAGTGTTGACCACTCTGATAGGTCACCAAGTGGGACTCTCGCTTCCTAAAGAGGGTATTTGCTATCAACAAGTCGTAGGCCAGCGCGAAGTTCAACACATCTTCTCCCTCTTGGTTCCTGTCACCATACCCAAACCCCCCATGCACTCGCTCGTAACCAACATTCGTCGCACCCACATGGCCATTGAGGTCTCCTCCTATGAAGAGCTTCTCCCTTATGGGCACAGTACTAACCATGCTATCCAAGTCTTCCCAAAACGGCCTCTTGACGGTCTCACTAAGACCTACCTGTGGGGCATAGGCACTGGTCACATTCAGAGTCATATCCCCAACTACCAACCGGACTAGAATAATTCGGTCACCTTGCCTCTTAACATCTACAACTCCATCCTTTAAACTCCTATCGATCAAGATGCCCACTCCATTCCTGCCCGACGCTGCCCCCGTGTACCAAAGCTTGAAACCAGAACCCTCCTCTTTCGCCTTCTGACCCTTCCACTTAGTATCCTGAACGCAAAGGATATTTACACGCCTCCTAACTGCTGCATCGACTACCTCTCTTAACTTACCCGTTAAGGATCCTACATTCCAACTCCCTAGACGAATCCTAGTTGGCCCGACTAGCTTCCTTACCCTTCGCACCCGTCGAGGAAAGTGCGAAGACCCTTGCTCACTTTTCACCACACCCAGGCGTAGGTGTAGCGCGCCACTCATGTTGCGATGACCCGACCCTTGCTCACTTATCATCGTACCCGGATCACGATACGACACGTCCCTAAGGGGAAGACGACCCGGCCCTTGCTCATTTAACACTACACCCGGGTTCCGATGTAGCGCGTCGCTAAGAGGGTTACGCCCCAACGAATTTCTTATGGGTTTTAAATCCATTAGAGTGGCTAATTTCAAATCCCTGCTCAACATTTGTGAGCCACTTGTTGGGGCACACGACCTTCGGAAACGTTTCCCCACGGTCGGTTGGGATCGCCAACTTCGAACCACCTATACGAAGGGGCTTCGAAATATGCAATGACGGTTTAGCAAGAACGTTAATTTCATTTGAACTGCATGTGTACTATTCACAGGTGCTGACTTGTCCGCGGTTGGTTTGGCATCCCGGGGCTTCGGTGCTGAAGGTGCGGATCGGGCGAGGGTGCCACTCGTTGAGAAGGCATCGGTGCCGAACTGGAGGCCACATGGGAGGCTTCGGAGCTTTCCTATGGCGGAGACGGCATCGCAAAATGCCTCGGTGCTGAAGGGACGACATGTGCGGTGCCCCAGTCCTGTCAGAGGGCATGCCACACGTAAGCGCGTCAGACGTGAAAAGGGCGCCATGCGAAGAATGTGACAACCCGCCCAGGAAAGTACCGTACTATCGCCTAAGACCGATCCACTTTGGTCATTAAGCAATAATAAAGTACCATCCTGTCGTAAGTCGCCGGGTTAACGCCCGGTAAATCACTTGAATAGCACAAGGATCGATATATGCATTAAAACTCACTCGAAGGCGAGTCCAGAGATACATCAACATTCAAATCCAAATTCGTACTCCGGAGGGTTTAATTATTACAAACCATAGTTTTTGACATGACAGATTAGTTCGCAGTTTCGAAAAGACGACGGGAATTTAACTAGCGGCCGCGAAGTCACCACGGGAGGCCATCCATGATGCTTCGGTAGTCGTCCTCCACCCACTCCAGCTCCCGGCCGGCGGGATCTCACCGGGCCACACATCACTGAAGGCATGACCTGGATTAACACATCATAGCAAGGTCGAGTATACTAATACTCAACGAAGACTTACCCGTCGGTGATATCTACTTCACCAAATCTAGACCATGAAAGGCTTTTTGGCTACTTGGGTTGCTTTTGCTAAAAAGTAACAAAGAGTAGGTCCTTACTTTCAAGATTTTAGCACAAGTTCTAGTAGTTTAATCTTTACTACATTAGCCAACTAGTACAAACAAAGTTGTACAATACAATTAATCAAACATCATCTTCATCAACTTCCATCATTAGGGATCACATGACTAGTGGAGTAAGTAGTCTCGGATAACGGTGAGAGGCCGACAATCGATTGATTAAAACCTTGCAAGGTAGACCCAAACATACGGTCGGGCGCCCCCGCGAGGACAACTCCCCGGGCCGTCCCCATAAATCCTCGGGTTGGGATCGAATCTTACGGTCTTTGGTGCGGGCTATCCGGCATACCCCGCGAGATACCGGAGTCACCATACACCACCGGTAGCTAGCCGTGAGAGCGAATCCCAAGAGTAGTAATAGTAAGATCCCTCACCGCCTCATTATGGTACTAGGCTTACCGGTCCCATACCCGGCATATGCTTGGTACGTTCAAAAACTTATCCCACATAACCACTGGACCGGAGCCCAGATCCCATGCTCTTACCACGTGAGCAATCCATTTAAGGATATAGTATGATTCCTATCTAGGAACCTATTCTCGCGAGTGAGGTCATCACTCGACTTGTAACGGTCCTATAGCTTAGCAACTATCGACCTATCATACTAGTAGAGACCAAAGGTACCTATGGATCATGCATCTAGGGTTTCATTCAACTCCTGAACGTAAATGCACAATCATTCATAGATAATTGAATAAAGAATTTGAAACGGGTTAGATGCACCGGAGCTTGCCTTCGTCGACTAGGTTAGCTTGGGCACCCTCGGTGTCGAGTCCGTCCACGTCTTGCGAGAACCTTCCGCTCCGCCTTCCTCGGTTTCCGGGACCAGGGAGTAGTCTCCGTCCGGAAGATCTACACGGAATGCAATGCACTTTAGGTGATGTGATAGTTTGTTGTCCTATCCAACTCTAGTTGGTCATATCCACCTTGACAAGCATTCAATTAAGGTTTCTCTTTTAGGAAGGTTAGGGAATGTACATGGGTTACTCTTTTATTCCATATTTGAATAAAGGTTTTTCTTTTTATTTAAGCTTATCACTCCATGTGAAAGCTTTATTTTATTTTATCTTTACCCACATGGTGTAATTAATAATTATATCCATGAATTAATTCCTTATTAGTGCTTGGTAATTAACTTTATTTTTATTTATATTAAATAATGCCTTCAAAAAGGAAAAAGATTTAATTAAGGATTTTCTTTATTAATTTTCCCTTTAATATCAAAAGGGCATTTAAGCCATTTATTGAACCAATTAAATTACCAAAAATTACATGAGTGTTTCTTAGGCCTACTAGCACCTATCCTGGTCCATTGGACCCACATGCAAGTGTTGGATGCTAGGAAAAATAATATTATTGAAAATAACAAAGGTTAACTAGTGATTCAACTTAAATGCATATAAAAATAAATAAGCCTCAAAATGATCCAAACTTTCTTGTGCATGCTCTATGATCCTAAACAAGCCTAAAAAGCTAGCATGTTCACCTGGAACCTCTACTCAACTTGGTTTATTATTCTACAAAGGAAAACATGCATAAATCAAGAATAATAATTTCTATTACTCCTAAATTCATGATTAATTCACAAGATGTGCCTTTTGACATCACAAGACAGTGTGCACAAGTTGGGATCAAGAACATGAATATATTTAACATGAAAAATCATCTATGCAGTTCTGCCAGAGATGGAAAAACATTTTTATAAAAAGATTCACATGATAACTTTGTGCAATTTTTGGCACAACATCTAGTCTCATCCTAACTCACAACATATCCAAAGCTCAGCTACAGAGGAGCTATACATTTCAAGTTATGACAGATTCAAGCATAACACATTTGTAATTTTTCTGCCAAAACTACTTTGAATCTAGCCACAAGTGTACATCAAGTAGGTGGGGTTTAACATCCTGAGACCTACAAAAGTTGTTTGAGAATTTTTGGAATTTTCTGTGAATTTCTAGTGATTTTCTAAGACTGTGGACTGATCTGCAAATAAACTAAGTTACGGTTCCTTGCAAATATGCCCCTGGATTCACATCCATGCCCTCGGCGGCGGCGGGAGGGCTCGCCGGCGGCGATGTGGGGCCCGACCACGACAACAAGCGGCACAATGTTGAAATTGAGCTCACCACGGTCCTATTGGCGGTGGTGGCGAGGGTGGAACGTGCTCCGGCGACGGCGCACGGCGGCGACCGCGCTCGGGGCGGCTCGGTGTACTGCGGTGTGGAGGCCAAATTGGCGCGAACGAGTGCGCTTGCGAGCTTGCCTGAGTGCTAAGGGTCCTAGCGACGTGCTTGGACGGCGGCGAGCGCGAGCCGGGGAGGCTAGCACCCGGCGGCGGCGGGATGGCGGCGGGGCGCACGGGTGGCGCGCGGAGGGGCGCGAGGGGGGGGGGGGGTTAAGGTAGGCGCGCGGGCACCGGGCGACGCGCGGGTGACGGCGCGGGGATGCTCTCCGTGCTACGGCGCGTCGAGGCGCGCGCGTGCGGCGGCGACGCCGCCGACGGACCGCCGGTCCGTGGCGCGTGCGCGCGTACGGCGGCGCGTGCCTCGGGGCGCCTCGGGACGGGGCACCTAGGGGCGCGCGGGCATCGGGACGGAGCATGGCGCGGACGCCGAGGCCTCGGGCGGCGCGGGCACGAGCGCCGGGGCAAGGCCGGCGGCGGGGCGGCGACGGCGGCGCACGCGCGCGCGCGACGCGCGGCGCGGCGCGCTCGGCCCCTCGGCGGTGACACCGGTGCTGTGTTCAAGCCACTTTTTCTCCAAAATTTTGAATACAACTCGACCAAACAATGAATACCAAAGTTGTAGATCTAAGTACCAGCTACAACTTTCCCAAAGGTTGTATGGGGTTTTCTGTTTAGATTTGAATCTAGAGGAATGTCAACTTTGAATGTCGGCATGTGCTTGCCAACGGTGATCTCTCGGCTTGCAAGGGCTTTTTCACAATTTTCCCCTCCAATTCCGCAAATGCCACTCTACATGAAAGTTGTGTCCCTCAACAAGACCTACAACTTTCCCAGAGGTAGAATTTTAAGTGTTTAGGTGAAATTTGGGGAACGCGGCAAAAGTTCCGGCAGACACCTGTGGACATTGGGTGGCAAGGGGGTTTGACCCACCCTTTGACCATGGGTTGGCCCCACAAGTGTTTTAACTATTCACTAGGGTCACTAGGGGTGTGTTAAGGAGTTTTCATGGGTGAGGGCCCAGGTTGACCTAGGGTTGACCATTTGACCGGCTAATCGTGTCATTAGCGTTAAAGACGGTAATTAAAAACCTGGGGCGTCACAGCCTACCCCCCTTAAAGGAATCTCGTCTCGAGATTCGATTTGACCACGAAGAGATGGGGAAAAAGACTCACTGTTTCGAGATTGGAGGAAGCCCGGGTACTTGGTGTTAAGATAATCCTCCGTCTCCCACGTGGCTTCTTCTTCCGTGTGATGGCTCCATTGGATCTTGTACATTCACACGGTTTGCCTCCGGGTCTTTCGCTCTTTTTGATCTAGTACCTTTAAGGGATGCTCGACGAGCGAGAAATCCGGCTCGATCCAAGCATTAGCTTCTGTGATGATCTCGTTCTTCGGAACAGGCATTCCTTTCTTCAACTGAGTTACATGGAACACATTGTGAACCGCGGAAAACCGTTCTGGCAATTGGATACGGTAGGCCACGGGTCCACATACTTCTATGACTTCATAGGGTCCAATGTAGCGCAGGGCTAACTTTCCTTTGACTCCGAACCTTTGCACACCTTTGGTGGGGGATACTTTCAAATATACATGATCTCCCACTTCAAAGTGTCGAGGTGTGGTTCCCTTATCATGGTAACTCTTTTGTCTCATCTGGGCCATCTTCAAATTTTCTCTTATCACTTGTACCTTCTCTTCGGCCTCTTTAACTAACTCGGTCCAAAGAGTGTTCTTTCTTCGGCTTCGACCAATTCGGTGGGGTGCGGCATCCGCGTACGTATAAAGCATCGAACGGTGCCATTTTCAAGCTGGCCTGATAGCTGTTATTGTAGGAGAACTCTGCTAAGGACAAGCACTTGTCCCAACTCTTGTCAAAGTGCAAGATGCTTGCTCTCAACATGTCCTCTAGGATCTGGTTTATCCTCTCCGTCTGACCATCTGTCTGTGGGTGATAACTGGAACTACGGAGTAGCTGGGTTCCCAAACACTCATGCAACTGCTCCCAAAAACGGGCTACAAACTGAGTTCCTCTATCAGAGATTATAGTCTTTGGGATCCCATGCAGACGAACTACATGGTCCACGTACAACTCTGCATACTGTTGCACGGAGTAAGTGGTGTGCACGGCAATGAAGTGAGCAGTCTTGGTGAGTCTATCCACGATTACCCAAATAGAATCTTTCTTCCTAGGGGTCAGGGGTAAACCCACAATAAAATCCATACTAATGTCGTCCCATTTCCACATAGGTATCGACGGAGGTTGGAGTACTCCCCGCCGATTTCGGATGACTTGCTTTCATCCGGTGGCAAGTATCGCACTCGGCTACATACTTGGCTACATCCACCTTCATGTTAGACCACCAAAAGTTCTCGCTTTAGATCTTGATACATCTTGGTACTACCGGGATGGATAGAGAACTTGGACTTGTGAGCTTCATCTAGAATGATCTTCTTGATTTCCGGGTCAACGGGGACCACTAGACGTTTTCCAAACCAGACCACACCTTGGTGATCTTGCTGAAAACAAGTGTACTTTGGGTCTCCTTCCACTAGTTTCTGCCTCGATGGTTTGAATATTCGCATCATTGCGGCGGGGCCGTGACAATCCTGTCATAAAGGCTTGACTCTCGCCATCAAGGCGTAAAGAATTCCCTGCGGTACCACTTCTAGGCCGAGCTTTCTCATTTCTTCACACAGGGTTCACTGACTGGCTCTAACTCTAGGTGGTTGCAATGATCCTTGCGGCTAAGGGCATCCGCAACAACGTTTGCTTTGCCGGGGTGATAGTGCACTTCTAGGTCATAATCCTTGATCAACTCAAGCCATCTTCTCTGTCTCATATTCAATTCTGACTGGGTGAAGATATATTTGAGGCTCTTGTGATCAGTGAAGATATTGCAATGATTGCCCATTAGATAATGTCTCCATATCTTGAGGGCATGAACAACGGCAGCTAGTTCAAGATCGTGAGTAGGATAGTTGAGCTCATGGGGTCTAAGGGCTCGTGAAGCATAGGCAATGACTCGGCCTTCTTGCATAAGGACACAGCCAAGACCGGTGCCTGATGCGTCACAGAAGACTTCGAACGGTTTGGAATTATCGGGTTGAGCTAGCACTGGGGCTGAAGTTAGATGTTGTCTGAGGGTGTGAAAAGCTTTCTCACATGCTTCACTCCACACGAATTTCACTCCCTTTTTGAGTAATTCGGTCATGGGTTTTGCGATTCGAGAAAAGTCAGGAATGAATCGACGGTAATATCCCGCCAATCCTAGGAAACTGCGGATTTGATGTACAGATTTGGGTGGTTTCCAATCCATCACCTCCTGAACTTTACTAGGATCTACGGAGATACCATCATGGGAAATGGTGTGCCCCAAGAATTTGACACTTTTCAACCAGAATTCGCATTTGGAGAATTTAGCATAAAGCTGATGATCTCGTAAACGCTGAAGGACAACTCGGAGATGGTTGACGTGTTCTTCCTCGCTCTTAGAATAGATGAGGATATCATCGATGAAGACTACGACAAATTTATCGAGCTCTGTCATGAATACGGAGTTCATGAGGTACATGAAGTAGGCAGGCGCATTAGTGAGTCCGGAGGACATGACCAAGAACTCGTAAAGACCATAACGAGTGGAGAAAGCGGTTTTAGGAATATCGCATGGTCGAATCTTGATTTGGTGGTAGCCAGAACGAAGGTCGATCTTAGAGAAGACTTTGGCACCAGCCAATTGATCAAACAGAACATCAATTCGAGGAAGTGGGTATTTGTTTTTGATAGTGACTGCATTGAGCGGTCGATAATCTACGCACATCCTCAAGCTACCATCTTTCTTTTTGACAAAGAGAGCAGGGCAACCCCAAGGAGAAGAGCTTGGGCGAATGTAACCCTTATCTAACAGTTCTTGGAGTTGGGTTTTTAGCTCGGCTAACTCTTTGGGTGGCATGCGATAAGGTCTTTTGGAAATGGGTGCGGTACCGAGTTGGAGTTCGATCACAAACTCGACATCTCTGTCTGGTGGCATACCAGGCAACTCGTCAGGAAATACATCCGGGTACTGACACACTACTGGAATCTCATCAAGGGAGGAGATAATGGTCGCATAGGCACAAGAGTCGGTACAGTCCTGGAAAGGCAGGTACAAGGTAGTGTGCCCGACCGTAGGAGAGTGGATCTCTACGACCCTATCTGATATATCTAGAACCACCTTATGTTGATTCATCCATTCCATACCCAAAATAACATCCATGCTTCCCAATTCGATGACTATCAGATTAGATTGAATGACCCGACTTCCTAGTCTTAGGGGAACTCCAAAAATTACTAACTGAGACGCGATGTTTCCACCGGGTGTAGTAATTTTATAAGTAGCTTTGGTTGGTACCCCTCTTAGACCCAATTTGTCTAGTAGACTCTCATTTATGAAACTATGGGTGGCTCCCGAATCAAATAAGACCTTGACAGGAGTGTTATTGATAGAGAATGTACCCGTGAGTACTGGAGCTCCTGCGGGAATGTCACTTAGGGTGGTGAAGTTCAGCTTGCCCTGGCGCACTTGCACCACGGGTTTCTTGGCGGAGTGGCGGGTTTGCTTCCCGTACTCTGGTTCTGTGGGTTTGGCTTGATCTGCCTGGGCTTGGGACACTCATTGATATAGTGCCCTGGCTGGCCACAGTTGTAGCAACGGCGATCTCCAACATCACGAGGGGGTGCATTGGGCTTTGGATCCTGTGGTTGGGCACGGCGGAACTGGAAGTTCCCGGCAGGTTTGCCCTGGAATGGCTTCATCGTCCAGCGTCCAGTTGAAGATTGCTGGGATGGGCCTGGAGCTTCCTTCTTCACAAAGCGAAACTTCTTGTTCGTTCCGCTGCCTGGGGTGAAACCGGACACTCTCTTGTTGTCCCCATGGGCTTTCTTCATAGCATCCTCTTGCGAGATAGCTTTATTCACGAGCTCATGGAAGTTTGCGGGCTCGAGCAGATTTAGGCGCTCATACAACTTGCCATCAAGTCCGTCGCGGAACCTCTCCATCTTCTTGGCATCAGTATCAACATGATGCCCACCGTATTGGCATAAGCTATTGAACTTCTGGGCATAGCGGTACACGGAGTCAGATCCTTGACGAAGGGCTAGCAGCTCCCTCATCTTCCGGTCCATCAGACCCTTGGGGATGTGGTGACTCTTGAAAGCTTGCTTGAATTCTTCCCAAGTCACGGCGTGGTTTCGCTGCATGGACTTGAAATGGTCCCACCACATCAAAGCTTCACCTCGCAGTTGTAAGGCTGCGAATTTCGCTTTGTTCTCCTCCGAGCAAGGCAGCACAAAGGCGGAGAACTTCGCCTCTATGGCCTTGACCCAAGCCTCAGCTTCCAGAGGGTCTTCTGCTTTCGCGAAAGTTGGCGGCTTCATGGCGATGAACTGGGCATACGTGGTGACCTGGTTAGGTCCCTCGTGGTTGGCCCCATGTGGCGGCCCTCGGTTCATCTGCTGGGCGATCTGCTGCTGTGTCTGCAAGATCTGGCGCAGCACCTCGGTCTGGGTGGCCATGAAAGCCTCCGTCGGGTTCATGGGCGGGGGTGGCGGCAAGTCACCACTACCACTCGCTCCAAAACCGTTGGGGGAGCTGCGCGTGGTTCCCACCATCTGAAAAGTGAGCGTTATTAGTGAGATAACCGAAAGCTTACTTCCAAATGATGACAAGCACGATCATGCATTACCACATCTCATTAGTAATAAATAATGAGTACAGCAACAAGCACAACATTCTATAGCCACCAAGATTCTTAAAATCGTTTCTCTTAACATGGTTAGGACGGTGATTGCTCAATTGCGCGGCTCCTAATTACTTCCGAACGATCGTCGTTATCCCGAATACCAAGAAGATGGTATACGAACGAGCACTTATATGCTGGTAACGAGTGACGTTCGTAAAGATGCTTTGTTTTACCTACGTCCTTAGGAGATAAACAATGCATTCTTCGACAAGCGTGATCATTCGCAACGAATTATCCAAGGATATGGTATTTAGCACAAGAAGATTCAATTTGAAAGACAACGAAATTCACTTAAAGCATACAAGCTTAAGCATTCTTATTACAACATGACAGAACAAGGTTCAACGTCATTACAACTCAACTTTGAAATATCAAGACAACACATGATACGATAGTTGCTTGGCACGAAGACGTGCTTTGTCAAGCCACTACTCCAACATCTCTAATACAACTCGATAAGATCGATATCCTGCCGCTCCCCGCCGTCGGCAACCTAGTTTCCCACCGAAGCACCACCGTACGAAGGCGAAGCCGGGGGAGTCGGTAGCGGTGGTCCCGCTCGGCTCGTCCGATCCGGACCGACACGGCCCGCTCGCTCCTCCGGTGTGCTCGTGCGGGGGCGATGGGCCGTAAGGCCACTATAGCCTGTAAGGCTGCCACCTGTACCTCGGCCTCCTGCACCTGCTGCTGCATATCAGCAATGTTCTGCAACAGGGTCAGCCTCTCTATCTCGTGTGCGTCGGCATCCTCCTCTAGAGCATGGTTCTCCGCCTCTAGGTCCACGATCCTCTGGAGGCGGTCACCTCGCTCAAGCTCCAACTGGAACCTCCTAGTACGCAACCTGTCGTTCTCCTGCTGCACCTGGGTAAGCGTGAAGTTCAACTGCTGGTGTGCTTTGCCGAAAGTCGCTCCCAATCGCGCCTAGATGCCTCCAAGCGCTGTGCAATAATTGCTGTGGTGTTAAAACGCGGCCCCGGAGTGTGAAAACCACGTTCAGACAATGGGCAAGTGTCTGAGTAACATCCAACGGCTCTGCTAGGGTCAGTAGCTCCCGTAGATGGTCCATACGATCCAACCAAGCTGGGTCGTGAGGACTCACGGCGGAAACGATCCAAACGGTGAAAGGGCTACCACAGTAGGGTTGTGGTCACAAAAGTCTGTCAGCACTCTGAGGGCGGCTGACTCCACGGACTCGTGCGTGATAAATCCCCAGTAAATAAAACTCAGGTCAAACCAGTCGGCGTGATCTGGGTGCGGCAGTACAGTAACGATCACCCTGCAACGGGGAACACCAAAGCGCTCAAACTCCTTCACCTCGTACGTCGGTGGGGTAAGGTAGCCTGCGGCACTGAGTGCTTCCCACGCCAAGCGCGGAAAACCCTCCCAGTGCAACCCGTTGGTACGGATCGTACCGTCAGCGTCGAACTGGTGGAACACGGGGAAATCCATCTGTACACAAAGGTAACCCATGTCAGATCTCAAAAGAGAACGGCATGACAAATGGTGAAGTTCTGGCAGTTGTGAATGAAAATTTCATAACCAAAAGCCCAGAAACCACAAAAATTTCCCGACTTTTAAATTAATCCTTTAATACTCTTAATTGGGATTTTAAGGTTGAACAACGAGCAAGGAAGCAAGATGGAGGGTCCTTAACTTGGATGTGCCTAGGGGAAAAAGTGAACCAACCTAACGAACTAAGATTGAAACTTGCTATCACAAGGTAACTAGTTGAGGAGCAATTATTTTTAACAATTTGGTTTAAATAACCTAGCACATGGTAAACAAATTTTCACAAAATTTCGGCAGCATGACGGCTAGGTATGGGAGGTATTCTAGTTTATAAAAAGCACACACTAGCATAAACTTCCTTAGAGAACACATGGAAATCCGATTTTTGGGTCCATTTTAGTTATTTCGATTTTTAACATGCATGCAAGACGTCCTATCCGACCTCACATGGCAATCAAGCCAAAAATCGAAGTTAGTGCCGGTGGCAAGGCTCATATTCGTCTCTCCCTATAATATCTAGTCGAGAGCTATACGGTACTCGCTTAACAACTAACGAAGCGCTGTTATGTACTGCGAGAAAAACGAACCTTTCGTGCCAGCACGTCACGAAAGCGTCCACATACATTACCGTTCACTATAGAAACGGTATCCATGCGTTAAGCCGCCGCATGGACGGCGTCCAACCTCGGACACCCTCCGTTTGAATGGAGTGTATCCTTGCCTCGCATGAGCGACATGCGGAATGCTCACGTATGAAACACGTGGCGACACACAACTCATAAACAGACGCGAAGATGGGATCCGTGGAATGGATCACTCCATCAACCCTCGCAATTCCCGTGATGCGGAACAGCACACGTATAAAACACGTGGCTCCTAGTTTGGTTGTGCAATAAAGTAAGTCTGACAGAAAGAAATGTGCTGGGAGTTAGCAAAATAAACCATAAGTTAATTAAGCCACCTGAAAGAACCCAAAATTCCCTCTAGGGCCTCTGGGTTCTAGTTTATCCTTAGCGGACCAACGTATTTTGAAAAATCAGAAAATCTTGGCATATTTTATTCAAAAATCAGTGATTACGATTTATTAATTAATCTCTGGTGCATATAAGCTCTGATGCCAACTGTGACAACCCGCCCGAGAAAGTACCGTACTATCGCCTAAGACCGATCCACTTTGGTCATTAAGCAATAATAAAGTACCATCCTGTCGTAAGTCGCCGGGTTAACGCCCGGTAAATCACTTGAATAGCACAAGGATCGATATATGCATTAAAACTCACTCGAAGGCGAGCCCGGAGAGATACATCAACATTCAAATCCAAATTCGTACCCCGGAGGGTTTAATTATTACAAACCATAGTTTTTGACATGACAGATTAGTTCAGAGTTTCGAAAAGACAGCGGAATTTAACTAGCGGCAGCGAAGTCACCACGGGAGGCCATCCATGATGCTTCAGTAGTCGTCCTCCACCCACTCCAGCTCCCAGCCGGGCGGGATCTCACCGGGCCACACATCACTGAAGGCATGACCTGGATTAACACATCATAGCAAGGCTGAGTATAATAATACTTAGCAAGACTTACCCGTCGGTGATATCTACTTCACCAAATCTAGACCATGAAAGGCTTTTTGGCTACTGGGTTGCTTTTGCTAAAAAGTAACAAAGAGTAGGTCCTTACTTTCAAGATTTTAGCACAAGTTCTAGTAGTTTAATCTTTACTACATTAGCCAACTAGTACAAACAAAGTTGTACAATACAATTAATCAAACATCATCTTCATCAACTTCCATCATTAGGGATCACATGACTAGTGGAGTAAGTAGTCTCGGATAACGGTGAGAGGCCGACAATCGATTGATTAAAACCTTGCAAGGTAGACCCAAACACACGGTCAGCTGCCCCCGCAAGGACAACTCCCCAGGTCGTCCCCATAAATCCTCGGGTTGGGATCGAATCTTACGATCTTTGGTGCGAGGCTATCCGCATACCCCCGCGAGATACCCGGAGTCACCATACACCACCGGTAGCTAGCCGTGAGAGCGAATCCCAAGAGTAGTAATAGTAAGATCCCTCACCGCCTCATTATGGTACTAGGCTTACCGGTCCCATACCCGCATATGCTTGGTACGTTCAAAAACTTATCCCACATAACCACCGGACCGGAGCCCGGGTCCCCTCGCTCTTACCACGTGAGCAATCCATTTAAGGATATAGTATGATTCCTATCTAGGAACCTATTCTCGCGAGTGAGGTCATCACTCGACTTGTAACGGTCCTATAGCTTAGCGACTATCGACCTATCATACTAGTAGAGACCAAAGGTACCTATGGATCATGCATCTAGGGTTTCATTCAACTCCCGAACGTAAATGCACAATCATTCATAGATAATTGAATAAAGAATTTGAAAGCTCGGGTTAGATGCACCGGAGCTTGCCTTCGTCGACTAGGTTAGCTTGGGCACCCTCGGTGTCGAGTCCGTCCACGTACTGCAGAGAACCTTCCGCTCCGCCTTCCTCGGTTTCCGGGACCAGGGAGTAGTCTCCGTCCGGAAGATCTACACGGAATGCAATGCACTTTAGGTGATGTGATAGTTTGTTGTCCTATCCAACTCTAGTTGGTCATATCCACCTTGACAAGCATTCAATTAAGGTTTCTCTTTTAGGAAGGTTAGGGAATGTACATGGGTTACTCTTTTATTCCATATTTGAATAAAGGTTTTTCTTTTTATTTAAGCTTATCACTCCATGTGAAAGCTTTATTTTATTTTATCTTTACCCACATGGTGTAATTAATAATTATATCCATGAATTAATTCCTTATTAGTGCTTGGTAATTAACTTTATTTTTATTTATATTAAATAATGCCTTCAAAATGGAAAAAGATTTAATTAAGGATTTTCTTTATTAATTTTCCCTTTAATATCAAAAGGGCATTTAAGCCATTTATTGAACCAATTAAATTACCAAAAATTACATGAGTGTTTCTTAGGCCTACTAGCACCTATCCTAGTCCATTGGACCCACATGCAAGTGTTGGATGCTAGGAAAAATAATATTATTGAAAATAACAAAGGTTAACTAGTGATTCAACTTAAATGCATATAAAAATAAATAAGCCTCAAAATGATCCAAACTTTCTTGTGCATGCTCTCTGATCCTAGACAAGCCTAAAAAGCTAGCATGTTCACCTGGAACTTCTACTGAACTTGGTTTATTATTCTACAAAGGAAAACATGCATAAATCAAGAATAATAATTTCTGTTACTCCTAAATTCATGATTAATTCACAAGATGTGCCTTGTGACATCGCAAGACAGTGTGCACAAGTTGGGCTCAAGAACATGAATATATTTAACATGAAAAATCATCTATGCAGTTTTGCCAGAGATGGAAAAACATTTTTATAAAAAGATTCACATGATAACTTTGTGCAATTTTTGGCACAGCATCTAGTATCATCCTAACTCACAACATATCCAAAGCTTAGCTACAGAGAAGCTATACATTTCAAGTTATGACAGATTCAAGCATAACACATTTGTAATTTTTCTGCCAAAACTACTTTGAATCTAGCCACAAGTGTACATCAAGTAGGTGGGGTTTGACATCCTGAGACCTACAAAATTTTTTTGAGAATTTTTGGAATTTTCTGTGAATTTCTAGGGATTTTCTAAGACTGTGGACTGATCTGCAAATAAACTAAGTTACGGTTCCTTGCAAATATGCCCCTGGATTCACATCCATGCCCTCGGCGGTGGCGGGAGGGCTCGCCGGCGGCGATTTGGGGCCCGACCACGACAACAAGCGGCACAATGTTGAAATTGAGCTCACCACGGTCCTATTGGCGGTGGTGGCGAGGGTGGAACGTGCTCCGGCGACGGCGCACGGCGGCGACCGGCGGCGGCGCTCGGGGCGGCTCGGTGTGCTTGCGGTGTGGAGGCCAAATTGGCGCGAACGAGTGCGCTTGCGAGCTTGCCCGAGTGCTAAGGGTCCTAGCGACGTGCTTGGACGGCGGCGAGCGCGAGCCGGGAGAGCTAGCACCGACGGCGGCGGGATGGCGGCGGCAATGGCGGCGGGGCGCACGGGTGGCGCGCGGAGGGGCGCGAGGGGGGGGGGGGGGGGGGGGGGTTTAAGTAGGCGCGCGGGCACCGCGGACGAGCGGGTGACGGCGCGGGATGCTCTCCGTGCTACGGCGCGTCGAGGCGCGCGCGCGCACGGCGGCGACGCCGCGGACGGACCGCCGGTCCGTGGCGCGTGTGCGCGTACGGCGCGCGCGTGCCTCGGGGCGCCTCGGGACGGGGCACCTAGGGGCGCGGGGCATCGGGACGGAGCATGGCGCGGACGCCGAGGCCTCGGGCGGCGCGGGCACGGGCGCCGGGGCAAGGCCGGCGGCGGGCGGCGACGGCGGCGCACGGCGCGCGCGACGTCGAGGCGCGACGCGCTCTGGCCCTCAGCAGTGACACTGGTGCTGTGTTCAAGCCACTTTTTCTCCAAAATTTTGAATACAACTCGACCAAACAATGAATACCAAAGTTGTAGATCTAAGTACCAGATACAACTTTCCCAAAGGTTGTATGGGGTTTTACTGTTTAGATTTGAATCTAGAGGAATGTCAACTTTGAATGTCAGCATGTGCTTGCCAACAGTGATCTCTGGCTTGCAAGGGCTTTTTCACAATTTTCCCCTCCAATTCTGAAATGCCACTCTACATGAAAGTTGTGTCCCTCAACAAGACCTACAACTTTCCCAAAGGTAGAATTTTAAGTGTTTAGGTGAAATTTGGGGAACGCGGCAAAAGTTCCGGCAGACACCTGTGGACATTGGGTGGCAAGGGGGTTTGACCCACCCTTTGACCATGGGTTGGCCCCACAAGTGTTTTAACTATTCACTAGGGTCACTAGGGGTGTGTTAAGGAGTTTTCATGGGTGAGGGCCCAGGTTGACCTAGGGTTGACCATTTGACCGGCTAATCGTGTCATTAGCGTTAAAGACGGTAATTAAAAACCTGGGGCGTCACAAAGAAGAGATAAAAGGCGCCGCGTGTAAAGGGGCTCGACCGTGCAAAGACACGTTGGAGACCCGTACGAAACCAGGAGTTACCGTTAGACCCTCGAAAAGCGTGTAAAGCCGTTTGTTAGGAATGGAAAAGGTGTAATTGGGGTGATTGAACACCCTCAAGGCCTCCTATAAATAGTGGTTCCCTTGTAACTGAATGGACACACATTAATGAGAAGAGAGCTTTATAGTAGCGAGTTATGTTCATCTCTGAAGGGGCCTTCGGCCGTGACCCCTTCGGAGGTGAGCGACGTGTTTCAGGGGCTGTTGTGTCGAAGTCCACCTTCGAGCCCGATTTCCACCAACAGTTTGGCGCCCATCTTGTGGAAGAATCCAAGACAGCATGGCAAGGACGCGTTCAGCAGGGGCCCAAGCGACCACGGCCCAGGCACCGACCCCACCTCCAGCACCGGAAGCCGCCAACCCTTCGACCTCGGCCGCCCAGCCTTCGGCGGGAACCGGCGCCGACGCAAGCGCCCCGGAGGTCGAGAACACCACTTCGGGGGTGTTCGAGGTTAGCCTTGAGGGGCTCAGAGCTTCGGCACATGACATAGAAGCGCTATGAATGATACGAGCCCTCATCACCGGCAAGGCCGTAGTGGCCCAACAAGAGCAGGAAGCTCGACCGTCGTCGTCCCAAGCGCAGCCGCACCAGCAGCAGGGCACGACACCGACGTGTGCAATAGCCGGCGACGTTGACTTCAACATCAGGCAGGCTAAGTGTTACTTCGCTCTACTGTAGGGGAAAATCGCCAGTGCGTTGCCACAACAGCACACAGCTCCTCCGCCTGCCACCCCAGCACCAACAGTCGCCGCGCAGGCCGCGCTGTCATCCCAGCAGCACGTCTGGCACACTCTACAGGCCATGCAAGCTCAGCTAGACCAATGGAGGCAGCAGAAAGACGCATCCGAGGTCCAGAGCATCGGACACCGACAAGAACACAGACAAAGGCTGGAACACTTCGTGCTGGACGACGCCCTGTTCTGCAACATTGTCCCGGTGTCCCCGCTCTCGGTCGAGCTCGAGAGCGCACCATGGCCTCATCGCTTCAACGCCAACACCATGCCTCAATACGACGGAGACTACGATCCGAAAGAGTTCCTCATGAAATTCAAAGCTACAGTAGAATCCAATGGTGGCGATGCCACAATGAAGGCCAAAGCGCTCGTGATGGCCCTGAAAGGCGAAGTCCAGTACTGGTATGCCAACATACTGAAGGGTCACATAACCTCATGGTTTCAACTCCGCAACAAGCTTTTGTCCAGGTTCAATGGCATGCAGGTCGAAGAGCTGGATTCTAACGACCTCGTCAACATGAGTATCCAAGGGGACAAGGAGTCACTACAAGAGTATATGCACGGAGTAGTCAAGCTAACAGCACGGGCGCCTGGAGTGTCCGAAAGCAGCACCATTGATGCCATTGTGGGGGGCCTGAGGGTAGGCAACTGCCAGGATGTGCTCGACAGAATAAAACCAAAGTCCCTCCAAGAGTTATTCGAAGTGATGCACGAATACTGCAAATCTGACAAAGGCCGCCGCCGAAGGCTGGACCAAGCCAATGCAGCCAAGAAGCAAAAGCAACAGGGTCAGTGGGATGCACCGAAAGGATGGCAGAACCACCCACCGAAGCAATCGTACCGGCAAGTCAACAATGTGTCTACACCCATCGACCCCAACCAAAGCAAAGGCAACGAAGGACACAATGGAGGGCATAAGAACAATAGGGGACCGAAGCCCCCGCAGCCAGCCCCACCACCTCAAGGGGGCGGTGACAGGTACTTCTGTTGGCTCCATGGGATCAATGCGTACCACCACACTCACCAGTGCCCTTCGGCAATCAAGAAGAAAATAGAATGGGAAGCCGAGGAGAAGGCAAAGGCGGCAGGGCTGGCAGTAAACCACATCATGAAGTACCAGAACGCGGGGCAGTTCAGAGCTTTACCACCACCATACCACCCGCCCCAATCTTTCCAACCTTCGACGCCTATGCAGGCATTCCAACCACCACAAATGTTTGCCCCCACGGCACTGCAGCTGCCCCCACCCCCACCCCCACCCATGCATACGCAACCACCTTCGGTCGTTGTACCTTCGTGGCCGAACCCATCCGCTCACCCTCAAGCAGCATACAGCCACCCACCGCACCAGCCACCGCCACCACCGAAGTAGGAAGCACCTGATTCTAATGGCCCGGGGCTGATGGGCATGGTCAACATCATCAATGCAATTTCGGGGGGGGGGCTCCAATGAACCGGTGCACACGACGAAGCGTCAGAGGCAGGAGTACTACTGAAGCGTCTCACACATCTGCTCAGGAAAATACTTCCACCTGCCATGGTCCCACATACCAATAACCTTCACAACTGCCGATATCCGGCTGCAGCATTACCCTCACAATGACCCCCTCGTCATAAGGGCGAACATTGGCAAGAACACGAAGTATTACTTCAGCAGCGACATTGGTCGAGTCCTGGTGGATAATGGCAGCTTAGCGGATATCTTAACTTGGCAGTGCTTCTCTGACATGGGTTTCAGGAAAGAGGACTTGCAGAAGGCAGAGCACCTGTTATACGGCTTCGGAAACAAGAGAATCGAGGCACTTGGCAAAATCGATGTCAACGTGACCTTCGGGCAAGATGCCACTATGAGAACTGAAGTCATCACCTTTGATGTCATTGACTTCGTGTACCCATCAACACCATCTTCGGGCGCAACACAATCAATAAATTCGCAGCTGTCATTCACCAAGGCTACTTGCTAATGAAGATACCAACCGCGGCTGGGGTTATTTCAGTGTATGGCAGCCAGGGAGAGGCTCGACGAGCTGAACGGAACACTACGGTGCTCAACAGGCAAGTACACGTTATTGATGAGGCTGAAGGCAATGAAGTCTTGCCAAAGGCCGAGTAGAAGGCTGAAGCTCAGATGAGGCAATCAATGAAACAAGCCAAGACTGAACGTATGAAAGCAGTTGATGACACCAGGACAAATGCCTTGTGTGCAAACATACCAAGTAGAACCATTATGATAGGCACCGAAGTCAGCAAGGAGGAGGAAGACAAACTCCTAGAGTTCCTTCGTCACAACCAGGACATCTTTGCATGGTCCAAGACAGACCTGAAAGGGGGTCCACCGATCCGTTATAGAGCATGCTTTAAACACCGACCCGAAGGTGAAGCCGAAGCTGCAACGGCAAAGGCCAATGTCAGACGATAGGATCAAGTCTGCGAAAGCCGAAGTGCAGAAACTGCTTGACGAAAGAATCATAAGGGAGGTGTAGTACCCGGTGTGGGTGGCCAATGTTGTAATGGTGCCGAAGAAGAATGGAAACATGCGCATGTGCATCAATTTCACAGAGCTCAACAAGGCGTGCCCAAAGGACCCCTACCCACTTCCAAGAATCGACATTGTTATCGACCAGGCAACCGACTGCAAGATGCTAAGCTTGCTTGATTGCTTCTCCGGGTATCACCAGGTGTGGATGCGAAGAGAGGATGAGGCAAAAACGGGGTTCACAAACCCCTTCGGAGTCTTCTATTTCGTTAGAATGCCAGAGGGCCTTCGTAATGCTAGGTCCACCTTCAACCATATGATGAAGCTAATCCTCGCAGTCAGCTGGATCGCAATGCTTCGGCCTACGTGGACGACATAGTCATCATGAGCGAGAAGGAGACGGAACACATCGTGGACCTGACTGAAACCTTTGACAACATGAGGCACAATGGGCTCAAGCTAAACCTAGAGAAATGCATCTTCGGTATCCGCAAGGGACAGCTGCTAGGCTGCATGGTACCAAAACGAGGCATACAGGCCAACCCTCAGAAAATCAAAGCACTACGCAGAATGCAACCACCAAGCAGCAAAAAGGAGGTGCAAAGACTCACGAGCAGAATCGCATCACTGAACAGATTCATCTCTAGGGCAGCTGAACGAAGCCTACCCTTCTTCAAAGTGCTTCGCGCGAACACAACTTTCCAGTGGGGTGCAGAGCAGCAGCAAGCCTTCGAAGATCTGAGAAACTACTTGGAAGAGGCCGCGGTCATGTCCAAGCCATCCCCAAAGGCCGACCTATTGTTGTACATCGCTGCAACCGACACGGCAGTCAGCGCTGTCCTGGTAGTGGAAAGGATGGAGGCATACACTCTAAAGCAGTTCCCCATCTACTATGTCTCCGAAGCCTTAAGCGGTTCGAAGCTCTTTTTCTCAGAAATGGAGAAGATGGCATACACAGTCGTAATGGCCAAAAGAAAGCTTCGACACTATTTTCAGAGCCACAACGTATCAGTAGCCACTGCATACCCCCTTCGGGACATGTTTGAAAACAAAGAATCAACGGGAAGGATAGGCAAATGGGCCACATAACTAGCGGAGCACATCATAAACTTCGTCTCCCGCAGCGCAATCAAATCTCAGGTCTTGTCTGACTTTGTTGTCGATTGGACACCTTCGGTCACAAAGGGGGATCCCGTAATCTCGAAGCTGGTATGGGAAGTTCAATGCGACGGAGCATATTGTCATTTGGGTTCGGCAGCAGCGGCAGTTCTCAAGTCACCCTCTGGTATCAAGCTTCGGCACGCACTGCGGCTAAACTGCGACAACTGCACCAACAACATGGTAGAATACGAAGGGCTGTTGGTCGCTCTTCAGAAGGCCAGGGCAGTTGGAGCAAGGAGACTTGTCATCTTGACAGACTCCGAGCTGGTAGCCAGTCACATTGGCAAAACTTACAAGGCCAAGAAGCCAGACATGATGAAGTACCTGCTAGCAGTGCAAAGCATGGAAAAATTCTTCCTCGACATAACGGTCAAGAGCTTCCCTCGGCTCTACAATAAAGAAGTCGACGCCATAGCAAAAGCAACGGCCTCCCAAGAGCCCCTGCCACCAGATGTCTTTTACGAGAAGACAACACTGAGATCTGCCGCTGACGAAGAGGCACCCCCCAAGTTTGTGAACACAATACACAGTGAAGATTGGCGCTCCCCAGTAGTAGCGGCAATCAAGGGCTACTACGAATCCGAAGATGGTGTGGTTGACAAACGAGTTGCCATCAGGGCAAGAAACTATCACATCATTGATGACAATTGTACCAAAAGGGAGTGTGTGCTCCACTGCTCTAGTGCATATCAGCAACCGAAGTCAAGCAACTACTCCACGAGCTACACAACGGCATATGCTCGCACCACATTGGCATGAGAGCTCTGGTGCAGAAGGCTTTCCACCAGGGGTTCTACTGGCCTTCGGCAGTAGCTGATGCACACGACATCGTGCGCCATTGCCCAGAATGCCAGCACCACGCCCCATACAACAAGTTCGCCTCCAACGAGATACAGCTAATACCCCCAGTGTGGACCTTCACTCGGTGGGGAATA
Source organism: Cenchrus americanus (assembly GCA_947561735.1). Taxonomy (NCBI): domain Eukaryota; kingdom Viridiplantae; phylum Streptophyta; class Magnoliopsida; order Poales; family Poaceae; genus Cenchrus; species Cenchrus americanus. The sequence continues at coordinate 124,432,732 of OX387241.1, forward strand.
GACATCGTCGACCCGCTACCAACAGCGCCAGGCAACTACCCCATGCAGTGGTAGTGGAATACTTCTCCAAGTGGGTAGAGGCAAAACCGTTGTTAAGCATTACTTCGGCGGCGATACAGAAGTTCTTTTGGCAGAACATCGTCTGCCGCTTCAGAGTGCCATACAAAGTCACTGTGGACAATGGCAAGCAATTTGACAGCACCAATTTCAGTGAATTCTGCATTACTTGGGCACCAAGTTCTTTTCCTTCGGTCTATCATCCGCAGTCCAACGGGGCAGTAGAGCGAGCTAACAACGTCATTTTTTGCCGGTATCAAAAGGAACATCACTCAGCTGCCAAAAAGCAAATGGGCCAAAGAGCTACCGAGGTTGATCTAGTCTCACAACACCACAACTTCTAGAAGTACGCAATTTTCACCCTTCAAGCTACTTTACAACAAAGAAGCCATGCTCCCGAAGAGTTGTGCCTAAGAACTTGGAGGGACGCCCCTCCCAGTGACGAAGCACTCAAGGCTTCGGTCCAGAACATTGAGGAAGCACACCTGCAGGCCGGAGCCAACCTCCTGACCTACCAGGAGGAAACCCGAAGATGGAAGAACAAGAAGATTCGACCGAAGCTTATCCGGTTAGGAGACCTCATTCTGCGCAAGATTCCGAAGGGTAAGTCGAAGGGCAAAATGCACGACAAGTGGGAAGCCCCGTTCATAGCAACTGCAGCGGCAAATGAAGCAGCTTTCAAGCTGCGCAGGATGAGCGGTGAAGAAGAGCCATAAACGTGGAATGTGGACATGCTCCAGAAGTACTTCGTCTAAACCGCACGAAGCCGTGGCCTGTTGTAGCTTCATCTTAGTTTTATTCATTTCTTTTTTGAAGTTTGTAATATATGAACAATAAGTAGGGGGACGTACTCTTTTCCTCACGCGGGAAGTTTCGGGTTCCTCGTTGGATCTGTGAAGTGTGAGGTTTTTAATGAGGCGAACCCGTGTACCTTTTTTACATGAAATATAAGTCAGTCTTTCCCCCAAGCTCGGTGTCCAGTCTTTTTCGAGTGAATCTTCGCAGTTCTACCGAAGCTATGCTCCCCCTACACGCTTCGGGGGGCATAGCCTCCGGAGGGCATCATTCGAGGTAAGTAACGACATAGTCGCGGACAGCATTAAGCATACCCGAGCTACGCCTGTCACTTATTATCTAGTCCGAAACTAAAAAGCCCGCTCAAAGTGGTGCGTCGGTCCCGTCATGGCCCGAAGGTGAAAAGTCCGCTTGAAGCGACACGATGGCCCCGTCATGGCCTAAGTTGGAAGCCCAATTGAAGCGGTGCATCGGTCCCGTCATAGCCGAAGGTGAAAAGTCCACTTGAAGCGGCACGATGGCCCCATCATGGCCTATGTTGGAAGCCTGCTTGAAGCAGTGCATCGGTCCCGTCATAGCTGAAGGTGAAAAGTCCGCTTGAAGCGGCACGATGGCCCCGTCATGGCCTAAATTGGAAGCCCGCTTGAAGCGGTGCGTCGGTCCCATCATGGCCGAAGGTGAAAAGACCGCTTGAAGCGGCACGAGGGCCCCATCATGGCCTAAGTTGGAAGCCCGCGTGTAGCGGTGCGTCGGTCCCGTCATGGCCAAAAGGTGAGAGCCCGTGTGTAGCGTCACGTCGGTTTCATTATGGCCAGAGGTGGAAAAATGTTTGAAGCGGCGCGTTGGCCCCGTCACGACCGAAGTTTAAAGACACGCTCGGGATGGAACGATGGTGCGTCGATCACGATGCAACCTAGTGTGTGAAACATAAGATAACATCACGAACAGCACTGCGAACAAACAATGCAAGAGGAAAACTCACGATAATGAAATCACCATCCTCAATTTATCTTGTTATATGTTAATAAATTGAGGAGTCGGAGTCGGAAAAGGTCATGGCAAGAGGTCTGAAATGGAGCAAGAGCGCCAATTCACGAAAAAAGGTCATGAGGGCCCTGGACATCATCGGCGAGAATGAAGGAATGAATCAGCAAGCCCAAGATGAGTATGCTAAATTATTTGGTCATCGTCCTTCTACAACACATATCCAGGCCATGACAACCATGTTTAATTGGTCCTTGCCGGAGGACCTGGGACTTGGTGCTGATGGGGATTTATTAGCTTAATTGGTGTTTCCTTTGGTCGTTTCTCTATATATTTTTTCTTATGGATCCTGAGAAAATTCTTATTTGGAATGCGAGGGGACTCAATTCTGTCGCTAGGCAAGGCTCCGTTCGCACCATCGCGGACGCTTCTCGGGCTGATATTGTGTGCATTCAGGAAACAAAAATAACCGCAATGACCACTAGAATTTTACTATCTGCTCTTGGGCCGGATTTCTCTGAATTCTTGGTTGTTCCCTCTGTTGGTGCTAGTTGGGGCATCTTGGTGGCCTGGAGGCGACACATCAGTGTCTTCGACAATCCTAGAATTGATAATCATAGTATAACTATTTGGGTTTCTCAAACTAATGGACAACACTGGTGGCTGACCTGTGTTTATGGCCTCCAAGGAAATGATGCTAAGATCCAATTCTTGCAAGAGCTTCATGACATTCGGGCGGCTTGTCCAGGACCTTGGTTGGTTGCTGGTGACTTTAATCTTATTTATAGAGATGAAGACAAGAACAATTCAAATCTGAACAGAGCAATGATGGGACGATTTCGAAAACTGATTAATGATCTGGCTCTAAAGGAATTACACCTGCATGGTCGTAAATTCACATGGTCAAATCACCAAGATTCTCCTACACTGGTGCGTCTGGATAGGGTGTTGTGCTTGGTCGATTGGGAAGATATTTTTCCCAACTGTCTACTGCACAGTACAGCCTCAGATGATTCTGATCGTTGCCCCTTGCTGCTCGGACTTTGTGACAACATGCGAGGACAACGTCGATTCCATTTTGAGTCTTTCTGGCCCAAACAAGATGGCTTCCATGATGTTGTTACATCTGCCTGGACCTCTGTGCCTTCTGGCGCGTGCCCCTTCATCACAATTGAGAGGAAACTCAGTGCAGTCAACAAGAGCCTGCAAAGTTGGAGTAGCAAAACAATTGGTCAGTTATCTATGCAGCTTGCTCTTGCAAGAGAAATTCTCCATCAGTTTGAAATTGCTCAAGACAGCCTCCAACTTTCTAAGGAGGAACTCTGGTTTAAGAATAAACTTAAAAAGCACAGCTTAGCTCTTGCATATCTCAAGCGAACAATGGCGAGGCTGCGTTCACGAATTAATTGGCTTAAGGAGGGTGATGCTAACACACACCTGTTCCACATTCATGCCCGACACAGGAAAAGGAAAAACTTTATTGCAAAGCTGATTTCTGGAGATCAAATCTGCACCAGCCAACAAGAGAAAGCAGCCGTCATTGATGAATTCTATGATAACCTTTTAGGAAGTTGTGTAACTAGAGAGCGCACTATCAATTTGGAGGAATTGGGAATTCTTGCTCATAACCTGACTGAACTTGACACTCCCTTTTCTGAGGAAGAGGTGTGGAACACCATTAAGCAAATGCCTTCTGATAAGGCGCCTGGTCCAGATGGATTCACAGGTCGTTTCTACAAAACTTGCTGGCCCATTATTAAAGAGGATATCATGGCGGCCATCTCTGCTGTCTGGAGTAGAAAGCTGGTCAATTTTGGGATTCTCAACTCAGCATATGTCATTCTACTCCCCAAAAAGGATGATGCAGAACAGCCCAAAGACTTCAGACCTATTAGTCTAGTCCATAGCTTTGCCAAGCTAGTTACGAAGCTGCTAGCCAATCCGCTTGCTCCAAAGCTGCAGGAAATGATCTCTCCCATCCAGAGTGCCTTCATCAAGGGAAGATTTATTTAGGACAATTTCATGCTTGTGCAACAAACTGCAAAGTTTCTTCATCAACAAAAACAACCTCGCATACTTTTGAAGCTTGATATCTCTAAGGCATTTGACTCAGTGTCTTGGCCCTTTCTCCTTGAGATTTTGCGGCATTTGGGTTTTGGACAGATTTCGCGGGACATAATTAGTGGGCTGCTTTACACCTCAACCACTCAAGTTCTTATGAATGGGGTCCCGGGTGACCGTATCTCTCATCGTCGAGGGCTGCGACAGGGTGACCCCCTCTCTCCGATGTTGTTCATCTTAGTCATGGATGTACTGGGGCATATGATCTTGAAGGCTGCCGATGAGGGGCTGCTGCAGCCTCTATCCAGGAGGGTTTTCAAGCATCGTGTCTCTATATATGCGGACGACGTGGTACTGTTTCACCGTCCTACCGCTGAAGACATTGAGGTCATTATGGACATTCTTAGCTTATTTGGGGAAGCTACTGGGTTAAATACTAATCTACAAAAGAGCAATGTGTTGCCCATCCGTTTTGAGGCACTGATATTGCAAATGTTCAAAATCTACTACCCTGTGCTCTTGCGAATTTTCCATGCAAATATTTGGGTTTGCCCCTTTCCCTTAAGAGACTTACTAAGGAACAAGTACAACCATACATTGACAGAATTGCAGATCAACTTCAGGGATGGAAAGCAAATCTAATGACTAAGGCAGGTAGAAGGGTCCAGGTGCAATCTGTTCTCACTGGAATGCTTATCTACCTCTTTATGGCTGTTGATTTTCCAACTTGGGCTCTCAAAGCCATTGATAAAATCCGACGTGGGTTTCTTTGGAGAGGTCGCAAAGACGCACTTGGGGGCCACTGCCTAGTTGCTTGGCTCAAAGTTTGCAGACCCAAGGAGCTTGGTGGGCTCAGTTTCAGATCATAAGACCTTGGGTTGGTCACTAAAGATGCGTTGGGTGTGGCTGCAAAAAACAGAACCAAATCGTCCATGGACAAATTTCAATATACATGTTCCAGAGCAGATTAAAGCTTTCTTTGCAGTAGCCGTTTTCTCCAAAGTGGGAGATGAAACAACTACTCTCTTTTGGACTGATCGTTGGCTCCATGGACAGAGCATTGCTGATTTGGAACCTCGGCTTTTGGTTGTTATTCCAGTTAGGAAACGTCGGAAGCGAACGGTGCAAAAGGCCCTTCTCAACCACGCTTGGGTTTCAGATGTACAAGGGGGTCTCCCTGTGGGAGTGCTTGTTGATTATCTCCGGCTGTGGGACATCTTAGCAGACTTTCAGCTTCAGCCTGGCATTGAGGATAGACACATCTGGCGTTTTCACCCACTGGCCAATATTCAACTAAGACGGCTTATGAGGGATTCTTCCTGGGGGCAACTACTTTCAGGTCTTGGGAGAAAATTTGGAAATCTTGGGCTCCTTCCAAGTGCTCCTTTTTGTGGCTTGTTGCCCACGATCGCTGCTGGACCGTGGATCGTCTGGCATGCTAAATCCTCCCTCATCCTGAGCGTTGCCCTATGTGTGACCAAGAGTCTGAGACTATCAATCACCTCCTTGTCGGCTGCACCTTTGCGAGGGAATTCTGGTTTCATTTTCTCTCACAAGTTGGTTTGCAAACTCTTTCGCCTCAGCCTTCAGATACATCCTTTTTTGATTGGTGGGAGAAGGCCAGCAAGGACAGAAATGGAGAGCTGCTGCAGGGACTCAACTCCCTTACCATTCTTGGGGCCTGGACGATATGGACTCAGCAAAACAAGTGTGTTTTTGATGGAGCCGTTCATGATATGGCACGAGCACTTACCATGGCCAGCGAGGAGAGGAAGTTATGGTCGATTGCAGGGGCTCGAGGAATTTCATTTCTAACAGCCCCTACATCAGTGGAATAGGTAGAAGGATTTAGGTCGCTCATTTCTTGGTGTCACGGGCGCGACGGCTTCTGAAAAAACCCCCTTGGGGTGGTTTGTGTCTGGGTGCTTGGCTGTGTGTGTGGTGTGTGTTGCATTGGGTTTTGACTCTTGTTTTTAGGGAATTTTCCCTTTTTTCTTCTTCTTAATATAATGAAGCGCAGTTCTCCTGCGTCTTTCGAGAAAACAAGATATAACAAATCAATACAACAAGTTTCATTTACACTTCACATGCCATCTCAGGTCGTGTCATTCTAATCAGCTGCGAACACTTCCGGGGGGAGTTCCGAAGCAGGCATCTCGAAGTCTTCGCGGCTTGCATAGATGTGACACGAAGCCATTTCATTTACAGGAAGACACCAGCGATGAAGGAGTACGAAGCAAACGCCAAGGGGCTAGTCCTCGTTTAGCACAGCTTCACAAATTTCGTCGATCAACCGAAGTGCCGCCACATCTTTTATGTCCAGCGCCATCCGGCGCAACTCTTCTTCGAAGGCATACGTCCTGCGCCGAAGACAGGATCACAATTAGGCGCGCGAGCACTTACACCTGCTCAGTCTTTACAATCGTCGCGCCTCCGGGCGAAGCGTCAGGAATCAAATACACATACTTAGGAGGCCTGATAATCCCCTCCTCAACAGGCTCCGACTTGGGAACCACCCCTTCGTCTACGAAGGGCTCTACCGAACCACGCTTCGCCACTCAACGAGCGGCGTGCTCCCTAAGAATCGCATGACGATGCTCCTGATCCTTTGAAAACTCCGCAAAAAAGCGTTTAGCGGACTCATTCCCAACCCGGTAGCGTTGTGTGCGGCACGACAAAAACTCAGAATACGACACACTAGGATGGCGGATGCTAAATTTCGTCCACACGTTCGGCGCAACAAAAAACAAATTCAGTGCCAAGGATGGGTCACTCGCACCTTCGGTTCCCTGCGCAGGCACCACCGAAGGGACCTGCACAGAGGCACCCTATATTAGTTTTGAGTACAACTGCAAGGGAAAAAGTACAACAGTTCACTGAAATCTCAACCCTTCAGACCTCGGCCTCGGCACAGTGGCCGAAGAGGGGCCTGTCTCGACAGGTTCCGCGTCGGCATTAGCTTCGCGTCCCGGAGAGCTAACGGCAAGGAGCGCTGCTTCAAGCTCGGCCGCGTGCACCTCGTCGTCGGCTTTACCACTCGATGACCCGCGTGTGGCTTCACCCACTTGCTCGACCGACATGTGAGCGGCACCTTCAGCATTCGCGGCATCGGCTTCGAGGGAGGCATCGACCGTGGGTTCAGCATGCTCAGCCACCGCGACGCGCTCCACATCACTTGCCTGATTCTCCTCCGTAGGGACGGTGCGCTCCACCCCTTCGTCGCGCGCAGCTTCGGCACCTTGTTCAGCATCGCCATCTTGCCCCGCTTCAATACCTCCTCCTTCTGCGCCCTCGACGGCCCCATCTTTGACGGTAGCACCCTCGGCAGTAATCAGTGGGATCCCAGCCATGTCAATACTGTTGCCCTCCTCCATGAACGAAGGCTGAGGCGGCCCCCAACGAGATGGCGAGGCCGAAGGCGCGCCGCAACACGTGCCTGGAGGCATGGCGCTATCTGCAAGACAACAAAAGAATACAGTCACATCATGACAAATCGAAAGCAGGTAGGTATGACAAGACAAAAACGCAAGTCGCTTCGTCGCACCTGAGCGCTCAGACGAACAGATTCGTCAAGGGTGAGACGGGATCCACATTCGGCGAAGAAGGTGTTCATGAAATTCTTGGCCAGGTTCTTGGCAAGCACAGAGAGCTTCGACACATCCAGCTCCGCATCGCTAGGCCACCCGTAGTCATCCTTCGTCAGACGCCGGATGTCACTCTTGCTGACGGTCTTCTCCGACGAAGGGCGGTCCACGGGAACCAACGAGCACACGTAGTACGCTAGTGTGCGAACCTCGACCGCAGCCCCAAGTTCACCGAAGATCTTGGTGTTCATTGCAACCAGATCGAAGCAAGAACTCACCCACTCGTAAAAAGACCCAACGATGCACTGAGGAAACGAGGTTGGGGGGGGGCTTCAAGGTTGCATTGCGCCAGTAGTTCTAACACCTCATCGCATAACACCTCCGCACTTCGTATATGCTGAGTCTGGTACCTCTCCAGGACATCGTTCAGGTGGCTTGCCTCACTTTTCGCACCGGCCAGTTCGGTGTCCTTGTCATGAAGTTGGCCACTCAGGTCCTCTTTTTGCACTGGTCAGCCTCTCCACATCGATACGGAGTGACTCAAGGGTGTCCTGCGACGCTTTTGCACCATCCTCCTTCTCCTACTCGAGCCGCTTGCTTCGATCTTGCTCTGTAGCCAGCAGTCTTTCAAGTTCGGTCACCCGGGTTTGTAGGGACGCAACTGCCGCGGCCGACGAGTCGTTCACTTCCTTTTCCTCTTGTTCCAATTTCCGAGCAAGGAACCGTGACGCGACGAAGCTTTTTAGTGCCAGGTCCCCGCAAGCAGTTACCAGGTCTTCGGAGCTGAAGCCGCTGAAGTACTCCTCTTCATGAGGAATCACAAAGCTGGACCCGGCCTCCTCCAAGAACTTGCGCTCGTGACCACCGCTCATCAGTCCTAGGAAGCGAATCTGCTTCCCACCAATCAGCTTTGCCTTTGACGGGATCTGGAGCCAAGCAACGACAACTTGGGGCTCCTCCGATGTCACACTGGAACGCAAGGGTACTCCTCCACGATGTCGCGGATGCTATACTTGCGAGCAAACCGACGAAGCATCATAATAAACTCATCCCCTTCGGGGCAAGCCAGATTCTTCGTATATGAATCGTGAAGAGGAGGCAGCACCCTCATAGCCAGTGGGTGTGGCTCCCCCGAGACAAGCGGGGTCATGGTATGGTACAGCCAGTGTTGTTGCCAATCTGAAGGCCACTTGTTGCGATACGCGGTCACGGGGCTGACAACTCCGGACTTGTACGAGAAGTTCAGGCAGCTGAACTGGCAGTCTTTCTCCACAATTTCGTCCCCTTCCTCTTCGAAGACATTCGGCGTTGATGATGGACTTGATGCGCCGAAGCGAAACCTTCTGCCGACAGCTTGATCTTGGTAGTTCGGCATATCCACGTATACACCGAAAGGCGTAGGATGGCATTAGGGGTGAGTTGTGCAGATAGATGTCGAAATACCGGAGGATACCAACAACAACGGGCTGAAGGGGAAACCGAAGCCCGGCAAACAACAGATCGCGAAAGATGACAACCTCATCCTCCTAAGTCCTCAGCACGGTCTCTTTTTCGGGAGCCCTCGTTGTCCCAATCATCCAGTTCTTCTGCAGGGACGCCACATCCCCCTCATCTATCAAGCTCCATCCGAAGGTGTACGTCTTCGGGAATTCCTTCGCGACGGCGTCACGCCTCCGCTTCAGAGACATGACTACAAACTATCGCGAAACAAAGAGAAGTTGGCAGATGAAGGGAGCCTTATAGTGCTGCTACGACAGCGTGTGTTTCTCATCGTTGACCACAACAGTAGAGTGGGGCAGGCCAAAGGTCAGGCCCCCTTTTTATAGTGCGGCGCCCCCCGATAATCTCACGACTAACACACGATTTTACTCTTTTACCCCAATACGCCAATATCTTAACGGTCACTTCCTTAAGGGCAATTCACGTCTTTCTTAGGGACAAAGCACAGTGCGGGCCGCCCGTGGGAATTCCAAAGCCCATATTCACCCTATGAAGAATGTTCGTAAGTTCGGCCCATCTAAGGAGTGGGACGACCCTCACTGACGAGGGGCTACTATTGGGGAACACGACCTTCGGAAACGTTTCCCCACGGCTGGTTGGGATCGCCAACTTAGAACCACCTGTACGAAGGGGCTTCGGAATATGCAATTACGGTTTAGTAGGAACGCTAATTTCATTTGAACTGCATGTGTACTGTTCACAAGTGCTGACTTGGCCGCGGTTGGTTCGGCATCGCGGGGCTTCGGCGCGGAAGGTGCGGATCGGGAGAGGGCGCCACTCGTTGAGAAGGCATCGGTGCCGAACTGGAGGAGGCCACATGGGAGGCTTCGGAGCTTTCCTATGGCGGAGGCGGCATCGCAAAATGCCTCGGTGCCGAAGGGACAGCGTGTGCGGTGGCCCCAGTCCCGTCAGAGGGGCACACCACACATAAGCGCGTCGGACGTGTAAAGGGTGTCGTACGAAGAAGAGATAAAAGGCGCCGCGTGTAAAGGGGCTCGACCGTACGAAGACACGCTGGAGACCCGTGCGAAGCCAGGAGTTAAAACTCGGCCGGTGAGGGAAAGACCGCCCCCACGGTATTAACTTAAGAAGAAGCCTCGGCTTCCCCGATCGAGAAAATCCCCGAACCTTGGCCCCGTCCTGACACTGGGAGTCGTAACCCGTGGGAAACTACCTACCTGGGCCATGCACGGTCCTCAGGCCGACCTGGGCCGTCTCTTAACTAGTGCTTTGGCACACGAGGCCAGCGAGGGGATTTTTTTACCCACAGTCGGAAATTCGCCCCACCCGGGGTTCGAAATCACAACCTGTGGGGTGCCGCTGGAGTGCTTTGACCAACTAGTCTAGCACCCTTTGGCGTACGAAGCTAGGAGTTACTGTTATACCCTCGAAAAGCGTGTAAAGCCGTTTGTCAGGAACGGAAAAGGTGTAATTGGGGTGATTGAACATCCCCGGGGCCTCCTATAAATAGTGGTTTCCTTGTAACTGAACGGACACACATTAATGAGAAGAGAGCTCCGAAGGCTCCAGTTCAATCTCAGTGCTTTCGTTCTAAGTGTTTTATTCTTTCCTAACGCGAAGTAGTAGAAGTAGAAGTAGGAGTAGAAGTAGAAGTGGTTTAGTGGTAGCACAAAGTTAGCTAGCCTAGCAGGAGGAGAGGTTATAGTAGCGAGTTTCGTTCGTCTCCGAAGGGGCCTTCGGCCGTGACCCCTTCGGAGGTGAACGACGTGTTTCAGGGGGCTGTTGTGTCGGAGTACACCTTCGGGCCCGATTTCCGCCAACACCACTCTAAACTTCTCCATGTGCAGTAAGCTCCACTTCGTTAGTAATGCGGGTGGGCAGTAGTAGAGGTGCGGGACAGTGCAGAGAAGAACGACATGGCATCCGCCAACAAGCCTCAAGCCTGAAATAAAGTAGTAATACAATTTAGTTCAGTAATCTTTTTGTACAGTAATAAATTGTTTACTAATATAAGTTTTCGAAAATCATTTGTTCAGTAACCTTTTTCAAAACTCATTTGTTCAATAATTATTTGTTCATTATTTTTTCTTCAATAATATTTATTCAATAATTTAGCAACCATTTATTAATATTGGGAATTCAGAACTCGGTGTTCCAGTGATCTTCTAAACGTGACATTTATGCAACCTGCATGATCTTGTCAGTACCTTGTGACTTGTGAGTGTTTGATAGGATCTCTCTTATTATTTTAAAGGAGCTAATTTGTTCTACTGCCAAGGTGAAATGGCTGTAATTTATTTATGTAGCTCTCAATGGCTCCAGTAATTTTTTTGCTTTCACTTCCATAATGCCTAGTGCATAATTCTTCTGTTAGCATTTTCTTTTTATTCTAGGATTTCATTTTTTATTTCAGTAATTCCATCTCTTCATATGTTGAGTGGTAGCTTAAAATACACCATTGAGTGTTCAGTAATTGATCTTTTGATTCTTTAGGTTCAATAACAGAGCATTTTCAGTAATCAATCAAGTTCAGTAATGCATCCCAAAGTGCATCCCATCAGCTTTAGTAAATTTTTGAACTTACTGAAGATTTATCTTTACTAAGGACGCCGACAATATTGTCATGCACATACTGACAAGGCTCATGCTCACCGCTAGATTCAGTAATTTGGACTCAGTAATGTTCTCATTTGGACTCGTGTGCACATTACTGAACACATTAACATATTTCAGTAACTGAAACATTACTGACACATTATGATATTTCAGTAATTGAAATATTACTGAAATATCATAATTTAGTAATCAGTATCATTTTAACCATGGCGCAATATATTTCAGTAATAGCTCCAAGCATACATCTCATTGAGGTATTCGGTATTCCAGCAATCAATAGCCATTCATCAATATCATTAATTTAGTAATCAGCGAGATTTGCTATTGTATACTAGATAGCAAGATCAATTGTACTACTAAAACTACCCTCACTGAATACCCCATTCTGCTGCTGCCTATGCATTACTGAACCCATAGAATTGACTCTGAAACCTGACGGGATGCACTGTTGAACCCAATTGGCTATCGAAGGTCATGTGATATACTGCTGAAATAAAGGGTTTAGAGTTACTGAAACGATTAACATAACTCAGTTAGAAGGACGAAGCACCAAGGATATATCCTAGCAACTAAGTTACTGAGAGTGAGAGAGAGAGAGAGAAACCAGTTAAAGAGGGATAGAAATTTCAGATGCAGAAAGCTTGGAAGATCAACATTAACCATAGGGAGAAAGGAATTTTGAGGCAATTACCTTCTGGGCAGACCTTTTTGGTCAGGGAAGGAGTTGTGTACCACCATGCGCTGTGCACCACCTCGCCTGATCTGCGGGCTTCCAGGCTGCTCCTGCTCCCCGCGTGCAGCCCCACCCTACACTGCTCCCGCACGCTGCCGCTTCAGCTCGCTTGCACACTGGTCCCGCGCGCTCCAACTATCCCTGCATTCGGCAATTACTGAAGATTGAGAAATTTTCAGAGGCAATTTACCAGTTTGGGCATCGAAATCCAATTGATTGAGATCGATTTTGAGGGTGGACGGAGCTAATGGGTGCCGGCATGCCCATGCCTACCATACATCGCTGCTCCGCGCCGGATCCCTAGCGCTCTCCTTGCCCCCGCCCTCATCCCGTGATAATCTATTCTACACTTAGTTGTAGAATAACACTGTAGTACGTGTCTATATAGTGTTTTTTATAATGCACATGAGTGCATTTTGTATAAGAAAATGCGCCCACCCTGATTTTAATTGATTTTTGCTCAATTGCAACTAAACCGACTCTAGTTGCAATTGGTTCGCATCGGGTTGCAACCAGGTCTGTACGAGTAGCAATTGTTTCAATCCAATAGGAAGTGCAACGGGTCAAAACTGTTGCAATTAGTTCCATCAAGTTGCAATTAGTACAATATCATAGTTGCAATTAGTCTAGTCTCGCGGTTGCAATTTGTTTACACGTAGATTCAGCACCCCGATTTCAATTGATTTTTGCTCAGTTGCAACTAGATCGACTCTAGTTGCAATTGGTTCGCATCGGGTTGCAACCAGGTCTGGTCCAGTGGCAATTGTTTTAAATCCAGTAGGAAGTTGCAATGGGTCAAAACTGTTGCAATTAGTTTCGTCAAGTTGCAATTAGTATAGTATCATAGTTGCAATTGGTCTAGTCTCACGGTTGCAATTGGTTTACACACAGATTCAACACCTAATTACAACTAGTTGGGTCCGATTGCTATCGGTCCGCATCCAATTGCAAGTCCATCTAGTTGCAATCAGTGCAATTCACACACTTGTAACTGCGAGTCTGTACATTTATTGTGCAAAACGATTTTCCGCCGAGTTGCAATTAGTATGGTGAAAGGGTTGCAATTGATCTAGTCCATGTGGTACTTGGTTGCAATCGGGGGGTCCGTGCATTTCTTTGCACGCACGCGCGTGGGTGCATTTTAAGATCACCATACATACATACATACATACATACATACATACATACATACATACATACATACATACATACATACATACATACATACATACATACATACATATATATGTGTATGTATGCATATATATACTGTATATATATTATGCAACTGGGTGCATTCTACGTAGAGAATGCACCTAGGCCGAACCGACCAACAGACAGCTGAACCAACAACCAGACCACCACCCGTCGCACGCCCGCTAACCTCCTCAGCCCACGACCCACCACTCCCTAACCCCGATCCCCGACCCCCACGGCCCCACCCACACCACCCCGCGCCCTCCTCTTCTTCTCATGATCCCATCGGCGCGGCGCCCTGCCGCCCCCGGCCGCAAGCGTGCGGGCCTCCGTTGTGGGTGGGCCCGAGGCAGCGCGCAACCTGTCTTGCGGCGCGCGGAGGAACCGGCGGCTGGGGCGACTTCGATTGCGCGAAGCAGACGATGCTCTCGACTCGTTCGAACTCACATCCCTTTTCCCTCGAACTTCCAGGGGCGGCGGCGGCGGTGATTTAATTCACGGGGGCAGCGGCGAGGGTCTCCCGACGTTGGACACGGTGGGCTCAAGCGGGCAAGCGTGCTCCACATCCCGCTCCTGCAGGCGCTCGAGTAGTTCATCGAGAGGCAAGTCAGAGGTAATGCAGCACATGGGGAGGCTGGAATGGTGCACTGCCGGGAAGGGCAGTCCAGGAGCAGGAGGGGATATCGCCTTCCCTCGGTCGCGGTTACCGCGCCGCCTCAGCTCGCTCTACCTGCGCCATGGTCGCCGTGCTTGTTCGGCGAGGCGGCGAGCTCCTCAGCCCCAAAGTCCGCGTCGGCCAGGTGAGATTCGCGTGCAGGGGCTCCGAACCGACGAGCCCCCGTTCCCGCCTGTGTGTGTTGTGCTGGCCTGTCGAGTTCCTGGCCCCGGGTGCCGTGCTCGGCCGTGGGCGTCGCGCACAAGCCAGCCTCTGCTCGCTGCTCCACTTTTGCCACAGGTTGGGGATGAAAAAGAAGAGTCAAACGAGATAACAATGAGAAGGCAGTTTATCTCCTTTCTACGCCAACCAACTACGAATGCTGCGAGGCGACGGTAGTGCAAGGCTTCTAGTAGAATGGAGCAACTCAGCTGCTGGGAATTGGGAGCGGAAGCTTTGGATGTCTGGAGGAGGTTGGATGGCTGGAGGAGGAAGCCAGTGGGCAAGTGAAGGATAAGGTCCAAGTAATTTTTTTAGGCAGTATAATCAATCCATCCATTGCTGAAGAGCACAGTATGAAGCATGAAGGTACCTTTTGGGTCATTATAGTAGTTCGTTAAAACAAAGACATGTGCTTTTTATTGTAAAATGAACTCCTATGGTGGTGATTTTGCAATTAAAAATAGTGTGCATAAATCTAAATAAATCAACATTTTTTTTAATTTCAAAGTTTCATGTGTTTTTTCCTTTTCATGTGGTGATGGCGGTGATGGGGATGCAAATCAGATTGAGCATGAAAATACATCCCCGACAGTTGCAACCAACAACGATTCGAGTTGCAATTGATTTACACTTGGATTGCAAATAATGAATATACTTTCGCCCGACACTGTACTACCCCTTCAGTTGCAACGTGACATTGGTTTGAGTTGCAATCAGTGTAAGACTTGCAAATACTGAGTGCTTCTGCCCGATACTATACTACCTCTTCAGTTGCAACCCGACAGTGGTTCAAGTTGCAATTGATATACACTCCGAGTTGTAAATACTAAGTGCTTCCGCCTTATATTACACCACCCATTCAGTTGCAAATCGGACAGTGGTTTGAGTTGCAATCGATGTTCACTCTGAGTTGCAATCGATGTACACTCCGAGTTGCAAATACTAAGTGCTTTCGCCGATCTTTGTGCCATCCATTCAGTTGCAAACGGATAGTGATTGGAGTTGCAATCGACATACACTCTGAGTTGCAAATACCAAGTGTTTCCGCCTGATACTGTAATACCCCTTCGGTTGCAACCAGACAGTGCTTCAAGTTGCAATCGACGTACACTAAGAGTTGCAAATACTGAGTGTTTACACCTGATACGGTACTATCCCTTGAGTTGCAATCGGATAGTGGTTTAAGTTGCAATCTATGTACACTCCGAGTTGAAAATACTGAGTTTTCAAGGATTGTTCACCTAGTGAGTGGTTTGCACTTTATATTTTTCTTTTTGACGACATAGTAACCAGTTTACTACCTAAGTTGTGATTGGTTTATATTTAATATTGCAATTAGACAACATTATCACGCCGATTGATTTTTTCTTTCCTTCTCTATCCATTTTTTTCTCTGCACTTAATGTTGATTGAGTGTTGCAACTGAATCATTTGAGAAGTTGTAATTGAAGTGCTTGATGAGTTGCAATTTGTTTGATAAAAATTACATGTCTAGAGTTGCACTGAAGTGCTTGAGGAGTTGCAATTGAAGTGCTTGCCATGTTGCAACTGGAGTGCTTGTTGAGTTGCAAAATTGAAGTGCTTTGAAGAGTTGCAATTGAAGTGTTTATCGAGTTGCAACAGGGGCATTTTTTGAATTGCAATTCGTCTGAAATTGTATTTGGGCACGCCCAACTGAAGTCTTTGTTGAGTTGCCCCGGGTTGCAAGTTTGCCATCGTGCTGGCAAACTTGCAACCCGGGGAAACTATGATGTTGCAATCGGTCGCCTCATGTGTGAGTGTTTCCACAACATGCTAATAAATCTAGATAAAAATGTCAAAATTTACATGGCCAGAGTTGCAACTAAAGTGCTAGTGGAGTTGCAATTGAGCTGCTTGAGGAGTTGCAATTGAGATGTTTGTGGTGATAAAATAAAAAAGAGTGTTCATGGCATGGACAACAGGATTGTGGGTTTGTGGTGCCATGCTCCTAGTAAGACCATGCGCGGCCGCATGGTTTAGGAGGATCAGATGTGGTGCATGCATGAATGCGGGTCACACCGAGGACCACCTGACGTCAGCACCGCTGATCCACCCGTGGGACTTCATGGCATGGACAACGAGATTGTGGGTTTGTGGTGCCATGCTCCTAGTAAGACCATGCGCGGCCACATGGTTTAGGAGGGTCAGATGTGGTGCATGCATGAATGTGGGTCACACAGAGGACCACCTGACGTCGGCGCCGTGATCCACCCGTGGGACTCGTCCGCGCTGCTGCGCGACCTTGATACCAGCGCACCACGCTCGCGGGGCGCCCACTAGGAGCTTGCGGTGCTGCGAGTCCTAGGGGCAACGTGTGGTCGCTGCTCCTCGAGTTTGTGCTGGCGGGGGTCTACGTCGTACACGGCGACGTGCCGAAGGCCAAGGACTTCGGTGGGTGGCCTGAGGAACCCGCGGGAGAGGGGAAGAGCTCGTCATCGAGACCAACCGGCCACCGCTAGGCTTCCACCCCAATTTTGGCACCGACGAGTTCTTCCACTGCCTCAGCTTTGCCTGCCGCAACTTCTAGGACGAGCTGGCCGATACATGTTGTACAACACCGGTGGTGAGTGCCCCGACGATGATGACGACGACTGGTACATGTCAGCGGCGAGTACCTCGCTCACCACACACACTGGGGGATGCAATGGAGGTGTTGGTGTACCGAAGAACGACGAAATGGTGATGGCAGGAAAGCACACAAGTAAAGTGGGAGCCACGGGAAAGCACACGCAGGAGCAACAGGAAAGCCAATGGGGGAAGTTGGCGAAAGGAATCGCTCACCATGTTTGACGAGCGGAGCCGACGAGATTCTGAGAGGGATAACGAGCTGAGTTATTTGTTGTTATAATTGAAGCCGTCAAGTTGCAATCGGTAGGTCCAACAAGTTGCAATTGGTCCGATGGGGGAAGTTGAGTTGCAATTCATCTAATTTTTTTAAAAAAATACAAGTCCAGAGTTGCAACTGAAGTGCTCGAGGAGTTGCAATTGAAGTGCTTGCCGTGTTGTAATTGGAGTGATTGTTGAGTTTGCAATCGAAGTGCTTTTGAAGAGTTGCAATTGAAGTGCTTGTCGAGTTGCAACTGGGGATGCTCGTTGAGTTGCAATTCGTCTGACAAGAATTATAAAAACTACATGTCCAGAGTTACAATTGATGTGCTTGAGGAGTTGCAATTGAAGTGCTTGTCGTGTTGCAACTAGAGTGCTTGTTGCGTTGCAATTCGTCTAATAAAAATTACATGTCCAGAATTGTAACTGAAGTGCTAGAGGAGTTGCAATTGAAGTGCTCGAGGAGTTGCAACTGGAATTCTTGTTGAGTTGCAATTCGTCTGATAAAAATTATATAAATTATCCCCGTCAAAAATTATAAAACTACATGTCCAGAGTTGCAAATGAAGTGCTCGAGGATTTATAATTGGAAGTCCCGAACAAAGTTCAATTAGTGTAACTAGATTATTGCTCGAGTAGCAATTGTGATGAGCGTAGATTTCTAGTTTACTAGTCTTGTTGCAAATGAGTTATTAAACAAGTTGAAACTAGGTTATTATCCTATTTTTAATTAGGGAAGCAACTACTTGCAATTGCGACTTGAGCGTGCATGATTTGTTAATTATTTTTTGTATCTACTTTATTATGCAGTTGCAACTAGGTTATTATCCTACAAGCAACCATTTGCGATTACGATTGAGTATGCATGATTTTTTAAATAAATTTTATACTTATTTTATTGTCTAGTTGCAACTAGGTTATTATCCTAGTTGCAATTGGAGAAAGCAACCACTTGCAATTGTGATCGAGTGTGCATGACTTTTTATTTATTTTTGTACCTATTTATTTGTCCGGTTGCAACTAGGTTATTATCCAAGTTGCAATTAGAGGACACAACCACTTGTATTTTGCGACTGAATGTGCATGATTTTTTAATTATTTTTATACCTATATAATTGTCCAGTTGCGACAAGGTTACTATCCTTGTTGCAATTAGAGGAAGCAACCACGTGGAATTTGTGACTGAACACGCATGATTTTTTAATAGTTTTTATACCTATATAATTGTCGAGTTGCAACTAGGTTACTATCCTAGTTGCAATTAGAGGAAGCAACCACTTGCAATTGCGACTAAGTTTGTAATTTGCAAACTCTAGTTAATATCCAATTTTAAGGTGAGTGCACGTGAGTGTATACATGTAACCATAACAGTATCTGACTGTGTGATTTATTATATTATTAAAAACTGCTCTAGTTGTAAATAGGTTTGTGTCGTAATAGCACTAACTAGTAGGTTAACATCTTGTAGAGGGTCGCTAATTCGCAATGCTGTTTATCTTAAAAGAACAGACCCTCCTTATCTCCTGCCGCCCATTAGCGTGATACCCACCAATCCACGTTCGGTCTGGACACAGATTAGAGGAATTCAACACACAATGAAGCTCAACGCCCATGCTGCGAGTGGTAACGAGCTCCACCGCTGCCCCGAATAGCACTCTAATGGCTGCGGGCAGGAATCAGAGACACTGTGGCGCTCAATGTTGTCAGATCCTACAAATGCACTACTGAGGAATTTGTACCTACTCCTATTTACTGAATGCTCTCAGCAATAGGGAATTGATTATTGTGAATATTTTGGCACTATTGAATCACAAGCTAATTTGGCACCACTAAATGCTCATCAGTAATCCGTGGTGCATTTAGCTTCAGTAATCCGCGGTGCATCCAAAATCATGAACTTTTGTATTTACTGAATGCTCGTCAGGATGACTATACTCGAAGGGAGGAAATTATTCACAACCCAGAGATGGGGTAATCACGTGATGGAGAGTCCAATTATTGAGAGGATCAGAGGGAATCACTAGCTATGATTTAGAGAGGAATTATTTCGAAGAAATTTTTTACCAACAGATCCCCTCCTAGTCACCTACTCGCCGCTGCTCCAGTTGATACGCTAGCTCCTGCTCATCGACGCTCGATCCACGTGCGCCGAGATTCTCATTCCTGCCACCCAAGCGGTCGACACCCTACCGTCCAGAGACCCACACAAGCGAGCCACACACGCTCTGCCGGTCGTTGGCCGGCGGCGCCGCGCTTGCCGCAGGCTCACTCCCGAGACGCTGGCGTCCATCCTACTCCTGCGCTTGCCCCCGCCCGGCCGGCACGCGGCCTCCGTGCCGCACTCACCGCAGTCGGTGCGCGCGGCCGGATCAACCTCCGTGTGCTCGCGGCGGCGGCGTTGGCGGGCGCCATCGGTGGGCGGGGGCGAGAGGCCCGGCGACGCATCCGCGGGGCCACACGGCCCGGGTATCGCCACGGGGGGTGGGGGTAGGGTGGGTGGTGGCACGCGACCCGGGCACGCGGGGGTGGGGCACGCGGCCCGGGCACGTACCGTCGGTCGCCCCGCGCCGCTTAGGATAGGAAGCGTGGGCCGCGCGCGCGGGGAAGCGGAATGCGCGCGCGCCCCCCCACACACACACACACATATATATATATATATATATACACGACACTAAAATGCACCCGGGTGCATTTTAGTTCGCCAATGCACAGACCCCACCCACCGAGCCCCAGCTTCCCACCCCGCCCCCCGCCCGACCGGGTCCGACCAGGAGACCCCACTGAGCGCGATATCCCACCTCCGACAATGCCCCCCCATAAAATCGCCATCGGGTCTCCCACCCCCCGCCCAATCAAAACCAATGGCTGCGCCGTCTCCTCCACGCCTCGGATCGCCGAGCCGCTCCTCTCCTAAACCAATGGCTGCACCGTCGCTTCCACGCCTGGGATCACCACAGACGGGGCGGCGTGTGGTCCCGGAGCAGATGGCGGTTGTTACGACGACTGGGTCTCGGCCGATATCGTCGGCACCGCCGCCGATTGCATCTGCTCCGGCGGCACCTCCTACGTCGCAACGCCCACGACGAGGGGCGCGGGGCTGCGGATCGGGTGATCCCTTGCATCACGCGACGTTGCTGACGCCTCCGCCGTCGATTCCGCCTGGCTCAATGATCACGCCTGATCCGTCGGAGTTGTTCATCCCGGTAACGGAAAAAAATCACACACGGAAACGTTAAACCTCGTTTCTGCTATTTAGTTTTTCGTTGGTTTGCAAACTTCTGGTTGCAAAACCCAAAGATCCGGGATGATTTGAGGTTTCATTGTCAGTGTTTTGTGTGTGATGTTTGCGAAAGTTTTGGTGGTTGCGAAAAGTTTTGGTGGGTTCCCGTTGCAATCGAGAGATCTCGCGTGCGATTGCAAAAAAAAAAAGTAGGGTGCCCTCTAGTAGATTGCCGCTGGAACAAATTGTCGCGCTTGTTTGCAACGTAGGGTGCCCTCTGGTTGCAACATGATTCTCATGTGCGTTGCAAAAAAAACAAAAAAGGGGGTAGTAGTCTGCTGTGTGTGCTAATCCGCATTTATTATGTTGCGCTTGTTTGCAACGTGTAATGCTGTCTGGTTGCAAAATGATTCCCATGTGCATTGCAAAAACAAAAAAAGGGGGTAGTAGTCTGCTCTGTGTGCTAATCTGCAATTATTTTGTTGCGCTTGTTTGCAACGTGTAATGCTGTTTGGTTGCAACATTATTTCCATGTGCATTGCAAAAAACAAAAAAGGGCCAAAAAAAACTTATGGTTGGTTATTTTCTCCACACAGGATACAAACATGCTTGATGTGTTTGTCCCAAGAGCGCGGCAGGAGTTTGATTCAATAGAAGCAGCACACCAATTTTACCTTGATTATGCAAAAATGGCTGGATTCAGTTTGAGAACCATGAGGACTAGTAAAGAGACTAAACACTGGGTTTGCAACCGTCAGGGTTTCATGAAGCCAGGCAAGGAAAATGATGAACCACAAACTGATAAAAGATCGATGAGAATTGGTTGCCCAACATATGCTAAAGTTAAGGAGGACAAAAAACGCAAAATCTGGTACTTCGACAGAATCGGGAAAGCACACAACCATAAACTTCAGCCATCAGCCAGAATGGTTAGATATATGCATGCTCATAAGAAGAGGGAAACTGCTATGGATGACTTGTTTGCAATCATGTCAAGGAGTGGCGTGCTAAACCAGGCTGCGATGAATGTGATGTCAAAATTGTATGGAGGACGTCAAAACTGGCCATTCACAGAGAAGGACATCCAAAACATGTAAGTCATATGTCTGTACTATGATTGCAAGCCTGGGTAGTGTGTGATTGCAAGAAACTAAAGTGTCTCATTGCAAAATCTGCTGGTTTATTTCGATAACTACAAAAAAGAAAAATAAAACTGATCCAGTGTGTGATTGCAACTAATTTGCGTGAGTGATTGCAACTAGGAATTATGTGCGTTTGCAAAAAAAAGGAACCTGACTTTGTCTGTGTGGTTGAAAAAAGAAACTTGGTTGTTTGGAATATGATTGCAAGCCTGGGTAGTAAGTGATTGTAAAAAACTAAAGTGTGTCATTGCAAAATCTGCTGGTTTATTTCTGTGACTGCAAAAAAAAAGAAAAGAATAACTGATCCAGTGTGTGATTGCAACTAATTTGCGTGAGTGATTGCAACTAGGAATTATGTGCGTTTGCAAAAAAAAGAAACCTGACTTTGTCTGTGTGGTTGAAAAAAGAAACTTGGTTGTTTGGAATATGATTGCAAGCCTGGGTAGTAAGTCATTGCAAAAAACTAAAGTGTGTCATTGCAAAATCTGCTGGTTTATTTCTGTGACTGCAAAAAAAAAGAAAAGAATAACTGATCCAGTGTGTGATTGCAACTAATTTGCGTAAGTGATTGCAACTAGGAATTATGTGTGTTTGCAAAAAAAAAGAAACCTGACTTTGTCTGTGTGGTTCAAAAAGGAAACTTGGTTGTTTGGAATATGATTGCAAGCCTGGGTAGTAAGTGATTGCAAAAAACTAAAGTGTGTCATTGCAAAATCTGCTGGTTTATTTCTGTGACTGCAAAAAAAAGAAAAGAATAACTGATCCAGTGTGTGATTGCAACTAATTTGCGTAAGTTATTGCAACAAGGAATTATGTGCGTTTGCAAAAAAAAAGAAACCTGACTTTGTCTGTGTGGTTGAAAAAGGAAACTTGGTTGTTTGGAATATGATTGCAAGCCTCGGTAGTAAGTGATTGCAAAAACGTAAAGTGTGTCATTGCAAAATCTGCTGGTTTGTTTCTGTGACTGCAAAAAAAAAGAATAACTGATCCAGTGTGTGATTGCAATTAATTTGCGTAAGTGATTGCAACTAGGAATTATGTGCGTTTGCAAAAAAAAGAAACCTGACTTTGTCTGTGTGGTTGAAAAAGGAAACTTGGTTGTTTGAAATATGATTGCAAGCCTGGGTAGTAAGTGATTGCAAAAAACTAAAGTGTGTCATTTCAAAATCAGCTGGTTTATTTCTGTAACTGCAAAAAAAAGAAAAAGAAAAACTGATCTAGTGTGTGATTGCAACTAATTTGCGTAAGTGATTGTAACTAGGAATTATGTGCGTTTGCAAAGGAAAAGAAACCTGACTTTGTCTGTGTGGTTGAAAAAAGAAACTTGGTTGTTTGGAATATGATTGCAAGCTTGGGTAGTAAGTGATTGCAAAAAACTAAAGTGTGTCATTGCAAAATCTGCTGGTTTATTTCTGTGACTGCAAAAAAAAGAAAAAGAAAAACTGAGGCAGTGTGTGATTGCAACTATTCGGCGTGCGTGATTGCAACCAGGAATTATGTGCGGTTGCAAAAAAAAGAAACCTGACTTTGTCTGTGTGCTTGCAAAGCTACTTGGTTGTTTGGAATATGATTGCAAGCCTGGGGGCAGTGTAAAAATGCAAAAAGTTACTTGGTTATTTTGAGAAATATGATTGCAAGCCTGTGTAGTGTGTGATTGCGAAAACTGCTGGTTTATTTATGTGCCTGCAAAAAAAAGAAAAACTGAACCAGTGTGTGATTGCAGCTATTTGGCATGCGTGATTGCAACCAGTAGTTTATGTGTGATTGCAAAAAAGAAAAGAAAACCTGACTTTGTCTGTGTTGTTGAAAAGCTACTTGGTTATTTGGAATATGATTGCAAGCCTGGGTAGTTTGTGATTGCAAAAAACAGCAGGGTCGTTTTTTTGTGATTGCAAAAAACCCTATTTTGTATGCTTAAAATGTTTTTTCATTCGCTTGTGGTGCAGGAAAGCTGAGCAGACGCGAGAGGACAGGGATGGTGACATTGAGAAGTTATTCCAGTTTTTAGGGAGTGTAAGCGAGAACAATGAAGCATTCTCCGGGATGTTGATTTTGACCCAAAGACGAAAGTTCTAAGAAGCATTTTTTGGAGCCATGCAAGTCGGCATGCGAGAATACGTGGATTTTGGAGACGTCATCACTTTTGACACTACCCACAAAACTAACGACGGGAAGATGCCACCGGCGATGTTTGTCGGATGCGGCAACAATCCGAAAAATGTGTCGTTTGGGCAAGCACTTCTTCGGGATGAGACAATCGACACTTTCGGATGTCTCTTCGAGTCATTCAAAAGCTGCATGGGCGGCAGGCATCCTTTTGTGATTCTAACAGGTGCATATTTTGAGGGAGAGGGGGAGGGGGGTATATTCTGATTTATTCTATAATGATTGCTGTAAAAAAAGCAACTGTAGTGTGTAGTGTGGTTGCAACGTTTGCAACATAAAACTCTATTTTTTGATTGCAATCATAGTATGTTTTTGGATTGTAAAAAAACATTTTATTCACAGGAAAAAAAGAACTGACTTTAAAAAATTGATGTTTTTGCAGATGAAGATGCGGCAATGAGGTATTCTTAAAAACTGCAAACCCCAAAACATATGATTGCAAAACCCTGTTAGTTCAGTGACTGCAACGCACTGGTAAATGTATGATTGCAAAGAAACATATGTCTGTTTGCAACAACTGATTGTGTGTGATTGCAAAAAAAAAGACTGATAATTTTTTAATGGAAATCATGTTAATTTGTGGGTTTGCAAAAAAACATGTTTGGTTAAAAAAATTTTAGTTAGTCATTGCACCAGTGTGTGATTGCAACTAGTTGCCATGACTGATTGCAACTAAAAGTGAGTGATTGCAGAAAGCTGCTGGTTTATTTCTGTGACTCCAAAAAAGAAAAAGAAAAGTAAACCAGTGTGTGATTGCAACGATTTGGCGTGACTGATTGCAACCAGTAGTTATGTGCGGTTGCACAAAAAGAAACCCTGACTTTGTCTGTGTGGTTGAAAAGCTACTTGGTTGTTTGGAATATGATTGCAATCCTGGGTAGTGTGTGATTGCAAAAAACTAAAGTGTTTGATTGCAAAATCTGCTGGTTTATTTCTGTGACTGCAAAAAAGAAAAAGAAAAACTGAACAAGTGTGCGATTGCAACAATTTGGCGTGCGTGATTGCAACCAGGAAAAATGTGCGGTTGCAAAAAAAAAGAACCTGACTTTGTCTGTGTGGTTGAAAAAGGAAACTTGGTTGTTTGGAATATGATTGCAAGCCTGGGTAGTAAGTGATTGCAAAAAAACTAAAGTGTGTCATTGCAAAAACTGCTGGTTTATTTCTGTGACTGCAAAAAAAGAAAAAGAAAAACTGAGCCAGTGTGTGATTGCAACTATTTGGCGTGCGTGATTGCAACCAGGAATTATGTGCGGTTGCAAAAAAAAGAAACCTGACTTTGTCTGTGTGCTTGCAAAGCTACTTGGTTGTTTGGAATATGATTGCAAGCCTGGGTAGTAAGTGATTGCAAGAAACTAAAGTGTTTGATTGCAAAATCTGTTGGTTTATTTCTGTGACTGCAAAAAAGAAATAGAAAAACTAAACAAGTGTGCGATTGCAACTATTGGCGTGCGTGATTGCAAACCAGGAGTTATGTGTGTTGCAAAAAAACCTGACTTTGTCTGTGTGCTTGCAAAAGATACTTGGTTGTTTGGAATATGATTGCAAGCCTGGATAGTGTGTCATTGCAAAAAACTAAAGTGTGTGATTGCACAACCTGTTTTTTTTTAATTCAATATAGTCGATGTGCTTGCATCTGCCCAAAAAAAATAAAAAAAATGTATTAAGCACAAACTGTTGAAATGAGCCTGTGACTGTTTGCAACAACGTGTTACATGTGATTACATTGTGATATGTCTGCGGTTGCAATAAAAATGTAATGATGAAACCGAAATTCAAAGTTCTGATGTGCAGGCCGAGATGTCAGGGCATGCAAATCACGGTTTGATGAGCACCAACAGGATGTACACGCGGGCGGTGTATAATGAATACAAGAGGGAATATGCTAACAGTACAGCGTTTGTGATTGAGCCTGATCCAGATGTTGAATGCGGTTACTTGGTGAAACATGAAAAAGGAACAGGAGTGTTCTGTTGGGCACAACACGCATTTAAGGTGCTAGCTGACAAAAAAGAGGGTATATATAAATGCGAATGCATGCAATGTGAGCACACAGGGTTGTTTTGCATGCACGTGATCAAAGCATTCACCCACCTGCAAGTGCAGAGCATACAAGAAAAGTACATTCTTCGGCGATACACACGTAATGCGAGATCTGTAGTTCCATGGGACAGGCACGATGTTCGGGTTGCGACTCATGCTGACACAGAGCAAACGAGAATGTCAAAGCTGCTGCCCAAGTTAATGCGCCTGTGTAGAGCGGGAAGCAAATCTGACTGTGCTTATGCTGAGACTGTCCGGCACATCGACATGATAACTCCTGGTATTGAGCTTCTACAAACAGCAGAGACTGCTGCTTGTGAGATGGAAAGTGGTGAAGGATCAGATGGCGACTAGAGAGGGGGGGAGTGAATAGGAGCCGGTAAAAATTCTTCCAAAAGAATCCGGCCTATACCCTAGACAAACCCCGGTCACACACAAGCGATGGATCGAATCACGCACCAATCGCCAAGACCACGAAGTTATGGATCAACCTCTAGCCTTAGGAACGATTCCTAGAAGCACACGCGGAAGCACTAGAAAGGGAGGGAGGAATCGAACCAAGAAGCAAAGCACACAGGCTCTGGCGGACCGTCCGGCCAGGAGGGGCGGACCGTCCGCACGGGTCTCGCGGACCGTCCGCCTCTGCACCGCGGACTGTCCGCGCCGACCTTGCGACTGTCCGGCCCTACACCGCGACCGTCCGTTAAAGCACACGAGAACACCGAAGCGACCCGAGAAAAACGGACCGTCCGCCGAGGCCGGCGGACCGTCCGCTCCGCCCGCGGACCGTCCGCTACTAAAGCCCGGACCGTCCACAAACCGGCTGCAACAAAAACCAAAAGCCAACACGGATCGAAAACAAAGGCGCGCAAGAACACGACGAACACGTGACGAATCCTAGCCGCGCGGATCGTCCGCCACCCCGCGGATCGTCCGCCGTGTGCGGACAGAGCAGAAACAGCCCGACCCCGAAAGTCAACTCCCCCAAATCATCATCGGATTTCCCAAACGGTTGAAGCTATGGAGACAAGGGTTTGGGGACTTGAAAAGCGTCACACAAGGATGCTATAGCCCAAAAATCCTGCCTCCTAACTCCCTAAAACACCAGGAATCGCGAATCCTTTGAGCACCACCAAAAGCTAGAGTACCGAATGAAAACCCACGAATCGAAGTGGTTTCCCGGCGTTTGAGGGCACAAGATCAAGCACAAAGATGCACAAGACATCTATCCATGTTTCCCTCAAAGAAATCCGGGGAGAAACCCACTCAAATCCGCGGAATCGAACCGGGAACAAAGGCACGAAAACAAGCACAAAAAGGCCACGAGAACACAACCCCGAATCTTCTATACAAACCAGGAAAGATTCACAAGGTCTAGCATGCCGCCCTAGCATCCATCCCTCTCAACAAATCTCTCATGAAGCTCTCATGCTAGCCTAGAGAAAATGGAAGAAAAATAGCTACGAAAAAGAGAAAGAGGAGGGAGGAAATGAAACCCTAAGTCGCGGAGAGAGAGAGCCATCCACACACACTCATGGCTTATATATCGTCCCCCGCCGGAGTGGTAAATGACTCGATTACCCCTAACATAACTACTGGCGATACAACCCACGTAGGGGCATTTAGGTAATGTTTGTGGGTCTTCCCATCGGACGGCCACGCCTTTGCCGCACCCCCGCGTCCTCCCGACGCAAGCCATGCGATCCCGCCGCGTGTCCTCCGCCCTCGAAGCTTCCCGACACGCCCGATCCCGTCTCCGTCGTGTTGGGCCCTCGGACGTGGTTTTGAGGCCCAAACCAAGAAACCGTCCGCCGGTGGTATTGTGGGCAAACCACCAAACCCCCGCGTGCTCGGTCCGGCCTCCCACCAAACCACTTGACTCGACCGCCACCGTGCACCGCTCGTCCGTCCATGACTTCGTCTTGCTCGTGTCGCCACCATGTGGCCCGCACCCGGTCCCCGCCGTCCACCGGGTCCCTCGAACCGAGCCTACTTGTCACTCCATCTCCCGGAGGCCCCTCAAGGCGAAGACCTTTCGCGCCCGTTCTTCACCCGCAACAACACGAACTCGGCCGCGGCCTACACCCCCGCACTAAGCCAAGAGTCGGTCCAACACCCGTTGTCAATCACTCATCACCGAGGAGCGGTCATCCATCGACCACCGGGACGCTCCTGGTCCTCAATCTCCCCCTTGATGAGTGCATTGACAACACACAACGTGAAATGAAATTCAGAGAAAAAGAGAAAAGAAGAAGAAAGAAAAACAAAGAAGCTCAACTCATGACCAAAACCAAAGAAAGGCAAAGAAAGGTCACAAGCCAAGCAAAGCATAAAATCCACACCGAAAACAGCAATAAAGCTCCCCCTGAACAAATGCAAGCTCCCCCTGAACATGTGGATGCCAACTTCCAAATTTCAGCTCACCTCTTCTGAATTTTCATTAAGCTCACCTCTTCTCCCCCTTGTTGACAATGTATGAATCAAGGTGAAAATGCAGAAATGCAAAGCAAAGCATATAAACATCTACATGAGCTTCTCAAATAGGCCAAATTTAGTGTCAAAGGCTAAAAATGAGACAAAGATCACACCCATGAATCATAGCATAGTCAAAGCATTGCCACAAGTAATATATGAAAATACAAGCATGTGACAAAGCAAAATTTTCAGATTTAAGCAGTTTTACCAAAAGAAGGCTCGCTTCACATGTAAAAGCCTATCCATGTCACACTTGAGCCACGAACATGCATACCATTCAGAGATCATACAAGGATATCAAATTCTCAGCAAAAGATCATGGCGAACACCCATAAAGCAAAGCATGTCATGTCAAAGCTCATGAGCCATGTGTCCACTTCGGGGAGACTTCTCCACTGGTGAACATCATGCAACATGTTTTGCACCCATATGTGAAAGATAAGACATTTTAAGCATAGACATGATGGATGGAGCATTTTTCAAGCATTATACACTTCTTTTCAAGATTAAATCATTTCATGGTACATGAAGTGCCTTTGCGGCAAAGAGAAGCTTATGCTCCCCTATGAATGCAACATAGGCTAAACATTCACAACGATATTCGGCCTTTGGCCCAAATGCAAGAATAAGGCATCCAAGCACAATCTAAGCATGAAAAGCACATTTAGACCAAATTGTGACATGGATACACAACTACACACGAGTGAAGCATATTTCATCAAGAATTAATCAAGATTAGCAATTATTTCAAAAAGGGCTATCTCACCACACATATATCTCAAATATTCCAAGAGCATAGCCTCACATCACCATTTCTCCACACATATGACCAATATCTCACAAATAGCCAAAGAGACTCAAATATGGCATATGAAAGAAGCTCATCATCCTAAAGTGTAATATGATACAAATGCAACATGATATATGACAAGATGGCTATCCTACCATGGTTTATACATCAAGCAAAGCATGTATATAAATCAAAGTAAACATGGTATGATACATATGATACAAAAAGGAAATCCCCCAAGAATCAACTAGAAAGGGCAACAAACCCCAAGTTCCCCCCGCAAGCGCACAAATGTAGCTTGGTCGAGAGGCTTTGTGAAAATGTCGGCTAGCTGATCTTGGGTAGGGACATGGCTCAACACAATGGTTCCTTTCTCCACATTGTCCCTCAAGAAATGATACCTCACTTCTATATGTTTGGTTCCGGAGTGAAGCACCGGGTTTTTGGCTACGGTTATGGCACCGGTGCTATCACAAAGAAGTGGGATCCGAGTGCACTCCTCACCAAAGTCTCTCAAAGTGTATGAAATCCACAACAACTTGGGAGCAACAACTCGCGACAACAACATACTCGCCTCGGTGGTAGACCGAGCTACACTAGACGCTTGCGGGGAAGACCACGAGACCAACGAAGAACCAAGAAACCGGCAAGTACCGGAAGTAGACTTCCTCTCGACTCGACATCCGGCCAAAATCCGCATCGGAAAAACCATGAAGAGAAAGAGTCGAGGAGGAAGAATACCAAAGGCCAAGACCAGGGGCGGACGTAGGTACCGAAGATCCTCTTGACGGCCTCGTCGATGTGATGTCCTTGGCGAAGCCTGAAAACGAGTGCACAGACACACGCTGAACTGTATGTCTGGCCTCGTCACCGTCAAGTAGAGGAGGGAGCCGATCATGCTCCCGTACTCCCGCCCGGTCCACCGGTTTTCCGTCCTCATCCGCATCCAAAGTGGCCGTACTCCCCATGGGAGTCGACATCGGCTTCACATCTTGCATCCGGAACTTCCTCGGCATGTCTTTTGTGTACTTGGTCCGGTGCACGAATGTTCCATCCTTCACTTGCTTGATCTCGGTCCGAGAAAATACTGCAACTCGCCCATCATGCTCATCTCGAACTCCCTGCTCATCTCATCTGCAAACTTGGCAACAAGGTTATGTGACGAGCCACCAAAGACAATATCATCCACGTATATCTGAACAATCAGCAAGTCATTTCCATGCTTGAGGAGAAACAAAGTCCTACCCACGGTGCCCATCACAAACCCTCTGCTCAACAGAAAACCTCTCAATCTCCCATACCAAGCACGGGCGCGCTGTTTCAACCCATACGAGCCCTTTTCAACCCGTACACCCCGTGTGGGTACAACTCGCTCTCAAACCCGTGTGGTCGCTTCACATACACCTCCTCCTCTATGACCCCATTCGAAAAGCACTCTTCACGTCCATCCGAAACAACTTGAACCCTTTAGCCACGGCAAAGGCTAGAAGGATCCGAATTGCCTCAAGACGGGCCACGGGAGCAAAGGTCTCCTCATAGTCGACCCCCTCCTTCGACTAAACCCCCGAGCAACAAGTCCGGACTTGTTTCTCACAACCATCCCATTCTCTCCCTCTTTGTTCTTCCAAACCCACTTGGTTCCTATGGGATGACAATTTGGAGGTGGTTCAACTAACTCCCACACCTGGTTCCTCTCAAAGTTTTCCAACTCCTCATGCATAGAATTGACCCAGTTTGCATCAGATAAAGCATGTCAATGTCCTTGGGCTCAAAAGTAGCAACAAAAGCAGCATGAGCAAAATGAGACGAATTCCTGGACCTCGACCGTGTAGTGCGTTCGTCGATGTTCCCAATGATCTTCGACAGGGGATGCACTTCTTGAATCCGCCGGGGAGCTTCACGCCTCGAGACTACCTCCCCCTCAACTTCAGCTTCTTTCGCCTGGTCCTCTTGTTGTACCGTCGTTGTCCATGAAGTAGACGGTCCATGCTCCATAGTGGTCGTAGGGGAAGTAGTGGGTACACACTCAGCTTCAGGCGCATGGTTCTCCCCATCATCATCTCCAGCTTCGTCCTTCTCCTCTTCAAAGAGGTCCTCGGCCATCTCTTTATCACCTGCACATTCAAAGCCAAGAGAGGTACATGGCATTGTCTCGTCGAAGGTCACCTCGCAAGTCTCCATGATTTTGTTAGTCTCAAGGTTAAGCACCCTATAGGCTCTAGAATGGTTAGCATATCCAAAGAAAATACCATCACTAGACCTAGCCTCAAACTTGTCGAGTTTTCCCTTCTTCAGAATAAAGCACTTGCAGCCAAAGACTCGGAAATGACTCACCTTGGGTGCCCGACCATGCATCAGCTCATAACAGGTCTTCTTCTTGAAAACTCGCAATAAAATCCTGTTGGAAACATGACAAGCCGTATTGACCGCCTCAGCCCAATACCTCCTAGGAGTCCTGTGCTCATCGAGCATCGTCCTAGCCATCTCACAAAGAGTCCGATTTTTCCTTTCCACGACTCCATTTTGAGGGGGCACATAAGGGGTCGAATACTGATGTTCAAGACCTAGATCACGACAAAAGGCATCAAAACGAGAGTTCTTGAACTCAGAGCCATTATCACTGCGGATAGCTCGAATAGCATTCCCATGCCTCTCGTTTTTCAACCTCACGATCAGATCTCGAACAAAACCAAATGACTCACTCTTATCCTCCAAGAAGAACACCCAGGCATAGCGAGAGTAATCGTCCACCACAACAAGGACATACCACTTCCCACCCACAGAGCGAACTCGAGCTGGCCCAACAAGGTCCATATGCAACAGCTCTGTCGGACGCTCGGTCATGACATCGGTCAGGGGTGGATGGGGAGTGGCTACCATCTTACCATGCCTACAAGGAGCACAAACCAAATCCTTCTCAAGCTTCAACCTCGGCAATCCTCGGACAAGGTCAAGACCACTCAAGCGGGAAACCAAATCAAAGCTCAAGTGACCCAACCACCTATGCCATTTCCACAAATCAGAAGAAGGACCGGCCATCAAACAGTGAGCAGGACCCAAAGAACGAGAGAAATCAGCCCTGAAAATCTGACCCTCGGGGATGATCATACAAACAAGATCACCTCGAGAATCAAGCAAACAAGACTCGCCGGACTTGAAACGCACCTCAAAACCTTCATCAAGCAATTGAGAAACCGAAAGCAAATTGAAACCCAAAGACTTCACAAGAGCCACTCTCTTCAACGTTACCTTGTCACTCACATGCACAACACCCTCTCGAAAGCACCCCGCCTCGTCCATTGTCCCCAAATGTGATGTACATCTTTTCCTTCACCGGGGTGAGGGCCGGAGAACCACTTCTTATCTCCGGTCATGTGTCGAGAACACCCGGAGTCGATCAACCAAATATTCTCCAAGCCTCCCCGCCCGTAGTCGAAACAAGAACGAGAGTGAGCTAGCGACTCGACACTGGGGTTAGCACAAAGAAAGTTAAACCGAGTGTCGAGCCATCCGCTCAAAAGAGGGGTTAGCAAACATCATTCCCTTGCCACCAAACTTCCCATGTCCCATGGAAGGAGTACGAGCACCACGAGGGGGAAAACGTGGTCCGTAGTTCCTCTGGAACCCAAAGCTGCGATCATCTCCCCTGAACCCGTATTGAGGACGAGTAGGGGGACGTCCAGCAAAACCACCACGAGCCCGACCAAACCTCTCACCAGCACGCACACCATCATCTCTCCTAGCAAACCTCTCACCGCCACCTCTCTGTGGGAACCTGCCAACACTCCTCACACTTCCCACACCCCGTGGAAGTGGCACTCTAGGCTCAGGAATACCGCGAGACTGGCGATACCTGTCCTGGTTTGCTTGCTCCCTAGCAAGCCTCTCATCCCTCTTCCTCTTGTAGCAAAACTCTACAAGATGCCTCTCCTTGCCACAATACTCACACTTGAAGGGGATGGGTTTTGGTTTTGGCTCTGGCTTCTCTCTAGGCTTCTCACCCTTCTCACCCACAAACTTCACCGGTTTCTGAAAGTCATTTGTCTTAGGTGGGAATTTGGGTGGATCTTGGGTTGTGTCAAGCTTGTTGCAAAGGTGGTTGGGCTTTGGTGTGAAAGCGTTCTTGGGTGCTTTTGGAAGTGGGACTTGGATCTCTCCGATCACCTCAAACTCGGGGTTAGACTCAACACACTTCTCATACACACTCTCCCCACTTGTTCTCTCCCACTTTCTCACCCAACTTCTCAAAACCCAAACCACGACCATCAGCTCTCTTGAACTCCTCAATCATGATTTTCAATTGAGGTTCTTGCCCAGACAACCAACCCAACACCTTCCTCAAATAGTCATTCTCCTCATATATGACATCCAAACGGGAAGTAAGTTCAAGATTGCGCAAAGTAACTTCATCACAGCTAGTGCATGCATTGACAACAGAAGATTTCAAAGATGCTTCCAAAGAGCTAATAGTAGAGCGAGCATCAACAAGCTTAGCATGCATAGTAGGACATGATTTACAAGCACCAAGCAAAGTGGGTCTAGCCTTAAGCTCATCATATTCAGTCCTAAGAGCATCTAGTTTAGCCAAAGTGGAAGCATTCTTCTCATTAAGCAATTTGATCTCATTCAACCAAGCATCACACTCAACACATTCCACATCATCAGGAGTAGTAGGAGCAAGTTTCAAAGAGTCATTCTCAAGTTTCAATTCAAGCAATTTGGACTCTAACTCTCCTACTTTCTCACTAGCATTCTCAAGTTGTGCCCTAAGATCTTTCCTCATCTTTTTGGCATCCCTAAGCACACTATCGCGGTTGTCAAGCAAGCCATTCAACCTAGCAATCTCAGCAAGTAAAGAGTCGGGGTCACGGTTTACCTCATCCTCCGAGTCGGAGTCGCCGTCTTCCTTCTCGCTCTTCTTGCTTGCTTGAGCTATGGGCCATGCCACAAAAGCCCTCAAGCGCCATACGGCTCAACCCGCCGAGGTTCCGCTTGCACTCTTCTTGCCCTTGCGCCTCCCGGCGTCTTCATCTTCGCCGCTTGAGCTTGATCGCTCCTCGCTTGAGCTTGAGTCAACGTCGCTCGCACCGGCCACCATCGCTCTTGCCTTGCTCTTCTTGTAGCCGCTCTTTCTCGATCGCCGCTTGTCCTTGTCCTTGCTCTTGGACTTGTTGAAGTGCTTGCCCTTGGAGGAGTACTTGTCTTCATGCCTCGGGTGCGCCTTGTACTCGTTCACCTTGTACTTGTTCTCCTCCGCTTCCGGGCACTCGGCGATGAAGTGGCCTCGCTTGCCACACTTGTAGCACGTCCCTGAGCTCCGCCTTGCGTTCCTCCGACTCTCGTGTAGTCGATCAAACCTCCTTGAGAGCAAGGCCAGCTCCTCCTCGCCCAGCACATCAAACTCCTCATCTGGAATGGACATAAGAGAAGACAAGGAAAATTGTCGACAGGAAGGGTTAGATTTGCCCTTTGATCCGCCCACAAGAGCAAGACTATGGTCGGTCGAGCCCTCATGCTTGGATTGCAACTTCCCGTCAACCTCAGCCGACTTGAGCTTAGAAAAGAGGTCATCCAACTCAATAGTCAAGTACTGCCCAGACTCCTTGATGGCCTCAACCTTAGCACCCCAAACACTTGGGTCCAAGACATGCAAGAGCTTCAAAGCCTGATCATGCTCGGTGTAGGGAAAATCCTCAACATTAGCTTTCATGTTGTTCACGATGGCGGTGAACCTCTGAAACATCGCGTCAATGTCCTCACCGGGAAGTGGAGTGAAATTCTCATATTGCATCCAGTAAGAGAAAAAGAGGCGAGCCTTCACATGGTTATCACCACCGTGAGCAACGAACAACTTTTCCCAAATTTGCCAAGCAAGATTCAAATGGCGAACACGCTCAAACTCTGGATCACACAAGCTCCGAACCAAGTGATCAACGGCTTTTGCATTAGCCTCATACTTGGCCTTAGCACCGGCATCGGTCACCATAAGAGTATGGATGTTGACCGGAATAGCATAGGTCTTGTCAAGCACAATGAAATCCAACGACTTCCCACGAAGAAAGATCATCATACGAGCCGCCCACTTGTGGTAACCCTTGCCATCGAAGTGCGGCGGACCGCCCCGCTCAACGTACGCCATCTTAGGATTCGAGACTTGTCAAAGTCGCAAAGAATCCGGCACCGAGCTCTGATACCAATTGAAGGATCAGATGGCGACTAGAGAGGGGGGGGAGTGAATAGGAGCCGGTAAAAATTCTTCCAAAAGAATCCGGCCTATACCCTAGACAAACCCCGGTCACACACAAGCGATGGATCGAATCACGCACCAATCGCCAAGACCACGAAGTTATGGATCAACCTCTAGCCTTAGGAACGATTCCTAGAAGCACACGCAGAAGCACTAGAATGGGAGAGAGGAATCGAACCAAGAAGCAAAGCACACAGGCTCTGGCGGACCGTCCGGCCAGGAGGGGCGGACCGTCCGCAAGGGTCTCGCGGACCGTCCGCCTCTGCACCGCGGACTGTCCGCGCCGACCTTGCATCGTCCGGCCCTACACCGTGGACCGTCCGTTAAAGCACACGAACACCGAAGCGACCCGAGAAAAACGGACCGTCCGCCGAGGCCGGCGGACCGTCCGCGCCGCCGCGGACCGTCCGCTACTAAAGCCGGACCGTCCGCAAACCGGCCGCAACAAAAACCAAAAGCCAACACGGATCAAAAACAAAGGCGCTCAAGAACACGACGAACACGCGACGAACCCTAGCCGCGCGGATCGTCCGCCAAAGACCCCGCGGATCGTCCGCCGGTGCGGACAGAGAAGCAAACAGCCCGACCCCGAAAGTCAACTCCCCCAAATCATCATCGGATTTCCCAAACGGTTGAAGCTATGGAGACAAGGGTTTGGGGACTTGAAAAGCGTCACACAAGGATGCTATAGCCCAAAAATCCTGCCTCCTAACTCCCTAAAACACCGGGAATCGCGAATCCTTTGAGCACCACCAAAAGCTAGAGTACCGAACGAAAACCCACGAATCGAAGTGGTTTCCCGGCGTTTGAGGGCACAAGATCAAGCACAAAGATGCACAAGACATCTATCCATGTTTCCCTCAAAGAAATCCGGGGAGAAACCCACTCAAATCCGCGGAATCGAACCGGGAACAAAGGCACGAAAACAAGCACAAAAAGGCCACGAGAACACAACCCCGAATCTTCTATACAAACCAGGAAAGATTCACAAGGTCTAGCATGCCGCCCTAGCATCCATCCCTCTCAACAAATCTCTCATGAAGCTCTCATGCTAGCCTAGAGAAAATGGAAGAAAAATAGCTACGAAAAAGAGAAAGAGGAGGGAGGAAATGAAACCCTAAGTCGCGGAGAGAGAGAGCCATCCACACACACTCATGGCTTATATATCAGGTCCCGCCGGAGTGGTAAATGACTCGATTACCCCTAACATAACTACTGGCGATACAACCCACGTAGGGGCATTTAGGTAATGTTTGTGGGTCTTCCCATCGGACGGCCACGCCTTTGCCGCACCCCGCGTCCTCCCGACGCAAGCCATGCGATCCCGCCGCGTGTCCTCCGCCTCGAAGCTTCCCGACACGCTCGGATCCCGTCTCCGTCGTGTTGGGCCCTCGGACTTGGTTTTGAGGCCCAAACCAAGAAACCGTCCACCGGTGGTTTTGTGGGCAAACCACCAAACCCCGCGTGCTCGGTCCGGCCTCCCACCAAACCACTTGACTCGACCGCCACCGTGCACCGGCTCGTCTCGTCCATGACTTCGTCTTGCTCGTGTCGCCACCATGTGGCCCGCACCCGATCCCCCCGTCCACCGGGTCCCTCGAACCGAGCCTACTTGTCACTCCATCTCCCGGAGGCCCCTCAAGGCTGAAGACCTTTCGCGCCCGTTCTTCACCTGCAACAACACGAACTAGGCCGCAGCCTACACCTGCGCACTAAGCCAAGAGTCAGTCCAGCACCCGTTGTCAATCACTCATCACTGAGGAGCGGTCATCCATCGACCACCGGGACGCTCCTGGTCCTCAAGTGGTGATTTGCATGAAAATGGGGATAACGAGATGGGTCTAGTTTGTGTCCGACCAACAGATGAAAGTGGTGACGCCACTGTGGAAACTGCTATAAATCCTAGTAACCCTGCCACACCAAAAATAAACCATGTGCCTGGTTCGGCAACTACCTTGGGCGGTGTGATAGTGATGAACCACCCATGTCTAGCACAAAAGGTAGGAAGCTCATCGGCGCGACAAAATCCTCCAAAAACATTATGATACTCGATAATCCTTACAGCACATACAGTGGAGGTAAGGGTGTGAAGGAGTGCCAAACCTGTCATGTTAGGGGGCACTACAGCACAACAAGCCCCCAAAACCCAAACAGAAGCAAAGCAGCAGAAAACAAAGCCAAAAAAAGAGGTGCAAAAGCTGAAGGTTGGGCTCAAAGAAAAAGAGGCCGCCCAAGAATAAAAAATGGACAAAACGGGGATCAGGAAGGGCAGAGTGAAGCACATGAAACACAAAAATCTGAGTGCAGTGTAGTTCTGCAGCAGTCGCAAGCACATGGCGCGATTGCTCGAATCAGAAGAGCGACCTCGCGCGATGTTGACTACAGGGATGACTATGAATCTGAATGAATCCAATATAATTTATCCAAAAAATAGCATCTGGTTTGCAAAAAAAGAACTGCTGGGTAACAAAACTATCTGATTGCAACTATGATTACAAAATACTGAAAAACACTATTTTTTGCAGCCCCCCAAAATAAATGTGTCTGATTGCAAAAAACTGTTTAGAAAAAATGAAAAAACTGCTGCATGACTCTGTCAGATTGCAACTAGGTTAATGTTTGCTTGATGTGGTTGCAAGACAGATGAAAATACGGTTGATTGCTTAATAGGTTACAGTGTGGTTGCAACCACTGATGTGCCACGATTGCAAAAAAAAAACAGTTCAAGAAAAAGCTCCATGACATGAAACTGTCAGATTGCAACTAGGTTGGTGTTTGCTTGATGTGGTTGCAACCTTGTGAAAAAATACAGGTGATTGCAACATCCTTAACATGTGGTTGCAACATCTGATGTGCAGCAATTGCAAAAAAATGACAGTTGCAAAACCAGAATGTAGGTGATTGCTTGCGCCCTTATAGCAGTGTCATTGCAAGCATAGGTTCGCAACTACCGCTTACGTGTGTTTGGAAAAAAAAGAAAAAAAATAACTGAGCCAGTGTGTGATTGCAACTATTTGGCAAGCGTGATTGCAACCAGGAGTTATGTGTGTGGCAAATGGAAACCTGACTTTGTCTTTTTGCTTACAAAGCTACTTGGTTGTTTGGAATATGATTGCAAACCTGGGTAGTAAGTGATTGCAAAAAACTAAAGTGTCTCATTGCAAAATCTGCTGGTTTATTTCTGTGACTGCAAAAAAAGAAAAATAAAACTGAACCAATTTGTAATTGCAACTAATTTGCGTGAGTGATTGCAACCAGGAGTTATATGTGTTTTAAAAAAGAACAGATGCAAAAAAACATGAGACTGCGATTGCAACAAAAAAACAGTTGCAAAACACACAAGTAAAAAAATGCGTCTGCAAAAAAAAACCAGTTCAAAAAAAAGCTCCATAACATGACACTGTCAGATTGCGACTAGGTTGGTGGTTGCAACCTGGTGTATATACAGGAGATTGCAACATTCTTTACATGTGGTTGCAACAGCTGATGTGTAGCAATTGCAAAACATGACAATTGTGAAACCAGAATGTGGGTGATTGCTTGCACCCTTATAGCAGTGTGATTGCAACCTTAGAGCAGTGATTTTGCAAAAAAAAACAGTTTCAAAAAAACACGGGTAAAAAAAACACCAGTTTCAAAAAAAAAGCTCCGTGCCACGACACTGTAAGATTGAAGCTAGGGTAATCTTTGCTTGATGGGTTGCAACCTGGTCCAAAAATACTGGTAATTGCAACATCCTTTGCAGTGTGTTTGCAACGACTGATGTGCTGCGATTGCAAAAGAAAAAGACAGTTGCAAACCAGAATGTAGTTGATTGCAAATCATGTCGCAGTGTGATTTCACCCCTTATAGCAGTGTGATTGCGATTGCAAAAAACTGGTAAAAAAGCTTGATGTAACTAGTTTGGTGTTTGCTTGATGTGGTTGCAACTTGGTGAAAATACAGGTGATTGCAAGCATCCTTGACCGCTGATGTGCTGCGATTGCAAAAAAAACACAGTTGCAGAAACAACACATGTGCGTGATTGCAATTTTATCGCAGTGTGGTTGCAAAACAGGTAAAGGTGAGATTGCAAAAAAAAAACACTCCATGCCGAATAAAAAAAGAAGGTGCACAAAAATACATTGCTAGAGTTCCAATTCACAAATTCAAACAAAAAAAGGACGTAAAAGTTGCCACATCACAGGATATAGTATTTTCGTACTGCCACGCATAACATGTCGCGTACAAATGCAGATAAACACACACAAATATAACATGTTTTTTTATCCCAAGGATCCTAAAAGTCCACAGACTGGCTGCTGTCATCTTCGAGATCAAGACGGCGTCCCCCGATTCTGTACTTGTCTAGCATTGCAAGGAGATCGGCCTGGTTGAGGGGGTGGAAGATTTGATAGTGCAGCATCTCACATCTGTAAATGACGCCGTTGAACTGCAGCATAAAAAACACACATTAAAAAATATAGTCATTTCAATAGTACGGTCAAAAAAACGCACATACAAAAAACATAGAAAAAAAGAGAAAAGATGTAAAAAATGGATTAGTTCACATCACGCATTACCGGGTTGATTTCCTCTGTCAGCTTGTTCCCGTCATAGTACTCCATGTACTTCCAGACAAAAAATAGGCAATCATTGGGGCCGGCTTGCTTGGGGACTTCGATGAAAGGCTTCCTCCACCCACTAACTCTGGGCAGCTTGAAGTTGGACACCTTCTGGAAAGATGCATCTATGATTGGAATTTTTGCAAACACATGCTTGTGACGTTCTACAGGATCCGTGCATTTCATGAAGTAGTCGTTCGAGTCCAGCACATCAATGTAATTATGCATGAAGTTGAAACAATACACAAAATAATGTCCTGCATCATGGATAGGGACAAAGATCTGGTGCAAAAAAACAAGAGTGCAGTGGACAAAAAAATGATTAGTGTATTGATTACATCTAGTGTTGATGTGTGATTGCAACTTCATTTATGATTGCAATTACTCAAAAAAATATTAATGAAAAAAGGGTTGCAGATTATAATTTTGCAATTGCAACTTTGAAAAAATGTTACAAGAAAAACAGACTGTATTTGAGAAAAAAAGATGTCGCTAACCGGTTTGCTCTTGACGGATCGTAGTTTATGCACTCGGTCATCAGGTGGTTCCAGACGACTTTGAAATCTTCTGTCTCGGATTTATCCTCATTGAGGACTGCGTCGCAACCCTTAATATTAAACTGCACACAGGGGGGTAAAAAGGCCCATTAAAAAAACTAGATCAGTCACAACAAAAAATTTTGTTGTTTCAACAGGTTGCTGTATTGTATTAAAAAAACGGACAGTTCAAAAAACAAAAAGGCTTACATAGAAACCAGTCGTGAGAAACACCCTGTACCCGAACGAATCAAGCTTGTGCACAATGTCATCATGCCGCATGCAATGCACCACGAAATCGATCAAGGAAGACTCTCCTAGCTTGTCGTTTGAGAAACTGTCAATGAGTTGTTGTCCAGTAAATTCAGCAAGAATGCCAAACTCCAATAAAGTCCTCCTGCACCAAAAAAATCCAAAATGAAATCAATGTGGTTGCAACACCTCTGTGTGATACTTCCAAAAAAACACAGTGTATGGTTGCAAAACCAGCTTGTTAACTGTGATTGCAACTCCTGTGCATTGCAACTAGGTTTGACAACATGTAAAATTGGTCTGTGTGAGTGGTTGCAAAAAAAACTGCTGAATGTGTGATTGCAAAAAAAGTGTGCAAATTGCAAAACTGCAGGTGTAACAGTTGCAATGCCGGTATGAAACAATTGCAACTAGGTTTGACAACATGTGATTGCAAATTGGTCTGTGTGAGTGGTTGCAAAAAAAGTGCTGAATGTGTGATTGAAAAAAAATGTACAAATTGCAAAACTGGGAGTGTAAGAGTTGCAATGCCAGTTAGAAAACAATTGCAACTAGATTGACAACATATGATTGCAAATTGGTCTGTGTGAGTGGTTGCAAAAAAAAGTGCTAAATGTGTGATTGCAAAAAAGTGTACAAATTGCAAAACTGGGAGTGTAACAGTTGCAATGCCAGTATGAAAACAATTGCAACATGAAAAAATACACAGTAAAAAACAGAAACATACTGTTGAAGCTCAGGTTCAGATATGATCTTCTCCTCGGATAAACGGCCTTGGAAACGGTATGTCGGGGCGCTTGCGATTAATCCGGAACGGAGATACGAACTCGGCGAGCCTCCTCATCACT
The DNA here is from genome assembly GCA_947561735.1 of Cenchrus americanus. Taxonomy (NCBI): domain Eukaryota; kingdom Viridiplantae; phylum Streptophyta; class Magnoliopsida; order Poales; family Poaceae; genus Cenchrus; species Cenchrus americanus. The sequence continues at coordinate 124,474,264 of OX387241.1, forward strand.
CTGTCACCTAGGCGCTTGAAAATCAGCCTGCGAACCTTGCCGTAATCGACGAGACCTTCGGACACTTCGTCTTGTGAAAGACGGATCGGTGGAGTCAAATTAGCAATATCATCCCGGGACTCGGAGGAAACTCGACATCGTCGGTGATGAAGGGGATGCGCACGCAAAGGTGCCTCCACAGATTCCAACACAGCATTGGCTTCCTGGCGGAGAAAATCTAACTTTTTCTCATAATCAGTACGCTTCTTAACATACGCCTTTGACAGTTGCATCTCCACCTGCTTGTTTATCTTTGATACGGAAGGCTCCTTCTGTAAAGCAGCAATGTTCGCGTCTAGCTTTTTCTGGATTTCTGCTATGATCTTCTTCTCCTTCTCTTCGGCCTTCTTGTCAGCTGCAGCCTTTTTCTTTGACTCAAGCTTCTTGGTAGCACCAAGATTTCTCTTGTTATCGGCCTCAGCCTTCTTCCTCCGAATTTTATCAGCTGCATCTTTTTTGCTCATCATGAAATCATCGCTCTGGCTCTGATGATCTTCAGTTGAAGCTTGCTTGCCTTTTTGTGCTTTGTCAGGTTCAGCACTCTTGCTCGGCATGGCTTGTTCTGTGATTGCAACAACGTAAAAACTGTGAATAAAAAAACGAAAAGCATGTACAGTGTTTGCAAACTATTTTTGTGCGTGTCATTACAAAAAAATTGCCTGAACAGTGTGTGTTTGCAACTGTTTTACGTACATGATTGCAACCAGAAGTTATTTGTGGTTACGCCATGACTGTAGTATGTGTGGTTGAAGAAACTTGGTTATTTGGTTATTTATGATTGCAAGTCTGAGTAATGTGTAATTGCAACAGCAGGGTGAGTTGTGATTGCAAATAAAAGGCCTAGACCAGTGTATGGTTACAAAACCTGTTGTTGCTTGTTCATCACTAGATTTTCCTTTCGCAACTTGTTCAGATGAAGCCGTCTTCAAAATTAACGCAGCAGCAAGCTTTTTCTTCTCTTCTTCAGCTGCAGCCTTTTTCTTATCTTCCTCGACGCCTTATACGCTTTAGCTTCTACATCAGTCTGAGGGCATCATATGTGGCAGTAAAAAAAGTTATAATTGCAACTATAAATACAAACAAACTGCAATGTTGGTGGTGGGTGGGTTACAAACCTGCTGCTGCCTCAGCTGCAGCCTTTTTATTCTCTTCCTCAGCAGCCTTCTGCTTGGATTCGCTTGTTCCGCCGAGTGCATCACATGTGGCGGTAAAAAAAGAGTTATAATTGCAACTATAAGTGCAAACAAATTGCAATGTTGGTGGTGTGTGGGTAACAAACCTGTGCACTTGTCTCGACTTGCGGCTACGTTCGAAGCTTCCTCTTCGGCGACCTTACGCTTGGCTTCGCTTGGCCGCCGAGTGCAACATATGTGGCGGTGAAAAAAAAAGAGTTATAATTGCAACTATAAGTGCAAGCAAACGCAATGTTGCCGGTGTGTGGGTTACAAACCGCTGTGCCGCCTCGGTGCAGCCCTCTTTGAAGCTTCCTCATCGGCAGCCTTCTGCTTAGCTTCTGCTTCGGCTGCTGAGTGTGTAATATGTCGCAGTAAAAAAAGTTATAATTGCAAATATAAGTGCAAGCAAACTGCATTGTTGGTAGTGTGTGGGTTACAAACCTGCTGCTGCTTTTGCCCTCTTGTCTTCATCCTTATTCATCTGTTCGTCCTCCAACCTCTTCATCTCAACTTGTTTTATCCTCTCGTCTTCCAACGTCTTTTTCTCAGCCTTAGCCTTTCTCCTCTGTTCGTCTTCAGCATTCTTCTTGGCTTCCTCGGCTTCAGACTCTCTCTTCGAGGCTTCCTCTTCTTGACCTTTCTTCTTGCCTCCTCTCGCAATATTCTTCTCAGCCTCAGCATCTTTGAGTTTCTGCCTCCTCTCCTCCATGTCAGTCCTCCTTGCATAAGTTCTAGTGAGCTCGTGTTATGGGGCGAGAAAAAAAAAAGAGTGAATAGTTGTGGTTTAGCCAGTAAAAAAACAAAAAGAAATAAAATAAAAAAGACAAAAAGGATTGCAACTGTAAGTACAACCCAAGCCGCAATGTTGGTGGTGTGTGGGTTACAAACTCTGGCTGCCGACGATCTTTCTGCTGGCCCCTATTTGAGGAAGATAATAGGATTGAGGAAAAAACAAACAAATCAAAAATTGCAAAAAAGAAAACAGTGAAAAAATGCTTATGATTGCTAGATTGAGTAACTAATTGCAACTTTCCATGCGGTGTGACTACATTAAACCCTGAGAGGGGATTGCAACTTGGGTGTAAAAAAAAAGAGCTTACATAAAACTGGTGGGGAGAGGGAGATATTGAGGAAGCACTCCTCTTTACTACAGTGTGTCTTGGCTCACGCGGGGGCTCGTCTGCGTTGTCCCCAGCGCGAGGAGGCGAATCAAAAAGTCCAAGAATTTCATCAACATTTGAAATGTTCCCAGAAAGGTGTGGGGGGCTGCAAAAATAAAGAGAAGAGGAAGATGGTGAGTAAATAAAAATAAAATACAGATCCTTTAGACTAAAATATAAAAAATATATATTCTTACTTCTATCGAAAGTACCATGTTCACTGTCATGACCGTGGGGTGGTGTTTGCTCAACGTTTACGCTATCAACATCACCCCGTGCGGGGGTTTTCATCGTGCGCGCCGCCTTCATATACCTCCATTTCAATTGGGCTGGGAGCGTCGAAAACACCATCATCCGTGTACGCCCCCAGGAATGTCTTCCATACTTGATTCTCGTTGCTTGGTGTTGTTGTTAAACACGTAAATAAAGTGTGATTGCAAAAAATTCTATATTAGTGTGTTTGCAACCTTGGGTGTGCATGATTGCAAAAAAAATAGTGATTACATGTAAAATAAACTGCAGTTTACATCTGATTGAAACAAAAAAAAAGGTGATGTGAGATGTATGTTTGCAAAAAGGTTGTGTGTCTGATTGCATCTTCTGCTTACATGTGGTAGCAACATGATTATGAAAAGAATATATATAAGAAAAAAGAACATACCAGTTGATGGTTGTGTGACATTCGCAGCCTTCCTCCTGCGACCCTTGGAAGCTTGCTTGGCAGCTGCAGCATCCGCAAGAAGCTTGTTGATGCTGCTAACGCACTCCTGATGAGCTGACGCCATGAGATCACGTGACCTTGTTGCATACTCAGAAGCCTTCCTTGCATACTCCTGTGCACGTTTAGTACTTTTGTCAAACTCATTCAAGATAGCCAGCGCGTCTTCCTTCCTGCTCCTTCCAACTAAATCAGAAATGCGCTGGCTAAATGCAGTGTGCAAACTTGGGTACTCGTAGAAAACAGGAGGGGAACTGCTGTGGGGCCCATGACCGCCAGGATCATGGAAGGTGCTAGGCCCAGGAGCCCCTGCTGCAGCGGTGGATGCGCTAGCCCCGGCCGCAAATGTAGCGGCGGCGGGCGCCGATGGGACGCGAGGTCTCGCTGCGCGGGTTGGGCGGCACACCGCTTCGCTAAGCCCCTCATCATCCGCATCTTGGGCGGGGCCAAATGCGGGGATGGGCGATCTCGTCAAAGACCCCACAGGAGCGCCGTAGCATGTGTCCGTGATACTTTTCAGCTGCAAAAAACAAAAAGTTGGAGTAAAAAAAACAGTGGTGACATTTGCAAAAAAAGAAAAAAGAAAACAAAGTGTGATTGCAAAAGAAAACAAACCCTGAGATGTCCAAACTCAACATTGTCGCCAGCGACATCCCCCCTGTGGTCCTGGTTGAGTATAGCTTGAATCATCTTCGAGGCCAGGAAAGAGCACCGGGGGATGCAAAAGGGGCTTGTCTGGAATCTGTGCTGCAAGTTGTCGACATATAACATCTGCAAAAAAAACAATGATGAAGCAAAAAACTATGTGTTATTGCAAAAACTATTTAAAGTGTGTGATTGCAAAAACTAAAAAGTGTGTGATTGCAAAAACTACTGGTTTATTTCTGTGACTGCAAAAAAAGAAAAAAGAATTGAACCACTGTGTGATTGCAACTATTTGGCGTGACAGATTGCAACCAGTAGTTATGTGTGGTTGCAAAAAAAGAAACCTGAATTTGTCTGTGGTTGAAAAGCTACTTGGTTATTTGGAATATGATTGCAAGCCTGGGTAGCAAGTGATTGCAAAAACTAAAAGTGTGTTATTGCAAAAAGCTTGGTTTATTTACGTGATCGCAAAAGGGACAAAAAGAAACTGAACCAGTGTGTGATTGCAACTATTTGGCGTGACTGATTGCAAACAGTAATTATGTGTGGTTGCAAAAAAAAGAAAACCTGACTTTGTATGTGTGCTTGCAAAGCTACTTGGTTATTTGGAATATGATTGCAAGCCTGGGTAGCAAGTGATTGCAAAAACTAAAGTGTGTGATTACAAAAACTGCTGGTTTATTTCTGTGACTGCAAAAGGGACAAAAAAGAAACTGAACCAGTGTGTGATTGCAACTATGTTTTGTGTGTGATTGCAAACAGTAATTATGTGTGGTTGCAAAAAAAGAAACCCTGACTTTGTCTGTGGTTGAAAACCTGGCTTGGTTATTTGGAATATGATTGCAAACCTGGGTAGCAAGTGATTGCTAAAAAAATAGAGTGTGTGATTGCAAAAAAACTGCTGGTTTATTTCTGTGACTGCAAAGGGACAAAAAGAAACTGAACGAGTGTGTGATTGCAAAAAGGTGCAATGCCAGATTGAAAACAGTGAAAAAAATATATGATTGCAACAACAGTATGTACACAGTTGCAAAAAAAAACAATGAAACAAAAAAGAACAGGAAAAAGATGGATGTCTGACTTGAGCTTACCACTAGAAAGATGGTGCATCCGCTGATGGGTGCATTGATGCCTTTCTGATCATAATACAGCTTGTATAATCGAGCAGCAACGCTGAGCCTGTCAACAACTGCCTTGCACCAATTCCTAGTGCCCATGTTCTGAATATCCTGGGTGTATCTCACATCATCGAGCACGATCTTGGTGTCGGTGTTTGAGAACGACAAACAACGAAAAGCGACCATGAAAAAATCTCTTAGACCAAGCTCCCCGGTCAATTAACGGTTCTTCGGTCCGGCGGTTATGTGTTTCACGGTAATGCCCTTCCTCGAGTTGTAAGAAGGACCAACAATGCGCAAGCCAAGCCGATCACGCTCGGCACGGGCATCTGCATCAGACATTGGGAGCGGGTCACCTCCAGCATTTGGAATTTGCATGGCACACCACACAGCGTGATGGCTGACATTGATCTCTTGCCGCCACCAATCTCAAGCTTCATTGTCTCTGGATTGAACTTCCGCATCGACCCTATGCTAACATCCCTCTTAAGGTAATTAGGCTTGAAATTCAGAAGACCCCCGAAACCTTTTGCAACTACTTGACCCTTAAGATCGTTTGGTAAAGCATTGATAAGCTTGATAAAACTCGCAGAGGAACATCGCATGGATTGTGGCTTGGATTTGCCCTTGTCACCATCGCCAACAGCGGCCAGAGCGGCATCATCGCCGTCATCGTGTCCAGAGCCTTCACCGTCTAGGGCAATATCTTCATCATGCTGTTCTTCATCTCCTTGCTCTTCAGCAGTGCTAGCCAGCGGCGGTGTTGGCAACCTGAGCCTTTTCCGCCTCTCACGGAGTCTTTGTAATTCATCAGCCTTCCTCTTCTCAGACAATCGAGGAGAAGATCGAGTATTTTGACCACATTGTTGTTCACCTTGCTGACCGCCTTGCTCCATTGTAAAAAGTATAACAACTGAAATAAAAAATATATGAACATAAACAATCATAAAAAAAAGCTTGAAACCTAAAAGTAACAACTGCTAGTGTTAAATGAAAACCAAAAATGCAAATATCTAACAAAAAAAATACAAATTGCAAACTCATGTGAAATAATAAAAGTTGCAAACACAAAAAATAAAACCACAATTGCTACATCTAAAAATGCACAGTTTGCAACTTCTATGATAAGGCAATTGCAACTCATATATAACCAGTAACAAAAAAAAATTGCTAATGCTAATAAAAAAGGTTTAATACTAGACAAAATTGCAACTCCTGTAAAAATGCAAATACTTGCACCCTATAAAGAAAATAGGATACAGTTCTCACAATATCAAACTGCTACACAAAAAAATACGTAAAAAATCCTGTCTAATATGACAATTACAACTTCTGCTGTGATTATGGTTGCAACTCCAACAATTAACCGGTTACAAAAAAACGCTACAAAAAAAGCTACAACACATACAAAAACAGTATTGCTGTGTCTGCTTAACAGGTTGCAACTATAGAAATAGGGAGATTGCAACTTCTGTAATACAGCGGTTGCTAACAATGAAATCAATCAAAGCCATGCGTACTAAGACGATTACAACTTCTGCTGTGATTATAGTTGCAACTCCTGCAATTAACAGATTGCAAACAAAAATGTGACAGAAAGCTACAGCACCTGCAACAAACGTTTCTAGTGTAATTGACCGGTTGCAAACTCAGTAATAGGTCGATTGCAACTTCTGTGATGCAACGGTTGCTAACAATGAATCAATCAAACCCCCCCCCCTAACTGAAAAAAAGTAAAAAAATAACACGACGGGAGCGCATGCGATTTTTACACCTAGCCGCGTCTGATCGAAAATGAAAAATCCAATGAATGGAAAACACAAAAAAATAGTCAGTAAAAACCCTAACGAAAAAAATAGCAGCAATATCATCTGAATGAATAACAAAAAATCATTCACGCCCTCATTCACCCCCCCGGCTCTCGAAAAACAAAAATTCGTCGAAACATGAATAATCACGCAGCCACATACATACCCTAACGGAAAAAAATGAAAGGGGCGAGAGGTCGGGCGGCATACCTGCGAGCAAATAGCTACGAAGATGTGTTTCGTGAACGCAGTGGGGAAACGGCGCTGGGGGTCTCTCCCGCCTCACCACAGTCGCACCCCCGCGGGTTTCGCCCCCCACCGCCGCGCGGGGAGAAAGAGGAAGACGACGGGAACGCAGCGCAGTGGAGAGGGGTGATTCGCCGCTCGGAATCCCGACGAGCACTAAGCTTCACGAAGGCGATCGCTCCCGCTTCAAAGCAGACGAGAAATCCACTGCGCCTCTCTTCGCCGGCGAGAGCTGAAGCGGAGAAGACGAGAAAGTGGAGAGAGTGGTAACGGGTCGGGGGAATTGAATGAGAGAGTGACGAGTAGGAGTTTGTAATAAGCGGGCCCAACGTGGGTGGTTAACGAAGGAGGTCGTGGGGTGCGGTTTTTTTTGAGAGGTCGTGGGGTGCGGTTATGATGGCGGTTCCGCGCCCCGCGCCACCCACCAGGCCCGCGCGCGCCCCCGCCACCGGTTAAGGAAGCCGAGTTGGTTCGGCTAGTTGGGCCTGTGTGCATTCGCTATAGAGAATGTACCTAAGTGCATAATATATATATATATATATATATATATATATATATATATATATATATATATATATATATATATATATATAAATGGGCGATACTAAAATGCACCCGGGTGCATTCCGTATAGCAAATGCACGGACCTGCGGTTGCAACTTCGCGGTGAAACAATTGCAACTTGACGGACCAATTGCAACTCGACGCGAACCAATTGCAACGTGACGGACCAATTGCAACTCAACGCGAACCAATTGCAACTAAACCCAGCCGAGCTGCAACTAGGCGCAAACCAATTGCAACAAAGAGACTAACCGATTGCAACTGTGACACTATACTAATTGCAACTTGACGGAACTAATTATAACGAATCTGACTCTGTTGCAATTGGACACGAACCAATTGCAACTAGACTCCTAATTGCAACCCGACGTGAATAAATTGCAACCCGACGTGAATAAATTGCAAGCAGAATGAGCCCCAGTTGCAACTGGACAAAACCTAGTTGCAACAAGGGTGGGTGCATTCTCTATACAGAATGCACCCAGGTGCACTATAGCAAACACATATATATATATATATATATATATATATATATATATATATATATATATATATATATATATATATATATATATATATATATATATATATATATATATATATATACATGTGCTATACTACACCCTAGGTGTAGAATGAGATTCTACACCTCCTGCGTTCTAATCCATTCCGGTTGGGATGATAACCGCTCGCACGCACGCCCACCCACGCCCCAGGCACGCACGCACCGAGCCAGCCGGCCAACCCGCTCGCACGCACGCCCCACCCACGCCCCCGTGCACGCACGCACCGAGCCGGCCAGCCGTCCCGAGCACGCACGCCGCACCCTTGCCCGAACCAACCCGCATCCGCTAAACCCGCGCGCGGCCACACCCGTAACCGCCGACCACGAACCCCCACCCTTTTGTCCGCCTCTCGATCTCTCGTCCTTATCCTCTCCTCTCGGATCCCCTCTCTCGATTTCTTTCCATCCCGGCTATCGCGATTTCTTCAAGGCGACTCCGGCGGCGCGGGGGTTGGCGGTGGCGTGGGTCTCCGGCGGCGCCTCTCGCTCTCAATCCGTACGTGCCCCTTCTTCCTCCCTCCCGCGCGCACCTCCTGCGTTCTAATCCATTCGTTGGGATCCGGGGATTCGCGGACAAGGGCCGATGCGAGGCGAGGGTGCGGCACGGCGCCGCGCATGAAGGGCCCCCCGTTGGTGATTCGCACGCGCACTGCGGTGAGCGTATCCTCCCACCACCTATGGTTCCATGCTGTTTTTGCGTAGGGTTCCATTTTCACGCTTTTTTGCCTAGGGTTTCATGTATGTGCTTTTTGCCTAGGGTTTCATGTATGTGCTTTTTGCCTAGGGTTCGATTTTTCGGTTTTGTCCTAATGTATTTTGCCATAGAGTTGTCTGCGTAGTACATGTATTTTCTGTCTAGGATTTTTTTTGTGTTTCAGTAATCGACCATCAAAGTTTAGTAGTGCCAGTAGTAAGGTATTTTAAATTCAGTAATTTTAAGTGGTATAATGTTACATATCAGTACTTTTTTTTTGCTATTTTTTCAGTGGTGTTTATGATTGCTTGATTGATTGATAACTCTATTTTTTTAGGTAATTCGGGGGGGTTCTTTTTTTTGTGTAATATGCTATCTGTTTTGATTTTGCTCCCCAGCATGCAAGTGTCTCCATAGAGAAAAACTCCATTAGTGCTAGGCCCTTTTAGCTTACAACCACTTTCAAATCCAGAATTGAATTGTACTCCAATGACAATCACCGGTAGGCTAGTAAGCTGGTGTGCTGGCAACACATGCAGTAGAGATGCAAGGTTTTGTTCAAAATCTAAGGTTGCATAGTAGTAATTGTCATGTTAATTATAGTGTGTCAGTTGATCACTAAATCCCCCCTCCCCCCATGCATGCTGGTTTAATTTTTATTCATTAATGAATGGATTTCGTAGCTTTATATTTTTTGTTGCATTTTTAGGCTTAGTAATCCCCTTTTCTTCTTTTTTTAGTAATTCCACTGTAAAATTTCAGCTGTGTGAATGGATCCTCCCCCGACGCAACCGCCCGACCCCCCTGGTTTTGTTGGTTCTGACGCAGCGAGTCAGCTTGTGTCAGGTGAATTATAGCATATTTTTTCATGCTCTTCTTTTCACCTAGTCAATGTGCATTTTTGGCTATTCTTTATTAAAGCATTTTTTTGTTTTCTCACCTTTTTTAAGCGGATGGAGAAGAACGGGCCCTGGCGATGAACAAGCTTCGCAATCATCAACACAACGTCGTCGTGTTGTTCGTAAGGTCCCTATTAGCAGGGTAGCCCAGCAAGAACAAAATTCAAGTGACGATTTTGTGAATCCAAAATCGAGTGGTATGAGGTTTAAGAAGGCAGGGGTGAAGCCCCGTAAGCAAGCACCTCGCGTGCAAGAACGAAAGACACCGAGCATCCTATTCGGGACGATAAGGTATATGTGTGCTTTTTTTATAAAGCTGTTTTATAATCTGTTCCATTTTTTTAGTTTCGGTAATCATTCGGTAGTTTAGCTTACAAGTAATCAATTCGGTAATTTTAGGTTACGGTAATCACTTCAATAATCAATCACTCGGTTTTTTAGCTTATCTTATGTAATTTAGCTTACAGTAATCACTTCAGTTATTCAGTAATTTTATCTTACAGTAATCACTTCAATAATCAATCAGTCAGTAATTTTTAGCTTCCCTTAAGTCATCTAGATAGCTTACAGTAATCACTTTTCAGTTACTCAGTAATTTTTAGCTTATAGTAATCAATTCAGTAATTTTTAGCTTACGATAATCACTTCGATAATCAATCACTCGGTAATTTTTAGCTTACCTTAAGTAATCTAGCTTCCCGTAATCATTTCGATTACTCGGTAATTTTAGTTTACGGTAATCAATTCGGTAATTTTAGCTTACCTTAAGTAATTTAGCTTACCATAATCATTTCGATTATTACTCAATAATTTTAGCTTACGATAATCAATTCGGTAATTTTAGCTACGGTAATCACTTTAATAATCAATCACTCGGTAATTTTTAGCTTCCGTTAAGTCATCTAGCTTACCGTAATCACTTTTCATTTACTCGGTAATTTTAGCTTACGGTAATCAATTCGGTAATTTTTTTAGCTTACGATAATCACTTCCATAATCACTCGGTTTTTTGCTTACGATTATCACTTTAGTAATTTAGTCATTTTCAGCTTACCTTCAGTAATTAATCTTATATTAATCACTTTTTCAGTTTTCTAGTAAACTGATTTTCTTAATCTATTTTTTCATTGTTGATTGCTTTATAATATGTTCTAATTTAGTTTCGTTAATCACTCAGCAGTCATTTTCAGTGTAGCTTCAGTAATTTAGCTTTAGTAATCACTTTTTCATTTTTTATTAAACTGATTTACAATTGTTTTATTACTGATTAGTCTTTTTTATATTAATAGAAAAAAAACATATCCAACCATACGCTGTGCTCCTGCTTCTGTTTTCAACTTACTGAGTGCGATGAGTCAGCCTATGAAAGATGAGTTGATCCGTTTGGGCTTTAAGGATTTTCTCTCATTCTCTCTCGATAAGCTCGACGATAGAATGCTTGCCACTTTTCTCATGGATCATATAGAGGTTGACCCACTTCGTATTGTCATCAATGGGAGGGAACTTCCAATTACTCCTGATTGTCAAACTTGTCTTAGGCATTCCCGATGGAAACAAACCTCTTGATTTTGTTTCTGCATCTGATAAAGCAATTTACCAGAAAGAGCTCAGGGATGAATGTGTAAAGAGAGGCATGCAGAACATTGTTAGTGAGAAGCGCAAGAAAAATTCAAAAATAAGGAGATTCAAGGAGTGGAAGCCAAATGAGGTTCCTAGGTACTCCCACCCCACCTTTTTTTGGTAATCGGTCATGCAATTTCACCTTTTTTCATTATCCTGGTAATTTGATAGTATAGTAATTCAGCAACAAAGAGTTATTGTTTAGTAATTTTATAGTTCGGTAATTCAAATCAAGTGTCTTAGTAATATCAACGAGTTTAATTCTCTTTATTAATTTCTCTCATCTCTTTTTTTTTTGCTCTTTTATGTTTAGTAATTTTGATAGTTCAGTAGATCAGTAATTATGTCAGTTGGAGTTGTTCAGTAATTTACCTTTTTTTTAAATTGTAGGTATGTTATTGAAGAGTTTGTAAAGAAGGGTAATGGTGATGCTTGGAGCATTAGTTGTTTCTTCATGACTCTTCTAGACGGATTGCTTTTCTCTACAAGTGCTCTCTTTGTCCCCGGAGATATTTATTACTATTGCAAGAACATAGAAGATGTTGCCAAGTATGACCTTTGTCTTCTTGTTGTTGATGATTTGATCGTAAAGGCAAAGAAGTGGAAGAAAGTCGCCCCCGGTGACGGGTCGGGGGCAACTTCGGTCCGGGGGTTGTGTTGCGCTTGTTGTGGTAATGCTTTGATTCTTTTTATATTTTTCTTTTACGAACTAATACTTTTGTACGGTCGGTAATACATGCTCGGTAATATCTTGAAATATGTTCGGTAATACATGCTCGGTAATGCGGTATAGTAATATGTTTTTTCATTGCGGATATATTACTTGGATAACCTTTTACTCGCCCGCCCATATCTTTGATGGATGCAAAATCAACTCCACGTGCTTCATTATTCAATTCTAATCTTGTTGACAAGATTGCGAAAGCTGATATGAAGTATGCTTCTGATGGCAAGACAATTACATATGGCAATCTTGAAGTAAGTTGTCCCACTTAATTCCAACTATGCCGCCTAAATAAATGTTGGTTTTTTCCTCCTACCCATCTGATTTTTTTTTACTCAACCATCTTCTTGCATTGTTTTTTAGTTTCGCAGCAAAGCTGGAACCTGCTATGAAGATGTGAGGGGTGATGACTTGCCTTCGCCAGATGCGTGCCCCCCTCCAGACACCGCCGACGCAAGCGTCTTCGGTCGGATGCAGCAGAAAAGCAGCAGCGATCAGAGGCCACTGTCGCTGGTGCCATGCCCACAAAGCGTCCGCGCAGACCTTCAAAACCCAGCTCTGCTGCACACAATAATTTAGATGCTTCGTCGCTTCACTTGCTCCCAAGATTTGAGGGCATTATCTCTCGGATTGAGGATGAGAAGCTGCAGGCAGAGGCTAGAGTTGCCTTGCAGGATCATGATAGGCAGATGGATGCAGCTATGGAGCTTGTTGAAGATGGGAAAAGGTTGGTCTCTGAAGGGGAGAGTAATATCAAAGATGCCCATAGAAATGTATGTTCTGCATTGACAAGATTGTTCGGAGGTGCTTATGATCTTAGTTCCCCAAGGGATATTCGAGCAAGATGCTTGGTCTGTGCAAAAAAGCGGTGTGACGCCCTGAGGTCTCACTTTTTTTCTCGCTTTGTCTTTTTGCGTCTTTGCTCTTTTTGCTTTATTTTTTCGGTAATCAACGTCTTTCGGTAATTTTGTATTCGGTAATTCCTGCCGTTAGTAATTCTCTCTTTTTTTTAGGATGATGTTGATGCTTCAATTGCAAGTGGCACAATAGGCGGGAGGTGTAGCGCTAAGCCCAATTATGGTGTCGGGGGTAGCCCTCCCCCCACCAATACTTGTCGTACTCACCGATGATGATGTTGACAACGGCGTGACCGGATTGATGCCGAGGGGGGTATTGATATTCCCAATGTGGTCTGCCGCAAGCTCTCCAAAGGTTTTTTCCCAACTTTTTTTGTTGTGTTAGTTCGGTATTTATTTTTTTCTTTAGTAATAATCTTTTATGTTCGGTAATTAATACACACATTCTCTGTAATGATACATGCCTGGTATTGAAATATTTTTATGCTCATCATTTCTCGATCTACAGATCTGTTAGCTTTATATTTCTAATTTTATTTGATTATTGAGTCACTGACGACCCCTGGCCCAACTATTTGTACGCTATGTGAATATTGTTTGCTGTGCAAACTATTTTTTGGTAATTCAGTAATAACCATTTGTTTTCAGTAATAGGGTATTATGCTCTTTCTGTGATGCTTGTTTGCGAGCATATATACAATAATGATCAGTAGTACAATTTTTCAGTAAATAGCATTCAGTAATAGATTAGTTCAATACTACAAAGTCTTTTATCATAGATTAGTTGAGTGGTACATTTTTGTGTTTTTTATGCTCAGTAATTAGCCTTCAGTAATATAGATTAGTTTATTAGTACAAAGTTTCTTCTTAGTTCAGTTTGGACACTGTAGCTTTACAAATAGGCTTTTTGGTAATTGGCTTTGTGTTGGTAGTCTAGTAATTTTGAGTCATGTATTTTCAGTAATCAATTAATATCAGTAATTTAGTAATCATGTATCAACATATGTAATTTAGTAATTTGGTGGTTCAGTAATTCTATAACCATTCATTATTTAACTTAGTAATCAGTAATCCACAACGTACTCTAATCTAGTAATTTATCTAGGATCCCCATTAATTAAAGTAGTGTCATTCGGTAACAAGATTTTTTCAGTATTTCAGTAATTCTGTTTGTTAACTTAACATTAGTAGCTCCGTAGTTAACACTAGTGGCATTTTACTGCTTGTATACACTTTTTTTAGTTGTGATCTGTGTCATATTACTGCATGTATACACTTTTTTTTAGGTGTGATCTGTACCCTCTTGATTACCCCTAGTATGTTCAGTAACGCAGTAATATTACTGACAACTGAGATTACTGATTATTAAAGATTCAGGTTTTTCAAAAATACTGAGATTATTAATTACTTGATCGTTTTGTCACCCAACAATTTTTAGTAAACACCGTCCTAATTTCAGTAATCCCATATATAGTTCATTTTTAATATTACTTTTTTAAACTTTTTTAGGATAAAGATGACGGTGCCACGCGTGTTAAGGGTAGCCCCCCCTTCACCAATGACGATGCAATCACTGATGGTGGTCAGATTGATAAGACAATTGACAAGGTTCGAATGTTACATGTTTTTATTAATTTTTTGAAATTAATTATACGTGCACATCTTTTTTCTGATCAGTAATTAATATTTACTTGCTTAGCACTTTTACTATATATATTTATAATCAGTAATGTAGTATCAAGTGCGTATTTTCAGTAGCTGTCGCTATTAAAAATATATTTTTTGACTAACTTAGTAGTTTATGCTTTTCTTTTTTATTCAACCCGTGTTTTTCTAGCATACATTTTTGCTTCAGTAATTGATCCTCGAGACTTACAAACGCATCCCAACAATTTTTAGTAAACACCGTCCCAATTTTCAGTTATCCCTTCTATAGTTCATTTTTCAGTAATCCACAGTAACCAACATCACGGTATACTTGGTAATATATACTAAGTAATACAATCAACATGTCTTTTGAAATATTTTCAATATTACTTTTTTTAATATTTTTAATATTCTTTTAGGATGTCCCAACTACATCGGCAATCGGTGCGATGGATAAAGATGACGGTGCCACGCGTGTTGAGGATAGCCCCCCTCTTACCAATGATGATGCAATCACCGATGGTGGTCTGATTGATAATACAATTGACAAGGTTCGAATGCTACATGTCTTTTATTAATTTTTTTTGAAATTATTTATACGCGCACATCTTTTTTCTGATCAGTAATTAATATTTACATGCTTAGTATTTTTTACTATGTATTTTATATTCAGTAATTTAGCATCAAGTGCGTATTTTCAATAGCTGTCGCTATGCTCAGTATTTTGTTTTTCCTGCCCAGGATGGTACGATTGTGGGTCCAACCAACTACGCGGATGCATGATGTTTTTTGTTATTTTTTATTTAGCAATATGATACTTGTTGGTTGTTTGTGTTTTCTGCTATATTGTTGTTGCAGCTTTTTTATGTGTGAATGATAACATCCTATATATTAATGTATTAGTTTCAGTAATTAGCGTCATGGATTTTAGTTCAGTATTTTTTGTTATTTTTAGTTCTACTACGTGCGAGTTCAGTAATATGTATTTATGCATTCAGTTATCACATTTTTTTGTTTCTACATAGGAGGCAAATGCCCAACCCATTTTCAGCCCACCCCTTTTCCACCCATCAACTTATCACATAGAACCACCTTCATTCAATGATAGTACATGCCAATCAAAGCCAACATTGGATAAAACACCAACACAACACGAAATGTCACCGGCATGTGATGCTCCACTTGACCAAGGCACACAAGGAACGCAGAGTACTGGTGTTAACGAGATGTTGTTTGATCGCGAGCATTGGAACGATATATCAAGCGTTTTGCGCGACATTGATGAAAGCCAAGGCACGGAACAAGATCTAGCTGCTGCTGGCGTGTCTCCTATGAAGCCTCGCCACCAAACAATCGAGGTTTGCGGCCATGATTCACACCTTTACCTCCTTTATCACGTTTAGTTCGGTAATCGGTTTTTTCACTTTTCTATTCGGTAATGCTATAATATCACATGTAAAATTATTACTGATTTTTATTAATTTTGTCCAAAACGAGTCACATGCCAAGACTTATAACGAGGCGAATAAGGACATTGTAGACATTTTCAAGTGCCCGACCAATCTAGGGTGTCAATTGGCATTATTTCAACTTAGCGACAAGGCTACAACAAGGGGCAACAAGTTAGTGGTTTCATCCAGGTTCCCATTCCCGCAACGTTGCCTCTCCGATGTTGAAAAAGCAATGCGGCTCCGTGCCGTCATCATGGCAACACCGGCAACGAAAAAAGATGCAACCGTAAGTGCTCATATCTCATCCCCTCTTTTTGTTTTGCACTTATTTTGTACTTCTCCTTTGTTCACTTTTTTTATTGTAACTATGCAACTGTTTTCCCCTCCCCCCCTCCCCTTTCATGCGGTAGCGGTTGTTGAGAGCAAGTTCGATTTGTATTATCGCACCGCTCATTCATGCATGGAGTCAAGATCTAGCATTGTGGATTCATTCTTGGATGCTTCGACATGCAAAAGCGAGTTTCATTCATTTTTTCGGCACCTGCTTGATGAATGATGACAAGGCCGCAGAACCTGATCGCCCTATTTACAGGATAATTCTACCAATAGCGCTTTCTGTACGTGCCCTCTGATATAAATTTTCTCCTATAACTTCCGCTACTGTTTGTGTTCAGTAATTGCTCGGTTCAGTAATTATGATTCAGTAATTAATGTGACTTTTTTTTGGTAATCAATCGGTCAGTAATTATGATCCTACTTTGTCCAGTAATTGCACTAACTTTTTTTATATCAAAATGTATACAGAACACTATTCTGCACGAGCAGTACTTCACTGGTTCTCCATACTCACATCCTTCGACCTCTACTTCCTCGGTGAATTTTTTGATCTTTGAAGAGTTATTGTTTGCAAAGATTGTAAGTAAATTACTCACATCTTCGAGTAATTTTGATCACATACTTCGATAATCTTGTAGTATGTAACTATTTTTTTGGTTAGTATTAGACTCCATTTCATTCTTTTTTTTATAAAAAGGTCATTCCTTTGTGTACCATTCAAGGGATGTGACACGTGGAGAGGGTCATTGGTCGCTATATTGTGTTAATTTAGTTCACGGACGATTGATATTCTTGATCCATTCCCTTGGACTAATGAGCAAGATCGGGTTGCCTTTCATGGAGCCATCGCGGGGCGAATACGCTATCGACTCAATGCTTGTTTTCCGGGATTTCACACACGGCGAGTTCATTGATTTCTCCCGGTTTGGTTTGCCATTTGTCTCGGTGCCCAAGTTCGGTAATAACTATGATGATGCTCTATATATCATGCTATTTATGGAGCATTATGATGGTGGTTTGCGCAAGGTTAATGTTGACATAGATCCGGTTTGTTACCTTTTACATCTCCCAATATTCCTTTCCTTTGTTTTTTTTTCAAATCATATTACACATGTCCTTACTGGACATTTACCTTTTTTTTGCAGGATTTTGGAACGGAGTACAAGGCCCAAATTTTGTACTACATGATCTTCCACAAGCTGAACGCATGCGAGAAGCCGATTCTGGGATGAAATTTGTGAACTAGCTCCACGGTAGAATCTTTTTTAGGGTGCAATGTACATATTTCAAAACATGGCAGCTTTTCATGTCATTACTGTAAACGCGTCTTCAAAACTACTGTGTATCATATCTTGCGTTCAGTAATAACTAGATATCGTACCAACAATGACCACTTATTAGTCTATATGTGCTCAGTAACATTTTTTTTACGGTGGGCCGTATGTTTTCTCTATTTTTTTTGGCGCCAGGATGGCATGTGTTTTCAAAATTGTTTTCTCTCAGTAATCATCGGCAATAATTTTTTTTACTGAGTAATTTTTTGCACAACTCAGTAATAGCTTTTATGTTTTACTAGAATATGCAAGTTCAGTCTTTTTTTCTGTGCTCAGTAACACATCAGGCCTCAGCGATGTATGTGTTCAGTAATGACCACTTTCCATCTACATTTGTCAGGATCTCAAACTTAGTAATTGTTTCTGTTAGTAAACGTTTTTTGGGCGTCACTAGCTGATCATCACATAAGAAAATCCATTTTTTCTCGCACCTAAATCTGAAAACGTTATCCAGTAACTCGGTATATCAGTAATACATTTTTACACTCAGTAACCATAATTTGCTATTTTCAGTAACCAGTATATCACTAATCCTTTATGCACTCCGCAAACATTAGTACCATTTTTTCCCCTCTTACATGCTCAACAAAGAATTAATTAACATTTTTTTGTTAAACTACAATTGCAACACTTATTGTCCATGTTTCAAACAGTCCTCCTTATGCAGTCGTCTTTTGCCTTCCACTCCCTACTGGCCTACCCCTAGGTCTTTTAGGGGGTGGGGCATCTCTACCGCATGATGTAGAGTAGTGGCCGAGCTGGTTGCATTTGGAGCAGCGTCGCACGTGGCTTGATTGTTTGGGGCGCTTGAAGTGAGGTCTTTGGGACATCTCCACCCGTAGCATTTCTCTTGCGGCTCCCCTTTGTTGTCGAGATCGGAGGAGCCGATGCAGAGATGACTGTTCCTCCAACGCAATGTTTGCTTTGCATGAGGCTCTGGTGTAGGTGTTGGCGTATGCCCTGGAGCGTTAGGAGCCGCTTGCTGCTCCAACGGAATGCTTCCAGGGGGGGGGGTTCAAGTGGACCCTCTTGCCCCCATCGCGGTATATGTGATGGAGCGGTAAGAGCCGCCGGACCCACGTCGTGTGTCATCTTGCTGATGGTTGCAATCGCCTGCTGCAGCAAATCCTTGCACTTGGCAACACCCTGCTTGCATGGTTACAAAAAAAGCATTAGTTAGTAATCAACATTAATACGATAATCAACATCAACACGGTAATGCGGCTATGCATCCCGGTAATCGAGTAACCATTTTTTTAAATCTAGTAATCTAGTAATCAAGTAATAAACACTAACACAGTAATCCAGTAATACATCCAGTACTCAACATTACCACAGTAATGCGGCTATGCATCCGGTAATCGAGTAACCATTTTTTAATGTAGTAATCAAGTAATAAAACAATAATACGGTAATCCGATGAATACATCCGGTAATCAACATTACCACGGCAATCCGGTAATATTAATAATGAAGCTCCGCCTCACCTCGGTGACATAACCGCTTCTTGTTGGAGCGCCGACCAAAGAGGCAACAATTCAAGCATCCTGCTGGCTTTTGTGCTCCCATCGGGTCCAATAAATTTAGTATCATGTCTGTCAAACGCGACATTCACCCTCGCATTTCTTGTATATCTTTTTGGAATATATCGAGATGGGATATACACAACTTGCAGGTTAATAAATATAGCTACCAAATGTGGGCAGAACATCCCTGCATGTTTACAAAACACACATTTTTTGGTTTTTTCAGCATCTCAGTCATTGCTTTTTTTAAGTTTTTGTCATTATTTCAGTAATTTTATTCATCAGGCATCAAGAAGTGAATTTTTTTTACGTACCCGTATGCTCCACCCTCATGCACTCACAATTGAATATTGAGAGCTCTGGCATTTCTTCGTTCACAACCGCTTTCACCCAATATTCGTGTTGTAACCATGGGAAATCAGTCGGCGGCCTTGTGTGACCTACAAGATAGTAATTTGGTTTCTCTCGGGTGTATACGCACGCGGAAACCGATGCCCGCCTTGAACCTCCGTTTGAATTCATTGTAGACATTCCTGGTATACACACGTGCAAGTTGCTGTCGAATCCATAGTTTGAAGTTTGTCACACATAGAGCCTACATAAAAAAGAGCAAAACAAACGTCCATTACCGCATTCCTAAGGCTTTTTTAAGCAACATTCTAGTTCAAAATCATCACACATCAACCATGTTCTTTTTTACCTGAGAATTGTACTCCTCTGCAGACTCTTTTTCCTTTGTGTGCTCCAGGAGTTCTAGGAATGACTTTGCAAATTCATGTATGGATGTAGAGTTGTCACAATATCCATGCTTCACAACCCTATTCACACTCTCACTCCTGCGAGTAGATGTAACGGTTCCACAAAAAATTTCTTTGAAGTAGGATGCTATCCACCACCTTCGTCATCGTAGAGCTTTTGGAGGACCCTTGACTCATGGATTCCATACTTGTCAAGCATGGCTTGCCAAGCTTGTTCAAACTCAATCGGAGTTAGAGGGTGGTTTATGATCGTCGTCAAAGTTTCGTGGAACCCATTATGCTGTGAGTTAAGCTGATTCAGCTCATGTTTATACTTGTTCGTGATATGCCACCTGCAGTACCGGTGTTTTGTGTTGGGAAACACCAACCCTATTGCCTTCTCAATCGAGCTGTCCTGATCTGCAATATATTTTTTTTGCATGCGAATATGAACAATTCAGTAATTCAGAATAACAACTATTCAGCAACTCAGAATATCAACAATTCAGTAATTCAGAATAACAGTAATCCAGTAATTCAGTAAATAAATCACCCAGTAACTAGGAATAACAATCTTCCAGTAATTCAGAATATCAACAATTTAGTAACTCAGAATAAGAATCATTTAGTAATTTTATTATATCAACAATTCAGTAACTCAGAATAACAATAATTCAGCAAGTCAGAATAAGAACCATCCAGTAATTCAGTAAATCAATCACCCAGTAAATAGGAATAACAATCATCCAGTAATTCAGCATAACAATCATTCAGTAATTCAGAATAACATTTTTCATTCAGCAGAAATGATCCAGTACATCCCATTTATCAATTTAGTATTAAATTAGGAGGGGGGGTGGTGGCACACCTGTGAATATGACAATTGGATCTTTTCCACGCACGCAAATCTGAAACTGTCGAAACAACCACTCAAACGTGTCTGCCTTCTCATCCCTAAGCAAAGCTTGCCCAAATACGACATTACGCATCCGGTTGTTAAACCCAACAAACATGGCCGGGGGCATACTATATTGATTTGTCCGATATGTTGTATCAAAGGTCACAACTTCAGAATAATCTGTCGAAAAAGTTGCGTTTTTAAAAAGTACAAACATGATTTTTTTTATTTTTTCCAATTTTTTTTCGTGTACCTGCGTAGTCTCCTTGCTGGCTAGCGTGGCTCCAAAAAACATTTCTAACTACATTTTCATCATCAAGTTGGAATTCACAAAAAAACTGCGGGTTCTTGGCTTTGCAGTCCCTGAAGAATGCTTGAAGCTTGGGAATGTCGTCAACACGTTCTTCTCTCACGACGGCCGCTCTCCTGCATGTTTACCAAAGTGTTTTTATAAAAACAGCCACAACAATTTTTTGGAAACATTCATCATTTCGATAATACGGACCAATTTTTTCGGTAATCAAACAAAGAACACAAACCCGTTACGGATATCCCTCTCGGTGAATTGTAGGTTGTCCGAACCACCGGCAATGATGCGCGGGACTCGCATAACGTTTGGGTGAGGCACATGTCCCGCATGCATTGTGTCAACTAATTGCATCATGCTAGGCTCCATGACCTTGTGGGCCGACATACGTTTGGTCATACGCGGTGTAGGGATTAGCTTATGATTGTGGTCCAGCAAAATCCTTGCAAAAAAGGCATGTGATTTGTCTTCAGATAGTTTAGCCAAGACCATTGCCTTGCATCTGCCGCGTTTTGACGTCTTCTTTGGTGACACGTTCGGCTTCATCGACCGCCCTGTGTTTCCCTTCTTTTGTGCAACAAAACTCTTGGGCATCCTTCCCCCTCTTCTTCTGTTTTTCTTCACGCCAAACCCGGCCAACCTTGCATACGGCGTGTAGAAATCAAACGCTTCATCCAGCGATCGAAAGTGCATTTCGTAGTTCGGAACATAACGACGGTCCAAATCATCGCCTGTTCGGTAACAATAAATGCGTTCAGTTCAGTAATCATTCAGAAATGACCTCATCGAATAACTCAGTAATATATTTCATCCAGTAACTTAGTAAATAATCATTAAGTAACTATATTCAACTAGTAATTCGTTAAAATAATCAGTCAGTACTAAACTCATTCAGTAATTCAGTAAAATAATCAATCAGCAACTCAGTAATAATCATTCAGTAAATCAGCTAATATTTTCATTAAAATAATTGGTCAGTACTAAACTCATTCAGTAAAATTATCATTCAGTAACTCAGTAATAATCGTTCAGCAACATATATATTCATCCAGTAACTCA
Organism: Cenchrus americanus; assembly: GCA_947561735.1. Lineage (NCBI taxonomy): Eukaryota > Viridiplantae > Streptophyta > Magnoliopsida > Poales > Poaceae > Cenchrus > Cenchrus americanus. The sequence goes on from OX387241.1 coordinate 124,496,391, forward strand.
ATCATTAATTTATAAACTCAACCACTAATTCATTAAACAAAATCATTCATCATTTCAGTAATACGGACCAATTTTTTCAGTAACCACATCAAACTTGTTGATTCAGTTTCCATAGTTACTCACTTTGGAATCATTATTTTTTGCTTAATACGTTAGTTTTTTTTGAGAATAACTCACATGTGTGAATGTCTGGTTAGCATCTGGAGACACCATTTGTTCAGGGACCGCACACGCTGGAGGCGTCATAACAGCACGATGGCGCATATCGTCCCTGAGCCAGGTCGGGCTGATAACAAGTGCACCACCAATAGTAACTTCTGGTGTCCTCGTCACACCTGCACTTGCAGCGCCACCCACATTGGTTGGATCTGGAGATGTTTGTGTAGCCACGGTCGACGGTGCCATAGACAACGGTGTTGCCAACACACGTTCTTGACAAGGGCGATAGAAGGGCTCGCCGATTGACTGCGACATCACCACCGTCCATATCGCGGTATGACAAAAAAATAATCAATGCCCTAGTCTTAAAACAATCAATCCATTTTGCGGGGTGACGTCAAGCTATTATATCCCGTAACACAGTACGTCTCAGTAATCCAGAGGATTTTTTGCAGCAGTAAGCCAGTATCACAGTAATTTTCCCAAATCAAGCGTTCACCACACACAAAAATTAGCGTTCCCAAATCAATCCATGCTATTTTCTCAATCTAGTCAGTAATCAGTAGACAATTAAACAGTATGATTACGCAAAAAAATCAGCGATCCGATAATTGCGACACACCAAGGAATCACACAAACGGAAAATCACAGAAAAAACCAGTAATCGGGGGGCGGTAATCTGTGTGGGATCGAGAAGGAATCCGGGGGGGGGGGGGGGGGGGGGGGGAGCAAATCGCTTTCTAGCGTACGGCGGACTAGCAATTACTGAGGGAATCTTAAATCAAACAAAAAAAATCACCCGAATCTAAGCTTTCTAGTGAATGGCGGAGGGAGGACCTGAGGTATACAAGATCCCCAAATCAATTCGTGGAGGACACCGAGGACCCGATTCCACGCGCGCCGCTTGCTCTCGCGCGCGGCGTTCCTCCACGCGGCGGCTCGCGCTCGGCCCTCGCGGCGGCTGCGGCGCCGCTCACGCCTCGCGCTCGCAACGAACGAGAGGGGGGGCGGGTCGGGGGGGGGGGGGGGGGGGGGGGGGGGGGGGGGGGGGGGATGATAACGGGTCGGGGGGGGGGGGGGAATGATAACGAAAGGTGAGGTGGGATCCGGTTTGGGGGGAAGAAGGCTGGTTGGGTTGGACCGGTTGGGTGTATGTTGGGTCCATGGGTGTAGAATCCCATTCTACACCTAGGGTGTAGAATAGCGCTATATATATATATATATATATATATATATATATATATATATATATATAACCCAGTGCGCACCGAGATCTCCCCTGCTCGCGCGTCCGCTTCTTGCAGCTTCCGGTTTTTTTCCTCCTCCGCCTCTCTGCTGGCTGGTTCGGTTCGTGTCTCCGCTCCTTTGGTTCTCCGGGATTTTTTCCCCACCGTGCAGGCAACAGCCTACGGGAGGTAGGAAGGTGCGACGCAAATTCGTTTTTCACGGGACGTGCGTGACACAGGTTTGTACTTCTTAAATGAAATCATAATAAATACCCCATTCTTTTACGAGGGAATCATATGATTTTTTGTTAGACAGACTTAAACCTTTTTTCCTTATTTGTGGCTGATCATATATACTAACCTACTGTTCATACAAGACGTTGTTCACTTTTATAATATCGTGCCAATCATAAATACGACAAAATCCATGACCTTCAATGAAATCAAGAATCTAATCAGTAGCCCAAATTATACTATAAAAATTATTAGTTTGATCGTGAAAACATATTGTTCCAATCCCACGACACTTATTTTACTATTTACTAACAGAACACCGCACCCATTTGAGGGTTCAGTTTTTACGGTTCGAATTTTTAGAGTAGCAAAATTACAAACTCACCAACTATTTAAAAACGTAATATAAATAGAATAAAATAATGATTTTCCATAAAATCTGAAAAAAGTATTACCAAAATGAACCTGCATATCTTGAATTTCAATCTAGATTCTAGAATCTTGCCAATGATTCAAATACAAGTTTAGAAAAAAAACATGCTTATAACCGTGTATGAACTGTACATGATAACATTTACAAGACCAGTACATTTTCCTTTTTCATTGACTATTTTACACTTTGCTGCTTCATTTGTCTCAGCAGTCCGTGTGAAGCATGGGCATGGCCCTCCATTTTTGCTGTTTTGCGTCTTCGTTAGTTTGACGGACTGACTTCTATCACCATCAACACTAGATGATACTACATCAGAAATGCAGTAGAAACTGTGAATGACAGCCGGCATGCACCATCAACCATAGCTGATAAATGGAAAGCATGGCAGCCGGCTGGCATCAGTACCAACAAAGATGCAACCATTACTAAAGAAACACTGGAATTACATCAGCTGAGCATGCATTGCTACTACTTAATTTGGCATGTGTGCATATGCATATAGGCATGCAACAATCAATTAACACCTAATATGGCAAATAAATAGGGGTAATCAAGGTCATTTCACCTCCTTAATAATCTGTTCTAAAAATTCTAGAATAACATTCTTTTTGGGACAGAGGGAGTACACATTTAGTGAAATATTTTCATTTTCTAAACTATTCATGACCAGGGTTAACTGTACCGTGGGAGTAGCGGTTTCCGCGAGGAAACAAACCGGGCCGGTTTACCGATGAAACCGGCCGGTTCTCTGAGACTACGAATGTGTAGGCACGGTTTTGGGGTGGGAACCGGACCGGTTCATGTACCGGGCCGGACCAGTTCCACCGGGAACCGGCCGAACTGGCCCGGTTCCCACCGGTTCCGTGAACCCTGTTCATGACCCTAGTAATAAAAAAGCGGGCAACAATTACCGAAGTGAAATCTTGTACACCTATAACCTAACAAGAACAATGCAAAACATTTGATTTTTTTTATCAGAACAATACTTCAAGACTGCAATGAAATGCTGAAATTTGGTTGTTTGACTCACCTTCGCACTCATATCCTCCATCCAGCGTGTTACTTGATCCCAAATGCAGTAGGATCTATTTGTCTATATGGAAAACAGAGAATGAAAATAGTGTTTGAAATAAATGTCCATGGAGACTGGCCATGGCATGCATGACCCAAACCTCATACACTTGAGTGATAAAGAATATGCAAACTAGTAGAGCCAAACACATTTAAAACCTGAATAAATTAGGCCGTGTACAAAGCATATTGTGGTTGAAAGACCTTTTGACTGAGCACTCACAAGGTCATGCTTGCCGAACCTGCTCTGACAGAAAGTGTCTTCGATTTGCACACACCAGGAAATTAGTACTTGCTAATAGACTTATGACATGAACAAAAAAATACTTTGTAATCCTCATGTCACTAGTTATGGGAAACAAGAACAAAGTTTGATATTGCTAATAGACTGAAAACACCAGCAGAGCAGGTAGCCAGGTACGCCCACCACTCGATTTATGCGAAAGCAAATCAAAAGAATTTTGAGCATTATTTGTATGCTATTTTCATTTTGCAGATTGGCTAATGATACCCAACTAACAAGCACAAATCAAACCCTCCACATGGAAAGGTCTCCAACATGTGCACACACCAAGGAAATAAAGATCAAGAATTACTACTAGTTTAAGATTAAAAATCCTGGTGCCAAAACAAAAATTACTCAGTGATGCACCGAGTCATCCAATCGTCAGAACTCAACAAGGGCACCTTGCATTCTGCCTCCATTAATTAGGCTTATCAAACAAAGTGAAAGTGCAGGGGAAATTGAGTAAAGAAGGGCACCTGACTGGCTGACTCAGCAGAAAACATCGATGGAGTCTCATCCGAAGATATCAGATGCTCAGGGGCGGAATAGGCAAACAGCAAGATGCCATCGCCGCCAATCCAGAAGGTGAAGCAGTACCGCGCCCGGACCGACTATTGGGAAATATGGCCTTCGGAAACGTTCTATCACGGCTGGTCTGGATCGTCAACTTCGAGCCATGTATACGAAGAGGTTTTGTGCACTCAATGATAATTTAATGGAAATGCTAATGTTACTTGAAGCATGTGAGTGCTGTTTCGCAGGTGCTGACTTGCCCGCGATCGGTTCGGAGCTACAGGGCTTCGGCGCCTCGCGCTGGCTCGTCGTCGACTACTTCGTCTCCGCCGCGCGTCCGGGTGCCTCGGCACGTCGCGCGGCTCGTCACGCGGCTCCTCGCGCCGCTCGTCGTCGACTACTCCGGGCTTGTCGTCGACTACTTTGCCTCCGCGGCGCGTCCCGGTGCCTCGGCACGTCGCGCGGCTCGTCATGCGGCTCGTCGCGCCGCTCATCGTCGACTACTCCGCCTCGCGCAAGCTCGTCGTCGACTACTTCGACTCCGCCGCGCATCCGGGTGCCTCGGCACGTCACACGGCTTGTCATGCGGTTCGTCGCGCCGCTCGTCGTCGACTACTCCGCCTCGCACAGGCTCGTCGTCGACTACTTCGCCTCCGCCGCGCGTCCGGGGTGCCTCGGCACGTCGCGCGGCTCGTCACGCGGCTTATCGCGCCGCTCTTCGTCGACTACTCCGCCTCGCGCGAGCTCGTCGTCGTCGACTACTTCGCCTACGGCGCGCGTCGGGTGCCTCGGCACATCGCGCGGCTCGTCATGCGGCTCGTCGCGCCGCTCCTCGTCGACTACTCCGCCTCGCGCGAGCTCGTCGTCGTCGACTACTTCGCCTACGCCGCGCGTCCGGGGTGCCTCGGCACGTCGCGCGGCTTGTCACGCGGCTCCTCGCGCCGCTTGTCGTCGACTACTCCTGGCTCGTCGTCGACTACTTTGCCTCCGCCGCGCGTCCCGGTGCACGGCACGTCGCGCGGCTCGTCATGCGGCTCGTCGCGCCGCTCATCGTCGACTACTCCGCCTCGCGCGAGCTCGTCGTCGACTACTTCGCCTACGCCGCGCGTCCGGGTGCCTCGGCACGTGCGGCTCCTCGCGCGGCTCGTCGCCGACTACTCCGGGCTCATCGTCGACTACTTCACCTCCGCCGCGCGTCTGGGTGACTCGGCACATCGCGCGGCTCGTCACGCGGCTCGTCGCACCGCTCGTCGTCGACTACTCCGCGTCGCGCAGTCTCGTTGTCGACTACTCCGTACGCCGCGACTTCGTCTCGCGGCCACACTGGCTCTACTTCAGCCACGCCGTGGGGCGCGATTACTTGTATTGCGGCAACATTGGCTCTACTTCGAGTACGCCGCGCGCCTCCACGACGTCGTCTTCCGGTCGCATCGCGTCGACCATTTATCTCGACTAGTTTTCCAAACTAGTCGAGAACGGCAGTCACGCCCCCAACAACTAGTCGGAATCAACTCTGACTAGTCAACTTTAACAACAACCGTCGCGACTCCATCGCCGATCGCCACGGCTTCATCATCAGTCTGCCCAGGCAGCAACAGCTAAGTCATTTATCTAAATGATTACTGTTCTCTTGGCTTGTTCTCCTCATCATGTAGGACTACTTGCCGACTACTCATTTGTGTATGCTTCTCGGCGGGTTTTCACGGGAGCTACACTCTGCTGACTACTCTTGGCGTATATCAATCAAGTCACCACGAGCCTACTTCATCAACTCGAAGGCTATCCCTAGGAGGCAGTTTCTAAAGTCCGCTACGCGTGGCAATCTAAAGTCGACTTCTAAAGTCGCATTCTAAAGTCCGCTCCGTGCGGCAACTTAAAGTCGACTTCGGTCGCATCTTCGCCTGCTTCGATGGCATACTACGTGTGTAAGCTTCGATGGAACCTAGCTGTAAGCGGCCCTCGGGTCCTGGCGACGATGGAACCTAGCTGCACGTGGTCTTCATACTCTGTACCATGGGTCCAAGTACCCTAAGTACTCGCGCCCCGTACCTTGGGTCTGAAATCCATGGCCCAGGTATGCAAGTCGACTCCGGTCGCATCTTCAAGTCCACTACGGTGGCAACCATACCTTGGGTCTGAAATCCATGGCTCAGGTACTCAAGCCCACTCCGGTGGCACAAGCCTGCTCTGGCGGCAATCGTACCTTGGGTCTGAAATCCATGGCTCAGGTACTCAAGCCCACTCCGGTGGCACAAGTCGACGCTAACGGTCGCACCCAAGCCCACTCCAGTGGCACAAGTCGACGCTAACGGTCGCATCCAAGCCCACTCCGGTGGCACAAGCCCGCTCCGGCAGCAATCATACCTTGGGTCTGAAATCCATGGCTCAAGTACTCAAGCCCACTCCGGTGGCACAAGCTGACTTCGGTCGCAATCTTAAGCCTGCTCCGGCGGCAAAACTACTCGTTTTCTCTGATTTTTATTCGCTTTGGCTTTACGGAAAGTGCTTTTCGTTTTTTTCACCTTAAGTCCACCCTGCGTGGCACAAAGCCGGCTATCGTAGTCGCATCTCAAAGTCCGCTCCGCGCGGCACAAAGTCGACTTCGGTTTTCAAGTCGCATCTTAAAGTCCGCTCCGCGCGGCATCCTAAAGTCGACTTCTAAAGTCGCATATCAAAGTCCGCTCCGCGCGGCATCCTAAAGTCGACTTCTAAAGTCGCATATCAAAGTCCGCTCCGCGTGGCAACTAAAGTCGACTTCGGTTTTCAAGTCGCATCTCAAATTCCGCTCCGCACGGCACAAAGTCGACTTCGGATTTCAAGTCGCATCTCAAAGCCCGCTCCGCGCGGCACAAAGTCGACTTCGGTTTTCAAGTCGCATTCTAAAGTCCGCTCTGCCGGCATCTAAAGTCGACTTTGGTCGCACCTAAAGTCTGCTCTGACGGCACGACTACTTCTCAAGCTCCACGGCTCGACGCCAAACTACTACTTGGAATCTCTCCAGCTCGGGGGCTGCATTTCACGTACTACTCGAAGATAACTTCAGCATGCTTCGCTTGCTCTCAAGCTCGGGGGCTTCTCACCAATCACTACTCGACGTGGCTCATATAGCTCTCTTATCTCGAGGGCTACACGCTGCAAGAGTACTCGGATGATGGCTTTCGCGAACACTGAAGACCCTTGGATTGATTACCTAATCATTTCAAGGCTCGGGGGCTGCTATGCTACACCCATCATTCAAATTTTTCAAGACGGAAGATTTGGAATCAAGATTGACCCTCAGCTAGAGTCTGCAACTCAACCTAAGGCTCGGGGGCTACTCCATATGGAGTGCGATTTTGCAATCGCACTTCCATATAATCTCGACTTCAAGACTGATGAGCTGGACCACCTTCCAGCCTCGCGGCAGTTCAAGTACTATTGAAGGCTTCTCCAAGCAGTGCTCGAGGACGCTCAAGAACTACTCGAAGAGGCTTCAAGACTACTCGAACTACTACTCTCGACTCCAACGTGCTCGGGGGCTTGTCGGGCATACACCCCGGGTACTCATGCAAGGAAGGAAGAATAGTAGAAGATGGACTCCTGGTAGAATTCCCCTGTACTCCTACTAGGACTCGCTCTGTGTACTCCTACTAGGACTCCTGCCTTGTAACCGACTAGGAACCCGCCCCCTGGACTATATAAAGGAGGGCCGGGTACCTAGCCGCACATCCCCAATCCCTCCGGGGACAACCCAACACCAAGCGCAGGGCGCCATACTTGATCCCCCAAACAGGATGTAGGGTTCGCCACCTTGGCGGCCCGAACCTGTATAAATCTTGTGTCCCGTGTCCTCGCGCGTACCTTCGAGTTCCCGGTCTCCCGATCACGATCCCCACCGCACAATCTACTACCTCGGGTACCCCCTTGGTAGGTTTGCCGGTCTAAAACACCGACAGGAACCCCACTTATCAAGAGCGCTCCGACGCCGGACGAGAACGGGTCATGTGGGATGCCTCGGAGGCCCTCCATGGCTGCAATGGTGTTGTGGGTCGTTTCGGCACCGAAGGTGCGTCGCGTGTGATGGCCATGGCCTTGTCAGAGGAGCACCGCCACACGTAAGCACACCAGACGTGTAACGGTCGCCGTACGAAGGAGAGACAAAAGGCAATGCGTGTAAAGAAGGCTCGACCGTGCGAAGACACGCTGGAAGCCCGTACAAAGCGAGGAGTTATTGTTACGCCCATAAAAAGCGTGTAAAGTCATTTGTTAGGAACGGAAAAGGAGTAATTGGGTTGTTTGAGGGTCCCCAGGACCTCCTATAAATAGATGTTCCCTTGTAACTGAATGGACACACATTAATGAGAGGAGAGCTCCAAAGGTGTCATTTTGATTTCGGAGTTTTCGGGTCTTGGCATTTCGTTTCTTCCATAGCGTGATAGACCAGCAATAGTGGTAGAAGGAGTAATTTAGTTGTAGTTTAGAATAGTCTATTTAGCGAAGTAGAAATTAGCAGTAGAGCATCTCGTTCGCCTCCGAGGGGCCCTTCGGTCGTGTCCCCTTCGGAGGAGGGCGAAGCTTTCAGGGGGCTGTTGTGTCGGCATCTAGCTTCGGGCCTGATTTCCACCAACAGTTTGGCGTCCACCTCGTGGAAGAATACAAGACCGAATGGCAAGGACACGATCAGCAGGAGCCGAAGCCACCACGGCTCAGGCATCAACCCCACCCCCAGCGTCGGAACCCGCCAACCCTTCAGCCCCGGCCGCCCAGCCTTCGGCGGGAGCCGCGCCGGCGCGAGCATCCCGGAGGTTGAGCACACTGCTTCGGGGGTGTTTGAAGTCAGCCTCGAGGGGCTTGGGGCTTTCGCTCAAGACATAGAAGCACTCATCACGGGCAAGACCGCTGCAGCCCAGCAAGAGAAGGAAGATCGACCATCTTCGTCCCAAGCACAGTCGCCCCAACAGCAGGGCGTGGCACCAACGCCGACAGTTGCAGGTGACGCCGATTTCAACATTAGGCAGGCTGAGCGGCACTTCGCCCTACTCGAAGGGCAAATCGCCAGCGCACTGCCACAGCAACACACTGCTCCTCCGCCAGCCACACCAGCACCAGCAGCCGCCACGCAGGCTGCGCTGGCGTCCCAGCAGCACGTCTGCCATACTTTACAACCCATGCAAGCTCAACTGGACCAATGGAGACAGCAGAAGGATGCGTCCCAAGGGCAGAGCATCGGATAGCGACAGGAACACAGGCAGGGGCTAGATAACGCCCCGTTCTACAACATTGTCCCGGTGTCCCCGCTCTCGGTCGAGCTCGAGAGCGCACCATGGCCCTGTCGCTTCAACGCCAACACCCTGCCTCAGTACGATGGAGATTACGACCCTAAAGAATTCCTCGTGAAGTTCGAAGTTGCAGTGGAATCCAACGGGGGCGACACCACAACGAAGGCGAAGGCGCTTGTGATGACCCTCAAAGGTGAGGTTCAGTATTGGTATGCCAACATACCGAAGGGGCACATAAGTTCATGGTTTCAACTCCGCAACAAGTTGTTGTCCAGTTTTAAGGGCATGCAGGTCGAAGAGCTGGATTCCAATGACCTTGTCAACATGTGTATCCAAGGAGACAAGGAGTCACTACAAAAGTATATGCACAGGGTAGTGAAGCTAACGACGCGGGCGCCTAGGGTGTCCGAAAGCAGCACCATTGATGCCATTGTAGGGGGTTTGAGGGTAGGAAATTGCCAGGTTGTGCTTGACAGAATCAAACCAAAGTCCCTCCAGGAGCTATTCGAAGTGATGCAAGAATACTACAAGTCCGACAAAGGCCACCGCCGAAGGCTGGACGAGCCAATGCAGCCAAGAAAAAAAAGCAATAGGGTCAGTGGGATACACCAAGGGGATGGCAGAATCATCCGCCGAAGCAGTCATACCGCCAAGTCAACAATGTGTCTGCACCCTCTGATCAAAACCAGAACAGAAGCGGCGGTGGACACAAAGGAGGGCACAAGAACAGCAGGGGACCGAAACCCCCGCAGCCACCTCCACCACATCAAGGGGGCGGCGAAAGGTATTTCTGTTGGCTCCATGGGATCAATGCATACCACCACACGCATCAGTGCCCTTCGGCAATCAAGAAGAAAATAGAATGGGAAGCTGAGGAGAAGGCGAAGACGGCAGTGCTGGCCGTAAATCATGTCATGAAGTACCAGAACTCGGGGCAATTCAGAGCTTTACCGCCGCCGTATCACCCGCACCAGTCTTTCCAACCTTCGGCGCCGATGCAGGCGTTCCAGCCACCACAAATGTTCGCCCCTTCGGAACCGCAGCTGCCACCACCTGGACCCATGCATACGTAGTCACCTTCGGTCTTTGTGCCTTCATGGCCGAACCCACCCGTCCACCATCAAACGCCTTACAACCACCCATCACACCAGCCACTGCCACAACCAAAACAAGAAGCACCTGATTCCAGCGGCTCGGGGATGATGGGAATGGTCAACATCATCAACGCAATTTTGGGGGGCTATAATGAACCGGTGCACATGACGAAGCGTCAGAGGCAGGAGTACTACCGAAGTGTCTCGCACATCTGCTCAGGAAAATTCTTCCACCTGCCATGGTCTCACATTCCAATAACCTTCACAGCCGCTGACATTCGGTTGCAACACTACCCCCACAATGACCCCCTCGTCATAAGGGCGAACATTGGCAAGAACATGAAGTATTACTTCGGTAATGACGTCGGGCGAGTCCTGGTGGATAATGGCAGCTCAGCGGATATCCTAACTTGGCAGTGCTTCTCCGACATGGGTTTCAAAAGGGAAGAGTTGCAGAAAGCAGAGCACCCATTATATGGCTTTGGAAACAAAAGAATTGAGGCACTTGGTAAAATTGTTGTCAATGTGACCTTTGGGCAGGATGCTACCATGAGAACCGAAGTCATCACCTTTGACGTCGTCGACTTGGTATACCCGTACAACGCCATCTTCGGGCGTAACACCATCAAGAAGTTCGCAGCAGTCATTCACCAGGGCTATCTGTTAATGAAGATACCAACTGCGGCCAGGGTGATTTCGGTGTATGGCAGCCAAGAAGAGGCTCGACGTGCTGAACGAAACACTTCGGTGCACAACAGGCAAGTGCACATCATTGATGAGGCCGAAGGCAGTGATGTTGTGCCAGAGATTGAACAGAAGGCCGAAGCACAGATGAGGCAATTGTTGAAAAAAGCTGAGACTGAACGCATGAAAGTAGTGGATGACACGAGAACAGTTCCCTTATGTGCAGATGTGCCAAGTTGAACCATCATGATAGGCACCGAAGTCAGCAAGGCGGAGGAAGACATACTCCTACAGTTCCTTCGTCACAACCAGGACATTTTTGCATGGTCCAAGTCAGATTTGACAGGGTCCATCGCTCCGTCATAGAGCACGCTCTAAACACTGACCCGAAGGTCAGACCGAAGCTGCAGCGGCAAAGGCCAATGTCAGATGACAGGGTCAAGTCTGCGGAAGCCGAAGTGCAGAAACTGCTTGACGCGAAAATCATAAGGGAGGTGCAGTACCCAGTGTGGGTGGCCAATGTTGTGATGGTACGGAAGAAGAATGGAAACATGCGCATGTGCATCGACTTCATGGAGCTCAGCAAAGCGTGCCCGAAAGACCCCTACCCACTCCCAGGAATCGACATTATCATCAACCAGGCAGCTAGTTGCGAGATGTTAAGTTTGCTAGATTGTTTCTCCGGGTATCACCAGGTGTGGATGCGAAGGGAGGACGAGGCCAAAACAGGGTTCACAACCCCCTTCGGAATTCGTTTCGTCAGAATGACAGAGGGCCTCTGTAACGCTGGGCCCACTTTCAACCGTATGATGAAGCTGATCCTCGGCAGTCAGCTGAGTCGCAATGCTTCGACCTACGTAGACGACATAGTCATCATGAGCAAGAAAGAAACAAATCACATCGCAGACCTGACTGAAACCTTTGACAATATGAGGCGTGATGGGCTCAAGCTCAACCCAGAGAAGTGCATCTTCGGTATCTGAAAGGGGCAGTTGTTAGGTTGCATGGTGTCAAAGCGGGGCATACGGGACAATCCTTAGAAAATCGAAGTGCTACGTAGAATGCAGCCACCAAGCAGCAGAAAGGAGGTGCAAAGACTGACGGGCAGAATAGCATCGCTGAACAGATTCATCTCCAAGGCAGCCGAACGAAGCCTACATTTCTTTAAGGTGCTCCGTGCGAACACAATTTTCAGTGCGGTGCGGAGCAACAACAAGCTTTCAAAGATCTGAGAAACTACTTTGAAAAGGTGGTGGCCATGCCCAAGCCATCACCGAAGGCCAACCTGTTGTTGTACATCGCCACAACCGACACAGCGGTCAGCGCCGTTTTGGTAGAGGAACGAATGGAGGCAGACACTCTGAAGCAGTTCCCCATTTATTACGCCTCTGAAGCTTTAAGTGGTTTGAAGCTTTCTTACTCAGAGATGGAGAAGATGGCATACACAGTTGTGATGCCCAAGAGGAAGCTTCAACACTATTTTCAGAGCCACAACATATTAGTACCCACAGCTTTCCCCCTTCGCGACATGTTTGAAAACAAGGAATCAACAGGAAGAATAGATAAATGGGCCACAGAGTTAGCGGAGCATGTCATAAACTTCGTCTCCCACAGCGCAATCAAGTCTCAGGTCTTTGCTGATTTTGTTGCTGACTGGACACCTTCGGTCACGAAGGGGACCCATAATCTCGGAGCCGGTATGGGAAGTTCAATGCGAAAGAGCATATTGTCATCTGGGCTTGGCAGCGGCGGTGGTTCTCAAGTCGCCCTCTGGTATCAAGCTTTGGTATGCACTACGGCTGAACTGCGACAATTGCACCAATAATATGATAGAGTAGAAGGTTTTCTGCTTGTGCTTCAAAAGGCCAGAGCAGTGGGGGCAAGGAGACTTGTCATCCTGACAGACTCCGAGCTGGTAGCTGGCCACATCGAAAAAACTTACAAGGCCAAGAAGCCAGATATGATGAAGTACCTGCAAGCAGTGCGAAGCATGGAAAAATTCTTTGTTGGCATAACAGTCAAAAGTTCCCCTCGGCTCTACAACAAAGAAGCTGACGCCATAGCAAAAGCAACAGCTCTACACGAGCCATTGCCCCCAGATGTCTTTTACGAGACAACGACAGAAAGATCTGCCGCAGACAAAGCGGCACCACCCAAGTTTGTGAACACCATACACATCGAAGATTGGCGGGCTCCAATAGTGGCGGCAATCAAAGGTTATTATGAGTCCGAAGATGGGGTGGTGGACAAAAGAGTTGCCATCTGAGCAAGGAATTATCATATCATCGACGATAATTTGTACCAAAAGGGAGTGTGTGCTCCACTGCTTAAATGCATATCAGCAACCGAAGGAAAGCAACTGCTCCACGAAATACACAACAGCATGTGTTCGCATCACATCGGTAGGAGAGCACTTGTGCAAAAGGCTTTTCGTCAGGGTTTCTACTGGCCTTTGGCAGTAGCAGATGCGCATGACATTGTGCGCCAGTGCCCGGAATGTCAGCGCATGCCCCATACAGCAAGTTCGCATCCAACAAAATACAGCTGATACCCCCCGGTGTGTCCCTTCGCTCAGTGGGGAATAGACATCGTCGGCCCTCTACCAACAGCGCCAGGCAATTACACCCATGTAGTAGTGGCAGTGGAATATTTCTCCAAGTGGGTAGAGGCAAATCTGTTGTTAAGCATCACTTCGGCAACAATTCAGAAGTTCTTTTGGCAGAACATTGTATGCCGCTTCGGAGTGCCGTACGAAGTCACCGTGGACAATGGCAAGCAGTTTGACAGCACTGATTTCAAAGAATTCTGTACTTATTTGGGCACGAAGCTATGTTTTGCTTCGGTCTACCACCCACAGTCCAACGGGGCAGTAGAACGGGCTAACGGAGTAATTTTCGCTGGCATCAAAAGTAATATCACTGAGCTTCCCAAAAGCAAGTGGGCCAAAGATCTGGTCTCACAACACCACAACTTCCAGAACCACACAATTCTCACCTTTCAAGCTGCTTTACGGTGAGGAAGCCATGCTGCCCGAGGAGTTGTGTTTGGGAACCTGGAGGGACACCCCTCCCAGCAACGAAGCCCTCAAGGCTTCGGTCCAGAACATTGAGGAAGCACGCTTACAGGCTGGAGCCAACTTGCTGTCTTACTAGGATGAAACCCGAAGGTGGAAAAACAAGAAGATTCGACCGAAGCTCATATAGTCGAGAGACCTGGTACTATGCAAGATCCCGAAGGGCAAGTTGAAGGGCAAGATGCACTGCAAGTGGGAAGGCCCATTCATAGCAACTGCGACGATGAACGAAGCGGCTTTCAAGTTGCGCAGGCTGAGCGGCGAAGAAGAGCCATACACTTGGAATGTGGGCATGCTCCAGAAGTACTTCGTTTAAGTCGCACCGAGGTGGCGGCTTTTTGTAGCTTCGTTTTTCAGCTTTGTTTCCTTTCCTTCTCAGAGTTTGTAATATATGAACAATAGATAGGGGGGCGTACTCTTTTCCTCTTTGGATCCGCGAAGTGTGAGGTTTATAACGAGGCATCCCTAGGTACCTTTTTGACGTGTAATATAAGTCAGTCTTTCCCCCATGCTCTCTATCCAGTTCTTTTTAATTGAGCTCTTTCACAACTTCGCTGAAGCTATGCTCCCCCTGTGTGCCCCGGGGGCATAGTCTTTGGAGAGGAGCTTCGGCGAGGTAAGTAACGACGTAGTCGCGGACAGCATCGAGTGCACCCGCACCGCGCCTGTCACTTATTGTCATGACCGAAGGAAAAAGTCCGCTTGATGCGGTGCAGTGGCCTTGTTATGGTCTAAGTAAAAGCACACTTGATGCGGTGCATCAGTCCCATCATGATGGAAGGAAAAAGTCCGCTTGAGGCGGCGCAATGGCCCCATTATGGCCTAAGTGCAAGCACACTTGATGCGGTGCATCAGTCCCATCATGACCGAAGGAAAAAAGTCCGCTTGAGGCGGCGCAATGGCCCTGTTATGGCCTAAGTGAAAGCACACTTGGCGCGGTGCGCCTAGGGCTGGATGAAAAACTCGAAGCTTGTTAGCTCGCTCGGCTCGTAGTAGGCTCGGCTCGACTCGACTCGGCTCAATAGGAAAACGAGCCGAGCCGATCCTAAGTTTTAGCTCGTTAGTATAACGAGCCGAGCCGAGCTAACTCACGAGCTGTTCGCGTGCTCAATGAGCTGGACATCCAAGCAAAAGGCCGCAACGTTACAATAGGCCACGGCCGATAGTCCATCTTCCCTAGCAGCCCAGCCCATATCAAAACAAAACCCTAACTCCTGGTCGTCCACCGCACTAGCCGCCGCACAAGCATCTCAGCCTCATAGCCGCAAGCACAGGCGCACAACACCCACGCCTGGTCTCCTGGCCGTCCGCCGCACGCACATGCGCAATACCGGAGCACTCACGCCTGGCCTCCTAGCCGTCGGCCGCACACACAAGCACGGGCGCACGGCATAGCACCAACACCTAGCCGCTGCAATCTCGCGATTCATGTATGTTGCGACACTGCAACATGCTAGTGCGCGAGATGTGACATAGCGTTGTAGCAACGACGGGGCCATGGACGACGAGGCGAGCATGACGGCGTGAACCGGCGTCTGCTACCAGTGCATCTCTGACCTCCGCGAGTCAATCCGCGAGCAGGTCCTCACTCCTCTGATCCTCTCTCTCTCTTTTCTCTGTATATTCCTTTGCCGGTTCGCGAATCGCTACTGACCTGTCAAGGGCTCACGAGCTAAACGAGCTGGCTCGAGCTTTTTCCCGAGCCGAGCCGAGCCAGCTTTTGAGCTCGTTAGCAATAAAGAGCCGAGCCAAGCTAGCTCATTAACCTACTGAGCCAGACTGAGTCGAGCCGAGCCGAGCCGAGCCGACTCGGTATCCAGGCCTAGGTGCGCCGGTCCCGTCATGACCGAAGGAAAAAGTCCGCTTGACGCGGCACAATGGCCCCGTTATGGCCTGTTGATGGTTAATAGTTGTATCAAAGTTCGTTTAGACTTGCAAGCAGACAAGTCTCCCGTCGTAGTCAAGGGACCCTTCTTTCCTCGAGTGGTGAACCCAAGGTATCGAATCCGTGGAACAATGTGCAACGCAAGGATTCAACTAGTAAAGCAAGGTAAGCTATCTTATGAAGACAAGTTGCATCTAATCTACTAACTCATAAAGAAAACAAATCTAACTAATCTACTAAAGAGGTAACAAGAGAAAGCAAGAGATAACCAATCTAGAGAATCTAGATCATGCTTATGTTGTAGCTCCAAACAAGATAGATGAAGGTAGAAAAGTGAATCTCATTAACAACATCTTTAAATTGTGGCCTTCCGTCTGACTCCGAAAACGCCCGCCTTTCGGAACCCCCGTTCTGTCACAACGTATCCCTACTCATGCGGGTAGTCTAGGGCGAGTTCGATAAGAACAAGTTGAAAACACTTGGCCGGTCCGGTATGCACCTCTAGCCACCGCGGCTACAAGAGCACCCTAAGCAATCTAGCTATAGATAGATTGGGGGATAAGCAAAACCAAGAAGAAAACAAAATCATCGAGAAGGCACTTGATCGCTAGAAATCGGATTCACTATAAAAACTTCACCACGAATGATTACATGAACAAGATCACCACGGGGGCCCTACCTCGATCTTGATCCTTGCTCCGGAGCTCCGACGTGGTCTTCCATGCAAGGTTCCCACGTCGGCTTGGGAGACCCTAGACAACTAGCACGACCGTCATCTCCGAGATGGTGTCCCTAAAGCTTCTCTGCTCCTCGGCGGCGGATGACGAATTGGTTGATGCGTAGCTCTTGGTCAGGGGGCTATAAATAACCCGAGATGCAATTAGGTCAAAGGGGGGACTGTCGGTGTTTTAGACCGGCAACCTACTAAGGGGAGTACCCGAAGTAGATGAATGTGGCCTCGCCGAGATCGGTAACTCGAAGGAAGAGACACGTGGCACACAATTTAGACAGGTTCGGGCCGCGAGGTGCGTAATACCCTACGTCCTGTATGCTGCGTAGCTCTGGATTGATTGGGCACGATTACAAGATGGTGCAATAGTGCGCCGTGGGTTGTATGAGATGAGATGTGTTGAGATGATTCTAGAGATCGGTCCCTCCCTCGCGTTATATAGTCCGGGAGGCAGGGTTACAAGTCGGAGTAGGGAGAGAGTACTAGTCGAGTACGTCTAGGAGTCTTCCATACAGTGCGGGACATGTACAGCTTCCTAACCGAGTACTTCTCCTCCGCAGTCCTTGTGCTCCACGCCTTCAGGTGCCGTGTAGCGCAAGCCGGGTAGTCCCAGGGGCCCACCGAGTAGTCGGTCCTGGTACCCACCGAGGTAGTGGGCCCAGGGAGGTCCATACAACAAGCCCCCGAGTACTTTGTAGTCGAGAAGGATAGCTTCAAGTAGTCTTGACGGCCTTAACGAGTAGTCCTCAAGCGTCCCTGAGTGCTACAATTCAAAAGTCCTCAAGAGTAGTCGAAGCATCCCGAGGCTGGAATGTACTCCAGCTGATGTTTGAGCAATCTTGAAGTCTTCTCGAGTAGTCTCAAGCGTCTTCGAGTATTGCTTTCGAAGGTCTTCAAAAAATGCCCGTCTTGTCTTGAAGCCAGAGCTGATATGGAGGTGCGATTGCAAAATCGCACTCCATATGGAGTAGCCCCCGAGCCTTAGGTTGAGCCGCAGGCTCTGGCTGAGGGTCCATCTGAAGTCTTGGCAAGAAAATCCCGAAAAATCCGGAGAGAAAAAACCGAAGGACACGTGGCACGGAGCCCCCGAGCCTTGAGTCGAGTACTTCCTCTCGAATTTAAGGGTCATCTTGGAGAATGTGTCCTGAGATGCTCTTGAGACTAGCCGCTTCCCAGGTAGTCGAGTAGAAGTAGCCGAGCCCCCGAGGTGAGGCGCGTCGACTAGTAGAATACGAAGAGTCACGCTTAGCCGTTGAGTCAGCTGCGCGTGGACTTATCCAGCCGACCGTTGCGGAGCCAGTTTGACTTATAAATAGAAGCCAAAACCCTTAGGGTTTTTTACCCATCCGAGCCGCAGTCATTTTGATTCCATCTGAAGTAGATCCACTCCCAGCGCAGGCTGCCGCCATAGTAGATCCAAGTGCGCCGCCACCCAAAACTTTTAGGGTAGCCCCCGAGCGGATGCGCGTGAAGACACCCTGTACTTGGAGAATGAAGCCGTCACCGTCCAAGTCCACGAAGGCCGCCGGGAAGAAGAGGGGCTGCGAAGAGGCCGCCGCGGCCGCCATCGGAGTGGCGCCGCTAATGTCTCCACCACGGGCTGATCCAAGCCGCGAGTGGAAGAAATCCAAGGTGAAGACAGAAGATCTGCTGACCCTCCTGAACAGCGGGTTCATCCGGGAGAAGGAGGTCGACATGTGGAGGGCCGCTGCTGGAGATCCATATCCAATGGAGAAGGCCGAAGACGAGATTCCAATGTTCGCGCGGTTCGTGGAGCGCGGGCTTGCGCTCCCGGCCAGCGATTTCTTCAAGGGTCTCCTCGAGTACTATGGAGTCGAGTACCTGAATCTGAACCCCAACGGTATCTTCCATGCCGCGGTCTTCATGCACTTCTGCGAGGCCTTCCTTGGGATCAAGCCGCACTGGATCCTTTTCCGGAAGTTCTTCCGGGTCAAGCCGCAGCCAAGTGCCACCAACCCAAGGGTAGTCGGAGGAGCCGGCATCCAGTTGAGAGAAGACGCCGTGGAGCAGTACCTGGCGTACAAGCTTGTTGACTCCAACACTGACTGGAAGACGAGGTGGTTCTACATCACGAACCACCACCCCGGCCTGCCGAAGCCGAGCGGACGGCAGCCCAGGCACCGCGATTGGTGGAACACGGAGCCCACCATGCAGGAGGGGATCCAGCTTCCCGAGCTGCTGGTGCGCATCAAGGTGCTCAGGGAAGCGGGACTGAGGGCCGAGCACGTGGCCTTCAGTTTCATGAAGCGAAGGGTGCAGCCATTGATGGCTCGAGACACCTTGGGCTTCGAGTACACCGGCGACGACGACACGTCGCGGATGCCCGGAGGCGAGCTGGACGACAGCGACATCATTGAGAGGCTGTCGCGGATCTTCAAGGATATGCCACCGTACACGGCGTGCCCTGTCCAGGAGTACTCCGCCGCGCGCCCGCCAAAGGAGGTGAGTAGTCGTACTCCCTTAGTCGAGTAGTCCTTGCTTGGTGTAGACTTGCTGATGTATTGTGCCTTTGCAGGATGACTTGAAGAGGTTCATCTCCGAGCCGCAGCCGCCCTCGAGTGGGATCGAGATCCCGAAGGAAGGGAAGGCCAAGGACAAAGAGAGGCGAGAGGTCGGCGAAGGCGATGACACCGTCATCGTGGAGGACACCACCGACGACGACGACGACGACGACGTTGCAGGACCGCTTTCAATTGCCGTCGAGGTTTAGCCGTCCAGGCTTACCTCATGTGCCTCTGGTGCAAGACCCCCCGACTAGCCTGGAGGCTAGCCTGGCTGCGCCGCCACGGAAGCCGCGCAACCCCGCCCGCAAGCGGGTGACAAAGAAGCTTAAGGTCTCAGAGACCAGGCCTCAGGAGGTAAGATGTCTTGACTAGAGTAGTCGAGTATCCATCGCACGAGTACCCTTGCTGATGAGTAGTCTTCCTTGTATGCAGGAGGTGCCGCCGGCGGAGCCCGTCGAGGAGGGCGACGAAGGCGAATGGACACAGTGGGGGAGCTGGCCGAAAGTCGTAGTCCAGCCCCCACTGTCGAGGAACTCTTGGCACAGTTGAAGCGCCAGCCCCCTACTCCACAGGGGAGCACGGAGCCCGTAGCCGCCGCCGTTGAAGAGGTGGTGGCTTTAGGAGCGCATGAGAGCACTGCGCCGGCCGCCGTTGCTGCAGAGGAGGCGGTAGCCACAGGGGCGCAAGAGGAGGTGCCCGCCGAGGGTGGACTGGTCGACATCGCCAGCATCCTCGGTGCCCCGGCCGTGACAATAGTCCGGTCGAACTTGTAAGTACTGCATCTTCCCGAGTAGTACTTGTTGTAGTAGTCGAGGTTGTCTGACGACCAATTGTGTGTGCTTCTGCAGGAAATCCACGGATCTATCCTGGGAGGGAGATGAACCCTCTTCAGCTGTGGCGGAAGAAGTCACGCCGCCCGCCGAGGAGTCCGCTCCCGCTTCCCAGGCGGTGCCCGAGCCGCCGGCTACCGAAACGCCGTTGCCGGAGGCCAGCGTAGTCGAAGGTGAGTACTCTTCTGAAGCTATGGAGCTCCTCGAGGAGTAGTCGTAGCCGCTGATGCACTTGTCTTCTCTTTGACAGTGCGCCGAGGCCGAAGGTAGTGACATCCCCCGCGGGGGTGCCGATGCGTGTCGACACCGGAGGTCCCGGAGGCTGCAGGAGGAGCCCCCGAGCCTATGGAAGAAGTCGTCGAGGAGGCCGCCGTGGCGGCCGGGGGAGAGGGGGTCACCACGTCGCCAGAGGTCGCTCTGGAGGTGGCTATCCGCTCCCCGGAGATCCAGGACGCAGAGCCCATCCGCTCTGCGCCGATGACGGAGGCCACCGCGAGTAGTCGCGGCGGGATAGAGCTGCTCGCGGACGATCTTGTCGAGCCGGCGACGGTGGCTAAGCACCTGGAGGCGATCCGCCAGGCCGAGCAGTGGATGAAGGTAAGTAGCCGTAGCTTTTGAGAAGCCAATCCTCTGTCGTTGAGTACTCATGTGACTTGAGTTGTCTTATGCAGGACGTTGCGGAGAGGTCCCGCGACAAGTCCAACATGCTTCAAGGCTATGGTGATGCAGTGCTCCGGGCTGAGGCGCTGGAAGAGAAACTTGTGAAGTCGCGGAAGCACGCAGCTGCCATGCAGTCGAAGCTCGACGCCGCCTTCGCCAAATACCACAACGATGTCCAAGAGTTGCAGGCGAAGGGCGACGACTTGGTGTGGAAGAATAAGAGCCTTCACAACAAGAACAAAGGTACTCCGCTGGACTTGTCGGGTAGTTGTTGGGGGTTGAGAGGTAGTCTGACCCGCTGTACTGTTGCTGTGTTGCAGAGCTTGAGGGCCAGGTGGAGCAGCTGAAGTCCTCGGAGACGAGCATGAAGAACCTCTTCTACCGGGAGCAAGAAGCCCGCCAGGTACTCGAGCTCGACTACAAAGAACTTGCCTTCGAGTGCGAGAAGCACATGGAGCTCCGGATTGCATCTGACCGCGATCTCGTCAACTGCTACAAATCCTTGCAGAAGTTGAATGAAGACTGCGAGGCACTACGGGCCCAACTGAAGGAGCTTGAGGAAGCCGCACTGCCGATCGCAAGGCTCCTGGTGCTGCACCCGGGTGGCCCCAAGATTGCTCCACTGGTGGATCGCCTCATGGAAGCTCCAAGCCGGCTGGCGGCCTATGTGAAGCACATGGCGAGGTCGATCCCAAGGCAGGTCTTGGCCTTCATGAAGTCATACTTCCCAAAGGCCCCAGTGGAAGTAGTCGCCGGCGGGGTAGCCGCCAACTGCACTGATGAGCAAGATGCGGAGCCGCCGGGAGCGAGATGGCTCCCATCGCGAGCAAGTAGCCGAGAAGCTTAATCTCCAGTAGCCCTGTAAAAGATAGCTAGTAGCCAAGGTTGTACAAAAAACAATTGTAATGAATTGCTTAAGTATCAATGAAAGACAATTTCCAGCAATGAGTACTCGTAGTCGCGATCTCAGAGTGCGGAGCCCCCATCGTGGAGTGGATGCGAGTAGTCGTACTCGGCAGTAGTGGTCCCGTTGTAGGGAGTAGGCAGTAAAGAAGTTGATGAACGATCAAACTTTATTACTGAAGAAGTACACCTGGATGGCCAGGGCCGTAGTTACGCAGTAGTCGCTTGGACCGGAGGCCGCTTACCGAGTAGCACCGGAGCGGGTAGCCGCTTACAGCAGTGGATCCGTGAGTAGCCGTGTAGGCTGGATCGTAGATCCGTAGGTAGCCGTGCAGCCGGATCTTGGAGTGTGGTCTCTCGGTAGACCGCTGCTAGAGTCCTTGACGCTCGTCGCAACCCAGGGTCCGTAGGTAGCCGCACGGGCTGGAGCTCGGAGAGGAGAAGTCCCAGAGACCGGAGCCGGACCGCGGAGGCCGCTTACGGCGGGGGGGGGGGGGGTGTTGATGTAGTCGTGTAGACTTGAACCCCGGAGTAGTCGTGTAGACTAGGCGTAGAATCGACAGAGCTGGTCGATGTTCCACGAGTTGTTGATGTCTTCGCCTTCAAGTGTTTGGAGGCGGTAGGAGCCCGGCCCAGTCACCTTTGCAATGGTGAAGGGACCTTCCCAGAGGGAGCTGAGCTTGTGTAGTCCTTCCGTGTTCTGGATGCGGCGGAGGACGAGATCTCCAACGTTGAAGGAGCGTTCCTTGACGTTGCGATCATGGTAGCGTTGGATACCCTCTAGGTACCTTGCTGATTGGACGAGGGCGGCGCAGCGAGCTTCTTCGAGGCTATCGATATCAACTCGTCTGCTGTCTTCTGAGACGCCTTCGTCGTAGTGCTCCACTACTGGCGAGTTCCATATGACGTCGGCAGGGAGGATTGCTTCGGAGCCGTAGACCAGGAAGTAAGGGGATTGCCCCGTTGGCTTGGATGGCTGAGTCCGTAGCCCCCAGAGTGTGTTGTGTAGTTCCTTGATCCACTTGCCCCCTTTGGAGTTAGCAGCGTCGTGTAGCCGCTTCTTGAGAGCGTCGAGCACCATCCCATTGGCGCGCTCGACTTGTCCGTTGGCCCGTGGATGGGCAACTGAGACGTATCGGACGTCGATCCCGCTCGTTCTTGCGGTACTCCCCGCAACGGTGGTTGTTGAAGTTAGAGCCCAGGTCTGTGATGATGTGGTGGGGTAGTCCGTAGCGATGTACGAGTTCATCCAGGAAGTCGAGTACTCTGTTAGCCTTGGGGCATGTGACCGGCTTGACCTCGATCCACTTGGTGAACTTGTCGATAGCCACCAATACCCTGTTGAATCCTCCTGGTGCAGTTGGCAGTGGCCCAATCATGTGGAGCCCCCAGCAGACAAAGGGCCAGGTTGGCGGTATGGTGACTAGCTTGTAGGCTGGGACGTGTTGCTGCTTGGCGAAGTACTGACATCCTTGGCACCTTCTGACGAGTTCTTCGGCATCGCCCAGGGCTGTGGGCCAGTAGAAAGCTCGCCGGAAGGCCTTGCTGTCCAGCGTGCGTGAGGACGCATGGTTGCCGCAGACGCCCTTGTGGATCTCCTCCAAGATGTCCTTGCCTTCTTCACAAGGGACGCACTTCATGAGTACTCCAGAAGATGCGCCCCGCTTGTAAAGCTTGTCTCCGACGAGGACGTAGGACTTGGCGCGGCGGATGAGCTGCTCAGCCGAGTTCTTGTCGGAGGGGACCTTCTGCTCGCTGAGGTAGTCGATGAAGGGTTGCCTCCAGTCCACGTCGATCATCATGACCTCCTCGCCCGACCGGTGGATGGGCTGGGACAGTGGTCGGTGGCGCCGGCTCCGGGATGGATGGCGCGTGAAGCTCGTGAACGAAGACACCCGCTGGTACTTGAGCGCGGGTGGATCCAAGCTTCGAGAGGACGTCCGCTGCAACGTTGTTGTCGCGGACGATGTGATGGAACTCGAGACCATAGAACTTGTTCTCGAGCTTGCGGACTTCTAGGTAGTAGGCATCCATGTTCTCCTTGTTGCGGTCCCAGGACTTGTTGACTTGGTTGATGACCACTGCGGAGTCGCCGTAGACTAGTAGCCGCTTGATGCCCAATGAAGCCGCGAGGCGGAGCCCGTGTACGAGAGCTTCATACTCGGCTTCGTTGTTTGAGACCTTCCAGAAGATCTGCAGGACGTACTTGAGTTGTTCGCCCGTTGGAGAGATCAGGAGTACCTCTGCACCTGCGCCCTCGAGGTTGAGTGAGCCGTCGAAGTACATCACCCAATGCTCTGGTCGCACCGTTGGAGTAGGCAGCTGGTTCTCCCGCCACTCTGCCATGAAGTCGACTAGTGCCTGCGACTTGATGGCTGTGCGTGGCTTGAAGTCGATAGTTAGGGCGCCGAGCTCGACCGCCCACTTGGAGATTCTTCCAGTAGCATCTTGGTTCCGCAGGATGTCACCGAGCGGGTAGTCGGTGACGACGGAGATTGAGTACTCCCCGGAAGTAGTGTCGTAGCTTCCGCGAGGTGATGAGTAGTGCGTACAGAAGCTTCTGCACAGGCTGATAGCGGGCCTTGGACTCTGATAGAACCTCGCTGACGAAGTAGACTGGGCGCTGGACCGGGTAGGCGTGGCCGTCTTCTTGCCGCTCGACAACGATGGCAGTACTGACCACGTGAGTAGTCGCAGCGAGGTAGAGCAATAGCTGCTCGCCCTTGTGAGGAGCCGTGAGGATCGGTGGCTTCGATAGGAAGTCCTTGAGCTGGGCAAGGGCTTGATCCGCCTCTGGAGTCCACACGAACTTCTCTTGATGCTTGAGTAGTTTGAAGAAGGGGAGCCCCCGTTCTCCTAGCCTCGAGATGAATCTGTTCGGGCGGCCGCCATGCACCCCGTCGGCCTTCTAGACGTCTTTGATGCTCGTGGGAGCTTTCATGCGGTGATGGCGGAGATCTTCTCGGGGTTGGCTTCAATGCCGCGCCGGGCCGATGATGAAGCCGAGTAGTTTACCCGAAGGGACGCCGAAGACGCACTTGTTCGGGTTGAGCTTCCGGCGATACTCGCGCGAGTGATGCGAAGGTCTCTTCAAGGTCGTCGATGAGGGTACTGGAGTCTCTGGTCTTGACGACCACGTCATCCACGTAGGCCTCGACGTTCTTGTTGAGTTGCCTCTTGAAGCAGGCCTGGATAGCTCGTTGGTAGGTAGCGCCGGCGTTCTTCAACCCGAAGGACATGGTCGTGTAGCAGTATGCGCCAAACGGGGTGATGAACGCGGTCTTCTCCTGGTCTTCTTCCTTGATCGCGATCTGGTGGTACCCGGAGTAGCAGTCGAGGAAGCAGAGCAGGTCGCAGCCCGCCGTAGAGTCGATGACTTGATGAATCCGCGGCAACCCGAAGGGGTCCTTGGGGCAGTGCTTGTTGAGGTCGATGTAGTCGACGCACATCCTCCACTCGTTCGAGTTCTTCTTGCGGACGAGGACAGGGTTGGCGAGCCACTCAGGATGGAAGACTTCTCTGATGAAGCCAGCCGCGAGTAGTTTGGCGAGTTCCTTCTTGATGGCGTTCCGTCTGTCGTCGGTAAAGCGTCGGAGGTGTTGTCGCTTGGGGGTGGCCTTAGGATCGACGTTGAGGCAGTGCTCAATCGCCTCCCGGGCACTCCCCGGCATGTCCGTCGGCTTCCACGCGAAGATGTCGCAGTTAGCCCGAAGGAAGCCGATGAGCGCGTCTTCCTATTTGGGGTCGAGGCCAGCCCCGATGGTGGTGGTCTTGCTGGGGTCGCCTGTTCCGAGGTCGACCGTCTTGACGAGTACCTCCTCAGGTGGCTGAGGCTTGTTGGTGCTGTCAGACTTCTCTGGGATGTCGAGTTCACTTGTAGCAAGCTTCTTCGACGCGGCGTAGACCTCCATCATCGCGTTGGGTACTTGGTTCGTAGAGGCGATCTCCACGGCTTCTGTGTCGCAGTCGTGAGAGATCTTCAAGTCCCCTTGAAGGGAGAGTACACCAGCTGGGCTTGGCATTTTGAGTACCAAGTAGGTGTAGTGGGGCACCGCCATGAACTTGGCGATGGCCGGTCTGCCGAGGATGGCATGGTAGGAGGTCTCGAAGTCCACGACCTCGAACTTGATGTACTCGGTACGATAGTTGTCCCGAGATGCCCCGAAGGTGACTGGTAGGACCACTGAGCCTAGTGGAATAGCCGCGTTGCCGGGGACGATGCCGTAGAAGGGCGTGTTGCTCTTGGTGAGCATGTGAGTGATGTCGAGCTTCATTTTCTTCAAGGTCTTGGTGAAGAGGACGTTGAGCCCGCTTCCACCGTCGATGAGCACCTTGTTGAGTTTGGAGCCCGCCACCACTGGCTTCAGGACGAGGGGGAACCGTCCTGGTTCAGAGAAGTTGGTCCATTGATCCACGCGGGAGAAGGTGATGGGTACCTCCAACCACCTGAGAGGGGTCAGGACCGCTGGCTCAATGGAGATCACTTCACGACGGGTAGCCTTCTGCTCCCGCCTGCTGGGCAATCCGCCGAAGAGGACGTTGACGGTCTTGTCGGGCTCCTGGAAGTCGTTGTTCTCACCGTCCTTCTTCTTGCCCTTTTGGTCATGAGGGTGTGGTGGCTCTGGCGTGTCCTTGAGTGCATGCCTGAGTTGGTAGCACTGCTCGGTGGTGTGGTTGCCGTTTGGATGCCACGGGCACTTCTCCTTCAGTAGGTCTTTGAAACCGCCGGAGTTCTTCTTCGAGTTCCCTTTCACAGGGCGCTGGATAGCCGCGACGGTGTTGTCTGTCTTGCGCTTGCGGTTGGGACCCGAGTAGTAGTAGTTGTTGTTATTGTTGCGGCCGCCTTGGTTTGCGTTGCTGCCGCTGCCGCCGCCCTGGTTCTGCTTGGTCTTGCCGCGGATGGCGTCGTATTTGGCATTGGCCTTGTCTTCTTCATCCGCCCAGGAGGTGATCATGTCCTTGAGGTGGGGGTGGACCTGGGGCGGCGACGACCGAAGTCTTCGAAGGTGCGGCGGTGATAGAGACCGTCTTGGAAGAGGTCGATGACCTCCTTGTCGGTGACATCGACGACGGTAGCGCGCTTGTCGAAAAAATGGCGCATGTACTTGCGGAGGGTCTCGCCTTGTTCCTGCTTGATCATGGCCAGGTCCATGCGAGTACCCGATCGGCTTATGGCGCTCGCGAAGTTGCTTGTGAACTGCTCCTTCAGCTGGTCCCACTTGTCGATCGAGTGCTTATCCAGCGACTCGAGCCAAGTGAGTGGTGCTTGGTCTAGGCGAAGGGGAAGTAGAGGCACTTGGTGTCGCCGTTGCCGCCGCCGTTCTCGATGGAGAGGGCGTAGCACCCGAGCCACCGGATGGGATCCTCGCTTCGCGTCGTACTTGGTGATCCCCAAAGGCTTGAACTTGTCGGGGAGGAGCAAGTTGCGAAGTCGAGGTGAGAAGGCGGGGAAGCCGTCGCCCTCTCGCCGCGGTGGTCGACTTCTTCCGCCGTAGCTCCTCAATCTTCTGGCGAGCGTCGTAGCCGCCCTGCGAGGCGCCGCAGGCGTGGCCGTTCGCGTGGCATCGGCCGCCGCGACCGCCGCCGCCTCCGGCCCTCCCCGTTGGCCCCGTGTTTGGAGCTTCCGCCGTCGCCGCCGCCGCCGTCGGGATCGTTGCCGCCCCCCGCCGGCCGCAGCGCGGTGAGGGACGACTTCTCGGTTGCTGTGGTCGCGCTGTGAAGGTCCGCCGGCGTTGGAGCGACGACGGTTTAGCTCGGCTGGGAGGTCAGCTCGACTACAGTTAGGACCGTTGTTGGCGCTGCGACTCGTGGCTTCGTTGTCGCGGGGTCTGGGCCGGAGGAGGTTGGTTGACTCTGTTGTCGACCCGCATGAAGTAGGCGTCTTCAGCGAGCTTGGCGATGACCTCTCCAGCGCGTATGCCCTGAGCCTAGTGTGCGATCGCTGTGATCGACATGAGGCATTGCTCAGGGGTAGTTTGTACTCTGCTCTCGACTACCTCGAGAGCTTCCGCAAGGTTGCGGACGGGGAAGTTGTCGTGGAGGCGCCGACAACGTTCGCTGCGCTTCCGGTTACGCTCACGTCGAGCGTCTCTGTCTGCAGGGTTCTCGTTCGGTGGAGCATCAGCAGAGAGCTCGTCGGAGGAGATGTCTTCCTGGTACTTGTCCTGAGCCGTGCCTGAAGGCCCTGGGGTGTCGCCGGTGTTGACGGTGTATTTTGGTGCACCTAGCATGTTCATTACACTTTGGTTTGGATTTGATTATGGAACTAACCCGCCACTAGGCACACTAATCATATAACAAGTTCATCTTTGTGCATGCATTTGGAAGTGTTATGTTTATGTAGGAAAACATGGACATAAAGGACGGATTCGCAACAAGTTCAAAGGAGCATTCATGGAGTCTTGTTCGTGCTCATGAGCTTGCTGAAATCACTTCCAATGGTGGCGAGGACCGAAGTGCTACGAGGAACACCCCCGGGGATTGAAGCGTAAAAGATCGAACTTCATGCAAAGAGAGCCTCCATCTTGATCGCGAGGATAACATCGTCAAAATCATGCAAGTGGAGGGGGCAGAGTAGATAAGTGCACGAGGACCCACAGAGCAAAAAGGGCGACCGAACCGGCCGAAATTGGGCTCGGGGCCGGCCGGCCCGTGCGGGCCGGCCCGGCCCCACTTCGGCACCGGTTCGGTCCCGTCTTCCTTGCCCTCGAAGGATCTTCGACCCTAAAACCCCCGACGCGCCGCCAACATAGAGGAGAGGAAGAATTCGCACCAGAAGGCCATCCACAAGCTAGAGAGAGAGGAGGAGGATCTCCGGCGGGAGATCAACCACCTCGAAGGAAGCACCCTCTCGTGGAGAAGAAGGAAGACACCGGCGGAAGGGAAACCATGATCAACGGTGCCATGATCAGCACCTTGATGGGGTAATCTTCTCATTCGTCCATGGGTTGTAATCGATCGTGAGATGTAATCGCACTTTGTCGGTTTATCTATCTATCATCTTGTGTTGAATATACTTTAATGCTTAAGGCTTGCAACCATGCCGTAAAGGGAGTATAGGCCTCAATGCTTCCTTGGATCCATTCAATACGCCGTGGCCATCAAAGGTCTAGTCATGAATACCTTCGCGTAGTGACAGTACGAGAGGAGGGAAAGGGCGAAACTGTGGTCACAACCCCGATAGATTAGATTGGTTTTCTCATGTCTTTAAGCGATTGCATGCTCTAGTATCGTAGACCTGTGGGCGAGTGTCTTCTACCTTGATCGTTTATCATTCTCTCTAGTGTGTTTAGTTGTTTTCTAGTATAATATAGTTAGGGTTTTAGTAGCTAGTGTGTCGTTGTTGATCGAACGCTTGTAATCCCCTTGCTCCGCGGATTGACAAGAACCTTGGGAATCCCGTGGTGAAAAAGGTGTGGGGTCCGTACGCTTGCGGATCGTAGAGGGATACTTCTTTTATCCGTCAACAAGCCCCTTTTTTCTGGCGCCGTTGTCGGGGAGCAAGTTAGTTTACATCGTTTGATTTGCACTATATCTAACATATATTATCAGAAAAACACTTGTTTCTTTTTTGTTTTTGTTTTTATCTTATTGTCTAGATGGAGTTCGTTAATCAACCCGTGGAAGAACCGGAGAAATCATTAAGGGATTACGCTAGCCCTCGATGTGAAGACATAAAGGTACAAGAGTCGGATTCGAAGCTCGAAGTGACCAAGTATGAAATTAAATCCAAGATCATCAAGATGGTGGCGGAAAACCCATTTGAAGGGATGGTTACGGAGAACCCATATAGACACATAAGGGATTTCACGACAATATGCAACACGGTGCGTCAAGAAGGAGTTCCCGATGAATGGTTCAAATGGAATCTCTTTCCCTACTCACTTGCCGGCAAAGCAAAGACATGGTATTCGGTTGCGTCCTTTGAAGTTGAAGGCAATTGGAACAAGTTGACAAAGAAGTTTTGCGAGAAGTTCTTTCCAATTAGCAAGGTTCAACATCTAAGGAGGCAAGTGATCACTTTCATGCAAGGAGAAGAGGAAGGGATAGACCAAGCCCGGGATAGGTTTAATGAATTAATCGAACAAGGACCAAAACTCGGCTTCACCGTTGACGTACTCTTGCATACATTTTTCTTTTCCCTAACCCCTAGTTGCATGCGACACGTCGAAATGTGTGCGGGTGGGGATCTCATGAAGAAAACACTCACGGAAGCCGCCCAACTTCTACAAAAAGTTAGTAAAGCGGCTGCCATGCGAAGAGATTGGGAAACAAGACTTGCGGAAGAGCCGGAATTCAATTCAAGGAAGAAAAAGCTTGCTGAATTTTCTAAAGAGGCAACCCCGGAAGTCACAAAAGAGGAGCCAATCATGGAAAAGCTTGAACAAGAACACATCAAGTCAAGAACTACACCAAACGTCGACTTCGCCGCACCAAATGAGACGAACAAGAGAAGCATGTCAAGCGCGAAGCCACTAAGGGAGTTCGAGCCAATGGATTGGGTTCCTATTGATTACGGAGAAGTATTCGACAAGAGAAGACCGTTCCCTAATCAAAAGGGAATGGCAAGAGCATTGGAAGTCGATTTCCCACCGGAGAAGAAAGCTGAAAATTCATACGACCTCGAAACCACCGGTGAGATTTTTGAAAAGCTCTTTGGAGATGACGTGGTGGATCCGAACATATTGCCGAGGTGAAGAGGATCATGGGGATCAAGCCCGAAGCATCACCATACGCTCGCCTTGCTGAAATTTATTCGATCGGATCCGAAGAAGAAGAGAAGATGACGCCGCACTTGAGTTGCGAGATCAACGGAGTTCAATGCAAAGCCTTATGCGACATCGCAGCCCAAGTAAGTGTTCTATCTTCTAAAATTTACGATAAAGTTCAATACCACAACCTAGACTTAGCTCCAACATCAACGAAATTAATTATGGGAGATGGTAGAACTATCAAACCTCTAGGTATTGCTTGCAACATGAAAGTAAAAATTTCTAGAAACTATATACCAACCGATTTCTTTGTTATTGATGCTTACCATGGTAATTCTGATCATATAATCTTAGGTAGGCCTTTTCTTAAGTTGGTTGATGCCGTGTTAGATGCCGGAGAAGGCAAAGTAACAATGAACCTTAATGGAACAAAGTACACATATAACTTTCTTCGTGCTTCTAAACACCTTACTCCTTTTCCTCCCGAAGATGAAGAAGTAGAAGAGATAGATAGTCTTTGTTTTGTTGAAACCCTTAGAGACCCGCTGCAAAGAGCGATGGAAAATCAAATTAGTAATCAACAAGATGAAGAACTAGAGGAAGCGACAAAAGGCTTAGAGCCGCATGACGGTAGCGTGGAGGAAGAGAAGTTTGAAGACATAGGAGAAATCAAACCCGAGGAGCCACAAGTGCCCGAGGTAGACCTTAAACCTTTGCCCAAGGGATTAAAATATGAATTTTTGGGCCCAGACAAAACTTATCCAGTCATTGTGAACGACGAGCTGAGTCCCGAAGAAAATGAAGCGTTGCTGATTTTATTAAAAAACATAGGAAGGTGATTGGATATTCAATTAATGATCTCAAAGGTATTAGCCCAGCCTTTTGCACTCATCGTATACCAATGGAAGACCAATGTAAGCCTGTAGTGGACCACCAAAGGAGGCTAACCCATTCCATGCGAGAGGTAGTAAAGAAAGAGGTTATCAAGTTAATTGATGCTGGAATCATCTACCCGGTTCCGCATAGCGAATGGGTGAGCCCGGTACATTGTGTGCCGAAGAAAGGAGGTTTAACCATGGTGAAGAATGAGAAGAACGAGTTGATACCGCAAAGAACCGTGACCGGGTGGCGGATGTGTATCGATTATCGTAAGCTTAACAAAGCGACGAAGAAAGATCACTTCCCCCTACCGTTCATAGACGAGATGCTCGAGAGGTTAGCAAACCACGCTTATTTTTGCTTTCTCGATGGATACTCGGGGTTCATGCAAATTCCTATTCACCCGAAGATCAACATAAGACAACGTTTACGTGTCCTTACGGAATGTTTGCATATAGGAGGATGCCCTTCGGCCTATGCAACGCTCCGGCCTCTTTTCAACGTTGCATGATGGCCGTGTTTTCGGAATTCATCGAAGAAATTGTTGAAGTGTTTATGGATGATTTTTCCGTTTATGGGAAGACGTTCATGGATTGCTTAGCAAACTTAGAAAAGGTCCTTACAAGGTGTGAGGAGGTAGATTTGGTTTTAAATTGGGAAAAATGCCACTTCATGGTTAAGCAAAGCATAGTGCTCGGACATGTTATATCCGAGAGAGGAATTGAAGTGGACAAGGCTAAGGTAGAGACGGTTGAGCAACTCCCACCTCCTACGGTTGTTAAGTCCTTACGGAGCTTTCTAGGCCATGCCGGATTCTATAGAAGATTTATAAAGGACTTCTCGAAGATCACTGAGCCTTTAACGCACCTTCTTCAAAAGGACGTGGCTTTCGACTTTGATGAGAAGTGTCTAGCGGCATTCCGGACCTTGAAAAATGCGTTGGTGAGTGCTCCCATCATCCAACCTCCGGATTGGAGCCAACCTTTCAAGATCATGTGTGACGCAAGTGACTACGCCGTAGGCGCGGTCTTGGGTCAAAGAAAGGAAGGCCGAGTTCACGCCGTTTACTACGCTAGCAAAACTCTTAGTGGGGCACAATTAAATTACGCCACTACGGAAAAAGAGTTGCTAGCGGTAGTATTCGCTTTCGAAAAATTCAGATCTTACATCGTGAACTCGAAAGTCATTGTTTACACCGATCACGCAGCCATAAAGTATCTCTTGGCTAAGAAGGAAGCTAAACCACGTTTGATTCGTTGGATCCTTCTTCTCCAAGAGTTTGATGTTGAAATTCGTGATAAAAAGGGGGGTGGAAAATGTTGTGGCCGATCATTTGTCTAGGATGAATCGTGGACAAGATGATAAAGAGCCCATAGAAGATAAGATGAGAGATGACCACCTCTATAGAGTGCTTGATAAAGATACTTGGATGATCGACATCATTCGAGCAATTCGAAAGATGCCCCTCGATCATCTAGATAAAAACACTCAAAGGAAGATAATCTCTGAAAGTAAGAAATATTTTTGGGATGCACCATACCTCTTCAAGCTTGGCAATGATGGAGTAATGAAAAGATGTGTGCCAAGAGAAGAGAGGGTTGAGATTCTAAGGAAGTGCCACTCGGCGGAGTACGGTGGGCACTATAGCCATTTTCGAACCGAAGCAAAAGTATGGTCGAGCGGATTCTATTGGCCGGAGATGCATGAAGATACTAAAAGATATGTTGCGTCATGCCCCGAATGCCAAAGAACCGGAAACATCTCTCAAAGAAATTCTATGCCTTTGAAATACAACTTGCAAATCGACATATTCGATGTATGGGGCATAGACTTCATGGGGCCTTTTAAAAACTCATTTGGATTCGAGTATATACTTGTTATGGTTGATTATGTATCCAAGTGGGTAGAGGCTATACCATGTCGTAAAGCTTCCACGGAGGAGTCCATCACTATGATCAAGAACGTGATTTTTCCCCGTTTCGGTACACCGAGAATCTTGATAAGTGATGGAGGAACTCATTTCACGGAAGAACTTCAAAAGGTGCTTGTCCAAGTTGGGAATTGAGCATAGGGTCTCCACGGCCTATCACCCACAAACCAACGGGCAAGCAGAGACGTCAAATAGGCAATTAAAAAGCATACTTAACAAGACCATAGAGAAGGGAGGCAAGGATTGGTCAAAGAAATTAGACGGAGCTTTATGGGCTTATCGAACGGCGTTTAAAACACCGATAGGTATGACCCCTTATCAATTCGTCTATGGAAAAGCTTGCCACCTTCCGGTTGAGTTGGAACATAAAGCCTATTGGGCGATAAAAGAGATGAACCTTGATCTCGATGCCGCGGTGGTGAAACGAAGGATTCAAATAAGCGAGCTAGAGGAGTTGAGGTTGAAAGCATATGAAAACGCAAGCATATACAAAGAGAGAATCAAAAGGTGGTATGATAAAAGATTGAAGAAAAAAGAATTTAAAGAAGGAGATAAGGTCCTCCTCTACAATTCGAGGTTTAAAACCTTCGGAAAGGGGAAATTGCAAAGCAAGTGGGATGGACCTTATGTTGTGCATTTGGTGTTCTCCAACGGAGTGGTAACCATTATGGATATTAACGGCGATCAATTTGTGGTGAATGGACAGCGGCTTAAGGTTTACTACGAACCCGATGTCGTGCCCATTCATCATGTTGACGTCTTCACCATGGAGGAAGAGCCCGAACGTCCCGCCTAGGACGAAAAACAAGGCATCAACTTCTGTAAATAATTTTTCTTTTAGCTTTCTGGTGTTTTTCGCGAAGATTTACTGGGCCAACTTTTTCCCATGGGCTGAGGAAGGAAAAAATAGGGCGGTGTGCAAAAACCCGGACCGGCCCGGCCCCCGAGGCAGAGTGGGCCGGCCGGCCCAGTGCGGACCGGCCCGGGGGTGGCCCGACGCCCGATGACCCCGAATTTCGCCCGAACCGCTCCTTTTTGACTTCCTTGTTTGGTCGGAAAATTTTAAGGGAAGTGTAAAAAAGGAAAATAAGGTTTCCGCAGCTTTTCCCTCAGGACTATATATTTGGCCGAATTGGGAGCTCGAGAATCAAACCTTTCAAGCAATGTGTTGCACCCTTGTAGCAGCCATTGAGCCTCCAAAAAGCTTAGAGTTGAAGCAAGAAGCCAAGAAGCCATCGATGGAGGAGGCGATGCGATGCGAGCTCAAGCTACCCGTCAAGAGGACCGCACGTATCCGTTGCGGAGGACGTGTCCCGACCGGAGCTCTTGCATCTCGCAACCCCGTCAAAGGAGAGAAGGTCCCTACACCCGTTCGAAGGTCGGCACGTCTCCAAGGCATCAAGCGTAAAGATTACAAGGAGGTGTCGCCGAGCCTAAGGATTATGGGGATAGCGACTACTCCGACGATCGTAGCCCGAGCTCATGGGCGGCCGCCGTAGAGATGATGATGATTGGGATGAGCACCCCTATGAAAGGACTCCCGAAGGCCCAAACGGCAACGGCAACGGCGGTGGCGAAGGCAACAACAATGGAGGTGGCGACGACGGTGGTGACAACGGTGGAGATTATGGCGACGAAGACCCCTTCGGATTGCATCCGGTGTGCTGTCGAGTTTGCCGTCAATCCATCGCGGCTCTCTACACGTCGGCCGACGAATGTCTCCAAGCCATGGAAGCGATGAAGCAGCGTATAGAGGACTTGGAGCGCGTAGTTGAAGATGACTACAAGTTCCTTAACCGCAACGTGCGCAAGCTTTTCGGCATGGTTGGAAACATGAGAGGCAAGTGGTGCAAAACTTGCTTGAAGTACCACTAGATCTAGTTTTCCCCTTAGGATTTTTGTAAGATACGACGAAGACGTCGTATGTTTTAAGTGTGGGGGAGAGCTAGCTCGCTAGCCTTAGCTTTTGAACTTCAAGTTTAGGTTCGGTTTAATCTTCGTGTGAGAGTCTTAGTGTTTTTAATGAGTCTTTAGTTTTCGAGTCTGTTTTTAAATTTTTGCAAGTGTCTTAAATTAGTGTTGAGTCAAGAAAACCAAATAAAAAGAGTCTTTACATATATCTTTGTGTTTTATGTATTGTTTATCTTTATTTACTTGTTTGCTTAATCTTCGATTCTTGATATATGAACACAAGTAGATGGTTTGAAAATCGTTTACCGTGGTGCTTAGTGGAATCGCTACTACTTAAAGTACCCATACCGCACTTCGATCTTGAGCTTCATATGCTAGTTGTGCTATGTTCGATGCTAAAAATTGGAGGATTTCAGTTCTGAAAATCATTTTAAAACCCTTGTAATAAAGGTTAGCAAAACCTCTTTTTCCAAGTTGAGAGTAAGAAAAAAATTCCTATCCAAAGCCAAGTCTATTTTTTTCGCTCCACCATAAGTGTGATTAGCATAATGAGTTAGGCTAGGACCCTTCTCTCTTGGTGAGTTTTAATTTCAAGCAATGATCATGTCCTTGTGCTTATCTTTTGTTGCTAGCCTCGTCATATATTCAGTCCATGACTTTCACAACGAAAGTCATGAGTATCACTGGATTCCATACC
This sequence comes from Cenchrus americanus, assembly GCA_947561735.1. Lineage (NCBI taxonomy): Eukaryota > Viridiplantae > Streptophyta > Magnoliopsida > Poales > Poaceae > Cenchrus > Cenchrus americanus. Next base: position 124,532,083 of record OX387241.1, read on the forward strand.
CAACCCTATACATCTCTTTTGTACATCGTATTCCTTGAACATAACCTATTTTCAAAGTTTCGTCTCGTCTCTAGCATGATTTATTTAAAAATTCAGATTGTATGCATGCGAGGAAAGAGGGAATTGAAAGCTTTGAAAAGTTGTCAAGAGAGAGAAAAATAAAGAGAAAAAGTATGTGTATGGAAAAGAAAGAAAGAAAGAAAAATCATATGTGAATGAAAGAAAAAAAAAGAAAGATGAGTTAGCAATGAAGATATGAGAGGGATGGATCAAGTGAAAGAAAAGAAAAAATATAAAGTGTAAGGAAGGATGTCATGTTGATTGTGAGACGAAACTTTTACTCTTTTTCCAACCATGTGCAATCCGACAACGAGGACATCATTGGTGCCTTGAAGTCACAATTTTCTTTTGCCCTTGCACATGTCCACCATTCTAAATCTTCTCATCCTTGATATCCCTACATATGGTTAATTCTCATGATCATTGGCTTTGAAAGGTAGACAACCATTTGAGGAAGTTCTTAGTTTGACAATACTTGTGTTGATTGCGCTAGCCCTACCTATAGCTCCACTTTACATGATATATGAGAGATTAATGGGAGGTGAGAGTTTTATAAAATTTGGTTAGGATAGCCACTTCATATGAGTGACTTGAGAGAGCTTGGAGAAAGGTTTTTGTCTAATACTTGTTGCAGGAATTTTTGTTTTGAAAATCATAAAAAACCCTCCGATGGAAGCAAAGAAGTAAGTATGGCTGAAATTGAAGACTTCGAGTGAAGAGTTTGAGTTGTGGGGTAAATCTTGACGTGGTAAAAATTCTAAACGCCCATGTTTATGTTTGATTACCGTTACTTTGTGTTTATGTATTAAAGATGAAGGGATTGACTAACTTGTGAAGAAGGATAAGTGGTACACGATTACACTCCTTGGACGAAGTTCTTTTACGAGTACTTGCTCGAGGACGAGCAAGAGCTAAGTGTGGGGGAGATGTTGACGGTGTATTTTGGTGCACCTAGCATGTTCATTACACTTTGGTTTGGATTTGATTATGGAACTAACCCGCCACTAGGCACACTAATCATATAACAAGTTCATCTTTGTGCATGCATTTGGAAGTGTTATGTTTATGTAGGAAAACATGGACATAAAGGACGGATCCGCAACAAGTTCAAAGAAGCATTCATGGAGTCTTGTTCGTGCTCATGAGCTTGCTGAAATCACTTCCAATGGTGGCGAGGACCGAAGTGCTACGAGGAACACCCCCGGGGATTGAAGCGTAAAAGATCGAACTTCATGCAAAGAGAGCCTCCATCTTGATCGTGAGGATAACAGCGTCAAAATCATGCAAGTGGAGGGGGCAGAGTAGATAAGTGCACGAGGACCCACGGAGCAAAAAGGGCGACCAAACCGGGCCGAAATTGGGCCTGGGCCGGCCGGCCCGGCGGGCCGGCCCAGCCCACTTCGGGCACCGGTTCGGTCCCGTCTTCCTTGCCCTCGAAGGATCTTCGAACCTAAAACCCCCGACGCGCCGCCAACACAGAGGAGAGGAGGAATTCGCACCAGAAGGCCATCCACAAGCTAGAGAGAGAGGAGGAGGATCTCCGGCGGGAGATCAACCACCTCGAAGGAAGCACCCTCTCGTGGAGAAGAAGGAAGACACCGGCGGAAGGGAAACCATGATCAACGGTGCCATGATCGCAACTTGATGGGGTAATCTTCTCATTCGTCCATGGGTTGTAATCGATCGTGAGATGTAATCGCACTTTGTCGGTTTATCTATCTATCATCTTGTGTTGAATATACTTTAATGCTTAAGGCTTGCAACCATGCCGTAAAGGGAGTATAGGCCTCAATGCTTCCTTGGATCCATTCAATACGCCGTGGCCATCAAAGGTCTAGTCATGAATACCTTCGCGTAGTGACAGTACGAGAGGAGGGAAAGGGCGAAACCGTGGTCACAACCCCGATAGATTAGATTGGTTTTTTCATGTCTTTAAGCGATTGCATGCTCTAGTATCGTAGACCTGTGGGCGAGTGTCTTCTACCTTGATCGTTTATCATTCTCTCTAGTGTGTTTAGTTGTTTTCTAGTATAATATAGTTAGGGTTTTAGTAGCTAGTGTGTCGTTGTTGATCGAACGCTTGTAATCCCCTTGCTCCGCAGATTGACAAGAACCTTGGGAATCCCGTGGTGAAAAAGGTGTGGGGTCCGTACGCTTGCGGATCGTGGAGGGATACGTCTTTTATCCGTCAACAGCTGGCAGCCATGAAGACTTGGCGATCGGGGGTGCCAAGGCTGGACTCAGAGGGTGCCACCTCAGTTGGTGTGCTTGAGTCAGCCCGGGCTAGGGGTGTTCCCTCCTGGAACGGTAACGAGTCGATGTAGGCGACGTAGCGTGAGTCTCCCCTTATCAGGTTAGCAGGATTGTGGACTGGCCAGTAGACGTATCTCCCGGCCAGTGTGGATGTTATAACCAGCCCAGAGGCTGGCCCGACAAGGGAAGCTCAGTGGAGTTGTCCTCGGACTCGGGCTCCTCAGGGTCTGACCCAAAGTCGAACTCGTAATCCGGGTTCGAGTAGAACTCGGAGAGAGGGCTGGAGTTCGAAACGCGATCGGGGGTGGCGTCAGAGTCCGAGTTGCACTCGGGTACGGGCTCCTTGCCAGCCCGGCGCGAAGTGGGAGCCCCCGTGCGGGCCCGGCTAAGGATGCGGGGGCCATGCGCGGAGCGCTCGCGAGGTGAGGGGACCGCCTGCGATGGCTAAGCAGCCGGCTCGCATGCGATGGCCCATGGAGACGTCGAGTTCGAGTTGGAAGCGGACTCGAGCTCGAAGTCAGTGTGGTGGTTGAAGAGCGAAATTTCGCCGAATTTGCCGGCGAGTTCGCCTGTGACGACTTCTGGAAGCGTCACGAGGCCAGTCTTCGGGTTGGGCGGCATGGTGAGGCGGCGCTGGAAAGAGCCCGCGCCGTCCGCGCGTGCGGACCCGTGTGCCGAACACGAAGGTGTCACCGCGGTTGAAGGCGACGGTTGGCTTGAAGTAGACGGGAGCCGTCGAGTTCGCCATGTGATCTCGGGCGAGAGCCCCTGCTCCGGCGCGCGCCGGTGTCGGTGTTTTAGATCGGCAACCTACTAAGGGGAGTACCCGAAGTAGATGAATGTGGCCTCGCCGAGATCGGTAACTCGAAGGAAGAGACACGTGGCACATAATTTAGACGAGGTTCGGGCCGCGAGGTGCGTAATACCCTACGTCCCGTATGCCGCGTAGCTCGCATTGATTGGGCACGATTACAAGATGGTGCAATAGTGCGCCGTGGGTTGTATGACATGAGATGTGTTGAGATGATCCTAGAGATCGGTCCCTCCCTCGCGTTATATAGTCCGGGAGGCAGGGTTACAAGTCGGAGTAGGGAGAGAGTACTAGTCGAGTACGTCTAGGAGTCTTCCATACAGTGCAGAACATGTACGGCTTCCTAACCGAGTACGTCTCCTATGCAGTCCTTGTGCTCCACGCCTTCAGGTGCCGTGTAGCGCAAGCCGGGTAGTCCCAGGGGCCCACCGAGTAGTCGGTCCTGGTACCCACCGAGGTAGTGGGCCCAGGGAGGTCCATATGACTGGGCCCCGGAACAGGCTGGGCCGGCCGGCCTGGGCCCTTCCCGGCCCAGTCTGTGGCCTGCTTCGCCCGGTGTTGCTTCCCTCGTCTTTTAGATCCTCTCCCCTTTTGCATGTGGGCCCTTCTCGTCGGTTTCTCTCCGAATTGGACGAAGCTCCTTGTCTTGCAAGATTCAGCACTTTTCTGGCTAGGTCCTCGGAGTTTGTCATCTTCTCGGGCTTGGTCCTTGGGCTCTTGGAGTCATGTTCACTTCATTGCTTGACTTGTACCGGGCTTCAAGGTCTTGTCATGAGGTGCTTAATGAACTTATCCCGGAAGCCTTGCTTTCAACGTTAAAACCCTGCGTAAACGCTAAACTCAAAAACCGACATGCACAAGTGAACTTGTTATACCACGGGAGTTAGTACCAATGGATAAGATACAAAATTCATGCCAACACCGAAGGTAAACTCATGGCTAGGTTGACGGATTTTCACCGTCAACAGCTCCCCCATGCTTAAACCTTGCTCGTCCTCGAGTAAGCCTTCGATGGATATCATCGTTGCCCTTCATTGGTTAAACCTTGCACTTGATCATACATGAGAAAACATAATGCTCTCAAAATTTTAATTCGTTAAAGTTCCATAATGTACTAGCCTTCATCCCTATGGAGGGTAGATATTTAATTAAGCTTATCCCACAAGTATTAACATGCTCCCAAAATTCAAATGGATCTCAGAAATTTTGAAATAAAGAACGAGATGAAAAAGAGCTAAACCAAGTTCACAAATTTAAACCACCTTGCATCTTGCTCATGAACTCTCATCTCATCTTATCTCTCAAGCCTATTTATTCTACTCCTTTCCCTCTCATAGCATTTATTTATGTGGTAGGCTTTATATGGAGCTTTTTGGGAAAGTTTAGTCCTACCAAGATATTATAAATGAGATGTTGTCAAAACAACACAAGCTTCTCATGGTCTTACCGAGACTCGTCAAAAAGAGAAAAATATATCAAGGAGGGGAAAGAGAAAAATACACACACTTGAGATGAGTGGACATGTGCAAATGGCAAAAGTGATCCCGAGGCACAAAGGAAGTCTTGAATTTCCTAATGCTCTTTTAGAGAACCGGGGAATTCACTTTATTTTTGCACATACTCATAATTTTCTCTTTTTCTCTTCTTTCTTTCTTTCTTTCTTTCTTTTTCTCATTCATCGTTTTTTTGTCATACATTCGGTAACGAGACTTTCACACCGGAGTTTTGATTTTTTATTTGCTCCCCTTTGAACTTTTTTATTTGCTCCCCTTTTGAACTCTAAAAAATGCATCGTACCTACCTCCTCCCCCATGCTTAGACGTTGCTCGTCCTCGAGCAAAGAGGCGATAAAAAGGTAGGTACTGGAAATACTTTCCTTTGGAGAGATACTTGAAGTCTTCAATCTTGGCACCATCGATCTTCCTTGAATTGATGATCCATTCTCAACGATAGGTTGTGGTCAAGGAGGTAATCACAAAAGATGATATTTGGTTTTAAGGGTGGATATCCAGCGAAGTTTGTGAGATCTCCGATGTGGGGATACACAATGACGGATAAAAGGCTAGCAAAAAGATAGATACGCAAAAACGGAATGACCAGCTTCTTAGTCTCGGGCCAGAGAAATCAAGGGCTGAAATAACTCACCCAAAAATAAATCTTGTATACTAAGTTTTTGCACTCAAATATTTATATGGCTCTGGATAGGTAGAGCAACACGCAAGTGGTATTTATGACAAGGTTAGCTTTACATTTAAGAACAAAAATAAATCATCTTTAATCCATCTAAAACTTGAGAGCACATAAAACACTATGGGTCTTTATTTTTATCATAATCTCCGCTAAAGATTAAGCTAGCATTTAGATAATTTCAGATTTGTATTTATAAGAGAGCATTAGCTTAAACATGCATAAAACAATTACAAAGATAAACAAAGTGGCAATTATAATCATACATTATCATGGCATAAACCTTGTAACTTTACCAAAGGTAAAAACTTGGTGGTGACTTCATTCATGATGAAAATAAAACTAACACACATGCTGAAAATAAACTAACACATATGCTGAAATTTAAATAAGAACTGAAAACACTACGCATACATAGGCGCAAACAAGCTGAAAATTAAAGAGAAGGGGGTAAAGGAAAGATAACTAAAGCTCCTCCTCTCTCTAATCTTCCGCCGGTGGTTGATATTGATAGTCTTGGTTGTTGTACCCTTACTCATAATAAGATTGCGCCTCTCTTCTTATGAATTGTCCGACAGTGCTAGGTGAAGGTGTCCAAGCACATAAGCGACGTTTGCATTTCCTTCACCCATTTGGTTTGCATTGGTTAGGATGACTGCAATATTTTGCATGTTTCTTGCAGCGTATCCTCCAATGGTGGCCACATTTTGTTGTGGTTGAGGAAGGTGTGCATATGGCTCCGCAAAGGCTATGTTGGGCACCGCAAAAATTGGTGGCGGTATGGCTGCACCATTCCCCCATGCTTGCATTGGTACACCATCGTAGTAACTCGGCGGCGCCAGAATTCCTCCAAATGGTTGCACATAATTTTTGTTGCGCACTTCCTTCTTGGGCTATGGGAGAACCTTCTCCTATAATCCTTCTCCTTTATTTTTCTTCGCCGGCACAAGAAGTTCTTCCTCTAACCAATCTTCTTCCCCTCAAGAAAAAGTCTTAACCTTCCTTCCGAAAGGGGCAAATTCACCTAGGCCACTTTGAAGCCTCCTCTCTCATCTTCACTTATATATTTTCTTTTCTTCATATATTCCCAGGGAAGTCCCGGGTAGGAGATGATTCGGGTTCCTTGTAATACCCGGTTTCAAAGAGATAGCCAATATGGAGAGACAACACCCCGAACCAATATCTCCCGAACTCGATGTTGCTTAACAGCACCACCGGTTGATCATAGGTGAGTGGGGTCTATTGGCCACTTGGCAATCAAAGCCGAGTAAAGCCAATTTAACTCTGTGTTGGTTATCTTTGTCTCTCTTATTCTCCAAAAAATCCACTTGCACAAAAGTGACACACTTGGATGATGGAGTTCCAGATAGTATTTCTTCGTTGATGGTCTCCTCCCGCGATCATACTCCAAAAACTTTCCCATGTGCCTTCATGCACATCCACTTGTTCCGGAGCTCCCTTTTGAAAATAGGAGACACTCGCCCATGGGTCTACGATACTAGAACATGCAATCATTTTGAACATGAAAACCAATCTAATCTATCAGGGGTTGTGTTGAATGGATCCAAGGAAGCATTGGGGCCTTACTCCCTTTACGGCATGGTTGCTAGCCTTAAGCATTAAAGTATATTCAACACAAGATGATAGATAGATAATCCAACAAAGTATGATCACATCTCCAGATCGATTGCAACCCATGGATGAAAGGAGATTACCCCATCAAGGTACTAGACATAGCACTATTGATCAAGGTTACCCTTCCGATGGTGTCTTCCTTCTTCTCCACTTGTGGGCTCCCTCCAAACGGAATGAGAGACTCAGCACTCCTTCATCAAGGATATGCGCCATGGTCATGAGAATTTCCTAGGCGAATTCCTTGTGGGTGTTTGCCGACACTCCGTTAGAGAATTGCACCGGTGTCCCGTATGAAAACCCAATATGTGGAGTGTTTGGTCGTCGATGTCGACGTTCGCTACAAGCCTCTACTTAAGGCGAGTGAGCTTCTTCTCCTCCTCCTCCGTCATGATGACATACCCCTCAGAATACCGCGGAGCGTATGGAGGTGGAGTGGATGATCGTGTCGAGTGGCGAGGTTGGACGGGCGGCTCCTCCATATGTCCTTGAAGTTTGGTGAACCTCATAAACGAGTTTCGTGTAGCCCTCATGCCACCGAGGAGAAGAGTGTGGTTCCTCCTTGGCGGTACCGTGTCCTCCTCCATGCTCTGAGGAGACTCGGAAACCGAGTGCCTCCTCGAAGAGGTTGTCGATGATGGCTTAGACGACAATGATCCCTTTTTTGGTGAAAAGGCTTGTAGTTTGCTTCCATGATTGCTGCACTCTTCTCTCCACTAAAACTCTGGGTTGCAACCGGTAACTAGGCACTTAAAATTTTACTTCGGGATGTGGACTTTGAGTGGATTAAGGGTGTGGATTTTTTTTTGAGCTATCAAGAATGGGAAGGTTGGCTATGTCTACGGAGGCTCTGGGCATACAACCTTGAACACACAAACTGAGGAAGGAGAGGGAAGCTTACCTGCAGAAAACGGGATCCGGGGGGCTCCTTAGTAGGGGAGGCCGGCCGGCCGGCCTGGGCCGACTGGCCTGGGTGGCCTGGTGCTCCTCCCCGCCTCGGCTTTCTTCCAGCATGATCATTTCGCCTCTACAACTTTTCTGCCTGCGTGCTCCACGAGTTGCACCGCCCAAACGCTCTCGTCCACTCCTTTTCTTGCATAATTGGTCCTTCCACTTGATGCTTCATGCCTTGAGTCATGTCCATGCTCCCTTGCTCCACTTACTTCACATGCCACCATGAAATTCCTGCAAAGTTTATGCTTGCTGCCCACCATGCTTGTCCTTTGCATGTGGACTTGGTGAAAGTTGATGGAAGAGTATCCAATGGTGCATGCATGATTAATTCAAACTAGATTGCCCCCCTTAAGTGTGTTTAAGGTTAAGCACTCCTCTAATTTCGAAATTTAAAAATATTTTTCAGAGCCATGCAAGAACTCAAGCATAAATTTAGAGAAGTTTTTAAACCATTAAAAACAAATGTAAGTCGAAAATATTTTCTGACTACGTTGGTATCGGTCTCACCGGTATAGTTTACCTTCATTGGTTGAGAGCAAACTTTTCCCGGCTTGATCATGGGGGCATAGGTTTAGGTTCTAATTTTGGCTAAATGAGAAAAGATTTTGAATAAAACAAAATTAAATGATGCTTCGAAAAATTCTAATCTTAGAGAAACCAAGGATAAGGATTTTTAAACCAACCAAAAGTTTAGTTTCTAGGTTCACGCGAGTCCTACCACATGCTGAAATTAATTAACACCTAGGTATAAGTCGTGGCTCTACTCGTGTTTTTTTAGCATGAAAAAGTAAGTCAACCACAGCACCATAATGAGGGTGAAGGGTTGAGTTAGGTTCTGAAATTATTTGGTTGTGGTTTCTCTTAAAAGAACGAACAAACACATAGGAGGGTTCATGCAAAGGGTTTATGACAAAGCAAAATATTCAACCAAGAATTATGTCTCTAATATTGTTCAACCATTCTAAGTCTAATGTTTTGCATAGTAAAATTCAAAACTGAATTATTAAAAAGACTCGAAAAACCTGGAATCGGGTTGTCCTCCCGGTAGCTTATTCTTGACTCGACGAAATGGGTTGCCTCTCGCCTAGCGCTTCGTTTATAGTCCATGGCTAGACTTCTTCACTTGATTACTCCGGATCAACGCCCTTTGCGGGCGTTGCTATCTTGGGTACCCACTTCCGTACCTTCTTGGGCACGGTCTTATTCTTCGGCTTAGTTGATCTTTTTAGTGTGATCCTTCATCTCTCCTGAATGAGTTTGAGTAGCCTTCGCCGTCTTGGGACCTTGGAGTTGTCTCGGAAATTCTTCTTTCTCACCCATCGGTTGTCCGGCAAGTTGTCCCACTTGCGTCTCTAGCATCTTCATCACGATGAACACCTCGCATGTGGATCTTGCCTTGGCAGCCTTTAGGTGTTGAGCTTCTTTCTCTATCTCCATCTTCTCCATCCTCCTCTTGACTTTGGACTTGGAGGTGGTGATTCCCTTGGAGATTTTGATGGTCCTTCGAGTTTGACTTTTGAATCTAGGGTTTCAAACGCTTTAGCTTGTGTTGCACGTCTCCTTTGCCTGTAAAGTTTTCCTGGATCATCCACAAAAAAAGTTTGGGTTTCTTGGTGAGGTAGCCAACCATATCCGGTTAGGGTTAGCAATAAAACAAAATTCTAAAAAGAAAAATTAGGGTTAATCAAAACTAGATTAGATTAATTTTTTTTCTCTTTTTGAGGATGATCAAATCAAGAGATGCAAAAGAAAATCAAAAGAAAAACTGAAAAATAAGCGATACTAGATCGGATCTTGATTGCTTGTTCCCCGGCAACGGCACCAAAAAAAGGGGCTTGTTGACGGTTAATAGTTGTATCAAAGTTCGTTTAGACTTGCAAGCGGACAAGTCTCCCGTCGTAGTCAAGGGACCCTTCTTACCTGGAGTGGTGAACCCAAGGTATCTAATCCGTGGAACAATGTGCAACGCAAGGATTCAATCTAGTAAAGCAAGGTAAGCTATCTTATGAAGACAAGTTGCATCTAATCTACTAACTCATAAAGAAAATAAATCTAATCTAATCTACTAAAGAGGTAACAAGAGAAAGTAAGAGATAACCAATCTAGAGAATCTAGATCATGCTTATGTTGTAGCTCCAAACAAGATAGATGAAGATAGAAAAGCGAATCTCATTAAAAGCATCTTTAAATCGTGGCCTTCCATCCGACACCGAAAACGCCCGCCTTTCGGAACCCTTGTTCTGTCACAACGTATCACTACTCATGTGGGTAGTCTAGGGCGAGTTCGATAAGAACAAGTTGAAAACACTTGGCCGGTCCGGTATGCACCTCTAGCCACCGCGGCTACAAGAGCACCCTAAGCAATCTAGCTATAGATAGATTGGGGAATAAGCAAAACCAAGAAGAAAACAAAATCATCGAGAAGGCACTTGATCGCTAGAAATCGGATTCACTATAAAAACTTCACCACGAATGATTACAAGAACAAGATCACCACCGGGGCCCTACCTCGATCTTGATCCTCGTTCTGGAGCTCCGACGTGGTCTTCCATGCAAGGTTCCCACGTCGGCTAGGGAGACCCTAGACAACTAGCACGGTCCTCATCTCCGACATGGTGTCCCTCAAGCTTCTCTGCTCCTCGGCGGCGGATGACGAATTGGTTGATGCGTGGCTCTCGGTCAAGGGGCTATAAATAACCCGAGATGCAATTAGGTCAAGGGGGGGGGCGACTAGGCCTCGGAACAGGCTAGGCCGACCGGCCTGGGCCGACCAGCCTGGGCCCTTCTCGGCCTAGTCTGTGGCCTGCTTCGCCCGGTGTTGCTTCCCTCGTCTTCTAGATCCTCTCCCCTTTTGCATGTGGGCCCTTGTCGTCGGTTTCTCTCCGAATTGGACGAAGCTCCTTGTCTTGCAAGATTCAGCACTTTTCTGGCTAGGTCCTCGGAGTTTGTCATCTTCTCGGGCTTGGTCCTTGGGCTCTTGGAGTCATGTTCACTTCATTGCTTGACTTGTACCGGGCTTCAAGGTCTTTTCATGAGGTGCTTAATGAACTTATCCCAGAAGCCTTGCTTTCAACATTAAAACCCTGCGTAAACACTAAACTCCAAAACCGACATGCACAAGTGAACTTGTTATACCACGGGAGTTAATACCAATGGATAAGATACAAAAATCATGCCAACACCAAAGGTAAACTCATGGCTAGGTTGACGTATTTTCACCGTCAACATGGCCTAGACGAGAGCACGCTTGTCACGGTGTGTAGGTCCTATCATGATTAAAGGAGGAAAGCTCACTTGAAGCGTCGTGTCGGTCTCGTGAGCGTCACCCCTTCGTGTTGGCTTTGGTCAATAGGGGCTAAGGATGATGGCGCGTCGGTCACGTTATAAACCAGTGCACGAACCCTAAGTTAGCACGTGAGTACCACGATGAATACGCAATACAACAACAAAATTTGCAGATAAAGAAAATCGCTACTTTTATTTATTACTGTACAACAAGGTACAACAAATCAATACAAGCTTCTTTTTACACGTTACAAGCCATCTCGGGCCATGTCACTCTAATTAGCCGTGAACACTTCAGGGGGGGAGTTCCGAAGCAGGCCTCTTGAAGTCTTCACGGCGTGCATAGATGTGATATGAAGTCATCTCCATTTCGAGACAAAGCTTCGTTTACGAAGGAGTATGAGGCATACACCAGGGGGCTAGTCCTCTCTTAGTACGGCTTCGCAGATTTCGTCGATCAGACGAAGTGCCACCACGTCTATTATGTCCAGCGCCATCTGACGTAGCTCTTCGTCGGAGGGCATGCGTCCCGCACCGAAGACAGGGTCACAGTCAGGTGTGCGAGCACTCACGTCTGCTCGGTCTTTACAACCGCGGTGCCCTTTGAGGAAGCGTCGGGAATTGGATACACATACTCAGGAGGCCCGATAACGCCCTCCTCAACTGGCTCCGGTTTGGGAACCACCCCTTCGTCTACGAAGGGCTCTATCAAGCTACGCTTCATTGCCCGACAGGTGGCGCGCTCCCTAAGAATCTCATCACGGCGCACCGGATCCTTAGAGAATTATGCAAAGAAATGTTTGGGGGACTCATTTCGGACCGGTAGCACTGCGCACGGTACAACAAGAACTCATAATATGACACGCCTGGATGGCGAATGCTAAATTTTGTCCACATGTTCGGTGCAACAAAAAATGAGTTTAGTGATAAGGGTGGGTCGCTCACACCTTCGGTTCCCTGCGCAGGCACCACCGAGGGGACCTGCGCAGAGGCACCCCGTATTAGTTTTTTAGTACAAACACAGTAGCAAGAAATGCTTTAATTTACTGAATTTTATTTCTAGACCTCTGCCTCGGTGGTAGCAGCCGGAGGGGGGCCAGTCTCAACAGCGCCCGCATACTCGATGTGAGCTTCGCGTGTCAGAGAGCTGACGGCAAGGAGCGCGGCCTCAAGCCTGGCTGCATGCGCCACATCGTTAGCGTCACCCCCAGTTGGCCCGCATGTAGCTTCCTTCACTTCCTCAACCGGTGCGCGAATGGCGTCTTCAGCAATTGGAGTGGTGTCTTCGGGGGAAGTGCGTGTCGCGAGAGAAGCACGTTCAACCACCACGGCGTGCTCCGCATCGTTCGCGGGGCTCTCTTCCGCAGAGTCGGTACGCTCCGCCCTGTCATCCTGCGCGGCCTCGGTGCCTTGTTCCGCTCCACCCTCGGCTTCGTGGTTGGCACCATGCCGCATCTCAGCAGCTCCGTCCTCTGTATCAGCAGTGGCCCCACCTTCAGCGATGGTACCCTCGCCGGTGATTTGGGATCCCGGTCATATTGATCCAGTCACCTTCCTCCATGAATGACAGTTGAGGAAGCTCACCACCGGCATCGCGGGACCAATGACACGCCGCGACCCGCACCTGCAAGTGAGGCCCTATCTGCATGACAACAAGAGAACACAGACATACCATCGTAAGTCGAGGGCGGTTGAATGCGTCGATACGGAAATACAAGTCGTTTCGTCGCACCTGAGCGCTTAAGCGAACAGATTCATCGAGGGTAAGGCGGGACCGCGTTCGGCGAAGAAGGTGTTCATGAAGTTCTTGGCAAGGTTCTTGGCAAGCACTGGGAGTTTAGACACGTCCAACTCCGCGTCGCTGGGCCACCCGTAGTCGTCCTTCGTCAATCGCCGGACATCACTCTTGCTGACGGTTTTTTCCGATGAAGGGCGATCCGCGGGAACCAAAGAGCACATGGAGTAAGCTAGTGTGCGGACCCCGACCGCGGCCCCAAGCTCGCCGAAGATCTTGGTGTTCATGGCGACAAGATCAAAGCAGGCGCTTACACATTCGTAAAAGGACCCGATAGTGCACTGGGGGAACGCAGTTGGCAGGGCGTCAAGGTTGCATTGTGCCAACAATTCTAGCACCTTGGAACGCAGCACCTCCGCGCTTTGTATATGTTGAGTTTGGTACCTTTCCAGAACACCTTTTAGACGGCTGGCCTCGTTTTTCGTGTCGGCCAGTTCAGCGTCTTTGTTGCGAAGTTGGACGCTCAAGTCTTCCTTCGCGCTGGCTAGCCTTTCCACGTCGGTGCGAAGTGATTCGAGGGCGGCCTGGGACGTTTTAACTCCGTTCTCTTTCTCCTGTTGAAGTCGCTGGCTTCGATCTTGCTCGGCGTCCAATAATTTTTCAAGATCGGCCACCCGGGTTTGCAGGGATGCGACCGCTGCAGCCGATGAGTCTTTCACTTCTTTGTCCTCTTGCTCAAGCTTTTGGGCAAGGCACCACGACACGACGAAGCTTTTTAGTGTCAAATCGCCACACACGGTTATTAGGTCCGCGGAGCTGAAGTTGTCGAAGTATTCCTCTTCGTGGGGGATAGCGAAGATCGACCCAGCTTCTTCCACGAATTTGCACTCGTGACCACCGCTCATCAATCCCAAGAAGCAGATTTGCTTCCCACCAATCAACTTCGCTTTGGAGGGGATCTGAAGACAGGCAGCGGCAGCTTCAGGCTCCTCCGGCATGACACGATAGTTGCTGCTTTCGGGGTCCTCCTCTTCGGCTTCGGCAACAAAATCATTTTTCTCGGTGCCCGTCACTGATGGAGAGGCAGACTGGCCAATGTGTTCAGATGATGAACTTGATGAGCTGATGGACTCCTAACTAGATTTTCCTTCATCGCAAGGGGCTTCATCACCGAGGGTTGGGGGCTTCGGCCACGAGAAGCTTCGCCAACTAAGGACACGATGCGAACATCGCTCTCTTCATCGCTGGCTTTCTCCTTTGGGCTCAGCAGCACAAGCAGTGGACCGTCAACATCTCCACCACCTCCTCCCGAAGGTGCGGCTGAGCGCAATGGCACGGCGGTGACTATGGTCCCTACGACGCCAGTCTCAACATCAACAACACGGGTTCTCTTGGCGGTCGGGGGTGAGCTTGTCGGACGGGTGCCACGCTTCTTCCGAGCCTTCCCTTCAGCCGCAGCGGTGGCTGCAGCGGCGAGAGCAGTTTTCTTATTGATTTTCTTCGACAACGCGCCTCCGGTGCATGGCGACGTCGCAGTCTCGCTCGCATCCATTTCGGCGGTGGTGAGCGCAGCAGCTTTCTTCTCTACTGCCTTGCGATGCTTAGCGAAGCCGAGGCGTTTTGGCGCGGCGACCTTTAAAAACTCGAACACGCAGTTCGTTCGAGATCCATTCAGTTCTGCCACCGTGTCCTTGTACTCTTTCCGCGACACGGGGCCAAGGATGAAATCACCATGATCCTCCACTTTTCTCTTCTTCAGCTCTGTGAATCAACAAGTAGAAGCGAGCATCAAGTAAAACCAAGGCAACATGCGAAGCTTACATCGATTTGAAGGGTCAGAGAAGGACGCGAAACTGACACGCCATGGTGAAGCCAAAAACCTTCGTCCAGCTCGGGCACAGGATGCCGCCGATGTCGGCAGCCCAGACGTCTTTGGCCACTGCCCACCCATCAAGTAGAGGGCACACAAGAATGCTATGGTACTCTTCCACGACGTCGTGGGTGTTGTATTTACGGGCGAACCAGTGGAGCATCATGATGGATTCGTCCCCTTCGGGGCAAGATGGATTCTTTGTCTACGAATCATGGAGAGGAGGCAGCTCCCTCGAAGACAGTGGATGCGGCTCCCCCGGGGTGAGTGGAGTCACGGTGTGGTATAGCCAGTGTTGTTGCCAATCCGAAGGCCACTTGTTGCGGTATGCGGTCACGGGGCCGACGACACCGGACTTGTATGAGATGTTCAAGCAGCCAAACTGGCAGTCTTTCTCCATGGTGTTGTCCCCCTTCTCTTAGAAGACAGTACGACGTTGATGATGGACCTGGTGCACCGAAGCAAAACCTTCGGCGGAAGGTTTGATCTTCGTAGTTCGGCAAATCCACATATACACCAAAAGGCGCAGGATGGCATTGGGGGTGAGTTGATGCAGATAGATGTCGAAATACTGAAGGATGTCGACAACAACTGGATAAAGAGGGAACCAAAGGCCGGCGAACAGCAGATCCCGAAAGATAACAACTTCATTTTCCTGGGGCTTCGGCACGGTCTCCCTCCCGGGAGCCCACGCTGTCCCGACAATGCGGTTTTTCTGAAGGGAGGCTATGTCGCCCCCGTCTATCAGGCTCCGTCCGAAGGAGTACGTCTTCGGAATCTCCTTCATGACAGTATCGCGCCTTCACTTCGGGGCCATGAATACGAACTATTGCGAACAAAAGGAAAGTAGGTGGGCGAAGGTAGTCTTACAGTGAGACCGCGGGGGGGGGGGGGGGGGGGGGAGGGGTAAGCCTCTTGTCTGAGGATCGCGGCAACAGGCTGGTGTAGCCCAAGGTTCAGGCCCCCTTTTATAGTGCACCGCCACCCGATAATCTCGCGACTAACACACGATTTTACATTTTTACCCCGACACATGAATCTCTTAACGGTCATTTCATTAGGGGTAGTGCGCGTCTTTCTTCCAGGTAAAAATCAGCGTGGGCCATCCGTGGGAGTTCCGAAGCCCATTTTCGCCCTATGAAGAGTAGTTCGTAAGTGCAGCCCATCTAAGGAGCGGGACGGCCCTCACTGACGAGGGGCTACTGTTGGGGAATATCGCCTTTGGAAACGTTCTGTCACGGCCGGCCTGGATCGCCAACTTCGAGCCATGTATACGAAGAGGTTTTGTGTGCTCAATGATGATTTAATGGGAATGCTAATGTTACTTGAAGCATGTGAGTGCAGTTTCGCAGGTGCTGACTTGCCCGTGATTGGTTCGGAGCTGCGGGGCTTCGGCGCCGAAGGTGCGGATCGGTCAGGAACCCCACTTGTAAAGAGCGCTTTGACGCCGGACGGAAACGAGTCATGTGGGATGCCTCGGAGGCCCTCCATGGCTGCAGTGGCATTGTGGGTCGTTTCGGCGCCGAAGGTGCGGCACGTGTGGTGGCCCTGGCCTTGTCAGAGGAGCAGCGTCACACGTAAGCGCACCGGACATGTAAAGGTCGCCGTACGAAGGAGAGACAAAAGGCGCCGCGTGTAAAGGAGGCTCAATCGTGCGAAGACACACTGGAAGCCCGTACGAAGCGAGGAGTTACTGTTATGCCCTTAAAAAGCGTGTAAAGCTGTTTGTCAGGAGCGAAAAAGGTGTAATTGGGTTGTTTGAGCATCCCCAGGGCCTCCTATAAATAGAGGTTCCCTTGTAACTCAACGGACACACATTAATGAGAAGAGAGCTCCGAAGGCGTCGTTTTGATTTTGGAGTTTTCTGGTCTTGGCATTTCGTTTATTCCATAGCGTGATAGACCAGCAGTAGTGGTAGAAGGAGTAATTTAGCTGTAGTTTAGACTAGTCTGTTTAGCGAAGGTAGAAGTTAGCAGTAGAGCATCCCGTTCGCCTCCGAGGGGGCCTTCAGCCGTGTCCCCTTCGAAGGAGGGCGAAGCTTTCAGGCGGCTGTTGTGTCGGCATCAAGCTTCGGGCCTTATTTCCACCAACACCGACCAGCCGCAGTGGCCAGAAGGTGACTGGTTACCAAATCAGAGGGTGGACAGGAAACGACTACCTGCAACATCGGCCGCTGGAGCAGGAGGTCAGTGCGTGGGCGGGGTAGACCCATCACCGAACGGTGGGTAGGCAATTGGAAACAGGATACGAATGGCAAGGGAACAGATTGGGCCGACGATGACCAAGATCCGGCGGGCAGCTGCAACCCCGGAGACGAGGGTTGGCGTGCGAGCGGCAGCGACAACGGAGCGCAAGATTTTGGATGGAACTGAACGTACGGACAGGTGGACGACGTGCCCCCCACGAGGCCACGATCTAAATTGGTTGCACGGGTGGGAGAAAAAAACCAGAAGAAAACTGACAGGTCAGCCAGATGCGGTATG
The DNA here is from genome assembly GCA_947561735.1 of Cenchrus americanus. Taxonomy (NCBI): domain Eukaryota; kingdom Viridiplantae; phylum Streptophyta; class Magnoliopsida; order Poales; family Poaceae; genus Cenchrus; species Cenchrus americanus. The sequence continues at coordinate 124,549,353 of OX387241.1, forward strand.
GTTGAGTGCTACTCAGTATGGTTGCCCGACTAGGGCATGGACGGTGTGGTACCCGGAGCGTGTGAGGTTGGCTCGGGTACTGTTATTGAATACCCAGGGTACTATATAATATAACTTACACATACATATATATACTGTAATAAAAACACCATATTTAACTAAGATAACAACATTGTTTAGCATATAATAAATCAATCTAAAAATGAGTTCGGTAGTTGCTCCATCGCCCATTAGTTACACCATCATAAATAAACATCTTTGTAACTTGTCATTCTTGTTGGTGCCGGCCATCAACATTAAGCCATAAACACTCTCTAATCGTTTTGGTTGTCTGAGTTTCTCTGCAATTCATGAAAACATACATGATTAAACTCATGGAGTAATTAGCAATTATAGAAAGGATGGCTATGCAATTACTTGAGATGATAAAGAACACGCAAGTCTCCCTCATGCTCACAGCATGTTAATCACCATCACAGACTATAGGCCCTCATAAGCCCTGTGCAATCACTGCAACATGTATGTCAAGAGAAATATGCTGATGTTATCTTAACTGGCAAAGGAACAAGGATTGAACCCAATCTGCACTTCCAATGAGGTGATATCACGAATCATAGATTATGTAAAATATATCTAGAACATATCAAAGTGCATATCAAATGTCATGTCAACACAAAATCATGACATCTTACAATATTTCAAAATTCAATTTATGGATCCATGGATAAGTAGTCAAATGAACCAATACTACAGTACTGCATCGTGCTCCACCACAACATATCTAATTGTGAGAAATGGGTACCCCTGGGTCCCCACCGACCAGGCTCACGACAGTCCCCGACAAGTGGGTCCGGCCTACTAGAAGACTCGCCGACCTGTCAGTGGGTCCAACCGACCTAGTTGGCAGCCCACACGACCTCCTGAAGACCTTCCAGAAGATTCCCGGATGACCTCATTCAATACGACCTCAAGACTTGGCGTAAAAGACAAGACCTCGGTGGATTTCGCCCAAAGCAGATCGACGAGATATGGCAAGATGTGTGACATAGACTTATGTCTCCTGGTCGTAACCGACCAGGAGTCTGGGAACCGACCTCGTCCGCTGGCCAATATAAGGTGGACGAGGCGACCCCTTGTACAATCACGCAATCCCCAAGCAATCTACACCGACAACTGGATGTAGGGTTTTACTCTCCGGAGGCCCGAACCAGTATAAAATCGCCTTGTCCTTCTATCTCGTCGTAATTTTCGTGTGCTACACTAGCATAACCATCGCGTTCTTAGCTCCTGATCTCCCTGCCGAACAACTAAACCACAGGGATTAACACCCCCGTGGGCCAGTGGCGGAGCTGGTGGACTTTCACGCCTAGGGCCGCTATCAAACCAAGCTAGGTTGTTAACCTACTACCCACTGGACTGGCGGCTGGCCCATGCTGCAAACCTGCATAGAACCCATATATATTTCACTGAATCAATGACGGTGCTACGTTTAATTCCGCATGTATCATATATGAACCATTTCAATTTTTAAGCATGGACAATCTCTTCAATGTAAGAAATTAGCTATATATGGGCAGTGTCTAACTGTCTAAGGAACAAGGATTGTTTGAAATTCAGTAATCAGGATTCACGAAACATAGAAGGAAGGCTGCTAGCTTCTCGCTCGTTTCAATCCTGCACTTAGCCCGTACAGTGAGAAGCTTCACATAATTGATTCGTACGTGTGACTCAAAAACATTGATTTGTATGTATTCGGCTTAGAATGCTTACATATGTTAGATTTCTAATTTAGTACTAAGTAGAGCAATGTGTGAACTCATTACCCAGCTGCACAGCAGTACTACGAAAACGATTGAAGGGCAAAACAAATTGTAGGTGCACACATTGCTGTGCTTCTGACGCTACAGCTGAAGTGCTCTACTCTTGCTACTCGCCTAGCCGATGCTTGCAGCTCACCTTGGCCGCATGCGCAGGAGCACCTGACAGCCGCGCCGCCGTCGCTCGTCGCAATTTGCTGGATTGGAGAGATTAGGAGGGTGCGCACCTGCGCGCCGGTAGTTGTATTACTAGCCTGCTAGGTGAGGGGCAGTCGAGATGAAGGGGAGGGGCTAGAAAACGCGAGGGGACGACAGGCAACATGCTTCATGATTTTGATGCGCAGCGCAGCACGCAGATCTGAGGCCGTCACTCCGGCAGGCGGCACCGGTCGTCGGCGAGCCTTGAGTCCTCCCTGCGAGGCGAGGCGAGGGGAGGGAAATTTTGGGCCACAACTTCATCGGCTGCGCGCTGCTGGGCTGACCAGTGACCAAACATCTAGAAGCTAGACCATAAACTGATTGATTAGGCCCTAAAAATTCATGTGGTTATAAGGGAGGATTTGGGCCACGCCTAGGGCCATAGCCCTAGTGGCCCTAGGCCCAAATCCGCCCCTGCCGTGGGCTGTCCAGATCTCAGCATCTGACAGTTGGCGCGCTAGGTAGGGGTGATCACGAGCTCTTCGTGTAGCGTGATGGCAACTCACTCTGGCAACCTCTTCGGTGACAACACGAAGGATATCTCCGCAGCGACCTGCTCGCCGTCACCCTCCGATCTAATCGCGAGCGGCATTCGCGAGATCCGATGCGGCCGGGAAGAATACATCTGAAAAAAATCAGGCCCTGGACGACGCATGATCACTTCGTGTCCACTGTAACTTCAATCCGCTCAGATAGGAGAAATCCAACTCCAGGGCGACGTGTGCGAATCAAGGTCGGCGACGGCCTGGACCTATCAGCTTACGAGTCCACCACGTACACTGCTCAAGGCCAAACCAAGTACAAGCTCACACGTAAATAGGGAATATTTTTATTCTACTTTTCTTTCTTTAACTAGTATATCGGATTTCCTTTGTTTTGACCGGCATGGTTTATTCTAATATGTTATTCTTCGGCTTCCCTGATGCACATGCACGCATGCATGATCCGGCGGTCCGGCCATGCACCACCAACTTGCCGAGCACCAAGTCGCCAGCGGCGGATGGCCTGATGATGTTGGAGTCCATGCACGTCTGCCGTGCTCGACGACCACGGCCTGACCGCAACCACAACGATCTTTCGACCTCGGCTCCACACCCAAGCTAAGTGTTATTTTTAATTAAATATTTTACAACTTCAATTTCTTTCATAGACTTGATCTACATGCTTTTGTCTGCTCTTCCGATCCCTCCCCCTTGACATGCTCGGGGGCTTGACCCTGCCAACATGTAAGTCGCTAGACCTGAGGGACCCAATTTTTTGTCTTGTGCTATGTTCCCCTTCCCTAGACATGCTCGGGGGCTTGACCTTGCCAATCTAAGGGTCGCCAGACCTGTGAAGTCCTACTTCTCTTATGCGTGTTCTTCCTTTAACTGCTTGACTCTCGTTATGAGTATTTGATGATGTTATGTGGTTACAAAACCTGGGTCCTAGGCCTCTCCCCGTACGCCGGCTACATCTAAGCATCCCTGCTGAGCATTGTAGAGGGGTGAAACACTTTCCAGCTTCAAAGCTTTCGAGTCTGCATAATGCGTGTTTGGCATGATAAGTGGAATGCCCCTTTTCAAACAAAACATAGCACAAGAATGTTAAGCTCCGGCTAGCATTACTCAACATTTGCTTGTTTAGCTTAGGCTAAGTTTCCATCATATTAATATTCGACAGATTGATACACTGACCTGGTGTTTATTTTATTTTACAGGACCAGCTCTTTGCTTCGGCGTCACCGGCATCAGGTCGCTAGACCTCAGTGGCGTCTCTGTCGTCATCGGCATAAGCTCGCTAGACACTATACCACAACCCCACTTTAACGACGGAGGTTCATCGTTATAAGTATGAAATTACCGTCACTCGGTCCATCGTTATAACTCTGCGTCGCATGAACCGTCGCTATTTCACATTGTAACATCTGCGCATCCGTCGGTATAAAATTTTACAATTCTCGTCAGATCATCCGTCGTTATATCTCAGTTGTTTAGTTGGACCATCCGTCGGTATATGAAGCAGGCCGTTTTCGCGCGCTCTAGTAGGCCTTTTCGCGCTCAACTGGCCCAATTATGCGCACTGATGGTCCACCGGTCAGAGGCAAAACAACCCTAGGTCCCAATCGCGCCGCCGCCCCTGCCTTACTCCATCGCGGTGCTCCCCACCACGTCACCACCGCGCGCGCCTCCCCAAAATCACCGCGCCTAGCACCGCCCCTTCCCCCCCTCCCCAAAATCGCCGCGCCTACCACCACGCGCGCGCCTCCCCAAATCCGCGTCGGGCAGGACGCGCGCCTACCACTGCGCCTTCTCCCCCTCCCCAAAAATCGCCCACCGTGCCTGCTCCCCCTCGAAATAGAAGCGCACTACACCTTCTCCCCCTCCAAACGCCGGCAAAGCGAGGTCCTACTGCCACCGCCCTTGCGAAGTCCTCCTCCAAACACACTGCACCTCGCCCCCTTGCTGAAGACCTAGTGCCACCGCCGGCGCTCCCTGTTGGCCGCCGTGAGGAGCACAAGACCTAGCCAGCCGCCTTCCCTGTTGCTACCAATGCAAGGATTCGAAGTCCAGGGTTGATTTCTCCGGCTTGGATTTCCTTCTCCATCTGGATAAGTAACCCTACTGATTTACCCTATTACCAAATCGATGCTATGCATTCAGTTGCAATGTACCCTGCTCTTTGTAAGAAGGTCTCATGTAGTCATGTTTTGACTTCCTAGATGTGTTCAATATTTATGTATGTGATTACTTTCTAGGGAAATCTCTGATCTGCTACTACGTTCATATATTATCTCATCTGATTGCAGTTTTGAAAGAAGATTCAGCACTTACAAAGTTGAGAGAAATACTATGTCTTTGTGTGACAGATGGTACTATATGTGGTCATTATTTTCTGAAGACTAGAATGTACTGCCAAATAAAATTAAATGATACCTTTCCATGTTATATCCCTATAGCTGAGTAGGATGCATCTAAATGTTAAATGATGCCTTTTCATTTTCTATCCCTATTGCTAAGTAGGATGCATCTAAATGTGAAGTGCCTTCATTCATGTAGTAAGCGATGGTACGTTTAATCTTTGTGTTGTTGAGTGTTGAGATATTTTAGACCCTATAATGATATGGCTTGTAGATATAATCATTCATCTTATATAGTAAATGTTGGGTTACTTCATATTAATAATCATAAATTTTATGTTATTTATATCTGAGCATAGGTAATAGTACAGGCAAATATGAATGCATTTGTATATATACTTAATTCACCTAATGCATATGCTCACTATAGGTAGCTATTCAATCTGGCACTGTGGAAGCCATTGTACCTTTGCACGTGTGCACCTTGGAGCCATTTGAAGAATATTGGTAGCAACTGACCTTCTGTATTGGTATGTACTCCTCTCCCTATTCAGCAGTAATTTATTTAATTTTGAGTAAATGTGTGTATGTGTGGACATTGACATGTGAATTGCCAAAGTATGCAACTTTTTGTTTGTTATTTTTGAAATAAGCTCGTTGGTCACCTATCAAGGTTGATGGATAAAACGTGGATCGATTGTGATGCTAGGTACATAACACTTAATTTACAAATTCTAAAAGTGCTATTTGTGTTAAAATGGAATTTAACCTAAAACTTGCATGTAGGCACAGCAAGGTATATTTGCAAGGGGTAAACAGTTTCTTAGCTTTTGCATTTAGGAATTCAGCAGTAGGCAGCAAGATATAATGTCCTTGTACAAAGTGTGTTAACTCATTTTGGAAAGAAGCAAGTGAAGTACGTGAGCACTTGATATGCGATGGGTTTCTAAAAGGCTACAAAATATGGAACTTACATGGAGAAGCTAGCTCTTCTGTCAATTATGGGAATTATGATGGTGGAGAGGTTGTGGAGGAGTCTGACGAGGAAGATGACATATCTGATTTGCTTAGAGACTTAGCTGCTGGTTTAGATGATAGAGGAGATTTCGATGACAACACTTCTGTTCTAGAACCTTGTGCTGAGCTAGTTGCCATTGAAAAGTTAGTAGCTGAAAATAGCAAGGAGTTGTACCCTAACTGCAAGAAATATACACAGATGCGTTTCCTAGTTAGATTACTCCACATCAAACTCCTTGGAGGATGGACGGATAGATCTTTTAACCTGCTACTAGATCTACTTAATGATGCACTCCCTGAGGGTTCAAGATTATCTAGAAACTTTTATGAAGCTAAGAAATTGGTGAAATCTATAGGAATTGGCTACACTAGTATTCATGCTTGTGATAATGATTGCATCCTCTATTACGGGGACAATGCAAAATTGGATTCCTGTCCAAAATGTAAAGTTTCACGATGGAAATCAATAAGAAGTTTAGATGGAAAGCATGTATATAAGGTCCCTATTAAGGTCCTCCGTTATTTTCCAATCAAGAAAAGGCTGCAAAGGTTATTTTTGTCCTCTAAAATAGCGAGTTTAACTAGGTGGCATGATGAAGGTCGAAAAAAGGATGATCTGTTAAGGCATCCTGCTGATTCACCTCTATGGAAGGAATTTGACAAAATGCATCCAAAAATTTCTGGAGATACTCGGAATATTCTTCTAGCATTCGCCACTGATGGTTTTAATCCATTTAGGACCATGAATGTTAGCTATAGTGTTTGGCCTGGTATTTGTATTCCCTACAACTTTCCACCTTCAATGTGCATGAAGCAATCAAATTTCATCCTTTCTTTGTTGATTCCTGGTCGGAATGGTCCTGGTAGTGATATGGATGTCTATTTGGAGCCACTGATTAATGATCTGTTAGATATGTATGACAAAGGAGTTAGAACCTATGATGCTTCAAAGAGTGAATGGTTCGATTTGCGGGCTGCTGTATTGTGGACTATTACCGATTTCCCCGGTCTAGGCTATGTGTCTGGATCTGTCACATCTGGTGGAGCAGCTTGTCCTGATTGCCACTCCGAAACATCTTCCTTTACACTTGGTAATGGCAGCAAGACCTGTTATATGGACCATCGTAGATTCTTGAATGAAAACCACCCATTTAGGTTTGATGCTGACAAATTTGGTGGTAAAACTGAGTTTAGGCCAGCACCTATTCCACTTACTGGAGAGCAAATTTTGGATTGCACTAAAGATCTTAATACAGTTTTTGGTAAGGATCCATCTGGAAAGAAACCAGCAAGGAAGAGACGCAAGGAAGGAGAGCCATTAGTCACTTTCAAAAGGAGATCTATGTGGTTCAAACTTCCATACTGGAAAGATTTAATGTTAAGGCATAATTTTGACTTCATGCACATAGGAAAAAATGTGAGTGAAAGCTTCTTAAATACATTCCTAGGCACTGTTAGTAAATCTAAGGATAATCTGAATTCTAGATTGGACATTCAATCTCTAGGGATTAGGAGTGACCTTCATCCAGTTGAAGTTGATGACCAACTTTATTTACCACCTGCACCATACACAATGAGTCCTGATGAGAGGAAGCTATTTTGTCAAATACTTAAAGGGGTAAAGTTTCCTGATGGCTATGCATCTGACATACGACATAATGTAAATGTTAATGAGAGAAAGATATCTGTCCTGAAGAGCCATGAGAGCCACATTATTCTACAACATTTGCTGCCACTTGCCTGTGAGGAAAATATTGCTCGAAATGGTTGCGAAATTGTGATTCGTGTAAGCAACTTTTTCAAGAAACTTAGCTCGCTGTCATTCGAATAAGTGATATGGAAAGTCTAGAGGCAGATATAGCTGAAACCTTGAGCCTTCTTGAGACTATATTCCTTCCATCTTTTTTTGATAGTATGGTACACTTGATGGTACACCTTCCTGCACAAGCAAGAATAGCTGGTCCAGTCCATTTTCGCAGCATGTGGCCCGTAGAGAGGTAATTTTGTACAGCCAGCAACTCCTATACGCACTGTTTTCAAGACATTACAAATGTGCCTATTATCTGTGTGTAGGTTTTTGATGAGAGTGAAGGGTTCTGTCCATACCAAAAATCACCCAGAGGGATCAATTATGGAGTGCTCTATGTTTACTGAGTGTCTTACTGTTTGCGCTCGCTATTTACATAATGGGACTCATTTGAGCCGTCAAGTTACATATGATGAAGATTGTAGTAGAACTCCTTTCTTCCGTAGTATTGGTCGAGGATTGGCTGGAAAGTCCATAGTTAATTTAGACCACAAGACATGGTTACAAGCACATAGATATGTTTTATTCAACTATGCCAATATAGAACCTTACTTGAGGTAAGTTAGCAAAATCTCAATTCATCACATGATTATTTTTCATTGTTGTCAAAAATGATTAAATTACCTTTGCAGCAAGCATGCTCAGTATCTATCCTCCATTGGTTTTCGAAATAAACGAGACATCGATCGCATTCAACATGAATCCTTTCATGAGTGGTTTAGGCTGCATGTGGAAGAAATGTGTGAGACGTCACCAGAAGAAATTAAAATTTTAGCCAAGGCACCAATGACGATTGCATATAAGTATAGTAGCTACAACATAAATGGATTCAATTTCCACACACAGTCATATGATCAAGGTAGATCTATTCAGAATAGCAGTGTTGCTGTAGTTGCAGAGTCTGCAAGTACTGATAGCGGCAATAATGACAACATTATTATCAGGAAAAAGACTTATTATGGTATTATAAAGGAAATTCTTGAACTGGACTATCACCACAAAGGAAATGTGGTACTTTTCAAGTGTGATTGGGTTGACAATCGTGTGCCGGACAAGTGGGTAAAAATTGATCAATTTGGTATCACAAGTGTCAACTTTAAGCATTTGTTCAACACAGGTGAAAAATTATCTGATGAGCCCTTCATTCTAGCATCACAGGCAGTGCAAGTATACTATGTTCCTGATCCAGTTGACACCGAATGGGCTGCTGTTGTTCAGTCCAAACCAAGAGATGTGTACGACTTTGATAATTTAGAGAATGAGCACATTGATAATGATAGTGGACTAATTATACCATTGCCTGATCTAAATCGAAATGTGACTGTGGATATTATTAATGGAATTGTTCCTTCTGTTAGAACAGACATAGATGGTATAATTGTTGAGAAAAAAAACCTAAAAAAGGGCGTAGAAAGTAAGTATTTTCTGGCTGCTATATATTTGTTGGCATAATTTATGGCTGCTATATATTTCTTATTGTATAATTTATGGCTTCTATTATTTATTTGTATACTTCTGGCTGCTATTGTTACTTGGCATAAGTTCTGGCTGCTATTATTTGTTGTGTTTCCTTTCAAACTCATAAAGGTTGAGTGGGCAGTTGTAGTTCAGTCTAAACATTACTTACTTGGAAAGATGCTAATTTCTTTAGTTTGTTTCAGGAAACTAAATGGCAAGAGAAAGAGGAAACAATGAGGATGGTGAAGCTTATGAGCAGCAACGGCTAGCACAGATTGAAATTAATAAGAGAAAGTTGGCTGCTCTTCAACTCCCTTCTATGAGTAGTGTGGAACAACAAGGTCAAAAGAAGAAAAGATCAAAGGTTTGTGCAAACATTGTTTTGCTGCAAGTCTCTTGTTTCATAGAAACTATTCACACCATGTTTCTTTGTTGTAGATAGCTCATAAAACAAGTGCTGCTGCAACTGAAGCTCATAATCTACGCCCAAGGCCACAAAGAAATTGTGTCGGGAAGAACACAAATGAGGAGATTGGTGAAGATTTCCAGTGTGAAACCTCTGGAGATTTCTTATGTGACAACAATGGTATGGTCATTGTACATTTACTTTTTCATGTTTCAGTACTCTTCTTGTTTGTTGATTAATATCTTAAACTTTAAGTACTCTTCTTCTCATGTTTATGGATCACTTGTAACAGATTTTAGTGGTGGTCCACAAAAGAAGAGGAAAGGGAGGGGTATCACAAAATTGCCTGACATATTTTCAAGGACACCTGACATGCCAAAAATCAAAATATTAGTGAATGAATATGGTCAGCCTGTTGGAGAGAATGTTAAGCGGTTGACAAGAGCTATTGGGTGTACTGTGAGAAGGAAATTAAGAGTTGGATATTCTTACCCACATGTTACTCTTCCTGTATATAGCATGTGGTACTTTGCAAATTTCTGCATCGATCTATCTGCAACTGCAATGCAAGCAGCCTTGCACAGTTGCATTTTGTCACCTGTGCATATACCAGTGCCTGAAATAAGAATCCTGAAACCTTTTTTGTGTGCGACTAAAGACAAATTAAAATACCTCTACCATGACACCTTTTTTTGTGCACAACTGAAGCCAAATTAAGATACTGATATGTATCATAATGCTGCACGTTAATGCTGAACTGCTAATCGATTCATGCATGTTGTGCGCCTCCATGCCTGATCGATCCAAAAGGGGCTGACACCATTTCCAAAAAAAAAATTCCTTGCACAGCTAGCAAAAAAATTCTATGTTGCTGTAAATTAAATACACCTTGCATATACCACTGTTGCTTGTCTAAGTTCTATTTGGTTTCTTCTCCATGACAAATCAGGAAATCTATGATGTAAGTGAGGATGCCTTCAATTGGTTCCTGACAACTTGTGGTTTGAAATGGAAGGAATTCAAGTCAACTTTGAAGAAGAAGTATTTTGATAAAACAATTTCAGATACACAACTGAAGGAAATGTATGCTGATAGAGTTACTGATGCAGATTGGGTGTTCCTATCAAACTATTGGAAGTCTTCTAGTTCAGAAGTAAGCAACATCTACTATGAATCTAATTAAATCAGATTACTTGTTCTTCAATATCAATGTAGAATGTAACAATCTCTATAACAGAGGCGCACGTTATCAGCAAAACATAATCGTTCGAAGTTGGGGATAAACCATTCGTCAGGCAGTAAGAGCTTTGCCTGTTGTAGGCATGAATTGGTATAGAAGATAATATATGTCATTATTTTGTATAGAATTGTGTTCCATTTCACTACTGAAAATTAAACACTTGTAGGGTAAGATGCTAGGGCGTCCTCCTCGAAGAGATGAAGTCTTTATTAAAACACACACAAGGAAGAATGGAGTTCCGTTAAGGCAAGCAACACCAATTATTGTAAGTTTTCCAATGTAAAAGATTGCAGATTCTAGTGTTACTTTTATGTGCATCACCATTCATATCCCATTTGTTTAGGAAAAACTTGAAGCAATTGTTGTAGAACATCCAGAGTTGACTGAAAGAACAATTCAAGAAGGTGATGCACTGGCTGCTGTCTGTGGACAAAAGGAGCCAAGAGGACGTGTTCGTGGTTTGGGTGTAGGACCAACTCCTCAAGATATTGGTACCCCTGGACTGAAGTGCTTCAGACCCACAAGGCTTCAGATGGAAATTTTGGCTCGTAAAAGGGCTGAACGTGAGGTAGCAGCTCTACAACAACGCTTAGCAGAACGGGAGGAAAGGATGGAGATGAGAGGGAAAATGTGGAAATACTCTCACATAATGGTTCTAATTCACGACACCATGTGGTAATATACTTCATCCTAATATAATTGCTTGCCAAATGACCTCATAGCCACCTCCTAGCATCTATTTCCATTGGGGCTCATTCCTGTACTTTTTTTTGTAGAGCCCAAGGTCAGAAGAAGAAGTTGATGAAGATGAAGCTTCTGATCCGGATGGTGAGGATGAGCGCTTACTTATGGATAGGTTTGTTGTAGACCCAGTGGTAGTGGAGCACAATCAAGAAAGCCCCAACAGTGCAATCCCAGCACTGCAATCTCGTCCTTGCAGACCTGCACCAGCCCCATTATCTATACCAAGGAATGACACCACTTGCTCTCCACATGATGAACTTGTAATCATCTCATCCAGCCTACAATGTTTTCTATTCAAATATTACTAGATACATGGGTTTAACTCTCATGAATGTGTCATTTGCTGCAGGTCGGAAAAGATGTGATATTATATGCCGTGTTGAGACCAGAGCAGGCTGTGGCTAAGGGGACTATTATTTCAACTAATCCATGCAGCATTCTTGCAGGTGAGCCACATGGAAAACAGTATTGTGAAGTTGTTGTGAATGTTGTGCTGAAAAGGGATACAATTTTGCCTCGACCCTATGCTGAGGTGGAAACGATGGCTGATGCTCATAAGATGCCAATTGCATGGCCATATCAGAGGGTAATAAACACATCTTTGGTTCCTTTTTTCATGGTTCATGATAGTTAGAGAATGACCACAGTTTCTAATTATTTATTTTTTTGACAGTTGAAGGTTACCAAGGCATCACAATCTTCCCAGGGTATGTTTCTAAATTTTACTTTGAGCACATGAAACTATTGAAATGCACTATTTAACAAAACAGTTTACATAGTTATCAAAACTCCAATTTCCTTTGGTCCTGTGATGAATTTTGTAATGTATAATGGGGCTTCACTATATTCAATCCAGAGTCCAGAGCTTTTGCAATAACCAGCTCCAGTAATAGTGTACAACATGCATAGATGAGGATTTTGCTGCTGGTGTTTTTGCATGTCTTTATGCGGTGCGACTTTTCGAGACTGTAGAAGCCTTATGAACTGCACATATATTTCTCCTGTTTTATGGCTCATTTGTTCACAAATCTTTATTCTGTACAACTATTTTGAGATCTATCAACCGTGCTCCATACATGGAGTTGCTGCTGCTATAATGTTGTATTTACAACAAAACAGTGCTCCAATTGATAGTTCTGTATGATTGATCACAACTATAATGCTGCTAAAATTCTAAATGCATTTTTTTAACAATTTACACTTTTCACTTTGTTCAGGTGGGAGGTCCCAAAGGTAGCATGATGCTTGATTGTGTCTGCAGCATGAGGACCAAGCATGAGGACCAGTGCTTGTCGATGCTATTTTGTTTTGGACAGATTTGAGATCTTTTGTATATGTCATGTGAATTTGTGTAGCCACATCTCATGTGTGTGTTGTGACAAGCCTAACTTATGGCTGCGTAGCTAGAGACGGATTTTGTTTATACATGGCTACCTCCTCTATTTTGTATGTGGCTGACAGCCAAACATAGGAAGTTATGAATTATTATCACTAAATTCAGTCACTAGATTATATATGTTCACTTGTGTGTGTTTGATACCCATCGGTTCAATTAAAATTTATGTGTTGTGTTCAGCTTGACAAGTACTGTTTGAAATATTGGGGTTAATATATATATATATATATATATGATTTTATTATTTAATTTTGATTTAATCGGTATACAAAACTATGGTCGTCGAACCATTCGTCGGTATAAACTGTAACTAACGGTCCGTCGTTATATATGGGTCCGTCGGTATATCTTTCCTACCATCGAACAGTTCGTCGCTATAGATTTATCCGTCGGTATAACTTTATAGCGACGCCAGTTATTGCGACTGGTGTGGTCCGTCGGTATAATGATATACCGACGGATGGTGCGTCGGTATTGAGACTTATACTGACCACAATGTAGTCGTTAAAAGCAGGCTGTGGCATAGTGAGACCTCTCTGCAGCTCTGGTGTCATCTTCGGTGGACCTCTCGGTGTTTCCATCATCATCCTCGTCAGGTCACCAGAGACCTTCCTTCGGTTTCGTCTTCGTCCTCGTCAAGTCGCCAGCGACCTTCCTCCAGCTGCATCGTCATCTTCATCAGGTCGATAGATCTTCCTCCGGCTTCCGTCGTCATCCTCGTCAGGTCGCTAGACCTTCCTCCGGCTCTGTTGTCGTCCTCGTCAGGTTGCTGTTGACGGTGTATTTTGGTGCACCTAGCATGTTCATTACACTTTGGTTTGGATTTGATTATGGAACTAACCCGCCACTAGGCACACTAATCATATAACAAGTTCATCTTTGTGCATGCATTTGGAAGTGTTGTGTTTATGTAGGAAAACATGGGCATAAAGGACGGATTCGCAACAAGTTCAAAGGAGCATTCATGGAGTCTTGTTCGTGTTCATCAGCTTGCTGAAATCACTTCCAATGGTGGCAAGGACCGAAGTGCTACGAGGAACACCCCTGAGGATTGAAGCGTAAAAGATCAAACTTCATGCAAAGAGAGCCTCCATCTTGGACACGAGGATAACAACATCAAAATCATGCAAGTGGAGGGGGCAAAGTACATAAGTGCACGAGGACGCACGGAGCAAAAGGGGCGACCGAACTGGGCCGAATTGGGCCTGGGCCGGCCGGCCCGCGCCGGCCGACCCGGCCCACTTCCGCACCGGTTCGGTCCCATTTTCCTTGCCCTCGAAGGATCTTCAACCCTAAAACCCCCGAGGCGCCGCCAACACCGAGGAGAGGAGTCATTCGCACCGAAGGCCATCCACAAGCTAGAAAGAGAGCGGGGAGGATCTCCGGCGGGAGATCAACCACCTCGAAGGAAGCACCCTCTCGTGGAGAAGAAGGAAGACACGGCGGAAGGGAAACCATGATCAACGGTGCCATGATCGGCACCTTGATGGGGTAATCTTCTCATTTGTCCATGGGTTGTAATCGATCTTGAGATGTAATCGCACTTTGTCGGATTATCTATCTATCATCTTCTCGTTGAATATACTTTCATGCTTAAGGTTCTCTACCATACCGTAAAGGAAGTAAGGCCTCAATGCTTCCTTGGATCCATTCAATACGCCGTGTCCATCAAAGGTCTAGTCATGAATACCTTCGCGTAGTGACAGTACGAGAGGAGGGAAAGGGCGAAACCGTGGTCACAACCCCGATAGATTAGATTGGTTTTTCATGTCTTTAAGCGATTGCATGCTCTAGTATCGTAGACCCGTGGGCGAGTGTCTTCTACCTTGATCGTTTATCATTCTCTCTAGTGTAGTTTAGTGTTTTCTAGTATAATAGTAGTTAGGGTTTTAGTAGCTAGTGTGTCGTTGTTGATCGAACGCTTGTAATCCCCTTTGCTCGCGGATTGACAAGAACCTTGGGAATCCCGTGGTGAAAAAGGTGTGGGGTCCGTACGCTTGCGGATCGTAGAGGGATACGTCTTTTATCCGTCAACAAGCCCCTTTTTCCGGCGCCGTTGCCGGGGAGCAAGTTAGTTTACATCGTTTGATTTGCATCTAACTTAGTTTTATATTTTAGTTTATCTTTTATTTGCTATATCTAACATATATTATCTAGAAAAACACTTGTTTTGTTTTTGTTTTTGTTTTTATCTTATTGTCTAGATGGAGTTCGTTAATCAACCCGTGGAAGAACCGGAGAAATCATTAAGGGATTACGCTAGCCCTCTATGTGAAGACATAAAAGTACAAGAGTCGGATTCGAAGCTCGAAGCGACCAAGTATGAAATTAAATCCAAGATCATCAAGATGGTGGCGGCGAACCCATTTGAAGGGATGGTTACGGAGAACCCATATAGACACATAAGGGATTTCACGACAATATGCAACACGGTGCGTCAAGAAGGAGTTCCCGTTGAATGGTTCAAATGGAATCTCTTTCCCTACTCACTTGCCGGCAAAGCAAAGACATGGTATTCGGTTGCGTCCTTTGAAGTCGAAGGCAATTGGAACAAGTTGACAAAGAAGTTTTGCGAGAAGTTCTTTCCAATTAGCAAGGTTCAACATCTAAGGAGGCAAGTGATCACTTTCATGCAAGGAGAAGAGGAAGGGATAGACCAAGCCTGGGATAGGTTTAATGAATTAATCGAACAAGGACCAAAGCTCGGCTTCACCGGTGACGTACTCTTGCATACATTTTTCTTTTCCCTAACCCCTAGTTGCATGCGACACGTCGAAATGTGTGCAGGTGGGGATCTCATGGAGAAAACACTCACGGAAGCCGCCCAACTTCTACAAAAAGTTAGTAAAGCGGCTGCCATGCGAAGAGATTGGGAAACAAGACTTGCGGAAGAGCCGGAATTCAATTCAAGGAAGAAGAAGCTTGCTGATTTTTCTAAAGAGGCAACCCCGGAAGTCACAAAAGAGGAGCCAATCATGGAAAAGCTTGAACAAGAACACATCAAGTCAAGAACTACACCAAGAGTCGACTTCGCCACGCCAAATGAGACGAACAAGAGAAGCATGTCAAGCGCGAAGCCACTAAGGGAGTTCGAACCAATGGATTGGGTTCCTATTGATTACGGAGAAGTATTCGACAAGAGAAGACCGTTCCCTAATCAAAAGGGAATGGCAAGAGCATTGGAAGTGGATTTCCCACCGGAGAAGAAAGCTGAAAATTCATACGACCTCGAAACCACCGGTGAGATTTTTTGAAAAGCTCTTTGGGGATGACGTGGTGGATCCGTAACATATTGCCGAGGTGAAGAGAATCATGGGGATCAAGCCCGAAGCATCACCATACGCTCGCCTTGCTGAAATTTACTCGATAGGATCCGAAGAAGAAGAGAAGATGACGCCGCACTTGAGTTGCGAGATCAACGGAGTTCAATGCAAAGCTTTATGCGACATCGGAGCCCAAGTAAGTGTTCTATCTTCTAAAATTTACGATAAAGTTTAATACCGTAACCTAGACTTAGCTCCAACATCAACGCAATTAATTATGGGAGATGGTAGAACTATCAAACCCCTAGGTATTGCTTGCAACATGAAAGTAAAAATCTCTAGAAACTATATACCAACCGATTTCTTTGTTATTGATGCTTACCATAGTAATTCTGATCATATAATCTTAGGTAGGCCTTTTCTTAAGTCGGTTGATGCCGTGTTAGATGCCAGAGAAGGCAAAGTAACAATGAACCTTAATGGAACAAAGTACACATATAACTTTCTTCGTGCTTCTAAACACCTTACACCTTTTCCTCCCGAAGATGAAGAAGTAGAAGAGATAGATAGTCTTTGTTTTGTTGAAACCCTTAGAGACCCGCTGCAAAGAGCGATGGAAAATCAAATTAGTAGTCAACAAGATGAAGAACTAGAGGAAGCAACGAAAGGCTTAGAGCCGCATGATGGTAGTGTGGAGGAAGAGAAGTTCGAAGACATAGGAGAAATCAAACCCGAGGAGCCACAAGTGCCCGAGGTAGACCTTAAACCTTTGCCCAAGGGATTAAAATATGAATTTTTGGGCCCCGGACAAAACTTATCCAATCATTGTGAGCGACGAGTTGAGTCCCGAAGAAAATGAAGCGTTGCTGATTTTATTAAAAAAACATAGGAAGGTGATTGGATATTCAATTAATGATCTCAAAGGTATTAGCCCACCTTTTGCACTCATCGTATACCAATGGAAGACCAATGTAAGCCCGTAGTGGACCATCAAAGGAGGCTAACCCATGCCATGCGAGAGGTAGTAAAGAAAGAGGTTATCAAGTTACTTGATGCCGGAATCATCTACCCGGTTCCGCATAGCGAATGGGTGAGCCCGTACATTGTGTACCGAAGAAAGGAGGTTTGACCGTGGTGAAGAATGAGAAGAACGAGTTGATACCGCAAAGAACCGTGACCGGGTGGCGGATGTGTATCGATTATCGTAAGCTTAACAAAGCGACGAAGAAAGATCACTTCCCCCTACCGTTCATAGACGAGATGCTCGAGAGGTTAGCAAACCACGCTTATTTTTGCTTTCTCGATGGATACTCGGGGTTCATGCAAATTCCTATTCACCCGAAGATCAACATAAGACAACGTTTACGTGCCCTTACGGAATGTTTGCATATAGGAGGATGCCCTTCGGCCTATGCAACGCTCCGCCTCTTTTCAACGTTGCATGATGGCCGTGTTTTCGGAATTCATCGAAGAAATTGTTGAAGTGTTTATGGATGATTTTTCCGTTTACGGCAAGACGTTCATGGATTGCTTAGCAAACTTAGAAAAGGTCCTTACAAGGTGTGCGGAGGTAGATTTGGTTTTAAATTGGGAAAAGTGCCACTTCATGGTTAAGCAAGGCATAGTGCTCGGACATGTTATATCCGAGAGAGGAATTGAAGTGGACAAGGCTAAGGTAGAGACGGTTGAGCAACTCCCACCTCCTACGGATGTCAAGTCCTTAAGGAGCTTTCTAGGCCATGCCGGATTCTATAGAAGATTTATAAAGGACTTCTCGAAGATCACTAAGCCTTTAACGCACCTTCTTCAAAAGGATGTGGCTTTCGACTTTGATGAGAAGTGTCTAGTGGCATTCCGGACCTTGAAAAATGCGTTGGTGAGTGCTCCCATCATCCAACCTCCGGATTGGAGCCAACCTTTCGAGATCATGTGTGACGCAAGTGACTACGCCGTAGGCGCGGTCTTGGGTCAAAGAAAGGAAGGCCGAGTTCACGCCGTTTACTACGCTAGCAAAACTCTTAGTGGGGCACAATTAAATTACGTCACTACGGAAAAAGAGTTGCTAGCGGTGGTATTCGCTTTCGAAAAATTCAGATCTTACATCGTGAACTCGAAAGTCATTGTTTACACCGATCACGCAGCCATCAAGTATCTCTTGGCTAAGAAGGAAGCTAAACCACGTTTGATTCGTTGGATCCTTCTTCTCCAAGAGTTTGATGTGGAAATTCGTGATAAAAAGGGGGTGGAGAATGTTGTGGCCGATCATTTGTCTAGGATGAATCGTGGACAAGATGATAAAGAGCCCATAGAAGATAAGATGAGAGATGACCACCTCTATAGAGTGCTCGATAAAGATACTTGGATGATCGACATCATTCGAGCAATTCGAAAGATGCCCCTCGATCATCTAGATAAAAACACTCAAAGGAAGATAACCTCCGAAAGTAAGAAATATTTTTGGGATGCACCATACCTCTTCAAGCTTGGCAATGATGGAGTGATGAGAAGATGTGTGCCAAGAGAAGAGAGGGTTGAGATTCTAAGGAAGTGCCACTCGGCAGAGTACGGTGGACACTATAGCCATTTTCGAACCGAAGCAAAAGTATGGTCGAGCGGATTCTATTGGCCGGAGATGCATGAAGATACTAAAAGATATGTTGCGTCATGCCCCGAATGCCAAAGAACCGGAAACATCTCTCAAAGAAATTCTATGCCTTTGAAATACAACTTACAAATCGACATATTCGATGTATGGGGCATAGACTTCATGGGGCCTTTTAAAAACTCATTTGGATTCGAGTATATCCTTGTTATGGTTGATTATGTATCCAAGTGGGTAGAGGCTATACCATGTCGTAAAGCTTCCATGGAGGAGTCCATCACTATGATCAAGAACGTGATTTTTCCCCGTTTCGGTACACCGAGAATCTTTATAAGTGATGCAGGAACTCATTTCACCGGGAAGAACTTCAAAACGTGCTTGTCCAAGTTGGGAATTGAGCATAGGGTCTCCACGACCTATCACCCACAAACCAACGGACAAGAGGAGACGTCAAATAGGCAATTAAAAAGCATACTTAACAAAACCATAGAGAAGGCAGGCAAGGATTGGTCAAAGAAATTAGACGGAGCTTTATGGGCTTATCGAACGGCGTTTAAAACACCGATAGGTATGACCCCTTATCAATTCGTCTATGGAAAAGCTTGCCACCTTCCGGTTGAGTTGGAACATAAAGCCTATTGGGCGATTAAAGAGATGAACCTTGATCTCGATGCCGCGGTGGTGAAACGAAGAATTCAAATAAGCGAGCTAGAGGAGTTGAGGTTGAAAGCATATGAAAACGCAAGCATATACAAGGAGAGAATAAAAGGTGGTATGATAAAAGATTGAAGAAAAAAGAATTTAAAGAAGGAGATAAGGTCCTCCTCTACAATTCAAGGTTTAAAACCTTCGGAAAGGGGAAATTGCAAAGCAAGTGGGACGGACCTTATGTTGTGCATTCGGTGTTCTCCAACGGAGTGGTAATCATTATGGATATAAACGGCGATCAATTTGTGGTGAATGGACAGCGGCTTAAGGTTTACTACGAACCCGATGTCGTGCCCCTTCACCATGTTGACGTCTTCACCATGGAGGAAGAGCCCGAACGTCCCGCCTAGGACGAAAAACAAGGCATCAACTTCTGTAAATAATTTTTCTTTTAGTTTTCTGGAGTCTTTCGCGAAGATTTACTGGGCCAACTTTTTCCCATGGGCTAATGAAGAAAAAATAGGGCGGTATGCAAAAACCCGGACCGGCCCGCCCCCGAGGCGGGGTGGGCCGGCCGGCCCGAGCGGACCGGCCCGGAGGGGCCCGACGCCCGATGACGCCGAATTTCGCCCGAATTGCTCCTTTCGACTTCCTTGTTTGGTCGGAAAATTTTAAGGGAAGTGTAAAAAAGGAAAATAAGGTTCCCAGGGCTTTCCTCTCAGGACTATTTATTTGGCCGAATTGGGAGCTCGAGGATCAAACCTTTCAAGCAATGTGTTGCACCCTTGTAGCAGCCATTGTGCCTCCAAGAAGCTTAGAGTTGAAGCTAGAAGCCAAGAAGCCATCGATGGAGGAGGCGATGCGATGCGAGCTCAAGCTACCCGTCAAGAGGACCACACGCATCCGTTGCGGAGGACGTGTCCCGACCGGAGCTCTTGCATCTCGCAACCCCGTCGAAGGAGAGAAGGTCCCTACACCCGTCCGAAGGTCGGCACGCCTCCAAGGCATCAAGCGCAAAGATTATAAGGAGGTGTCGCCAGAGCCTAAGGATTATGGGGATAGCGACTACTCCGACGATCGTAGCCCGAGCTCGTGGGCGGCCGCCGGTAGAGATGATGATGATTGGGATGAGCAGCCCAAGGAAAGGACTCCCGAAGGCCCCAACGGCGACGGCAACAACGGTGGCGAAGGCAACGACAATGGAGGTGGCAACGACGATGGTGACAACGGTGGAGATTATGGCGACGACGACCCCTTCGGATTGCATCCGATGTGTTGTCGAGTTTGCCGTCAATCCATCGCGGATCTCTACACGTCGGCCGACGAATGTCTCCAAGCCATGGAAGCGATGAAGCAGCGTATGGAGGACTTGGAGCGCGTAGTTGAAGATGACTACAAGTTCCTTAACCGCAACGTGCGCAAACTTTTCGGCATGGTTGGAAACATGAGAGGCAAGTGGTGCAAAACTTGCTTGAAGTACCACTAGATCTAGTTTTCCCCTTAGGATTTTGTAAGATACGACGAGCACGTCGTATGTTTTAAGTGTGGGGGAGAGCTAGCTCGCTAGCCTTTGCTTTTGAACTTCAAGTTTAGGTTCGGTTTAATCTTCGTGTGAGAGTCTTAGTGTTTTAATGAGTCTTTAGTTTTTGAGTCTGTTTTAAAATTTTTGCAAGTATCTTAAATTAGTGTTGAGTCAAAGAAAAACAAATAAAAAGAGTCTTTATATATATCTTTGTGTTTTATGTATTGTTTATCTTTATTTACTTGTTTGTTTAATCTTCGATTCTTGATATATGAACACAAGTATGTGGTTTGAAAAACGTTTACCGTGGTGCTTAGTGGAATCGCTACTACTTAAAGTACCCATACCGCACTTCGATATTGAGCTTCACATGTTAGTTGTGCTATGTTCGATGCTAAAAATTGGAGGATTTCAGTTCTGAAAATTATCTTAAAACCCTTGTAATAAAGGTTAGCAAAACCTCTTTTTCCAAGATGAGAGTAAGAAAAGATTCCTATCCAAAGCCAAGTTTATTTTTTTCGCTCCACCATAAGTGTGATTAGCACGATGAGTTAGGCTAGGACCCTTCTCTCTTGGTGAGTTTTAATTTCAAGCAATGATCATGTCCTTGAGCTTATCTTTTGTTGCTAGCCTCGTCATATATTCGGTACATGACTTTCACAACGAAAGTCATGATTATCGCCGGATTACATACCCAACCCTATACATCTCTTTTGTACATCATATTCCTTGAACACAACCTATTTTCAAAGTTTCGTCTCGTCTCTAGCATGATTTATTTAAAATTTCAGATTGTATGCATGTGAGGAAAGAGGGAATTGAAAGCTTTGAAAAGTTGTCAAGAGAGAGAAAAATAAAGAGAAAAAGTATGTGTATGGAAAAGAAAGAAAGAAAGAAAGAAAGAAATCATATGTGAATGAAAGAAGAAAAAGAGGAAAACATGAGGTAGCAATGAAGATATGAGAGGGATGGATCAAGTGAAAGAAAAGAAAAAATAATAAAGTGTAAGGAAGGGTGTCACGTTGATTGTGAGACGAAACTTTTACTCTATTTCCAACCATGTGCAATCCGACAACGAGGACATCATTGGTGCCTTGAAGTCACAATTTTCTTTTGCCCTTGCACATGTCCACCATTCTAAATCTTCTCATCCTTGATATCCCTACATATGGTTAATTCTCATGATCATTGGCTTTGAAAGGTATACAACCATTAGAGGAAGTTCTTAGTTTGACAATACTTGTGTTGATTGCGCTAGCCCTACCTATAGCTCCACTTTACATGATATAAGAGAGATTAATGGGAGGTGAGAGTTTTATAAAATTTGTTTAGGATAGCCACTTTATATGAGTGACTTGAGAGAGCTTGGAGAAAGGTTTTTGCCTAATACTTGTTGCAGGAATTTTTGTTTTGAAAACCATAAAAACCCTCCGATGGAAGCAAAGGAGTAAGCATGGCTGAAATTGAAGACTTCGAGTGAAGAGTTTGAGTTGTGGGGTAAAACTTGACATGGTAAAAGTTCTAAACGCCCATGTTTATGTTTGATTATCATTACTTTGTGTTTATGTATTAAAGATGAAAAGATTGACTAACTTGTGAAGGAGGATTAATGATACACGATTACACACCTTGGACGAAATTCTTTTACGAGTGCTTGCTCGAGGACGAGCAAGAGCTAAGTGTGGGGGAGATGTTGACGGTGTATTTTGGTGCACCTAGCATGTTCATTACACTTTGGTTTGGATTTGATTATGGAACTAACCCGCCACTAGGCACACTAATCATATAACAGGTTCATCTTTGTGCATGCATTTGAAAGTGTTGTGTTTATGTAGGAAAACATGGGCATAAAGGACGGATTCGCAACAAGTTCAAAGGAGCATTCATGGAGTCTTGTTCGTGTTCATGAGCTTGCTGAAATCACTTCCAATGGTGGCAAGGACCGAAGTGCTACGAGGATTGAAGCATAAAAGATCAAACTTCATGCAAAGAGAGCCTCCATCTTGGACGCGAGGATAACAGCATCAAAATCATGCAAGTGGAGGGGGCAAAGTACATAAGTGCACGAGGACCCACGGAGCAAAAGGGGCGACCGAACTGGCCCAGGCCGGCCGGCCCAGCCCACTTCCGGCACCGGTTCGGTCCCGTTTTCCTTGCCCTCGAAGGATCTTCAACCCTAAAACCCCCGAGGCGCCGCCAACACCGAGGAGAGGAGTCATTCGCACCAGAAGGCCATCCACAAGCTAGAGAGAGGAGGAGGATCTCCGGCGGGAGATCAACCACCTCGAAGGAAGCACCCTCTCGTGGAGAAGAAGGAAGACACCGGCGGAAGGGAAACCATGATCAACGGTGCCATGATCAGCACCTTGATGGGGTAATCTTCTCATTTGTCCATGGGTTGTAATCGATCTTGAGATGTAATCGCACTTTGTCGGATTATCTATCTATCATCTTGTGTTGAATATACTTTCATGCTTAAGGTTCGCTACCATACCGTAAAGGAAGTAAGGCCTCAATGCTTCCTTGGATCCATTCAATACGCCGTGTCCATCAAAGGTCTAGTCATGAATACCTTCGCGTAGTGACAGTACGAGAGGAGGGAAAGGGCGAAACCGTGGTCACAACCCCGATAGATTAGATTGGTTTTTCATGTCTTTAAGCGATTGCATGCTCTAGTATCGTAGACCCGTGGGCGAGTGTCTTCTACCTTAATCGTTTATCATTCTCTCTAGTGTAGTTTAGTGTTTTCTAGTATAATAGTAGTTAGGGTTTTAGTAGCTAGTGTGTCGTTGTTGATCGAACGCTTGTAATCCCCTTGCTCCGCGGATTGACAAGAACCTTGGGAATCCCGTGGTAAAAAATGTGTGGGGTCCGTACGCTTGCGGATCGTAGAGGGATACGTCTTTTATCCGTCAACAGTTGCCAGACCCTCCTCCAGCTCCGTTGTCATCCTCGTCAGGTCGTCAGACCTTCCTCCAGCTCTGTCGTCATCCTCGTCAGGTCGCTAGACCTTCCTCCGGCTCCATCATCACCTTCGCCAGCTTGGAAGACCTCCCCGGGATTTTTACGTCGGGAATGAAGGCCTCCCTATGAGGTGCATGCCTGATGGCCCTGCCAAGTACTTCTGGGTGCTTGGGAGCTTTCATCTTGAGACCTCCTTGAGGTCGGCATGCCTCAGGTGGCCCCGCCAGACTCTTTGCAGCCATGCGGGATATCTGGGTGTCTCTACACTCCATATGTTCACGATTGACATCGCCTTGCCAAGCTTCATCGTTGACAACCCCTTCACGTGACGCACCTTTCAAGATCCTACTGGGTATCCTCGGATACGGGACATCATCTGACAGAGGCCTCTTTGAGGTCGGCATGCCTCGAGCGGCTCTACTAGACTCCTTGAAGCTATGCAGGATATCTGGGTGCCTCTACACTTCGTTCAAAACCTTGACTCAGTTTTCTTCTCTTCTTTGAGCATCAAACCAGCCATGCTGCCTGCTTCAATGCTCAGGGACTACTCTACGAGTGCGTCTTCGACACCCTCTTGTTTTCCTCGTCGTATCGACCTGTTGGGAAACCAGTTACTCATCACGTCGTTACTTGATCTACTTTTTTCTCCTCTTCTTCTTTTTTGGATCATCATACTAGCCATCTTGCCCGCCATGATGCTCGGATACTACTCTATGAGTGCATCCTTGATGCCCTCTGAATTTTTTTCGTCGTCATTTCGATCTATTGGAAATCAACTTCCTATAGGTCGTCACTCGACCTCTCTACGTTCGGCAAGACTACAAACTCGTCAGCTGCCAAGTCGATTTGTTCTTTTTTTCTTTTGGACCGACGTGCATGCTATTCGACCTGTCGATAGCTCTACGACTTCATCATGACCTTTCTAAAGTCTATGCCTACACCTCGCTCGGGGGCTTGTGAGACATGGGTACCCCTGGGTCCCTACCGACCAAGCTCACGGCCGTCCCCGACAAGTGGGTCCTGCCTACCAGAAGACCCGCCGACCTGTCAGTGGGCCCAACCGACCTAGTTGGCGGCTCATACGACCTCCTGAAGACATTCCAGAAGATTCCCTAGATGACCTAGTTCATCATGGCCTCAAGGCTCAGCGTACAATATAAGACCTCAGTGGATTTCACCCAAAGCAGATCGACAGGATATGGCAAGATGTGTAACGTAGACTTAGGTCTCCTGGTCGTAATCGACTAGGAGTCTGGAAACCGACCTCATCCGCTGGCCAATATAAGGCGGGCGAGGCGACCTCTTGTAACAATCACTCAATCCTCAAGCAATCTACACCGACAACTGGACGTAGGGTTTTACTCTCCGGAGGCCCGAACCAGTATAAAATCGCCTTGGCCTTGTGTCTCGTCGTAATTTTTGTGTGCTACACTAGCATAACCATCGCGTTCTTAGCTCCTGATCTCCCCGCCGAACAACTAAACCACAGGGATTAACACCCCCGTGGGCTGTCCATATCTCACCATCTAACACTAATAACCCTAATGGAAACATGACAAGGACCAGCAATGACCCATGGTGCAGTACTATGCTGATGCATTGACAAGTGAAGCCATATGCTTATACAGATGAAGGGCAATTTCCAGGATCCACCAGCAATTTGAAAAACAGACTCTAGTTAGTAGTGCGCACTCTAACACGATACTAATGTGGAATTGAAAGGCAAGCTTAGTTGTCTAAGAAAAACAAATAAACCATTGCAATGGAAGTCTAAGCAAACTGACACACATGAAAGACCTTAGTTTTTTTATGTGAAATAATACTTACATGCATTAATATCCTCTTGTCATGAAATGCCACATCTTACTAGTTATTAGGATTTGACAGCAATAATATCTATCTGCAGCTTCTGATTATCCTAGTGAAATAATATTTGTCTCAGTTTACAAATACCTAAAGTAGGCATAAGTAGTAGAATCAGGTGGTGTCAACAATTAATCATTCAGTAATCTACATTCACTAGTCGATCCTAGAGCCTTCTTGTCAGCCAACACTTGAAACCAGGAGTTGGGTTTCAGCAAATAAATAGAGAATAACTTATCTTTTCAGATTTAGAAATGTATTGAAAAGTAGGAACACATAAGTTCCTTCCTATACAAAGCATACACTAGTCATTTGTCACATAGACTAGAAACCAACTTTTTTTCTGGAGAATATGTATTGATACACAACCTTTCAAATGCATCGGTCTTCGCTTGATTAGAAAGTGCTTATCTACAATTATCACTACATTATAAATAGCATTCAGAACTTTACCACATACTTTGTATAATGCTTATCAGTTGCTGCTCCCATAAAAAGCGTGGTAACATGAATTACCTACGTGGAATAAGCAGAGTGGCAAACCTTCTCTTGTGCGCGTAAGTGTATGTATTGATCAAAATTTCCATTGGCTTTTTGTAGCTCCATCTCCTTGTGTGCAGCGAGTTCCTGCTCCTCAACCTGGGTAGCAGGAACCCTGGCACCAACTGTGCACAACATTGGAGCATAAGCATCAAAATGTACATGGAGTGAAAAATAGAATCAGGAATCTGAAATCGACTATGTATTGATATTGATGCCAAAACGGAGCTAAATTTAGTACAAATGGTTCTGCAGACCCAAACGAGGTTCCCCTCTTCTGAGTTAGTTTGGGCTTACACAACCGCGCAGTAGTGGAACTCTAGTGCAAGTAAATTTGCAGGACTATCAGGAGTTCAGGACATGAAAGTTGTTAGATGCTTAGATCAGTTAAATAAGTTCAATTTGACTCCTCAAATAGGCAACTGAACCGTGACAACTAGTACACGAATTGATGTTGTAACACAACGATCGGCATGAGGAAACAGTCACAATACCATCTACTAAAAAAGAGAGATCTTTCCAGTTGCAGTGGAGAACATGAAGACCTTTCCATTAACAGCAAAGAAGAAAAATTGGAAGAAGGGGATGACGAATGTACAGCAGGGCAGGAACTTGGGAGGCGAGCAGACATGGATACGCACGAAGGAGGAAGCAGCGCCGGCGCTAGCGTCACGGGGGAACTTGTGCAGTGCCTAGAGCAGCGTGGCCCTGGACTCGGCCACCACCCTCCACACGGACATGTATGCATTGGCTCGAGGACGACGGCGTGATGCCTTCACTCGACGGGTATGGCGAGGGCGTGGCGCCTCAGATCCAAGGCACCGGCGGCATGTAGGGGCACCACTTAGGGTTTCTGCGGGGCGTGTGGAAGCAACATGCAAAGGTCGCCCAGTGAGCTAGATTCGCTAGGAAAAAGGCTGACGGAGCCTCGATCCGCACATGGGATGGGGAGGAGAGAGGTCCTGCCAGCTGTATCTGGTCAGGGGACAAACGTCGCCGCCGAAATCTAGGTAGAGGAGGCGCGGGAGCAGCGGTTTAGAACCGACCTGTGGGAGAAGGGCGCCGGGATTAGCGCTGAGCGGACGTATAAGTCTAGGAGGACGAGGACGCGATGCAGTTGCTGGGTGCGGCGGTGGCAGTGGGAGTGTGGGGCGGCGGCAGCGATGGGCGTGGATTAGCGGCAACGACGACGATGGGTGTCGATTTGCGGCGGTGGCGGTGGGGGAGTGTTGGGTGTCAAGGACTTGGCGTTTGAAGAAGTAGGGAAGGTGTCTCGCAGGGGTAGTTGGGCCAATGGGAGCCGACATACCTGAGCGCACAGATGCTGTGTGGGCCAAGGAAAATTTGACGAATTTTGAACAAGTCAAACTTTGGATTTTTAAATTTTAACTCCTCCAAACTAGTTTTCAAACCTCTATATGGTCTTAATTTGAAATTTCATGAACACCCAAAATTCATAACTCATCAAGATCTACAAATTTATTTAGGTCGTTTTTGCATTTGAGAAAGTGTTAGAAAAGTTTAGTTCAAAATTGACAAGTCTCTCACATAGTTTCTTGAACTCTATGTCAGATCCATGTTTTCATGACTAGTGTTTACAAACACTTTCTCAAAAGGAAAATGACCAATTCAAAAGTTTTTCATTCAAGGTCAAAGTATGATAAGGTTTGACCAAGTCAAACTTTGAAATTTAAAATAATGACACCTCCAAACCAGTTTTCGAAGCCCTTGACGGTCTCATCTTGGAAAGTCATGAATACACATTTTCATTACTAATCAAAACCTACAAAATTTAATCAGGTCAACTTTGCATCTGAGAACGTTTTAGGAAGGTGTAGTTCTAAATGGACAAGTCTCTTACATAGTTTCATAAACTCTATGTGAGATTTATGATTTTGCGAGTAGTGTTTACTCACACTTTATCAAATGGAAAAATGATCTATATAACTGCTTTAGATTTTGATAAGTTCTAACACCTTTGTATTCAAAAGTTTGACCATGTCAAACTTTGAATTTTAAAAGAATGACACATTCACGCTAGAAATGCTAGCGTGAATGTGTCATTCTTTTAAAATTCAAAATTTGCCTTGTTTGGAGCTGTCGAAATCTCAGGTATTCATAATTTTTCGTTTGAGACCATTTAGGGCTTTGAAAACTTGTTTGGAGCCGTCAAAATTTAAAAATACCAAATTTGAATCTTTCAAATTTTATCAAATGAAAAGTTAGCCCAAATAACAATTGTAGATCTCGATGATTTCTACATTTTTGTTGTTGACTACTTTTTCATTTGAATTCATTTAGTATCCCAAAATTCGATCCTATTGTTATTTCGATCCGGCAAGTAGGGGTGGCTGGCGTGGGATCTTGGCATCCGCGGCGACGGCGACCCTCGAGCGTCGGGCTGCAAGCAACCTGGCCCTGGCACCTTCGAGATCTGGACCGCAGCGGCGACGACCCTAGGGCATGTGGAGGTGAACAGGTGCGATGTTGGGACGCGATGTGGACCACAACACCCGGCCTCTGCCTTTTGCTCTAGACGGCCATCGCAGCATCCTCGAATTTCTCACCGGTGGCGGCTCTCGTGCTCATGGAGGTGGCCGGCAATGGCATGGCCCTAGAGGAGATGCGGCGTGACCGATTTGGTGGACGGCGCAGCAGCCCTTCCATTCCCCTCCATTGAAGCAAATCTGACGGTGGTGGTGCCATGTTGACGGTCGATTTTGGTACACCTAGCTATAAGTTTACCGTCAACATTTGCACGTATCTCATATTCTATCTAATGGTACTAACCCCACAGAGGTATCAAGTTCACTCTCGCATGTCGATTTTGGAGTTTGTAGTTTACGCAGGAAATTAACGTTAAAGAGGAGACTTTCGGGATAAGTTCATCAAGCACTTCAAAAGAAGATTATGAAGTCCGTTACAAGTCAAGACATGAACTGAACAAGACTCCAAACAACCCAAGGACCGAAGCATCAACACGCAAAACCCCGGGATTTGGATATTTACCAACGAGATCAACTCAGCCCGAGAGATATTCTCACAGTCCAGGACAACGTGATCTTTCGATGCAGATTCGGAGACTTAAATGACCTCTAATGGCAAAAGTTTGACTACCAAAGTTGTGGGCCTCGACGATACCTTCGATTTGGACATCTGGAAGACCCAATTAGGGTCAAGAGCTAGGAGATATGACCCCGAAATGCCAACTGCGCAGACAAGTCCGAAATCAGACACATTATCTTTCAAGGCCGATTTGAAGATCTTATCTTCGTTTCCAAGGAAAGCAATGAATACCAAAGTTGGAGGAAATTTCGTACCATATACAACCAGGACACCGAATTTGCACTTTTTGGAGTCCAGACGTGGGAGATAAGGTGCCAGCAATGAAGGGCTGCGAATCAGAAAAATCTGGACGAGGCTGATTTTATGGAAACTAAGTTCCCTTCTCTCCCAAGGAAGATCTCGTGCAGGGCAAGGTGGAGTGCACCCCAAGGCTCCCCAAGGGCATAAATATAACCCCTTGGGCGCCCAAGGAGGGATGATCCATCCATACATTCATCAGAGAGCCGACGACACGAAGGAGAAGCACCTGTAGGAAGCCGACGGCCGCCTCAAGTCCTCGAGCTGCCTAGGAGATGGCCTAGGCCATGCCCTGGCTGTCATGATTGGCCCTACGTGGTGAAGACATGGTGGAGTTCTGGTGCCCATGCCATGATTCCATCAATGCAATTGTACATTCTACAATCGATGGTGATATAAATCATGCCTTTTCTTTACTTTGATCTACATCGATGAGTGTTTTATCCATGTGTAGCTAGCATATGATTTTAGTAGGAATAGGTCTAATCGTGGTGGTTAGTCTATCTCTTGCGGATACATTGTTGTAGTGCACGGACCTAGGTTGTTGTTCGGTGATGATTATCCTTGCATAGTGACAGTACGGTGGAGGAGAAAGCGGCGAATGAACGTACATTAGACCACTCCATATCGGGTTACTCCATATCGAGTGTACTCCTTATCATAGTATAGGATTAGATTGGTTTGTCACCTTGGCCGGAACGGCAACAAGAAGACGATAGACTAGGCTTACCTTTTGGATGCTTACCTTTATGGCTAGGTGGATGTGATCCATACATCTTTCATGTATGTTTAATCGTTATGCAATCTACACTTCACATAGGGTTAGACCTGTAGGTTAGATTGAGAACCATAGTGGTTTGCTTCCGATCCTTGGATTGACAAATCTAGGAAGAACCCTCCTTGGTGAAAAAGGCACCAAGTCACCCGTAGGCTTGCAGTGAACTTAAGCATGGTTTTGAACCGTCAACAAGCCCCTTTTCTTATGCCGTTGTCGGGGATCGGCAACTCGAACCCTAGGGCGATCTATCTTTCTTTCAACTTACCCTAATTTTATCATTGCATATATGCTTGCTTTCTTGTTTGTGTCCTTGAAAGTAGGTGGAAAACCAGACACAAAGTGATCGAGAAAAGTTTTCAACATTCAGACTCCAACTAGTCCAACCTCGCTCAGCCAAGTTGATGTCTACACATGTTTTGCTTTTCAGTTGTAGGTGCTAACCTTGGTTAGTGGCCCAACATCTGCTATTGAGCCCTCACTCAAAGCAAACGAAGATGAACAAGGTATGCCTACGTGTGTCATTTAAGTTTTTAAGACTAATTTCTTTTGGAGGTTTGTATGTTCGAGCTATATGTTTCGGAAACGACCATGTCAAGCACGATGGATAAGGATTCCATTACCATCAATATCATGTAGCAATTGTAATGATTTTCGAAGCCAAGGGATGCGTGGTATGGTGCCCTAAAAGACATCAAGATGAAGACCACACGTACATCTCTGGATCGATGGACAAAAAGGATAATGATGTCATCAAGATGCCTTGCACAACCTCAGCAGAAAACAATTGGATACATTTGAATTTTCAGAAGCTCCATAAAGTCTACATTCCAAAGAATCAAGCGGCAAGGCAATCGAAGGTTCCTACAAGTGGATATGGCCGAATCACCAATGGTTGCACATGCTATAATTCTGGACAACAAGCAATGCTGAAGTGAAACAACCATAGCTCCCTCATTCGGACTCCGATTAAGGCGAATGAGTACCTGTTGGAAAGGTAATTTTATATATTTTTCAATAGAACTATATTTTGCTATATTTTCTGTTCTGTATGCAGGGGTAAATCCACGAAGAAGAAGAAACAACAAGGCGATGACGACAAGATAGAGGAGATGGACATGGTGTCAATAAAGAGAAGATGGGGCAACGGTTCCACAACACGTAGATGATGAAATTCAGAAGCTAATGACTAAAACAAACCCTCTGAAGCATGATGAATATAGACACAAGAGGCACCACTCAACACATGATGATGTTGGAAGTGAACCGCTACCGATTTCACAAGGCAACATCAAGATGCATGGCTACTTTAGATTCTCACACAAGTAACCATGGCTTCACGACAATAAAAAGGTACGTGAGAAAGTCGAGCTCTATGACTTAAAATGAAGCGCTTTGTGTCAGGGACAGCCCTGGGGGTCCCCTTAAACAACTGGGGAATCCCCACTTAAAACCTGCAAAAAAGGTCAAGGCCAAACACGCCTCGCTTAAACACACAGGGCACGGCCCACGCCACGGTGGCCCTGACGGCCCACCAAAGCGGCCCACTCAAAGATCCCCTCGAGCGGGCTCCGCCTTGCTCGAGGGCACACGCCTCCCTCGGGTGGGCTCCACCCCGCTCGAGGGGGTGCACTTACCTCGAGCGGGCTCCGCCTCGCTCGAGGGTCCGCACCGCCCTCGAGCGGGTTCCGCCTCGCTCGAGGGAGCTCCGCACGCGCACGCCCGTGCCCGTACATGGGGTACGGGCATTTAATGTTCTGACAACGGCCAGGCGGCGCCATCATGCGCCTGCGACTCGCGCCCCGGCTCT
Organism: Cenchrus americanus; assembly: GCA_947561735.1. NCBI lineage: Eukaryota > Viridiplantae > Streptophyta > Magnoliopsida > Poales > Poaceae > Cenchrus > Cenchrus americanus. The sequence goes on from OX387241.1 coordinate 124,581,625, forward strand.
GTTGCACCAACTCCCTAGGAGGGATCCCATCCCCGCCACTGTGGAGGACTGTGCGACGTGGCTGGTGCCAGCCCCGTGACGCTGCGCCGCCTACTCCGGTACGGCTAACGCGCCGAGCCCTCGAAGGGGGGCCGGCCGCACCCTCGATTTGCTTTCCCGTGACTTTGCAGGGTTAGGTCAGGGCGTTAGGCCGGCGGGGCGCCATCCCTGCCACTGTTAACGGCATGGTGGCCGCCCCCGCGCGTACAACCCCACTCCGGGCACTATGGTAACAGTTCCGGCGCTGTGAAGCATGCGGGAACGGGATGTTGCCTTACCTGCCACTGTATCCCATACGGATTGACGTCAGCAACCCCCTCAAGCCCGCCAGGGGACATCACGGCCGTCCGCTGCACTCCTACCCTCGAAGCTACCACTATTCGGGCACAAGATACGCCATGATGGCCAGATCGCGGCAAGGACCAACGGGGCGGCCGCCTACTCTACGGCACGGCACACCACGCTTCCCCACGTAGCTAAGTAGCGCAGCATACATGTAATTCGCTCTCTCCTTGGCCTATAAAAGGAAGACGAACCCCCCGCTGCAGGGGACAGGACACGACACAAGGCAGAACAACACACGATACATCACGCACTCGCTCTCCAATTCTCGCACAATATCTTCAGCCACGCCACCAGGGACTTGGAAGCCACGCTTCCTCTCCCGCCTTGCTTGTAGCAGCCCCACTACAGGCACCCCCGGTGCTGAGCAATATAGTGCCTCGAGCACATCACTGCTGGACGTACGGCCCCTCGGCCGGAACCAGGATAAACCTCTGTCCCTGATTGCTTAGCATCGACCATTGAGGGATAGACCTTGGCGCTTATCACTGGTTAGTGTCGGGACCACATTCCGCAACGACAGTTGGCGCCCACCGTGGGGCAAGCGATTGCCTAAGGTCAATCCATCGTCAACTCCCTCCATGGTGATCCGCACCGAGTACCGCAGTACGCGCTACTCCATGGGCAGCTCGGACCCCTTCCCTGCCGGGTTCGAAATCCGGTTTGGGAGCCTGAATTTTCAAGCCACGGGGAACGGCTACCTGATGCGCCTCACCAACCGTGAGGAGCTCCGTGTGCGGCGCCAGGCCGGGTCCGCCCCGGTCCTAGCTGCGTGCGCTGCCACAACACAGACGCTCGCCGGCACGGATGCCGCAGGTCCGTCGGCCGCCGCGACGTCGCCGCCGTTTTGGCCGGCGCTCGCGCCAAGCGCGGTCGGAGCGCCGGCAAGGCGAACGCGCGCGCCTCTCAACGCGGCACGCCCGCGACCACCGCCCCAGCGGGGCAGCGCACGGTCTCCGGGCCGTGCTTCCCCATCGGTCTGCGCGGTGCCACGCCGGCCTACAACGCCAACGTCAACACCATGATGCGCAGGGTTCCCCCTGGCCGTCACGTCTTCGTCGCCAGGGACCCTAGCGCCTCCGCTAGCGACGAGTCGTCCCTGGGCTCCCTTGACGCATTGCCACCCGCCAACCTGCACGGGTACGCGGACTGGGACTTTTCCGGCGTACCGGACCTAGTGATGTTCAGGCGTTTTCTTGACGCCACGGACCACTGGTTCGGCTGCTCCGACGATTGCAGCACCGGAAGCTACGACCCCGCGCGGGAGTGCTGCGTCGTCATCACCAACGACCCAGCAAACGCCACCGGTGTAGCGGGCGCCGGCGACGGGGAGGTTACGCCCGCCCCGGGGATCGCTCGCGCCCGGTTGCGGGACCCGGCACCCCCGCCGGGGCCGACATCGAAGCGCAGCTAGCCCAAGCTCGCGAGCTCGAAGCCAAGCTGGCGGAGGAGTATCGGACGGTGCGGCTGCTCCGCGCCTCCATGGCTGGGGAAGCCTCCGCGCGCGGCGAACGCATCAACGCTGACTTCAACGTCGACAACCCAGACACACCTCCGCGGGCGAGCCAGAAGCTTATCGCCGCCGCAACACTACTGCGGGCCATGCCGGCCCCCTCGATGCCTGAGGCGCGAAACTTGCACCGAGAGGTGCAGTCACTCATCGAGCAGGCGGCCGTTCAACAGGCCGAGAGCTCGGCGTCTCGCATCTGCCAACAGGGCGACGCATGAGGCGACGGGGCCGCGCAGGGGGGCCAACCCTCGGTTCATGCAGGTGAAGCGGCGGAGCGCCCCGCCAACCCGGGACGCACGCCGGCCAAAGAACGGCTCCTCGACCTGCGCAGGGCGCTGGATGGCGACGCCCGTAACGTCATCAACGCTCGGCGAACGAGCAAGGCGGATGCGCGAGCGGCGGCAGGCTACCACCCTCGGCATGGTGGGCGCTACGACAGCGACGAAGACCGCTCCCCGACGCTAGAGCCCCCGGGGACCCGCACGTACAAGCTGGCCAACGAGGACGGCGAAGAACTCACCAACGCTTGGAACATCCAACAGCTACGTCGCTTCTATCCCTAGCTAGGACTTCCAAGTCTTTTGTTGTAAACCACGTAACCAGCACCCCAGTTGGTGACAACCATGTAAACATCACTAGTTTAATAAAAAGGGCAACTCGGCTTTCCCCTGAAACCCAAGTTACCCTCGGGGGCTACTACGGGGGCATCCCCCCCAAAATGGCCCCATTTTTGCGCAAAAAAGAAACAACTCACGCGCGCTAAGTATGTTTCTACTTCGGCCTCGAGCAAAGATTCGAACAGGGCGCAGGCAGCCTAGCGGAAGGGACGCGCGAGCCAGAGATAGCCTACGCCTCCGCGAGGATACATCCCTTCTCTCTTGCCTCCAACCCAGCAGGCCACCTGCGAAAATCAAACTTCCCTAACTAGAATCTACTCAGGAAGAAGGAGAAACAAAAAAGTGCGATAAAGCAAAAGACATCATTTCACTTTGACAAATGTTCGAAGCAAAGTAATCCGTTTATTTACAAGGCCACACGGCCAGCACACTAATACATAGACAAAAAGGGCCTAGTGCTCGGCTGTCTTCAGGCTAGAGGAGCGGCGGCATCAGCGGCATCTGGGAAGAGGAACTCCTCGAAGGCCTCGGCAAGCGCCCCGGCGGCGTCTGCGGCTAACGCGTCCACGCGCGCCATCGCCACCTCGTCCTCGACACCCTCAGGGACGACGTAGCCCTCCGCCAGCGCCTCGAAGTTGACCTCGTAATGAGATCGCACCACCCCGAGGGCCTTCTGGACGCCAAGATGCAGCGCCCGGCGCATACGCCGGTGACGTGCCGCGGAGGGCGCGCGGACGGGCGGCCGGGCGAGCTACCGACTGCGCCTCGCCCTCCTCTACGGCCCCGCGGCGTCTCGAGGGGCGCGGTGCGCAACTCCCGGCGGCTCTGCTCGGAGGAGTTGTAGGAGGTCTGCAGCGCCTCGGCCCGCTCGGCCGCGTGCCCCGGCGCGGTGCGCAAGCTTTGAAGTTGCCGGCAAGAAAGGGATTAGAAAAGGGGGCGAACCCTCTAAGAGAAAACCAGCAAAACAGGAGTCAAACAGCGACTCACCTTCGACTTGCTTCCTCTCCATCTCGAGGGCGGCGCGCCGGCCTCGGCCCTTTTTGCTCAAGGCCCTTGAGGGTCTCGCCTTGCTCTCGGAGGGCCGGCTCTCGGCTCGCGCTCGTGATACCGAGCACCATCGGCTCGCCCTCGAGCTCGAGAACTCGGTGTTCCGCTCCTCCCGGCGACTTCGCGCCGCCTCGCGAGCGGCGCGCTCTGCTCCCGGTGCCGACCGGGCGTCGGCAAGGGCAGCCCGCTCTCGCCGGAGCCGCCCCTCGGCCCCCGGCGGGCGATGCGCTCTGCAGGGGAGGCGGTCCTCGCGCGACGGCGAGCGCCGCGACCTTGGCGTCGAGGGCGGCCTTCGGATCGTCGGCCTCCTTGGCCTTTTGCTCGAGCGCGCGCGCCGCTCCTCGGCCTGGCTCTGGCGAGCTGCGCCCCCGGAGCAACGTGTGGAGCTCCAGGTTGTCGTTGCGGACGCCGGCCACCTCCGCCTCCCAGTTAGCCAGCAGGGTGCGCGTCTTCTCCAGGTCCGCCCGCGCCTGCCGCAGCGCCTCATCCCGGTCGATGAGGGCTATGCAAACCCGCTCGAGGGTGGAGGGGTGCGCCGGGTCCTGCCTTGCGCTCTCATGGAGCTGATCACGCAGGGCCATGGCCCGGTATGACAGCCAGCCATCCGGAGTCCTCAGGGCGTCGGCGAGCGCGTCGAAGGCGTCACACTGCTCCAGGAGCTGGCGTTGCTCGGCGCTCACCTGGTCAAAGGCGCCGTACTTGTCGCGGGCGCGGTGCTCGAGCTCCTGTCACCAACAAGTCAAAACCTGTAAGCATCATGCTGCAAGGATCGCGCGCAGAAACGAGAAAAAGAAAGAAACAAGCAACGGCGCCCCACCTGGAAGACGCGCCACGCGGGGCCGCCGTGGATCCTCAGCGCCTCGTTCAACGCTCAGTCGAGCACGGCGCCGTGGTTGCGGAGCTCTCCCCATAGCTCCTGCTCCTCCTGGGCATCGGCGAACGCGGGCGGGTCGCCAACGAGCCCCCTGCTCGGGGCGGAGCGGCCGGCGCGGGAAGACGAGGCCTCGGCACCGTGCCCTCGGCCTCCTGCCACCATGTGGCCCTCCCGCCGCCGCACGATAGCCCCCTCCTGGGACTCAGGAGACGGCGTGGGGAAACTCACCCACTGGTCCCACCCGGGCGGCGGGGAATCGTCGTCCGGGATCTCCACCACCGCCGCCGGGAGCCGCCGGCGGGTGCCGGCCCTAGCGTCACCTCCGTCGACGCCTCCGCCCGCGCCTCCGTAGGCGCGGGCTCTCGCCGCGGCGCGGCGGCCACCGCCTGCGGCCGCGCGTTCGCGATCACGGGTGCCCGCTCGCCCTCCTCGGCGGGCGCCGCCTCGCTGCGTCTCCAACACGGCCCGGCGTCGCGGGCGCGCGCCCCACCACGATCGGCGTCGCGGGCTGCGCCTCCGCCACGACCGGCGCCCGCCGCTTCTCGACGGCCGCCGGCGCGCGCGCGGCGGGCCGATCCGCCGGCCGCGGCCTCGGGGGCCTCGGCCACGCCCGCAAGCTCTCGCCGCCGCGGCCGCCGCACTCGCCCCCGCCCGCGGCGCCCTCCCGATGAGCGCCGGCCCCGGGTGGGAACGGACGCGTCCGCCCTCAACACCTTGGCCGGTGCGAGGGGAGGCACGGTCGGCACTACCCTGCGCAAACACAAACAAACGGTTAAGCCCCCGGTTGTCGGGGAATGCGGCCACGCAAGAGAGCGATCCCCTCACCTCGAAGAAGAGAAGGCGCGCTTCCTCTTCCTCGAGGTCCCGGCAGATGGCCGGCGCGGCCGCCGCCACCACCGGCCATCTCCACCGCGCGCGCGGGCCCCGCTCCGCGCGCGGGCGCGCTTGCCGCGCGCACCTCCGGCGCGCGCGCGGCACCCTCCGCGGCCCGCGCCGCTCCCCGTTGTCGATTGCCCGGTGGCGGCGCCTCCGCACCCGCCCCGGGCGATCTTTGCTCTTGCCGCGGGAGTCGGCTCTGCGGCGGGGGCGTAGGCTCCCACCTATCAGGGAGGCCCTGCCCCCCAGTCTCTTCCTCCTCTTCCTCCTCCGAGGACGAGTACTCCTCGGTCCCCGGAGAAGAGAGCCCCTACTGCTCACGCAGCCGGTACTCCTCGTTTCGGCGCTCGCGGCGCTCGTGGTGTCACCTCTCGCGCTCCTTCTTGCGCGCCGCCCGCTCCCGCTCCCGTTGCTGTGACGCTCGACCAAACGCGCGGGAGTGGGGGGTGGGCGGATCGGATTTTGCAGCGCTCAGGCTCACCAGTTGCGAGAAAAACATTGAAGTACGTCGAAAACTTGAAGTATCATCAAAATTAAAAACGGAACCAAGAATTCTACTCACCAGCTGGCCGGTGGGGAGCATCTCGAGGTCCCATAAGGACCGGTCGCTGCGCAGCAACTGGGTGTCGACGGCGCTTCGTGCCCGTGTGGCCGCGTACTCCTGCAGGAGGGGGTCCGGAAGCATCCGCGACCTCACCATCGCGACGGGGTCCGCCGTCTCCGTCATCTCGAAGATGCGGAGTGGCCTCTCCATCAGAGGGACGACCCGCCGGTGGTGGAGGAAGGCGAGGACGGTCGCCGCGGTCAGCCCGCGCTTCGCTAGGTTCTTCAGCGCGGCCGGCGGCGGAGTCCGGCCCGCCTCCCGATCTTTGGACCGGAGACACCCCGTGCCTCCAGGAGTCGGGCCTCTCCCGGAGCACCAGGCCGGTGTAGGGGGGGAGACCGGTCTCGGCGTTGCGAAGGTAAAACCACCCCCGCTCCCAGTCTGCGTTGTTGGTCGTCATGGTGCAGGGGATGTAGTCGTCCTTGTACTGCCCCCGCAAGGTGAGCGACATCCCGCCGGCGCGCACAGCGCGGCGGGTCCTCTGCTCCGTCGTCGGCTGCGTGAACAGCTCCGCGCGGAAGAGGTGTATCCAGAGATCCCAATTCACGGGGATCCCTAGATACCCCTCGCAAACGCCCACGAACGTGGCCGCCTGCGAAATTGCGTTGGGGGAGAAGTTGTGCAACTCCACGCCGTAGTGGTGGCAGAGCGCCCGCATGAAGAGACTCGCCGGCGCCGTGAAGCCGCGCTCGTGGAACCGGGTGAAGCTGACCACGTAGCCGCTCGGCGGGTTGGGCGCGTGGTCCCCAGCCGGCGGCACGATCCACTCGGCCGGCCGGCCCTCCTCGTTCGCCGCCGGTGGCCGGCGGACACCCGGCTCGCCCGGGGCCGGCCGCGTCCCCGTCGAGCGCTCCCACGAGTACATGTCGACGATCACGAGAGGCGGAAGAGGCGCCATGAGGAAAGGCAAGGGGGCTGGGAACGAAGGACGGGAAGGAGAAGAAAAGCTCCGACGGCGAAAGGGCGCGATGGCGAGAACGAGACAGAGGCAGGAGCACAAGGAGCGGGAATGGCGAATGCTAAGGTAAGAACCGCCGTTTTCCCCTCCCCTCAGATTTATAAACCGCGGGCGTGCTCTCCGGAGCGCACGCCCCGCGCGCCTTAACTGCAGGGGAATCTTTTCTCACTGACGGGCGGACCCCACCACGACCGCGGCGGCCACGCCACCGCGGACGGGCCATCATCACGACGTAGAACCGGGAGGGCCGTGGCGGCGGTCACGTCCGCCTGCCCACGCTGCCCACTACGCGCACGGCCGCGACGCATAAAAAGGCGCGCCCGCGGCGCAAAACCGCAGCCTCGACTGCGAAGCATTAAATGGTCGGTCCCTTACCGAGTAAGGTAGACCCTCGAGCGGCGCGAGCCCTTGGCTCAGAAAAATTCAACCCTCAAGGGGTGCAACGCATTAGACGGTCACCCCGGGGCTCGTTTGAGGTAAAAGATGCACCACAGGTACCTTTGATGCGTTGTCCTACTGATCAGCGCCTCGAGGGCTGACGCGGTCAGGTACCCTCGAGGATTCGCAGATGCAAGGACGGGAGCGCCTGGCCGCCACCCCGCCCCATTTTTACTGATCAGCGCCTCGAGGGCTGACGTGGTCAGGTACCCTCGAGGATTCGTAGATGCAAAGATGAGAGCGCTTAGCCGCCACCCCGTGCCATCTTACTGATCAGCGCCTCGAGGTCTGACGCGGTCAGGTACCCTTGAGGATTCACAGATGCAAATACGGGAGCGCTTAGCCGCCACCCCGTGCCATCTTACTGATCAGCGCCTCGAGGGCTGACGCGGTCAGGCCCCTCGAGGATTCGCGGATGCAGAGACGGGGCCGCCAAGGAGCCACCCCGCATGGCCCTACTGATCAGGGGTTCGAAGCTTGACCCTCGACGGGTTCGAACAGGCGCCCCAGATCACCAGAGTCAGGGACGACGAGGGCACGCGCATTCGAGCCGTTCCTCGAGCCCGTCGGCTCGAGGGTGCCCCACATGTCGTGTTCGAGAGCCAGCGAGGGCGACTGGCGGGGGATCCCACCGAGGGGAGAGCTTCCGCGCCCTCGGTCCCTAGCGAACGGACCGAGCCCCACCTAGCAAACCCACGCAAGCGCTTTAATGGACGTGTCTGCGGACCACGCGGCCTACCCTTATCGAACGGGGCATGGGCGTCCACTCGAACCACCCACTAACAGCTCAACGAGGAATCCGCAATCCGCGACCCGACCGATGGGGGTTGCGGAGACCTCACCCTCCGTCCCGCGGAGGGACGGCGAGGGCGCGTTAAAAACAAGTCGTAGAGCTCTACCCGATCGCCTCGAACGGGCCCAGGCTCGGGGGCTCGACGCACGGCTACATCTCCTGGATTGCACCGGCCGTGGGTAGTGCCAGCAGCGCGTGCGTCACCGAAGCCGACTGAAACACTGCCGACGCTGGTTGAGCCATGCACCACGCCCTCTCACCAAGTCTCGCGGTAAAACCCCTGCAGGACCGCCCATGCTCCTACAGGGCTTCGAAGGCTAGACCCGCGGGTCCGCTGACGCGGCCCCACGGAGAGCATTTGCAACCCAGGGGGGAAGGACGTCCTATCAGTAGGCTCCAGCATCTGCGGGAGCCTGGACGGGGAGCCCACAGATGCTCGGGGGCTACTGTCGGGGACAGCCCTGGGGTCCCCTTAGACAACTAGGGAATCCCCACTTAAAACCTGCAAAAAAGGTCAAGGAAAAACACGCCACGCTTAAACACACAGGGCACAGCCCACGCCACGGTGGCCCTGACGGCCCACCAAGGCGGCCCACTCAAAGATCCCCTCGAGCGGGCTCCGCCTCGCTCGAGGGCACACGCCTCCCTCGGGTGGGTTCCGCCTCGCTCGAGGGTCCGCACCGCCCTCGAGCGGGCTCCGCCTCGCTCGAGGGCGCTCCGCACGCACACACCCGTTCCCGTACGCGGGGTACGGGCATTTAATGTTCTGACAATGGCCAGGCGGCGCCATCATGCGCCTGGGACTCGCGCCCCGGCTCTGTTGCACCAACTCCCTAGGAGGGATCCCATCCCCGCCACTGTGGAGGACTGTGCGACGTGGCTGGTGCCAGCCCCGTGACGCCGCGCCGCCTACTCCAGTACGGCTAACGCGCCGAGCCCTCGAAGGGGGGCCGGCCGCACCCTCGATTTGCTTTCCCGTGACTTTGCGGGTTAGGTCAGGGCGTTAGGCCGGCGGGGCGCCATCCCTGCCACTGTTAATGGCATGGTGGCCGCCCCCTCGCGTACAACCCCACGCCGGGAACTGTGGCAACCGTTCCGGTGCTGTGAAGCATGCGGGAACGGGATGTTGCCTTACCTGCCACTGTATCCCGTACGGATTGACGTCAGCAACCCCCTCAAGCCCGCCTGGGGACATCACGGCCGTCCGCGGCACTCCTACCCTCGAAGCTACCACTATTCGGGCATAAGATACGCCATGATGGCCAGATCGCGGCAAGTACCAACGGGGCGGCCGCCTACTCTACGGCACGGCACACCACGCTTCCCCACGTAGCTAAGTAGCGCGGCATACATGTAATTCGCTCTCTCCTTGGCCTATAAAAGGAAGATGAACCCCCCGCCGCAGGGGACAGGACACGACACAAGGCAGAACAACACGCGATACATCACGCACTCGCTCTCCAATTCTCCCACAATATCTTCAGCCACTCCACCAGGGACTTGGAAGCCACGCTTCCTCTCCCGCCTTGCTTGTAGCAGCCCCACTACAGGCACCCCCGGTGCTGAGCAATATAGTGCCTCGAGCACATCACTGCTGGACGCACGGCCCCTCGGCCGGAACCAGGATAAAACTCTGTCCCTGATTGCTTAGCATCGACCATTGAGGGATAGACCTTGGCGCTTATCACTGGTTAGTGTCGGGACCACATTCCGCACCGACACTTTGCGGGAGGCAACCCGATCTTTTTGTATATCTGTGTAAACTATGACAAGTCTACATTGTGTTCTTTATTTGAAAACTTCAAGTAACATCGTACCATTGCTCTAATACATGTCACAACCACATGTTGTATGATTTAAATAGATATTGAGTGATCACTATGCTACTTGATTTTGGAAAACTTGTAGACCCCTTATTTTTGTGTGCTTATTAGTGTTTAGAGTTTTTTATTTGTGTTTTTAGAGAGAAATATGAAGCATGATCCCCTATGATTATAAACTTGTGGCTAGTTAACTTAGTATAACTTTCATTTTGGTTTAGATCACCACCACATCATGTCATGTCATTTTGTTCATTCATATCATGTTGCACTTCTATCAACATTGTTCTCCACCATTTCATTTTGTTGCATGATGCATATCATATTTAAGACCCTTTTTGTGAAAAACAAAAATATCACCTTCGCCTAAACCTTCCTATCAAAGCACACCTAGCACCCATGCCAGCAAAGGGAGGAATCGACTTATGTCAATCCGACCAAGTCTATCTCTATACTTTTCTAATTAAATTTTTTTACTAGCCTCATCCTAAACCCTTAGGAAAAACCCCTCATACCTTTAGTAATCCTAAAACCATAGGTTTGTTTTTCATCCGAAAATCTAACCCTTGCTTTTCTTCTTTTGCAAAACAACCTTGGATAGAATTTTTTCACCCGACTTATCTTTTCAAAATTCTTGTCTTAAGCCAAAAATATAGGATACCCTTAACACTCAGCTTAAAACCTTGTTAGCATGTTTTAGGTCTTTTGATAAAACTTTTGTTGACAAGACTCTACCTCTCATAAAGTGACTTGCTTGTCATTTTTGAGGAACAACATTGAAAGACTTTTTCAAACACCGGTGCCCTTTTTACTAACTCCTTTGCATTTGCATTTTACATCAACCCCTTTGTTCTATCATGCATAGGTTATCTTGGTTTCTTTGTGAAACTTTTTGATGAATGCTTTATTTCCACAATGGTGCTTCGTGCGCACGAGTCATTTTCTTTTGCAATCTTGTGTAAACATGGTGTTTAGGCATGAATGGAGACCCCATCACTCAGTTTTATATACCTTGCTATTATATTGCATTTGGTTGGTTTATAAACTTCACAATGCGCCCTACTTCTTATACACTATAAAGAATTGTTAATCTTGGGATAAGCATGGTGTTTTGACCTTGGTTAATAAATCTTTATGGCGACGGAAAGTAAGGAAACCACTTTGTAAGCATGGAGCTAGAATTTGATGTAAACATTGTTTGGTTTATATCCCTTCCTTTCATTTGCATTTTCACCTACACGCATGTAGAATGTGCATTTGATTTGTTTTGCAGGCATGATGAAGTGTTCCCATGAATTCTTGACCTATTGCAATCAAGGTCATTAGTCATCTACAAGGCTTGAGAGGGAAGTCGTTGTTTCCATCAAGATTTGAGCACGTGTTCAGAGATGTACAATGAAAGAAAAGTTAATATTCAGAAGCTCCTTAAAACCTTCTTTACAATGCATCAAGAATCATCAACTTTGAAGACCCGTGCAAGGAGATATGGCAGAAACATTGAGCACCGCGCGTCTGAAATCAGCTTTGGACAGATTACATCGCCGGAGTAAAATAGGCACAACTCTCTTGTTCGGAACCCGTTTCACGAGTATGATGGCTCGTTGGAAAGATAACTCCATAAACTTCAACTTGGAGGGGTGTTTAATTACATATTCTGTTCTGGAAGTAAAAGAAAATCTGTGTAAGACTAGGCAGCGACAAAGGACGGCATTGAAGGCGGTGATGATGATATGACGAAGGATTGGAACCATGGCTTGATGATGATAAGAAGAAGTTGAGGTACAACTGAGTTAACAAAGGCAAGGAAGTGAAGACGATTTTCAAACACATGTCAATAGGGGATTCGATTCAAGTTCTTACACTTAGCAACATGCTAAGCATGGGGGAGGATTCGAAGGACGAAGGGGGAAAAGGCCACATGGAGTACAAGGATCACCTTCACCAAGATGCTCATCATTCTTTCTCCATGCTAAGCACAATGCTTAAGCATGGGGGAGACATCTCTGCACTTTATTACGAGCATTGAAAAGGATGGTAACTCGCCCTTAACTTTATCTTTGTTCATTACCTTTTAAATGCTTCACATATATGCTTTCAACCTTAGACAACCTTTGTATTTATCTCTCAATCAATAACATGGCTACTAGGAGGACAACCTATGTTAGTTAGTTTTTACTTTTCAATAAATGAATCACCATCTCTTTTGAGCTTACCACGATAATATCATTTGTATGTCTTGCTTATGGAAAAAATGATGAAAGTTGCCACCTTGTTTTAATTGCATGATGTTTTATATAACATGACTATTTCCTCTCTATTAAAAGGAACTTAAATTCTTTAAATACCGGCTCTTTCATTTGTGAAGGTTAAATGACTAATTTCTAAGACCCACATACTTTATGTTGCTCTTCGATTTAAGTTTACTGATGACCTATGCATTGTACTTGTTATATTTAAAACTATTATGCTATCTACATCTGTGAATCTCTTGCAAGGCTCTACCTACCAAAGCCTATACACATACAAGTACTTTCATGATATAACCTTTAGTTTGCAAACTTATATCTTGATGAGTTGGATTAGGATTGATTTCTATGGTACGAGACTAAGAAGTTGGTCATTCCTTTGCGTATCTTTTTCATTCTAACCCTTCTTGTCCATGCATTGTGAGTTTCTACACTGGAAATTTCACAAACTTTGTTAGGCATCCACCCTAAACCCAAAACATCTTTTTGTGATTACCTCCTTGACCACAACCCAAATTGAGTTTGGATGATCTTTCAACAAATTTTCTGGAGATTTTCTGGCAAGATTTCAAGACATATAACATATGGAGGGACTCATCAATGCAACAAGATCATGCGAGTTTCGACATGGAGGATGCCCTTGAAGATTTCAAAAGATTTATAAAGGAATACAAGGATTTTGTACTTCTCTAGCAGGCATAGGTCCCCTCACTTCTATGCTCGTGGACGAGCAATCATTTAAGCATGGGGGAGGACTGCTATAGCAAGTACTATGTTGCTTAAAAGGTCGAAGGAGCAAAAAAAATGAAGAATAAAAAAAATATAAAAAATAAGAAAGAAAAAGAAGAAAGAAAAATAATAAGATAAAAATAAAAATGCTCCTCAGTTCATTTTAGCTTCATTTAAATCTTATAGAGCTTTGAAGACAAGTCCATACTCAATCTTTTCCAACCATGTGCAATACGATAACGAGAACTTCATTCGTGTCTCGGGATCACCCATTTGCCACTTGCACATGTCCACCTTTCTAAATGCGTGTGTTCCATCTTTCTCCCTTTCCAACATTTATTTTCCATGGCCTTTTTGACTAGTCTCGGTAATTCCAATAGATCTCTGTCTTAGTTTGACGATATTTCAAGTATAATGTTTTGCTAGGATTGTTTTTACCTACAAAGCTCCACATAAGCTTTCCACTTTCATATATGAGACGAATAGGTTGAGAATAATCTAGTGTAGGCATGAGTGACTTGACGAGATGAGTGTTTCCATGAGCTTTTGCAAGAGAACCTCACTTATGTTAGATGTGCAACTTTTTGAAAACTCTTCACGACGCAACAAGGTAAAGGTTTAAAGTTTGCTTAAGTTTGAGAGTGCTATATTTGTTTTATTGTGGCATGTTCTTTAATGATAGTCTATCTTCCATAATGAAGTAGCCGGTCAAAACATGAACATTAAATGCTAAATACTTGAGAGAGCAATATGTCTTGTTGTTTATAACTAAGTGCAGGGAAGACATTGAAAGGCAACACTGATTTCCAAATTAAGCAAAGATCTTGGACTTGCTCAAGGACGAGCAAGGTTTAAGCATGGGGGTATTTGACGGACGATTTTGGTACACATAGCTATGAGTTTATCGTCAACATTTGCACGTATTTGATATTCTGCTAATGGTACTAACCCCCCTGAGGTATCAAGTTCCACTACTACAAAACATTGATACTGTAACACACACTTGTAACACATTCATCAGTGTGTTACAAAGAAGTTCCATTGGAACACAAAACTTAGTGTTACAAGCAAGCATTGTAAAACATAGCACCAGCTTTGTAAAATTGTGTTACGAGCAATAGTTATGGTAACACAAAAATGAATGTTACACCTAAAATGTTACAAAGATGATAGGTTTTTGTGACACATACAAATAATGTTACAACTTATGTGTTACAAAGTGTTTATATTTTGTTGTCACCAAGTCTAGTTTCTTTTTACCAAAAAAAGTGTTGTATTTCTTCCTATACGCATAATGTCTTGTAGTTGATTATATGGACATCTATTTATTCATTCAAAATTATTGATTGTTGAGTAGGAATATTAATTAATTACTAGAACTTGCTAGAATTAGGAATGGAACTTAAATGTTGTAAATAATGGTAGAACCTTTCCAATAATAGCGAATTCATATTAGTAATAACTAGTTGATCTGTTCGCATACATTCATTGTATTTTTTATTTATATTCGAAAACAATTGTAATGCTCAAAGTTGTCACGAGAATCAATGTTCCCTTTCATTAAATGGCATAAATATTATAACAGAAGAATGAATTGCGTGTAGAGAATAGTGAATGTCCAACAAATGAGAAAAACACAGTTATAAAAACACACGACTCTCATTATTTGGCAGCAATGTATAAAACAATTAAAGAGACGAAAGTTAGTCAGAGTAATTGCACAAACAAAAGTCTTTGAAAAATCGTATTACAAGGAGTACATTATACTAGTTTTATTACATGTGCATATTTTGCACTATCATGACGACAAACTACGGTATAATGCAGCTCACAGTCATCTCCATGTCTGATAAATCTGGAAAATAAATAAATATTAGTAATCCCCAATGTTCCATATGAAAGGAAAAACTTAATGAAGGAACAAGATGAATTGTAGCAGATCAACTAAAGAAATTTGAAAACCATGTAAAATCATTTTCTTAGAAAAATGTTGCAGTCTGATAGGTCCTATTAAATTGTTATAACATTGTTAAGAATGATAAGTTATGTAACTAGTAATAGTACGAAAAAGATGGAGATACAAACCATTGAGAAAATGAATTATGATTGGTCATTCAATCCACTAGTTGTAGCATCCAATGTTGCTCCCTCAATATCTGTTCTAACCCACGTATGCCTTTTCTTCGCGTCATTAAACATCTCTCCAAGATGTGTGATATGGAATGGCTCAATTTCTATATCATCTTCCCATTCATCACAACCAGCATCATACATATCTCTTGGTTTCATCTTCATAACTATAGACCACCCAGGGTTCAATTTATCTTCAACATAAAAGACCTAATCAGCTTGGTCGGGCAAAATGAAAGGTTCATGCCTAATCTTTTCTCCAGTATGTATAAGATGTGAGAAGTTAACCAGTGTATAGCCATACTTGTCCTTTTGTATACCTCTTCCTGATAGAACATCAACCCATTCACATTTGAAGAGTACCACAGAGAAATTTCCAGAGCAGTTCAGCTCAATAATATCAATTATCCTCCCATAATAAGTGACATCACCTAAAACTGGTCTGGCATCACTTGCACTAGCATAACTGGATGTTTTTGCAGTCAACACCACTCCACTATTTTGTGTCACCCCATCCAACCGTTTGGGCCTAAATCGAAAACCTCGACTATTGAAAGCACGATACCTTTTTGCTGCATTAACTGGGCCACGAGCTAGCCATCTGATGTCATCTTTAATAGCATGAATGCCATTTTCTCTCTCAATCTGCATAATCTGTACATTTATGCAAGTTTAGTTTTGTAATTTAGCGCTAGATTCAAAGGTTTAGATATCACACTTACATGACCCCTAAACCATTGATGGAACTTCTGATTTTGTATTAGCTCGACATCTCTATGGCTCATTCGACGTCCATTTTCTTGGATGTGATCTCTTCAGCATGAGCTCTGTGATGCACCTTGTTAGGAAACTTTTGTCAAGAAAAGTTTTAATTTATTTTTAGAATATTACCTAAGGTATGAATTGACATCAGAACGATTGAAAAGAACATATCTATGTGCTTGTTCTTTTGCCAAACCTCTGATAATATAACTCTGAGGCTTTCCATGTTTCGTTCCGGCATGAGGAAAAAGAGTTGATGCTTGTGCAGTACAACTTCCAAGTATTTCATCGTCGCCAACATTCTTTGATAGCTTGTTGAGCAAGATTTTGAAATCATCAAGAAATCCTAAACAAAATGTCATAGCCTCTTTTGCTAAAACAGATTCAGCAATACTTCCCTCTGGACGAGCTTCGTTCCTCACTTCTTTCTTC
Source organism: Cenchrus americanus (assembly GCA_947561735.1). Classification (NCBI taxonomy): domain Eukaryota; kingdom Viridiplantae; phylum Streptophyta; class Magnoliopsida; order Poales; family Poaceae; genus Cenchrus; species Cenchrus americanus. The sequence goes on from OX387241.1 coordinate 124,597,842, forward strand.
AAACCACCAAGATACCTACATTAGACAGCATTATATAAAAATGTAAAATAATCAAGCACAATAGTATTTAAAAACATGGTCCTATGTAACTCTAAAGAAAAGGGTACCTCTCCACAAAATACATTGATCGATAGCAGACAGGACCACCAATCTTTGCCTCTGTTGCCAAGTGAAGAACTAGATGAACCATCATAGTAAAAAATCCAGGTGGGAATATCATCTCCATTCGACATAAAGTCATTACAATTCGCTCCTCCAACTTTTGAAGTTTATCTTTGTATAACACTTTCGCATTTAGTTCTCTAAAATACCCGCATAAGTCAAATAAGACAGATGTAACATCATCAGGGAGAAGACCTCGCAATGCAACTGGCAAAAGTTGCTGCATTAATATGTGACAATCATGACTTTTTAGGCCTGTAATTTTTGCTTGAGCAATATTTACACATCTTGAAATGTTACTGGAATACCCATTTGGAACCTTTATATCGTGAAGGACCTTACAGAATTGTTGCTTCTCTCCTTTAGACATGTTATACAAAGCGGGAGGTAAGTAATACTTATCATTAGCCTTTTTTGTGGATGTAGATCAGACTGGATGTTCATTTCTTGCAAGTCTTTCCGTGCCTGTAGATTGTCCTTTGATTTACCCTCCACTTCTAGAAGTGTCCCATATATGTTTTCACAAACATTCTTCTCAATGTGCATAAAGTCAAGGTTGTGTCGGAGCGTATTATACTTCCAGTAAGACAAACCAAAAAAGCCACCAGCACCCTTCCATGTTTTTGACTTGTCAAAGTCTTGAATTGAGTTAATCTTTTCCAAAACTTCTAATCCGAGTAGGGTACGAGTTTCAATCTATGCTCTTCGGTTCCATCAAAAGAATTGGCGTCATATCGAAACTCATGGCCGGTGGTAGGAATCGTCGATGTCCCATGTAAGATTGCTTGTAGCCATGTTTCAAACGTATGCAACTTGTTTCTTCTTCACAAGAAAGGCACCCCAACTGGCTGCTAGTGCTGAACTGTGCCAATATACCAGCCCCAGGGTAGTCGCTTACTGTATACATTGATATAGCATGAAGTTGGAACACCTCATCCTGAGATGCATCATATGTAGGCATACCAATGTCAAAAAGCTCATTTAGGTCATCATAAACTGGCTGCATAAATGTATGGAAGTCTTTTCCAGGATAACCAGGAATTAATAAAGTAAGCATAAGAGATGAAGGTTTCATGCATAACCACGGAGGAAAGTTGTACGGTACTAATACAACAGGCCAACAACTTTGGGTTGAATTACACTTCCCAAATGGATTAAACCCGTCACTGGCTATTCCAAATCTCATGTTCCGAGGCTCTAATGCAAAGTCACGGTGCTGAGCATCAATGTCTTTCCAAACATCTGAATCAGCAGGATGGCGCAATGCCCCATCCTTTGTACGCTCCTTATCATGCCATCTAGCCAACATAGTTGTTTCTTTGTTCATAAACAACCTTTTAAGCCTAGGTTTGATTGGAAAGTAGCGCAATACCTTATTAGGGTTTGCCTTTCTTCTTTCCTTCTTTGTTAAGGTTGTGTTATCCGGTTTATCTTTCCATCGTGAAGCTCCACATTTTGAGCAGAAGTCATGATCTTTCTTTTCATTTCTATAGAGCTGACAATTTTTCGGGCATACATGAATTTTCTCATAACTTAGACCAAGTTTCCCAATGATCTTTTGAGCCTCTGCAAATGTTCTTTGTAAATTGGCACCATTCGGTAGAGCAAGCTGTAAAATTTCTAGCAAATCATTTAATGATATATTGCTCCACTTGTTGCTGGACTTCACGTGAAACAAGAGGACTAGAAAAGTAAGCTTTGATAGTTCACAACCTTCCCATAAAGGTTGATCGGCATCTCTAAGCAAATCATAGAAAGCTTGTGTTTCTGAATCTGGTCCACCTTCAGGAGAAGCTTCAACATCATTTATAGTTCTGTGAACTCCATTGTCAACATATCCAAAGGCTTCCTCAACTACATGGCGCATCTTATTGTTCAAATTTGGAAGTTGTGACTCTGAATCCTTGTTAGCAGATATATAAGATGTTGTTTCTCCATGGCAACCCCATATAGTGTAACCACGCAGCATTCCATTGCACAATAAGTGATCAAAAACTGTATCTCGCTTTTGTAACAGCTTGTTTACACATGTGAGACACGGGCATCGGATCTTCGCATCAGACTTTTTCTCTCTATATGCAAACTTAAGAAAACCTTCTACCCCAGCTATGTAGTCATCACTTGGTCTTTCAGAAAGCAGTAACATCTTAATAGCTTTTAAGTCCAAATGCTCAGCTTGAAAATTGAAAGCCTGAAATCATTATGGAAGACTGAATTCCATGTCACAGTGATTTTAAATTTCAGACACTAGTTAATATGGACAGAAAGATTATTTAAGAATTTATATGTAATAATACTTCAGGGTTCTGATATGCAGAATAGGAAAAAAACAAAAATGGATAATTACTTGAACAACCAATAACTATATAATCACTGAATTGGTGGAGTATGAAATGAAGATAGAGAATTAGAAGTTATGATAAGGAACGACCCCCCCCCCCATGCATAGTATGGTCTGTGTCTCAAATATTATGACTACGATGACCAGACAACAAAAATAATCAAGAGGAGGAAACTGCATTAGTGTTACCATTATTTCCGGAGATTCCTGCAAAGTGATGATCAGCAAATCACTCGGTAGGGCTATTGTCTTTTCAGATTCATTTGGCCATAGTATGACTACATGTGAATACATGTGCAAAAAATGAGAAAATAAATTTAAATATTAGATAGACATGATATACATCCAAACAAGGTGGTATGAGGTATCGACAGTTGGCAATGTTATGAAAAGAAGAAGATCGTTCCCCTTTATCTTGAAAATTCAGACTTGGATTAAGAAAATCAAAACCTGAATAACATGGAAACCATTAAGTGGCGAGGAGGAGCGGCGAGTCGGTGGTGGTGGAGATGGAGGACGCGGTGAAGCTTCTGGTGGAGTACCTCGTGCTGCCGGCGCTGCCGCACGGCAGGCTCAACCTGGAGGAGGCCCTGATGCCGGAGAAGCAGGAGACCCTGGCGCGTCAGGTTAGGATTGGATTCTCGGTAGCGATTTGTGGGGTTGCTGGCGTTCGTGTGGGTTGCAGTGGGGTTTTGCGGGAGGGTTTCAGGGGAGTTGTAGGCCATACGGTCGAGCCTACAAGGTGGACCCTGACTCAAACTATTCAATGTGAAAATACAGCTCCTTTCATAATTGCCTTATTCTACTATATTTCTGCATTTGTGCACACATCTGTTGGTGCCCATTGATATAATTATTCTTAATAGTGATTGAAGATAACGTGCTAAACCCAATTTTATTTAATAATATACTAGCAACTAGACCTGGTAATGGATTTTGAAAAATCAAAATCCAATTGGATTTTTTTCTTTTGGACTTAGTTGGACTGGATTATTTTGGATTTGGATGTCCACATGCTAAAATATACTGGATATCCCATCGCGAATTGGATGATGGTCGACTCGCGGCAGCATCGACGAGCGGGTGGCCAACCATGGTGTCAGCGGCGGACTCGGTGGTGACAGAGCTATGTAGGTAGGGTGCGGCGGAGGTGGACGCGCTTGTGAGCGCCAAAGGCAAGCAGCTATGGATATTAGTGATTGAATTTGATTGGACTGGATATGGATATTAATTGGATTTTGCTTATTTGGATATGGATATTAATCCATTCCTAGGTCTACTAGCAACTATGACCTTGTGTTGGAATGGGGAATATTACTCACGGTGTCACTGTCAACCTCCCCGGTCTTACCACCGCGCTCGCGCCTCCCCGACCTCACGTCGTCATCATCACACCCACGCCACCTTGACCTTGTCTGCCTATGAATGGCCAAATGGGTCGGGCTAACCGAGTGGCACGTGGCCCGACCGTTGTGGCTCGACCTGATGACCCCTATCGTTGGCGCCTCGAGGGTCTCCGGTCCGCAGCGGGAGGAGCTCCCACCCCTACCCTCGGCGCAGCGGGGGGTCTCTGGCCGGCAACGCGAGGAGCTCCAGCCCCTACCGTTGGTGCCGCGAGGGTCTCCGGCCGGTGGCGTGAGGAGCTCCCGCCCCTACCCTCGGTGCGGCGGGAGTCTTCGGCCGGCAACGCGAGGAGCTCCCACCCCTGCGTCCAAGCTCTGACGGAAGCAGCTACCGGCGGCGAGAGGCCAAGTGACCTGCGGCCCTGGGAGCAGCTACCATCCTCCCCGCGCACGACGACAGCGAAGGCGCTTGGTGTGAAATTGATGGATTGCGGCGGCGGCGACTCCTCGTCCTGCCTCAGCGCGGCAACGACGAAGGCGGCCGGATTTTTGCGAAAGGGATGATGAGTCGCTGGTTTTGCAAGGTTGTTGGAATCAGGTTTTTCTTTTTCTATATTTTAGCGATGGAAAACATATCAAAAAGATGTTGGTGTTGCTCTAACTAGTCATGTTTAAAATGTACGTCAAAATGTATTTACAAAATCGCCCATGCTTGCGGATTAAATATCATATTAGATGCATTATTAGTGATTAGTGACCGTTTAATTTAGAAAGATATCACATCTAGTAAATAAATATTTGCTATTGAGCTTGCCCCCAAAATCAATGTACAGATTCGTCCAAAAAAATTAGCCGCCAAATTGACGGCCAGCGCGTCATTATTTTGCCAAAAAATTGACCTGGTGCTCTAGTCCGTTTTCATTTGCCGCCAATGGTCCAGCACAACCTGGGATTAGTGAACAGATCGCGAGGATTAACCTCCCCACCTCCGACTAAGCTCCCCATCTCCTCACCTTGCCTCCTCCAGTCCTCATGCCCGACGGCACCGCAAGGAACCGCATCACAGCCACACTGCCCTCGCCGCAAATCCAACACCTCCTTCCTCCCGTCAGTGCCATCAATCTGACACTGGTGACTGGTGAGCATGCCTTCCCCTTCCTCTCTTCTTCATCTCATCAAACACTATCGGTCACAATTCTGAAACCAACTTTGCTTGGTCATGTGGTCGACAGGGCGCAGCAAGGAGCCCAGGACGTCCAGATCACCTGCAGTGGAGGTCTGGGTGTCCAAATCACCTGCACGGGCCAGGAGCCAGGACATAGAAAGGACCAACCATCAGGAACAGGTTAGATTGAATTTGTTGTTTTCTTGTCTGCAGCCATCTCACCATGTTATGTTGGGCTGATTACTGCATTGATAGTTCGGATAATTAGGGCTAATCTCGCTGGTATGTTGGGCTGATTACTAAGAGGTTTGGCGTTTGGTTTAGGGCCTTCTATCCACCATCTGACCAGGTTGGTTAATAGATGGTAGATAATTTTAGTTTCTTTCCATGGAGTGCTTGAACAGTAAATTTTCTAGAACAAAAAGGGAGATGAGTGTTTGGATGTTCTAGTTTTCAATATTCAGATTCAAATGACTGATAGAGAAGGATGGTGGTTAGCATCTTGTCTATGGCAGTTTGGCAATGCTGCAGCACAATTAAACATCTGCTCTGACACATCAGTTTGGCAGGTACTGATTAGATCTAATTTGTTTTTTCTCCTGCGTGCAGCCACTTGATTAGTTTAGTAATTAGGGTAATATTGCCAGTAGGATGTGCTGATTCGTGAGAGGTTTTGTAGGTTTGTATAACACTGAGTCACTGTCCACATTATTTTTTCTGTGTGGTAAAAGGCAATTCAGATTGTTGTACCATGGCGGAAGATATTTGGACTCTACATTTTGAACACGAGGGGGCAGCTCCAGAACAAAAATATGTGACAAGGGAAATAGATAGAGATGAGATATGCTATTTCAACTTGAGGGAGTTTGTCCGGGAATTTGGATACACATCAATCGACTATTTGTACTACAAGAAAAGAGATGGTTTAGTTGCAATAGAGTTGGATACTGATGTCATGGCAATGCTTAAAGAGCATGAGACTGAAAAGGAGTTTAGCTTGTTTGTGACAAAGCAGAGAATTGCCACTTTAGCACCTAGCAAGTCCAAGAAAGCACCAGCCAAATCTGCACCAAATAATACTAAAGGTGGTACGACAATTCCTAATTTGTTATCTTCTGATGCCAATCATGGAATCCTGATTTAGTCTTTTCTGTATGTTTCCTAGTTTGTTATCTTGTGATGCCAATCATGGAATCAATTGCATGGCCTTCGATTTGTGTATGTTATGTCTACTAATTTCTGAATATGTTGCAATTGATTTCTCTATGCAGGTTTAAGTGTTCAACTTTATAACTACATTTCTTTATGCAGGTTGACATGATCAATGGTTGAATTCATATTTGCATGTGCGCAGCAATGAATGAAGAAGAAATGGATTTAGAGATTTGTTTATATTTTTCATTTCATTTCTAGTAGCTTCCACTTGTAAAACCACTTCTATGTTTATATGCTCCCTAGAACAAAGTCATTGTCTATATATATCCTATCAGATGATGTGAACAAAACAGTGTGCTTGTTTTCTTCTCAGAATCAATGAAACTTTTTTATCATTCAAATTGAATCTTTTGTGATTGTTCAATGTGTCAATGTTATATGCCACATGAAATTGATTTTCTAAATTTTACAATGTGTTACAGTAGATAAAATATGTGTTACCAACTATATGTTCCTAAAATTCCAAACTACACATCACAAAGTGTTACAACCCCAAATTCAAAGTGTTACAAGAGGAAGAAAGAAGTGTTACACAAGAGAGTCATCGTAACACTAGATAAAGGTTCCATTAGAGAAGTAAATGTGTTACAAAGTCATAACACTTTTTTTATGTAAAGTAGCACATATTATGTATTCCAATAGATCGAACCATCGTAACATTGAAAATAAGAACACATAGAAGTTGTGTTACTATGTATCCTAGTAACACTTCTTTTGAGCTATTGTAACACAAGTTGATGTTCCAGTAGCTCTGTTCTGTAGTAGTGTTCACTCTCGCATGTCAATTTTGGAATTTGTTGTTTACGCAGGAAATTAACGTTAAAGAGGAGACTTTCAGGATAAGTTCATCAAGCACTTCAAGAGAAGATCATGAAGCCCGTACAAGTCAAGACACGAAGTGAATAAGACTCCAAACAAGCCAAGGACCGAAGCATCAAGACGCAAAACTTCGGGGACTTGGATATTTACCAACGAGATCAACTCAGCCCGAGAGATATTCTCCCAGCCAAGGACAACATGATCTTTCGGTGCGGATTTGGAGACTTAAACGGCCGCTAATGGCAAGCGTTTGACTACCAAAGTTGTGGGCCTCGATACCTTCGATTTGGACATGTGGAAGGCCCAATTAGGGTCAAGGAGCTAGGAGATATGGCCCCCGAAATGCCAACTACGCAGACAAGTCCGAAATCAGACAGATTATCTTCCAAGGCCGATTTGGAGACCTTATCTTAGTTTCCAAGGAAAGAAATGAATACCAAGGTTGGAGGAAATTTCATGCCATACAACCAGGACACCGAAGTTGCATTATTTAGAGTATGGACGTGGGAGATATGGTGCCGGCAAGGAAGGGCTACGAATCAGGAAAATCTGGACGAGGCTGATTTTATGGAAACCAAGTTCCCTTCTCTCCCAATGAAGATCTCGTGCAAGGCAAGGTGGAGCACGCCCCAAGGCTCCCCAAGGGCATAAATACAACCCCTTGGGTGCTCAAGGAGGGGTGATACATCCATCCATTCATCTGAGAGCCGCCGACACGAAAAAGAAGCACCGGGAGGAAGCCGACGGCCGCCGCAAGTCCTCGAGTTGCCTAGGAGATGGCCTAGGCCATGCCCTAGCCATCATGGTTGGCCCTGCGTGGTGTAGCCATGGTGGAGTTTCAGAGCCCATGCCTTGATTCCATCATGGCAATTGTACATTCTACATTCGATGGTGATATAAATCATGTCTTTTCTTTACTTTGATCTACAACGATGAGTGTTTTATCCATATGTGTAGCTAGCATATGATTTTAGTAGGAATAGGTCTAATCGTGGTGGTTAGTCTATCTCTTGCGGATACATCGTTGTAGTGCACGGACCTAGGTTGTCGTTCGGTGATGATTATCCTTGCGTAGTGACAGTACGGTGGAGGAGAAAGCGGCGAATGAACGTGCATTGGACCACTCCATATCAAGTTACTCCATATCAAGTGTTCTCCTTATCATACTATTGGATTAGATTGGTTTGTCACCTTGGCCGGAACGGCAACAAGAAGAAGATATGCTAGGCTTACCTTTTGGATGCTTACCTTTATGACTAGGTGGATGTGATCCATACATCCTTTCATGTATGTTTAATCTTTATGCAATCTACACTTTACATAGGGTTTAACCACTAGGTTAGATAGAGAACCATAGTGGTTTGCTTCCGATCCTTGGATTGACAAATCTAGGGAGAACCCTCCTTGGTGAAAAAGGCACCAAGTCACCCATAGGCTTGCGGTGAACTTGAGCACGGTTTTGAACCGTCAACATGCCATCACTAGGCAGCGGCGACCGCGGTCCAGGGTGGCTCGGTTGGCCTCCGTGGTGCAACTCAGCTGATGAGAATTCTTCCGCTGTAAATTCAGGTGCTTAGCTCACTGTTTCAGTTGGATAATTGTTCCCTCTACCAATTGATCACGTTTTCTTGCAGGAGCCAGCGAACCTTCAGGCCAAAGAAGAGCATGCCATCCAAGAGCAAGGTTTGTGCACCCCAATTGTGTGCATCCAATTTGTTTATGTAATTCTTTCTTAGAATTATGTCACTGCTAATTGCAATTCAGCCTTTGGTAATTGCATTCAAGCTGCTTCGTAGTGATTGAAATACATTTATGAGACTGTGCAGTGTGGACTGAGAAAGGCACAAACTCTTAGTGATTGAAAAAGCCATTTCCAAAAGTGACGCCACGACGCCGTAGGCCAAGTGAAGTCAATTTTGGTTGTAGTTGTCATCTTTGTCTGATAGTATAAATAATAAAATGCCAAAGTTCTTAACAACTAAAAATATAGTGCAATGGTAAGACTTGGGAGTCTCAAACCCAAGACCTAGGTTTGAATCCTATCTCTATATCCATTTTTTAAATTTCATAGTAAAGAGAATAATATCAAGATTTGGTTGGTCAAAAAAAATTAAAAATTGATGTGGTCCAGATTTGGTCAAAAAATTTAAAAATTGATGTGGAGACATATTTTAGGCTCACAAGAATATGATAAAAATTAAAATGATTTTGATAAAGTGACACTATACATTGTTCACAAATGGAAAATTCTAAGTAAATTTAAAAAGTAATACACACCACATGAGACGAGGAAGCTTGGTGGTAGTGTAAGGAATCGGATGCCCGTTGGCCTAAGAGGGGGAGGGGGTGAATTAGGCAACTTAAAAACTTAACCTATGGCTTCACTAATTTTGCGCAAAGGTAAACTAGAACATACTATCTATATGTGCAACTACGGTTGTTCTAGTGTGAAACTCCCATCCCAAAAGAAGGTTTGCAACCTATAGCCAATCCTAGCATGATACTACTCTAGGAATGTAGAGGCAAGCAAAGATTGCAAGAGAGTAAATGCGGAAACGTAAAGGGGATGAGAGGAAGCAAACTCTTGACACGCGATTTATCCCGTGGTATCGGTAGGCACTAAGCCACCCCTAGTCCACGTTGTTGAAGCACTCACACAAGAGTATTGCTTCCCGGTCACCAAGTCTCTCCCAAGAGCACCAACTTGACTTGCCACAAAGGCTAGCCACTTAGGCACTTGTCAAGCTCCCTTGGTCACCTTGATGCCGCCTCCACTAAGGAGTTTCTCCATCAAGGAAGGGGGTCTCCACGTCCCCCGCACAAAGTGTCCTCGCCGCTCCACACCAAGCCGGAGGGTCGATGACGATTGCCGGTGAGCCACTTAGGCCCCAAGGCTTCCGGCGAACCTTGTACAACTGGATTCACTCAAGAATCACCTCACAAGGTTGGCACAACCTTGCACTCACTCAGCTCTAAGCTAAGCCTAGCACTAAGCACATACACAAAGCATGCACTAGTCTAAGGGTGAGCAATTAAGCACTTGGATGGATTAGATATGATCTTGAATGTGTCTTAAACTCCTCTGCACTTCCACACAATCCAGCACCTTCAAATGAGAGAGTTGAAGGGGTATAAATAGGCCAACACACCAATATAGCCGTTGCTCTAACGGCTATTTAAGATATACCGTCGGATGAACCGACGGTGTCATTTTATGTAGCGTCGGATCATCCTGTGCTGCCATATGCCCTTCCGTATTTTGGCCATAACTCTCTGCTCCGAACTCCGTTTTGGGCGATCTTGTACTTGTTGGAAAGCTTATGAAATTCTCTACAAGATTCTGAAAAAATCCTTAGCATTTGAGCATTTTTTAAGCGTCGGATGAACTGATGACAGTGTCGGTTCATCCGGTGCTAGACATTTCTGCGCGAATACCTCTCCGTATGTTTCCCGAAAAAGCGTAGGATGAACCGATGCAATCATCCGATGGTACCACCAGATCATCCGGTGCTTATACACTTGTTTTCTTCTTCTCGGAGTTCATCCGGTGCTCACAAAAATGGGACCGTCGGATCATCCCGTGCCCTATTTTCAGCACATCTTAATTTGGCATAACTTTTCACTCCGGATTCCGATTTTGATGATCTTGGACTCTATGGAAAGCTTGTGGAATAATCTTCATGATTCTGTAGCATTTAATACCATTTGATTTATCTAAGAATAATTTATTCATAGGACAAGTCCAATTCATTCCTCTCTTTATCCCGGCTTCATATTTTTTCTTTTGTCATGCTTTGCATTGTGTGCGGTTGCATCCATGGGACCTAGAAATGTCTACAAAGACATGCTCAAACAATATGGTTAGTCCCAATGATCATGTTGTCATGAATCACCAAAATCAAACTCCGAACAAATGGCATATGAGGCCATGTTCGCTACAATCTCCCCTTTTTGGTGATTTATGACAACACAACCAAAGCAAGTATAAATTTGCTAGAATTGACAGAATTAGAACCACTTACACTTGCTTGGATGCTTACCATCATCCAAACTCCCCCTAGATCAAACTTCCCCCTTTTTGATATTATGTTCACATTCTCCCTCTTTGGTCTCATATCCTTGAAATCACTTGTAAGCATCCTTGAGCCCACTTGTAAGCTTAAGCTACAAGCTTGCTTTGGTCCCACATTCTCCCCCTTTGGAATAAAATCTCCAAAAAGTCCAAAGCAAACGGGTCCAAGGAAACTAGCAAGATCTAGCAACCATAGCTCAAAGGAGAGATGTTAAATGCAAGGGAGAAAGCCGCATGAACCATGATCCATATGTATGATATCAATGAAGATACCACATGTGTGAATAACTAAGGTGGATCACAAGCTCATGAGACTAACATGATACAAACTAAGCTCCCCCTAAGTGTGTGCATAAAAAGAATACCACTTGTAAGACAAGGGTAGTGAGAAACAAGTGCACAACTACAAACTTGTAAAACAAGGAAGCTTAGAGCATATCATGCAAAGAGGTAGCTTAAAGAACAAGAGATAAGACAAATGGGTTCTTGCTACATTACCACTTGTAGATATCACTTGTAGTCTTTTGATCATTGCATACCTCCGGGGGTTGATTCTCTCTACCTTGTTGGCACCACATTGAGATGAGCCACTTGGAAATGATATCACTAGGTGACACCACTTGAAAGGAGCTTGTATAGAAGACGCTTGGGGTGCCACAAGGATTAGGAATGTATGAGTACATTGCCTTTGAACTTATATAGAGACATAAGCTCGCAAGGACATGACTCAATAGCATGAAGCTCATATTGCTATATCCACTCTTTTAGAGATGTTAGATCACATTGAGAGTGAAATAGCATTCTCTTAGAATGAAACACCGCACCGGAACGCGTCGCTAAGGGACTACATAAGAAAAGCTTGAAACAATGTTAGTCCCACAACCAAACCATAGGATGAGCCCCCCCTAAATGTGTGCATTTAGTGTTTGAATCACCAACCAAATGTATGCACATTGTTTATGATAACATAAAGGGAAGCTTACCCTATAGCTTGCTCATGATGCAAAGAGATATATATGAAAACATGCACCATGAAAGAACAAGTGTAGCTTTCCTACACACTAATCAAACCATGTAGATTGCTCATGGGTTAGCAAATGACACAAGCAACCTACCATATGTAAACATTGCAACAAATGCAACCTAAACAAGGCAATGGAGCTACAATGATGCAAGAGATAGGTACTAGTTTCCATTACCTCAATCGGGGAACTTGGGCAACACATGTCCAATTTGCAAGCTTGGCTTATAGGCTTGAATCTTCTCATCTTGATTGTACCAAGCCTCCCAAGTCCCCGCTTTCATGGCCTTCAAGTGGCCTTTGGAACCCAAACCATTTGAGGCCCCTTCATGTTGGTGATGACTTCCTTGGGCACCCAAATGGGTTGGTTCCTACCCCGCTCTTCCTTCATTTTCCCAACCTTGTGTGCAACCACCTTGCCATTTGCCTTCTTCTTGATGACGTAGGTGTTGCTCTTGATCTTGTTCTTGCGGTTGGGCTTGGTGTAGATGAGGGAGCTCTTGATGGTGGGCTTCAACTTCTTCTTTGCGCCCTTGTCCATCTTCTTGACAAATTGAGGGCATTTGTAGAACTTGTGCCCTTCTCCATGACACTTGTAGCAAGTCACGGTTGCACCCTTCTCAAGCTTCTTCACCATGGGATCACGGTTATCTTGAGAAGGTTGGACTTGGCTCTTCATGTCTTGAGAGATGTCCACTTGTTCTTCATCATTCTTGCCCTTGCCCATCAAGTTTGCCAACCTCTCTCGGAGCCATTTCACTTCTTGCTTGAGCTCATCATTTTCCTTGCCTATGAGACAATCACATGATTCTACAACAACATTCTCATGGCAAGATGGTGAGCAAGATTCATCAATTAAATCAATGCAAGAAGTTGAAGCATCTACCTTGGAGATAGGAATTGCACAAGGGATAGATGTTTCATCAAGCTCAAAGGAATTACTTGTTTTAGTCTCATTGCTCTCAAGCTTAGATTTTAGCTCATCACACTCCTTGCTAAGAAATTTGAATTTGCACAACAAATGTTCATAATTTGTAGCAAGGGTGTCACTAAGATCATTGAGAGCATTGAGTTCTTTGATTTCATTAGCTTGTTGTTCAAGCATTCCTTTTTGCTCATGGATTAGCTCAACAAGATCATTGAGAGAGGTGGTGTCGGATTCGTCATCACTTACATTGCTTTCCATACCTTTGGCCATAAGGCATATGTGTGATGATGAAGGACCTTGCATGAAGCGGGTGGTGAAGTTCTTTCTTGATTCATCGCTTGAGCTAGAAGAACTTGATCCACCACTTGTCCACTCGCGGACGGCGAAAGTTGCTTCTTGCCTTGGTCTTCTCTCCTTGACCACCTTCTTTTTGGGCTTGTGCTCAATCTTGGTGAACTTGATGTGTTGATGATGGCGCCCTTCTCTCAAGTGGATGTTGTAGCCGTACATGTTGACTTTCTTCACATACTTGAAGATCTTCTTCACGTACTCGGCCACCATAGATTCAACCTCTTCATCACTTGAGGAGTCTTCATTATCACCATCATCACCATCATCTTCGCTTGAGCTTCCACGAGTAGCCATCCTACTCAACATTTTCTCTTGTCGGCTTGAGAGAGCATGGCTTGTGGTTGGAGAAGATGGTTCTTGGGGCTTTTCTTGGGGCGCCTTCTTTGACTTGGGCATTAGTTGAAGCTCATGTGCCATGATCTTGCTCAAGATATGCGATGGCTTTAAATCTTCGAGCTTCTTCTCGTAGATGATTGCTTTCACCAAGTCATAGTCGGGCTTCCGGAGACTTTGAAGGATCTTGCGGTTGATGTTCAAGTCCGTGATGTCCTTCACACCTAAGGCATTAATCTCATTGACAAGCACATTTAGGCGTGAGTACATAGATTCGGCATTTTCATTAGCAAGTTGCTTAAAGCTATTGAATTCCTCAAGGAGACAACCGTAGCGTTCATTAGCAACTTCTTTTGAACCCTCATTTTGCTCCTTGATGGTTTTCCATAGCTCATGAGCATTTTCACAAGTAAAAACTCTATTGAAAACGCCTACATCTAGTGAGGACAAAATGATACTCTTAGCAATTACATCAAATTGCTTTTCCTTCCTAGTACCATTTTCATACCCTCATCGGTGACTCTCCAAACATCAAGGTCCCTTGCTTGGAGATAGGCCTCCATGAGAACCTTCCACCGAGGATAGCCCGTACCATCGAAATGTGGAGCCAAACCTAAGGTATCCACCCCTTTCATCCCTCTATAGAGCAACTCACTAGGCGGTGAAGCCTAACCGTTCCAATGAGCCGGTTTTCACAATTTACCAATCGAATTGGTGTATCCTTGTGAAGGAAGTGAGTCCCGGCTCTGATACCACTTGTAAGGAATCGGATGCCCGTTGGCCTAAGAGGGGGAGGGGGTGAATTAGGCAACTTAAAAACTTAACCTATGGCTTCACTAATTTTGCGCAAAGGTAAACTAGAACATACTATCTATATGTGCAACTACGGTTGTTCTAGTGTGAAACTCCCATCCCAAAAGAAGGTTTGCAACCTATAGCCAATCCTAGCATGATACTACTCTAGGAATGTAGAGGCAAGCAAAGATTGCAAGAGAGTAAATGCGGAAACGTAAAGGGGATGAGAGGAAGCAAATTCTTGACACGCGATTTATCCCGTGGTATCGGTAGGCACTAAGCCACCCCTAGTCCACGTTGTTGAAGCACTCACACAAGAGTATTGCTTCCCGGTCACCAAGTCTCTCCCAAGAGCACCAACTTGACTTGCCACAAAGGCTAGCCACTTAGGCACTTGTCAAACTCCCTTGGTCACCTTGATGCCGCCTCCACTAAGGAGCTTCTCCACCAAGGAAGGGGGTCTCCACGTCCCCCGCACAAAGTGTCCTCGCCGCTCCACACCAAGCCGGAGGGTCGATGACGATTGCCGGTGAGCCACTTAGGCCCCAAGGCTTCCGGCGAACCTTGTACAACTGGATTCACTCAAGAATCACCTCACAAGGTTGGCACAACCTTGCACTCACTCAGCTCTAAGCTAAGCCTAGCACTAAGCACATACACAAAGCATGCACTAGTCTAAGGGTGAGCAATTAAGCACTTGGATGGATTAGATATGATCTTGAATGTGTCTTAAACTCCTCTGCACTTCCACACAATCCAGCACCTTCAAATGGGAGAGTTGAAGGGGTATAAATAGGCCAACACACCAATATAGCCGTTGCTCTAACGGCTATTTAAGATATACCGTCGGATGAACCGACGGTGTCATTTTATGTAGCGTCGGATCATCCTGTGCTGCCATATGCCCTTCCGTATTTTGGCCATAACTCTCTGCTCCGAACTCCGTTTTGGGCGATCTTGTACTTGTTGGAAAGCTTATGAAATTCTCTACAAGATTCTGAAAAAATCCTTAGCATTTGAGCATTTTTTAAGCGTCGGATGAACTGATGACAGCGTCGGTTCATCCGGTGCTAGACATTTCTGCGCGAATACCTCTCTGTATGTTTCCCGAAAAAGCGTAGGATGAACCGATGCAATCATCCGATGGTACCACCAGATCATCCGGTGCTTATACACTTGTTTTCTTCTTCTCAGGAGTTCATCCGGTGCTCACAAAAATGGGACCGTCGGATCATCCTGTGCCCTATTTTCAGCACATCTTAATTTGGGCATAACTTTTCACTCCGGATTCCGATTTTGATGATCTTGGACTCTATGGAAAGCTTGTGGAATAATCTTCATGATTCTGTAGCATTTAATACCATTTGATTTATCTAAGAATAATTTATTCATAGGACAAGTCCAATTCATTCCTCTCTTTATCCCGGCTTCATATTTTTTCTTTTGTCATGCTTTGCATTGTGTGCGGTTGCATCCATGGGACCTAGAAATGTCTACAAAGACATGCTCAAACAATATGGTTAGTCCCAATGATCATGTTGTCATGAATCACCAAAATCAAACTCCGAACAAATGGCATATGAGGCCATGTTCGCTACAGGTAGAAATGCAATTACTCCTTGTTACAGTGCAGGGTTCGAACCCATGTTAGGACTATATTGTTTTTTGATTTTTTTCCATTAATTTTGAGGGTGGCTGCTGCATGGCTGTGGCTGGCCGCGAATGGCAACGGCCTTGGCACAGCCGGCCGGGGCCGTGGTGCGGCCAGGGTGCAGCCGTCGTGTGGCGTGGGAGGCTACGGGCGGCTGGGGCCGTGGTGCGGCCACTGCATGGTGTGGGAGGTTGCAGCTGGCCGGGGCCGTGGTGTGGGAGGCTGGAGAGCGGCTGCGGCTAATTGGGGCTCGGCCGACCACAACCGTAGTTGGCTAGTGGCAAAATCAAGTACAAAAGTGTTGAATGCAAAAGAAAAACACAAATATGTATGTAGTGTAGTGGTAAGGGTAGTTTAGTTGAGGTAAGATCTGCACAGATCGAAGCTTGTTGATGGTGAATTTCCGTCAACCTAGCCATGAGTTTACATTTAATGTTGCCATTAATTTATTATTCTAACCATTGGAACTAACCCCTCGTATATAACAAGTTCACTCTTGCATGTCGATTTTGGAGTTTATTGTTTACGTAGGAAATCTACGCTAAAGAGGAGACTTTCAAGATAAGTTCATCAAGCACTTTGGAAGAAGATCATGACGACAAGAGTCAAGACACGCGATGAACATGACTCCAAATGACCCAAGGACGGAAGTGTCAATGTGCAAATATTCAGGGACTCAACCAGAAAACAGCGAAGCTAGGGTAGCAAGGATTCAAGCCTTAACCTTGAAGGAAATGGCGTCAAAGGCCCACATGCAAGTGCACACAAATAAGGAATCTCGCGAGAAGCAACCGGGGAGGAAACCGAGGCCGAACTGGACAAAACGGGCCTGGGCCGACCGACCTGAGCCGACCAGCCCAGCCCATTTTGGGCCTGGTTCAGCGCCCCCTTTGACCTAGCTGCCCTTCAGACTATTTATAGCACCCATGCCAAGAGCCACGAAGAAATACAATCGTCATCTGCCGCCGAGGAGTAGAGAAGAGAAGGACACCATCCCGGAGAGGAGAGGGTTGAGATGGTTGACTAGGGTCCCCCTAGCCGGTGTGGGAACCTTGCATTGAAGACCATGTCGGAGTTCCAGGAGCTTGATCAAGATCAAGGTAGGATCCCGGTGGTGATCTTGTCCATGTATTACTTCTATGTTGAATTAGTAGATCGAATCTGATTCTTAGCATCAAGTGCTTTCGTTGTGATTTTGTCTTCGTTTGGGTGTTTTCCTCCTCGATCTATCCTGCGGGTAGATTGCATAGGATGTTCTTGTAGCCATGGTAGCTAGAGGTGCATACCTGAAATACCAAACGTTTTCATCTTGTTCTTCTTGAACTTGCTGAGTAGTACCAACCCGTAAGATTATCCCCCGTAGTGACAGTACGGTAAATGAGAAAAACGGGCATCCTCGGAGTAGGAACGTGAGACATGCTTTTAATGAGATTCGTTTTGCTACATTCTTCTTTACTTTGGAACTTCAACAAAAGACCCGATCCAATCTCTACATTGGTTCTCCCCTCTCTTTCTCTTGCTACCTCCGGTGTAGGGTAGGCTAGATGAGTTTTGATGATGATCTAGTAGATTAGGTGCAAAACCCCTTTTCAAGATCAAAGTGTTTTCCGCTTGTTAGATTGGATCTTGTGTTACACATTGTTCCACAAATCCGTTACCTTGGGTTCAGACTTAAGGAAAGAAGGGTCCCTTGGCTACGACGGTGGACTTGTACGCTTGCGAGTCCAAACGAACTTTGATACTACTTTTAACCGTCAACAAGCCCCATTTTCTGGCGCTGTTGCCAGGGAAAAAGTAATCAAGATTCGATGTGGTATTGCGTTTGTAATTATTTTCAGAATTTCTATTGATTTTTCTTTTGCCTCTCTTAATTTTTATCATCCTCAAAACAAAAAAAAATCAATCTAGGGTTTTGCTAAACCCTAGTTTTCTTTTATCTTTTGTATATATTTTTTTATTGCTAACCATAACCGAAGATGGACGGCTACATCTCCAACAAAAAAACGTATAATTTGTGGATGGTCTAGAAAAATTTTGCAGGCAAAAGTGACGTGCAACACAAGATCTAAAAGTGGAGGTCGAAGAGCGTTGGAATCTCCAAGAGAAACTCCACCTCCAAGATCGAGAGGAGATCAACCTCATCGCCACTTATCCTAGGGAGATCGTACCTCAAGATTGTCAGAACAATCGACATCGGCAAAGGGGAGATCAAGTTTGACATCGATGGCGTGAGGAGTGCATTCAAGTCAACCATGATTCGAGGTATGTAACACGATTCATGTTAAATACATTCTACCTCATCGTCGTATCGGAAGGGAGGAGTCAAGGGAGAATGAAGCAAAGAAGATGCAAAAGTTGTTGCATCCGTCAAGACCAAAAACCAACGCCCGTATGTGAAGACTAAAAAGATGACTAAGCCGAACAATAAACCTACACCGAAGCCATGGATGGTGTAGAAGTGGGGTCCCCAAGATTGCAACGCCCACAAAGAGTGTTGATCCAAAGTGAAGAAGAGAAGAAGTCTAGCTATAGACTATAAACGAAGCACTTGGCGGGAGCCAACCCGTTCGTCAAGTCAAGAATAAGCAACCGGGAGGACAACTCATTGAAGAGTCAAGCTACCGGGAGGGCAACCTGAAGAATTTTTCAAGTTTTTCAAGTAAGTTGGTCTTATAATTTGCTACACATTACATATTATAAATTTCTATGTGGTTGAATAATTTTTAGAGACACTATAATTGCTCGGTCATTTTACCTTAATTTTATATTAATCATAAACCAATGACTTGAGCAATCCCATGTTTTGTTTGCATCTTTTTGAGAAACTAGTACAAAAAAATTCAGCACCTACCCCAACCTTTCATCCTCTCCATGGTGTGAAGGTTGGCTTGTTTTACATAATAAAAACACGCGAGTAGAGCCTTGCTATGTTTCTTTATGTTTTAATCTTTGACACATCATAGGACTCGCGTGAACCTAAGGAACTTGATTTTTGGTTTCATTCAACTTGACATCCACCAGTTTCTCTCATGTTTGGCAAAAAAATAGAACCTAAACCAATGCCCCCACGGTCAAGCCGGAGGAACTTTCTATCAATTAATGAAAGAAATCGATCCCGGTGCAACCAAAATAAGTGTAATAATTGTTTTTGATCCCTAAAAGCTCCTCTAATGATATATTTGTACTCATTGCTAGCACTGAGTTAATTTTTAAAGTTTCAAAATTAGAGGAGTGATTAGAATGTAAACATGATTAAGGGGAGGTTTTTGAGTTTGATTAACATAAGGTGCCCCCCGATGCATCACGTGTCCATCATTTGGCATCTTGGGCACGTTCAAAGGACAATCATGGGGGAACCAAGGGCTTTGTTTTGTAGAAAATTGGCGGAAGCACAAGAGGAAAGGGAACAAGATGTGACATGAAGTAAAAAAATGGAGGTGTAAGATTAATCACGCAAGTGAAGATGTGGTTGTGAATGGTTCGGGCAATGGAATCTCGTGGATCACGTGGACACAAGGAAAGAAGGGAGCAAGAAGCATCTCGGAGATAGATCAAGCCCCCGGTGCCCCCTTTGCCTGGTAAGTAATTTATGCATTTGCTAAATTGTGTTCTTGAGTTCATATCCCATAAGTTTCAGAAACAACCTAGAAAAAAATTGTTCCATGGTGTTGTAGGATCTTTTCATGTAATAGTCGAATCTTTTATTTCATTCGTGTTGATAATGCTTTGATGCCTAAGGCTAGCTACCATGCTTAATGGGAGTATGAGATCCGCTGCTCCCGTAGATCCCATCAACATATATTTTGTAGGTTTAGCTAAAGTGGCCTCATGTTCACAACTCATTAGTTTAGCTTCACCTTGATAGGCGGTTGCGTGTTCAAGAATCCACAAACCCTATGGGCTAATATCCATCCTATCTTGTGCACCTAAACCCTAAACCCTAAACCCTAAACCCTAAACCCTATTTTCCTTTCTTCATATATTCCTAGGGAAGTCCCGGGTAGGATATGATTTGGGTTCCTTGTAATACCCGGTTTTAAAGAGATAGCCAATATGGAGAGGCAACACCCCGAACCAATATCTTCCGAACTCGATGTTGCTTAACAACACCACCGGTTGATCATAGGTGAGTGGGGTCTATTGGCCACTTGGCAATCAAAGCCGAGTAAAGCCAATTCAACTCCGTGTTGGTTATCTTTGTCTCTCTTGTTCTCCCAAAAATTCACTTGCACAAAAGTGACACACTTGGATAATGGGTTCCGGATAGTATTTCTTCGTTGATGGTCTCT
This sequence comes from Cenchrus americanus, assembly GCA_947561735.1. Classification (NCBI taxonomy): domain Eukaryota; kingdom Viridiplantae; phylum Streptophyta; class Magnoliopsida; order Poales; family Poaceae; genus Cenchrus; species Cenchrus americanus. Next base: position 124,618,327 of record OX387241.1, read on the forward strand.
TCCCGTGATCATACTCCAAAAACCTTCCCATGTGCCTTCATGCACATACTTGTTCCGGAGCTCCCTTTTGAAAATAGGGGACACTCGCCCATGGGTCTATGATACTAGAACATGTAATCGTTTCGAACATGAAAGCCAATCTAATCTATCGGGGATTGCGTTGAATGGATCCAAGGAAGGATAGAGCCCTTACTCCCTTTAAGCATTAAAGTATTTCCAACACAAGATGATAGATAGATAATCCAACAAAGTGTGATTACATCTCAAGATCGATTGCAACCCATGGATGAAAGGAGATTACCCCATCAAGGTGCTAGAAATAGCATCATTGATCAAGGTTACCCTTCCGACGGTGTCTTCCTTCTTCTCCTCTTGTGGGCTCCCTCCAACGGAATGAGAGACTCAGCACTCCTTCATCAAGGGTATGCGCCATGGTCATGAAAATTTCCTAGGCAAATTCCTTGTGGGTGTTTGCCGACACTCCGCTAGAGAATTGCACCGGTGTCCCGTGTGAAACCCAATATGTGGAGAGCTTGGTCGTCGATGTCGACGTTCGCTACAAGCCTCTACCCAAGGCAAGCGAGCTTCTTCTCCTCCTCCTCCGTCGTGATGATAAACTCATTGGAATGCCACGGAGCGCATGGAGGTGGAGCGGATGATCGTGTCAAGTGGTGAGGTTGGACAGGCGGCTCCTCCATATGTTATTGAAGTTTGGTAAACCTAATAAACGAGTTTCGTGTGTCCCTCATGCCACCAAGGGGAAGAGTGTGGTTCCTCCTCGGCGGTGCCGTGTCCTCCTCCATACTCCAAGGAAACTCGGAAACCGAGTGCCTCCTCGAAGAGGTTGTCGATGATGGCTTAGACGACGATGATCCCTTCTTTTTCGGTGAAAAGACTTGTAGTTTTCTTCCTTGATTGCAGCACTCTCCCTCACAAATATATATCTGGGGTTTTCACCTGGTAACAAGGTACACAAATATTATTTTGGAGTCTGGACTTTGAGTGGATTAAGGATGTGGTTTGTTGCACGAAACAAACGCGGTGGATGGCTAAGTCTAAGGTGATTCCGGCCTACAAACTAGAGCACACGAACAAAGAGTTGGATGAAAGACTTACCTCTCTCCTCCTCTTGGCTCGGTTCTTCTCTAGTGCATGTTGCTTCGTGACCGCGTACACCTTCCAAACGTTCCCGTCCACTCCTTCGCTTGCATTATTGCTCCTTCCACTTGATGTTTTCGCTTGATTCACTTCCATACTCCATTGCCTCACATGCATCCATGATATTCCTACAAAACAAGGCCTTGGCTGCCCCCCATGCTTGTACTTTGCATGTGGTTTAAATATGTTGGAGGGGCATCCCGTGATGTATCATGGTGCATGCATGGTTAGGTTAACTAGATTGCCTCCCTTTAAGTGTGTTTAAGGCTAAGCACTCCTCTAATTTCGAAATTTAAAAATATTTTTCAGAGCCATGCAAGGGCTCAATCATAAATTTAGAGAAGTTTTTAAACCATTAAAAACAAATGTAAGTCGAAAATATTTTTCGACTACGTCGATATCGGTCTCACCGGTATAGTTTGCCTTCATTGGTTGAGAGCAAACTTTTCCCGGCTTGATCATGGGGGCATAGGTTTAGGTCCTAATTTTGATTAGATGAGAGAGATTTTGAATGAAATAAAATTAAGTGAGGCTTAGAAAAATTCTAATCTTAGAGAAACCAAGGATATGGATTTTTAAACCAACCAAAAATTAAGTTTCTAGGTTCACGCGAGTCCTACCACATGCTGAAATTTAAATAACATCTAGATACAAGTCGTGGCTCTACTCGTGTGTTTTTAGCATGAAAAACAAGTCAACCACAACACCATAATGAGGGTGAAGGGTTGAGTTAGGTCCTGAATTTCTTTTGGTTGTGGTTTCTCGAAAAAGAAGCAAACAATCACATAGGATGGTTCATGTAAAGGGTTTATGATCAAGCAAAATATTCAACCAAGAATTATGTCTCTAATATTGTTCAACCATTCTAAGTCTAATGTTTTGCATAGTAAAATTCAAAACTGAATTAAATTTAAAAAGACTTGAAAAACCTGGAATCGGGTTGTCCTCCCGGTAGCTTATTCTTGACTCGACGAAACGGGTTGCCTCCCGCCTAGCGCTTCGTTTATAGTCCATGGCTAGACTTCTTCACTTGATTACTCCGGATCAATGCTCTTTGCGGGCGTTGCAATCTTGGGTACCCACTTTGTCTTAGTCAATTTTTTTGGTCTTCACAGGCTGGCATTGTTCTTTGGTCTTGACGGATGCAACAACTTCCTCCATGTAGTGGCTCGGCATCTCGAACTCCGGTCTTCGGTTGTGATCTTCATGGTCTTCTTAGTGTGATCCTCCATCTCTCCCGAATGAGTTTGAGTAGCCTTTCGCCGTCTTGGGACCTTGGAGTTGTCTCCGAAATTCTTCTTTGTTACCCATCGGGCGCCCGACAAGTTGTCCCACTTGCGTCTAGCATCTTCATCACGATGAACACTTCACGTATAGAGCTTCCGACCTCCGTCACCTTGCCATCTAAATTCTTCAATATTTTCTCCATAGCCTCGAACTTAGTGATGGCGTCCTTGTTGATCTTAGCTGGCTCGTCCATCAAGTCCTTGAATTGTGCACAAAGAGGAACCAAATCTTGAATGGACGAACTTGCATTAAATCGGAGTTACCTTGGACGTGGTCGTGCTCCACACACTCCTTGCATGTGGATCTTGCTTTGGCGGCCTTTAGGTGTTGAGCTTCTTTCTCCATCTCCATCTTCTCCATCCTCCTCTTAAGTAAACCGATATGCCACTCAAGGAATCCGGCTCATATGCATTCAGCTCTCGCAATCGTCATGCGGATAGTTGAGACTTGCAAGCGGACAAGTCTCACGTCGTAGTCAAGGGACCCTTCTTCCCTCGAGTGGTGAACCCAAGGTATCGAATCCGTGGAACAATGTGCAACGCAAGGATTCAATCTAGTAAAGCAAGGTAAGCTATCTTATTAAGACAAGTTGCATCTAATCTACTAACTCATAAAGAAAACGAATCTAATCTAAACTACTAAAGAGGTAGCAAGAGAAAGCAAGAGATAACCAATCTAGAGAATCTAGATCATGCTTATGTTGTAGCTCCAAACAAGATAGATGAAGATAGAAAAGCGAATCTCATTAAAAGCATCTTTAAATAGTGGCCTTCCATCCAACTCCGAAAACGCCCGCCTTTCGGAACCCCCGTTCTGTCACAACGTATCCCTATTCATGCGGGTAGTCTAGGGCGAGTTCGATAGAACAAGTTGAAATCACTTGGCCGGTCCGGTATGCACCTCTAGCCACCGTGGCTACAAGAGCACCCTAAGTAATCTAGCTGCAAACTAGATCGTAGAAGAAGCAAAACCAAGAAGAAAACAAAATCATCGAGAAGGCACTTGATCGCTAGAAATCGGATTCACTTACAAACTTCACCATAAATGATTACATGAACAAGATCACCACCGGGATCCTACCTCGATCTTGATCCTCGCTCCGGAGCTCCGACGTGGTCTTCCATGCAAGGTTCCCACGTCGGCTAGGGAGACCCTAGACAACTAGCACGACCCTCATCTCCGAGATGGTGTCCCTCAAGCTTCTCTGCTCCTCGGTGGCGGATTACGACTTCCGTTCTGCGTGGCTCTCGGTCAGGGGGCTATTTATAGCCTGAGAAGCAATTAGGTCAACGGGGAGGCCGATTGGGCCCCGAATTGGGCTGGGCCGGCCGGCCTGGGCCAGCCGGCCTGGGCCCAATTCTACCCATCCCGCGGCCTGCTTCGCCCGGTGTTGCTTCCCACGTCTTCTAGATGTTCTCCCCTTTTGCATGTGGGCCCTTGACGTCGGTTTCTCTCCGAATTGGACTCAACTCCTTGTCTTGCAAGATTCAGCACTTTTCTGGTTCGGTCCTCGGAGTTTATCATCTTCTCGGGCTTGGTCCTTGGGCTCTTGGAGTCATGTTCACTTCATTGCTTGACTTGTATCGGGCTTCAAGGTCTTGTCATGAGGTGCTTAATGAACTTATCCCGGAAGTCCTGCTTTCAACGTTAAAACCCTGCGTAAACACTTAACTCCAAAACCGACATGCACAAGTGAACTTGTTATACCACGAGGGTTAGTACCAATGAATAAGATACAAAAGTCATGCCAACACCGTAGGTAAACTCATGGCTAGGTTGACGGATTTTCACCGTCAACAGCCGGCCCTCCTGTCAGCTCCATGGTTGGAGCTTCCGCCGTCGCTGCCGCCGCCGTCCGGGTCGTGGCCACCGCCGCCGGCAGGAGCGCGGTGAGGGACGACATCGCGATTGCTATTGCCACCTTGTGGAGGTCCGCCGGCGTTCGAGCGAGTGCGGTTGGGCTGAGCAGTGAGCTCAGCTCGAGTACGGTTGGGTCCGTTGTTGGCGCTGCGACTTGTAGCTTCGTTGTCGCGGTGCCTAACGGGAGGAGGCTGGTTGACCCTGTTGTCGGCCCGCATGAAGTAAGCGTCTTCAGCAAGCTTGGCGATGACCTCTCCAGCACGTATGCCCTGAGCCTGACGTGCAATCGCTGTGATCGACATGAGGCATTGCTCAGGGGTGGTGTGTACTCTGCTCTCGACCGCCTCGAGAGCTTCCGCGAGGTTGCGGATGGGGAGGTTGTCGCGGAGGCGCCGGCGCCGTTCACTGCGCTTCCTGTTGCGCTCGCGTCGAGCATCTCTGTCGGCGGGGGTCTCGTTTGCCGGAGCATCGGCAGATAGCTCGTCGGAGGAGATATCTTCAAGGTACTTGTCCTGAGCCGTCCCTGAAGGTCCTGGGGTGTTGCCGGTAGTCATGAAGACTTGGCGATCAGGGGTGTCAAGGTTGGACTCAGAGGCCGCCACCTCAGTTGGGGTATTCGAGTCAGCTCGGGCAAGTGGTGTTCCCTCCTGGAACGGGAGCGAGTCGATGTAGGCGACGTAGCGTGAGTCTCCACTTATCAGGTCAGCAGGCTTGCAGTCTGGCCAGTAGACGAATCTCCCGGCCGGTGTGGAGGTTATAACCAGCCCAGAGGCCAGCCCTGATAAGGGATGCTCGGTAGAGTTGTCCTCGGACTCGGAATCCTCTGGGTCTGACCTGAAGTCGAACTCGTATGTGGAATCCGAGTAGAACCCGGAGAGAGGGTTGGAGTCCGAAGCATGGCCGAAGGCGGTGTCGGAGTCCGAGTTGTACTCGGGTACGGGCTCCTTGCCGGCCCGGCGCGAGGAGGGAGCCTCCGTGCGGGCCCGGCTGAGGATGCGGGGGCCATGCGCGGAGCGCTCACGGGGTGAGGGGACCGCCTGCGATGGCTGAGCAGCCGGCTCGCATGCGATAGCCCATGGAGACGTCGAGTTCGAGTTGGAAGCGGACTCGAGCTCGAACTCAGCGTGATGGTTGAAGAGCGAAATTTCGCCGAACTTGCCGGCGAGTTCGCCCGTGACAACTTCGGGGAAGCGTCACGAAGCCGGTCTTCGGGTTGGACGGCATGGTGAGGCGGCGCCGGAAAGAGCCCGCGCGCGCCGCGAAGCGGCACCCGGGCGCCGAACACGAAGGTGTCGCCGCGGTTGAAGGCGACGGTTGGCTTGAAGTAGACAGGAGCCGTCGAGTTCGCCATGTGATCTCGGCGAGAGCCCCCTACCCGGCGCGCCTGCTGTCGGTGTTTTAGACCGGCAACCTACTAAGGGGAGTACCCGAAGTAGATGAATGTGGCCTCGCCGAGATCAGTAACTCGAAGGAAGAGACACGCGACACACAATTTAGACAGGTTCGGGCCGCGAGGTGCGTAATACCCTACGTCCTGTATGCTACGTAGCTCTGGATTGATTGGGCATGATTACAGGATGGCGTAATTGTGCGCCATAAGGTGGGATTGCATGAGATGCTAGAGAAAGGTCCCTGCCTTGCCTTATATATCCCGGGAGGCAGGGTTACAAGTCGGAGTAGGGAGAGAGTACTAGTCGGGTACGTCTAGGAGTCTTCCATACAGTGCGGGACATGTACAGCTTCCTAACCGAGTACTTCTCCTCCGTAGTCCTTCTGCTTCACGCCATCAGGTGCCGTGCAGCGCAAGCCGGGTAGTCCCAGGGGCCCACCGAGTAGTCGGTCCTCGTACCCACCGAGGTAGTGGGCCCAGGGAGGTCCATACGACATATACAAATTAAACATTTAACTTAGAAAAGGTTAGAACAACTAATCGAATTGAAACATGTCGTGTTGAGCTAAACAAACTTTATTTATAAAACATATGCATGTTGTCATTAATCAGGTTAATGTTTATCTATAAAAGCTGGTTTAAAACCCGATTCAACTTTTAATTAGAAAAGTTGATTAAATGTTAAACATGAAGCAAGATTAACATTAGTTTAAGAAAACTGAGATGTGGCACTAATTAGCTTTTATTTACAAAGCATATGAAATAAACATTACTCAAATTAACATTGATTAGAAAAACGGTGTGTAACACTATATTGCTTTTATTTATAAAAACACATGCTTAAAAGACATTAACAAAATCAATATTAAATTTATTTTTAGAAAATGTACATGGTAAAAACATCATTGCTAATGTGTGCTTTGCATTATTATGAACCTAACGCAACTTGATTGAATTAAAAAGGATCAAAAACATGGAAGGTATGAATAAAACATGGCTGTAGGGATCTATGTGTGATTAACCATAGACTTCAGGGACTAGCAAAGAAGATTCACAAGACACATTAAACAGTGCCCGTGAATAGATCTAAGATCAGGGTTAGATCTGCAAGAGAGCTCGGGTGGATCTGGTTTTGAAGAAACGTCATACATCTAGGGGGTTTGGAGAAAAGATTGCAAGACAAAAAAGAGATGCTAATCATTACAGGGTTCTCCAGGGGTCTAAATGCAAAATGACAAGGTCTTTCTTCTACCTCTACTCGATCCAGGAACAAGGGCAGACGGCGACCTGGCGGTTCCAATCGCTGGCGACCAGGGCAGCCTAGGGTTCCAAGCGAGCAGCGCTGGTGAGAGAGGAAATCGAGGGGAGCTCGTCGGAGTGCTTACCGACGGCACGGACGTGGAGGGGTGGCCAGAATCGGCCGGCGGCGGAGCTCGGGCGGCTCGGCCCGATCCTTAAGGGGCGATGGCACTCCGGCGTTTGAGCTGCGACGGGAAACGGCGGACGGGGTGCGGCTCGACCCCGAGGAGCTCAAGGCGGCGTCGCCTTGCTCCAACGGGACTTCACGCCTACGAATCGAAGTCGCGGCCGGCGGCGCTCGGTGCAAGCGGCGCGCATGCGGGGGGGTGACGAGGCGCGGTGGAGGCGGCGGCTTGGGAGCAGGGGACGCGCGGAGGCTTGGCGGCGGCTTTATACGGGCACTCGCGTCCCCTTGTCGTGGTGCGCACGCCTAGGAAGGCGGCGGCGGTGCTAAGGCCATGCTGGCCATGGCTGGCCACGCCTAGGCCCGGATGGGCTCTAGCGGGCCTCGGCTGGGTCAGAGCGGAGTGGATCGGGTCGGGCCTTCGGGCTCGGCCCAAACCGAAGGGATAGGATTTTTATTTTCCAAAATTATTTTAAATGCGAAAACAATTCCAGAAAATCTAGAATTATTTTGAAGGCATGAAAAATACTCAGAAAAATTCTGAAAATTCCACGAAAATTGCTAGAGATAGATTTAGACATGAACAATCCAAGTAAAGTATTTGGAGCTCATGAAAAAGATTTTAGAGCCTTCTAATAAATAGAATTATCTCAGGGAAAATGAGAATAAATTCCAGAAAAATCCGGAAATTTCTCGGAAGGTTTTGGTCAGCACCTAGGTGCATTTTTGAAACCTTTTGCATTCAAGAAGCACTGATATGCATCGGCATGAATGCAACACTCACAACTTAAGATTTGATTTATAAAATCAAACAAGGATTTTTCCTATATTATATTTCCTGTAAAGAAAATAAATGTTGGAAAAGTTTTAAAATTATGAGAAAATCGTTATTTAATTATTCTCTCTATTCACATCCTAAAATTAGAAATTTCAGGGTGTGATAGGGTGCAAGTTGACGTTCCTCTTTCCACATGGGGCTGAATTTATTTGTTGAAGGGAGACAAAATGTGGTTATAGGAAGGATTTCTTGTACCGACAAAAAAGATTAAAAAGGAAAATTGTGTAAGAGGGGTCATCCTCCGTAGCCCAAGACGAAGGAGGGGATGCGCATGAATCTAATAAACAACCATGGAAGGATTACAATGCCACCACCATATGAAGTATGTCAAATGCAAGCATGAGGGAGTGGGGCAGCCACACCACCATATCCTCCACCATACATGTTCCTCATGAAGTTTTCATGGCGCTCCATCCAACAAATGCAAGAAGAAGGGACCACAAACATCACCTATAAAATTGGTCGCCTTCACCATTGGAGCAATTTAGAGGAGGACTGACGCAATCACAATTCAAGCAAGGATACAACACACCGGACCATCAATATCAACCACCGGAAAATAAAGGAAGAAGGAGGAAGAGAAGAAAATAATAATGCTTCCAAATTCGGTTTGATTTTCTCCTTTTCCTTTTCTTTATTTTCAACTTTTGTGCAAGTTTTTATATGCGTAGCATTTTCTGTTTTTATTTATTTTCAGCATGTGTGACAATAGTAGAGTTAGTTTCAGATCACCATGAATAAAGATTCCCACCTTGATCAACCTTTGGTAAAAATATTAAGTTGATGACATGATAATATATGATGAAAAGTTACCACTTTGCTCAACTTTTGTACTTGTTTTATGCATGATTAAGCTAATGCTCTCTTCAATATGAATCTGAAATTAATTAAATGCTAGCTTAATCTTTTGTGGAGGTTATGATAAAAATAAGACTCATAGTGTTATTTTCATGCTCTCAATTTTGGATGAGTTAAAGATGATTTGTTCTTAAAAATATATATGCTAACCTTGTCACTAAGGCTAGATAAATTGAGTGCATAAACCTTAGTATACAAGAATTATTCTTGGGTGAGTTATTTCAGGTCTTGATTTCTCTAGTCTGAGACTAAGAAGCTAGTCTTTCAGTTTTTGCGTATCTATCATTTTGCTAGCCTTTCTATCCATGCATTGTGTATCCCCACATCAGAGATTTCGCATCCACCCATAAAACCAAAAATATCATCTTTTGTGTTTACCTCCTTGACCACAAACTATCATTGAGTACGGATCGTCAATTCAAGGAAGATCGCAAGATGGTGCCATGGTTGAAGATTTCAAGTATCTCTCCAAAGGAAAGTTATTTCTAGTACCTACCTTATCTAACACCTCTTTGCCCGAGGACGAGCGAACGTCTAAGTATGGAGGAGGAGGTAGATACAATGCAATTTAGAATTCAAGGGGAGAAAATAAAAAATGGTGAAAAAAAAGAAGACAAAAAATGGGTATAAAGAAAAGAAAAAAGATAAAGAAAAAAATATGTATGAGAAAAGAAATATATATATATATATATATGAGTTTATAAACATAAAATAAAGTGAACTCCCCGGTTCTCTAAAATGCATTAGGAATCTCAAAAGTTTCAAGATTTAAGATCCAAACTCATTTTTCCAACCATGTGCAATCCGATAACGAGGTCTTCTTTTGTGCCTCGGGATCACTCTTTGCCATTTGCACATGTCCATCTATCTAAAAGTGTGTGTATTTTTCTCTCCCCTCCTTGATATAACATTATTTTCCAATGACCTTTTTGATGAGTCTCGGTAAGACAATGAGAAACTTGTCTTGTTTTGACAACATCTCATTCATAATATCTTGGTAGGACTAAACTTTTCCCATATAGCTCCACACAAAGCCTTCCACTATATATATTGAGAGGGGAAAGGAGTAGAATGAATAGGCTTTGAGAGACAAGATGAGATGAGAGTACAAGAGCAAGATGCAAGAAAGTTTATTTTTGGACTTGGTTTAGCTCTTTTTCTTCATCTCACTCTTAATTTCAAAATTTATAAGATTCATTTGAAATTTTGGAGCACGAGGTAATTACTTGTGGGAAGTGCTTAAATTAATATCAACCCTCCATAAGGATGAAGGCTAGTACATTTTGGTACTTTAATTATTAAATCCTTGAGAGCATTATGTTTTCTCATGTATGATCAAGTGCAGGGTATAAGCAATGAAAGGCAACACTGATATTCATTAAAGGCTTACTCGAGGACGAGCAAGGTTTAAGCATGGGGGAGATGTTGACGGTGAATTTCCGTCAACCTAGCCATGAGTTTACCTTTAATGTTGGCATTGATTTATTATTCTAACCACTAGAACTACCCCCCCCCCCTATATAACATGTTCACTCTTGCATGTCGATTTTGGAGTTTATTGTATACGTAGGAAATCTACGCTAAAGAGGAGACTTTCGAGATAAGTTCATTAAGCACTTTGGAAGAAGATCATGAAGCCCGACAAGAGTCAAGACATGTGATGAAACATGACTCCAAATGACCCGAGGACTGAAGCGTCAATGTGCAAATCTTCAGGGACTCAACCAGAAAACAGTGAAGCTTGGATAGCCTTAATCGTGAAGGAAACGACATCAAAGGCCCACATGCATGTACACACAAATAAGGAATCACGTGAGAAGCTACCTAGGAGGAAACCGGGGCCGAACCAATCCGAAACGGGCCTGGGCTGACCGGCCTAGCCCATTTCGGGCCCGGTTCAGCGCCCCCTTTGACCTAGCCGCCCTTCTGACTATTTATAGTGCCCCTGCAAAGAGCAACGAAGAAATACATTCGTCATCCACCATCTAGGAGAGGAGAGGGTCGAGATGGTTGACTAGGGTCCCCCTAGCTGGTGTGGGAACCCTGCATGGAAGACCACGTCGGAGTTCCAGGAGCTAGGATCAAGATCAAGGTAGGATCCCGGTGGTGATCTTGTCCATGTATTACTTCTATGTTGAATTAGTAGATCGAATCCGATTCTTAGCATCAAGTGCTTTCATTGTGATTTTGTCTTCATTTGGGTGTTTTCCTCCTCGATCTATCTCACGGGTAGATTTTATAAGATGTTCTTGTAGCCATAGTGGCTAGAGGTGCATACCCGATCTACCAAACGTTTTCATCTTGTTCTTCTTGAACTCACCGAGTAGTACCAACCCGTAAGATTATCCCCTGTAGTGAGAGTACGCTAAAGGAGAAAAACGGGCGTCCTCATAGTCGGAACGGGAGCCATGCTTTCAATGAGATTCGTTTTGCTACATTCTTCTTTACTTTGGAACTTCAACAAAAGACCCGATCCAATCTCTAGATTGGTTCTCCCCTCTCTTTCTCTTGCTACCTTCTGTGTGCGGTAGACTAGATGAGTTTTTGTGATGATCTAGTAGATTAGATGCAAAACCCCTTTTCAAGATCAAAGTGTTTTCCACTTGTTAGATTGGATCTTGCATTATACATTGTTCCACGGATTCGATACCTTGGGTTCACACTTAAGGGGAGAAGGGTCCCTTGGCTACAATTGTGGACTTGTACGCTTGCGAGGCCAAACGAACATTGATACAACTTTTAACCGTCAACAAAGCTTGACCTCTTCAAATTTTTTTGTTTCCTCTGTTTTTCATACATCACTTTATTTTTTCACAATTTTTTTAATTATTTATTGTGAAGATCCCTATTTCTTTTACACGTTACATGCGAGTTCACATAATTCATTGGTGATAATAAACCTAATTGATGCAACAAACTATTTTTCTGGATGCAACAGGCACATGAGCTATCGCAACAAAAGTTAAATTTTAGACAACATTATTTTATCGTGGCCATAGCCATGGCTATTTGCTACCAAAAAAATGTTTGTGGCAACAAACGCATATCAAACGCAACGAACTATTTTCTGGATGCAACAACCACATGGACTATCGCAACAAAGGTTAAATTTTTGACAACATTATTTCACTGTGGCCATAAGCATGCCTATCCGCAACCAAATAAATGTTCGTGGCAACAAACACACAAAAAACACAACGAATGATTTTATGGATGCAACAGTCATATGAACTGTGGCAACAAAGGTTAAGTTGTAGACAACGTTCTTTCCTTGTGGCTACAGGCATGCCTATTCGCAACCAAATAACTATTCATGGCAAGAAAGACACATCTATCGCAACACTACATCGCTACTATCGCAATGCACAATTAGTTGTGGCAATAGGTACCCATGAAGGCAACCACCTTTTTCACCGTAGCATTAATACCAACCTATTGCAATGAATGTTCCAATAGACACAACCCACATTTTTGGTGGCCATATGATTCAGCTACTGCAATTCATTAATACGTTGGTTGCTATAAAACCAAATATTGCAACCAAATGTGTGTTGTTGCGAAAAAATGGTGCTATAAGGGTCAATTCCTAGTAGTGTTTATCCTCACTCGGTTTTTCTCCCTTCTTCCCTAAGAACTCGTTCCCCATGTCACTCTTGAACTTGATGGGTTTTTCGAAATCATTTGTTTGGGGAGGAAACATTGGTGGATCTGGGGTTGTGTCAAGTCAGTTTCTCAATGGGTTTGGCTTAGGAGAATAGGCATTTTTGTGAAAGGTTTTTGGTGGACCTTGGATATCACCAATTTTCTCTCCTCCCTCACCAATGCACTCTCCAATCTTATCTGACCTAAGCTCTTGCCCATCATAGTGCTTGTATGCCTTTATCATCATCTTAAGCTGAGGCTCATGACCCGACAATCAACCCATCATTTTCCTCAATTCATCATTCTCATCCTGCAAGCGATCAACATAATGGAAAGCTCCAAATTCTTAACAGCATGCAATTCTTAGGTAGAACAAGAAGTAGCAACAGGAGCTTTCAATTCAGCCTCAAGCGAAATAATGCGAGAACGAGACTCAGCAAGCTTTTTATGCAAAATAGGACAAGAAGTGCAAGCACCTAACAAAGTAGGTTCCTCCTTGAATTCACTAGATTCTCATGCATCCTCTCGAACCTTCAGGTCAGCAGCGCTAGCTTGACCTCTCCAAGCACGCCGAACTTCTCATCTGGCAAAGACATCAAGGAAGACAAAGAGTACATCCGGGAGGATGGCTTAGCGTTAGTCTTAGCACCTGAGCCTCCGACGAGAGCAAGACTATGAGAGTCAGTCAGGCTCTCAACCTAGGTTGTCACACCACGATTCACCCCAGTCTACTTCAGCTTAAAGAATAGCTCGTCTACCGTCAGAGTCTCATACTTCTCAGACTCCAAGATGGCCTCGACCTTTCTACCCCAAATGGTACGATACAGCGAGAGCAAGAGCTTCACAGCTCTGTCATGATCATCGTATGAGAGCACAGTCACATTGGCCCTCAGGTTATTCACAATCATCATGAACCGCTGGAACATCATGTCTATTGACTCACTAGGGAGATGAGTGAAATTCTCATACTCTCTCTGGTAAGTCGCAAACAACCGAGCCTAAACCTGACTGTTTCCAGCATGAGCATTCTTCAGCTACTCCCAAACTTTACAAGCCAAGTCCTCCGTCTGAACCTGATCAAATTCAGATTGACACAGAGCATGAAACAGGTAGTCAGACGCCTTGTTGTTGGGGTCGTGCATATCCCTCGATCATGGAGCAAGGAAGTTAATTGGATGAACATAAGTTGTGTTCATTGTAACATCCCAAAGGACACACAGCATGAAACAGGTAGTCGGACGCCTTGTTGTTGGTGTCATGCATATCCCTCGATCATGGAGCAAGGAAGTTAATTGGATGAACATAAGTTGTGTTCATTGTAACATCCCAAAGGATGTGACCCTTGCCGCGGAGAAAAGCAGCCATCCGCTCTACCACATCTGGTAGTTCCATCGACGTGCGGAGGACCCGATCCTTGTTCCTGGTATGCCATCTTTGGATATTAGACTGGTTAGAGTCCCAAAAAACCCGTAACTAGTTGTGATACAACTTGAAGGACCAAACTAGCGACCAGAGAGGGGGGAGAGTGAGCTGATAAAATTATTCTCGAAGGAGATGACATCTCCAACAAGATGAACACGGCCTATCCAACACTTCTTCGACTCGAAGTACCCAAGTTTGCCAAAGTCACATAGTCATTGAAGTGCTACTAACCCTAGGAGCAAACCACTCAACCAAACGAACAAACACTCCCAACATGCAGCGGAAATTTGCACAGCCTGCTACCTGTGCCACCCCGGTCAGGCTGATGGACAGTGTCAGTCAAGCCGGTGGCTATATTAGATGCACAGAAACGTTCCAGGAAGCCTCGGTGACTCCTCTAAGCCCTAGAACAAAACCCACCTCCAAACTTGAACCTGAAGGGAAAGAAAGACCTTCACAAAGCCTAGCAAAACACCTTGAAACCTACCAAGAACTAACCAAGAGCTCCACAACCCAAAGCTACACGTGTATAGTAGTTCACCTGAGCCAAAACCCAACACAAGGCGGCACCGGTCGGTCCGGTGGAGAACACAGGTCAGACCGGTCAAAGCCTGGGCACTCGAGATGAACAGCGAGCCATGGGTCAACCCCTTCAAACAACCTTCCCGATCTCTCGATTCACTCCACGGATTTGCACAAGACTTTGTGGATACTAGGACTACCTCATGAGCATCCCATAGCTACAATTTGGTCCACTAAAACTTGCTAAATCAAGAGGAATCGAAGTATTTGCAACAAGAACACCACTTTTCCGAAACCTAAGAAAACCCCAAAATCGAGCACCTTTTCCAAAGGATTTGTGAGGAGTATTACAAGGAAAAGAACCACGAAAGGTTCACGCATACATCCCCAACCAAATCCCCAAGGGAGAGGCCTCAAAACCACCGCAAGAAAATCACCAAGAAAAAGGCTCCGAAAATCACCAAAAAGGGAAAACGGGAGAGACAACATCAAGCCTTGAGGAACCATACCGAATCATCTATACATACCAGGAAGGTTCATTCAAGGTCTAGCTTGCCTCCCAATTATCCACCCCTCTATCAAGATCTCACCGTGAAGCTCTGAAGGTAGTCCTAGAAAATCATAAGGAAAATAGCAAAGGGAAATGAGCTAGGGATCCAAGAGATGGTTGCCATCCACTCACCACTTGGGTTATATGGAGGCAACCGAAAGATGAAACTACCCCTATTACATAAAACTAAGATACACACCCCTGAAGGGCACTTTGGGAATCTTCGTCGTAGCACCATTGGATGGATGCCCAGTGTCCGCACCTCCTTAGCCTCGACGCAAGCCTTGCATCCTGCCACGTGTCATCTTCTTCAAAGTATCCGGATGGCGTCGTCGCACACCGATCAGACGGTACCCACCGGTCAGATCCATCCGACCCACCGGTCAAACCAGCCTGATGCTGCTGCACTTCGGTCTTCGGTCTTGGCTTTGTGGATTAACCGAGGAACTTAATGGTTTTGTGGTGAGCCATTGGAAACCCCACGAACTTGGTGTGGCCTCCCGCCAATCTCCACTCATGACTTTGCCCCCACGAAGTTCCGGCTCGATCTTGGCTTTGAGGCTCAACCAAGGAACCATCCATGACTTCGTCTTATTGTTCTTGCCACCATGCGGCCCACACTTGACCCCGCTGGCCACCGGGTCCCTTGAACTAAGCCTACTTGTCTGCTCCACACCTGGAGGCCTCACAGGGATCAACCTTTCACGCTTGTTCTTCACTTGCACCAGCATCAATCAAGCCGCAACCTGCACCTATAATACTTAGCCAAGAGTCAGTCCACAGAACATTGTCAATCACTCATCACACCAGGAAGTGACCATCCACCGGTCCTCGAACCACACAGCCTCTCACAGAGCACCCTCCGGATGAGATCGACACTGCTCCACCCACGTGGATCACCGATGCCGGCCACTAGTAGAAATGTTCACATCCATGACAAAACATTTTCATCACGGAACAAGATAAATTCGTCATAGAAAACTTTCTATGACAAATTTGTGACGATTTTGTGATCATCATAGAAAGTGCATCACATTTGTCGCACCATGACAAATCAGCCATTTTCATCACAGAACTGCTCCTTTTCAGTGACGGACACGTTTTTATCACGTAACCGCTTGTCTTCTATGACTAATGACTTTCGTCACCAATTGCCTCATGGAAGTGACTACCACGTGGCGTCATGCATGTTGGAAGCTGACGTGGCTCAGTGCCACACTAGCTGCTGACGTGGTTCGTTGCCACGCTGGCTGCTGACGTGGCACGGTGCCACACTGGCTGCCAAAGTGGACGATGACATGGCTACCTATATGTACAATGATGTGGCTTCCTACATGTACGATGACATGGCTGCGTATGTGGACGATGACGTGGCTACTTGCACGAATGATGATGGCAGTTGATGTGGGGTAAAATATCACCGAAGTCAGCTAAAACAAACACAAAATGAGCCCATCACTTAGCTCTTATAAAACCTTGCATGAGTGCACACACTCCTCCAAGGGTTCGGTGCGCCCCACGGAAAATTCACATGTGTTCTAAAGGAAAAATCCCACACAGAACACCCGAGGGCATTGCCTCGGGACCACCAGCCTTTGTGGGATTGGTCCCCATTCCAGCAAAGGCTCGGGGGTTACTGTCGGGGACGGTCATAAGGTGTCCCCTAACAAAGGGGATAATCACCCTTTCAAAATGCAAATCACCCATTAACCTCCAAGGACCAAAAGTGGGCAAAGCGCGTGCGAGGCCTAAGGCCCGCTACGACCCAACGAACGCTCAGGCCCATCTATCGAGGGTGCTCGCTCGCACACCCCATCTCCGCATCGCTCGAGCGTCTCGCACGCCCCTCAAGCAAATCTTTGACTCGCTCGAGGGTCTCAGCACCCCTCGAGCAAATCTTCGCCATGCTCGAGGTTGCCCCTTGACCGCTGGTGCTTCACCCGTCCACTCCACTAGACAAGGGCATTAAATGCTCTGATCTACTGCAGGGCACCAAAATCAAAAGGCAAATTGCCTTCCACGCCGCGCGACTGACACTGCTTGGGGCCCTACTGAGGACCATGTGTGGTTCGAGGACCGGTGGATGGTCGCTTCCTTGTGTGATGAGTGATTGACAACATTGTGTGGACTGATTCTTGGCTAAGTATTGCAGGTGTAGGTTGCGGCTTGACTGGTGTTGGTGCAGGTGAAGAACAAGCGCGAAAGGTTGTCGTCGGTGAGGCTTCCAGGTGTGGAGAAGACAAGTAGGCTTCGTTCGAGGGACCCGGTGGCCAACGGGGTCAAGTGCGGGCCGCATGGTGGCATGAACAGCAAGATGAAGTCGTGGACGGTTTCTTGGTCGAGCCTCAAAACCAAGGTCGAGCCGGGACTACGTGGGAGCTGAGTCATGAGTGGAGATTGGCGGAGGCTACACCGAGTTCGCGGGGTTTCCGGTGGTTCACCAGAAAACCACTGGGTTCCTTGGTTGATCCACAAAGCCAAGACCGAAGAACCGAAGACGGTCTTTGCGCGCGCCAAAACCGGTCGACGGTGTGCGACGACGCAGTCCGGAGACTTCGAAGCGGAGGACACGCATCGGGATCGCATGGCTTGCGTCGAGGCTACGCAGGGTGCGGTTGCCGGGCATTCGTCCGATGGTGAAGACATGAAGACTTCCAAAACCGTCCTTGAGGGGCTAGTATTCGTAGTTGTTAGAGAAGGGTATTTTAGACTTTCGGTTGCCTCCATATAACCCAAGAGGTGAGAGGATGGCAGCCAACTCTTGGAACCCTAGTTCATCTACTTTCCTATTTTCCCTTCCTATTTTCTTAGGATTTCCATAGGACTAGCTTGAGAGCTTCATGGTGAGATCTTGTTGAGAGGGTTGGATGATCGGGTGGCAAGCTAGACCTTGTAAGAACCATTGTTGCTTGTATAGATGATTCGGCGTGGTTCGTCAAGGTTTGGATGTGTTGTTCCCGGTTGTTCTTGGTGGTGATTTTCGGAGCCCTCTTTTGGTGATTTCTTTGGGTTGTTTTCAGGTCCTTTCTCTTGGGGATTTGATGGGGGAAATATATGGGAACCCTTCGTGGTTCTTTGGGCTGTGATTCCCCTCCCAAATCCGTCAGTAAAGGAGCTCGATTTTGGGGTTTTCCGGGTTCTAGGGTTTGAGGTGTTCTTGGCGGGATTTCTTCGATTCCTCCTTTTTGGACGAGTTTTGGTGGGATTAAACTTGGCTATGGACTCCTCATGAGGTGTCCCTAATATCCCCAAAGTCTTGTTCAAGTCCGTGGAGAGATTCGGGAGATCGAGTTGTGGATTTGGGGGAGTTGACCCGCGGGTGCTGTTCATCCCGAGCCGCCCGTGCTACGGCGGTCCGATCGCTCGCTCCCGACCGGTCGACCGGCGCAACCCTCGGTGGGTTTTTGCTCGGGTGAACGTCTGGGTGTGTTTGCTGTTGTCTCGTGTTGCTGCCGTTTCGAGTTTGGGTCGGTTGGTGGTCGGGTGGCCTGTTTGGTGCTTTGGGGGGCTTTCGGTCGTGGACCGGTCTAACCGGTGTGTCTCACCGGTCTGAACGGTGTCGAGCCACTTGGTGAAAGTTGCCCAGTTTCACCAACAGGGACCGGTCTGACCGGTGGTGCTCACCGGTCTGACCGGTGTTGGTTTGTAGACTTGAGGTTTGGTGTTCCGCTGCGTTCTCGGGTCGGAAGGTTGTGTGTTGGTTCCTAGGTCCAGTGGCACTCCAGTGGCTATGTGGGCTTGACCAACTTGGGTAGTGAGTCGGAGAAGTGTGTTGGAAGCCGTGTTCATCTTGTTGGAGTTTCCATCTCCTTCGAGAAGAATTTTTATCGGCTCCCATTCACTGCCCCCCTCTCTGGTTCACCGTATCGGTCCTTCAAGTGGTATTAGAGCCAGTTCGGGTCTTTATTGACTCTAACCAGTCTAAGATCCAAGGATGGCGTACCAGGAACGGGGTTCGGGTCCTCCACACTTCGATGGCAAGAACTACCAGATGTGGGGCAAGCGGATGGGTGCGTTTCTCCACGGAAAGGGTCAGATCCTTTGGGATGTCACGGTGGACACAGGCTATGTCCAGCTGATGGACTTCCTCGCTCCAGGATCAAGGGACAGATTCGACGCCAACAATAAGGCGGTCGACTACTTGTTTCGTGCTTTGTGTCAGCCTGAGTTCGATCAGGTGCACACCGAGCACTTGGCTTGTAGAATTTGGACAGTGCTGAAGAGGCTCATGTTGGGAATGCCCAGGTTCAGGCACGGATGTATGAAACCTACCGGAGAGAGTACGAGAACTTCACTCATCTCCCCGGTGAGTCCATCGATGCCTTGTTTCAGAGGTTCACGGTGGTTGTGAACAACATGAGGGCCAATGTGGACGTGCTCCCGTACGATGATCGTGATAGAGCGGTCAAGCTCTTACACTCTTTGGATCGTACTATTTGGGGCGGAAAGTTCGAGGCCATTGTGGAGTCAGAGAAGTATGATACTCTGACGGTGAACGAGCTGTTCTCGAAGCTCAAGTCAGCTGAGGTGGATAGGGGCATGACTGCCAAGCTCGAGGGACCGACTGATTCTCATAGTCTTTCCCTCGTTGGTGGTTCGAAAGGAAAGGCTAACACTAACCCATCCACCAGGATGTTCTCTTTGTCCTCTTTGATGTCTATGCCAGGTGAGGAGTTCGATGTTCTTGGAGAGGATGAACTGGCACTCCTGATGAGGCGGTTCAAGAGGCTGCACGAGAACCAAGTGAACATGAGGAGGAACACGAGGACATGCTTCCAGTGCGGCAAGCCGGGACACTTCGTCGCCGACTGCCCGGAGAAGGTCGAGAACAAGGACGGCTACAAGCACAAGTCGAGGATGGATGGCAAGTACCGGTCGAGGTGCGACCACAAGAGCAAGCACAAGAACAAGCACAAGGACGAGCGACGATCGAGGAAGAAGGAGAGCCGAGGCAAGGCCCGAGCGATGGTTGGAGCGAGCGACGTCGACTCCAGTTCCGCGTACCCCACCTCGAGCTCGAGCAGCAGTGAGGATGAAGGTGATCATCGCAAGAGCAAGAAGTCATCCAAGAACCTGAGCGGGCTGAGCCGCTTCGCGAGAGACGGCTTCTGCACCAGGCGCTGAGCTCCGGCAGCAAGAAGAGCACACTGAGCGACTCGGACTTCGATTCCGATGACGAGGTGCGTGATGAACTTCCCTTCTTGCGTCAGGAGAATGAGAGGCTTGGCTCTTTGCTTGATAACCGTGATGACATGCTTAGAGAGGCCAAGAAAATGAGAAAAGAGCTTAGGGCTTCACTCGAGGATGCTAGGACTAGAGTGGCTGAGCTAGAGACACAGGTGCTTGATAGCAAGCTTGAGATTGATTCCCTTAAGGCTTGCCCCTGTTGTTTCGGATGAGGTTGATTGTCTTGATTGCTCCATCTTTCTTGCCGATCTTGCTTTGTTTAAGGAGAAGCATGCCTCCAAGTGTGAGGAACTAGATGTGCTTAGGGTTGAAGTGGTCGAGCTTAAGTCTAGACCTGCTTTGCTAGGTGCTTGCACTTCTTGCCCTGTTTTGCATGCTAAGATTGATGAGATGCATGCTTACACTAGTTCTCTTGAGGCTAAGTTAAAGGAACCCATGCCTACATCATGCTCTACCTGTGAAATGCATGCTTTGAAAAATTTGGAACTTGCACATTATGTTGATCGTTTGCAGGATGAGAATGATGAGTTGAGGAAGTTGATGGGTTGGTTGTCTGGTCATGAGCCTCAGTTGAGGATGATGATCGAGGCATTTAAGAGGCAGGATGGTGAGGGACTTGGGGCAAACAAGGTTGGTGAGGGAAGTTGAGGACCAGGAGTGTCCCGGTGGTCGATGGATGACCGCTCCTCAGTGATGAGTGATTGACAATGGGTGTTGGACTGACTCTTGGCTTAGTGCGCAGGTGTAGGCTACGGCCTAGTTCGTGTTGTTGCAGGTGAAGAACGGGCGCGAAAGGTCTTCAGCCTTGAGGGGCCTCCGGGAGATGGAGAGACAAGTAGGCTCAGTTCGAGGGACCGGTGGACGGCGGGGCCGGGTGCGGGTCACATGGTGGCGACACAAGCAAGTCGAAGTCATGGACAAGCGAGCCGGTGCACGGTGGCGGTCGAGTCAAGTGGTTTGGCGGGAGGTCGGACCGAGCACGCGGGGTTTGGTGGTTTGCCCACAAAACCATCGGCGGACAGTTTCTTGGTTTGGGCCTCAAAACCAAGTCCGAGGGCCCAACACAACACAGACGGGATCCGGGCGTGTCGGGAAGCTTCGAGGCGGAGGACACGCGGCGGGATCGCATGGCTTGCGTCGGGAGGACGCGGGGTGCGGCAAAGGCGTGGCCGTCCGATGGCAAGACCCACAAACATTACCTAAATGCCCCTACGTGGATTGTATCGCCAGTAGTTAAGTTAGAGGTAGTCGAGTCATTTACCACTCCGGCGGGACCCGATATATAAGCCATGAGTGTGTGTGGATGGCTCTCTCTCTCCGCGACTTAGGGTTTCATTTCCTCCCTCCCATTTCTCATTTTCGTAGCTATTTTTCCTTCCATTTTCTCTAGACTAGCATGAGAGCTTCATGAGAGATTTGTTGAGAGGGATGGATGCTAGGGCGGCATGCTAGACCTTGTGAATCTTTCCTGGTTTGTATAGAAGATTCGGAGTTGTGTTTCTCGTGGTCTTTTTGTGCTTGTTTTCGTGCCTTTGTTCCCGGTGTGTTTCAGCAGGTTTGAGTGGGTTTCTCCCCGGATTTCTTTGAGGGAAACATGGATAAATGTCTCGTGCATCTTTGTGATTGATCTTGTGCCCTCAAACGCCGGGAAACCACTTCGATTCGAGGTTTTTCGTTCGGTGCTCTAGTTTTTGGTGGTGCTCAAAGGATTGGCGATTCCCGGTGATTTAGGGAGTTAGGAGGCAAGATTTTTGGGCTATAGCATCCTTGTGTGACGCTTTTCAAGTCCCCAAACCCTTGTCTCCACAACTTCAACCGTTTGGGAAATCCGATGATGATTTGGTGGAGTTGACTTTCGGGGTCGGGCGTTTTCTGCTCTGTCCGCACCTGGCGGACGGTCCGCGAGGACCTGGCGGACGGTCCGCGCCGCTAGGGTTCGCCCCGTGTTCTTCGTGTTCTTGCTCGCCTTTCGTTTCGATCCGTCGCGATTTTGGTTTTCGGTTGGACGGAGTTTCGGACGGTCCGCAGCAGAGGGCGGACGGTCCGCGGGTGCCCCGCGGACGGTCCGCGTGCTCCCTGCGGACGGTCCGTGGTGCGGGTGCGTCTCTCGTTGGTTCCGTTTGTTTTTAACGGACGGTCCGCGGCTCGAGCCGGACGCGTCCGCGGCAAGGGGGCGGGCGCTGCGCGGTCCCCTGCCGGGGACGGTCCGCGCGGCTCATCGCGGACGGTCCGCCCTGTCTGACCGGACGGTCCGCCAGAGGCTGAGCGCTTTGCTTCTTGGTTCCATTCCTCTCCTTCTTCTTTCGTGCTTCCGCGTGTGCTACAAGGAATCGTTCCTAAGGCTAGAGGTTGATCCATAACCTCGTTGTCTTGGCGATTGGTGTGTGATTCGATCCATCACTTGTGTGTGACCGGGATTTGACTAGGGCATAGGCCGGGTTCTTTGGGAAGAATTTTTACCGGCTCCTATTCACTCCCCCCCTCTCTAGTCGCCATCTGATCCTTCAGAAGTGGAGAGAATATCCCAGAGCCACCAAAAACCCACCACAAAAATGATTTCCCCCCAAAACCTAACCATCTTAGGAACCGACTAGACACAACCCCAACTCCACCCGTGTTTCCTACACCCACAAATGATTTCCAAAAGCCTATCAAGTTTGTGAGCACTTCCGGGAAAGTGTTCTTCGGGAAGGAAAGTGTGAAGGCTAGTGAAGGGAAACCGGTGGAGGAGTTGAGTGGAGAGAAACCAAGTGAGCAGCCACAGCCCAAGCCTAAGCCTAAGCTTGTGAGGTTCCATTGTGGCTATTGTGGGAGAGATGGCCATAAGGATGAGTTTTGCTTCAAGAGGAAGCGAGAGAAGAGAATGGCAAAAGAGTGAGCTAACAAGGACAAGTACCACCCTTCTAATGGTGTACTTGAGCCTCGTGTGCAGATGCCCAAGGCCAAGGCGAGTGTGAGGACAGTTCGGGCTTGGGGAGAGCGAAAGGCTGTTGGAGGTGTTGCTGCCCAGGTCACACCGGTCAGATCGGTGTGGGCACCGATCAGACCGGTGCAGGCCTGGACAGGCAGCAGTTTGGGTTTCGAGCTCGTACAGGTGCGAGGGTTGTTTCTGGAGGTCGTGGTTCTGGTGGTTGGGCTGGGAGAGTTTGCGGTGTGGTCGGGTTGCTAGGCATTCTCCCCCTCGAGTTCACTACGGGGATGGGAGGAGTTGTAGCTTTGAGAAGGAGAGGAGGGACGTTCCACGGGCCTTCTTTCTTGGTTTTGGTCCTCCTCCAGGCAGAGAGGGGTGGTTCCCTCAGGGTGGTTACCGTGGTGGTGTTCGTGGAGGTAGCTTTGGTAAGAGAGATGCTTTGGTTGGTGCTAACCCCACTTTCGAGCAAATGGCTCGGCACTGGTTTTACTCTTTTGGTACTAACCCCAGTGCGGAGTCGTTTGTTCGTTCACGTGCTCGTTTTTGAATTTCAGGTGGGAGACTTGAAGAACATTTGGTTGATTGACTCCGGTTGCTCGAGGCATATGACCGGAAACAGGGGGTGGTTCTCAAGTCTCGTCCCGGTGGTGACAAAGAGGTACATCACTTTTGGGGACAATGGGCGTGGGCGTGTGCTTTCTGAAGGTGAGATTAAAGTGAGTGACAAGATCACTTTGAGGCGTGTTGCTCTTGTTCAATTGCTGTGGTACAATCTGCTTTCTATGTCCCAGTTGTTGGATGAGGGCTTTGAGGTGTTGTTTCGGCCAGGTGGTTCTCGGATTTTGGACTCTCGAGGGGACCTTGTTTGTATGGTCGTTCCCGAGGGTCAGTGTTTCGTGCTGATTTTTCTCAGTCTTCGGGTGTGGAGCGTTGTTTCTTGGTTGGTTCTTCGAGTGAGTTGTGGAAGTGGCACAGGAAGTTGGGTCACTTAAGCTTTGACCTTTTGTCGCGCTTGAGTAAACTCAATTTGGTCCGAGGATTGCCACGGTTGAGCCTTGAGAAAGAGTTGGTTTGTGCGCCTTGTAGGCATGCCAAGATGGTAGCCTCTTCTCACCCGCCTCTCACCGACGTGATGACTGAGCGTCCATGCGAGCTGCTCCATATGGACATTGTTGGCCCAGCTCGTGTGCGATCTGCGGGTGGGAAGTGGTATGTCCTGGTTGTGGTGGACGACTATTCTCGGTATGCGTGGGTGTTCATCTCAAGGATAAGGGGGAGACGTTTGGTTTTGTTCGAGATCTAGTCTTGAGGTTGAGGAACGAGAGGCACGGAGATGCCATACGAGCAATCTGCAGTGATAATGGCTCGAAATTCAGAAACTCTCGTTTTGAAACCTTATGCCATGACTTGGGTCTTGAGCACCAGTTTTCGATTCCGTATACGCCTCCCCAGAACGGTGTTGTGGAAAGGAAGAACAGGACCTTGTGCAAGATGGCTCAGACGATGCTTGATGAGCATAGGACTCCGAGGAGGTATTGGGCAGAGGCAGTGAATACCGCGTGCTATGTGTCAAACAGGATCTACCTCAGAGTACACAAGAAGAAAACATGCTATGAGTTGATGCATGCTCGCACACCCAAGGTGAGTCACTTCCATGTCTTTGGTTGCAAGTGTTTCATTCTGAAGAAAAGCAGGAAGTTGGATAAGTTTGAGGCTAGGTCTGTCGATGGTATTTTCTTTGGTTATGCATCTCACTCTAGAGCATATCGTGTGCTCAATCTTGAAACTAACCAAATCATGGAGACTTGTGAGGTAACCTTCGACGAGACAGAGCCATGTAGTCAGCTTGTCTTTGAGTGTGCAGGTGATGATGAGCTTGGCGAGGAGATCTTTCAGGAGGAGGAGCATGAACATGGAGACGATGAAGATGGCGGTGCGGTGCCCCCGGCTGAACATGTACCCACTACTTCGACTACGGTGATGGACGGACCCTCTACTACACCTACGACGACAAATCAAGAACGAGGAGAAGCTGATGTTGAGGGGGAGGTAGCATCGAGGCGAGAACCTCCCCGGCGAGTACAAGTGGATCACCCAGCTTCGAGGATCATCGGCGACATGAATGAACGCACTACACGGTCGAGGGTTCGAAACAATTCTCATTTCGCTCATGCTGCATTTGTTGCTACTTTTGAGCCCAAAGACATTGGACACGCACTATCTGATCACAATTGGGTTAACTCGATGCATGAGGAGTTGGAGAACTTTGAGAGGAATCGGGTTTGGGAGTTGGTTGACCCTCCCCCAGGGTGTAAGCGGATTGGTACAAAGTGGGTGTGGAAGAACAAAGAGGGAGAGAAAGGTGAGGTTGTGAGAAACAAGTCGAGGCTTGTTGCTCAGGGGTTTAGTCAGAAGGAGGGGATTGACTACGAGGAGACCTTTGCTCCCGTAGCCCATTTGGAGGCGATTAGGATCCTTCTAACCTTTTCCGTGTCTAAAGGGTTCAAGTTGCACCAAATGGATGTGAAGAGTGCTTTTCTGAATGGAGTGTTGGATGAAGAAGTGTATGTGAGGCAACCTCCGGGGTTTGAGAGTGAGAAGTACCCCCACCGGGTGTACAAGTTGAGGAAGGCACTGTATGGGCTGAAGCAGGCGCCTAGAGCTTGGTATGGCAGGTTGAGGGGGTTCTTGTTTGAGAGAGGTTTTGAGATGGGGAAGGTCGATCAGACCTTGTTTTTGCGAGGCAGGGCGGAGATATCCCGATTGTGCAGGTGTACGTGGATGATATTGTCTTTGGTGGCTCGTCTAACTCTCTTGTTGCAAGGTTTGTAGATGATATGAGCAGGGAATTTGAGATGAGCATGATGTGCGAGTTGCAGTTCTTCCTCGGGCTACAAATCAAGCAATCAAAGGAAGGAACTTTTGTGCACCAGGCTAAGTACACCAAGGACATTGTGCGGAAGTTCAAGATGGAGGACTTCAAAGCTATGACGACGCCGATGAGTACGACTACAGCTCTTGATGCGGATGAGGAAGGTGAACATGTGGACCAGAAGGAGTACCGGAGCATGATCAGGTCACTCCTCTACTTGACGGCGACGAGGCTGGACATACAGTTCTCGGTGTGTCTGTGCGCTCGTTTTCAAGCATCTCCGAGGACTTCGCATCGGCAAGCGGTGAAGCGAATTTTCGTGTACTTGCGTCACACTCCCGACTTCGGCCTTTGGTACTGCGTCCTCTTCTTTGGCGCTTCATGGTTTTTCAGACGCGGATTTTGCCGGGTGTCGGTTGGATAGGAAGTCCACTTCTGGGACTTGCTAGTTTTTGGGTTCTTCTTTGGTGTCTTGGTCTTCCCGCAAACAATCGAGTGTTGCTCAATCCACTACCGAGGCCGAGTATGTTGCCGCTGCTAGTTGTTGCTCTCAGCTCCTTTGGATTTCATACACCATGAGTGACTTTGGTGAGGAGTATACCCATGTCCCACTTTAATGTGATAGCACCAGTGCCATAAGTGTTGCAAAGAACCTAGTGCTCTATTACAAAACCAAGCACATAGAAGTGAGGTATCATTTTCTGAGAGACAACGTAGAGAAAGGAAAGATAGCTTTGATCCATGTACCCACACATGACCAACTAGCCGATATTTTCACCAAACCCCTAGATCAAGCAACTTTCACTCGTTCGCGAGGGGAACTTGGTGTGTGTTTGATTTCTTGAGTTGGGTGTCTGGGAGCTCCTTTGTAGCATATGTATAGCTTTCCTTTGTGCATTTCTTGCATTTGGCATGGCATATGTAACATGATGTATAGGCATCCTTGTATCTTAGTTTGCATGCATTTTGTATCATATGCATTGGTTAGGAAAAGCTTCTCTCATGTACATTGTTCACCATGGAATGAGATATATGTCTTTGTGAGCTTGTTTGGTATGCTATGGTTAGTTTGGCTTAGCTCTTGATGAACTTGTTGAATAATCCATGGTTGATAGCTATGTTTTTGAAAAAGTCACATGTACGCTCTCTCTCATGTGTAAATGCCCTTATATGATCTTGACATGTTTTAGTGGCTTGGTTATGCTTAATTTGTGGTTGGGTAGCTAGTTTATTGATCATATGGGGCCAAAGGCTCATTTTCCATCATGAATGTTTAGCCCTCTTGCTTGATCTTGTGGAGGGGCATAAGTTCCTTTTTGTCGCAAAGACATTTCATGTACCAATTATAAATCTGAAAATGAAATGGAAAATGGTTGGAAAATATGCTCCCATGTCATATGTGCTTAATTTAATTTGCTTTGGGTGCTAAACCGTTGCATGATGCCTACCAATGAGAAGTCTCATACATAGAAGTAGGCACATGGCTCGGTGGCTTTGACATGACATGAGATGCTTGTGGGTGTTTGTGATGGTCTTATGATTAGAATGGCTGTCCTAGCATGAAGTTTGTGTGGCTTTGCCATTTTGATATGTTTTGATCATGTTTAGGACTTTGCTCATGAGAGGCAAGTTTTTCGCAAAATTGCCCAAATCCATCTTAGCTTCGTCCAACGGTTGTGAAACTTGGTGATCTTGTAGTTAATGTCAATACGAAGCTATAGAGTATCTAACTTGCTCTTTTGGACATGTGTAGCATCCTATGTTGAATTTTGTCTATTTGAGAAGCTCTAGGTTGAAAGTTTTCCATTTTTGGCTTGATTCATGCATTGCCAACAAGGGGGAGAAGTTTGAGCTTGAAATGGCTTGCTGGATGCATTTAGAAGGTTTTCAGGTGGTTTCGAGCCTTTTCTGGGCTCTGGTGTGCACCGGTCTGACCGGTCGAGGTCACCGGTCTGACCGGTGTGAGTGATGATCATGTGCACATCTTAGACACCGGTCTGACCGGTGTATGACCGGTCTGACCGGTGTGAGCTGAAGTTGCTGCAGCTGCCCTGTTTTCAGCTGGTTTGCATGCATTCGTCCAGGGGGAGCTGCATTGGTTCAGGGGGAGCTTGCATGTGTGCAGGAGGAGCTCTTTGTGGTGTTCGAGTTTTGGTTCGGAGGTTCGCGCTCTTTGTTTGAGTTTTGTTTTATCTCGGATGTGTCGAGCCGTTGCCCTTGCCTAAGGGGTCCGAGACTTGTCTTCTTCAAGTGATCTTGCTCTTTGCCTTTGTTTGGCTTTCGATCGCCTGTTGGAGTTTCTTTTCGTTCGTTTCTTTTCTTTTTCTTTTCTCTCTTCTTACTTTCGAGTGGGTGTTGTCAATGTTGTGTGGACTGATTCTTGGCTAAGTATTGCAGGTGCAGGTTGCGGCTTGACTGGTGTTGGTGCAGGTGAAGAACAAGCGCGAAAGGTTGTCACCGGTGAGGCCTCCAGGTGTGGAGAAGACAAGTAGGCTTCATTCGAGGGACCCAGTGGCCAGCGGGGTCAAGTTCGGGCCGCATGGTGGCATGAACAACAAGATGAAGTCGTGGACGGTTTCTTGGTTGAGCCTCAAAACAAAGGTCGAGCTGGGACTACGTGGGAGCCGAGTCATGAGTGGAGATTGGCGGAGGCTACACCGAGTTCGCGGGGTTTCTGGTGGTTCACCAGAAAACCACTCGGTTCCTTGGTTGATCCACAAAGCCAAGACCGAAGAACCAAAGACGGTGCTGCAACAAAGGCTGCGACCGGTCCGACCGGTGGGTCTGACCGGTCTGACCGGTGAGGAGCACCCCGTCCGACCGGCAGCGACGACGCAGTCCGGAGACTTCGAAGCGGAGGACACGCGTCGGGATCGCATGGCTTGCGTCGAGGCTACGCAGGGTGCGGTCGCGGTACATCCGTCCGATGGTGAAGACATGAAGACTTCCAAAACCGCCCTTGAGGGGCTTGTATCCGTAGTTGTTAGAGAAGGGTATTTTAGACTTTCGGTTGCCTCCATATAATCCAAGAGGTGAGAGGATGGCAGCCAACTCTTGGAACCCTAGTTCATTTTCTTTCCTATTTTCCCTTCCTATTTTCTTAAGATTTCCGTAGGACTAGCTTGAGAGCTTCATGGTGAGATCTGGTTGAGAGGGTTGGATGATTGGGTGGCAAGCTAGACCTTGTAAGAACCTTTGTTGCTTGTATAGATGATTCGGCGTGGTTCGTCAAGGTTTGGATGTGTTGTTCCCGGTTGTTCTTGGTGGTGATTTTCGAAGCCCTCTTTTGGTGATTTCTTTGGGTTGTTTTCGGATCCTTCCTCTTGGGGATTTGATGGGGGAAATTTGTGGGAACCCTTCGTGGTTCTTTGGGCTGTGATTCCCCTCCCAAATCCGTGAGTAAAGGAGCTCGATTTTGGGGTTTTCCGGGTTCTAGGGTTTGAGGTGTTCTTGGCTGGATTTCTTCGATTCCTCCTTTTTGGACGAGTTTTGGTGGGATTAAACTTGGCTATGGACTCCTCATGAGGTGTCCCTAATATCCCCAAAGTCTTGTTCAAGTCCGTGGAGCGATTCGGGAGATCGAGTTGTGGATTTGGGGAAGTTGACCCGCGGGTGCTGTTCATCCCGAGCTGCCCAGGCTACACCGGTCTGACTGGTGCTCTTGACCGGTCTGACCGGTGCAACCCTCGGTGGGTTTTTGCTTGGGTGAACGTCTGGGTGCGTTCGCTGTTGTCCTGTGTTGCTGTTGTTTCGAGTTTGGGTCAGTTTGGTGGTCTGGTGGCCTGTTTGGTGCTTTGGGGGCTTTCAGGCTATGACCGGTCTAACCGGTGTGTCTCACCGGTCTGACCGGTGTGGAGCCACTTGGTGAAAGTTGCCCAGTTTCACCAACAGGGACCAATCTGACCGGTGGTGCTCACCGGTCTGACCGGTGTTGGTCCGTAGACTCGAGGTTTGGTGTTCCGCTGCGTGTTCTCGGGTCGGAAGGTTTTGTGTTGGTTCCTAGGTCCAGTGGCACTCCAGTGGCTACGTGGGCTTGACCAACTTGGGTAGTGAGTCGGAGAAGTGTGTTGGAAGCCGTATTCATCTTGTTGGAGTTTCCATCTCCTTCGAGAAGAATTTTTATCGGCTCCCATTCACTCCCCCCACCTCTTTGGTTCGTCGTATCGGTCCTTCACCTACACGTCTGACCATGTCACTGTGTGACCGAACCCTGCCACTATGCGTCCATCCCTGACACTATGCAGGTACTGCGCAGCCCTATGCGGGACAAGCCACCATCAGTCCACGGTACTGTGCGGCCAACTCCAGTCCTCTTCCCGAAGTAAACCCCTCGAACAGGCATGGGGGCACCATCAAACAATGTACGGACGACGACCAAGCACACGCACCAGACGACACTGCTTCTCCATCAACTTCGGCACTATGCGATGATCACCGGTGTTGTGCGGCCATCTCCGTCCCTGTACACTCTGGCGACACACTCTACGGACAGGACAACACCACTCCAGCACCTGCGCCGCCAACCTCAAGCATTCCCGCTGTGATGAGGCCATCGAACGAGCATGGGCACACCCTCGATCGGTACGGGTGATGACCAGGTGTGGACCCAGGTCAAGCCTACCCCTCGAAGCCACTCCCAACAGGCACAGGAACCACCACGACACCCGCGGAAGATGGAGCTCACCATCAACCCACGTCGGGTGCAAGGATCCGCAAGGATGACTGTCCCGCCAGGCATACTATTTGCCAATACACAATCACTGTGCACTTCACTGTGCAGCATACTGTAACTGCCTCTACATGGCCTATAAAAGGAGGAGGCAGACGCCCAGCCGCAGGCGGGCTCTCGTTCACCAACATGCACATGACGATGCACCACTCTCACTTCCTTCCCACGATATTGGCACTCGCCTCAATCAAGCTAGTAGGCACTTGGAGGATCTGCCTCTTCTCTCCCATTGCTTGTAGCCCCCCTGCTACGAGCATCCCGGTGCAAGATAATACAATGCGCACACACAATCTGTTGGACGTACGGCCGTGGCAGGAACCAGGATAAATATGTGTCCCTATGTTAGCCTTAGCACCAACCATCAAGTGACGAAATCACAACCTATTTTACTAGTTAGCGTCAAGACTAATCCGAACACCGACACATAAAGAGCCAAAATTACCTTGACTTCTTCCTCCTTCTCAAATTCTTCATCCTTCTCATTGTCATGGTGGCATCGACGGTAGGGGGCTAGACCTGCAGAGCACAACAACACGGTGGAGGAAGCGATGGGGCGGCGCAGTGACATGCAGCAAAGCGGCGGGGCGACATACTTGTGTGCAAGCTCCATATTCTTCACAGCATTTATTTCACAAGTAGAGCATGATGTAGAAATAGGAGCTTTCAGCTGAGCCTCTAGAGATCTAGCATAAACAAGTCAAACATCTAGCTTTTCATGCAAAAACAGGACAAGAAGTGCAAGCACCAAGCAAGGAGGGTCTAGGTTTCATCTCATTTAGCTCAACCCTAAGCACATCTAGTTCCTCAACCTTGGAGGCATACTTCTCCTTAAGCATAGTCAATTCGCCAAGAAAAGTGGAACAATCAGTGCATTCAGGTTCATTGGTCACAACAGGAGCGGACTTAAGGGAATCTATTTGAGCTCTAGCATCAACAAGCAAAGATTCTAGCTCAACCACCTTCTCTTTAGCCTCTCCAAGCAAATACCTATACTCCCTCTTCTCCTTATTGGTATTTCTAAGCACATCATCATGGTTTTCAAGCAAGTCATTCAACCTAGCATTCTCCACTATCAAGAAGGATGGATCATTGTTTACCTCTTCCTTGGAGTCGGAGCCCGAGTCATCCTTGTTGCTCTTCTTGCTTGCGGAGCTATGTGCCATGCCGCAAAAGCCTTGGGCGGCGAAGCACAGGCCGTTGATGTTCTTGCTCGACCGCTTGCCCTTGTGTCGGTTCTCATCTTCATCACTTGAGCTCGATGAAGAGTAGCAGGAGCTTGAGTCGATGTCGCTTGCACCGGCAACCATCGCCCGCTCCTTCTTCTTGTGACCACCACTCTTCCTTGGTCTCGCTCAGACTTGTTCTTGCCCTTGTAGTCATCCCTCGAGCGGTGCTTGTGGTCGGTCCTCGAACAGTGCTTGTGCTTGGGATAGACCTCCATGGCTTCCGGGCACTCGGTTATGAAGTGCCCTTGCTTCCCGCACTGGTAGCACATGCCCGAGCTCCTCCGAGCATTCTTCCGGTTCGTGTACATGCGCTCGAACCGTCTGCTCAGAAACGCGAGGTCCTCCTCACCCAGCACGTTGAACTCCTCATCTGGCATGGACACAAGGCAAGACAAAGAAAAATGTCTCGAAGACATGTTAGCATTAGTCCTTGAACCAGATACGAGAGCCAGACTATGAGGGTCAATCGGGTTCTTGATCTTTGCACGCACCCCACGGTCCACTTCGGACGACTTGAGCTTGGAAACAGTTCATCCATCATGAGGGTCTCATACTTCTCTAACTCAAAAATGGCCTTGACCTTCTCACTCCACACGGTATGATCTAGAGAATGCAGGAGCTTGATAGCCCGGTCATGTTCATCATATGGGAGCACGACCACATTAGCCCTCATGTTGTTCACAATCACCGTGAACCGCTGAAACATGGCATCAATCTACTCACTAGGGAGATGCGTGAAATTCTCATACTCTCTCCAGTAGGTCGCAAAGAGCCGAGCCTGAACCTGAGCGTTCCCGGCATGAGCATTCTTCAGCTGCTCCCAAATCCTGCACGCCAAGTCCTCTATCTGAACCCGGTCGAATTCGGATTGACACAGAGCACGGTACAGGTAGTCGACCGCCTTGTTGTTTGTGTCGAACACGTCCCTTGATCCCGGAGCAAGGAAGTTCACAGGAAGAACATAAGCTGTGTTCACCGTGACATCCCACAGGATCTGACCCTTGTCGCGGACGAAAGCAGTCATCCTCCTTTGCCACATCTGGTAGTTAGTACCATCAAAGTGTGGAGGACCCGAACCCCATTCCTGGTATGCCATCTTTGGATCTTATACTGGTTAGAATAACGAAGATCCGTAACTGGCTCTGATACCAATTGAAGGACCGATTAAGCGACTAGAGAGGGAGGAGTGAATGGGAGCCGATAAAAATTCTTCCCGAAGGTCGAACTCGGCCTATGCCCCAAATTCACAACCAAGAACCTTCAAACGAGTTTTCCAAGGTCGCATAGTCACAAAGGACCTATCAACCCTAGGAACAAACCCCCAAATGATCCCAAAGTGAAAGCGAAACACAAGAAGCAAAGAAATTAGCAGCTCTGCGAGGCACTAGGAGGACAGTCTGTGGTGACCGGGCGGACAGTCCACGTGGTACGGGCGGACGATCCGCGGGTCACAGGCGGACGGTCCGAAAATGAAAACCGGACCTCCAATAGCACACCTCGAACAATGGACGGTCTGCGCCCTGTCCTCGCACGGTCCGCGAGCAACTGGTGCCGCGCGGACGGCCCGCGAGGTCCAAGCGGACGGTCCGCCAAACTTCTCCTAGTCAAAAACAGCTGGCAAAATGGATCGAAACGAAAGCCCTCAAGGACTCACGAAGAACATGAAGAACGCCTGGACAAACTGCACCTCACGGACAGTCCACTTGCTACCCGTGGACGGTCCGCCAGGCACAGGAACAACAGCCCGAGCCTGAAACCGCAATAACCAAACCACCTATCCAACCATGGATATCCCAAACGGCTTGAGCTCTTTAGGAAAGATTTGGGGGAGATGAGTTGCATCCCTAGGGGCTGCTATGCCCCAAAACTTGAGCCCTCAAACGAATTAAATCGTCGGGAATCGAATCGCAACTGAGCTCAACCAAAAAAACCTAGGTTCTAACCGAAATCCTTCAATCGAAGGCCGAATTCGGAGTTTGAGGGCTCATGATCAAGCACAAAGATGCACAAGGCAACTGTCCATGATCCCCACCAACAAATCCGAACCCAAACACCTCAGAATCGAAGGAACAAGACGCGCACGAAAATCCAACGAAAATAACACGAAAAAGACATAAAAATCACATGAGATACAAGAGGGAAATCAATGCAACCATGAAAACTTCCATTCACTCGGAGGTCAGATTATTTACAAACGGAGGAAAAATCTAAACCTATGGAGCAAGGAAATGAGAAGCAGTCCAGAAGGATAGTTTGCCTAGAAACCCTAGAGCTAATACATATGAGTCCCTCCGGGCCAGGCAAAAGACCACACTACCCTAGCACTTAAGTTGTGATACAAACCCCTCAGGGGCATATAGGTCATGTAGCACTCATCTTCATCGCATGGACACGTCGTCGCCGCAGATCGCATCCTTCCGACGCAAGCCCTGCGATCCCGCCACGTGTCCGCCGGCATCGAAGCTTCTCGGCGTGTCCGGATCCCGTCTCCGCCCATCTAGCCTACGGTCTTGGTTTACTGCCTCAACCAAGTAACCCGACAGTTCTGTGGTGAACCGCCGCAAACCCCGCGTGAAGACTCCGGTCGTGAGCCGCTACCCTGCACCAGCTCCTGTCCACGACTTCGTCTTGCTTTTCTTGCCATCATGCGGCCCGCACTTGACCTCGCTATCCACCGCGTCCCTCAAGCCAAGCCAACTTGTCTCTCCACTCCTCGGAGCCCCGCAAGGCATAGACCTTTCGTGCTCGCTCTTCACCTACACTAACACAAATCAAGCCGCAACCTACACCTGCAATACTCGGCCAAGAGTTAGTACACACCACGTTGTCAATCACTCATCACAGCCAGGAGTGACCATCCACCGGTCCTCGGACGCTCCGGTCCTCACTAGCAACTCCATAATCGTTTTGGACAAAAAAAATACCTACAACAAGAAGTTTATTAGCAATGGCATGCAAGCTGGTACACGGAAAATGGGCACAAAGTGAGTATGAGTCACATCTAGAATGGCTCATTCTTTTCGAAGACATTGAGGATGAAAGGCTCATTAAAGAAACTCCAACAGTTCCCCTCTCGAGTTGCATGATTATTTTTTTGGCAAAAACATAAAAAAATCTTCTCCAACAATTTCTAATCTCAGGTTGCCATTTATGCCAATTCGGGAAAAACAGACTTTGCGCACGCATATATGCGTGCAGGTACCTGCGGCGTATCCTTCTGTATTAGAAGTATTGGAGGGTATAAAAATAATTTTAGTCTTTTCTTAGAGTTCCCAATTTAAGTTTTCAGAAGGTGGAAAGGTAGAAACATAATTTTGTTTCTCTCTCAGGGTTCCTGATGTATGTTAGATGTGGATTTGGCAAGTGAATTATGCCCAACTGTTGGAGATAAACTTTTTTTACTTGTCATATCTTTTTATAAGTTGGTAAAATACAAGATTTGCCAACTAAAATTTGGCAAACGGTTGGAGATGCTCTAAGAGCATATTTAGCAGTTTGGCAAACTAACGTAGCATCCATCTAATTTTGGCAAAGCAAGAAAAATTGACCTCCAACAGTTTGGCAAACCAACTTGACAAACTTGGCAAAACTCGCCTCCCCACGTGGAAATATATGTGCGCTAATCCGGGTTGGCATCGGCGTGGCCAAGCCAAGACGGAGGGTGAAAAAAGTAAAGAGGGGATAAGGGTTCCTCATGCAAGTTTTCAAGAGGTGGAAGGGGATAAACATAATTTTGTTTTTCTCTCAGGGTTCCTTATGTAAGTTAGATCTGAGTTTGGCAAGTAAATTATGCCAAACTGTTGGAGATGAGCTCTTTTTTTTACTTGGCATATCACTTTAGAAGTTGGCAAAACACAATGTTTGCAAGTAGAATTTGGCAAATTCTTGGAGATGCTCTTATAAATAGCTACTCCTGCTAGAATGTTTCTATGGAGTAAAGTTATTAACACTACCTTAGAGAATATCTAAGAGTTTGCCAATTTGTTTTGACAAATCTTGTGTTTTGCCAACTTATAAAAAGATATGTCAAGTAAATTAATTTCATCTCCAACAATTTGATATAATTCACTTGCCAAATTCAGATTTAACTTACATCAGGAACTCTAAGAGAGAAACAAAATTATGTTATGCCCTTCCACCTCTTGAAAACTTACATGAGGAACCCCGAGATAGAAAAAATATATTTTTATGTCCTTCCACCTCTTCTGCCACGGAACGATGCGCTGAGGATAGGCATGCACATATATACGCGCGGCGAGGACAAGGATGCCAAGTTCCTATTGATGACAAGTTGTTTTTGCCAAACTTTTCTAGGCTAATTTTTCATTTTTTGTCAAAATTAGATGGATGTCGAGCTAAGATAGCAAACTGTTGAAGTTGCTATTAAAAGAGGTTAAATAAAATAAAATAAAGTATTATCAATATTTTTGTTACGAGATGATGTAATATAACTAGTACACAGTATAACTAACTCTTACTGGCTTGTAAACTACGTCACTCCTTTAAGTAAGCTCAATGCTGAAAATTGTACGGTTTGATACTTCGAGGATCAAAGTTGATTGATTTTAGAGTTGACAACTCAAATAATTCGAGGGCAAAACGATCTGCTTTTTTTTCTGGTTGTGATTAAAATAATTTTCATATTATGATATTATAAAGTGTTAATTTGTAGAGTAGAATATTGGGCCTGTTTGGATGCAAGGCCCACATGTTTGGCACCTTAGGGTAAATTTACCCTAATTGCCCCATTTACCAATTTTTTTATATATTTTTAATCATTTTGCAAAATTATACGGCGGTTTCAAAATTTTACAGTTTCGATACCATTCGCCGTGGCCCACGACTGTCGCCGTGACCCAAGGTCGTCGTGACCCACGACAGTTTGAGCTCCAACCGTCATGGCCCACAGCGGTTCAGCGAACGGTCGTGGGCCCCCACAACGCGTGGAGGTCAGCCGCCGTGGGCCACGACGGTTGGGAACTTATCGTCGTGCTCTATGGTAGCAAGGCCAACCATCATAGCCCACGGCGGTAAGGCCCGTGCAGACGCCTTGGCGTACGGCGGCAGGTTTGCTGCTCTCTATATAAGCTGAAAATTAGCTGGAAATGTTATAAAAATATGGAAAAAAAGAAAGAGAAGGTTGGTGTCGGATGGTGAGATATAGACAGCCCACGGGGGTGTTAATCCCTATGGTTTAGTTGTTCGGCGAAGTGGAATTTAAGGCTAAGAACATGAGGGTTGTGCACGAGCACACGGAACACAAAGAACACGTCGAGTATATACTGGTTTGGGCCTCCGGAGAGTAAAACCTAGATTGCTTGAGGATTGCCTTATTGGTAAAAGGGTCACCTCGCCCGCCTTATATTGGCCAGCGGATGAGGTCGGTTCCGAGACTCCTGGTCGGTTACGACCTGGAGACCTAAGTCTACATTACGACACTTGCCATATGCGTCAATCTGCTTTGTCAGAATCTACTGATGTCTTGTCTTGTAAGCCAAGTCTTGAGGTCGTGTTGAATTAGGTCGTCTAGGGAATCTTCTAGAAGGTCTTTAGGAGGTCGTGTGGCCTGCCAACTAGGTCAGTTGGGCCCACTTGATAGGTCGGCGGGTCTTCTGGTAGGCCGGACCCACTTGTTGCAGACGGCTGTGAGCCTAGTCGGTGGGGACCCGGGGTACCCCTTTCTCACAAGCCCCCGAGCCAGGTGTAGGCGCAGCAACCTTAGAAAGGTCATGACAAAGTCGTAGAGCTATTGTTAGGTCGAATAGCATGCACGTGAAAAATGAACAAATTGACTTAACAGTCGACTTGTTTGTAGTCTTGCCGAACGAAGAGAGGTCGAGTGACGACCTATAAGAAGCAGGCTTCCAATAGGTCAAAACGACGATGAAAAAATTCAGAGGGCATCAAGGATGCACTCATAGAGTAGTATCCGAGCATCGTGGTAGGCAGGATGGCTGGTATGATGATCCAAAAAAGAAAGAGAAAAAGATAAATAGTAGGTCGAGTAACGACGTGAAGAGAAACAGGTTTCCCAACAGGTCAGTACGACGAAAAAAACAAGAGGGTGTCGAAGACACACTCATAGAGTAGTCCCCGGGCATTGAAGCAGACGGCAGGGCTGGTTTGATGCTCAAAAAAGAGAAGAAAACGGAGTCATGGTCTTGATCAAACGAAGTGTAGAGACACCCAGATCTCCTTGCATAGCTGCAAAGAGTCTAGTAGAGCCGACCTCAAGGAGGCCTTGTAGGCATGCCGACCTCGTAGAGGCCTCAAATCATCAATGTGCAGTATCCGAGGATATCCGGCAGGATTTTGAAAGGTGCGTCGCATGAAGAGGTCTTCTGTAATGGTCGAAACGAATGATGATGAAGCTGGCAAAATAATGTTGATCTTGAACGAATGGAGTGTAGAGACATTCAGATATCCTGTATGGCTGCAAAGAATCTGGCAGAGCCACTCGAGGCATGCCGACCTTAGGAAGGTCTCAAATCAGTAGTGCCCAAGCACCTGGAGATACTTGGTAGGGCCATCAGGTGCGCACCCCACAGGGAGGCCTTCATTCCCGACGTAAAACTCCAGGGTGTCCAAAGCAGGCTGACAGGGCTACAAGAGCACACCGACCTCGGAAGGTCACACATCCAGGGCACCCAACTAGGTTGGCAGAGCCGTAGACGTACCAAGGTATTGCAAGACCTAATTATTAAGGCACGCCGACCTCAGGAAGATTATTTTGGTGTCCGGATGACCAACATTGCTACCAGTCGTCTAGCGGAGCCATGGTACTAAGGAATTGACGACCTCAGCAATAGGCACACCGACCATGGGGGCCCGACGAAAATTGTAGAACTCCATGATGCTTCTGATCTCCAGGCACCCAGAAGGATCTGGCAGAGCAGCGAGGCATGCCTATCCTGGAAGGTCTTAAATCGAACCTACGACCATGCTGCTCAGAAAATAAAAGTATAAGCTGATTCCAGGTCCGTTTATGTGTAGAGCCATAGCGAGTGCACCAGGACGTAGAGCCTAGCGAGTGCAAATAAAGGACATCAGGTCATAGAGGAAGGTAGTGGAGTCGTCGTCGTATGGGGCTTAGTGAGGCGTTGGGCCCTTTGACACACGGTTAGGTTTTGTCGTGTTCCGTAGACTGCAGGGTCATGGGTCAACAGTTGTCGGAGATTCCCTTGCCACCCAGGAAATGACAAACTGCCGACGAATCAAGGGGGTTACTGTAGCCATGTGACTCTGTGGCGGGCTCAGGAAACATTGATGCACTAGCGACAAA
The DNA here is from genome assembly GCA_947561735.1 of Cenchrus americanus. Classification (NCBI taxonomy): domain Eukaryota; kingdom Viridiplantae; phylum Streptophyta; class Magnoliopsida; order Poales; family Poaceae; genus Cenchrus; species Cenchrus americanus. The sequence goes on from OX387241.1 coordinate 124,657,484, forward strand.
ACAAGTCAGGGGCAAAGTCATCACCTTTAATTGTGCACATGTCTGCAGGCCCTCTGAACCATGTGGTGACAGTGTCATCACTCAGCCACCTACCTGAGGTCTGGCTTTGGATATAAATAGCACCGTGAGGTTGAAGGAGGCAAACACCGAGCATTGTTGAGCTATGAAGCCGTAGGGTAGTTTTGAATCCATGCCATGGGCATGTGTTCGTCCACCAGATTGTAGATTGTTCTACTTGTAGAAGCTTGGATCTAGGAGAACTCTCGCGAAATGTAGGCAGCACCCCCACTCTTTGTACCTTGTCTCTGTGTGGTACCAGATAGAGTTTGGAGGTGTTGTTGTACCAGCTCGAGGTGTAGCTGGGCGTCACTGGTGAGCATCAGGTGCTCGTCGGGGGTCGTGATCCCGCGCCGAAGAGCAAGCTCGTATCTGCATTCCAATAGTCGGGACTGAGCGTGCCCTGCTACGTGTGACGTCCAATAGCTGTCTCCCGCAAGGCTGCCATCAAGGCCCTGATGCTAGGAGAAATCTCACGACATGCTCTACTTCGGAAAAGTAGGTCGCACAGATTTCTCTGGGTAGACAAGGTCTTGTATTATGTTTATCTTTTGGTGTCGGGTTCTGGATCCAATAAGGTCGCATGCAACTCGTATACCTTCGGATGGCCTATGTAATGTTCGCTCTCTTCTGTCATGTACTTCGTCGTTTTGGCAAAACAATTTGTCAAAGACCTAAGTTGATATGATTTGGGGGTTTATCGCCCTTGTGAGGATCGAAATGTTATCATCGGGATGACGGATTGTGTGGGTGTGGTCGACGATGACGGAGGCCAAGATCCCGTCCCTGGTGGACCGCGGGCTGCTGAGGCCGAAGGAGGAGGTGGAGTGGAAGGCGGCGGTAGGAGAGGAGTTCCTGACCAAAGATGTTAAGGAGCAGGTCGTCTTCGCGTCGTACTTTAAGCGTGGCTTCAACCTCCCCACAGGTGATTTCTTCTGAGGTCTTCTCTTCTACTACAAGCTGGAGGTGGTACTTCTCGTTCCTAACTCCATCACCGTAGTATCGACCTTCATTCAATTCTGTGAGGCATATCTGGGGATATCGCCTCACTTTCTTCTTTGGAGGCACTTGTTCTGTGTGAAAAGCGCTGGCAAGAGGTCTGGGCCAGTAGGGGTTGTGATGTTTTGCTTGAGGTCGGGCCTCTAGCCAGACTGGATTGACACTGATTTGCCCGACAACATAGCTGGGTGGAGGTCGGAGTGGTTTTACATCGTCAATCAGCTACTGGCACTTCCAAGGAGTTCTGGCCACAAGCCCGTGAAGATTTCAGAATGGGACTTGCGGTTGTCTTCTCGTGAAGCCGACGACATCAAGGAGGTCCTGGAGCAGGTCAAGGACCTAACGAACAGGGGTGTGACAGGAGGTTCGATCGCCAGGTCGTTTTGCCGACGGCTGATTCAACCGATCAAGGATCGGGTCCACCCAACATATGAGTGCTGGGGGCAGTCAGGCCCCACCCATGAAGTGAACCGCAATGTCTCCAAGGAGGAAATGGCAGTGAGGGTATTGCAGATTTACTCCGAAAAAGTGAAAATCAAGAAGTGTTCGAAGGCCTATTCTCTAAAGAGGTCGGCTGACCCGGTAAGTCCAAGACTGTTTAGGTTGTTTCGCTCTATTTGCTGGTTTACATCGGTTGACCTTTTTGGTCGTTGGTTTCTTGCAGGATCGTGAGCGGCAATTTTGGTGCCCAGCACCTCTTCGCGAAGGTGAACAACACCGGCAGAAACTGATGTCGGACAAGTACCAACATCTGGCAGCCATGCTACTGGAGAATTACGAGTCCAATTTGTCGGTGGAGGTTGATGAAGACACTAACACTGAGGTCGATGGTGAAGTCGGGACGGGCCCAGAGGCGAGTGGTGCCACGAAGCCCAGGCGCAAGACTAGGGCTACGGCAGCAAAGTAGTCAGTTTCGATGGCTGCTGCTAAGGTCGCCATGGTGAAGACCGCGAAGAAGAAGAAGAGGAATAGGAAGACAATTCTTCCGCCAGCGTTTAAGACGTCGACGGTTCCGACACCGTTGACCAAGGAGGTCAATTCCGACGATGAAGAAAAAGATGATGATGAAGCTACCGAGGAGCCACTAGTCGTGGAAGAACGATCGGTGAGGAGGTCGATGAGTCCCGCGGCCAAGAGGCAGTAGGAGTTGGCGCAGAAAACGACGGAGGATGCCCTCCGTCAGGAATTGGAGGCGCAACGAGCTGCTGCTGCAAAGGTGAAGCTGCCTATTCTGAATAGGTCGCGGACCTTTAGGTCGAAGCCTCGTGTTCCGACCGTTATGAGGTAAGGTCGTGAGCACTCCGTATCTTTAACTCATTGTTGCAGGGTGTTCAAGTTGTTTATGTGTGGTGACGTGCTCTGTAGGTCGGTTGCGGAGCCTCAGCGCGACCTGGGTGCTCAAGCCTCGCCTTCCCGCACGAGGTCGCTGGACCATGGAGTCGCGGCGCAGTCACTAGTTGATGATGTGAGGACGGTGACCCCACCATCGACTACTGATGCAAGGGGGTGACTCTGCCGTCGGATGCTGACTCAAGGACGGCAACTCCGCCGCCTGCTGCTGATGCGGGAGCACAAGGTGTTGTAGGGGATGTCGGAACATCGTCCTCTCCTTGGGTCATCGACGTAGACCCCATCAGTGTGATGCCTGGTGGGGCGGAAGAAGACTTGGTCAGGGACCAGGCCCAGATTGACCAAGCGTCGAAAGGTCCGGGGATGTCTGGCGCACAGGTACTTGATTGATCTTCGTCGAGCCTGAGGTTCCCGCGATGGGAGATTGATTGGAATGATACTCCTCGGCAAGAGGATATCTTCGACGAAGATATGCAGGCCGTACGGAGGAGCATTGTAACCATCAACGCTGCATTGACAGTGAGTTTGCTTCCGATGTTATTTCTGATGATGTATTGTTGACTGCGACTGACGAGCTGTTGTGTTGTACCAGGCGCTAGCACATCATGCGAAAGATCGTATCGATTTGTTGAAGAATGCGGAGGTGACACAGCGGTGGGTTACTTAACTTGAGCAGGAGCTCAAACAGGTCCGTGAGGTAGCGGCCGCGGAGAAGAAGAAGCTTGAGGACGAGCTGGCTGAGGAAAGCACAAGACCTAGGAGGCCAATGTGCAATTCAATGTTGTGAGCATTGGTAAGGTCGAGACTTTGTGTTGTTGATCCTTTTGTAGAGCTGAGGTCTTTATGTCAAGTATCAATTGCTTGTATGTTTGCAGACTTCTGCAAGTGTGAGGATGACCTCAACAACGATCTGAAGAACACCAAGGAAAAGGTTCGGTCCTTGGAGATGATGCTTCGGGAGGTCAAGGCTGGGGGCCAAGAGCTCAAGTGGGCGATGAAAGAAGCTGTTGACAGTGAGTATGTCGTATCTCAAAAGCTGGCTTATGAGAAACAAGCTCAACAGGATCTTGAGGTCAGTCTTGAGGTGGCTTGGAAGTCATTGCAGAATGACCAAGTGACCATTGTAGGATATGAGGTGGAGCTAAGGGACCTGAAGGATGCTGACAATTACGCTATGGACTGCATAGTGGTGCTGGTTGAAGGGGAGGAGCCAAAGTCTATTGTTGATCGTCTCATAGAGACCCCTGATAGGCTCCTCACGTTGTTGAAGGCTACGAGCTTGGCAGCAGCTATAGATGCGCTAGTGAGGGTGAAGTCGCACTACCCCGATGTTGACATGGCCAAGGTCAAGGGGGGTGCTGATGCTGAGAAAGACCTCACAGCCTTGGAGCTTGAAGTTTGAGACGCCGCCATGGAGGTTACAGACTCCCTGGATTATGAAGGTGATGACAGCGAGCTGTAGTCTTGGACTACAAGTTGCACCTCCTCCTCTTCTCAGCCATGTAAATAGTGCTTCTTGATGAATATTTTGTTTATGCCTAAGTGAAGTACTTGCCTTGTGCCTGCGCAAGCTTGGTAGTCTTGTAAATGATTATGTGTTGTTTCTTCCCTGCTAACCACTACTCACAAAGAGGCTGGCTTACCGACCTCCACAGCTCAGCGTGGAGGCTTACGTGAGGTCGGCGCATGGGGAGGAGTCTAGGACTCAAGTTTGGTGACCTTATCGACCAAGCATGCTCGTAGCGACAGAGTGTGTATACTCATTAGGGACGATGTCCTTAGGTCGAACAACCCTTAGGTTGGCTTTGAGCCAAGCCCCCCGAGCATGTCGAGGGGGAGGAGTAAGAAAAAATTGTAACCCTCAGGTCTTACGACCCATGTATTGGCTTTAGCGAAGCCCTCGAGCGTGTCGAGGGGGAGGGTTGATGACATGAGAGAGAAGGTAGGGCTCGGCACACAGCAGATGACTGCTTGAACTAATATTTATTTAATCTGAAAAAAGGTACAAGGAAAAGAAATACATAGTTGTAATTAAAAACTATTCTACGGGTAGAATCATCGTAGATGCTCCACATTCCAGGGGTTTGGCACTCCTTGCCCGTCCCCCATTGGAGGTGATAGGTGGATGGGCTGATGACCTCGGCAATGATGAAAGGTCCTTCCCAGGGGGCAGAGAGCTTATGCATGTCGTCGGTCTTCTGGATGCGCCTGAGGACGAGGTCGCCAACGTTGAAGGAGGTTTCCTTAACGTGGTGATCGTGATACCGTCGAAGTTGTTGGTCGTGACAAGCTTGTCTCATGACGGCAGCTAGCCTCTGTTCTTCAAGGCTGTCGAGGTTGACTCGACGTGTTTGCTCGTCTTCTCCCTCCTCGTAGAATTGAATGCGTGGAGCTCCAAAGGCGACGTCGGTGGGTAATATGGCTTCTGATCTGTAGACCAAGAAGAAGGACGAGAAGCCCGTGGCGGAGCTGACTTGGGTCCTTAGTCCCCAAATCACGTGTGGTAGCTCGACTAACCACCAAGTGGTGTAGTTTGAGGCATCGTCAAAGATACGATCTTTGATAGCCTGAAGGACCATGCCATTGGCACGCTCAACCTGGTCGTGGCACCGAGGGTGGGCGACCGAGGACTAGTAGATGTCGATTGTGTTGTCCTGGCAGAAATCCCAAAAGGCAGAGCTTGTAAAGGTTGTGCCCACTTTGGTGATGATCCTATTAGGTACACCGAAGCAATGTGTTATGTCTTGCATGAATTTTGCTACTTCTTCCAATGTTACTTTCGCAACAGGCCGGACTTCAATCCACTTGGTGAATTTGTCGATGGCTACTAGTATAAACCTGTAGCCGCCTGGGGCATTTCGGAACGGTCCCACGGAGTCAAGACCCCACATGGCGAAGGGCCATGATGGAGGAATTGTGCGCAGGGCCTAGGTGTAACACCCTAATTTTGCTAAAATTGGTTTTATTAAAAATGTGCTAGAAACCTCTTTAATTGCTTAAGGACCATAAGGTTGCTTATAATTTCTTTTAGGCATTTAAAAGTTTTCTAAAATAAATTAATGAATCATAGGAGTTAATTGTTGCATTCATGCTGAAGCATTTCTTTTGATTGTTGGAATTCAAATTCAAAGTTTGAATTCTATTTGTTTGAATCTTTTCCAAATTCCTAAAGCTTTTCCTTTCTCCCTACCCTTTTCCCTTCTCTTTTCAGCCCGTCACCTATTTCCCAGCCTAGCAGCTAACCAGCCAGTCGCGGCCCAGCAGCTCGCGTAGCGGCCCAGTTGGCCCACGGCCGACGCCAGCCCGCGCCGCCTCCTTCCCCCGCACCGCAGCCGATGACAGTTGGGGCCCTGACCTCCCGTGTCCCGGCCGGACTCAGCCTCGAGTCCGACCCACCGCCGTCGCTGCGCGCGCACTCTGGTTGTTTTGGCCCTCACGCCTAGGCGGTTCCCCGGGCTATTTAATGTTGCGCCGCCCCCCTAGACTACTCACCCGAGCCCTAGCCGCCACCCCGCAGTCTTGCATCGCAAGCCTCCAGAACCCAAACCCTAGCTTCCCGCCGCCGCCGTCGATTCCCCGCCGTCGCCGCTGTCTCATCGTCGCGAAGCCGTCCAAGTTCTACGCCTGGAGGTGAGGATTCTGCCTACGTTGCTTGTTGTCGTCCTCGTGCGTCGTAGCGCTCGGAAGCCATCGCCGGACTTCGCCGCCTTAACCGAGCCCCGCCGCCGCGTCGAGCGCCTGCTCCGCCGCAACACCACCGCAACCGCCGCCCTCGTTGGCTTCGCCGTCCCGCGCGCCGCGCATAGGAGTTTTCCGTGTCTCAAACCAAGCACTAGAGCCCTAGATCGGGTTCGCCGGCGAGCCCGCCGCCGCTCGTCGCCGACCGCCGCCGCCGGCCGGCCGCGCCTTCCTCCGCCCAGCCGCTCGCGCACGCCCTGCGTCGTCGGATCCAGATCCGACGCGTCTGATCAAACCCGCCGCCCCCACTTAACCGCGCACGATCACAGCCGTCAGATCCAACAGATCTAGATCGTGCTGACTTGAGTCAAGTCAGTCAAACCCAGCCGGCCCTGGCCATTTTGCAGAAAACCCCCTATGTTTTCTGCAATTCACAAAAATACCCTCCCGCCTTAGGAAATTCCCTACAGTTTAGTCCTTTTTTCTTTATTTTAGCCCAATTTCTTTTTAAAACTTTACAGATTAGTCCTTGCACCTTCTATAGGGCGTGACTTGGTCATTTTAGCTCCGATTTTAGCATTCTTTATGTCCACGTGATCGTCTCGAAGCGTAGATTAGTTTATGCCACTATTTTGTATTGTTTGTACTGTTTGGTAACTATTTCTTATTTATTCTTATTGTATGCTTGTATGTGATGATTGTGGACCGTAGAGAGCGAAGCGTTCGAAGGATTTGAAGATCAAGACGCGTCAGAGTTTGAGCAGCAGAGTTTTGTTGAAGGCAAGTCTCCCTTGATGCATGCCCGCTTGTCCTACATAACATGCATTTAAATTCACAGTATTTACTTTGCCTGCTTACATTAACTTGACGGGAACCTATTAAGGATCATGCCTAGTCTTTTACTACCTTTACCTTGTCACTGGGTTTATTAAATTAATCTTGAGGGTACCTGTGGCTTAGCATGCTTGACTGGATGGTATTAATCAAACTTGGATACTTTACATTCTATGTTCCGTTTATGTTACTTTACTTTGCAAGACCACTTTATTATGTTGATAGGAACATGGAGAACCACCCAGGAAAACAGTACAACCACAAGAACTAATGGGCAATGGTCTTGGCTGAATAATTAGCAACTTTAACTTGGGATGGTCTTACCTGATAAGGACAAGGGATCGGCGGTACTGCGGGGTATGGACTCACTCTAGCAGGGGGTTGGGTGAGTTATTCTTTTATGGTGGGGTATCGGCCTGCTAGGGGACTTTATACCTTGCTAACTGATCCAGACCTTGTGGGTCATAACTTGCTAGGGAACCTCTGTAAAGGCCATGTAACGTCCCTATGCAATCACACCTCAGTAGTGTGGTATGATGCCTTGCAAACACCGATGGTTGGGTTCAAAGTTCTTCGGAGCTTTTACGCTACTTGTGGTGAAAGTGTACAACCTTTGCAGAGTGTGAAACTAATCGATTAGTCGTGCTCACGGTCAAGAGCGGCCTGGACACTCACATGATTAAATTATGGAACTTAAATGTTTAATTGTTGTTTTATTCTTTATTTATGATGCTTATATCTTATTAATTGGGTTGGTATGAACTTATACTCTTTAGTAATCAGATTGCTAATAAAACTTGACTCACTAAAATGCTAAACTGCTTGAACCTTAGCCATCCACCATATGGCCTTGCATGTTATGTTGTTCTCTCTTGCTGAGTACATCATGTGCTCACGCTTGTTTATTTTTTTGCATCTACAATACTCCGATTGCTACTCAGACTGGGAGAACTTTGAAGATTTCCCCGGAGATTTCCAGGAGTTCTAGGTGTGCGTAGTCTTCAGTCAGCTGCCTGTGGAGGCACTTTATTCGCTGCAAGAACTCATGATTTAAGTTTCATTTAAGACTATGATTTGTAATAATTCTTTATTCATGTGGCACTGATTTTGGTATTCGCAATGTCTAAGCGTGTGTGTAACTTGATCCTGGCGCACAGGTGATCTATGCATTCGGTTTTGCCTTTGAAACTGGGTGTGACAAAGTGGTACCAGAGCCGAGTTGACTGTAGGAACGTTAGCCTAGATAGAAATGGTCGAACTAAGGATTTTATAATCATAGAAGCTTTCTCTTACATGCTTGCTTTACTTCTATTAACCCTACTCTTGCTTTTGCCTCACTCTTGAGCTAATCTAGATTCTCTACGTTATGCTTGCTTTAGCTCTCATCCTTTTTGTCTTACCATCTATCTCATTCTGCACTGCACTACAGATGGTTCACCGTTTGAAGACTTCTCATGCTGGTGCTGCCCACTAGTGTGCTCCTCAGGAACAGTACCACGACTTCCATGACGGAGACACGGATGAAGAGAGCGTGATGGAGCCTGCACCAGTAGTTGTCCCTGACCTCGTCATGGTGTTTGATGATGAGGAGGACCCTGAGGAGATGATCCCAGAAGAGGATGAGCCAGCTAATCAGCCCAACCAATAGGAGCAGGCGCCAGGAGAAGATCTGGAAGATCACCTTGATCCAGAGGTGGAGGGTGAAGAGCAAGAGCAAGATGAAGCAGCTGAGGAAGTGATCTGGGAAGTGTACCACTACAGGGCTGATGGAGTGGGCATTCCCATGGCTGACCACCTGCGAGCTATGGTACTCCGCTTGGGCTATGACAAGGCCCCTGTTTAGCATTGTGAGCTGTGGACTCACCCGTGGTTCGAGCACCATTGGGAGGTTGCCACCATCTTGGAGGAGTACGTTCCATGCCGTGGAGTGAGAGAGATGTCCAAGCATCATGATGTGGCCCACAGGACCACTATGGACGCTGGCATACCAGAGTCAGCTCGGAGGGCACTTTATGTGCTCTCTCACAAGGAGCATGACAGGTTGGAGGATACCCACTGCCGGTACACACCCTTCAGAGCCAGTGGGGAAGCCAAGACCTACATCGCCCCGGCGCCAGCCTATGAAGGGACACTGAACAATGTCCGGAGTCTACTTGCCGTTGCTAACACTGCTTTGGATGACACCAACAACACTCAGTATGTGGCACAGCAGCAGATCTTCACTCTGGAGTTGCAGAAGTGTGCCCTGAAAGCTGCACTGCAGAACAGGGAGCCGCCAATGGTTCATGATGCCACGGAAGGATGCACCTCCCCGTCACCCAAGAGGCCACACTACGACTCCCCTGATGCCTGCACATATGCCATGCCAGAGATTGTCCTTAGGCTTAAGTTAAGAATAGGATCTTTTTGTAATCGCTAGTAGATAATCGGTTAAAGTGTGCTCAGTTTAGAAGTGTGGTTGAATGCTTGGTTTTGTGCTAAATGTTTGAGCTGGATTTTGTTTGAGTGCAATGTGTTGTAGAGTGATAACCACAACGACATTGGTTTAGTAGTAAGTTTGTGGGGGTCAACTTTCAGTCTCAATCAATTATCTATCTTAACCCTTTTGTCCCTTTAAGTTTTTCCTTAATGCAAATCCAAGAGCTCTAAATCTGTTCGCGCGGCTTTCTGAGTCAGCTGCATTGTTTTAATTTTATCTCGGGCTACAGAACTTCGATTACAGTAAATCCAGTTGGATAAGTTCAGAAATTTCGTGACTGATTTTCTTTGAAAAATTCAGAATATTTGGGTGGATCATCAGAGAGTTATGATCGAAACATTACAGCCCCTGGAACCTGTTAAACATTGCTGACCTACCTGACTTGTTTATTTTATAACCAGAGTTACAGAACTCCGATTGAGGTGATTCCAGCTGGAGTAGTTCCGTAATTTCATTACCTTTTATCAGTCCAAAGCTCATAATTTTTCGTTACCCACGCTTAGAATTATCCCTGATTGATTAAGATCAACAAAATCTGTCTTAGTTGAACCTCTTTGCTACCTTATCTTTCTGAGCTTAACTCTTGGTGCAATCATCTAAAGTAATATCCCTAACACTCAGATGGTGAACACCAGGTCAGGATTAGGAGTTGATCAACCAGCAGTGAATCGTCCAGGAAGAGCACCCCGGCAAGCACAGATGGATCCCGCCATGCAGCAATTCCTGGAGGCACAGACCCAGCTTCTCCAGAACCTGACAAACACCGTGACAAACCTGCAAAGCCAGGTCAACAATCCACTGGTACAGCAGCCGGCGCCTCACAACAAGCACCGGGAGTTTATGAGTCACCATCCTCCCGTGTTCACTCATGCCACTGATCCGCTTGAAGCTGAGGATTGGTTGAAGACAGTGCTGAAGATGCGCACTACCTATCAGTGTGATGACAGAGAGAAGATCCTGTATGCTACACGATGACTTTAGGGGTCTACATCCGCTTCGTGGGATGCGTATACTGCTGCTCATGCCGTCCCAGACAATATCACCTGGGACGAGTTCACCACAAACTTCAGGAGCCACCACATACCCTCTGGAATCATGAAGATCAAGAAGGAGTTCCTTTCTCTTAAGCAGGGAGGAATGTGAGGACAATGTGTGGTTCGAGGACCGGTGGATGGTCGCTTCCTGGTGTGATGAGTGATTGACAACGTTGTGTGGACTGATTCTTGGCTAAGTATTGCAGGTGCAGGTTGCGGCTTGACTCGTGTTGGTGCAGGTGAAGAACAAGCGCGAAAGGTCGTTGCCGGTGAGGCCTCCGGTGTGGAGAAGACAAGTAGGCTTCGTTCGAGGGACCCGGTGGCCAGCGGGGTCAAGTGCGGGCCGCATGGTGGCATGAACAGCAAGATGAAGTCGTGGACGGTTTCTTGGTAGAGCCTCAAAACCAAGGTCGAGCCGGGACTACGTGGGAGCTGAGTCATGAGTGGAGATTGGCGGAGGCTACACCAAGTTCGCAGGGTTTGTAGTGGTTCACCAGAAAACCACTGGGTTACTCGGTTGAGCCACAAAACCAAGGCCGAAGACTCGACGAGGAGGTGCGGCCACCCAGGCCGGTTCAACCGCCTAGGAGGGGCGGTCAGACCGCCTGGGGGCGGTCAGATGTCCCGGGCCGGTCTAACCGCCCAGGGGGGCGGCCTCGACCGCCCGCCGCCGCCGCGCCGAGAAGCTTCGAAGCGAAGGACACGTGTCGGGATCGCAAGGCTTGCGTCGAGGCTACGCAGGTGCGGTCACCGGCATCCGTCCGATGGTGAAGACATCAAGAATTCCAAATCCGCCCTTGAGGGGCATGTATCCCTAGTTATTAGTGAAGGGTAGTTTAGTCTTTTGGATGCCTCCATATATACTCATTAGATGGGTGGATGGCAGCCAACTCTTGGAACCCTAGCTCATTTGGTTTTTCCATTTCCGTTCTCCATTTTCCTTAGGTTTTTTAGAAGGCTAGCTTGAGAGCTTCATGTGAGATCTAGAGAGAGGGATGGATGTTTGGGTGGCAAGCTAGACCTTGTACGAACCATTCATGGCATGTATAGAAGGTTTGGCGTTGTTCATCATGGTGGTTTTCCCGTCTCTTTGGTGTTGATTTTCGGAGCTCTTTTTGGGGGTGTTTTGAGGACGATTTCTTGGGGTTTTTGGTGGGTGTCACGTATGAGGTTCTTGTGCCTCTTTGGCTGGTGACTTTGCCCCCAAATCCCCTTTGAATCGGACTCGATTTGGTGGTTTCTCGAGTTGGGCGAGTTCTTGACCTAGAGAAGCGATTTCTTCGATTCCTCTTGATTGTGAGCGTTTTGGGTCGATTCCTTTGAGGTAGAGGCTGCCCAGGAGGTAACCCAGCTATTCCCTAAGTTTGGCTGCAATCCGTGGAGTGATTCGGGAGATCGGGCGCGAGGAAGTTGAGGTTTGACCCGCGGGTTCGTTTTCTGGAAGGGGCGGTCTAACCGCCTACAGGGGGCGGTCTAACCGCCCGGGGTGTTTTCGGGTCAAAGTTTTGTTTCGCCGGATTTTCCTCTGTGAGTTTGTTCGCCTTGATCAGAGGAGTGTCCGGGTGAAATTTGGGGTCGTTCTCGTGCTTGTTTGCTAGGTGTTCTTGGTCGGGGTTCGTTGTCGGGTACAGAGGTTAGACCGCCCTAGGTAGCCGGTCTAACCGCCCTTAGGCCCTTGGGTGAAGTTTTGGTTTTCACCAAGATTTTCCGGTAGCTAGCATGGCCTTGACCGCAGATCTCTCGTTGGTGAAACCGTGGTGAGTTTTGGTGCTCGGAAGAGGCGTTTCGGAGGATTTCTTGGTTGCCGTGTGGAGGCGGTCTAACCGCCCCCTATACCCGGTCTAACCGCCCCTCTCGGTTAGCCGCTTTCGAGTTGTTTCCGCCGTCGGTGCTGCGTGTGTGTTGTGGTTGCTGGTAGAGTTTGTTCCTAGGACCGCAGCACTCCGGTGGCTACGTGGTTTTGGCAAACGGGAGGTAGAAGTGCGGAGAGTGTGATTTCGGGGGTTCGACCGAGCTAGTTCGTCTTGTTGGAGTTTCAATCTCCCTCGAGAAGAATTTTTATCGGCTCCCATTCACTCCCCCCCTCTCTGGTCGCCTAATCGGTCCTTCAGAATGTCAGTAGCTGAGTACAGAGACAAGTTCACTGAGTTGTCTCACTATGCAACTGAGGAGGTTGCAGAAGACAGGAAGAAGCGGGAGTTGTTCCTGGATGGGATAGCTGGTTCGCTGCAGTACCAGCTAATGTCTTATCCTTTTCCCAACTTTCAGCGGTTAGTTGATGCTGCCATCCACTTGGAGCACAAACTCAAGGAGCTCGGGGAGCAGAAGAGGAAGGCCGCCAGCTCTGGACAGTTTGGGAGTGCATCTTGCCCGCGCTTCAACCCACTGCAGAACACCCCGTTCAGCTTCGGAGGACCGGGTGGAAACTTCGGGCGGCGGCGGTCCCGCCGTCCTCCGCCCGGCGGTTCCCGGTGCCGCTCGGCGGTTTCGGCGTTCGTCCCTCGTACTCCACGCCCAGCTTCCCAGCAGAGTCAGCAGAGAGCTCCAGTTGGCACACCTGTGAGGTCCGTGGCACCTCCTAATCCCACGACCACTACTTGCTTTAAGTGCGGAGAGCTTGGTCACTATGCCAACGCTTGCCTAAAGAGGAACCCTCCACACACCCCAGTGCAGAACCAGCAGATGCAGTAGATGAGGAACGAGAATCAGACCCCGCAGACCAAGAAGGGACAACAGATCTATGCACAAGGCAAGGCGATGCACGTTGATGCTGAAGTCGCCCAGAAGAACCCCAGAGTAGTGCTCGGTATGTTTCTAGTCAACTCCACTCCTGCCTCAGTTTTATTTGATTCTGGAGCATCCCATTCTTTCATTACATCTCAGTTCATAGCTAAACATAATATACCCATCAGTCCCATGCCTCGCCACATGCTAGTTAGCTCACCATGGGGGAATTGAAAGCTATATATAAATGTGACAATGTCAGTCTCAAGATTTTGGGCAGAGATTTCCGTGCCAATCTGATAATCTTGGATTCCAAGGGTGTAGCAAACATGGCCCCATTTGCCATTTGTTCGAGTTGATTTTGGTGATTCATGCTAACACAAGTAATGGGACTAACCACATTGTCTAGCATGTCTTTGTAGGCATTCCTAGGTCCCATGGATGTTACCACATGTTAACATACCATGCACAAGTTAACATAACATGCCCAAGCTAACATGTCATATCAAAAGTTAACATACCATGGACATGTTAGGTAACTTACAGCAAATTTGAGGACTTAGTATATATTTCGAGGCTATAAGTAATGGCATGTTAAGTATGTTAAGTATGTTAAGTTGAAGATGCGAAGAAAAAGAAGGAAAAAGACACCGTCGGAAGAACCGACGGTACCTTAGCAGCAAGCGTCGGTGCAATCGTCGGACGAGTTGGTACACTGGTGAAACCCAAGGCACCGTCGGATGAACTGACGGTACATCTTTTAGTAGTGTCGGACGAGTTGCAGAGGAAGAGCAGCGAAGGCAGTAGCACTGGATGATCCGACAGTCTGGGTGAGGACATTGTTGGTCTATACGACGCTCAGTTTGAATTCATACAGAGACGCGCCAAGACAAAGCCTTCAGCACCGGATGATCCGACGCCTTGGTCAAGGTGAAGCATCGGTCTATCTGACGGTCGTGTGAAAGCTAACAGAGGCGACTTGGGCGTGAGGTCTTCAGCACCGGATGATCCGACACACCGTCGGTGGATAGCGTCGGAGCAGTTGTGTCACAGAACCTCAACAGCTATGTGACGTGGGAGGGGCACCGGATGATCCGATGCACCGTAGGTGCATAGCATCGGAGCAGTTGTGTCAGAGAACCTCAACGGCTATGTTACGTGGGAGGGGCACCGAATGAACCGACGCCCTGGAAAAGCATAGCATTGGTTCATCCGACGCTACCTTTTTCAGCAGCTTTTAGCCAACGGCTAGTTTGATGCCTTGGGCTATTTATACCCCCTCCACTCACCCATTTGAGGTGGCTGGATTGTGTGGAAGTGCAAAGGAGTTCAAGACACATTGAAGATCGTATCCAATCCATCCAAGTGCTTAATTGCTCATCCTTAGACTTGCATATGCTTTGTGTATATGCTTAGTGCTAGGCTTAACTTAGAGCTGAGTGAGTGCAAGGTTGTGCCAACCTTGTGAGGTGATTTTTGAGTGAATCAAGTCGTACAAGGTTCACCGGAAGCCTTGGGGCCTAAGTGGCTCACCGGCAATCATCATCGACCCTCCGGCTTGGTGTGGAGCGGCGAGGACACTTTGTGCGGGGGACGTGGAGACCCCCTTCCTTGGTGCAGAAGCTCCTTAGTGGAGGCGGCATCAAGGTGACCAAGGGAGCTTGGCAAGTGGCTAGCCTTTGCGGCGAGTCAAGTGGTGCTCTTGGGAGAGACTTGGTGACCGGGAAGCAATACTCTTGTGTGAGTGCTTCAACGTGGACTAGGGGTGGCTTAGTGCCTACCGACACCACAGGATAAATCGTGTGTCAAGAGTTTGCTTCCTCTCATCCCCTTTACGTTTCCGCATTTACTCTATTGCAATCTTTGCTTGCCTTTACTTTCCTAGAGTAGTATCATGCTAGGATTGGCTATTGGTTGAAAACCTTATTTTGGTATGGGAGTTTCACACTAGAATAACCCTAGTTGCACATCTAGATAGTATGTTCTAGTTTATCTTTGATTAAAAATAGTGCAGCCATAGGTTAAGGTTTTAAGTTGCCTAATTCACCCCCTCCCCCTCTTAGGCTAACGAGCATCTGATTCCTTACAAGTGGTATCAGAGCCGGGACTCACTTCCTTCACAAGGAAACACCAATTCGATTGGTAAATTGTGAAAACCGACTCATTGGAACGGTTAGGCTTCACCGCCTAGTGAGTTTCTCTATAGAGGTATGAAAGGGGTGGATACCTTAGGATTGGCTCCACATTTCGATGGCGCGGGCTATCCTCGGTGGAAGGTTCTCATGGAGGCCTATCTCCAAGCAAAGGACATTGATGTTTGGAGAGTCACCGATGAGGGCATGAAAAATGGTACTAGGAAGGAAAAGCAATTTGATGTGATTACTAAAAGTATCATTTTGTCCTCACTAGATGTAGGCATTTTCAATAGAGTTTTTACTTGTGAAAATGCTCATGAGCTATGGAAAACCATCAAGGAGCAAAATGAGGGTTCAAAAGAAGTTGCTAATGAACGCTACGGTTGTCTCTTTGAGGAATTCAATAGCTTTAAGCAACTTGCTAATGAAAATGCCGAATCTATGTACTCACGCCTAAATGTGCTTGTCAATGAGATCAATGCCTTAGGTGTGAAGGACATCACTGACTTGAACATCAACCGCAAGATCCTTCAAAGTCTCCGGAAGCCGGATTATGACTTGGTGAAGGCAATCATCTATGAGAAGAAGATCGAAGATTTGAAGCCATCTCATATCTTGAGCAAGATCATGGCATATGAGCTTCAACTCATGCCCAAGTCAAAGAAGCCGCCCCAAGAGAAGCCCCAAGAACCATCCTCTCCAACTACAAGTCATGCTCTCTCAAGCCAACAAGAGAAGATGTTGAGTAGGATGGCTACTCATGGAAGCTCAAGAGAGGACGATGGTGATGATGGTGACAATGGAGATTCCTCAAGTGATGAAGAGGTTGAATCCATGGTGGCCGAGTACGTGAAGAAGATCTTCAAGTATGTGAAGAAAGTCAACATGTACGGCTACAACGTCCACCTGAGAGAAGGGCGTCATCATCAACACATCAAGTTCACCAAGATCGAGCACAAGCCCAAGAAGAAGGTGGTCAAGGAGAGGAGACCAAGGCAAAAAGCAACTATCGCCGTCCATGAGTGGACAAGTGGTGGAGAATCAAGTTCTTCTAGCTCAAGTGATGAATCAAGAAAGACTTCTCCACCCGCTTCATGCAAGGTCCTTCATCATCACTACACATGTGCCTTATGGCCAAAGGTATGAAAAGCAATGTAAGTGAAGATGAATCCGACACCACCTCTCTTGATGATCTTGTTGAGTTAGTCCATGAGCAAAAAGGAATTCTTGAGAAACAGGCTAATGAAATTAAAGAACTCAATGCTCTCAATGATCTTAGTGCAACCCTTGCTACAAATTATGAACATTTGTTGTGCAAATTCAAATTGCTTAGCAAGGAGTGTGATGAGCTAAAATCTAAGCTTGAGAGCAATTAGATTAAAACAAGTAATTCCTTTGAGCTTGATGAATCATCCATCCCTTGTGCAATTCCTATCTCCAAGGTAGATGCCTGAACTTCTTGCATTGATTTAATTGATGAATCTTGCTCACCATCTTGCAATGAGAATGTTGTTGTAGAAAAATGTGATTGTCTCATAGGCGACAAAAATGATGAGCTCAAGCAAGAAGTGAAATGGCTCCGAGAGAGGTTGGCAAGCTTGATGGGCAAGGGCAAGAACGATGAAGAACAAGGGGACATCTCTCAAGACATGAAGAGTAAAGTCCAACCTTCTCAAGATAACCGTGATCCCATGGTGAAGAAGCTTGAGAAGGGTGAAACCGTGACTTGCTACAAGTGTCATGGTGAAGGGCACAAGTTCTACAAATGCCCTCAATTTGTCAAGAAGATTGACAAGGGCGAGAAGAAGAAGTTGAAGCCCACCATCAAGAGCTCCCTCATCTACACCAAGCCCAACCGCAAGAACAAGACCAAGAGCAACACCTACGTCATCAAGAAGAAGGCTAATGGCAAGGTGGTTGCACACAAGGTTGGGAAGATGAAGGAGGAGCGGGGTTGGAACCAACCCATTTGGGTGCCCAAGGAAGTCATCATCAACATGAAGGGGCCTCAAATGGTTTGGGTTCCAAAGGCCACTTGAAGGCCTTAAGCACGGGGACTTGGGAGGCTTGGCACAAAGAAGTTGTGAAGATTCAAGCCTAAAAGCCAAGCTTGCAAGTTGGACATGTGTTGCCCAAGTTCCCCGGTTGAGGTAATGGAAACTATAACTCATCTCATGTATCATTGTAGCTCCATTGCCTTGTTTAGGTTGCATTTGTTGCAATGCTTACATATGGTAGGTTGCTTGTGTCATGTGCTAACCCATGAGCAACCTACATGGTTTGATTAGTGTGTAGGAAAGCTACACTTGTTCTTTCATGGTGCATGTTTTCATATACATCTATTTGCATCATGAGCAAGCTATAGGGTTAGCTTCCCTTTTGTTGTCATAAACAATGTGCATACATTTGGTTGGTGATTCAAACACTAAATGCACACATTTAGGTGGAGCTCATCCTATGGTTTGGTTATGGGACTAATATTGTTTCAAGCTTATCTAATGTAGTCCCTAGGCGACGCGTTCCGGTGTGGTAATTCATTCTAAGAGAATGCTATTTCACTCTCAATGTGATCTAACATCTCTAAAAGAGTGAGTATAGCAATATGAGCTTAATGCTATTGAGTCATGTCCTTGCGAGCTTATGTCTATATAAGTTCAAAGGCAATGTACTCATACATTCCTAATCCTTGTGGTACCCCAAGTGTCTTCTATACAAGCTTCCTTCAAGTGGTGTCACCTAGTGATATCATCTCCAAGAGGCTCATCTCAATGTGGTGACAACAAGGTAGATAGGATCGTCCCCCGGAGGTATGCAATGATCAAAAGACTACAAGTGATATCTACAAGTGGTAATGTAACAAGATCCCAGTCTTATCTCTTGTCCTTTAAGCTACCTCCTTGCATGATATGCTCTAAGCTTCCTTGTCTTACAAGTTTGCAGTTGTGCACTTATTTTTCACACCATCTTTTTGTGCACACACTTAGGGGGAGCTTAGTTTGTATCATGCTAGTCTCATGTGATGAGGACACGAACTACATCACACGTACATCTACACCTGCAGCACCTGAAGCACCACGTACATCTACACCGACGAAGACGGAAGCACCTCGAGCGCCATCTACACCACTAGGCGCACCTCGGCCCGTACGTCATTCCCTCCACCCGGGCCAATTACTCGGGCTCGTGCAAGGGAATTGAACTACATCATGCTATTGAAGAACGAAGGTCCAGAAGCATAGAAGATGGCCCAACAGGTGGCCCGGTTGGGGCGCCTAGGGTTGGGCGCCGCCACCCTCCTCCTGGCCGCACGCCCCTTCCTTATCCGCCAGGAGCTGCGCCCCCTATTTAGATAGACTCCTCTTTAATTTTCAGACTTGAGTTTTGTTTTACATCTAGCTTTAGCTACACCAGAACACGCACAAATACGTGTCGTCCTCTGTGATTCAGAACTCCACCTTCAAAGTGATATTAAGATTGCTCGCCTCAGATTCTTTTTCGTTCTTCGATTGCGCACAGGAATTGATCTTCGTGATAGGGCTGATCTTGCACCAGCAAGGTCGGTAACCATCGGGAGTTGGTTCAGCGATTGCATTGGCGCTTCGAGTCTCGTTCGTCGTAGTCGGATCGTGAGGGTCAACAACCACCAAATCGGATTTATCTCCACTCACCGAAAGATCGGGCACTCCCCCTCTATCAAGTGGTATCAGCTTTCCAAGTTGATCGGTGAGTTTTATCGAGTGTTTTTCCTTTCCTACATTCCACAAAAACCAAAACAAAAATTATTTCAGGTTAGATCCTTGTCCCAGCAACCACCTTTTAGCCTTGCACTTTCTTTCAATAAGTGTCTTTGTTGAATTTGTGTGCTTACTCGTTCAATTGTTGCTGGTTACTTGTGTTTCATCTTTGTTTCATCTAACCCTAGCCGTCACGCCCACCGTCACGCCGCCGCCTCTCGGTTCCCCTTCCCTGTCCCGTGGTGCGGTAGGTCAAAAAAAGAGAGAGAAAAAAAGAAAAAAAGGAAAGCAATCCAAAAAAAGAACAAAAAAAAGAGAGAGAATCTGAAAGAAAAGAGAGACCGCCGCACAGTCCAAGTGGGAAACGGGAACCGATTCGTCTCGGTGAAAGAGTTTTGCGTCGTCACAATTCGCCACCGATTCGTGCTTGTTGAAGGAGTTTTTCTGTGGAGTCCGGCTCCGTTTTTGCCACGGCATACCGTGCCTCTCCTACTATTCTCCACGATAAAACTACCATATTCAGAGCTTGGCCTTACTTTTGAGAGAGAGAGAGAGAGAGAGAGTGCATGTAGTGAGTTGCTATTTGAGATCCTCTGTGTTCATATTATCAGTTTTTGGGGCATCTTGAAAAAAAATTAAAAAAATCGGAAAAAAAATAAAAAAAAGAAAAGAGGTGCGCCCCTCCATCTTTTTCACTTCCTTTTCGGTTTCCCTTGTTACCAGCAGCGTTTGATCGTGTTTAGCACTATTATTCAGCTTTGCATTATTGTTTGATTGTGCTAATCCTTCAAATTGAGTGCAGCCTTCCCAGAACTCCACATATTTCTACGACGAGCAGATTTTGTTTCTCCAGGCAATCGCTCCTCCAATCTTTCGTGAGTTCCACCGGTTGGTTGCAGGTCGCCCTGTGTGCTGGTAAGAACGGATAAGAATTTGATAACAGCACTAGTTTGAGCGCCTTGTGAGCCGTTCCACACCTGCTTTTGTCGTCGTTTTTTTTTTGTTTGCGCTAACCATGTCAGGCGCCACCGACAAGAAAGAGTTGCATGACATGCGTACTGAGATTGAAGGCCTTGTAACCGATATCAAGACCATGCACGAACGAATGGACTCCACGGTTACTACGGCCAACGAGCGGTTCGACCAGCTCGACCTCGCGCAGACAGCCACCAAGACGACGCTCGACGCCATCGTGTCACGACTCGATGCATTGAACACGGTGGTAACTGATTTGGTGGCCCAAGGATGTGTGGGTGACGATGAGCAGGAGGATGCTGACCGCCGCGGCAAAGCCCGCCGTGTACCACGCCGCCCCGCTGGTAACGACTCCTTCTCTAAAATCAAATTTAAAATTCCACCTTTTAATGGCAAATACGATCCCGTCGCATATCTTGATTGGGAGTTAGAAGTTGAACAAAAATTTTCATGTCATGATATTGCTGCTACCTCTCAAGTTAAGGCTGCCATTAGTGAGTTTACTGATTTTGCTTTAATTTGGTGGCGTGAGTATAAGAATAAAAATCCTACTGCTGTTCCGACCACTTGGGAGCAATTAAAAACTACTATGCGACATCGTTATGTGCCTTCATATTATGCTCGTGATTTGCTTAACAAAATGCAGCGATTTCAGCAAGGTTCACAGTCTGTTGAGGACTATTACCAGGAGTTGCAAAAAGGTATGATTCGTTGTGGTATATTGGAGGAACCCGACGCTGCAATGGCACGCTTTCGTGGTGGTTTGAACTGCGAAATTCAGGACATCCTTGATTATAAAGAATATGTTGACATGACCCAATTATTTGAGTTTGCTTGCAAAGCTGAGCGTGAAGTGCAGGGACGCCGCTCGAGGACATATTCTAACACTTTTGCAGGTAGAAATTCGTCGTCCAGTTCAGCACCTGCTCTTCCTGCGCCATCCACACCTACACCGCGTGAGAAGCCAGCTACGCAGGCAGGAGCCACCCCAGCCACGAAGCACCACTCCATCCACAGGCGCAGCATCCACCACAGGTCGTACATGGGATATCACGTGTTTTCGTTGCAGCGGACGTGGCCACGTGGCTCGGGACTGTCCGAACAAACGCACATTACTCATTCGTGACAATGGTGAGTACTCTTCAGCTAGTGATTTAGAAGAACTTGAACATACTTTGCTTGCCACTGACAATGCAGCTAAGACGAACATACATGTCAATTCGGGGGACGCCGATAGGTACGAGAGTTTTGTTATGCAGCGTGTTCTTAGTACACAGGTCGCCCCAGCCGAGAAGAATCAGCGACACACTCTGTTCCATACGAAGGGTGTTGTGCAGGAGCGGTCGATTCACATCATCATCGACAGAGGCAGTTGCAACAATTTGGCGAGTACTATGCTGGTCGAGAAGTTGTCATTACCCACTCGTAAGCATGCAAACCCATATCACATTCAATGGCTTAATGATGGTGGCAAAATTAGAGTATCACGCTCAGTGCGTGTTCCTTTTTCTATAGGTGCTTACTCTGATTATGTTGATTGTGATGTTGTTCCTATGGAAGCATGTTCTTTGTTACTTGGTAGACCTTGGCAATATGATACTGATAGCTTGCATCATGGTCGTTCGAATCATTATTCTCTCATGTTTAAGGGTTAGAAAATAATTATACATCCTATGTCGCCTGAACAAATTGTTAAAGATGATCTTTATAGAGCTGCTAAAATGGCTAAACAACAGGAACCATCTCCCTCCACTTCTGATAAATCTGAAATTAAGTTGAATGCTCCTGTTTTACTTGCTACACGTGCTGATTTTGATGATATTCGAGATGCTCCTTTGCCATGCTATGCACTTGTATGCTCTAGTGTGCTTGCTTCCCTTGATGATGCACCATCTGTGGATATTCCGCTGCGGTTGCTAACCTTTTGCGGGAGTATCTTGTTGTCTTTCCCAAAGACTTGCCACCGGGTCTCCCACCGCTTCGTGGCATTGAGCACCGCATCGACCTCATTCCCGGTGCTCGGCTTCCGAACCGCGCCCCGTATCGTACAAACCCGGATGAGACAAAAGAGATTCGGCGCCGAGTGCGGGCGTTACTTGATAAGGGTTACATTCGTGAGTCTCTTAGTCCTTGCTCGGTTCTCGTGTTGCTTGTTCCTAAGAAAGATGGTTCATGGCGTATGTGTGTAGATTGTCGTGCTATTAATAACATAACAATTCGTTATCGCCACCCTATACCACGCCTTGATGATATGCTAGATGAGCTTAGTGGTGCCATTCTGTTTACTAAGATTGATTTGCGTAGTGGTTACCATCAGATTAGAATGAAATTGGGAGATGAATGGAAAACGACTTTTAAAACTAAATTTGGCTTATATGAATGGTTGGTTATGCCGTTTAGTTTGACTAATTCTCCCAGCAATTTTATGCGCTTGATGAATGAAGTTTTGAGGCCCTTCATAGGATTGTTTGTCGTTGTCTATTTTGACGATTTCTTGATTTACAGCAAGTCTATGGCAGAGCATTTAGAACATTTGAGTGCTGTTTTTGACGCGTTGAGGGCTGCCCATTTATTTGCTAACATTGAAAATGCATCTTCTACACACAACGTGTCTCGTTTCTTGGTTATGTTGTTACTCCACAGGGTATTGAGGTGGACAGCAGCAAGATTGATGCTATTCGGGAGTGGCCTACACCGACAACGGTTACCCGCATTCGGAGTTTTCTTGGTCTTGCGGTGTTTCTACCGCCGTTTTGTCCGTGATTTTAGCACCATTGCAGCACCTCTACATGAGCTTACAAAGAAAGATGTTCCTTTTGCTTGGAGTGATGCACGGAGGTAGCGTTCACCACATTGAAAGATAAGTTAACCCACGCTCCTCTCTTGCGGTTGCTCGATTTTACTAAAGTGTTTGAGCTTGAATGCGATGCTAGTGGTATTGGGCTAGGTGTTGTTTTGTTACAAGAAGGTAAACCAGTTGCTTACTTTAGCGAGAAATTAAGTGGTGCTAGCTTGAAATACTCAACTTATGATAAGGAACTGTATGCTTTAGTGCGAACTTTGCAAACATGGCAGCACTATCTTTGGCATCACGAGTTTATAATTCATTCGAATCATGAGGCTTTGAAACATATTCGTACCCAAACAAATCTAAATCGTCGTCATGCTAAATGGGTTGAATTTATTGAGTCCTTTCCTTACATCATAAAACACAAGAACGGGAAGGATAATGTTATCGCTGATGCTTTGTCTCGTCGTTATACTATCTTTGTCACGCTAGATTTTAAAATTTTTGGCTTGCAAACTGTGAAAGATTTATATGTGGACGACACTGATTTCAAAGATGTTTTCGCTCATTGTGTTAATGGGAAACCTTGGGGCAAATTTCACCTGCAGGACGGGTTCCTCTTTCGCGCTAACAAGCTGTGTGTTCCAGCTAGTTCGGTTCATCTGTTGTTGTTGCAGGAAGCACATGGAAGCGATTTCATGGGGCATTTTGGCGTTTACAAGACGCATGAGGTGCTGGCCGCCCACTTCTTTTGGCCCCGGATGCGCAAAGATGTTGAGCGCGTTGTTGCACGTTGCACTACTTGTCAGAAAGCTAAGTCACGTTTGAGCAACCATGGTTTGTATATGCCTTTGCCTGTCCCTACCTCTCCTTGGCTTGATATTTCGATGGATTTTGTTTTGGGATTGCCTAGAACTAAGAAGGGGAGGGATAGCATTTTTGTGGTTGTTGATCGTTTCTCCAAAATGGTTCATTTCATACCTTGTCATAAGACTGATGATGCTAGTCGTGTTGCTGATTTGTTCTTTAGAGAGATTATTCGTTTGCATGGTATTCCAAATACAATAGTCTCTAATCATGATGCTAAGTTTCTCAGTCATTTTTGGAGATCACTTTGGAATAAATTGGGAACTAAATTGCTGTTTAGTACAACTTGTCACCCTCAGACTGATGGGCAAACTGAGGTGGTTAATAGGACTTTGTCAACCATGCTTAGGGCTGTTCTAGATAAAAATTTGAACCGTTGGGAAGATTGTTTGCCTCATGTTGAGTTTGCTTATAATCATGCAACACATTCTTCTACAAAGATGAGTCCTTTTCAGATTGTGTATGGTTACATTCCACGGGCGCCTATTGATTTATTTTCGCTTGATGCTGAGGACGCCCCGCACATAGATGTTGTTGCACATGTTGAACAAATGATTAATCTGCATGAACAAACTCACCAAAACATTGCTGCTGCTAATGCTAAGTATCAAGTTGCTGGTAGTAAAGGTAGAAAACTTGTTACTTTTGAACCTGGTGATATGGTTTGGTTGCATTTACGAAAGGATCGTTTTCCTGCTTTGCGCCGTTCTAAATTAATGCCTCGTGCTGCCTGGTCCTTTTAAAGTGCTAACCAAGATTAATGAAAATGCTTATGTTCTTGACCTCACTGCGGAGTTTGGTGTTTCCACTAGTTTTAATGTTGCGATTTGAAACCATACGCGGGAGAAGATGACGAGTTGCCGTCGAGGACGACTTCAATTCAAGAAGGGGAGGATGATGAGGACACAAACTACATCACACGTACATCTACACCGCGCAGCACCGAAGCACCACGTACATCTACACCGGCGGCACGGAAGCACCTCGTGCGCCATCTACACCACTAGGCGCACCTCCGCCCGTACGTCATTCCCTCCACCCGGGCCAATTACTCGGGCTCGTGCAAGGGAATTGAACTACATCATGCTATTGAAGAACGAAGGTCCGGAAGCATAGAAGATGGCCCAACGGGCGGCCGGGTTGGGGTGCCTAGGGTTGGGCGCCGCCACCCTCCTCCTGGCCGCACGCCCCTTCCTTATCCGCCAGGAGCTGCGCCCCCTATTTAGATAGACTCCTCTTTAATTTTCAGACTTGAGTTTTGTTTTACATCTAGCTTTAGCTACACCAGAACACGCACAAATACGTGTTGTCCTCTGTGATTCAGAACTCCACCTTCAAAGTGATATTAAGATTGCTCGCCTCAGATTCTTGTTCGTTCTTCGATTGCGCACAGGAATTGATCTTCGTGATCAGGCTGATCTTGCACCAGCTAGGTCGGTAACCATCGGGAGTTGGTTCAGCGATTGCATTGGCGCTTCGAGTCTCGCTCGTCGTAGTCGAATCGTGAGGGTCAACAACCACCAAATCGGATTTATCTCCACTCACCGAAAGATCGGGCACTCCCCCTCTATCATCATGAGCTTGTGATCCACCTTAGTTATTCTCACATGTGGTATCTTCATTGATATCATACATAAGGATCATGGTTCATGCGGCTTTCTCCCTTGTATTTAACATTTCTCTTTGAGCTATGTTTGCTAGGACTTGCTAGCTTCCTTGGAGCCCTTTTGTTTTGGACTTTTTGGAGATTTTATTCCAAAGGGGGAGAATGTGAGACCAAAGCAAGCTAGTGGTTCCAACGATATGACACCAAAGGGGGAGAATGTGAACATAGGAAGAGAAGATCAAAAAGGGGGAAGGTTGATCTAGGGGGAGTTTGGATGATGGTAAGCATCCAAGCAAGTGTAAGTGGTTCTAATTTTGTCAATTTTTGCAAATTTATGCTTGCTTTGCTTGTGTTGTCATAAATCACCAAAAAGGGGGGATTGTAGCAAACATGGCCCCATTTGTCATTTGTTCGAGTTGATTTTGGTGATTCATGCTAACACAAGTAATGGGACTAACCACATTGTCTAGCATGTCTTTGTAGGCATTCCTAGGTCCCATGGATGTTACCACATGTTAACATACCATGCACAAGTTAACATAACATGCCCAAGCTAACATGTCATATCACAAGTTAACATACCATGGACATGTTAGGTAACTTACAGCAAATTTGAGGACTTAGTATATATTTGGAGGCTATAAGTAATGGCATGTTAAGTATGTTAAGTATGTTAAGTTGAAGCAAAGATCCAAGTTGAAGACGCGAAGAAAAAGAAGGAAAAGACACCGTCGGATGAACCGACGGTACTTTAGCAGCAAGCGTCGATGCAATCGTCGGACGAGTTGGTACACTAGTGAAAGCCTAGGCACTGTCGGATGAACCGACAGTACATCTTTTAGTAGCGTCGGACGAGTTGCAGAGGAAGAGCAGCGAAGATAGTAGCACCGGATGATCCGATGGTCTGAGTGGGGACACCGTCGGTCTATCCGACGCTGAGTTTGAATTCATACAGAGACACACCAAGACAAAGCCTTCAGCACCGGATGATCCGACGCCTTGGTCAAGGTGAAGCGTCGGTCTATCCGACGGTCGTGTGAAAGCTAACAAAGGCGACTTGGACGCGAGGTCTTCAGCACCGGATGATCCGACGCACCGTCGGTGCATAGCGTCGGAGCAGTTGTGTCAGAGAACCTCAACGGCTATGTGACGTGGGAGGGGCACCAGATGATTCGACGCACCGTCGGTGCATAACATCGGAGTAGTTGTGTTAGAGAACCCCAACGGCTATGTGACGTGGGAGGGGCACCGGATGAACCGACGGCCTGGAAAAGCATAGCATCAGTTCATCCGACGCTACCTTTTTCAGCAGCTTTTAGCCAACGGCTAGTTTGATGCCTTGTGCTATTTATACCCCCTCCACTCAACCATTTGAGGTGGCTGGATTGTGTTGAAGTGCAGAGGAGTTCAAGACACATTGAAGATCATATCCAATCCATCCAAGTGCTTAATTGCTCATCCTTAGACTTGCATATGCTTTGTGTATATGCTTAGTGCTAGGCTTAGCTTAGAGCTGAGTGAGTGCAAGGTTGTGCCAACCTTGTGAGGTGATTCTTGAGTGAATCAAGTTGTACAAGGTTCGCCGGAAGCCTTGGGGCCTAAGTGGATCGCCGGCAATCGTCATCGACCCTCCGGCTTGGTGTGGAGCGGCGAGGACACTTTGTGCGGGGGACGTGGAGTCCCCCTTCCTTGGTGGAGAAGCTCCTTAGTGGCGGCGGCATCAAGGTGACCAAGGGAGCTTGGCAAGTGGCTAGCCTTTGTGGCGAGTCAAGTGGTGCTCTTGGGAGAGACTTGGTGACCGGGAAAAAATACTCTTGTGTGAGTGCTTCAACGTGGACTAGGGGTGGCTTAGTGCCTACCGATACCACGGGATAAATTGCGTGTCAAGAGTTTGCTTCCTCTCATCCCCTTTACGTTTCTGCATTTACTCTATTGCAATCTTTGCTTGCCTTTAATTTCCTAGAGTAGTATCATGCTAGGATTGGCTATAGGTTGCAAACCTTATTTTGGGATGGGAGTTTCACACTAGAACAACCCTAGTTGCACATCTAGATAGTATGTTCTAGTTTATCTTTGAGTAAAAATAGTGAAGCCATAGGTTAAGGTTTTAAGTTGCCTAATTCACCTCCTCCCCCTCTTAGGCTAACGGGCATCCGATTCTTTACAAAGGGGATTGATGTGATACTGGGAATGGGATGGTTGACCGCGTGTGATGCGGTGATTCAATGTGCTAAGAGATCAATCCTTCTTACTAGTCCAGCTGGTGAAAGGTTTGAGTTTGCAGTAGATCCCACACCATCAACAGTCAGTGCCGTGAATAAGCTCGATGGAACGGCCTTGGAAGACATAAGAGTGGTGTGCGACTATCCTGATGTGTTTCCTGAGGAGTTACCAGGTATGCCCCCTGACCGAGATGTTGAGTTTGTTATTGATCTTTTGCCTGGTACTGCTCCTATCTCTAAGCGCCCATATAGAATGTCTAGTTATCAGCTACAAGAACTTAAAGCACAGATTAAAGAGTTAATGGGTAAAGGGTTTATTCGTGCTAGTTCATCACCTTAGGGAGCACCAGTTATCTTTGTGGGTAAGAAGGATGGCACACAGAGGATGTGTGTTGATTACAGATCTCTTAATGATGTCACCATCAAGAACAAGTATCCCCTGCCTCGTATTGAGGACTTGTTTGATCAGATGAGAGGAGCCAAGGTGTTTTCTAGGATTGATCTACGATCTGGTTATCATCAGATGAAGATCAGGCCTTCAGATATTCCCAAGACAGCGTTTACCACCAAGTACGGACTTTCTGAGTACACGGCCATGTCTTTTGGGTTGACCAATGCACCTTCCTACTTCATGTACCTGATGAACAAGATCTTTATGGAGTATCTGGACAAGTTTGTTGTGGTGTTCATTGATGACATTTTGATCTACTCCAAGAATGAGGAAGAGCATGAGGAGCATTTGAGGCTTGTGTTGCAGAAGCTGAGAGAGCACGAGTTATACGCAAAGTTTAGCAAGTGTGAGTTCTGGCTCAAGGAAGTATCTTTTCTAGGTCATATCATCACCAACGGAGGTATTGCGGTAGATCCGAGCAAGGTCAGTGATGTGTTGAAGTGGGAACCCCCTCGTACGGTGTCTGAGATCAGGAGTTTTCTAGGACTCGCTGGTTACTACCGTCGATTCATTGAGGGATTCTCCAAGATAATGAAGCCTCTCACCACACTGCTAGAGAAGGACTGGGAGTTCAAGTGGACCGGTGCATGTCAGTCCAGTTTTGAAGAATTGAAGAAGCGGTTGACCACAGCACCTGTTCTAGTGATGTCAGATCTGCAGAAGAGCTTTGACATCTATTGTGATGCATCTCAACAGGGTCTGGGTTGTGTACTGATGCAGGAAGGTCACGTTATAGCCTATGCATCTCGACAGTTGAGGAAGCATGAGTTGAACTATCCTACGCACGATCTTGAGCTAGCAGCAGTGGTTCATGCCTTGAAGATTTGGAGGCACTACGTTATGGGAACTAAGTGCCAGATCTACACCGATCACAAAAGCTTGAAGTACATCTTCACGCAAAAGGATCTCAATCTGAGACAACGCCGTTGGTTAGAGTTGATCAAAGACTATGATCTGGAGATTCACTATCACCCTGGTAAAGCGAATTTGGTCGTTGATGCCTTGAGTCGGAAGGGTCATGCTAACATGGCTATGGTTTCCCAACTTCCTGATGAACTGGTAAAAGAGTTTGAAAGGCTCAACTTGGAGGTTGTTGTTAATATAGAGGGAGTGACTTTGAAAGTGCAGTCCACTCTGGAGCAGGAGATACGCAAAGGGCAGTTAGATGATGTCGGAATTCAGAAAATCAAGGAGAGTATGAAACAGGGTGAAGCCCCAGATTTCACAGAAGATGAACAAGGAACTGTATGATTTAAAGGTCGGTTATGTGTGCCAGAAACTGGAGACCTCAGAGAGACTATCTTGAGAGAAGCTCATGATTCTGCCTACTCTATTCATCCAGACAGTAATAAGATGTACCAGGATCTCAAGCAGAGGTATTGGTGGTACAGTATGAAGAGGGATGTGGCCGCACATGTGACTTTGTGCGACATTTGTCATCGGGTTAAGGCTGAACATCAGAGGCCCGCTGGTTTGCTTCAACCGTTGAAGGTGCCTGAGTGGAAGTAAGAAGAGATCGGAATGGATTTCATAGTGGGTCTACCTCGAACCCGAGATGGGTATGATTCGATTTGGGTCATTATGGATCGTTTGACCAAGGTTGCTCACTTCATTCCGGTGAAAACCACTTATACAGGAGCTAAGTTGGTAGAGCTGTACATGTCTAGAATCGTGTGTTTGCATGGTGTACCAAAGAAGATAGTGTCAGACAGAGGTACCCAGTTGACCTCTCGTTTCTGGGGGAAGTTGCATGAGTCTCTGGATACCAAGTTGAATTTCAGCTCAGCCTATCATCCACAGACAGATGGATAGACAGAGAGGACCAATAAGATCCTAGAGGACATGCTGAGATCATGTGCACTTAAGCATGGTGGTAGTTGGGATAAGAGCTTGCCGTACGCTGAGTTCTCTTATAACAACAGCTATCAAGCTAATCTCAAAATGGCACCCTTTGAGGCTTTGTATGGAAGGAAGTGTAGAACTCCGTTGTATTGGAGTGAGACAGGCGAAAGATAGATGCTTGGGGCAGACATCATCAGAGCGGCAGAGAAGTAGGTTCAGATCATCAGAGAAAACTTGAGAATTGCTCAGTCCAGACAGAAAAGTTATGCCGATGGTAAAAGGAGGGACGTGGTCTTTCAGGAGGGTGATTATGTGTACCTAAAGGTGTCACCTATCAGAGGGTTGCGTTGATTCAAGGTCAAGGGGAAGTTGTCACCCCGGTTTATCGGACCTTTTAAGATCCTTGAGAGAGTGGGAGAAGTGGCTTACAGGTTGGAGTTGCCAGTTCAGTAAGCTGATGTGCATGATGTGTTCCATATCTCTCAGTTGAAGAAGAGTTTTGGTCCTCATGACAAGGAGCTGTTACCCTTGGATGATCTAAACGTTAAAGAGGATCTCACTATTGTTGAGCACCCTATCCGTATATTGGAAACTATGACAAGGGTCGCCAGGAATAGTGTGATCAAGATGTGCAAAGTACAGTGGAGTAATCATGCAGAGGATGAGGCAACATGGGAAAGAGAAGATGAGCTGAAAGCAGAGTTTCCAGATCTTTTTCCCAATCTATTCGAATCTCGAGGACGAGATTCTTCTTAAGCGGGGTAGGAATTGTAACACCCTAATTTTTCTAAAATTTGTTTTATTAAAAATTTGCTAGAAACCTCTTTAATTGCTTAAGGACCATAAGGTTGCTTATAATTTCTTTTAGGCATTTACAATTTTTCTAAAATAAATTAATGAATCATAAGAGTTAATTGTTGCATTCATGCTGGAGAATTTCTTTTGATTGTTGGAATTCAAACTCAAAGTTTGAATTCTATTTGTTTGAATCTTTTCCGAATTCCTAAAGCTTTTGCTTTCTCCCTACCCTTTTCCCTTCTCTTTTCAGCCCATCACTTATTTCCCAGCCCAGCAGCTAACCAGCTATCGTATGGACCTCCCTGGGCCCACTACATCGGTGCGTACCAGGACCGACTACTCGGTGGGCCCCTGGGACTACCCGGCTTGCGCTACACGGCACCTGAAGGCGTGGAGCACAAGGACTACACAGGAGTAGTACTCGGTTAGGAAGCTGTACGTGTTCCGCACTGTGCAGAGGACTCCTAGACGTACTCGACTAGTACTCTCTTCCTACTCCGACTTGTAACCCTGCCTCCCGGACTATATAAGGCGAGGCAGGGACCGATCCCCTCATCCAATCTCATCTCATACAACCCACGGCGCACTATTGCACCATCTTGTAATCGTGCCCTATCAATCCGAGCTACACGGCATACGGGACGTAGGGTATTACGCACCTCGCGGCCCGAACCTCGTCTAAATTGTGTGCCACGTGTCTCTTCCTTCGAGTTACCGATCTCGGCGAGTCACATTCATCTACTTCGGGTACTCCCCGTAGTAGGTTGCCGGTCTAAAACACCGACACCGGCGCGCCCGGGTAGGGGCTCTCGCTCGAGATCACATGGCGAACTCGACGGCTTTCGTCCACATCAAGCCAACCGTCGCCTTCAACCGTGGCGACACCTTCGTCTTTGGCGCCGTGGTCCGCACACCGATGGCGCGGGTTCCTTCCGGCGTCGCCCGATCACGCGGCCCGACTCGAGGACGGAGCCTCGTGACGCTTCCCGAAGTTGTCACGGGCGAGCTCGCCCGGCAAGTTCGGCGAAATTTCGCTCTCCAACATCCACGCCGACTTCGAGCTCGAGTCCGTCTCCAACTCGAACCCGACGTCGCCATGGGCCATCGCATGCGAGCCGGCCGCTCGGCCATCGCAGCGGCCCCTTCACCACGCCGGCGCTCCGCGCGTGGCCCACGCGTCCCCAGCCGGGCCCGCACGGAGGCTCCTACACCACGCTGGGCCGGCAAGGAACTCGTAACCGAGTGCAACTCGGACTCCG
Source organism: Cenchrus americanus (assembly GCA_947561735.1). Taxonomy (NCBI): domain Eukaryota; kingdom Viridiplantae; phylum Streptophyta; class Magnoliopsida; order Poales; family Poaceae; genus Cenchrus; species Cenchrus americanus. The sequence continues at coordinate 124,689,316 of OX387241.1, forward strand.
ACGCCGTCCCCGACCACATCTCAGACTCCAACCCTCTCTCCGAGTTCTACTCGAACCCGGATTACGAGTTCGACTTCGGGTCGGACCCCGAGGAGCCCGAGTCCGAAGATGACTCCACTGAGCTTCCCTTGTCAGGGCCAGCCTCTGGGATGGTTATAAGATCGACGCCGGCCGGAAGATACGTCATGCGGCCGACCGCAAGCCTGGCCGACCTCGGCAAAGGAGGACTCACGCTACGTCGCCTACATCGACTCGCTACCGTTCCGGGGAGGGAACACCACCGGCCCAGCCGACTCAAACACGCCAACCGAGGTGGCGCCCTCGAGTCCGGGCCTTGGGCACCCCCGATCGCCAAGTCTTCATGGCCGCCGGCGAAACTTCGGGACCCTCGAGCACGGCCGAAGACGGATACACGGAGGACATCTCCGCGTACGAGCCGTTCGCCAACGCACCTCGCATGAGACCGTCGCCACCGGGGACGCCCGACGCGAACGCAACAGAAGCGTAGCGAACGGCGCCGGCGGCTTAGAGACAACCTTCCCATCCGCAACCTTGCGGAAGCTCTCGAGGCGGTCGAGAGCGCAGTACACACCACCCCCGAGCGCGTGCCTCATGTCGATCACAGCGATCGCGCGTCAGGCTCAGGGCATACGCGCTGGAGAGGTCATCGCCAAGCTCGCCGAAGACGCCTACTTCATGCGGGTCGACAACGCAGTCAACCAACCTCTCCCGCCCAAGCCTCGCGACAACGAAGCTACTAGTCGCAGCGCCGACCCTGGCCCCAACCGTACTCGAGCTGACCTCCCGGCTGATCCAAACCGCCGCCGCTCCAACGCCGGCGGACCTTCACGACAAGACCAAGGCAACCGAGAAGTCGTTCCCCACCGTGCTCCGGCCGGTGGCGGCGGTAACGACCCCCGACGGCGGCGGCGCCGACGGCGGCGGCGGCTCCAACCACGGGGCCGACGAAGAGCCGGAGGCGGCGGCGGCCGCGGCGGCCGTGGTCACGCGCACGGCCACGCCTCCGGCGCCTCTCATGGCGGGTACGATGCTCGCCGCAGGATCGAGGAGTTGCGGCGAAAGAAGTCGACCACCGCCGCCGAAGGCGACGGCTTCCCCGCCTTCTCACCCCGGCCGCAACCTCGCTCCTCCCCGACAAGTTCAAGCCTTTGGGGATCACCAAGTACGACGCGAAGCGAGATCCCATCCGGTGGCTCCGATGCTACGCCCTCTCCATCGAGAACGCCGGCGGCAACAGCGACACCAAGTGCCTCTACTTCCCCTTCGTCCGGACCAAGCTCCACTCACATGGCTCGAGTCGCCGGACAAGCACTCGATCGACAAGTGGGACCACTGAAGGAGCGCTTCACAAGCAACTTCGCGGGCGCCATGGGCCGTTCGGGTACTCGCATGGACCTTGCCATGATCAAGCGGGAACAAGGCGAGACCCTCCGCAAGTACATGCGCCGCTTTTTCGACAAGCGTGCTACCGTCGTGGACGTCACCGACAAGGAGGTCATCGACCTCTTCCGGGACGGCCTTTACCATCGCCGCACCTTCGAGGACTTCGGTCGTCGCCGCCCCGAGTCCATTCCTCACCTCAAGGACATGATCACGTCTCGGGCGGATGAAGAGGACAAGGCCAACGCCAAGTACGACGCCATCCGCGGCAAGTCCAAGCGAGAACCGGGCGGCGGCGGCGCAGCAATGCAAACCAAGGCGGCCGCAACAACAACAACAACAACTACTACTACTACTCGGGTTCCAACCGCAAGTGCAAGCCAGACAACACCGTCGCGGCTATCCAGCGCCCTCGGAAAGGGAACTCGAAGAAGAATTCCGGCGGGTTCAAGGACCCGCCGAAGGAGAAGTGCCCGTGGCATCCAAACGGCAACCACACTACCGAGCAAGGTGCTACCGGCTCGGGCATGCACTCAAGGATACGCCGAGCCACCGCACCCTCACGACCAAAAGGCCAAGAAGAAGGACGGCGACGACAACGACTTCCAAGAACCCGAGAAGACCGTCAACGTCCTCTTCGGCGGACTACCCAGCAGGCGGGAGCAGAAAGCTACCCGTCGTGAAGTGATGTCCATTGAACCAGCGGTCCCGACCCCTCTCAGGTGGTCGGAGGTACCCATCACCTTCTCCCGCGCGGACCAATGGACCAACTTCTCCGAACCAGGACGGTTTCCCCTCGTCCTGAAGCCAACAGTGGCGGGTTCCAAGCTCAACAAGGTGCTCATCGACGGTGGAAGCGGGCTCAACGTCCTCTTCACCAAAACCTTGAAGAAGATGAACCTCGACATCACCCCCATGCTCACCAAGGGCAGCGTGCCTTTCTACGGCATCGTCCCAGGCAACGCGGCTATCCCACTGGGCTCAGTGGTACTGCCAGTTACCTTCGGGGCGTCTCGGGATAACTACCGCACCGAGTACATCAAGTTCGAGGTTGCGGATTTCGAGACTTCCTACCACGCCATCCTCGGCAGACCGGCCATCGCCAAGTTCATGGCGGTGCCCCACTACACCTACTTGGTACTCAAGATGCCAAGCCCAGCCGGTGTACTCTCCCTCCAAGGGGACTTGAAGATCTCCCACGACTGCGATACAGAGGCCGTGGTGATCGCCTCTACGAACCAAGTACCCAACGCAATGATGGAGGTCTACGCCGCGTCGAAGAAGCTCGCCACGAGCGAACTTGACATCCCAAAGAAGTCTGACAGCACCAACAAGCCTCAGCCACCTGAGGAGGTACTCGTCAGGACGGTCGACCTCGGAACGTGGCGACCCCAAAGCAAGACCACCACCATCGGGGCCGGCCTCGACCCCAAATAGGAAGACGCGCTCATCAGCTTCCTCCGGGCTAACCGTGACATCTTCGCGTGGAAGCCGGCGGACATGCCGGGAGTGCCCGGGGAGCCGATTGAGCACCGCCTCAACGTCGACCCAAAGGCCACCCCCAAGCGACAACACCTCCGACGTTTTGCCGACGACAGACGGGACGCCATCAAGAAGGAGCTCGCCAAGCTACTCGCAGCCGGCTTCATCAGAGAAGTCTTCCATCCTGAGTGGCTAGCCAACCCCGTCCTCGTCCGCAAGAAGAACTCGAACGAGTGGAGGATGTGCGTCGACTACACGGACCTCAACAAGCACTGCCCCAAGGACCCCTTTGGGTTGCCGCGGATTTACCAAGTCATCGACTCCACGGCGGGCTGCGACTCGCTCGCTTCCTCGATCGCTACTCCGGTACCACCGGATCGCAATCAAGGAGGAAGAACGAGAAAAGACCGCGTTCATCACCCCGTTTGGCGCGTCTCGCTACACGACCATGTCATTTGGGTTGAAGAACGCCGGCGCTACCTATCAACGGGCCATCCGGGCCCGCTTCAAGCGGCAACTCAACAAGAACGTCGAGGCCTACGTGGATGACGTGGTTGTCAAAACCAGGGACTCCAGTACCCTCATCGACGACCTTGAAGAGACCTTCGCATCGCTACGCGAGTACCGCTGGAAGCTCAACCCGAACAAGTGCGTCTTCGGCGTCCCTTCGGGCAAACTACTCAGCTTCATCATCAGCCAACGCGGCATTGAAGCCAACCCCGAGAAGATCTCCGCCATCACCAGCATGAAAGCTCCCACGAGCATCAAGGACGTTCAGAAGCTGACGGGGTGCATGGCGGCATTGAACAGATTCATCTCGAGGCTGGGAGAACGGGGTCTCCCCTTCTTCAAACTACTCAAGCATCACGAGAAGTTCGTGTGGACTCCAGAGGCGGATCAAGCCCTTGCTCAGCTCAAGGACTTCTCGTCGAAGCCGCCAATCCTCACGGCTCCTCACAAGGGCGAGCGGCCTCTTGCTCTACCTAGCCGCGACTACTCACGTGGTCGCATCGCCATCGTTGTCGAGCGGCGGGGAAGACGGCCACGCCTATCCGGTCCGGGCGCCCGGTCTACTTCGTCGGCGAGGTTCTATCGAGTCCAAGGCTCGCTACCGGCCCCGTGCGAAGCTCCCCGTACGCTCTACTCATCACCTCGCGGAAGCTACGACACTACTTCCGGGAGTACTCGGTCTCCGTCGTCACCGACTACCCGCTCGGCGACATCCTAAGGAACCGAGGACGCCACCGAAGAATCTCCAAGTGGGGCTGTCGAGCTCGGCGCCCTCACCATCGACTTCAAGCCACGCACAGCCATCAAGTCGCAAGCTCTAGTCGACTTCATGGCGGAGTGGCGGGAGAACCAGCTACCTACTCCCACCGTGCGACCAGAGCATTGGGTGATGTACTTTGACGGCTCACTCAACCTCGAGGGCGCAGGCGCAGGGGTACTCTTGATCTCTCCAACGGGCGAACAACTCAAGTACGTCCTGCAGATCTTCTGGAAGGTCTCAAACAACGAAGCCGAGTACGAAGCCCTCCTACACGGGCTCCGCCTCGTGGCTTCACTTGGCATCAAGCGGCTACTAGTCTACGGCGACTCCACAGTGGTCATCAACCAAGTCAACAAGTCCTGGGACCGCAACAAGGAGAACATGGACGCCTACTGCCTAGAAGTCCGCAAGCTCGAGAACAAATTCTATGGTCTCGAGTTCCATCACATCGTCCGCGACAACAACGTTGCAGCGGACGTCCTCTCGAAGCTCGGATCCACCCGCGCCCAAGTACCCGCGGGCGTCTTCGTCCATGAGCTTCACGCGCCATCCATCCCGGAGCCGGCGCCACCGACCACTGCCCCAGCCCATCTACCAGCTGGGCAGGAGGTCATGATGATCGACGTGGACTGGAGGCAACCCTTCATCGACTACCTCAGCGAGCAGAAGGTCCCCTCCGACAAGAACGCAGCCGAACAACTCGTCCGCCGCGCCAAGTCCTACGTCCTCGTCGGAGACAAGCTCTACAAGCGGGGTGCGTCTTCTGGAGTACTCATGAAGTGCGTCCCTCGCGAAGAAGGCAAGGACATCTTGGAGGAGATCCACAAGGGCGTCTGCGGCAACCACGCGTCCTCACGCACGCTGGTCAGCAAGGCCTTCCGGCGAGCTTTCTGCGGCCCACGGCCACGGGCGACGCCGAAGAACTCGTCGAAGGTGCCAAGGATGCCGGTTCTTCGCCAAGCGGCAACACGTCCCGGCCTACAAGCTAGTCACCATACCGCCAACCTTGCCCTTTGCCTCGCCGGGGGCTCGACATGATTGGGCCACCGCCAACCGCGCCGGGGAGGATTCAACGGGGTGCGGTGGCTATCGACAAGTTCACCAAGTGGATCGAGGTCAAGCCGGTCACATGCCCCAAGGCGACGAGTACTCGACTTCTTGGATGAACTCGTACATCGCTACGGGCTACCCCACCGCATCATCACAGACCTGGGGTCCAACTTCAACAACCACCAATTCTGGGAGTACTGCGAGAACAGCGGGATCGACGTCAGATACGTCTCAGTTGCCCATCCACGGGCCAACGGACAAGTCGAGCGCGCCAATGGGATGGTGCTCGACGCCCTCAAGAAGCGGCTACACGACGCTGCTAACTCCAAAGGGGGCAAATGGATCAAGGAACTACCCAACGCACTCTGGGGGCTGCGGACTCAACCATCCAAGCCAACGGGGCAATCCCCCTACTTCCTGGTCTACGGCTCTGAAGCCATCCTCCCTGCCGACGTCATATGGAACTCGCCAGCAGTGGAGCACTACGACGAAGGCGTCTCGGAAGACGACGGACGAGTTGATATCGACGGCCTCGAAGAAGCTCGGCCGCGCCGCCCTCGTCCAATCGGCGAGGTACCCGGAGGGTATCCGACGCTACCATGATCGCAACGTCAAGGAACGCTCCTTCAACGTTGGAGATCTCGTCCTCCGTCGTATCCAGAACACGGAAGGACTCCACAAGCTCGGCTCCCCCACGGGAAGGCCCCTTCACCGTGGCTAAGGTGACCGGCCGGGCTCCTACCGCCTCCAAACACTTGAAGGCGAAGACGTCAACAACTCGTGGAACGTCGACCAACTCTGTCGATTCTACGCCTAGTCTACTCGACTACTCCGGGGTTCAAGTCTACACGACTACACCAACACCCCTCGCCGCAAGCGACCCTCCGGGTCCTGGCTCCAGTCTCCGGACTACTCTCCTCCAGGGTCCAGCCCGTGCGGCTACCTACGGACCCTGGGCTGCGACGAGCGTCAAGGACTCTAGCAGCGGTCTACCAAGAGACCACACTCCAAGATCCAGCCCGCACGGCTACCTACGGATCTGCGATCCAGCCTACACGGCTACCTACGGATCACTCGGCGCAAGCGGCTACCCGCTCCGGTGCTACTTAGGCGTAAGCGGCCTCGGGTCCGGCGACTACTTTGTAACTACGGCCACGGCCACCTAGGTGTACTTCTTCGGTAATAAAGTTTGATTGTTCATCAACTTGTTTACTTGTCTACTCCCTACGACGGGACTACTAAAGCCGAGTACTACTACTCGCACCTACTCCACGATGGGCGTTCCGCACTCGAGATCGCGGTTACGAGTAGTCATTGCTTCGGAAAATCTCATTTCATTGATACATGAATAAGTTCATTACAAGCCGTTTCTGTACAACTATGGCTACTAGCTACCTATGCGGGACTACCGGAGGTTCAACTTCTCGGCTACCGCTCCGCGATGGGAGCCATCTCGCTCCGGCGGCTACGCGTCTTGCTCATCCGAGCGCTTGGCGGCTACCCCGCCGGCGACCACCTCCACCGGAGCCTTCGGGAAGTACGACTTCATGAAGGCCGGCACTTGCTTCGGGATCGACTTGGCCATGTGCTTGACGTAGGCGGCCGGCCGGCTTGGCGCTTCACGAAGTCGATCCGCCGCAGGAGCGATCTTGGGGCCGCCCGGGTGCGGCACCGGGAGCCTCGCGATCGGGAGAGCGGCCTCTTCAAGGTCCTTCGAGCCGGGCCCGAGCGCCTCGCAATCTTCGTTCAACTTCGCAAAGATTTGTAGCACGGACGAGATCTCTGTCGAAGCAATCCGCGGCTCCATATGCTTCTCGCACTCGAAGGCGAGCTCCTTGTAGTCGAGCTCAAGTACCTGGCGGGCTTCTTGCTCCCGGAAAAAAAGGTTCTTCATGCTGACCTCCGAGGCTTTCAGCTGCTCCACCTGGCCTTCGAGTTCTGCAACACGGAAACACAACAACGGGTCAGAGGCTTGACGACTTCCAACAAGTACCCGACAAGTCCAAGGACATACCTTTATTCTTGTTGCGGAGGCCTTTGTTCTTCCGCACCAACTCATCGCCCTTCGCCTGCAAGTCCATCATGTCGTTGTGGTACTTGGCGAAGGCGGCGTCGAGTTTCGACTGCATGGCGGCCGCGTGCTTCCGCGACTTCACGAGCTGCTCCTCCAGGGCCTCTGATCGAAGCACGGTGTCGCCGTAACCTTGCAGCAGATTCGACTTCTCGCGGGATCGCTCCGCGACGTCCTACACAAGACAAGCTCAAGTCAAGCAGAGTACTCAACGCAAAGGATTGACTACTCGGGAGGCTCCGGCTACGTACCTTCATCCACTGCTCGGCTCGCCGGATCGCCTCCAGGTGCTGGGCCACCGTTGCCGGCTCGACGAGATCGTCGGCCAGCAGCTCAATCCCGCCACGGCTACTCGACGTAGCCTCCGTCATCGGCGCCGAGCGGATAGGCTCCGCGTCTTGGATCTCGGGGGACCGGATTGCCACCTCCAGGGCAACCCCCCGGCGACGTGGTAGCCGCCTCCCCCTCGGCGGACTTCTCGACGACTTCCCCCGCGGGCTCGGGGGCTCTGCCGCGCGCCTCGGGGCTTCTAATGTCAACTCCTCGCATGGGCACCCCCGCAGGGGATGTCACCTCCTTCGGCGCACTCGTCAACAAGGAACATGCGCATCGGTGCCTACGACTACTCCTTCGGGAGCTCTCGAGCTTCAAAAAGAGTACTCACCTTCGACTACGACCGCCTGCGGCGGCGGCGCTTCGGTGGCGGGGGCTCGGTCGCGGCTTGGGCTTCGGGGAGCGGGCTCCTCGACGGGCGGCGCGGCCGCTCCTGCCTCCGCTGTCGCGGGCTCTTCCCCGTCCCAGCTCAAATCCGTGGATTTTCTGCAGAAGTATCCACAGAGGGTCGTCAGACAAAACGACTACTACAACGAGTACTACTCATGAAGACGTGGTACTTACAAGTTCGACCGGACGATAGTCACGGCCGGAGCACCGAGGATGCTGGCGATATCAACCAGTCCACCCTCGGCGGGCGTCTCTTCCTCCGCCTCTTCGACTACCGCCTCCTCCACGGTGGCGGCGGCGGCCGCGGGCGTCCCCCCGCGCCCCCGCGGCTTCCATCTCTCCAACGGCGGCGGCCGCGGGTACTCTGCTCTCCTCTGGAGCAGGGGGCTGGCGCTCCAGCTGCGCCAGGAGTTCTTCGACAGTGGGGGCTGGACTTCGGCTTCCAGCCGGTTCCCCCACCGGATCCCACACGCCTTCGTCGCCCTCTTCGACGGGCTCCGTTGGCGGCACCTCCTGCACACAAAAGACGACTACTCGTCAGCGACGTACTCGACTACCGGGTTCTCGACCACTCTGCTCAAGATAGTCTACCTCCGGAGGCGTGGTCTCCGAGACCTTCATCTTCTTCGCCACCCGCTTCTTGGTGGGGTTGCGCGGCCTCCGCGCGCGGCGCGGCAAGGCTAGCCTCCAGGCTAGCCGGAGGGTCTTGGACAAGTGGCACGTGAGGCAAGCCCGGACGGCTAAACCTCGACTGCAGTTGGAAGCGATCCTGCAGCGTCTCTTGGTCTTCTTCCTCGTCATCGGAGGTATCCTCCACGATGACGGTGTCGTCGCCTCCACCGACTTCGCGGCGCTCCTTCACCTTCCCCTCCACCGGGATCTCGATCCCGCTCGGTGGCGGCTGCGGCTCGGAGACAAACCGCTTCACATCATTCTGCGCAAAGACACAAGGCGTCAACAACTCTGCTACAAGTGCTAACTACTCGACGAGGGGGGTACGGCTACTCACCTCGTTGGGCGGGCGCGCGGCGGAGTACTCCTCGACCGGGCACGCCGTGTACGGCGGCATGTCCTTGAAGATGCGCGACAACCGCTCGATGATGTCGTTGTCGTCCAACTCGCCCCCCGGCATCCGCGACGTGTCGTCGTCGCCGGTGTACTCAAAGCCCAGCGTATCCCGCGCCATCAGCGGCTGGATCCTGCGCTTCATGAAACTATAGGCCACATGCTCGGCACTCAGTCCAGCTTCTCTGAGCACTCGAATGCGTGCTAGCAGCTCGGGGAGCTGGATCCCCTCTTGCATGGTGGGCTCTGTGTTCCACCACTCGCGATGCTCCGGGCCGCCGTCCGCTTGGCTTCGGCGGCCGCCGGTGGTGGTTGGTGATGTAGAACCACCTCGTCTTCCAGTCCGTGTTGGAGTCTACGAGCTTGTACGCCAGTGCGGGTCCGCGGCGTCCTCCCTCGCCTCGGGATCCCGACCCCTCCGACTACTCTCGGGGTTGGAGGCACCGGGCCGCGGCTTGACGCGGAAGAACTTCCGAAGAGCACCCGGTGCGGCTTGATCCCGAGGAAGGCCTCGCAGAAGTGGACGAAGACCGACGTGTGGAAGATGCCGTTGGGGTTCAAGTTGAGGTACTCGACGCCGTAGTACCCGAGCAGCCCCTTGAAGAAGTCGCTTGCTGGGAGCGCAAGACCGCGCTCCACGAAGCGTGAGAACATCGGGATTTCGTCCTCCGCCTTCTCCATCGGATATGGATCTCCTGCGGCGGATCTCCACATGTCGACTTCCTTCTCCCTGATGAACCCACTGTTCAGCAGGGTGAGCAGGTCCTCCGTCTTGACCTTCGACTTTTTCCACTCGCGGCTTGGACCAGCGCGCGGTGGAGACAGGGGCGGCGCCGCATCAGTGGCGGCTGCGGCGACCTCTGCACGGCTCCTCTTCTTCCCGCCGGCCTTGGACGTCTTCGACGGCGACGGCTTCATTCTCCAAGTGCAAGGAGTTTTCACTCGCATCCGCTCGGGGGCTACCCTAAGGTCTTCGGGTGGCGATGCGCTGAAATCTACTACGGCGGCGACGCAGGCGCCGGAAGTGGATTCGCTTCTAGATTCAAACGGAAATGACGCGGCTCACTTGGGTGAAAAACCCTAAGAGTTTCGGCTTCTATTTATAAGCCAAGTCGCCTCCGCAACGGGCGGCCGGGATAAGTCCACGCGCGGCTGACTCAGCGGCTGCGCGTGACTCTTCGTATTCTACTAGTCGACGCGCCTCACCTCGGGGGCTCGGCTACTTCTACTCGACTACCTGGGAAGCGACTAGTCTCAAGAGCATCTCAGGACACATTCTTCAAGAAGACCCTTCAATTCGAGAGGAAGTACTCGACTCAAGGCTCGGGGGCTCCGTGCCACGTGTCCTTCGGTTTTTTCTCCGGATTTTTCGGGATTTTCTTGCCAATATTTCGGATAGATCCTCAGCCAGAGCCCGCGGCTCGAGGCTCGGGGGCTACTCCATGTGGAGTGCGGTTCCGCAAATCGCATCTCCATGACGGCTTCGGCTTCAAGACAAGACATGCATTTCTTGGAGGCCTTCGAAGGCAGATTTCAAGGACGCTTGGGACTACTCGAGAAGACTTCAAGATTGCTCAAACATCAGCTGGAGTACATTCCAGCCTCGGGATGCTTCGACTACTCTTGAGGACTTTTGACTTGTAGCGCTCAGGGACGCTTGAGGACTACTCGTTAAGGCCGTCAAGACTATTTGAAGCTATCCTTCTCGACTACAAAGTACTCGGGGGCTTGTCGTATGGACCTCCCTGGGCCCACTACATCGGTGGGTACCAGGACCGACTACTCGGTGGGCCCCGGGACTACCGGCTTGCGCTACACGGCACCTGAAGGCGTGGAGCACAAGGACTACACAGGAGTAGTACTCGGTTAGGAAGCTGTACATGTTCCGCACTGTGCAGAGGACTCCTAGACGTACTCGACTAGTACTCTCTTCCTACTCCAACTTGTAACCCTGCCTCCCGGACTATATAAGGCGAGGCAGGGACCGATCCTCTCATCCAATCTCATCTCATACAACCCACGGCGCACTATTGCACCATCTTGTAATCGTGCCCTATCAATCCAGAGCTACGCAGCATACAGGACGTAGGGTATTACACACCTCGCGGCCCGAACCTGTCTAAATTGTGTGCCACGTGTCTCTTCCTTCGAGTTACCGATCTCGGCGAGTCACATTCATCTACTTCGGGTACTCCCCGTAGTAGGTTGCCGGTCTAAAACACCGACACCAGCCAGTCGCGGCCCAGCAGCTCGCGTAGCGGCCCAGTTGGCCCACGGCCGACGCCAACCTGTGCTGCCTCCTTCCCCCGCACCGCAGCCGAAGACAGCTGGGGCCTAGCTGTCATCCCCGACCTCCCGTGTCCCGGCCGGACTAAGCCACGAGTCCGACCCGCCGCCGTCGCCGCGCGCGCATTCGGGTTGCCTTGGCCCGCACGCCTAGGCAGTTCCCCGGGCTATTTAAAGCCGCGCTACCCCCCTAGACTACTCATCCGAGCCCTAGCCGCCACCCCGCCATCTTGCACCGCGAGCCGCCAGAACCCAAACCCTAGCTTCCCGCCGCCGCCGTCGATTCCCCGCCGTCGCCGCTGTCTCGTCGTCGCGAAGCCGTCCAAGTTCTGCGCCTGGAGGTGAGGATTCCGCCTACGTCGCTTGTTGTCGTCCTCGTGCTCCGTAGCGCTCGGAAGCCGTCGTCGGACTTCACCGCCTTAACCGAGCCCCGCCGCTGCATCGAGCGCCTGCTCCGCCGCAACACCGCCGCAATCGCCACCCTCGTTGGCTTCGCTGTCCCGCGCGCTGCGTGTAGGAGTTTTTCACGTCTCAAACCAAGCACCAGAGCCCTAGATCGGGTTCGCCGGCGAGCCCGCCGCCACTCTTCGCCGGCCGCCGCCGTTGGCCGTCGCCTTCCGCCGCACAGCCGCTCGTGCACGCCCTGCGCCGTCGGATCCAGATCCGACGCGTCTGATCAAACCTGCCGCCCCCACTTAACCGCGCACAATCACAGCCGTCAGATCTAGATCCGTTGGATCTAGATCGAGCTGACTTGAGTCAAGTCAATCAAACCCAGCTGGCCCTGCCAATTTTGCAGAAAACCCCCTATGTTTTCTGGAATTCACAAAAATACCCTCCCGCCTTAGGAAATTCCTTACAGTTTAGTCCTTTTTTCTTTATTTTAGACCAGTTTTTTTAAAACTTTACAGATTAGTCCCTACACCTTCTATAGGGCGTAACTTGGTCGTTTTAGCTCCGATTTTAGCGTTCTTTATGTCCACGTGATCGTCTCGAAGCGTAGATTAGTTTTATGCCACTGTTTTGTATTGTTTGTACTGTTTGGTGACTGTTTCTTATTTATTCTTATTGTATGCTTGTATGTGATGATTGTGGACCATAGAGAGTGAAGCGTTCGAAGGATTTGAAGATCAAGACGCATCAGAGTTTGAGCAGCAGAGTTTTCTTGAAGGCAAGTCTTCCTTGATGCATGCCCGCTTGTCCTACATAACATGCATTTAAATTCATAGTATTTACTTTTCCTGCTTGCATTAACTTGACGGGAACCTATTAAGGATCATGCCTAGTCTTTTACTACCTTTGCCTTGTCACCGGGTTTATTAAATTAATTTTGAGGGTAGTTATGGCTTAGCATGCTTAACTGGGATGGTATTAATCAAACTTGGATATTTTATATTCTATGTTCTGTTTTTGTTACTTTACTTTGCAAGACAACTTTATTATGTTAATCGGAACATGGAGAACCACCCAGGAAAACAGTACAACCACAAGATCTAATGGGCAATGGTCTTGGCTCAATAATTAAGAACTTTAGCTTAGGATGGTCTTACCTGATAAGGACAAGGGATTGGCGGTACTGTAGGGTATGAACTCGCTCTAGCAGGGGGTTGGGTGAGTTATTCTTTTATGGTGGGTATCGACCTGCTAGGGGACTTTATACCTTGCTAACTGATCCGGACCTTGTGGGTCATAACTTGCTAGGGAACCTCTGTAAAGGCCATGTAGCGTCCCTATGCAATCACACCTCGGTAGTGTGGTATGGTGCCTTGCAAAAACCGCATGGTTGGGTTCAAAGTTCTTCGGAGCTTTTACACTGCTTGTGGTGAAAGTGTACAACCTCTGCAGAGTGTAAAACTAATCGATTAGTCGTGCTCACAGTCAAGATCGGCCTGGACACTCACATGATTAAATTATGGAACTTAAATGTTTAATTGTTGTTTTATTCTTTATTTATGATGCTTATATCTTATTAATTGGGTTGGTATGAATTTATACTCTTTAGTAATGAGGTTGCTAATAAAACTTGACTCACTAAAATGCTAAACTGCTTTAACCTTAGCCATCCACCATATGGCCTTGCATGTTATGTTGTTCTCTCTTGCTGAGTACGTCATGTGCTCACGCTTGTTTATTTTCTTGCATCTACAATGCTCGGATTGCTGCTCATACTGGGAGAACTTTGAAGATTTCCGCAGAGATTTCCAGGAGTTCTAGGTGTGTGTAGTCTTCTGTCAGCTGCCTGTGGAGGCACTTTATCCGCTACGAGAACTCGTTATTTAAGTTTCATTTAAGACTATGATTTGTAATAACTCTTTATTCGTGTGGCACTGATTTTGGTATTCACAATGTCTAAGCATGTGTGTAACTTGATTCTGGCGCACACGTGATCTATGCATTCAGTTTTGCCTTTAAAATTTGGTGTGACACTAGGCAGGTAGGTGTTGTAGTTTGGTAAAGAATTGGCATCCTTTGCACCTCTTTACGAGGTATTTTGCATAGGTCATGGCCGTGGGCCAGTAGAACCCAGATCAGTATGCCTTACCGACCAAGTTGGAGGATGCTGCATGGCAGCCACACTTGCCGCTGTGAATCTCAGCCATGAGCTATAGACCTTCTGATCGCAAGATGCATTTCATCAAGACGCTAGTGGTGGTGGCTTTTCTGTAGAGGTCGGTACCAATCATGACATAGTTGGCACTTCGTCATGTGATACGCTCACGCTCTACTTTGTCCTTTGGAACTAGTTGGTCGAGTATGAAGTCTATGAAAGGTTGGTCGAGTATGAAGTCTATGAAAGGCTTGCGCCAATCATCTTCTTTTTCTGACATCAGCACATCACGGGGAGGTGCTGAGGCTTGGTTGTGCTGAGGTGGATCTGGACTTTCTGGATCCAGTAGCTTGATTGAAGGCTTGTGTAGGTCTTGGACAAACACTCCTGCCGGGACTAGAGCTCGCCGAGAGCCTAGTTTGGAAAGTACGTCAGCGGCCACGTTGTTGTTTCTTAGCATGTGCTGAAACTCAATCCCTTCGAAGTGGCTTTCGAGTTTACGGATCTCAGCACAGTAAGCATTCATTGTGTCTTTGACGCAGTCCCACTCCTTGTTGACTTGTTCGATGACGACCTTGGAGTCGCCAAAAGCTAGTACTCGCTTGATGCCAAGGGACACTGCTATACGGAGCCCGTGGATGAGGGCTTCATATTCTGCTCCATTGTTGGAGGCCTTGTAGTGTATCTGCAGGATGTACTTGAGCTGCTCCCCCTGAGGAGAGATGAGTAATACACTTACGCCTGCGCCTTCGAGGTTGAGGGCACTGTCGAAGTACATTATCCAGTGTTCAAACCGCTCCTTGGGAGGGGGCATCTGGATCTCTGTCCACTCAGACACAAAGTCTGCAAGGATCTGTGACTTTATCGCCTGCCGAGGGCAAAACTCGATGTCAAACTCTCCAAGCTCTATCGACCACTTGACGATGCGGCTGTTGGTGTCACGGTTGCGGATGATTTCTCCTAGAGGAAAAGATGATGGGACCGTTATCTTGTGGGCTTGGTAGTAATGATGAAGCTTTCTCGACGTGATCAGGAGTGCATAGAGCAACTTCTGAGGCTATGAGTAACGTGTTTTAGTTTCAGCCAGGACCTCACTCACGTAATAAACAGGTCGTTGGACAAGATAGGCCTGCTCCTCTTCTTCTCGCTCCGCGATAAGAACCGTGCTGACCACATTAGTGGTGGTGGACATGTAGAGGAGGAGTGTTTCTCCTGGAACTGGTGGTGTCATAACTGGTGGTGTCATCAAGGATTCCTTGAAAGCTTCAAGCGCCTTTTGTGCCTCATCGTCCCATATAAACTTATCGGCCTTCTTCAATAGCTTGAAGAAGGGTAAGCCTTTCTCGCCGAGCTTGCTAATGAAATGAACTAGGGCCGCCATCGTCCCTGTGAGCTTCATGACATCTTTCTTACTGGATGGCTTGGCCATATTGCGTATGGCGTCGACCTTCGCAGGGTTGGCTTTGATGCCTCGGTGCCCGACCATGAAGCCCAGGAGCAATCTGGAGGGGACACCAAAGACACACTAGGTTGGGTTGAGCTTCCATTGGAACTCTCAGAGGTTGGTGAAGATTTCGGTGAGGTCGACGCTGAGCTAGTCTTCCTCGGTGGTCTTGAGGACCACATCATCTACGTAGGCTTTGATGTTCTTCTCGATCTACGACTTCAAGAACTTCTGAATTGGCTTCTGATATGTTGCTCCAGCATTTTTAGGCCAAAAGTCATGGCCTTGTGGCAGTCGATGTCGTGAGGTGTCATGAACGCTGTTTTGTCTTCGTCGTTGGGGTGTAGGGCTATCTGGTGATATCCTGAGTAGCAGTCGAGGAAGCAGAGTAGAATGCTACCAGCCATGGAGTCCACGACCTGGTCAATGCGAGGAAGAGGGAAGGGATCTTTCAGGCAGTGCTTGTTGAGATCAATGTAATCCACCAGTTTTCTTTGGTACAAGGACCGGGTTTGTGAGCCAAACCGGGTGTTTACATTATCTGATGGATCCTGCAGCTAAGAGCTTACAGACTTCTACTTCTATGGCTTGCTTTCTATCTTTTGCAAATCGCCAGAGCCTTTGCTTGATAGGTCGTGCAGTCTTGTTTACTTCAAGGGCGTGCTCAGCCAGCCTCCTAGGGACACCGGGTATGTCGGATGGGCTCCATGCGAAGATGTCGGCGTTGTCCCTGAGGAAACTGGTGAGTGCGAGTTCCTATTTGGGGTCGAGGTTGGCCCCGATGACGACTTCCTTGGATGTGTCGGGCAGGCCGAGGCAAACCTTCTTTACAGCTGGACTTGGGTCCAAAGCTGTGCTTGTGCACTTCTGCTCTGATACCTCCAGAGTGGTTTGGTCGATCTTGGCTGCCTGAGCTACCATGACCGTTGATGTAGCTTTGACCGCGGAGTCTTTGGAGAGCTCGACGGTGGCACTCTCGCAATTATAGGAGACCATGATGTCCCCGAGGATGGAAAGGATTTCGTTTGGCGCCGACATCTTCATGATGAGGTAGGTGTGATGAGGTATGGTCATGAACTTGGAGCATAGGTCGGCTGAGGATGGCGTGGTAGAAGGAGTGGAAGTCCGCGACCTCGAACGTTAAGTATTCTTTGTGGAAGTTCTCCTTTGTGCCAAAGGTGACAGGCAGGCATACATGACCTATGGGGTATGCAACCTTGTAGGGCATGACCCCGTAGAAGGGCTCGTCGCAGGCGGTCATCTTGTTGAAGTCGAAGTCCATCTTTCTGAGGGTCTCTGTGAAGATGATGTTCAAACTGCTGCCCCCATCGATGAGGGTCTTAGGCAAGAACACCCCGTCAACTATGGGGTTAACAACCAGCGGGTAGGTCCCGGGGTCAGGTATGTGGACTCAATGATCTTTCCTGGAGAAAGTGATTGGGAACTCTGACCAATGTAGAGGTTGTGGAGTTTCAGTGTTGACGTGCCCGATCTCCCTTGCATTCGATCGGAGCTGCCTGTTGCTTTTGGTCACTTGGCGACCACCGATGATGAAGTTGATCTCTCGGTTGGCTGTTTGAAACGCACCATTAGGGTTGCCCCCTTTAGGTGGTGGTGGTGGAGAGCGCTCCTTGAGGTTGTTGTCGTTGCGGTTGCGGTCATCCTGGTGACGTCGATCATCGCACCGATTGTCGTGGCAGTCACTATGTTGGTCGTCGCGGCTATCGTCACGTCGATCGTTGCGGTTCTCTTCGTGACGATCATTGCAATGATAGTCGTTGCATCTGTCATCGCGGCGGTAGTCGCGGTGATAATCACGTCGATTCCTGTCGCTGTTGCGACGATAGGGCCGGCGGTCGCGGTAATCACGTCGATCGGGTCAACGGTTACGGTTGTCGTAACAACGGTTGCCATTCTGGTCATCATTGTTGTCGCTCTTTGCCTTCTTGGATTCGAAGGGTACTCCGAGGGCACGCTTCAATTGCTCGCACTCCCTCATGGTATGTCTGGCGTCGTGATGGAACTGACATTGGTCGTCCATGGCCATGTTGAAGTCACTCTCAAGGAAGGTGGAAGGTCTTGGTGGATCTGCCACATAGGCTTCACCAGATCACTTGCGCGACCTGTTTCCACTGTCGTCCTGATCCTCTCTATTGAAGTCGTGCACCACCGCGTCTTGAGTGTCCATCGACGTAAGCCATGAGGTTGGCAATGGTGTGAGCATCAGCTTCATGGATCTTCTCGAAGAGCTTGATGTTGGTGACTCCATTCTTGTAGTAGGCGATGACATTCTCGTCCTTGACACTCGCGAGTGTATTGCGGTTTTCGAAGTACCGGTTAGTGTATTCCCGAAGGGTTTCGTCGCATCTCATCCTCACTCTGGCGAGGTGGTGAGTGTTACTAGGTCGGTTGTAGGTTGCCTGGTAGTTGGTCGTGAAGAGCTAGGACAATGTTTCCTAGGAGGTGATGCACTCTGCTGGGAGATTGTCGAGCCACAAGAGTGGTGCCTTGCCCATTAAAAGGGGGAAGTATCCTGCCATGTGGTCTTCCTTGCCTCCAAAGGCGCGTGCTGCGATGTTGTACATCTTGAGCCATATACTTGGGTCGAAGCGACCATCGTATTTCTCGATGGCGGGCTTGAAATCTTTGGGGTATCTGATCGTCCTGAGACGTTGTGAGAACACTAGGAAGTTGTTGACCGCTCCCGGGCTTGCCGACGGAGCGTAAGCCATTGGTATGACATAGAGATCATCAGGAAGGCCGTTATCTTGGTCGTACTGGGCGCGTCGCAGAAGCTCTTGGTCGTGCATGTTCCGCAGCTCATCTACTTGGATGGGATTGTTGGCATCAAGGGCGTCAGGGACCCCATGGTCACGATCGTAGTTAGCACGTCATGCTATCTCCACTTCGTCTCTTATACGTCGACGCTGACTGCTTTCAGCACGGTTAGCTTGCAGTGGTGGAGGTTGAGCTCCTGGTTTTGCCTTGGGTTTGCAGCGACATTTGATTGGGCACCGGCAGCATTAGCTGCATTGTTGGCGACGTTGCCTGCAGCGTTAGCAGTGGCATTGGCTGGAGGATTGGCTCCAGCATTTGCGGCAGCATTGGCAGCGGGGTTAGCTACGGCGTTGGCAGCGGGATTGGCCGGCTGCATCACCTCGTTTTCACCTCGTCCCTCTTCAGCTACCACCTCAAGCGGGCCGTTGCTGCGACGTCATTGGCGAGGACGTTCTGATCTACTCCTGGAGTAGAAACTTGCCACCGATCTATTGTATCCAGGGCCTCTCTCTTGAATCTAAGCGGTGGTGACGTGGACATTAGCTTGGAGATTGACGAGGGCCCGGATTAGGGCCCCCTTTAATGGTGAGATTACCTCTGTGAAGGCCAAGATCGACAATGTCAAGGCAAAGATTCAGGACAAGGAGGGGTAAGGACCATGGTCAAGACCCACACTGGCAAGACGTCCAATCTTCGACCAGTAGGCTGCATCTCCGACCAGTTCCCCACTAGAGGGACCCCATGACAAGTCTCCGCCTTGCACGAGAAGTCTCCGCCTCGCACGAGAAGTCTCTGCCTCGCATTACAAGTCCGGCTACGACTGGCGCGTGGGTCCGGACACGCAGCGAAAGCCCATGGCACGAGCACCACCACTGACGCATGTGGAGGAACAATTCCCCACGCCATGCAAGCAGTCCACCCCGACAAGAGCCTTAATATTGGTCTGACCAGCTGAGCGGCCATGCCATCGCCATCATCTCTCACTCTACCACACGCAAGCTCAGCCCGAGGCACTCAAGCAACATCTACGACACGGACGAGCCTAGAATTAGGCTCGGGCGTGGCGGGCTAGGCAAGTAATCGGGCGGGCTAAGGCAAGCGCAAACTACTCGGAGGAGAAGCTGTAACGACCCGCCTCCCTGAGGTCGGGCCCTGAAGGACCGATGAGGCGACCAGAGAGGGGGGGAGTGAATGGGAGCCGATAAAAATTCTTCTCGAGGGAGATTAAAACTCCGACAAGACGAACTAGCTCGGTCGAACCCCCGAAATCACACGCTCCGCACTTCTACCTCCCGTTTGCCAAAACCACGTAGCCACTGGAGTGCTACTGGTCCTAGGAACAAACACTACCAGCAACCACAACACACACGCAGCACCAACAGCAGAAACAACTCGAAAGCCGGCTAACCAGAGGGGGGCGGTTAGACCGGTATAGGGGGCGGTTAGACCGCCTCCACCGGCAACCAAGAAATCCTCCGAAAAGCCTCTTCCGAGCACCAAAACACACCACGGTTTCACCAACAGAGATCTCCCGGTCAAGGCCATGCTAGCTACCGGAAAATCTTGGCGAAAACCGAAACTTCACACAAGGGCCTAGGGGCGGTTAGACCGGCTACCCGGGGCGGTCTAACCTCCCGTACCCAAAGAACGAACTCCAACCAAGAACACCTAGCAAACCGCACGAGAACGACCCCAAATTTCACCCGTACACTCCTCCCGATCAAGGCGAACAAACTCACGAGAGGAAAATCCAGCGAAACAGAACTTTGACCCGGAAACACCCCGGCGGTTAGACCGCCCCTCGTAGGCGGTTAGACCGCCCCTTCCCGTAAAACGAACCCGCGGGTCAAACCTCAACTTCCTCGCGCCCGATCTCCCGAATCACTCCACGGATTGCAGCCAAACTTCGGGGATAGCTGGGTTACCTCCTGGGCAACCTCTACCTCAAAGGAATCGACCCGAAATGCTCACAATCAAGAGGAATCGAAGAAATCGCTTCTCTAGGTCAAGAACTCGCCCAACTCGAGAAACCACCAAATCGAGTCCGATTCAAAGGGGATTTGGGGGGCAAAGTCACCAGACAAAGAGGCACAAGAACCTCATACGTGACACCCACCAAAAACCCCAAGAAATCGTCCTCAAAACTCCGCCAAAAAGAGCTCCGAAAATCAACACACAAGAGACGGGAAAGCCACCATGAAGAACAACGCCGAACCTTCTATACATGCCATGAATGGTTCGTACAAGGTCTAGTTTGCCACTCAAACATCCATCCCTCTCTCTAGATCTCACATGAAGCTCTCAAACTAGCCTTCTAAAAACCTAGGGAAAATAGAGAACGAAAATGGAAAAACCAAATGAGCTAGGGTTACAAGAGTTGGCTGCCATCCACCCCTCTAATGAGTATATATGGAGGCACCCAAAAGACTAAAACGCCCTTCACTAATAACTAGGGATACATGCCCCTCAAGGGCGGATTTGGAATTCTTGATGTCTTCACCATCGGACGGATGCCCGGCGACCGCACCCTGCGTAGCCTCGACGCACGCCTTGCGATCCCGACGCGTGTCCTCCGCTACGAAGCTTCTCGACGCCGACGGCCAGGGCGGTCAGACCGCCCCCCCCGCGGCGGCTAGACCGGCCCCGGAACCGACCGACCCCGGCGGTCCGACCGCCCCTCCCCGGCGGTTGAACCGGCCCGGGTGGCCGCACCTCCTCGTCGAGTCTTCGGCCTCGGTTTTGTGGCTCAACCGAGTAACCCGCGTGGTTTTCCTCGGTAAACCACCGCAAACCCCGCGAACTCGGTGTAGCCTCCGCCAATCTCCACTCATGACTCGGCTCCCACGTAGTCCCGGCTCGACCTTGGTTTTGAGGCTCTACCAAGAAACCGTCCACGACTTCATCTTGCCGTTCATGCCACCATGCGGCCCGCACTTGATCCCGCCGGCCACCGGTCCCTCGAACGAAGCCTACTTGTCTTCTCCACACCTCGGAGGCCTCACCGCAACGACCTTTCGCGCTTGTTCTTCACCCGCACCAACACGAGTCAAGCCGCAACCCGCACCTCGCAATACTTAGCCAAGAATCAGTCCACACAACGTTGTCAATCACTCATCACACAAGGAAGCGACCATCCACCGGTCCTCGAACCACACATGGTCCTCAATCTCCCCCTTGATGAGTGCATTGACGACACACTCACTTGAAGTAACACAAGAGAAAAGGAAAAGAAAAGAAACAAAATAAAAAGAAACCCCAACAAGCGATCGAAAGCCAAAGAAAGGCAAAAAGCAAGATCACTTGAAGAAGACAAGTCTCGGACCCCTTAGGCAAGGGCAACGGCTCGACACATCCGAGACAAAACACAGCTCAAACAAAGAGCGCAAACCACCAAAGCAAAACTCGAACACCACCAAAAAAACTCCCCCTGCACAAATGCAAGCTCCCCCTGAGCCACAGCACACTCCCCCTGAACACATGCATCAATGCAACTCGGAATGCAACAAAAAGCAAAAACTCGCTCACACCGCCCAGGGCGGTTAGACCGCCGCCCGTGGCGGTTAGGGACCGCCTCCGCCCGAACCGACCGCCTCGGGGGGCGGTTAGACCGCCCAAAGAGACCGGCCCCGCACCAAACTCGCTCAAAAAATGCCCGAAACAATTGGAACACCTTCCAAACACTCCCAGTGCCCAAAACATGCACAAACTTCTCCCCCTTGTTGACAATGCATGAATCAAGGCAAAATGCGAAAACTTGCAACATATAGCTTCTCGAATATACAAAATTCATCACAAGGAGCTACACAAGTCCAAATGAGCAAGTTAGATACTCGACAGTTCGTAAGGACCTTAACTACGTGATCACCAAGTTTCACAACCATTGGACAAGGCTAAAAAGGATTTTAGTAATTTTGCGAAAAGTTACTCTCTCACAAGCAAATACCTAAACATGAGCAAAACATATCAAAATGGCAAAGCCACTCAAACTTCATGCTAGGACAGCCATTCTAATCATAAGACCATCATAAACACCCAAAAACACCTCATGTCATGTCAAAGCCACCGAGCCATGTGCCTACTTCTATGTATGAGACTTCTCATTGGTAGGCAACATGCAACGGTTTAGCACCCAAAGCAAATTAATTTCAGCACATATGACATGGGAACATATTTTCCAAGCATTTTTCATTTCATTTTCAGATTTGTAGATGGTACATGAAATGTCTTTGCGACAAAAAGGAACTTATGCCCCTCCACAAGATTAAGCAAGAGGGCTAAACATTCATGATGGCAAGTGAGCCTTTGGATCCATATGATCAATAAACTAGCTATCCAACCACAAAGTAAGCATAGCAAAGCCACTAAAACATGTCAAGATCATCTATAGGCATTTACACATGAGAGAGCATGTATGTGACATTTTTCAAAAAAATAGCCATCAACCATGGATCATTCATCAAGATCATCAAGAGCTAAGCCAAACTAACCGTAGCATATCAAACAAGCTCACATGAACATATATAGCAACCCATGGTAAACATTGTATATAGGAGAAGCTTTCCCTAATAAAGCATATGATACAAGATGCATGCAATCTAAGATACAAGGATGCCTATACATCATGTTACATATGCAATGCCAAAAGCAAGAAATGCACAAAGGAAAGCTATACATATGCTACAAACCGGCTCCTCGAGGGGAGGCAAAACGGGCTCGACACCACCGCAAAAGAAAGCCCCCACACACCCAACTCAAGAAATCAAACACACACCAAGTTCCCCCCGCAAACGAGTGAAAGTTGCTTGATCTAGGGGTTTGGTGAAAATATCGGCTAGTTGGTCATGTGTGGGTACATGGATCAAAGCTATCTTCCCTTTCTCTACGTTGTCTCTCAGGAAATGATACCTCACTTCTATGTGTTTGGTTTTGGAATGGAGCACTGGGTTCTTTGCAACGCTTATGGCACTGGTGCTATCACAATGAAGTGGGACATGGGTATACTCCTCACCAAAGTCACTCATGGTGTAGGTGATCCAAAGGAGCTGAGAGCAACAACTAGCAGCGGCAACATACTCGGCTTCGGTCGTGGATTGAGCAACACTCGACTGCTTACGAGAAGACCAAGACACCAACGAAGAACCTAAAAACTGGCAAGTCCCGAAGAGGACTTCCTATCCAACCGACACCCGCAAAATCCGCGTCCGAAAAGCCATGAAGCGCCAAAGAAGAGGACGCAGTACCAAAGGCCGAAGTCGGGAGTGTGACGCAAGTACCCGAAAATTCTTTTCACCGCTTGCCGATGCGAAGTCCTCGGAGACGCTTGAAAACGAGCGCACGGACACACCGAGAACCGTATGTCCGGCCCTCGTCGCCGTCAAGTAGAGGAGTGACCCGATCATGCTCCGGTACTCCTTCCGGTCCACGTGTTCACCTTCCTCATCCGCATCAAGAGCCGTAGTCGTACTCATCGGCGTCGTCATAGCCTTGGAGTCCTCCATCTTGAACTTCCTCACAATGTCCTTGGTGTACTTAGCCCGGTGCACAAATGTTCCTTCCTTTGATTGCTTGATTTGTAGCCCGAGGAAGAACTCGCAACTCACCCATCATGCTCATCTCAAACTCCCCGCTCATATCATCCGCAAACCTCGCAACAAGAGAGTTAGACGAGCCACCAAAGACAATATCATCCACGTACACCCGCACAATCGGGATATCTCTCCGCCCCGCCTCGAAAAAAACAAGGTCCGATCGACCTTCCCCATCTCAAAACCTCTCTCAAACAAGAACCCCCTCAACCCTCGCCATACCAAGCTCTAGGCGCCCGCTTCAACCCATACGCCGCCTTCCTCAACTTGTACACCCTGTGGGTACTTCTCACTCTCAAACCCCCGAGGTCGTCTCACATACACTTCTTCCTCCAACACTCCATTCGAAAAGCACTCTTCACATCCATTTGGTGCAACTTGAACCCTTTAGCCACGTAAAAGGCTAGAAGGATCCTAATCGCCTCCAAACGGGCTACGGAGCAAAGGTCTCCTCGTAGTCGATCCCCTCCTTCTCGACCGAACCCTTGAGCAACAAGCCTCGACTTGTTCCTCACAACCTCACCCTTCTCTCCCTCTTTGTTTTTCCACACCCACTTTGTACCAATCGGCTTACACCCCGGAGGAGGGTCAACCAACTCCCACACCCGATTCCTCTCAAAGTTCTCCAACTCCTCATGCATCGAGTTAACCCAATTGTGATCGATAGTGCGTGTCCAATGTCTTTGGGCTCGAAAGAAGCAACAAACGCAAGATGAGCAAAATGGGAATTGTTTCGAACCCTCGACCGTGTAGTGCGTTCATTCATGTCGCCGATGATCCTCGAAGCCGGGTGATCCACTTGAACTCGCCGGGGAGGTTCTCGCCTTGAAGCTACCTCCCCCTCAACATCGCCTTCTCCTCGTTCTTGATTTGTCGTCGTAGGTGTAGCGAGAGGGTCCATCCATCATCGTAGTCGAAGTAGTGGGTACATGTTCACCGGGGGCACCACACCGCCATCTTCATCATCACCATGTTCATGCTCCTCCTCCCGAAAGATCTCCTCGCCAAGCTCATCATCACCCGCACACTCAAAGACAAGCCGACTACGTGGCTCGTCTTGTCGAAGGTTACCTCGCAAGTCTCCACGATTTGGTTAGTTTCAAGATTGAGCACACGATATGCTCTAGAATGAGATGCATAACCAAAGAAAATGCCATCGACGGACCTAGCCTCAAACTTATCCAACTTCCCGCCTTTCTTCGAATGAAACACTTGCAACCAAAGACATGGAAGTGACTCACTTTGGGTGTGCGACCATGCATCAACTCATAGCATGTCTTCTTCTTGTGCACTCGAGGTATATTCTCGTTCGACACATAGCATGCGGTATTCACCGCCTCGCCCCAATACCTCCTCGGAGTCCTATGCTCATCAAGCATCGTCCGAGCTATCTCGCACAAGGTCCTGTTCTTCCTTTCCACAACACCATTCTGGGGAGGCGTATACGGACTCGAAAACCGGTGCTCAAGACCCAAGTCATGACAAAAGGTTTCAAAACGAGAGTTCCTGAATTCCGAGCCATTATCACTGCGGATAGCTCGTATGGCATCTCCGTGCCTCTCGTTCCTCAACCTCAAGACTAGATCTCGAACAAAACCAAACGTCTCCCCCTTTTCCTCAAGAAAGAACACCCACGCATACCGAGAATAGTCATCCACCACAACAAGGACATACCACTTCCCACCCGCGATCGCACACGAGCCGGGCCAACAAGGTCCATATGGAGCAGCTCGCATGGACGCTCGCTCATCACATCGGTGAGAGGCGGGTGAGAAGAGGCCACCATCTTGGCATGCCTACACGGAGCACAAACCAACTCTTTCTCAAGCTTCAAACGTGGCAATCCTCGGACCAAATTGAGTTTACTTAAGCGAGACAAAAGGTCAAAGCTCAAGTGACCCAACTTCCTATGCCACTTCCACAACTCACTCGAAGAACCACCAAGAAACAACGCTCAACACCCGAAGACCGAGAAAAATCAAGCACGAAACACCCGACCCTCGGGAACGACCATACAAACAAGGTCCCCTCGAGAGTCCACAATCCGAGAACCACCCGGCCGAAACAACACCTCAAAGCCCTCATCCAACAACCGAGACACGTAAAGCAAATTGTACCCCGCCGATTGAACAAGAGCAACACGCCTCGCAGTGATCTTGTCACTCACTTTTATCTCACCTTCCGAAAGCACACGCCCACGCCCATTGTCCCCAAAGGTGATGTACCTCTTCGTCACCACCGGACGAGACTTGAGAACCACCCCCTCGTCTCCGGTCATATGTCTCGAGCAACCGAGTCAATCAACCAAATGTTCTTCAAGTCTCCCACCCGAAATTCAAAAACAAGCACGTGAGTGAACAAACGACTCAAAGACCGGGGTTAGTACCAAAGGAGGAAAACCAAGTGCCGAGCCATTTGCTCGAAAGTGGGGTTAGCACACATCAAGCCATCTTTCCTACCATAGCTACCACCACGAACACCACCTCGGTAACCACTCCGAGGGAACCACCCCTCACTGCCTGGAGGAGGACCAAAACCACGGAAGACAACCCGTGGAGCGTCCCTCCTCTCCTTCTCAAAGCTACGACTCCTCCCATCCCCGTAGTGACCTCGAGGGGGAGAATGCCTAGCAACCGACCACCCGCCGTCTCTCTAGACCAACCACCAAAGCAACTCCACCTTCGTACCCGAAACCTCTCGACTCACCTCCTCGAAAACCACTCCGCCCGCACTCGGGGGGGGCCGGCAAACCGCCTAGCCGGGCCGGTCCCGACCGCCCCCCTCCGGGCCGGGCCGGCTCCGACCGCCTAGCCGGCCGGGCCTCGACCGCCCCCTCCGCACGCCTCCTCGGGCCGCGGGAACTCGCATCTCCCCATGCCGAACACTTCTCACCACAACCTTACCCCCCGGGTAGTGGCATACGAGGCTTAGGTACACCATGGGAAGGGTTGTACCTATCCTTGTTCGCCCACTCCTTTGCCATCCTCTCTTCCCGCTTCCTCTTGAAGCAAAACTCATCCTTGTGACCCTCCTTCCCACAATGGCCACAACGGAACCTCACAAGCTTAGGTTTTGGCTTGGATTGGGGCCGCTCGCTTGGTTTCTCTCCACTCAACTCCTCCACCGATTTCTCCTCACTTGCCTTCTCTCTCACTTTCCCAAAGAACACTTTCCCCGAAGTGCTCACAAACTTGATGGGCTTTTGGAGATCATTTGTGGGTGTAGGAAATATAGGTGGAGCCGGGGTTGTGTCTAGTCGGTTCCTAAGATGGTTGGGTTTTGGAGGGAAATCATTTTTGTGGTGGGTTTTTGGTGGCTCCGGATATTCTCTCCACTTCCTTCACCAACCCCGTTTGCCCCAAGCCCCTCACCATCTTGCCTCTTAAAGGCCTCGATCATCATCCTCAACCGAGGCTCGTGACCGACAACCAACCCATCAACTTCCTCAAGTCATCATTCTCATCCCGCAAACGATCAACATAATGTGCAAGCTCCAAATTTTTCAATGCATGCATTTCACGGTAGAGCAAGATGTAGGCATGGGTTCCTTCAATTTAGCCTCGAGTGAACTAGTGTAAGCATGCAACTCATCAATCTTAGCATGCAAAACGGGGCAAGAAGTGCAAGCACCTAGCAAAGCAGTCTAGACTTAAGCTCGACCCACTTCAACCCTAAGCACATCTAGTTCCTCACACTTGGAGGCATGCTTCTCTTTAAACAAAGCAAGATCAAGCAAGGAATATGGAGCAATCGAAGACAATCATTTTCATCAAGAACACCGGGGCTAGCCTTAAGCGAATCAATCTCAAGCTTGCTATCAAGCACCCGTGTCTCTAGCTCACCCACTCTAGTCCTAGCATCCTCGAGTGAAGCCCTAAGCTCTTTCCTCATTTTCTTGGCCTCTCTAAGCATGTCATCACGGTTATCAAGCAAAGAGCCAAGCCTCTCATTCTCCCGGCGCAAGAAGGGAAGTTCATCACGCACCTCGTCGTCGGACTCGCAGTCCGAGTCGCTCCGTGTGCTCTTCTTGCCGCCGGAGCTCGGCCCCATGGTACGTGGAAGCCATCTCTCGCGACGCAGCCCACCCCCGCTCGTGTTCTTTGACGACTTCTTGTTCTTGCGGCGATCTCCCTCGTCTTCACCGCCGCTCGAGCTCGAGGTGGAGTACGCGGAACCGGAGTCGACGTCGCTCGCTCCAACCATCGCTCGGGCCTTGCCTCGCCCTCCTTCTTCCTCGATCGTCGCTCGTCCTTGTACCTGTTCTTGTGCTTGCTCTTGTGGTCGCGCCTCGAACGGTACTTGCCATCGTTCATCCTCGGCTTGTGCTTGTAGCCGTCCTTGCTCTCGGCCTTCTCCCGGGCGGTCGGCGACGAAGTGTCCCGGCTTGCCGCACCGGAAGCAGTGTCCTCGTGTTCCTCCTCATGTTCACGCGGTTCTCGTGCGGCCTCTCGAACCGCCCTCGTCACCGCCGCCGCTCGTCCTCTCCAAGGTCATCAAACTCCTCATCCGGCATAGACATCAAAGAGGAAAACGAGAACATCCCGGTGGATGGGTTAGAGTTAGTCTTTCCTTTGGAACCACCAACGAGGGCAAGACTATGGGAGTCGGGCCGGTCCCTCGAGCTTGGCGGCCATGCCCCTATCCACCTCACCCGACTTGAGCTTCGAGAACGACTCGTTCACCGTCGCAGTATCGTACCTCTCCGACTCGACTATGGCCTCGAACTTTCCGCCCCATATCGTACGATCCAAAGAGTGTAAGAGCTTGACCGCTCTATCATGATCATCGTACGGAGCACGTCCACATTGGCCCTCATGTTGTTCACCACCACCGTGAATCTCTCGGAACAAAGCATCGATGGACTCACCGGGGAGATGAGTGAAGTTCTCGTACTCTCTCCGTAGGTCGCATACAACCGTGCTCGAACTCCGGGCGTTCCCAACATGAGCCTCCTTCAACACCGCCCAAATCCTACAAGCCGTGTGCTCGGTGTGCACCCGATCGAACTCAGCCGACACAAAGCACGAAACAAGTAGTCGACCGCCTTATTGTTGGCGTCGAATCCGTCCCTCGACCCCGGAGCAAGGAAATCCATCGGCCGGACATAGCCCGTGTCCACCGTGACATCCCAAAGCAACCGACCCTTTCCGCGGAGGAACGCACCCATCCGCTTGCTCCACATCCGGTAGTTCTTGCCATCGAAGTGTGGAGGACCCGAACCCCGTTCCCGGTATGCCATCCTTGGATCTTAGACCGGTTAGAGTCAACAAAGACCCGAACCGGCTCGATACCACTTGAAGGACCGATGAGGCGACCGAGAGAGGGGGGAGTGAATGGGAGCCGATAAAAATTCTTCTCGAGGGAGATTAAAACTCCGACAAGACGAACTAGCTCGGCCGAACCCCCCGAAATCACACGCTCCGCACTTCTACCTCCCGTTTGCCAAAACCACGTAGCCACCGGAGTGCTACCGGTCCTAGGAACAAACACTACCAAAGAACCACAACACACACGCAAAGACCGACAAGTGAAACAACTCGAAAGCCGGCTAACCGCAGGGGGCGGTTAGGACCGGGTATAGGGGCGGTTAGACCGCCTCCACCCGGCAACCAAGAAATCCTCCGAAAAGCCTCTTCCGAGCACCAAAACACACCACGGTTTCACCAACGAGATCTCTCGGTCAAGGCCATGCTAGCTACCGTAAAATCTTGGCGAAAACCGAAACTTCACACAAGGGCCTAGGGGGCGGTTAGACCGGCTACACCGGGGCGGTCTAACCTCTTGTACCCAAGAACGAACTCCAACCAAGAACACCTAGCAACCGCACGAGAATGACCCCAAATTTCACCCGCACACTCCTCTAATCAAGGCGAACAAACTCACAGAGGAAAATCCAACCAAACGTAACTTTGACCCGGAACACCCCCGGCGGTTAGACCGCCCCCCGTAGGTGGTTAGACCGCCCCTTCCGAAAAACGAACCCGCGGGTCAAACCTCAACTTCCTCGCGCCCGATCTCCCGAATCACTCCACCGATTGCGCCCAAACTTCGGGGATAGCCGGGTTACCTCCCGGGCAACCTCTACCTCAAAGGAATCGACCCGAAATGCTCACAATCAAGAGGAATCGAAGAAATCGCTTCTCTAGGTCAAGAACTCGCCCAACTCGAGAAACCACCAAATCGAGTCCGATTCAAAGGGGATTTGGGGGCAAAGTCACCAGACAAAGAGGCACAAGAACCTCATACGTGACACCCACCAAAAACCCCAAGAAATCGTCCTCAAAACTCCGCCAAAAAGAGCTCCGAAAATCAACACACAAGAGACGGGAAAGCCACCATGAAGAACAATGCCGAACCTTCTATACATGCCATGAATGGTTCGTACAAGGTCTAGTTTGCCACCCAAACATCCATCCCTCTCTCTAGATCTCACATGAAGCTCTCAAACTAGCCTTCTAAAAACCTAGGGAAAATAGAGAACGAAAATGGAAAAACCAGATGAGCTAGGGTTACAAGAGTTGGCTGCCATCCACCCCTCTAATGAGTATATATGGAGGCACCCAAAAGACTAAAACGCCCTTCACTAATAACTAGGGATACATGCCCCTCAAGGGCGGATTTGGAATTCTTGATGTCTTCACCATCGGACGGATGCCCGCGACCGCACCCCGCGTAGCCTCGACGCACGCCTTGCGATCCCGACGCGTGTCCTCCGCTACGAAGCTTCTCGACGCCGACGGCCGTGGCGGTCGGGGACCGCCCCCCCCGGGCGGTTAGGACCGGCCCCCGGAACCGACCGACCCCGGGCGGTCCGACCGCCCCTCCCGGGCGGTTGAACCGCCCGGGTGGCCGCACCTCCTCGTCGAGTCTTCGGCCTCGGTTTTGTGGCTCAACCGAGTAACCCAAAGGGTTTTCCGGTAAACCACCGCAAACCCCGCGAACTCCGTGTAGCCTCCGCCAATCTCCACTCATGACTCGGCTCCCACGTAGTCCCGGCTCGACCTTGGTTTTGAGGCTCTACCAAGAAACCGTCCACGACTTCATCTTGCTGTTCATGCCACCATGCGGCCCGCACTTGATCCCCGCCGGCCACCGGTCCCTCGAACGAAGCCTACTTGTCTTCTCCACACCCGGAGGCCTCACCGCAACGACCTTTCGCGCTTGTTCTTCACCTGCACCAACACGAGTCAAGCCGCAACCTGCACCTGCAATACTTAGCCAAGAATCAGTCCACACAACGTTGTCAATCACTCATCACACAAGGAAGCGACCATCCACCGGTCCTCGAACCACACATGGTCCTCAGGCCCGCCTAGGACCCCAAGAATATCCCCACAGACCAACACATGTCTTTCCTGCGCACTTTGTCCTCACTCATGCGCACCCGGGAAGGACTTCCTGGTCGGTCACCCATCGCTTCAAGCCAAGCACGCTTAACTTTGGAGTTTTTAGTGATGGGCTTCCGGAAAATAAGTTGTCACATACACCCCCCCATAAAAGATCGACATCCTCATCGATCAACCCCAAGCCAGGAATGTCCTCTCTTGGCCACGTCTGTGGGTCTAGTGCCAGCTCATGTGCCATGCTATGTGACCACTCAGGCCCACACCAGCCATGCACACCATGCCTACGCAACTGCGACCACATGTGCCCGTGAAACTGCGAGAGTTGACTCTGATACCAATTGTAACGACCCGCCTCCCTGAGGCCGGGCCCGCCTACACCTGGCAGCTCTCTAGGACCCCAAGAATATCCCCAGAGACCAACACATGTCTTTCCTACGCACTTTGTCCTCACTCATGCGCACCCGGGAAGGACTTTCCGGTCGATCACCCATCGATCCAAGCCAAGCACGCTTAACTTTGGAGTTTTTAGTGATGGGCTTCCGGAAAAGAAGTTGCAACTTATTGGTATGAGTATCCTTATCAATCCTATTAAACCTTGGGTCGGGATGTCATAGAAACTAAGCGTCCCGGAATGAACAGTCATGCCCGTCCACGCGGCGGCTCCCACGACAAAGCATCACGACTCGGCTTCAATGCACCCCGACAGACAACGACGTGCGATAGGATGTACCAGCAACCAAGCACTGTACCTCCTTTTTATTTCCCCTTGTGCCCCTCCCCTTGTAACTATAAAAGGGAGTGGAGGGCAACGGTTACAGGGGTTAAACCTTTGAAAGACCGAACACCATCTCAAGGGACTTGGGCTCGACACCCTCTCCCGACCAGCTTGTAACCCCTACTACAAGCACTCCTAGCTCGGGAACATGGCAGCTCCACACTGGACGCAGGGTTTACTCCTTGGAAGCCCGAACCAATCTAAATCACGTTGTCTCCTGTGCTAACCATCCGAGCCCGACGCACGATCGATATAAATTTACTACCAGCGGCAGAGAACCCCAACAGTTGGCGCGCCAGGTAGGGGCACATCATGTGTCTCGACGAACTCCAGTGGATCGGATGGACGGCCATAGGATCACGCTGACTCCTGGGGCCACGCTGCACTTCGGCTCCCTCGGCTTCTGTTGACGGATAAAAGACGTATCCCTCTACGACCCGCAAGCGTACGGACCCCACACCTTTTTCACCACGGGATTCCCAAGGTTCTTGTCAATCTGCGGAGCAAGGGAATTACAAGCGTTCGATTTACCTTTACACAATAGCTACTAAAACTCTAACTACGATTAAACTAGAAAACAACTAAACTACACTAAAGAGAATGATCAAGATATCAAGATAAAAGACACTCGCCCACAGGTCTACGATACTAGAACATGCAATCGCTTAAAGACATGAAAACCAATCTAATCTATCGGGGGTTGTGACCACGGTTTCACCCTTTCCCTCCTCTCATACTGTCACTACACGAAGGTAATCATGACTAGACCTATGATGGACATGGCGTATTGAATGGATCCAAGGAAGCATTGGAGCTCTACTCCCTTTACGCCATGGTAGCTAACCTTAAGCACTAAAGTATATTCAACACAAGATGATAGATAGATAATCCGACAAAGTATGATTACATCTCAAGATCGATTACAACCCATGGACGAATAAGGAGATTACCCCATCAAGGTGCTAGACATAACACTGTTGATCATGGTTTCCCTTCCGACGGTGTCTTCCTTCTTCTCTACTTGTGGGTGCTTCCTTCGAGGTGGTTGATCTCCCTCCGGAGATCTCCCTCCTCTCTCTCCCTCCTCAGAGGCCCGAACCAATCTAAATCACGTTGTCTCCTTGCCTCCTGGTGCGAATGGCTCTCCCCTCTCGAATGGCGGTGCCTCCAGGGTTTTAGGGTTGAAGATCCTTCGGGTGCAAGGAAAGGGGGGCCGAACCGACCCCCGGAGTGGGCTGGGCCGGCCGGCCTGGGCTGACCGGCCCAGGCCCATCTCGGCCCGGTTCGGTCGCCCCTTCGCTCCCGTGGGTCCTCAGGCGATTATGCACTTTGCCCCCTCCACTTGCACTTTGCCCCACGTCCAAGATGGAGGTTCTCCGCGCATGAAGTTCGGTCTTTTACGCTTCAATCCTCGGGGGTGTTTCATCAAGCTCATGAACACGAACAAGACTCCGTAAATGCTCCTTTGAACTTGTTGCGAATCCGTCCTTTATGTCCATGTTTTCCTACATAAACATAACACTTCCAAATGCATCGACATAGATGAACTTGTTATATGATTAGTGTGCCTAGTGGCGGGTCAGTTCCATAATCAAATCCAAACCAAAGTGTAATGAATATGCTTGGTGTACCAAAATACACCGTCAACAGCTTCATCTACACCGGGCCGACGGAGTCCCATCGTCGGGCGCACCTTCGCCCGGCGCCTCATCCCAATGTCCTCACAGGAGCTGCGGGACGCGAGGCTTTCGTCCGAGGCTTCTCAAATGATGTCATCATCAGCATGTTGGGGCCAAACCCAACACAAGAATGTTTTAGGCTCGCCGCCTACTACCTCACTGACCTCGCCTTCCAGGCCAGCGGAGACGAACCGCTGGGCTGGGGGGAGTTCATTGAGCGGTACACCACGATTACCCCCGTGAACAACCCGGCCTCCCGGACGACCCGGTGACAGCCTATGTCAACAACCTTCGTGCGACCGGCGTCGTCCATAGGTCTAAGCCGACTCAGAGGGCACGGACCACGTGACGACATGACCCCACGCAGGAATGCAACGTCTGCGTGACCTCTGCATCGAGTAGCTTCGAACTGGAGCCAGCTCCGCGCCACCGCGCCGCTGACGCCCAGCAGCGGGCACGGCTCGACGAACTCGCGGAGGCGAGACGCCAGCTCGACGAGGAGCTGGCCCTTCTCCACTAGGGGTTGGGCATGGATGCCGAGCATCGCGACCGACGGCCTACACAAGACATTCCTGTACAGGAGGAGCCCTGTGAGGGGAACGACGACCGATGCAAGCACCGTTCGGCTGCCGACCAGCCGCACCAACGCCGCCGGCACGCGGGCCGGCGCGCAACAACAACCGCGCGCCAATGAGGGTTCAAACGTCGACACCAACACTGACGCTGACGCTCCGCCAATCTTCCGGTGGGCGTCCCAGAACCTCACCGCTGTAGCCATGCTGCTGTGCAGCTGCCTAGAAGCTGCGACCTCCGAGGAGCGACGAGTGCGCCAACAGCTGAAGGTGCTACTTGAGGCGGCGGCAGCACAACAAGCGGAGAGCTCTGCCTCGTGCCAGCACTCGGAACGGGGGCGGGCAGGAGCACCATCCACCCACGGCCTGAATCCGCCTCCTTCCCAGCATCGAGAGCGCGGGGAGGGAGGCGGAGCCGCGGCATCGGCGGCCAAGAGCCGTCTTGGGCCCAACTGTGATGCACAGAACACCATCGAGCCTCACCGGCGGGCCAAGAGTTTCGACAACCACCGCGACAACCACTCGCGCCACCACGACGATCGTGGACGCGGACGGTGCCACGACAGCGACGACAACCACGACCACAGCTGGTCGTCGAACCAGTGAGGTCCATGGACCTTTGGCTAGAGCATCCGTGACGCAAAGTTCCCTTCACGCTTCCACGCTCCGACCAATGTACCGAGATACGACGGGGACACCAACCCCAGCATATGGCTCGAGGATTACCAGCTCGCATGCCACGCCGGGGGTGCGACTGACGACCTTTTCGTCATCAAGAACCTGCCGCTCTACCTCAGTGACTCCGCGCGCACTTGGCTCGAGCACCTGCCGCGGGACAAGATCCATGACTGGACCAACCTGCGCCCGGTCTTTGTCGTCAACTTTTAGGGCACCTACATGCGCCCTGGTAAGCAATGGGAGCTGCGCAACTGCAAGCAGCAGCCGGGTGGAACTCTCCACGAGTACATACAACGCTTCTCCAAGCGCTGCACCGAGCTCCCCGGTGCCACCGACAACAATGCCATCTCGGCGTTCCAGAACGGCACGACGTGCACGTCCCTCATCCACCGGCTCGGGCGCTGCATGCCTCGCACGACTCGCGAACTCCTCCACATCGTGAGCAACCACGCCGACGGTGAGGAAGCAGTCACCGCGATGCTTAACACCCCACAGGGCAAGGGGAAGCAAGTCATGGACCACGGCGAGGGGACGTCCTCGCGCTTCAAGAAGAAGAAGAACAACGACAAGCGCCGCTGTGATGATAACTTTGTCGCGGCGGTGGAGCGCAAGACGTCGCATCCCAAGGGCAACCCGACCAAGCCCACACCAACCAAGGACCACTTCGAGAGGCTCTTGGATGTGACATTCCTGCACCACGAGGTCCCCGTCAAGCACACGCTCAGGGAGTGTCGGCTCATGAGGAACTACGTCAAAGGCACCCTCAAGCCAAGAACGGCGGACCAGCCAGAGAAGGGAGGCCCATCCCACGACGACGACGACGCGGGGGCTGCATTCCCTAGAGAAGACGGTGTGGTGCACATGATCTTTGCAGGATCTCCGGCAAGACCCTCAAGGTGGCGCGAGAAAGCTCATCCAATGAGAAGTCCTCAACGCCGATGTCGTGAAGTCGTCCTATCTAAAGTGGTCGCAGGTTCCGATAACCTTCGACCGCAAGGACCATCCTGACCACGTGCCTCAGCCTAGATCCTACCCACTAGTGGTTGCTCCCCTATTCAAATCTAGAAGGATCCACAAGGTCCTGATGGATGGGGGAAGCGGGATTAATGTTCTCTATGAGTCAACGCTTGACGAGATGGGCATCCTGCGGTCCGCACAGAGGCCGCCGACTGCGCCATTCCACGAGGTCGTACCCGGGATGGAGGCGCTCCGCCTTGGGCTGATCGATCTACCCGTCACGTTCGGGAACGTGCAGAATTTCTGCACTGAAACCCTCACCTTCGAAGTGGTGGGGTTCTCGGGGACGTACCATGCGATCCTCGGGAGGCCGGCATACGCGAAGTTTATGGCCGTGCCCAACTATAGCTACCTGAAACTGAAGATTCCCAGACCGAAGGGGATCATCACAGTAGGGCCAACGTATCAGCGCGCATTCAAGTGCGATGCTGGATGCTTTCAGTTTGCTGAGGCAATCATCCAGTCCGAGAGGCTCCGTGCCGAGCCACGAACCGAGTACCAGGATGTTCCCGAGTCATCCTAACATGCGGCCTGCTCTTTCAAGCCCGCCAAGGACGTCAAGGATGCGGTCGTCTCCGACGACGGCCGTACACTCCATATCGGGACGGCACTCAATCCTAAATAGGAAAGCGCGCTCGTCGACTTCCTCAAAGCGAACCTCGATGTGTTTGCATGGAGATCCTCTAACATGAAGGGAATCCCGAGAGAGGTTGCCGAGCACAAGTTAAACATCAAGTCGGGATCGAAACCGGTGAAACAGCGCCTTCGCCGCTTCAACGACGAGAAGTGCAAGGCGATTGGCGAGGAGACCTTGAAGCTCTTTAGTACAGGGTTCATCCGTGAAGTCTTCCACCCCAAGTGGCTAGCAAACCCTGTACTTGCAAAGAAGAAGAATAAGAAATGGAGGATGTGTGTTGACTATACGAGCCTTAACAAGGCATGTCCCAAGGATTTGTTTCCTTTGCCTCACATAGATTAGGTAGTCGATTCAACGGCAGGGTGTGAAACCCTCTGTTTTCTCGATGCGTACTCCGGGTACCACCAGATAGCGATGTGCATAGTGGACCAACTCGCAACCTCATTCATCACTGCATTCGGCGCGTACTGCTACCAGGCGATGCCGTTTGGGCTCAAGAATGCGGGTGCTACTTTCCAATGGTGCATGCGATGCGTCTTTTGCGAGTTGATAGGACATATCATCGAAGCGTACATCGATGACATCGTAGTCAAGTCTAAAAAGACAGGGGATCTGGTCCCCGACCTCACCGAGGTATTCGCAAATCTACGATAACACGGGGTGAAGCTAAACCCTGAGAAGTCTGTTTTTTGGGTTCCAAGGGGAATGCTCCTCGGCTTTGTCGTGTCGGAACGCGGCATTGAAGCCAATCCTTAGAAGATCTTGGCCATCATGGAGCTGGGGTTGATCAAGAACCTGAAGGGCGTGCAGCGTGTCACAGGCTATCTCGCGGCTCTAAGTTGCTTCATAGCATGACTCAGAGAGCGCAGCCTGCCGCTGTACAAGCTGATGAAGAAATCCGACCACTTTACGTGGACCCCTGAGGTGCAAGAGGCACTCGATTCACTCAAGAATATGCTCAAGAGTCCTCCAATACTGACTACTCCGACCCCTGAAGAGTAGATGCTCCTGTACATCTCAGCGGCAACCCAAGTGGTCAGTGCAGCGTTGGTGGTTGAGTGAGAAGAGCCCGGGAGGTCACAGAAGGTGCAATGACCAGTGTACTTTCTTAGCGAAGTACTCTCCGACTCCAAGATGCGCTACTCCCAAATGCAAAAGCTTGTGTACACGATCTTGATGACCAAGCGCAAGCTCTGGCATTACTTCGACAGGCATCCCATCACCATGGTGTCCAAGTATCCGCTCGTGGAGGCCATCCAGAACCCCGAGGCTGAAGGAAGGATCACCAAGTGGGCACTCGAGTTGATGGGGCAGAACATCACGTACGCACCGCGCAACGCCATCAAATCCCAAGTACTTGCGGACTTCATGGCTGAGTGGACGGAGATTCAGACTGCCCCAGCGTCGATCGAGCACGAGACTTGGATCAAGTATTTCGATGGCTCAGTTATGAAAGAAGGAGCTGATGTAGGCCTTGTCTTCATCACGCCTCTTGGCTCGCGCATGGAGTACATGGTACGACTACATTTCCCGGCATCAAACAACGGCGCCGAGTACGAAGCCCTGATCAACAGTCTCCGGATCGCTGTTGAACTCGGGATCAAACGCCTCGAGATCAGGGGCGACTCGGAGTTGGTCGTAGATCAAGTCATGAAGGACAAGAACTGTGTCGACCCGAAGATGGCGATGTACTGCCAAGCTGTGCAGGATCTAGAGGGCAAGTTCCACTGCCTCGAGCTGCATCATGTGCTGCGCGACTAGAACAAGGCAGCCGATGTACTCGTAAAGACCGCATCTAGTCGTAGCCCAGTTCCTCATGGCGTCTTCACGAGTGATCAACATGCACCATCAGTATGAGCAGAAGGAGAGAAGCCACCCGAGGAGTCAGAGCCCGAGATCATGGCAATCGACCAGCCACCTGAGATGAACTTCGATGATCCCGATTGGCGGTTCCCAATCCTCAAGTGGCTAGTCGAGGGGAAGCTCCCCTCCGACCAGACGGAGGCCCGGCACATCACCTGCTGAGCAAAATCATTTGTTCTAATCGACAGCGAACTCTACAAGCACAGGGCTGCTAGCATACTCATGCGGTGCATCCTCGGGGATCAAGGCCGCGAGCTGTTGCAAGAGATACATGCCGGTACCTGTAGTCACCACGTCGGTCCGAGAACACTTGTCGGGAAAGCTTTCCGACAAGGTTTCTACTGGCCCACGGCGGTCGCTAACTCAAAGGACATCGTGCGGCGTTGTGAAGGGTGTCAGTTCTACGCTCGAGAAACTCACATCCCGGCGCAAGCGCTACAGACCATCACCATCACATGGCCTTTCGCCGTTTGGCACCTTGACATGGTGGGGTCACTCCGACAAGCGCCCGGGGGCTTCACCCACCTTCTCGTAGCAGTTGACAAGTTCTCAAAGTGGATCGAGGCTTGACCCATCGTCAACGTCCGCTCTGAGGAGGCGGTGTCATTCTTCACCGACATCATCTATTGCTTCGCCATACCCAACACGATCATCACCGACAACGACACCCAATTCACGGGGAAGAGATTCCTCAACTTCTGTGATGACAACACATCCGTGTAGACTGGTCCACTATTGCTCACCCGAAGATGAACAGGCAAGTCGAGAGGGCAAACGGCATGATCCTGCAAGGTTTAAAGCCAAGAATCTTCAAGCAGCTCGACAACTTCCGAGCAAGATGGGTAGCCGAGCTGTCGTCCATGTTGTGGAGTCTACGCATCACACCGTGCTGAGCCACGGGGTTCACACCTTTCTTCATGGTGCATGGCTCCGAGGCAGTCTTGCCCACAGACATCGACTACGGCAGCCCACGAGTCCGGGCTTACACCGAGGAAGGGAATTAGGTTGCGCTCGAGGACGCGATCGATCAACTCGATGAGGCGTGCGACGTGGCGCTACTGTGAAGCACCAAGTACCAACAGGCGCTACGGTGCTACCACGAGCGCAACGTGCGTCCCCGCGAGTTCCACTTCGGGGATCTCGTGCTCTGACGAGTCCAAGACAGCAGCACAAGCTATCACCACCATGGGAGAGGCCATTCATCATCCATGAGGTGCTCCAACCAGGGACATACAAGATCCAGTACGAGGATGGGAGGATCGTCTCCAACGCATGGAACTTCGAACACCTGCACCCGTTTTATCCTTGAGTAAATGTTCAAACCTCGTACATCAATATATAGATGTTGCATGCCTTGTTCACATGTCTCCAAGTTCTGAACTTATCGTTGGCTGTGTTCACATGTTTGCGACAGCGCTTGGGGCTGAGCAGCGAGTGTCTTTGCACCAGTGCAAAGACGCTCCCTGCTTGGGGGCTACCCAGGGCACGATGCCCTCCTTGTTTTTACGAATTTTTTCAAAAAAAATCCCAACAACTGTGTCGAGACCAATCGCATGAGCGAGAGGTTTTTGACAGAAACACAATCTCGCGAAAAGTAAAGATCACGACTTGCATGGAATGACGGGTTGCTGCTTGTTCAAAGCTCCTAGTGCTTACACCCCCGCGGCTACTGCATGAAGACTTGCGAGTACTCCTGAAGTTCCGAGGTCTTCATCCGATCTCTTTCCAAAAGTATCGAGTGGCCACCGGGACTCTGGTCCGAAAAAATGGTTTCACAAGCAAAATCTCGGCAAGTCACCTCCCGAAACTTCTGAGTTCTCAGGGGCTGCGAACGGGTGGTTGCACTTAGCGGATTGAGGAGGCCAGGCCTTCCGACTCCTACGCCTCCGCGGCTCCGGAGTGAGGCTTGGTCACTTCGGTTTTCTAAGCCCGACTACGCGTTGCTACAGTTGTCCTCGAGCGCTCAGAAGTAATCGTGTGTAATGCAATTCGAATATAGTACTTATCTACACGTCTGGTAGCCTTACGATTTGTTCAACTTATTACATAAAGCAAGTTATGGTACAATTCATTCAAGGGCCCGCGGTCTTCTGGGTCCTCTGATTCATCTCGTGGCAGGAGCTCCAGGTCCTTCAGGGTGGCGTTGGTCACGTCGCTGGCGAAGGTGGCGCAGTCTTTCTCCAGCTCGTCGCACTGGTCGTCAAAGATGCCAAGGGCCCAGCCGCCGCTCAGCGCCATGCGATCCAGGCCTTGGTAATGCGACTCAAACATGGTGAGGACCCAGTGCACTGCATGTCGGGCCGTCGATAGCTCGAGCTCCTGCACCACGCCGGGGAGGCGCCCGACCTCTTCAATCAACGTCTCGGGCGTCATCGGCCCAAGCGAAACGCCGAGCCCGGCCATGCCTCAGCTCATCGCCCTTCCAAGCTTGGCTATGTCCCCGATGGCTTTCTGACTGATAGCCTCCGACTTGCACTGAGCGTCCCGAGCCTGGCTCAGGACAGCTGCATCCTGCTCCCGGGACATCTGCAACTGCTCCAGCTCGGTCTTGACCACTGAAAAGCAAACAAGAACGACAGGTTATGGCAGGTCTGCGGAAAGGGGGAAGGCAGAGCCCAGACTCGACATTCACTCTGAAGCTGCTCTGATAA
Source organism: Cenchrus americanus (assembly GCA_947561735.1). Taxonomy (NCBI): domain Eukaryota; kingdom Viridiplantae; phylum Streptophyta; class Magnoliopsida; order Poales; family Poaceae; genus Cenchrus; species Cenchrus americanus. Next base: position 124,730,237 of record OX387241.1, read on the forward strand.
GCGCCCGATGGTGCCTTCCTTCTCAAGACCTTGAGGAGGGCGGCGTTCTGCTCTCGCTTCACCTCCGCCAGCTTCGCAACCATCTCGACGTGGATCACGCGCACCCCTGCAACCACGACCAACAAATCAGAATGCGACGAGCGAAACAAAGAAAGAAAGTGACCACGTGACTCGTCGTTAAGATCCTGCGACAACTTAGTGTTGCTCTCGCGCAACTGCGTCGCCTCCTCCGAGACCACCTGGAGTTAGTTCGTGACCTAGGAGAACTGGCAACCCACCGTCGCCAAGTCCATCGTAGCCGTGCCCATGTCACGCTCCAGCTCCGACACCCTCGCCTCAAGCATCACCTTCTCGCAAGTGGCGTCCTGGGCGGCGGTTTCGGTGGCAGCTGCGGCGGTCTTGGCCCTCTCTGCGGCTTCCTTAGCAGATGCCGCAGCCGCTCGGAGCTTCTCGATCTTGGCCTCGGCAAGAGCTAGCCTCGACGCCAGCAAGTCCCGCTCGATGGCAGCTGTCATGGCGGCAGTCTGGGCGGTAGTGGTGCGATCCTCCGCCGACTGGCGGGCGGCCTCAAGGGATGTCCGTGCAGACACCTCGCTCGCCACGGCAGCGGCCTCCGCCACTCGGGCTTCGATAAGCTGCATCTCCAACTGGGCCCACTCGGCGCGGAGCTCACGTGCTGCGCGGACTTGTCACCGACCAGATGACTCGAGAGTCTGCCCCGAGCAAGACGAAGATAAGTTGCACTTCTCAAAAGAACTAGAGAACTGAAGAGACGAGTTTCAAACGAGAAAGCTTACCGAGGTCGCGGGGAGGATCATCTCATAGAAGGCGCGACACACCCAGTTCAATCTGCACTCCAGGGTGTTGCCCGCCGCGACCTCCTTGTCATCCTCGGCGTTGTCACCGGACTCAGAAGTGGCCGCCCACGAGGTGCAGGTGAGCACGAGGGTCTGGGATTCACCGCTCGCCACGTCCTGCAGCAAAGCTGCGCCTGTGTCCTCCTTGGCATCTTTGATCTCCGGGGAGGCGGCTCTTGTCGTGTCCTCAGGAGCAACGTGCTCCAGAAGGGCCATGGCGGGCTCGCCCGGCACGAGAACCTCTTCAGCGCTGGCGATGACTGAACGGGGCGACGATGGCCCCGCCTCTCCCACAACACCCTCTGCCACGTCAGCCGCCATGGCAGTGGCTGCGGATGTGGCTGCCTCTGCTAGCTGGGGAAGGGACGCCTCCTGGCCCTCCCTGGTCGGCGGTGGTGCAGGCACAACCGTGGCAGACTCTGTGTCGTCCGCGGACTCCTCATGAATCGCCTCCGCCACCTCCGATGGGGTGGGGGCTCCGAGATGCCAGCACTCTCATACTGGCACAGCGCCAGCGTGACCGACACGATCGTATCCAGGATGGACGACTCAGCAAACATCTGCTCTGTCGCCACCTCCAGCATCTCCCGATCGTTGCTCGGGAGCTCAGGGGCGTCAAGGTTGACGATCCCGATGCCGGGGTAGTCTATATACTGGAGCGTTGCAAGTTCGATCACCTCTTCGATGGTCACGGTGCCCGCGGCCGAAGAAGGCTCCGCCGCTCCCATAGCCGGAGAAGGCTCTGGCACCTCCGCAGCTGGAGAAGGCTCCGACACTGATGACATCGCTACTTCATGATCCCCCGACGGCGGGGGAGGCGCCCAGTCTTCCTCCGAGGGAACCATCACCACATTTGCGCCGCCCGGGCCGGCCCCGACCAGTGGCTCCAAGGCCACTTGGGAGGCGGCCATCTCCACGGCCGTCTGCCCCTCCTCAATGGCGGCTGCGGTCATTAGCAGGGGCGGCACACCTAACTCCTCCATTGCAGCGGCCACAGCCAGCCCCTCTTCAACCTGCGCCGGCAGCGGCTCATCGCACGGGGGCTGGGGACGGGGCTCGGAAGGCACGACCTGCACGCTATGGGCCAGGTGCTTCAGGGGCGCGAGGCTAAGCATGCTGGTGTCAGCGTACCTGCGAGAAGACAGAAGCAAGGTCAACAAGCAAAGCAAGTCAGAGAATCTACGATAGAGGATCTGAAGATGAGAACTTGCACCTTGGAGCGCACCCGGGGCTTCTTCACCGGGCGGTCCGACGAGCCCTACTCGGGGGCTGCAAGCTTTGAGCCCTACTCGCGGGCTGCGCTCTTCGAGCTCGCCGACTCGGGGGCTGCTCCGCTTCGATCCGTCGCCTCAACGGAGGCAACATGCTCCCTCGTCCGCTCGGGGGCTGACCCTCCGGCCTCTGCGACGGCCGGGGTTGGTCCTTGGCCCCCGCCGGCGACGAGGGAAGCATGGACGTCCGGGGCTCCACCGCCCCGGATAAGTAATGACTGCAGGCGCCACGGAGCGGCGCCAGACTCTACCGCCTGCGGCGCACTCGGTGTCGACGCCGAGTTCGTCGACTTCCCCCGCGACCGACGCCTCTGCAGGGAGTCCGAGTCGGGCGGTCAGAGCCATCGTAAAGCTAGCGCGCAGGAGCCGACTGCTCCTCCGACCTTCTCAGGGGGTCAGTTTGGCAGGGCGCGGTTCTCTGCGACTCGGGGGCGCCCGTCCCGCTGGGCGCCACACTAGGCCGGACCATCCACTGGTCCTCTTGGGCAGGGCGAGCTGCTTGTCACGAGCTCGAGCCCACGTTCTTATCGCACTCAGCCGCCTGCGGCTGTCGCGATGATGACACTTCGGTGCCACGGGGAGGCGATGACGAGGATGACCCGGACATGTCGCTCAGTCGACCACTGCGATGGCGACGTCACCGCTCCACGACAGCTCCGGCAACAGGTCTTCATCGGAGGAGACGCCACGCTCCCCCGCCTTTCACCTCTTGATGCGGTTGTCGTTTTGATCGCGCTTGGTGATCTGGAGTTTTTTGTGCTTCTCCTTGCGCGCAGCGCGCCGTCTCTTTGCCACGGCTTTGTTCCGGTTGAATATCGCCTCCTCCGAGAGAGGCTCCTTGGCCAGGACAAGGTAGGCGCACTTCAACTGCAATGACAAGAAGGCGTAAAGGTCAGCCGGAGAAGAAGAACCCCGAGAAGATCAAACATCACGACGAAAGCAAAGAAGATGCATCGAGAAGATAACAACTCACAATTTTCTTTGTTCCCGCGTTGGGGAGCATCGGGAGCAGCCGCGACGGCGGCCACGAGTAGGTCGACCTCCTGATCGCCTGCGCCACGCAGCGCTGGACCTTGAGCAGTGATGGGAGCAACCGCCCACTCGCGTGATGCCTTGATCCCCGCAGAATACGGACCTGCAACATCTGCGCATGGTCATGAAGGAACAGTCACGTCCGCCACGTCGGCCGAGATGCCCGCGCCCATTATTGCGCCCACATTAACCATGACGGCCATGACTACCCCGACGAGGCGTCCCCAAGCTACAACGGTTGCAATCACGAATAAATCTCTTGAGTGAGTCTCCAACTCACTCACGAGCTCAAGGGCTACATCCGGCAGATGCGCTCACGTGGACCCACCGAGAACATGAAGAACACCATCAGCACTAAGATCGTCCAACTGAGCCTGAGCGTGACTCCTTGACTCCCTCTCAGGCTCGGGGGCTACCTACGAGGGCCCGGATTAGGGCCCCTTTTGACGGCAAGATTACCTCCCCTAAACACAAGACAATCCAACACCACTGACAATGTGAAGGCCAAGATCGACAACGTCAAGGCAAAGTTTCAGGACAAGGAGGGGTAAGGACCCTGGTCAAGACCCACACTGCAAGACATCCAATCTTTGGCCAGTTGGTTGCATCTCCGACCAGTTCCCCACTAGAGGGACCCCCACGACAAGTCTTCGCCTCGCACGACAAGTCTCCGCCTCGCACGACAAGTCCTGCTTCGACTAGCATGTGGGCCCGGACGCGTAGCGAAAGCCCATGGCGCGAGCACCACCACCGACGCGCGTGGAGGAACGATTCCCCACGCCATGCAATTACAAAAGCTGGCGGCCATGCAAGAAGCCCACCCTGACAAGAACCTTAATGCTGGTCTGACCGACTGAGTGGACATCCCATTACCATCATCTCTCACTCTACCAAACGCAGGCTCAGCTTGAGGCACTCAAGCACCCTCTACGACGCACACGAGCCTAGACTTAGGCTCGGGTGTGGCGGGCTAGGCAAGTACTTGGGCGGGCTAAGGCAAGAGCAAACTACTCAGAGGAGAAGCCAAGCTCCCCGGAATGAACAGTCATGCCCGGCCACGCGGTGGCTCCCACGACAAAGCATCACACTCGGCTTCAATGCACCCCGACGGAAAACGACGTGCGACGGGACGTACCAGCAACCAAGCATTGTACCTCTTTTTTACTTTCCCCTTGTGCCCCTCCCCTTGTGACTATAAAAGGGAGAGGAGGGCCATCGAAAGACCTTCGAAAGACCGAACACCATCTCAAGAGACTTGGGCTCAACACCCTCTCCCGACTAGCTTGTAACCCCTACTACAAGCACTCCTAGCTCGGGAACACGGCAACTCCACACTAGACGTAGGGTATTACTCCTCGGAGGCCCGAACTAGTCTAAATCTCGTTGTCTCTTGTGCTAACCATCCGAGCCTGACGCACGATCGATATAAATTTACTGCCGGCGGTAGAGAATCCCGACAGAGATGTTGTATCGTAGGAGTATCCTCAAGCTGATTTAGTGCAGCAAGAGCAGCTCCCAGGTTCGCCTGAGGAGAGTTGTAGACTTCGTGGCCATCTCGCTCAAAGTCCCTCAGGAGGTCTCTAGCTCACAGGCGGTTTCCACGAGGTTCATGTTGCTGATGGTTTGTTGGAGCTGCGGGTGCTTGCATCTCGATGTTGTCGTTGCCTTGCCTGGCGTTGCCTGCATGTTGACCTGCGGCCGAGGCAGTTGCAGCGAGCTCTTGTTGCCGACGTGCAGCTCTATCGGCATTGGCATTCTCGCGCTCCATGCACTGTTCATTTGTCTCTCCGTCCTGGGGTGGTACATCCGCAGACACGACCAAGACCTCGCGGTCTAGGGTCTCGAACTCTGCTCCTAGATAGTTCAGGGAGATAGTTGTGCGGGCGATCTGGAATGCGAGGCGGTCCGGAGACGGCTCCTGGTTCATCTGGCGGCGATGAGCCGTAGTAAGAGGTTGTCGAAGCTTCTTGAGGACACGACATTGGTGAGCCGTGTGCTTAGGATTCTTGTGGATAGGGCAGGGTTCGTCGAGGTGACTCCTGCGGTTTCCACGATCTAGTGTTTTGGGTCCAGATTCGATCTGGATCTTGTGCTTCATGTAGCGGGATGCTATGTGAGCTACGTTCCGCTAGCCAAGAGGCATGCTGGATGATGATGGGGTCCTGCGAGGGCGTTTGACGCATTCGCAGACCTTGATCGTGTTGGAGAGCATGCCCTCAACACGATCGATCCCTATGATCAGGTCACTAGGAGTGGGTGGTTGGGTCTTCGTCAACAGATCTGTCCCGATCTGTTAGTTGGAGGTGACCGTGTTGCTCTCAATGACGAGGCAAGCAGCTGTGGCGGTGGATTTCGCCGGCATGGAGCTGAAGCAGATGTCGACGGGGTTGGCGATGATGTTCGCCATGCTCTCCGGGAAGATGACGTCGTTGGTCGAAGTCATCGAATTGCACGAAGAACCTTGATTCCTCCCCTACCTGGCGCGCCAACTGTCAGATGGTGAGATCTAGACAGCCCACGGGAGTGTTAATCCTTGTTTGGTTGTTCAACGAAGTGGAATCTAAGGCTAAGAACTCGAGGGTTGCACACGAGCACACGGAACACAGAGAACATAGCGAGTCTATACTGGTTCGGGCCTCTAGAGAGTAAAACCCTACGTCCAGTTGTTGGTGTAGATTGCTTGAGGATTGCCTTATTGGTACAAGGGTCGCCTCGCCCTCCTTATATTGGCCAGTGGATGAGGTCGGTTCCCAGACTCCTGGTCGGTTACAACCTGGAGACCTAAGTCTAGATTACAACACTTGCCATATCCGTCGATCTGCTTAGTCAGAATCCACCGATATTTTGTGTTGTATGCCAAGTCTTGAGCTTGTGTTGAATTAGGTCGTCTAGGGAATCTTCTGGAAGGTCTTCAGGAGGTCGTGTGGGCCGCCAACTAGGTCGGTTGGGCTCACTTGATAGGTCGGCGGGTCTTCTGGTAGGCCGGACCCAGTTGTCGGGGACGGCCGTGAGCCTGGTCGGTTGGGACCCAGGGGTACCCATGTCTCACAGTTGAGAAGGAGAGGAGAGTGAGGGGGCAAAGTAGCGAAGCTCTGCCGGTTCTTCGCTTCATTGTAAGTATTTCGTCGATTTCAACTCTTTTAGCACCTATACTTAGAAACCGTATTTAGTGATTCACTGTGTTTCTTTAGATCAGTAGTATTAAAAATGTTCTGTTTGTAGGGTTAGGGTTGAGAAGGATAAGAGGGGAGGTGGAGGGTGTGGAGCAGTGAAGCTCTGCTGCTTCTTTGCTTCATTGCAGGTATTTCACTTATTTCACTAATTTCACTAATTGTTATTTCGATGTAGTGTAGATTTATGTATGGTATAGATTTTTGGAGTATGGATCTGTAGTTGTAGTTTATAGATCCGTAGTTGTAGTTTATATTACGTAACATATTTACTGTTAGTTTGTTAATTTAGTTTGTGTAGGTGCTATGTACCCCAGTACTGCACATTTGAAGGATGCAGTGAAGCAGTGGTCCACCTTGACTCTACATAGGGAGTTCAGGGTAATCAAGAGCTCTCCTAGGATATTTGATGTGTGTTGCAACAAGGATCATTGTTCTTTTCGAGTGTATGCATATATGGGGAAGTGGAATAATTACATACAAGTGAAAGAAGTGAAAGGTCACACTTGTACCCTTGATCGTATTGATGCAAGGCACCGAAACATTTCAGCCGATTTTGTTGCAAGACACATATACCCTCACATAGTGAATAGCCTTGAATATGCACCGAAGGCAATTATCGGTGCAATTGAGTAAAAGTTTGGGTACACCATCGATTACAGCAAGGCATACCAAGCAAAGAAGAAGGTGTTGGAGCATAGGTGGGGTACTTATGAAGCATCCTACCACAATTTGCCTAGCTTGCTACACACAATAGTTCAGATAAATCTTGGCAGCTACTATGATATCAAGGACTATCCTTGTGTGGAGAAACCAGGCAAGCTTGTGCTTCAATGGTCATTCTTGGCATTGGGTGCCTGCATTGATGCTTTCAAAGTGTGTCGACCGGTCATTTGCATAGATGACACTTTTCTCATAGGCAAATACAAAGGAACAATCCTGACAGTTGTGGTAATTGATAGTAACAATCAGTTGCTTCCTTTGGCCATTGCATTTGCGGAAGGGGGAGAACGGTGACAGTTGGTACTAGTTCCTTGAGGGGTTGAAAAATATGGTGGTCCAAGATGTGCAGGATGTGTGTGTGATACACGATAGGCATAAAGGTATTTTGCAAGCAATCAATGACATGAAAGAGGACAGCACAGAGCGATACAGAGCTCCATTGTGGCCAGATGTTAAGAGCAGGTGGTGCGTTAGGCACATGAAAGAAAACTTCCGTAGCCAGTTCAAGAACAAGACCCTGTCTAAATTGTTTGAGTGGTTGTGTGAGCAGACTCAGCAGAAGAAGTTTGATGGCATCTGGAAGAAATTAGATGAGCTGACAAAGAAGGCATCAGAGAAGATAGCAAAACAGCCAGTGAATCCCGAACCTGGAGAGGAGCCAATTTCTCTCGAGGATGTGGGATTAGATGGCCCTCCAGTCAGGCGCAGAAGAGGGTGTGCTGTGAAGACCTTCAACCAGTGGATTCAAAATGAGCCTAAGGTGAAGTGGTGTCTCATGTTTGACGAGGGCGGAGCAAGACAAGGAATAAAGACCACTAATTTTGCTAAGGTATACAATTGTGTGCTCCGCGGTGCAAGACCTCTTCCTCTAGTTGGCATCATTGAGTTATTTATGTATCGTACAATGTTGTACTTTCACACAAGGAGCAAGATAGCGGATGAGGTTCTGAGGAACACTAAAATGAGATACTGCACAAAAATGATTGAGTATCTGTCCAAGGCTCAGGAGAAAGCACTTAAACACAAGGTCACAGCGCAGCCTTTGCACCAGTATGATGACTATGAAATTATGTGAAGCTATGAGGTTGAGTGCGAAGGGAAAATGCACCTAGGCCCTTCGCGTGAAAAGACGTATCATGTTGCTGAAGTTGGCAACCAAATATGCAGATGTACATGCCGGAAGCCGCAGCTACTACACATCCCCTGCTCACATGTGATCCCCATATGCTATGAACTGCAACAATTCAGCTACCATAGGTACGTGCCATGGTTCTACGCCAAGGAAATTGTTCGGAACCATTGGAACTAAACCATTCAGGACTACCTCGTATGGGGTTCTTGTACTGGGAACCCCAAAGAAAATGTTGTTCTCATACCAAATTCAGATCCTCAGTTGTGCTAAGGTGTTGGAAGAAGGAAGAAGAAGAGGATTAGGAACACCATGGACGAAGCAGAAGCTGGACCTGTGGTAGTGATGTGCTACAAGTGCCTCAACACGGGTCACACGTACAAGAGGTGCATAGCCACAAGTTATGATTGCAACGCACCACCTACATCCAGTGTGGGCTCACCAGCAACTTCAGGCCTATCCCAACCCTCATCCGGATGTGGACGCGGACGCGGACGTGGGCGTAGGACCAACGTAGGATTCAAATGATCATAGTTTCCTGTAATGTTGGGGCATTTAATTTCGGAATTTGTAATATTTAAACTGTATTTCTTGTATGAACTTATGCATGGTACTGCATTGTAATAATTGAACTTCTATTTGTATTATTTTGCTGGTGATCATTCTATTCTTTTTTAAATAATTTATGCTAATTTTAGTTGTATTATTTTTTTTGCCTTTGGTTGTTCTAATCTTGTTTTGCAGGTTTGCAATGGCCTCCTCAGGTCCAAAGTTGGACTTGGACTTCTTCTCGAAGAGGAAGGACAATGTCGAGGTGCCACAGGGTATCGACACTCCTATGTGCTTCTGCGGTGACAATTGCAAACTTGTTAGGTGCAAGGTTCTAGGGTACGCACTACGGGATGAGATTCTTCATGTGCGCTAACTATGCGCACGACCCGATCTAGCCATTCGACCGTAACCTTAGAGCCAAAGTAAAGACTTACTACATTTCAATTATTCATTTGTAATTTATATTTGCTAATATGTCTTTAGAAAAAGACTCCACCTCCTCTTTGCGATTTCGTGCAGTGGCTAGATACCGAGCAGTCCGACTTCGACAAGAGCTACGTCGAGGGAGAAGCCCGCGATGCAAGGGAGAGGTGGTTATGCATGGTTGAGTGGGAAAAGAAAGGGTAAAAAAGGAGGAGTAGAAGGAAATGTGCCATCGTCAGGAAATGATAGAACGTGAAGCGGCCCAGGCCGGTGAAGCCCACAAAGAGAGGAAGAGGGAGAGGGCTTGCCGGGCCAAGGCAGCTGGGCCGTATGCCATCAGGAAGGGGGAAATACCCCGTTGTACTTAGTAGACCTAGAGTATTAGCCGGACTGTATAAAATAATGTCGGATTTTGTGACATCATCAACTAGAGTCCTCGGTTTGTATACTTAAGAACTTTAATCGAACCGCATTAGAGTGTGTTTTATCCGTTGCGTGCGTTTCGTTACAGTTACTGTAATATGCAAAGTCGTTGTGTTTCCTCTGAGTCACTGGCGTGTCCCCTCCCATGGCGTCTGGCCCACAAAGCGACAGTGCCCTAGTACAAGGATGTGTTTTCTCCGAGTCACTAATTCGTTTCCCTTCCCACGGATCGAAGGGCCCACCACCCAACCAACCACCGTCTATATGTACCACCATTCACTCCATTGCCTTCTTCTCACATCATTAGGCAATGGCTTCGTGGAGTGGGGATGGGTACGTTTTTGATCCTGAGTTGTGACATCAGCAATCATAAAATTTCGAAGCCAATTTCCCACTGAAAGGCAAGAGTTACTTCAGATCGATACCTGATGTTAGAAGCTATGCGCCGAAGCAAACGGTGTTGTGGTCTAGGTGTTCACACAGTGAGTTCTTCGTGACGCAAGTGTACCAGGGTTGGAACAACTCCGGTCGTCGCTTCTTGCACTGCCCATATGCATGGGTAAGCAATGTCCATAAATTTCCTCATCATCTTTCTTTCATTTGGTAACATTTTCTTGCCTTTTGCAGTACTCCACCCAAGCCGAGAACTGCAGTTTCTCACAATGGGTGGATCCACCAACTATTGATCCCTATCAACAGTACATCGACTACCTCGAGGACGTTGTCATCTACAACTTGAAGTGGGAGCTGTCGGAGGCATTGGCTTCTCCAGATCCATCGTCAAGCGCAGGAGAAGACCGGTGCTGCAAATGTTCGCCCTGCACTTGTGAATGCCACAAGAAAGATTGGTCCCCTCTACCTTCACCACCTCCACCCCCACCGGGGTACTACATGCCGTCGCAACACTCCGGCGGCTCTATGCTCTTCGGGCAGTTCTCGTACAACTAGATTCGTTAGGAATGTTGTAATGAAATTTCTAAATTCCCTAAGGCATGTTATCAGTACGTAAAGTGCTTCATTAGGGTAGTACTAGCACCGTACATGTCATTGCAAATGTGTGTGTTTTTTCTACTTATTTTTTTTAAAAAAAACTAACTGTCGTGGGTCATGGCGGTTGCAAGACGGCTTCCTACTGCCGTGGGGATACAACAATCGCTATCTGCAACAGTCGTGTCTGTGGCCCACAGCGGTTAGACCTCAAACCGCCGTGGGCTACGGCGAATGGTTGTCAAAACTGTAAGATTTTGAAATCGTCGTATAATTTTGCAAAATGATTAAAAAAACTATACTATAAAGAACTAGTTCTTTTGGTGGTTAACCACCCCTTTCGTCCTCCTTCCAAAAATACATCAAGGGGCGGCCAAAAATGCATCATGCAGGTTTCCAAAATGAGTTGTTTTGGTGGTTAACCGCCCCCTTTCGTCGTTCTTCCAAAAATACATCAAGGGGCGGCCAAAAATGCATCATGCAGGTTTCCAATATAATTCTAAAAAGGCAGCATGTCTTTGGAAAGAGAAATTATGAAAGAACAATTATCGTCGGGTAGTGTGATCAATTATTTTTTATAGAAGATAACACCTCTTAGGCCCGGTTTGGGACCGTGTTGTGTCGATTATAAGCCGAATAAGCGAGATAATCCCGCCGAACGGTCCACGGTAGCCGCGCGTCCACCTACCGCGGGCAACGCAAAACGCGAAGGATTGAACTGCGCGCGTGGAAATCGCAGAAGCGGCCCCTGGCTCGCTTACCGCGTATAAGCGCCGCGCGGCAAGGATCCACGGTCCCAAACAGGGCCTTAGGCAGTGACATCGTGATCAATTATTTTGGTAAAGAATAAGCCGTCTTTGGAAAGAGAAAATTATTTTGGAAAAGAATAAGCCTCCGTGCGTGTCTTTGTACTGAAAAAATTATTTTGGAAAAGAATAAGACGTTGTGCATGTCTTTGGAAAGAGAAAATAGAAAAGAACAAGTGTGATCAATTATTTTAGAAAGAATAAGCTATCGTAGTCACTGGTGTCGGTCAACCGGGCACGTGAAAAATTTTGGTGAAAAGGAAAGAAAGAAAAGATGTCACTTTTGAAAATGATACAAGTAGTGTGACGTGTTTTTGAAGGGATTTTGGGGATGGTAACCAAATCACGTTGTGTTCTTTTGGAAATGCTTACCAATCGAGGTCGGCGGCCTCGGTGACACAACTGTGTTTACGGCATTACCAGTTACATTATCACATGTCAATATGGATGAATATGATCTAGGAATCACACGACAAAATAGGTTTGCACTAATCATGCATCACTACATTTCATTGCTTCCCATCACGCGTCAATGCATGCTGTCATGAAAGAAGATCGCATGCTGTCATGAATCACGTCTATGCGTCAATCACGTTGCTCCCGTAGGTCAATCACAATCGATGCATGCACCATGTTTCCTATTGAGGACGGGGCTTTCTCAATTGTGTTTTTTAATAGCGCCCGACGTCGAGCCAAGGCGTTGCCATCGACGGGAGCATCCATTGCACTTCCTAATAGGTCGATCAACAATTCTCTGACACTGTTTTCTCCCCAGACGACAGAGATAGCTGTTGATTTCTCCTCACCCTGACACTGTCGTTGTAGCCTTTGTTTTTTAGACATGTGTGGTAGTACGGCACTATAAAGATTACTTTTTTTTATTATGATTTTTTAGATAATGTGTGTTGCACGTACATTTTGCTAGTATATATAAAAAATTCGCATTGACCCCTCATGCAAATACCCCCACTTGCTACACGTAGAGTATTTCGCTGCGTAGTCGACGACTCTACTCAGGAACTGCTTTTTTTTAATTACTCACGAACCGCTTTATCTGAGACTTTTTTTTACAACAAGCATTTCATTAAAACTTAACAGCAAGAAGCTGTTAGCACCTTTACAGAGACAGAGTCAGTGGTTACAAATTGGAGTACCCTTAACAGCGGGCATCCATGAACATGACTAGGATTGGTACAAGAGTAACCCAATGGCAGATGATTGGACCGTAGAAAGGCTAATCCTTATTTAGCTAAAGAATCAACCATATGGTTTTGATCTCTTGATATGTTGCACACCTTTCAAAGAAGAAGAAATAATCTGTGTGTATGACGCATCTCTCTAATCAGGAATATCAGCATGATTTGAGGCATTGATACAATGAGCCAGAAGCTGATTATTGTGTGAAGAAGTTAATTACTCCCTCCGTCCTGAAATAAGGCATTTAATGGTTCAAAATTTGTCCTCAAATATAAGGCATCATAGAAGTTTTTGGTAAGTACCCAATCAACTCAATTAAAAACTTGCCAAATATTGCACTTGTTAACTAAAAACTTACCTTTAATTATTATTGACTAAGAGCATATGTGACATTTTTGCACCTATTTAGTCTGTCATTAAAATCCTAGAATGCTTTCGTGACGGAGGGAGTACTCACGAACCGCTTTATTTGAGAGTTGAGACTCGTCTTGTCACGACAACATACACCAAACTCTCACCGAGTCCTCCCCTCTCCGATCCCCACGATCCCCAATCGGCCGACCTCTCGAATCCCTAACCCTAATCCGCCGCCGCCGCCGCCGCCGCCGCCGCGATGCTCCGCTCGCCGGGCCACTCGCCCCGCCACCTCTCTCCATCACCGTCCCCCGCGCCTTCTACCCCGCTCCTTTCCTCCCCGACACCCTCATCCGCCTCCGCCCTCGTCGCCGCCACCGCCACCACCACCTCCACCACTTCCTCGAAGCGCCGCCGCCCGGAGGTGCTCGATGAGGACACCTACGTCGCCGCCATCGAGCGCATCATCGAGCGGGACTTCTTCCCGGACCTCCCTCGCCTCCGGGACCGCTTCGACTGGCTCCAGGCCGTGCGGTCCCGCGATCCGCTCATCATCCGGGACGCGCAGCTCAAGATCCTCGACCGCCGCCGCCGCCTCCAGCGCCAGAGGACGGGGCCCGTGCCCACCCCGACGCCGGCCACCTCCACCGCGCTCCGCTCCCCCTCCTTCCTCACCACGCCCGCCGGCTCCGTTGCCTGCGGCCCGGGGGGGGCTGAGGAGGAGGTCGACGGCGTTGATGTCGCGGCCGCGCTCTCCCTGGATGGCTTCTTCAACCGCTTCACCAGCGAGGACAACGAGTCCTTCTCCGGCATCCTCGACAAGGTGAACCATCGCCGCCACGAGCGTTACGCCCACCTCCTGGAGCCTGCCAAGGGGGCAAATAAACCCTTGTTGGAGGACGCCAAGCGCGACAGGATAACAGATGGGTATGGCTCATCTGGGCAGCCACCGAGTACATTGGAGGGCGCCAAGTTCACAGCGAAGAACCTGCTCATGTACCCAGCTGACACAGGAGAGGCACGGCTCACAGAGGAGGAGCGTGCGGAGCGGATCAAGGGGATGACCAAGGAGATTGACAAGTCAAACACCAGATTACATGGGAGAGCCATGGATGATGATGCAAGGCCCAAGGAGGAAGAGGCTTCCATAGTGTATGCGCTGGTTGCAGGCACCACTCCAGGAGGGATGGCATACCATGATCCTGACAAAGTGAAGAAGTATGATTTGGAGGATCTGAGGAAGACGCCGAACCCGTTCTACCTTGAATCAGACAAAAAGGCCAACAACAGGTATAGTTTTGTGAGGACACCCTCACCGGCACCCGGTGTGGATGAGTCACCATTCATGACATGGGGTGAGATTGATGGAACGCCACTGAGGTTGGATCCTGATGAGACATCAGGTGGTTCTGGGGATGGTGAGATGGTGCATTTCAAGATCCCACCACCTCCTGCTCGTGATGTGAAGGCACACCTGCTTTCAAGGGATGCAGCAAGGAAGATAAAGGAGCGTTCAAAAATTCTCTACAAGCCACCACTACCATCCCCTGTGAGGGGAGGCAGTGCAAGCCCAAGAACCCTCTCACCTGCTGCGCAGAAGTTTGTGCGGAATGCCATCTCAAAGTCAGCAATGTCCTCTAACACCATTGACGAGTCTCTCCGTGCAAGCTACAGAGGCTCAACCCCATCTGGAAGCACTCCCAAGACAAGGTTTTCAAGAGATCCAGGCCTCGGATCGCGGTCTCCATCAACAAGGCAGGGTTCCACCCCTCCTTGGTGAATTAAGTCTTGGGTACATGGTCTTTCCTGTATTCTGTATTGTAGCAATTTGTATAATGAAAGAGTGGAAGTGATGCTTATTTACTTTCAATGTCTGAGTCATCCTTTCAAAATTACCAGCATGAGCATAGCTTTGCAAGCCATGTTCCAAAGTGCATTTTATTGTCAATGGTTTAACAAAAGTTACTTTGTACATTCTGTTGCTGTATTACTTCGGGTATATATTTCCTATCTTGTAACCCATTCCTCACAGAATGATCTGATAATGGGTTTGGATGTATTTTAATGACGACGGGCAAAATTAAAATAACTTGTTCCATTTATTTGGTGTATGTAGGTGCACAGGATGTTTTGTCACTTTGGATTGTTGATATTTGTCATACTTAAAGCATGGAAATGGATATATTTTAGTGGTGCCACTGGAGAAATCCAAATGACTTACTCCATCGTTTGGGACAAGCTAATTGGTTAAAAACCAGAGGGAGTAGACTTAGTGATAGCAGGTGTACAAAGTGGTTTATCACCTTGGATAGTTGGATTTGTCATACTTTGCTTAACATATGTAGTGGCGGATTGTCAGGCCAGTAAAGTTCATAGTGGAATTAAGAACAGAAATCCCACACCACACCTTTGTGATCCTTCGTTCATAATACCAAGTTCTGAAGTGACACTTTTTTTTCAGTGATGGTGCAAAATTTATCTTGTCATTCTATGCCATCACTTATTTCTTATAGGAATATCAAATGAGAGAAACAGATGTTTTATCTGGGTAGCCGGACCTTGATGTTTTTTTGGGTGGCAGTACCTGAGAAATCAAAATGACTTATTTCAGGTATTTTTATCACCTTGGGTTTATGTGATGGCACGTGCATAAAATGGTTTCACACTGGATTGTTGAATTTTCCATACTTGTGGGACATATTGTATTGTATCAGGTCATATTAGAATTAAGAAAAAGTAAATGGTCCTGTAGGATGTAGCTAGTTTGCAGTATCATACCCTTGTAGTTTTTTGTTCATATTAGCCATATGCTTATTTACTTCGGTTGGTGTCATGATTTAACTGCTTTTGTGCATATCATTCTCAATTTTTTTAAGGATCCATATCATTCTCATTGGTGTCAATGAAGTGACTAGATGATTTTGCTTGTTGCCAACAACTTTATAATGTTTTGAGACCTGGATATGAGAGCCTGCCCCTAGCATAAGATGGTCTGCTGATGATACTTTTCTTTTGTTTCTTTTCTCTTCTTGAGATCATGCCTTTGTTTGGCTTTTACAGTTACCCAGATGCAAAATTTGTGTACGTCTCAAGGAAGCCTTGAGGTGTACTGTTATAGAACCGTTAGCTTGTATGGTATGTGCACTGCATTTTGTAACTGAAAGAAGAGCTCAACTCAAGGTTGTTGCTGTTGTGGCACTGGAACGAGTGGAAGGAAGCAAATTCAGAGGATCATACTCAATTGCAATTCGTGATTTTCGAGTTTCTCGCTAACGAGGGCCCAGATTAGTGCTCCCCTTTGATGGTGAGATAATCTCTTTTAAGGTGAAGTCTTCTGACACCATTGACAATGTGAAGGCCAAGATTGACAATGTGAAGGCCAAGATTTGAGACGAGGAGGACTAAGGACCCTGTCAAGACCATCACTGGCAAGACGTCTTGTTCCTGACTAGTTGGGAGCTCCTCCGACTAGTTCCCCACTAGAGGAACCCCCTCTGACAAGTCTCCGCCTCGCACGATAAGTCTCCTCCGGCCAAGGCATAAGCCGCACCACGTGGCGCGATTCTGACGTATGAACACCTCCGCCACGACGCGTGGGGGGCCGGTTCCCCATGCCATGCAAACATAACCGTTGGTAGCCCGCACGGGCAGTTGGACCCGACAGAAGCCTTAATGCAGCTCTACTCAGCCGAGCAACCATCAAATCGCCGTCACGTTCGGCCCTGCAGCACGCAAGCTGTATCCGAGGCACTCAAGTACCCCCTACGACGAGCTCAGGTCTACGATTAGGCCTTAACGTGGCGGGCTCATCCTGTGCTCGGATGGGCTGAGTCACCCCCAAACTACAAACTACTCGGAGGAAGCACCCGGCGTCCCGAAGTGAACAGCCACGCCCGGCCATGCGGCGACCTCTACGACAACATAGCAAGACTCCTCTTCAATGCGCCCTGACAGACAGCGACGCGCGACAGGACATCTCAGTGGCTGACACTGTAAGTTTTTGCCCTTCCCCCTTGCGTCTATAAAAGGGAGAGGAGGGCAACCGTCACAAAGGTTGGGTGACGAACAGAACACTCATACTAAGGGACTTGGGCTCGACACCCTCTCCCGACCGGTTTGTAACCCCTACCACAAACAACCCTAGCACGGGGACACGACAGCTCGACACTGGACGTAGGGTATTACTCCTCGGAGGCCCGAACCAGTATAAATCATGTTGTCTCCTGCGCTAACCATATGAGGCCGACACACGATCGATACAAATTTATTGTCCTGCGGTAAAGAACCCCGACAGTTGGTGCGCCAGGTAGGAGCACATCGTGTGTCTCAACGAACTTCACCAACGACTCGGATGGATGGCCGCAGGGTTTTGCTAACACCTGGGGCCACTATGCGCTTCGGCTCCCTCGGCTTCGTCTACACCGAGACGACGAAGTCGTTACCGGGCGTACCTTCGTCCGGCCGACCAACCCCAACGTCCTGACGGGGAAAGCGGGGCGCGTGGCGCTTCTCGGACGAAACGATAATGGCCATGTTAGCGCCAAACCCAACACATGAGCGTTTTAGGCTCGCCGCCTACTACCTCACCGACCTCGCCTTCTAGGCCAGCGGAGCCAAGCCACTCGCCTGGGGGAGTTCATGGAGCGGTACACCTCCATGTACCCCCGTGGACAGCAAGGCCTCCCGGACGACCCGGTAACGGTCTACATGAACGACCTACGAGCGACCCGCGCCACCTCTGGCTCCGCGACAACCCGGAGGACACCGTCGACGCGGCCGCGCGACCCCACGCGCGAGTGCTTCATTTGCGTGGTGTCAGCTTCAAGCAGCTCCACCAACCCGGAGCCAGCGCCACATCACCGTGCCACCGACGGCCTGAGAGTATCGACAACCATCGGCCACGACAACCATGACCGCCCTGACGAGAACCGCGCACGCCACCACGACGACCGAGGCCGCGGACGACACTACAACAGCGGCGACGACCGTGACCGCAGCTAGTCGCCAAACCAGAGGGGCCCGCGAGCTTTCGGCTAGAGCGTACGGGATGCGAGGTTCCCCTCGCATTTTCGAGCTCCGACCAGTGTACCCAGATACGACGGGGACACCAACCCAGCGTATGGCTCGAGGACTACCGGCTCGTGTGTCACGCGGGAGGAGCGACAGATGACCTCTTCATCATCAAGAACCTGCCGCTCTACCTCGGGGATTCTGCGCGGACGTGGCTCGAGCATTTGACCCGCGACAAGGTCAACAACTGGGCCGACCTGCACCAGGTCTTCGTCGGGAATTTCCAAGGCACGTACGCTTGCCCCCGGCAAGCAGTGGGAGCTGCGCAACTGCAAGCAGCAGCCGAGGGAAACCTTGCGCGAGTACAACTGATGCTTCTCCAAATGCTGCACCGAGCTTCCTGACGCGACGGACAATGACGCCATCTCGGCGCTCCAGAACGACACGACCTGCACATCCCTCATCCACCGACTCGGGCGCCGCACACCGCGAACCACGCGGGAGCTCCTCGACATCGCGAGCAACCATGCAGACAGCGAGGAGGCGGTCGCGGCGACACTCAACACCGCCGCTCAGGGCAAGGGGAAGCAGGTCGTGGACCATGGCGAGGGGACATCCTAGTGCTTCAAGAAGAAGAAAAAATGACAAGTGCCGTCGCGGCGACAACTTGGTTGCGGCAGTCGAGCACAAGGCGTCGCGCCCCAAGGGCAACTCGACCAAGGCTGGTCTTCCAAAGGGCCACTTCGAGAAGCTCCTGGACGCGTCGTGCCTGCACCATGAGGTCCCTGTCAAGCATGCACTCAAGGACTGCTGGTTGATCAAGAACTATGTCAGCGGCACCCTCAAGCCAAGGGCGGTGGATCCACCCAAGAAGGCGGCGCGCGCCTCCCGACAACGACGACGACGATGCGGGGGCCCAGTACCCGGGTGAAGACGGCGCGGTCCACATGATCTTCGACGGACCACCGGCGCGACCCTCAAGGCGGTGAGAGAAGCTGAAGGCGGTGAGAGAAGCTGATCCGACGAGAAGTCTTCAACGTCGGCTCCGCGAAGCCGTCCTACCTGAAGTGGCCAGAGGTTCTGATAACCATCGACTGCAAGGACCATCCCTACCACGTGCTGCAGTTGGGATCCTACCCATTAGTGGTAGATCCTCTATTCAAATCCAAATGGGTCCACAAGGTCCTGATGGATGGAGGAAGTGTGATCAACGTGCTCTATGCGTCAACGCTTGATGACATGGGCATCTCGCGGTCCAAGCTGCGGCCGTCGACCACACCGTTCCACGGGGTCGTCCCTGAAATGGAAGCACTCCCTATCAGGCAAATCGATCTGCCCGTCACGTTGGGGGACCTGTGAAATTTTTGCACAGAAACCATCACCTTCGAAGTGGTCGGGTTCTAGGGGACGTACCACGCCATCCTCGGGAGGTCGGTATACGAGAAGTTTATGGCCGTGCCCAACTATACGTACCTGAAGCTGAAGATTCCCGGCTTGAAGGGAATCATCACAGTAGGGATCACGTACCAGCGTGCATTCGAGTGCGACGCTGCGTGTTTCCAATTTGCGGAGGCATTGATCCGGTCCGAGAGGCTCCACGCCAAGCCTCTATCTGAGGACCAGGATATCCCCGAGTCGTCCAAGCAAGCGTCCTGCTCTTTCGAGCCTGCCAAGGACATCAAGGATGCGGCTGTCTCTGATGATGGTCGTACACTCCGTATCGGTACGACGCTCGATCCTAAATAGGAAAGCGCACTCGTTGATTTCCTCAAAGCGAACCTCGATGTGTTTGCATGGAAACCCTTCGACATGAAGGGGATCCCGAGAGAGGTTGCCGAGCACAAGTTGAACGTCAAGCCGGGATCGAAACCAGTAAAGCAACGCCTTCGCCGTTTCAATGATGAGAAGTGCAAGGCGATCAGCGAGGAGATCAAAAAGCTCCTTAGTTCAGGGTTCATCCGAGAAGTATTCCACCCCGAGTGGCTTGCTAACCCTGTAATTGTAAAGAAGAAGAATAAGAAATGGAGGATGTGTGTTGACTACACGGGCCTTAACAAGGCAAGTCCCAAGGACCCGTTTCATTTTCCTCGCATAAATCAGGTAGTCGATTCGACAGCTGGGTGCGAAACCCTCTGTTTTCTCGACGTGTACTCTGGGTACCACCATATAACGATGTGCATAGCGAACCAACTCGCAACCTTGTTCATCACTCCGTTCGGTGCTTACTGCTACAAGATGATGCCTTTGGGGCTCAAAAACATGGGCGCCACGTTTCAAAGATGCATGCGACGCGTCTTCGGGGAGCTTATAGGACGCATCATCGAGGCGTACGTCGACGGCATTGTGGTCAAGTCGAGAAAGACTGGCAATATGGTCCCGAACCTCACGGAGGTCTTCGCAAAGCTGAGATAGCATGGGGTGAAGCTGAACCCTGAGAAGTGCATTTTCGGGGTCCCGAGGGGCATGCTCCTCGGCTTTGTCATGTCGAAACGTAGCATTGAAGCAACCTTAAGAAGATCTCGACCATCACGGACATGGGGCCGATCAAGAACTTGAAGGGCGTACAATGTGTCACGGGCTGCCTCGCAGCTCTGAGCCGTTTCATAGCACGACTCGGAGAGCGTAGCTTACCATTGTACCGCCTGATGAAGAAGTCTGACCACTTGTGGACCCTAGAGGCATAGGAGGCGCTCGACTCCCTCAAGAACATGTTGAAGAGCTCGCTGATCCTCACGGCTCCTACACCTGAAGAGCCGATGCTCCTGTACATCGCCACGACAACCCAGGTGGTCAGCGCCGCATTGGTGGTCGAACGAGAAGAGCCCGGAAGGTCGCAGAAGGTGCAACACCAGTGTACTTCGTGAGTGAGGTACTCTCCGACTCCAAGACCCGATGCTTGCAGATGCAGAAACTCGTGTACACTATCTTGATGACCAAGCGCAAGCTCCGACACTACTTCGACGCACACCCCATCACCGTGGTGTCCAAGTACCCTCTCAGGGAAGTCATCCAGAACCCCGAGGCCGAAGGAAGGATAGCCAAGTGGGCGCTCGAGCTGATGTGGCAGAACATCTCATATGCACCTCGTAGTGCCATCAAGTCCCAAGTGTTGATAGATTTCGTTGCTGAGTGGACTGAGATCCAAACTCCGCCGGCACCGATCGAACACGATACGTGGATTATGTACTTCGACAACTCGGTCATGAAGGAGCGGGTGTAGTCCTTGTCTTTATCTCGCCTCTGGGCGTGCGCATGGAGTACATGGTCCGACTACATTTCCCGACCTCCAACAATGTCGTCGAGTATGAAGCACTCATCAACGACCTCCGAATAGCAGTCCAACTCGGGATCCGACGCCTCGAGATCAGGGGGGACTCAAAACTTGTCGTGGACCAATTCATGAAGGAGAAGAACTGTGTGGACCCAAAGATGGTGGCATACTGCCAGGTCGTTTGTGACCTGGAAGGCAAGTTCCACAGGCTCGAGCTTCATCACGTGTTGCGCGACTACAACAAAGTCGCCGGCATCCTCGCCAAGACTGCATCAAGTCGCAAGCCGGTGCCGCACAGGGTCTTCACGAGCGACCAACACGCACCCTCTGTGCGAGCAGAGGGGGAGAAGCCACCAGAGGTTGAAGAGCCAGAGGTCATGGAGACCAACCGCACGAGCCGAACCTCGAAGATCCTGATTGGCGTCTCCTTATCCTCGAGTGGCTTGTTGAGGGGAAGCTTCCTTTCGACCAGACGGAGGAGCGCTGCATCCCACGACGAGCCAAAGTGTTCATCCTCATCGAGGGCGAGCTCTACAAACGGGGAGCTGCAGCCATACTCGTGCGGTGCATCCTCAGAGATCAAGGCAGGGAGCTGCTATGCGAGATCCACGCAGGCACATGCGGGCATCATGCTAGCCCAAGGACACTGGTCGGGAAAGCTTTCTTACAAGGGTTCTATTGGCCCACATCGGTGGTGGACTCTACAGACATTGTGCGCCGTTCGAGGGGTGCCAGTTCTATGCTCGACAAACTCACCTCTCGGCGCAAGCGCTTCATACCATCTCCATCACGTGGCCTTTCTCTGTGTGGCACCTCGACATGGTGGGGCCGCTCCGACAAGCGCCCGGGGGCTTCACGCATCTCCTCATGGCGGTCGACAAGTTCTCTAAATGGATCGATGTGCGACCCATCATGAACGTCCGCTCCGAGGAAGCCGTGTATTTCTTCACCGACATCATCTACCGCTTCGGCATACCCAACACGATCATCACCGACAACGGCACATGCTTCACGGGAAAGAAATTCCTCAACTTCTGCGACGACAACAACATTCGCGTGGAGGGGTCTGCCGTGGCGCACCCGAAGACGAACGAGCAAGTTGAGAGGGCGAACGACATGATCCTACAAGGGTTTAAGCCTCGCATCTTCAAGTGTCTCGAGAAGTTCCAAGCAAGATGGGTGGCCGAGCTCCTGTCCGTGCTATGGAGCCTCTGCACCACACCGTGTCGGGCGACTGGTTTCACGCCTTTCTTCATGGTGCATGGGTTGGAGGTGGTCCTACCCACGAACATTGACTACAGCAGCCCACGAGTACAAGCCAACACCGAGGAAGGCAACCAGGTTGCGCTTGAGGACGTGATCAACCAGCTCGATGAAGTGCGAGACGTGGCGCTCCTACGCTGCGCCAAGTACCAACAAGCCCTGTGACGTTACCACGAGCACAACGTGCGTTCTCGTGAGTTCCACGTCGGAGACCTGGTCCTCCGACGAGTTCAGGGCAACAAGGATCGACACAAGCTCTCTCCCCCTGGGGAGGGGGCCATTCATCGTCCACCAGGTGCTCCGACCCGGAACATACAAAATCCGATACGAGGACGGACAAGTCATCTCCAACGCATGGAACATCGAACACCTGCGGCCATTTTACCCTTGAGTAACTGTTTAAATCTTATACATCAATGAATAAATGTCGCGTGCTTTGTTCATATGCCTATAAGTTCGAAAAACTTCTCGGTTGCTATATTTCTGTATGTTGCAACTTTGAAGGGACCTTGATGTCGCCTAGAGGGGGGGTGAATAGGCGTGACAAACAAATTAAACTCTTTTTCCCAAACACTTGAGCTGACCGTGCTCCACCGGTCAGACCGGTGGTGGTGACCGGTCAGACCGGTCAAGCACTGGACTTCACAGGTGACACCGGTCAGACAGGTGCGCCACACCGATCAGACCGGTGCGGTACAGAGCACCTGCAAAAACAACTTCAAGCAACTCTTGACTTCTAGCACGAACTGAACTTGGTGTGTGGCCTTTGTAGATGAACACAAGCAGGGTAATGGTCCCTGCACACACAAGTAGCACACCTAAGTAGATCAAAGCGGAAGCAAATGTAATATGCTAGAAAAACAACTTAGAGAGTCAAACCACACGAAGAAGCAAGGATTTGTTTCCCGAAGTTCACCACCCACTAAGGAATGTCTACGTCTCCGTTGAGGAGCTTGTAAGGGACAATTCCCACAACAAGCCGGGTGTCTTTCAACCACTTTCCTCCTTTCCACTAAGATGATCTTTTCCACGACGAGGCAAGATCGCAGCCCTTACAAACTTCCCACTGCTCACCACAACCTTGGGAGCTAGCCGGCGACACCTAGCCGTCTAGGAGGCAAACCTCCAAGAGTAACAAACGCTTCAAAGCTTGTAGACTGTTGACGGTGAAAATCTGCCAGCCTAGCCATGAGTTTACCTTCGGTGTTGGCATAAGTTTTATACCTTATCCATTGGTACTAACCCCCGTGGTATAACAAGTTCACTCGTGCATGTCGGTTTTGGAGTTTAGTGTTTATGCAGGGTTTTAGCGTTGAAAGCAAGACTTCCGGGATAAGTTCATCAAGCACCTAATGACAAGACCTTGAAGCCCCGTACAAGTCATGCAATGAAGCAAACTTGACTCCAAGAAGCCAGGGACCTAACCCGAGAAGATGACAAACTCTGAGGACCTAATTAGAAAAGTGCCGAATCTTGTGGGACAAGGAGCTACGTCCAACTCGGAGAGAAACTGATGACAAGGGCCTACATGCAGAAGGGTGAAGGATCTAGAAGACTTGGGAACCGACGCCACACGAAGGAGGCCGGAAACTGGGCCTGGATGGGCCCAGGCCGGCCGGCCCAGCCCAGTCCAGGGCCCATTTGCCCCCTCCTTTGACCTAGCCGCCATTCGGGCTATTTATAGCCTAGGGGTCAAGAGCCACGCATCGATCAATTCGTCATCGGCCGCCAAGGAGCAGAGAAGAGAGGGACACCATCCCAGAGAGGAGAGGGTCGAGCTAGTTGACTAGGGTCTCCCTAGCCGATGTGGGAACCTTGCAAGGAAGACCACATCGGAGTTCCCGGAGCTAGAAGCAAGATCAAGGTAGGATCCCGGTGGTGATCTTGTTTATGTATCATTGTACTAGTTGAATTATCAAGTTGAATCGATTTCTAGCGATCAAGCGTTTCTTCGATGATTTCGTTTTTCGATCGGCTTTGCTTATTCTAGATCTATTCTCGAGATAGATCACATAGGGTGTTCTTGTAGCCGCGGTGGCTAGAGGTACACGCCGGATCTTCCGAAAGAACTCGACTTGTCCTTGGACTCGCCCTAGACTACCCGCATGAATAGGAATACGTTGTGACAGAACGGGGGTTCCGAAAGGCGGGCGTTTTCGGAGTCGGATGGAAAACCACGATTTAAAGAGGCTTCTAATAAGATTCGATCTGCTACTTCTTCTCTTGCTTGAACTTCAACAAAAGTCTTAACCCAATCTCTCTAGATCGGTTTATCTACCCTATCTATCTTTGTTACCTCCGGTCTTTAGTAGATTAGATTAGTTTTGTGTTCTTTATCTAGATGCATTAGGGTTTCATTTTACCAAAGATTGAAGTTACTTGGCTTTACTAGATCATCTTTTGCGTCACACATTTGTTCCACGGATTCGATACCTTGGGTTCACCACTCGAGGGAAGAAGGGTCCCTTGACTACGACGGGAGACTTGTCCGCTTGCAAGTCTAAACGAACTTCGATACAACTATTAACTGTCAACAAGCCCCTTTTTCTGGCGCCGTTGCCGGGGAACAAGTGATCAACATTTGATCTTTTATTGCTCTTTTGTGATTTTCAGTTTTTCCTTTTGCATCTACTAAACTTTGATCATCCTCAAAATAAATCTAATCTAGTTTGTCTAACCTTAGTTTTCGTAGATTTGTTTTTACTTTCTAGTTTTTGCATATTTTGTTTATTGCTAACCCTAAGAGGAGATGGATGGGTACCTCTCCAACAAACCTGATAATTTTGTGGATGATCCAGAAAAACTTTACAGGCTAAGGAGACGCGAAGCACATCAAGCTAAAAAGCTGGATTTTGTAGATTCGAAGACGGAAGACAAAGGATCGAAGGAATCTCCGAAGAATTCAACACCTCAAAGTCCTCGGGGTAATCGACTTCCACCGATGGGTGACCAACCGCAAGAGCGCAAGATTGGGGAGCTATGCACCCCGGACATCATCGACCTACCAATCTTGAATCTTGAGGAGATCGGAAGACCGTTCGAGATCAAGACCTCAACTATCCGCATGGTGCAACATTCACCCTTCACCGGTAAAGAGGATCCGAACCTTCACCTCCAAGCATTCATTCAACTATGTCAAACTTTCAACATGGATGGGGTGACTCAAGATCAAATGAGGGCAAGGCTTTTTCCGTTCTCGCTACTCGGGAAGGCTTTGCAATGGTTCCACTCTCAACCGGCGGAGACGGTGCAAAATTGGAACACGTTGATGAAGGCTTTCATGAAGGAATACTACTCGCCGGGTAAAACTCAAAGTTTGCGTAATAAGATTGCCACCTTCGTTCAATATCGTACGAAAACTATCTCGGAGGCATTCGAGCGCTTCAATGAGTACACTCGGGCGGTTCCACATCACAAGTTCCCGAAGGAAGACCTCGTGCAAAACTTCTATCAAGGACTCACAATGGCGTCAAGGACGATCATCGATGCATCGGCGGGAGGATCTATCATCGAGCTTACACCGACGGAAGCTTTCACTCTATTCAAGAAGTTCGTGGATAATGACACCTGGGCGTCATCCGGACGCCTACATCCGGTTCAACCCACGGGGAACGTCAAAGGAGTCTTGCAAGTGGAGAAGGAGAGCATACTTGAATGCAAGATTGATTCACTCATGAGGAGGTTGGAGAAGATGGAGATATAAAAGAAAGAGGCTCAAGACTTGAAGGCCGCCGAAGCAAGATCTACGTGCGAAGAGTGCGGAGAGTATGGCCTTGTCCACAAAGATTGTCCGGAGGAAGCCAAAGTGCTCGACTACATGAGGAAGGGAGAATTCCCGAACTTCCGCTACGGGCAAGGTAGACCTCAATTTAATGCAAGCTCATCCATTCCTAATTCGGTTCCGCTTCGTATACAATTGAAGGAATTCATGGACGAGCAAGCTAAGATCAACAAGGACACCGTTACCAAGTTCAAGACCATAGATAAGGTGTTGGAGAACATTGATAGCAAAGTGACGGAGGTCGGGAGCTCCAACCATCAAGTGCTCAACATGATGAAGATGCTCGAGACGCAAGTGGGACAACTTGCTGGGCGCCTCACTAATGATGAAGGGAAGCTTCCGGGACAACCTAAAGGTCCCGAATTGGTAAAGGCCATTCAAACACGTTCGGGAAAGGAGACTGAAGATCCGGAACGTTCCGTGGGAGCAAGGAAGCCTAAACCATCCGCCAAGGCGGAGGGAATTGCTAAGGAGAAGGTTACGGGGATCGTCACCGAAGAGCCCGAGTTTGAGATGCCGGGAGAAGACACGAGGATATCACAACTCAAGCCACGCTACTTCCGAAGTAAACTTGACAACCACTTTGAGAAGTTTGTGGAGGTTGAGGCATAGACTTAGCAACAACATGCCATTATTAGATGCCCTACAAGTACCTACATATTCTCGTTACTTTAAAGACATACTTGCAAATAAATATGAGATAGCAACACTCGGGGTAGATCATGTCAAGATGTCTGAGGAGTGTAGTGCCGCTATTGCTAATGGGCTAGAGAAGCAGAAGGACCCCGGATGCCCTACAATTCCATGTTCCGTTGGTTCATTCAATTTCGAGAAGGAGTTGTGCGACCTTGGAGCAAGTGTGAGCGTCATGCCAAGAGATGTGTTCGAGAAGCTACACCTACCGTTGGAGCCTACGGGTATGTGTTTGGAGTTGGGAGATAACTCCATTCGCTATCCCTTGGGCATTGCCGAAGATGTACCCGTGAAGGTCGGACACCACTTCATCCCCGTCGACTTCGTGGTGCTCGAGATGGGAGAGAGGGAGAAGCCGCCGCTCATCCTTGGGAGGCCTTTCCTCAAGACCGTGGGAGCTACTATTGATGTTGGCAAGGGGTAGATCATGTTCGATATTAACGGAGAAAGGAGTTCTTTCAAGTTCCGACCACGACTCGAGGCATGCAATATGATTGAAGTTAAAGATGTTCCACCTCATCGTCGCGTTGTTAAGGAAGAACCAAGGAAGAAGGAAGGGCTGAAAAAGAAGAAAGAACCGAAGAAGAAGGACGTGAAGAAAGTCAAAAAAGATGTTGCATCCGTCAAGTCAAAGGAAGAAAAGCCGCCTGTGAAGACCAAAAAAATGACTAAGCCGGAAGATAAGCCCGTGCCCAAGATGGTGCGGAAGTGGGTACCCAAGATTGCAACGCCCGCAAAGAGCGTTGATCCGAAGTAATCAAGTGAAGAGGTCTAGCTATGGACTATAAACGAAGCGCTAGGCGGGAGGCAACCCGTTTTGTCAAGTCAAGAATAAGCTACAGGGAGGACAACCCGATTCCAGGTTTTTCGAGTCTTTTTAAATAATTTAGTTTTGAATTTTATTACGCAAAGACATTAGACTTAGAAGTGGTTGAACAATATTAGAGACATAATTCTTGGTTGAAAATTGTGCTTGATCATAAACCCTTTACATGAACCCTCCTATGTGTTTGTTTGTTTCTTTTCGAGAAACCACAACCAAATAAATTCAGAACCTAACTCAACCATTCATCCTAGTTATGGTGTTGTGGTTGACTTATTTTTCATGCTAAAAATACACGAGTAGAGCCACGACTTATACTTAGGTGTTAATTAAATTTCAGCACGTGGTAGGACTCGCGTGAACATAGAAACTAAACTTTTGGTTGGTTTAAAAATCTATATCCTTGGTTTCTCTAAGATTAGAATTTTTCTAAGCCTCATTTAATTTTATTTTATTCAAAATCTCTCTCATTTGGCCAAAATTAGAACCTAAACCTATGCCCCCTTGATCAAGCCGGGAAAAGTTTGCTCTCAACCAATGAAGGCAAACTATACCGGTGAGACCGATATCAATTTAGTCGAAAAATATTTTTGACTTACATTTGTTTTTAATGGTTTAAAAACTTCTCTAAATTTATGTTTGAGCTCTTCCATAGCTTTGAAAATATTTTTAATTTTCGAAATTAGAGGAGTGCTTAACTTTAAACATACTTAGAGGGAGGCAATCTAGTTAAAATTAATCATGCATGCACCATTGGATGCCCTTTGTTGACGGTTAATAATTGTATCAAAGTTTGTTCGTGACTCGCAAGCGTACAAGTCTCCCGTCGTAGTCAAGGGACCCTTCTTCCCTCGAGTGGTGAACCCAAGGTATCGAATCTGTGGAACAAATGTGTGACGCAAGAGTTGATCTAGTAAAGCCAAGTAACTTCAATCTTTGGTAAAAGAGAAACCCTAATGCATCTAGATAAGAGCACAAAACAAAGATAAATCTAATCTACTAAAGACCGGAGAAAACAAAGTAAGATTGGGTAGATAAACCGATCTAAAGGGATCGGGGTAAGCTTTTTGTTGAAGTTCCAAGCAAGAGAAGAAGTAGCAAATCGAATCTTAATAGAAGCCTCTTTAAATCGTGGTTTCCCGTCCAAATCCGAAAACATCCGCCTTTCGAGACCCCCGTTCGTCACAACGTATCCCTATTCATGCGGGGAGCTTAGGGCGAGTCAAAAGACAAGTCGAGATTCTTTCGGAAGATCCGGCGTGTACCTCTAGCCACCGCGGCTACAAGAACACCCTATGTAATCTATCTCGAGAATAGAATTGAAATAAGCAAAGCCGACCGAAAAACGAAATCTTCGAGGAAACACTTGATCGCTAGGAAAAGATTCAACTTGATAATTCAACTATGACAATGATACATACACAAGATCACCACCGGATCCTTCCTTGATCTTGCTTCTAGCTCCGGGAACTCCGACGTGGTCTTCCATGCAAGGTTCCCACGTCGGCTAGGGAAACCCTAGTCAACTAGCTCGACCCTCTCCTCTCCGACATGGTGTCCCTCTCTTCTCTGCTCCTTGGCGGCCGAAGACGAATCCTTCTCTCCGTGGCTCTCGGTCAGGGGGCTATAAATAGCCCGATTGACGGCTAGGGCAAAGGAGAGGGCGTTTGGGCCCAAAATGGGCCTGGGCCGACTGGACTGGGCCGGCCGGCCTGGGCCCATTTAGGCCCAGCCCGTGGGCTCCTTTGCCCCACGTCGGTTCCCTTGCTTCCTGGATGTTTCCCCCTTCTGCATGTAGGTCCATGTCGTCGGTTTCTCTCCGAATTGGACTCAACTCCTTGTCTTGCAAGATTCGAGCACTTTTTCGGTCGGGTCCCCGGAGTCCGTCGTCTTCTCGGATCAAGTCCCCGGCTTCTTGGAGTTAAGTTTGCTTCATTGCATGACTTGTTCGGGGCTTCAAGGTCTTGTCATGAGGTGCTTGATGAACTTATCCCGAAAGTCTTGCATTCAACACTAAAACCCTGCATAAACATTAAACTCCAAAACCGACATGCACACGTGAACTTGTTATACCACGGGGGTTAGTACCAATGGATAAGGTATAAAACTCATGCCAACACCGAAGGTAAACTCATGGCTAGGTTGACGGATTTTCACCGTCAACATCTCCCCCATGCTTAAACCTTGCTCGTCCTCGAGTAAGCCTTCGATGGATATCATCATTGCTAAACAATGTTTAAACTTTGCATTTGATCACACATGAGAAAACATAATGCTCTCAAAATTTTAATTCATTAAAGTTCCATAATGTACTAGCCTTCATCTCTACGGAGGGTAGATTCTTATTAAGCTTATCCCACAAGTATTAACATGCTCACAAAGTTTTAAATAGATCTCGAGAATTTTTGAAATAAAGAACGAGATAAAGAAAAGCTAAACCAAATTCACAAATTTAAATCATCTCGTGTATTGCTCATAAACTCTCATCTCACTTGTCTCTCAAGCCTATATATTCTACTCCTTTCCCTCTCATATATATGTGGTAGGCTTTATATGGAGCTTTGGGAAAGTTTAGTCCTAACAAGATTTTATAAATGAGGTGTTGTCAAAACAAGACAAGCTTCTCATGGTCTTACCGAGACTCGTCAAAAAGGTCATTGGAAAATAATGTTAAATCAAGGAGGGGAAAGAGAAAAATACACACACTTTTAGATAAGTGGACATGTGCAAATGGCAAAGAGTGATCCCAAGGCACAAAGGAAGTCCTCGTTATCGGATTGCACATGGTTGGAAAAATGAGAATGGATCTTTTTAACTTGAAGCCTTGAATGCACTTTTAGAGAGCCAGGGGAGTTCACTTTACGCACATATATTTTTTCTCTTTCTCATATTTCTCATTCTTTTCTTTCTTTCATTCATTCATTTTTTTTTCTTGTCATATATTCAGGTCCATGACTTTCACAACGAAGTTTTGATTTTTTTTATTTGCTTGCTCCTCTTTTGAACTTCTTTTTTTAAAATTGCTCCCCTTTGAACTCTAAAAATTGCATCGTACCTACCTCCTCCCCCATGCTTAGACGTTGCTCGTCCTCGAGCAAAGAGGCGAT
This sequence comes from Cenchrus americanus, assembly GCA_947561735.1. Lineage (NCBI taxonomy): Eukaryota > Viridiplantae > Streptophyta > Magnoliopsida > Poales > Poaceae > Cenchrus > Cenchrus americanus. The sequence continues at coordinate 124,761,109 of OX387241.1, forward strand.
AAATAAGGTAGGTACCGGAAATATTTTTCCTTGGAGAGATACTTGAAATCTTCAACGTTGGCACCGTCTTGCGATCTTCCTTGAATTGATGATCCATTCTCAACGATAGGTTGTGGTCAAGGAGGTAATCACAAAAAATGATATTTGGTTTAAAGGTGGATATCCGGCGAAGTTTGTGAGATCTCCGATGCGGGGATACACAATGCACGGATAAGAGGCTAGCAAAAAGATAGATACGCAAAAATGGAATGACCAGCTTCTTAGTCTCGGGCCGGAGAAATCATGGCCTGCAATAACTCACTCGAAATAAATCTTGTACACTAAGGTTTATGCACTCAAATATATATAAGGCTCGGATAGGTTGAGCAACACACAAGCGATATTTGTGACAAGGTTAGCAATATTTTTGAGCATAAAAGACATCTTTAATCTATTCATAACTTGAGAGCACATAAAACACTATGGGTCTTTATTTTAATCATAACCTCCGCTGAAAATTAAGCTAGCATTTAAATAAATTCAGATTTGTATTTTTAAGAGAGCACTAGCTTAAACATGCATAAATCAATTACAAAGATGAACAAAGCTGCAATTATAATCATATATCATCATGGCACGAATTTTGTAACTTTTCCAATGATATAATCGAGGTGGTGTCTTTATTAATGGTGACATCAAGTTGAAATACAAACTGAAAATAAACAAACATGCTTGCTGAAATTTAAATAAAAACAGAAAATACTACGCAAACACACATAAGCAAAAGCTGAAAATTACAGAGAAAAAGAAAAGAAAAGAAAACTAAAGTTCCTAAATCTTCTAGTCCTCCGCCGGTGGTTGATGTTGATGACCTTGATAATAATACCCTTGCTCGTAATATGATTGGACATTCCCTCCGACGAATTGATTTGGCTCCACAAGGTGAAGGCGTCCAAGTTCAAAGGCAATATTTGCATTGCCTTCACCAAGTTGAGTTGCGTTAGCTTGGATGGCTGCGATGTTTTGAGCGTTTCTTGCAACGCATACCCTCCAATAATGGCCATGCTTTGTTGTGGTTGGGGATGATGAGCGTAGGACTCCGCGAAGTTAGCGTTGGGCACAACATAATTTGGTGGGGGTACCGGTGCACCACCCCCCCATGCTTGCTCTTGTGGCCCTCCGTAATAACTTGGCGGAGGAGGAACCCCGCCGAATGGTTGCACATTGGGTTGTGCTCCACTCGCCCGTGCGGAGGATGTTCCCTCCTCTACGATTCTTCCTCTCTTGTTCTTCCTTGCGGGGACAAGTAGTCCCTCTTCCAACCAATCTTCTCTCCCTTCATTGAAAAGCCTAAGCCTCTCGTTGGGAAGGGGTAGGTTCACTATGGCCAACCGATAACCTCCTCTCTCATCTCCACTAATGTATTTGCCTTGCCGCAAATATTCAATGCCGAGAGAGGTACCTCGCAAAAGGTGGTCGGGGTTTCTTGCGATCCCCGGCCGCAAGGAAAAGGCCAACATGGAGAGGTAACACCCCGAACCAATATTACCCGCCCCCGATGTTGCTTCACAACACCAACGGTTGATCATGAGGTAAGAGGGGTCTATTGGCTGCCTGGCAATTAAAGCCGAGTATAACCAATTCAACTCCGTGTCGGTCACCTTTGTTTCCTTCATCCTCCCCAATATCCTCTTGCACATCCAAGAGTGAAATATCCGGATAATGGGGTTGCGGATGCAATTGCGTTGTTGATGGGCTTCTCCGGAGATCATGTTCCAAAATCCCGCTAACATGCGGTGGCACGTCAACTTTCTCCGGAGCTCCCTTGTGGAATCCAAGCAGCTCCCTAACGTGCTCGTAGGGAACCTCTTGTTGGACTCCCTCCAAACGGAATGACAAGCTTTGCACCCCATCATCATCAACGATGGGTGCAATAGTCATTAAAATTTCCAAGGCGAACCCCAAATGGGTGTCCACCGATACTCTGTTGGAGAACTGCACCCATCCGAGGTGCCCCAACATATGGTATATGTCGGTGCAAAAACCCAAGGTGTAGAGTGCTTGGTCGTCGAACTCGACGTTGAGCACAAGCCTCTTCTCAAGATTGGCGAGCCTCTCCTCCTCCTCCGTCGACAAGATGATGAAGCCGTACGAAGAGTGTGTCGGGGTGTAAGGAGGTGGTGCGGTTGAGCGAGTCGATCGTCGTGGTGGCGCGGGCTGCTCCTCCGTGTGCCCACGAGGTTCGGTAAACCTCATGGAAGTGCTTCTTGCAGCCCTCATACCACCAAGGAGGAGAGCATCGTTCCTTCTCGGTGGTGCCGTATCCGTCTCCATGCTCCGGGAGACTCGGAAACCAAGTGCCTCCTCGAAGACGTGGTTGATGACGGCTTGGACGACGACGAACTCTTCTTCTTGGAGAAGAGACTTGTGGTCTTCTTCCACATGGTTGCTGCACTCTTTTCTTCAACTAAAATTCCGGGTTGCAACCGGTAACTAGACACTTAAACTCTTTAATTCGGATGTGGACTTTGAGTGGATTAAGGATGTGGATTTTTTTTCTTGAGCTCTCAAGCTTGGGAAGGTTGGCTATGTCTACGGAGGTTTTGAGCACACAAACTTGAACACACAAACAAAGGAAGGAGAGGGAAGCTTGCCTGCAGAAAACGGGAGCCGGGGGGGCTCCTTATGTAGGTGAGGCCGGCCTCGGTGCTCCTCCCCGCCTCGTATTTCTTCTAGCACGATCATTTCACCTCTGCAACTTTCCTGCCCGCGTGCTCCACGAGTTGCACCGCCCAAACGCTCTCGTCCACTCCTTTATTGGTCCTTCCACTTGATGCTTCATGTTTTGGGTCATGTCCATGCTCCCTAGCTCCACTTGCTTCACATGCCACCATGAAATTCCTGCAAAGTTGATGCTTGCTGCCCACCATGCTTGTCCTTCGCATGTGAGATTGGTGAAAGTTGATGAAAGGGAATCCAATGGTGCATGCATGATTACTAGATTGCCTCCATTAAGGTGTGTTTAAGGTTAAGCACTCCTCTAATTCGAAATTTAAAATATTTTTCAGAGCCATGCAAGAGCTCGAACATAATTTTAGAGAAGTTTTTAAACCATTAGAAACAAATGCAAGTCGAAAATATTTTTTTATTACGTCGATTTCGGTCTCACCGGTATAGTTTGCCTTCATCGGTTGAGAGCAGACTTTTTCCCGGCTTGATCATGGGGGCATAGGTTTAGGTTCTAATTTTGGCTAAATAAGAAAGATTTTGAATAAAACAAAATTAGAATAGGCTTAGAAAAATTCTAATCCTAGAGAAACCAAGGATATAGATCTTTAAAACCAACCAAAAGTTTGGATTTCTAGGTTCACGCGAGTTCTACCACGTGCTGAATTTTTTTATTAACACATAGATATAAGTCGTGGCTCTACTCGTGTGGTTTTAGCATGAAAAATAAGTCAACCTCAGCACCATAATGAAGGCGAAAGGTTGAGTTAGGTTCTGAAATTATTTGGTTGAGGTTTCTCGAAAAGAAAAGGACAAACAAGCACATAGGAGGGTTCATGCAAAGGGTTTATGATAAAGCAAACATTCAATCAAGAATTATGTCTCTAATATTGTTCAACCACTTCTAAGTCTAATGTCTTTGCGTAATAAAACTCAAAAACTAAATTATTAAAAAGACTCGAAAAACCCGGAATCGGGTTGTCCTCCCGTAGCTTATTCTTGACTTGACGAAACGGGTTGCCTCCCGCCCCGCCGCTTCGTTTATAGTCCATGGCTAGACTTCTTCACTTGATTACTTCGGATCAACGCTCTTTGTGGGCGTTGCAATCTTGGGTACCCGCTTTGGCTTAGTCAATTTTTTTTTGGTCTTCACGGTGGCTTTGTCCTTTGGTCTTGACGGATGCAACATCTTCCTTGTGGCTCGGCATCTCGAACTCCGGTTCTTCGGTCGTGATCTTCATGGTCTCTAGTGTGATCCTTCATCTCTCCCGAATGAGCTTGAGTAGCCTTCGCCGTCTTGGGACCTTGGAGTTGTCTCGGATATTCTTCTTCATTACCCATCGGGCGCCCGGCAAGTTGTCCCACTTGCGTCTAGCATCTTCATCACGATGAACACTTCACGTATAGAGCTTCCGACCTCCGTCACCTTGCCATCTAAACTCTTCAATATTTTCTCCATAGCCTCGAACTTAGTGACGGCGTCCTTGGACATGGTCGTACTCCACACACTCCTTGCATGAGGATCTTTCTTCGGCGGCCTTTAGGTGTTGAGCTTCTTTCTCCATCTCCATCTTCTCCATCCTCCTCTTAAGTAAACCGATATGCCACTCAAGGAATCCGACTCGTATGCATTCAGCTCTCGCAATCGTCATGCGGATAGTTGAGACTTTGATCTTGAACGGCCTCCCGGCGTCTTGAAGGTTTATGATAGGTAGATCAACGATGTCCGGGGTGCGCGGCGCTCCGGTGGTTGAGGTTGATCTTCCTTTGGACTTGGAGGTGGTGATTCCCTTGGAGATTTCGACGGTCCTTCGACTTCAACTTTTGAATCTAGGGTTTCCACCCCTTTAGCTTGTGTTGCATGTCACCTTTGCTTGTAAAGTTTTCCTGGATCATCCACAAAAAGGTTTGGGTTTCTTGGAGAGGTAGCCAACCATCTCCGGTTAGGGTTAGCAATAAGCAAAGTATGCAAAAACTAGAAAGGAAAAATAAATCTATGAAAACTAGGGTTAGACAAACTAGATTAGATGTATTTTGAGGATGATCAAAGTTTAGTAGATGCAAAAAGAAAAACAAAAAGAAAACTGAAAATTACAAAAAGGCAATAAAAAAATCAAATCTTGATCACTTGTTCCCCGGCAACGGCGCCAGAAAAAGGGGCTTGTTGACGGTTAATAATTGTATCAAAGTTCGTTCGTGACTCGCAAGCGTACAAGTCTCCCGTCGTAGTCAAGGGACCCTTCTTCCCTCGAGTGGTGAACCCAAGGTATCGAATCCGTGGAACAAATGTGTGACGCAAGAGTTGATCTAGTAAAGCCAAGTAACTTCAATCTTTGGTAAAAGAGAAACCCTAATGCATCTAAATAAGAGCACAAAACAAAGATAAATCTAATCTACTAAAGACCGGAGAAAACAAAGTAAGATTGGGTAGATAAACCGATCTAAAGGGATCGGGGTAAGCTTTTTGTTAAAGTTCCAAGCAAGAGAAGAAGTAGCAAATCGAATCTTAATAGAAGCCTCTTTAAATCGTGGTTTCCCGTCCAAATCCGAAAACATCCGCCTTTCGAGACCCCCGTTCGTCACAACGTATCCCTATTCATGCGGGGAGCTTAGGGCGAGTCAAAAGACAAGTCGAGATTCTTTTGGAAGATCCGGTGTGTACCTCTAGCCACCGCGGCTACAAGAACACCCTATGTAATCTATCTCGAGAATAGAATTGAAATAAGCAAAGCCGACCGAAAAACGAAATCTTCGAGGAAACACTTGATCGCTAGGAAAAGATTCAACTTGATAATTCAACTATGACAATGATACATACACAAGATCACCACCGGGATCCTTCCTTGATCTTGCTTCTAGCTCCGGGAACTCCGACGTGGTCTTCCATGCAAGGTTCCCACGTCGGCTAGGGAAACCCTAGTCAACTAGCTCGACCCTCTCCTCTCCGACATGGTGTCCCTCTCTTCTCTGCTCCTTGGCGGCCGAAGACGAATCCTTCTCTCCGTGGCTCTCGGTCAGGGGGCTATAAATAGCCCGATTGGCGGCTAGGGCAAAGGAGAGGGCGTTTGGGCCCAAAATGGGCACGGGCCGACCGGATCCCGGGCCGGCCGGCCCGGGCCCATTTAGGCCCGGCCCGTGGGCTCCTTTGCCCCACGTCGGTTCCCTTGCTTCCCGGATGTTTCCCCCTTCGCATGTAGGTCCACGTCGTCGGTTTCTCTCCGAATTGGACTCAACTCCTTGTCTTGCAAGATTCGGCACTTTTCCGGTCGGGTCCCCGGAGTCCGTCGTCTTCTCGGATCAAGTCCCCGGCTTCTTGGAGTTAAGTTTGCTTCATTGCATGACTTGTTCGGGGCTTCAAGGTCTTGTCATGAGGTGCTTGATGAACTTATCCCGAAAGTCTTGCATTCAACACTAAAACCCTGCATAAACATTAAACTCCAAAACCGACATGCACACGTGAACTTGTTATACCACGGGGGTTAGTACCAATGGATAAGGTATAAAACTCATGCCAACACCGAAGGTAAACTCATGGCTAGGTTGACGGATTTTCACCGTCAACACCCTTTCATCAACTTTCATCAAGACCACATGCAAAGGACAAGCGTGGGTGGGCAACAAGCATGACTTTGCAGGAATTTCATGGTGGCATGTGAAGCAAGTGGAGCAAGGGAGCATGGACTGACCCAAAGCATGAGGCATCAAGTGGAAGGACCAATAATGCAAGAAAAGGAGTGGACGAGAGCGTTTGGGTGGTGCAACTCGTGGAGGCACGCGGCCACCCAGGCCGGTCGGCCCAGGCCGGCCAGCCTCCCCTACAAAAGGAGCCCCCCGGCTCCCGTCTTCTGCAGGCAAGCATCCCCCTCCTTCCTTAGTTTGTGTGCTCAAGTTTTTGTGCCCAGAACCACCGTAGACATAGCCAACCTTCCCAAGCTTGTTAGCTCAAACAATACACACCCTTAATCCACTCGATTTAAGTGCCTAGCTACCGGTTGCAACCCAGAATTTTAGTAGAGAGAAGAGTGCTGCAATCATGTGGAAGAAAACCACGAGTCTCTTCACCAAGAGGAAGGGGTCATCGTCATCCAAGCCGTCTTCGACGACGTCTTCGAGGAGGCACTCAGTTTCCGAGTCTCAGAGCATGGAGGAGGACACGGCACCGCCAAGGAGGAACGACACTCTCCTCCTCGGTGGCATGAGGGCAACAAGGAGCACGTCCATGAGGTTTACCGAACCTCAAGGGCGTATGGAGGAGCCGCCCGTCCCACCTCGTCGATCGACCCATTCATCCGTGCCACCTCCATACACTCTGCGATATTCCACATATGGCTTCATCATATTGTCGGAGGAGGAGGAGAAGAAACTCTCTCGTCTTGAGAAGAGGCTTGTGGCTAACGTTGATTTCGACGATCAAGCACTCAACTATTTGGGTTTCGGCACAGACATATATTATATGTTGGGGCACCTTGGATGGGTGCAATTCTCCAACGGGGTGTCGGCAAACACCCACAAGGAGTTTGTCTTGGAAATCTTGATGACTATAGCGCCCATCCTTGATGAGGGGGTGCAAAGTTTATCATTCCGTTTGGAGGGAATCCAACAAGTGGTTCCCTACGAGTATGTTAGGGAGCTACTTGGGTTCCAAAAGGGAGCTCCAGAGAAAGTCGACGTGTCGGATGGCTTGTTAGATGGATTTTGGAATTTAATCTCCCGAGAAGCCCACCAACAACGCAATTCCATCCGCAACCCCATTATCCAAGTACTCCACTCTTGGATGGGCAAGAGGATTATGGGGAGGATGAGGGAGACGAAGGTGATCGACACATAGTTGAATTGGCTCTACTCGGCTTTAGTTGCCAAGCAGCCAATAGACCCCTCATACCTTATGATCAACCAATGGTGTTGCGAGGCAACATCGGGATCGGGAGATATTGGTTCGGGGTGCTACCTCTCTATGTTGGCCATCTCTTTAAGACCGGGGATTACAAGAAATCCCGAACATCTTTTATGTGGAACCCCTCTCAGTTAGGAGTATTTGAAACAAGGAAAATATATTAGTGGAGATGAGAGAGGAGGCTTTCATGTGGCCAAGGTGAACCTACCCCTTCCGGACGCAAGGCTTAGGCTTTTCATTCAAGGGAAGGAAGATTGGTTGGAGGAGGGACTCCTTGTCCCGGCAAAGAAAAATAAAAGAGGAAGAATTGTAGAGGAGGGATCTTCCTCCGCACAAGCGGGTGGTGCACAACCTAACTATGTGCCACCATTCGGCGGGATCCCTACTCCGCCAAGTTATTACGGAGGGCCACAAATGCAAGCATGGGGGGTGGTGCACCGGTACCCCCACAAAATTATGTGGTGCCCAACGTAACCTTCGCGGAGCCCTACGCACAATATCCCCAACCACAACAAAGCATGACCATAATTGGAGGGTATGTTGCGAGAAACATGCAAAACGTCGCAGCCATCCAATCCAACGCGGCTCAACTTGGTGAGGGCAATGCAAATATTGCCTATGAGCTTGGGCGCCTTCACCTAGTACAGCCGGATCAATTCGTTAGAGGGATGTCCAACCCTACTATGAGCAAGGGTACAACTACCAAGATTATCAACACCAACCACCGGCGGAGGATTAGGAAGGAGGAACTTTAGTTTTCTTTTCTTTTCCCTTTTTCTGTAATTTTCAGCTTGTGTTTGCGTAGTATTTTCAGTTTTCATTTAAATTTCAGCAAGTGTGTTAGTTTATTTTCGGCATGTATTTCAGTTTGTTTTCATCATTAATAAAGACACCACCTTGTTTACACCATTGGAAAAGTTACAAAATTTGTGCCATGATGATATATGATTATAATTACCGCTTTGTTTATCTTTGTAATTGATTTATGCATGTTAAAGCTAGTGCTCTCTTAAAATACGAATCTGAATTTATCTAAATGCTAGATTAATCTTTAGCGGAGGTTACGATTAAAATAAAGACCCATAGTGTTTTATGAGCTGTCAAGTTATAGATTGATCAAAGATAGTTTTTATGCCTAAAAATATCGCTAACCTTGTCATAAAATATCACTTGTGTGCTGTTCAACCTATCCAGAGCCTTATATATATTTGAGTGCATAAACCTTAGTGTACAAGATTTATTCTTGAGTGAGTTATTGCAGGCCATGATTTCTCTGGCCCGAGACTAAGAAGCTGGTCATTCTGTTTTTTGCGTATCTATCTTTTTGCTAGCCTTTTATCCGTGCATTGTGTATCCCCGCATCGGAGATCTCACAAACCTCACCGGATATCCACCCTTAAAACCAAATATCATGTTTCGTGATTACCACCTTGACCACAACCTATCGTTGAGGATGGATCATCAATTCAAGGAAGATTGCAAGACGGTGCCACGATTAAAGATCTCAAGTATCTCTCCAAAGGAAAAGTATTTCTGGTACCTACCTTATTTATCACCTCTTTGCCCGAGGACAAGCAACGTCTAAGCATGGGAGAGGAGGTAGGTACGATGTAATTTTAGAGTTCAGAGGGGAGCAAATAAAAAAAATTTCAAAAGAAAGAAAAGAAGGAATATATATATATACACACACGGCGACACTAAAATGTGCGGATGCAAAGACCCACTCTACGACCCGCACGAGAGGAACCCTCCCCCGACACGTTAGCCTGCGAGGCCCTGCAGCCTCAAAGCCAGCGCGACCCACCAACCGCACCTTTCATTTTTTTACGAACAAAAAAGAAGGATGACGACACGTCTTTCGCTCGCCAGCGCCTCTGCAGGGCCGCCGGCCTCTGCGCCGCATCGATGCGCCCCCTGTGTCGGCCTCAGAGATGACGCCAAGCCGCAGCCTCCGCTTGCCGACGGCCTTCACGCTAGGGGCTCGCGCACCCCGTAGACTGTCGTGCCCCCAAAGGAGGCCGCGCCCCGTCGTGGTGTGCGGATGGAGGCGAGCCCCGCCGGCCACTGTGCCGCCGGTGGCACGCTGGGCAGAGGGTGCGCTGGAGCCCGGGCCAGCCAAGCGAGGCGCCGGCAGGGGCATGGAGGCACCTGAGCGAGGCGAAAGTCACACAGGAAGCCAGGGCAACAGGCCGCACAAGCGTGTGTGGTGCCGGTGGACATGGAGCGGTGCTGGAGGGGCCAGGAGGACACGACGGCGCCGATGGCCCACGAGCGTGCTGTTGTGGCAAGGGCAGCACGGCCACCACCATGGATGCGTGAGTTGCGACCGAAGAATCAGAGGAAGACGAAGATGTAAGGTAATGTTTTTCTCTGATGGTCTGATGGCAGCAAACAACAGTGCAGGTGGGCTCCAACGGCGTTGTGTGCGGGCCAGGACGATGTGATCCGGCGGCGGGTGGGTTGGCGAGCGGCGTCAAGCAAAGTGGAAGCCAGCGGGAACTAGGCAGTAGCTGCGAGATTCAGACAGCGAGCAATTGTGTGTTTGCAGGGTGCAGTGCTGGCGTTGGTGCTAGTATTAATTTAATGATAATTGCATCCGCTACTTCAAGGACAACATGATTTGCTGCTTCAATTACTGGGATTGATGATAAAATTGATAGTAATTTGGTTTTTCTAAGCAGAGAGAAACATAGGAAAGCTATTGTTGCAGCCTGCAGAAACTGAATCCAAAAAATCCCCATAATTATAGCACTTTATAAGTAACTCTGTCCAGAGATCTGTTAAACAACAATGATTGCAACTACTGTCATGGCGTGATTGCAACAACACATTAGGTGTGATTGCAAAACTGCTATAAGTATCCAAAAATATGTTAAACAAAAAATTTAAACTAAAATGATTGCAACCGTTGGTTTGATGTGATTGCAACTGTTGGTCTAGTGTGATAGCAAGTGCTGCGGGCCGTGTGCCGCCCAGTCGCCACTCCTGCCAAGCTGCGCAGCGCGCCCGCCCGCGACCCTAGTAGGAGAGCTCGTCGTGCTTCCTATGGGGTCATGCGCCCACCACGGTCCCTCGCATGGGAGGCCACCAGCCCACGCTCTGCTCCACTACCGTTGCTGCTTTGGGATCAGAACTCAGAAGCTGGGAGAAAAAATGGAGAAAAATGGACGGGGAAGGAAAGAAAAAAAATCAAAAGGCCCTTCCAAATTTCACAAATTGCAAGTCCACAAAGTACTTTAGTTGCAAGTCCACAAGCACTTCAGTTGCAACTCCACAAGCGCTTTTGTTGCAACAAAAAAATCTTCAATTGCAACTCTTAAAAAAAGCACTTTAGTTGCAATTAGTTTTGCTGTGAAAATTGCTAGTCTATAGGTACAGTGATTGCAACATTAAATATTTTTTAAAGGATTGAAACAAATTACCACTGATGCAATGATCTAATTCCAATATTAAAAAATAAACTAATTACAACTTAGGTAGTAAGATAGTTGTTATGTCATCAAAAAGGAAAAATGTATAGTGCAAACCACTCACTAGGTGAAATCCTTCAAAAGTCAGTATTTGCAACTCGGAGTGCACATCGATTGCAACTCGAACCATTGTTCGGTTGCAACTGAAGGCGTAGTACAATATCAGGTGGAAGCACTCAGTATTTGCAACTCAGAGTTTACATAGATTGCAACTCAAACCACTGTTCGGTTGCAACTGAAGAGGTATTTCAGTATCAGGCAGGAACACTTAGCATTTGCAACTCGATGTGTATATCAATTGCAACTCGAACCACTGTCAGGTTGCAATTGAAGGGTATAGTATCAGGCAGAAGCACTGAGTTTTTGCAACTCGGAATGGACATCGATTGCAACTTGAACCACTGTCCGGTTGCAACGATAGGGGTAGTACAGTATCAGGTGGAAGCACTCAATATTTGCAACTCTGAGTATGCATAGATTGCAACTCAAACAACTGTCCAATTGCAACTGATGGGGTAGTACAAATATCAGGCGGAAGCACTCAGTACTTGCAACTTGGAGTGTACATCATTTGCAACTCGAACTACTGTTCGATTGCAAAATGAAAGGGGAGTACAGTATCAAGAGGAAGTACTTAGTATTTGCAACTCGTAGTGTATGATTGCAACTCGAAGCACTATCGGGTTGCAACTGAAGGAGTAGTATAGTATCAGACGGAATAGAAGTGTACACTGCTTGCAACTCGAACCACCGTCATGTTGCAACTGAAGGGTTAGTACAGTTGCAACTCAACAAGTACTTCAATTGCAACTCCTCAAGCACTTCAATTGCAACTCAACAAGCACTCCAGTTGCAACACGGTAAGCAACTCAATTACAACTCTTCAAGCACTTCAGTTGCAACTCTAGACACGTAATTTTTATAATTTTTGTTAGATGAATTGCAACTCAAACAACGCTCCAGTTGCAACACAGCAAGCACTTCAATTGCAACTCCTCAAGAATTTTAGTTGTAACTCTGGACATGTAATTTTTATAATTTTTATCAGACAAATTGTAACTCAACAATGCTCAGTTGCAACTCGACAAGCACTTCAATTGCAAGTCTTCAAAGAATTCAATTGCAACCCAACAAGCACTCCAGTTGCAACACGGTAACCACTTCAATTGTAATTCCTAAAGAACTTCAGTTGCAACTCTGTAGGATCAATTTTAAAAATTTAGGACATTGACTTGACTTGGAAACAGGATGTCAATAAAAATGCAGAAAGCAGAAAGCACTTAGTATTTGCAACTTGGAGTGTATATCAATTGCAACTCAAACCACTATTGGGTTGCAACTGAAGGAGTAGTATAGTATCAGGCGGAAGCGCTCAGTATTTGCAACTCTGAGTGTATATCAATTGCAACTCGAACCTATGTCCACTTGCGACTGATGGGGTGGGGTAGTACAGTATCAGGCGAAAGCACTCAATATTTGCAACTCGGAGTGTACATCGATTGCAACTCAACCACTGTCCGGTTGCAACTGAAGGGCAGGCGGAAGCACTTAGTATCTGATTGCTTTTACTTGATGTGGGTTAAACGACATCTTTCAACTTGTGTCATAGCCAGTTGCAACAATAAATCTAAATCGGTTACTATTGTTTACATTCTTGTTCTAGAAATCAAAGTCCAGGGCAAAGTTCTATTTCCTGCCGATTTCCTCCCTAGAAAAGTTTTCCAAGTTTCAGCCAATTTTCTAGGTTGCAACTCCAATGGTACACTGGTTGCAACTGTAACAATGCGCTGGTTGCAACACATCAAGAAAGACAAGTGACTGCAACATCGGATAATTTTTCAATGTAAGTGGCAACTACCATTAATTTCCGGTTACAACTCGAAAGATACACTGATTGCAACTGCAATGATACACAAGTTGCAACTCGCCAAGAAGCCAAGTGATTACAACATTGGATAGTTTTTAAAATTCAAATTGCAACTACCATAAGAATTAGTTGCAACTGGAAAAAAAATACTAACATAAGAATTAGGCACTAGGCACTATGGAAGTGAAAGCAATAAATTACTGAATCAATAAATTAAAAGAATTTGAGAAAATAAATGCCATTGCTGCCCAATGCCAGATATGACTCGAATCCTCCTAAATTTCAGAATACATGCCGCACGAGATGCCCAACAAGCTGCACCTGCTTGATACGTGCCAGAGCGCCGCGGCTAACGGTGAGGGGCTTCGCTCAACCCGGGCGTCCCTGCTCCCCGTGGAGGAGCCCTCACCCTGGATCCCAGCACACTGTTGCGGCCGCCGCAGGGGCGCCCCATCGCTCCTGTGTACGAGAGCTCCCCGCGCGCCGCTGGAGGGGCTGCTCGCATCAAATTAGAGAGGTTGTGGATCATCTACAGTACACATAAGAACAAAAATAATAAGCCACCACCATAACCCACCTCATTTACTATGCTGCAGCAAAAGATTTAAAAATAATAAGTAAAAAGCTATGATCGGTACAAACGAAATTCTTCATTTTTGCATATTCTTACTCCACATGGAACATACAAAGAATGACCGCATCATTGCCTACTGAAAGTGTAAAACGATTACATAATTGAGAGTTTTAAGTTTATGCAGCAAGTTAAAAAAAATCTCCACCTTCCTTAGCACAAGCCATCTCGGATGGCTTGTCCAGCATATCAAGCACCAACTATCTCCAAATCTACAGACGGAGAGAAACAATTTTCGTAGCATGACGAGCACCAGTGCAGCTCCTACTATGGTACTACCTCAGGGGCATATCGTTGAATGCTTTACATGCAGGAGACACCTGGATGAATTTGAAGCAGCATGGGGACGCTCCATCCTGTCTCTTTCCAAGGAGCTCGAGGAGGCTCTGATGAGGGTGCCGCCGTAGCAGCCGAAGACCTCAGCATCATTGTGGCAATGACGGAAGTCGAAGACCTCACCATAGCAGGAAAGTAGCCACGCCTGTAATGCCCCCACCTTCAGAAAACAGAACATGGCAGATCCATTTTCTCCTCTTCGATGACAAAATAATTTCTCGATTGATCCATGCAACGATTTGATTTCTTACCCGTGATGCTCGATTGCGAAATCTAGCTGGACGCGCCTAGCTTTACCGAAATTTCAATAGGATAAGCAATTTCTGAAAGTCACAATAGCAGCATGGCTACTGAACAAAGGACAAATTGTACATCCTAATCAAAGAAAAGCAGAACCACACAACAGCAGTACATCCTACATACATGGTGCATGGGAAATACACAAAAACTAAACTATCATCATAACCCACAACGTTAGGCCAATTGCAAACATGGCTGCAGTGTAATTGCTAAAAAATGTGTTCAGTAATTGCGACATAAAAAATAACACCATAACCTGCAGATGAAGCGAAAAATTGCAACAATGGCTGCAATGCACAATGCCATTCCATCGATAACCCAATTTCAAAGTCAAAAGGCAAACCATGACACCAGGTCAATTGCAACCATGGTGATAATGCAATTCGCCGGTCATACAACTAACCATGTTACTAATCAAAACCTTAACCAACCAGCACATGAGGCCAATTGCAACCATAGAGACATGATAATTGCAACCATGAAAATAGTGCAATTGCCAGTCAATACCAGTTGCTAAACCATAACTATTGGTCAGTGGTCTGTGCATTGATGATGCATGTATCCAATTTTTAATCAATAATTGCAAAAACCAAAAAGATAAAAGCCCCCACCAAAACTAAGACACACAACCAATTGCAACAATAGATATAATACAAATTGCCAATCGTACAAAATAAAAATAATTGCTAATAATAATCCTAACCACCACATGAGACCATTTGCAACAATGGTGACACCGCAATTGCAAGTCCTACAATAACCCAATTTCACATGAGGCCCATCAAAAAAAGATTCAGTTACATGATTAATTGTACACTATTATATATAATTGTAACAATTACAACTGGTTGGGAGCACCAATTACATTCAGCATAACAGTCCAATAACAACTATACATCAGTAAGCCATACAGACCATCAGAAATGTAAGTTAAGCCAATAATATAGAGTAATTGCAACTGGTCGGGGTCTTGAAAATCACAACTTGGATGGGTTGAGTCAGTTCCAACACACAAGTAGGTGTGGGTTGAGTTAGTTCCAACACACAAGTAGGTGTGGGTTGAGTCCAAGTGAACTGAATTGCCATTGGCTAGTTGCAAAAAAAAATTATTAAAACAATACTACTATGTATATAGCACAGTTTTAACACATGAATGTGTGGGTTGAGCTTCGATAGACAAATAAGTTGAATTAAACCCAGTTGCCACTGGTGCCATGGCCTAATTGCAACAAAATAACTAAACATATTGCTACTATGTGTATAGGCACAGTTGCAACGATATAACAAAAGGTGCCTGAATAATAACCATTAGTAACATTCCACAACCACGATCCGGGTAATCAGTGCATTATTACAGCAATTGCCAATCATACAGAATAAAATAATTGCTAACCATAACCCTATGATAATGAATTAATGATGAGACTAATTGCAAGCAGAGAGACACATCAATTGCAAGCATTGTCGTGACCAAAAATTGAACTATTTCAACATATTTACAGTTGACGGTAACGCGCTACCATGTAGCAAAATATATCCTCGGAAGCAATCATGAGGCTATAAAAATAATGGAGACATGAAGCATGTGAGCACAATGGTTAAGCTAATGAAGCAATTGATTACCACTCACACACACCCAAAAGCTAATACTCTTTGCAATCATCAATTAATGTTCCCTAAGCTAATGATGCCAATACGCATTGCCACCGAACTGAAAATGCCAGGCTACAAATCATTGCTGGTGTACTGTTTCACAACCGTATTGATTAATAACTAGCATTATGCTATTGTGGAGATATAAAATAATCAAGAGCCGAACCTGGACCAGAGTGGGTTGTCGCCTTGCAGAGGGCAGAATCGATCCGAGGCGGACGAACAGCTGAACCGCTGCTGTAGCATGTCGATGAGCATGTTGACAGCGTGGGCGGCGACATCTGTGGAGCAGACCGTGCCGGAGTTGGCGCAGTTGCCCAGATCGATGAAGTGGATCCTCACGGCTGTGCTGACGACGCAGCGGAGGGAGGGAACGGTCGTACTAATCAGTACTTGGGGGATTGGGAGAGGGATTCGTGCGTCGTTGCTACCGTGGTCGGAGGCCGCCGCGTGCTCGTCGAAGTCCTGGTCGGAGTCGTCGTCGTGGCCGTGGGGAGGGGGATCTGCTCGCAGAGGTCCCTCACCATGTCAGACGGAGAGTCATTTACGCACATGCCATTAAGAAAGATGTCGGTTACGCACATGCCACAAAAAAGTTCCCAGATACCTGTGTGAAAAGTTCGTTTACCTGTGCGCCATTTTGGATGGATTCGGAGCTAACGGTGTCAAACTGAATGGTGAAATGACTATTTTGCCCCCTGTGGGGCCCACCAATCTTCCTCTCCTTCTCCTTCCTCCCGCCCATTCTCTCTCTTCCCAACCGCGCCGGCGCCCTCCCTCCCATTCTTGCTCGGTGGTGCGCCCGCCCGCGAGGCCGCCCCCGCCCGCGGCGGACGCCCGCCCGGCGGCGCACGCCCGCGAGGCCGGCGCGCGGCCCCCGGCGGCGCACGCCCGCGGCCGGCACGGCCCGCCCGCGTGGCGCGGCCCTCCCCCACGAGGCGGCACGGCCCGGCGGCGCACGCCCCGCGAGGCGCGGCCGCCCGCGCGTGCACGCCCGGCGCCGGCGCCCCCTCCCTCCCCGTTCGTGCGCGGCGGCGGAGGAGCAAGACCTCGCGGTCGAGCTCCCCCGGCGGCGACCTCCTCCACTCCATCCTCCGTGGCGCCCCGCTCAAGAACGCCGCCCGTACCCGGCGCTCTCTCGCGGCGGTGGGTGGCCCACCGGATCGGCGCGCTCGCCGCCAACCCGCCTTCTCGACTTCACCGACAAGAACTTCGCCGCGCGGCCGGCCGGCGCGCGGCCGCGGCCACGGTGGATCGATGCCTCCGGCTACACGCCGAGCATGGCACGCCGCTCCACGCGTTCCGTGTGGCGCTGGTGTCCCCATGCCCACATGTCGCCGCCGGACAACAGGATGGAGGACGACGACCAGCGACCTCCCTCCCCGGCCTCATCTCCGGCGGCGCGCAATGCCTCACCGCCGGCTCCTCCTACGCTGGCGTCTCCAGTCCCGCCGGCCTACCCCCGCCGGCCACGCCGCCTCTCGGCCTCCCGGCGGCGGAGGAGAGCATGTCGGCCGGCCGCCCCGGGCGCCGCCGGCCCTCGCGCCCTCGGTCACACGGGGGCGCGCCGGCCGGCGGCGCCCGGGCTCCTCGGCCGCGCGCGCGGATGATGAGGAGGTGGACGGAGACGAGGAGTGGCCCGGAGGCGGAGGCGGCAGAGCATGGAGAGCGGCGCCGCGGCCGCGGCGGGGCCGAGGAAGGTGCCGGCCGCGGAGCTCGACGCGCGCCGCCATGGGTAGTCGCGGAGCTCCGCCGCCGACCCCCGCGCTCGCCCGGCCGAGCGGGCGCGCCGAGCCCCTACGCTCGTCCCCGGCCGCACGGTGAGCCGGCCCTGGCCGCGCGGGAGCGCCGACGACATGGACCTGCCGAAACTGGCCTGCGCCGGCGGCGGCAGGACTGAGAAAGGGAGGAAGACGAGATAGACATGCAAATGGTGAGGGCAAAATAGTCATTTTCATACGTGGGTCCCACTCGTCAGATCGGTGGAGACGTTAAATTCCAACAGATGGTGGACGGAATGGCATGTGGGTTAACGAAAGTTGAGGGCGTGGCATACACGTGTCTACGAAATTTTTTGTGACATGTATGTAACTAGTGGCGGAACCAGGAATTTTCAGTAGGGGGGCCGGCTAAACCAACATCATTGACATCTCGCTTATAATCTTTAATTTGCATCATAGTATTATCAACACCTTCCTGATCTCAAGTAGAATGGCAAATAACGTATGAGAATCAGTTAGTGAATGCAGAGCGAAGCTGGTAGCAAACCTCAATGTAATTGTGGTCAGCAATAATTAGATACCTGTTTTCTAGTTTTCATGTTACACAAAATTAATACATAGATCGATATATTGAGGAGGAAAATCAAATGGATACAAGTAGTAACTATGCCTAATTGTGTGTGTGTGTGTGATTGGAATGTATTGCCCAGCAGTGCATTCCCCCACTGCAAGGGATTATTATGTCCAGAAGAGCCGGCGGTCCAGCTGCTCAACAATGCTTCTATATAGAGCTTATTGATTGGAACTTAAGTACATCTTAACATTCACATGTAATAAATACCTCAAATAGTTTATGTCTGACTTTGGACTTTGAATTGGATTGGAGGTGCAGTTCTAATCGTACCACTCAAATACTAGCTCATCACTCAAACACGGTCTGGAGCATGCATAAAATACAGGGGGCTTAGACCTTTTTCAGCGTGATAGGGGGGGCCGTGGCCCCTACCAGCCCCCCCTTGGTTCCGCCACTATATGTAACCATCATCTTTTTTAATGGCATGTAGATAAATGACTCTCAGACGGATAGTGTCGGGGACAGCCCTAGGGGTCCCCTTTAACAACTAGGAAATCCCCACTTAAAACCCGCAACAAGCCAAAGCCAAACACGCCTCGCTTAAGCATGCAGGGCATGGCCCACGCCGCGGTGGCCCCAACGGCCCACCAAGGCGGCCCACTCAAAGATCCCCTCGAGCAGGCTTCGCCTCGCTCGAGGATGCGCGCCTCCCTCGGGCGGGCTCCGCCCCGTTCGAGGGGGTGCGCTTACCTCGAGCGGGCTCCGCCTCGCTCGAGGGTCCGCTCCGCCCTCGAACGGGGTCCGCCTCGCTCGAGGGCGCTCCGCACGCGCGCGCCCGCTCCCCGTACGCGGGCATTTAATGCCCCGACAACGGCGGGGGCGGCGCCATCATGTGCCCGGGGCTCGCGCCCGGTGCGCCGTCGCACCAACTCCCCGAGAGGGAACCCATCCCCGCCACCGTGGGGGACCGTGCGACGTGGCCGGCGCGAGTCCCGTGACGCTGCGCCGCCTACTCCGGTACGGCTAGCGCGCCGAACCCTCGAAGGGGGGGCCGGCCGCACCCTCGATCTGCTTTCTTGTGACCTTGCAGGGTTAGGAGGAGGCGCTAGGCCGGCGGGGCGCCATCCCCGCCACCGCAACGGCACGGTGGCCGCCCCCGCGAGTACAAACCTACGTCGGGCACTGTGGTAACAGCTCCAACGCTGTGGAGCACGCGGGAACGGGGTGCTGCCTTACCAGCCACTGTACCCTGTACGGACCGACGTCAGCAACTCCCTCGAGCCCGCCTGAAGACATCACGGTCGTCCGCTGCTCTTCTACCCTCGAAGCCGCCACTGTTCGAGTACAAGATACGCCATGATGGCCGGATCGCAGCAAGGACCGTCCAGGCGTCCGCCTACTCTACAGCATAGCGCACCACGCTTCCCCACGTAGCTAAATAGCGCGGCATGCATGTGATTCGCTCTCTCCTTGGCCTATAAAAGGAAGACGAACCCCCCTGCCGCAGGGGACGGGGGACAAGGCACATAACACAACACGAGTCAGGTCGCACCGCACACTTGCTCACCAAATCTCCCACAACATCTTCAGCCACTCCACTAGGGACTTGGAAGCCACGCTTCCTCTCCCGCCTTGCTTGTAGCCGCCCCACTACAGGCACCCCCCGGTGCTGAGCAATATAGTGCCTTGAGCACACCACTGCTGGACGTACGGCCTCTCCGCCGGAACCAGGATAAAACTCTGTGTCTCCGATTGCTTAGCATCGACCATTGAGGGATAGACCTCGGCGCTCATTACTGGTTAGTGTCGGGACCACTTTCCGCACCGACAGTTGGCGCCCACCGTGGGGCAATCGAGCGCCTAAGGTCAATCCACCGTCAAACTCCCTCCATGGTGATCCGTACTGAGTACCGCGGTACGCGTTACGCATGGGCGCTCGGACCCCCTCCCCCGCCGGGTTTGAAATCCGGTTCGGGGGCCCGAACTTTCGGGCTACGGGGAACGACTACCCGATGCGCCTCACCAACCGTGAGGAGCCGCGCGCGCGCGCGCCCGGCCGGGTCCGCTCCGGTCCCCGGCCGCTCGCACCGCCACGGCGCGGACACCCGCCGGCGCGAATGCCGCGGGTCCGTCAACGCCACGACGTCGCCGCCGCTCCGGCCGGCACTCACGCCGGGCGCGGTCCGAGCGACGGCGGCCGAACGCGCCGCCTCTCAACACGGCGCGCCCATCAGCACGGCAACCACCGCCCCGGCGGGGCAGCGCACGGTCTCCGGGCCGCGCTTCCCCATCGGTCTTCGTGGTGCCACGACGGCCTACAACGCCAATGTCAACACGACGATGCGCCGGGTTCCCCCTGGCCGTCACGTCTTCGTTGCCAGGGACCCTGGCGCCTCCGCGGGCGATGAGTCGTCTTTAGGCTCCCTTGACGCGTTGCCACCCGCCAACCTCCACGGGTACGCGGAGTGGGACTTCTCCGGCGTGCCGGACCCAGTCATGTTCAGGCGTTACCTTAACGCCACGGACTACTGGTTCGGCTGCTCCGACGACTCCAGCACCGGGAGCTACGACCCTGCGCGGGAGTGCTGCATCGTCATCGCCAACGACCCAGCAAACGCCACCGCGCGGGGGCGCCGGCGACGGGGAGGTCACGCCCGCCCCGGGGATCGCTCCGCGCCCGGCCGCAGGCGCCAGCACCCCCGCCGGGGCCGACGCCGACGCACGCCTAGCCCAAGCTCGTGAGCTCGAGGCCAAGCTGGCGGAGGAGTATCGAACGGTGCGGGCCGCTCCGCGCCTCGATGGCTGGGGAAGCCTCCGCGCGCGGCGAACGCGCGCGGGAGCTAGGCAAACAGGCCCGCGACCGCATCAACACCGACTTTAACGTCGACAACCCAGATGCGCCTCCGCGTGCAAGTCAGAAGCTAATTGCCGCCGCGACGTTGCTACGGGCAATGCCGGCCCCCTCGACCCCTGAAGCGCGGAACCTACACCGCGAGGTGCAGGCTCTCATCGAGCAGGCGGCCGTCCAGCAGGCCGAGAGCTCAGCGTCACGCATCCGCCAGCAGGGGCATGCACGAGGCGACAGGGCCGCACAGGGGGGCGAACCCTCGGTCCATGCAGGTGAAGCAGCGGGGCGACCTGCCAATCCAGGGCGCGCGCCGGCCAAGGAGCGGCTCCTCAACACACGCAGGGCGCTGGACGGCGACACCCGCAACGTCATCAACGCCTGCCGCACGAGCAAGGCGGATGCACGGGCGGCGGTAGGCTACCACCCTCGACGGGGTGGACGCTACGACAGCGACGAAGACCGTTCCCCGACGCCGGAACCCCCGGGGACCCGTGTGTTCAGCCGGGAGATCCGCGCGGCGGCCTTCCCCCAACGCTTCCGCCAACCATCGACCATCGTCAAGTACAACGGGGAGACGGATCCCCGCGTATGGCTCAACGACTACCGCCTGGCGTGCCAGGCCCGGGCGGGGCCACCGCCGACGAGGTCATCATCCGCAACCTCGCCCCCGCACCTCGGCGATTCGGCCCCGGACATGGCTCGAGCACCTCGCCCGCCGCCCGCATCCACAACCGGGACGATCTGGTCCGCACGTTCGTGGGCAATTTCCAGGGCACGTACGTGCGCCCTGGAAATTCCTGGGACCTGCACTCCTGCACCCAGAATCCCGGCGAGTCGCTCCGGGACTTCATACGGCGCTTCTCCAAGCGCTGTACAGAGCTCCCAAGCGTGGCGCAATCTGAGATTGTGCACGCCTTCCTCGAGGGCACCACGTGCCGGGACCTCGTGCGAGAGCTGGGACGCAGCCCGCCTACGGACTCCAACGAGCTGTTCGACATCGCCACCAGCTTCGCCTCAGGGGAGGAGGCTGTGGGGGCGATCTTTGACGGCAAGAAGGGCAAGCGCTCGGACGATGCGCCCGCGGAGGGCAGCAAGTCCAGGGAGCCCCACCGGAAGGACAAGCGGGGCAAGAAAGGGAAGAAGCCGCGCCGCGAGGCGCGCGAGCAGGGGCACGACGGCGATGATGCCGAGGCCCTTGCTGTTGACCCGGCTCGACGAGGCCCTCGACCGGCTCCTCGAGGCCCGGGGGTGTTTGATGACATGCTGAAAAAGCCAGGTCCTTACCACAAAACCCCAGTAAACCACACCCTTGAGCAATGCGACATGCTCAAGAAGTTCTATGGCCCCGCCACCGCGAAGGACGCGGAGGCCAAGAAGGACGGAGGAGATGGCGACGCCGGCGGCTTCCCCGCCGTGGAGAACGTGTTCCTCATCTTCGGGGGACCCACCGTCGACATGTCGACCCGCCAGCGCAAGCGGGAGCGGCACGAGGTCCTCGCCGCAGAGAAGGCACCTCCCTCCTTCCTCGACTGGTCGGAGGACGCCATCACCTTCAGCCGGGAAGACCATCCGAACCGCATCCCCAACCCGGTCCAGTACCCGCTGGTGGTCGACCCGATCATTGGGAACGCGCGGTTCTCAAAAGTCTTGATGGACTGAGGCAGCAGCCTCAACATCCTCTACGCGCACACGCTGCGCCTGTTGGGGATCGGGCTGGACCAGCTGTAGCCCAGCACGACGCCGTTCCATGGCGTCGCGCCCGGCAAGCGTGTACAGCCCCTCGGGCAGATCGACCTGCCGGTTTGGTTCGGCACCGCGAAGAATTTCCGCAAGGAAACGCTCACCTTCGAGGTGGTGGGGTTCAAGGGCGCCTATCACGCCATACTTGGGCAGCCCTGCTACGCCAAGTTCATGGCGGTCCCCAACTACACCTACTTGAAGATGAAGATGCCAAGACCGAACGGCATCATCACCGTGGGCTCGTCCATCGAGCACGCATTCGACTGCGACGTCGAGTGCGTAGAGCATGCGGAAGCACTGGCGCTGGATGAAGCGCTGGCGACCACCTTGGAGAAGATGGTCAACGAGGACCTCGACTCCACCTCCAAGCACACCGGCAACTTCGAGGCCGCGGAGCAAACCAAGGAGGTGCCCCTCGACCCCGCTGCCCCCGAGGGCAAGGCGTTGAGGGTCAGCTCCACCCTCGATCCAAAATAGGAAGTGGTGCTCGTCGACTTCCTCCGCGCCAACGCCGACATCTTCGCATGGAGCCCCTCGGATATGCCAGGCATCCCGAGGGAAATCGCCGAGCACTCCCTTGACATCCTGCCTCATGCCCGCGCCGTGCAACAACGGCTCCGCCGCTTCGACGAGGAGCGGCGATGGGCTATCGGAGCGGAGCTGCGGAAGCTTCTTGAGGCCGGGTTCATCAAGGATGTGTTCCACCCAACGTGGCTAGCAAACCCTGTACTTGTAAAGAAAAAGAACGGGAAGTGGCGGATGTGTATAGACTACACTAGTCTTAATAAAGCATGTCCTAAAGTTCCTTTTCCTTTGCCGCGCATTGATCAAATTGTTGACTCAACGGCTGGGTGTGAGCTGCTTTGCTTCCTTGATGTCTACTCCGGGTATCACCAAATAAAGATGAAGGAGTCCGATCGGCTCGCGACTTCGTTCATCACGTTGTTCGGGATGTTCTGTTACGTCACGATGCCGTTCGGCCTCCGAAACGCGGGTGCAACGTATCAACGCTGTATGCAACACGTTTTCGGAGATCACATCGGACAGACGGTCGAGGCGTACGTGGACGACATCGTCGTAAAAACTAGGAAGGCGGACGACCTGGTTGGCGACCTTGGCATCGCGTTCGGCTGCCTACGGGCCAATGGGGTCAAGCTAAACCCCGAAAAATGTGTCTTTGGGGTGCCGCGAGGCATGCTCCTAGGATACATCGTCTCCCAAAGGGGCATTGAGGCCAACCCCGAGAAGGTTGCGGCCCTCGAGCGAATGGGTCCAATTCGGGACCTCAAAGGGGTGCAAAAGGTGCTGGGGTGCCTTGCCGCCTTGAGCCGCTTCATCTCGCGGCTCGGCGAGAAGGGCCTGCCCCTCTATCGCCTCCTCAAGAAGCACGAGCGCTTCTCCTGGACCGCCGAGGCCCAGGATGCGCTCGACAAGCTGAAGGCGTCCTTGGCCAACGCCCCGGTCCTCACGCCGCCGCAGGACGGCGAGCCCCTGCAGCTCTACGTGGCCGCGACCTCCCAGGTGATCAGCGCCGTAATCGTGGTGGAGCGCACGGAGGAAGGGCACGCCCTGCCGGTCCGGGCCGGCCGCCTACTACATCGGCCGAGGTCTTGTCCGACACCAAGACGCGCTACCCTCAAGTCCAAAAGCTACCGTATGCAAGTGGTTCTCGCGCGCGCGCAAGCTCCGCCGCACTTCGAGGCCCACCCCGTCACGGTGGTCTCCTCCTTCCCCGCTAGGGGGATCATCCGCAACCCGCACGCGGCGGGCGGGGATCGCCAAGTGGTCGTGGAGCCGATGGGTGAGACGCTCGCCTACGCCCCGCGCAAGGCCATCAAGTCCCAGATCCTGGCGGATTTCGTCGCTGAGTGGACGGATACGCAGCTGCCACCGCCGCAGATCCAAGCAAAGTGTTGGACTCTGTATTTCGACGGCTCGGTGATGAAAACAGGGGCGGGCGCGGGCCTGCTCTTTGTGTCACCCCTCGGGGAGCACATGCGATACGCGGTGCGCCTCCACTTCCCCGCGTCGAACAACATGGCTGAGTACGAGGCCCTCCTTTGCGGCCTCAAGATCGCCATCGAGATAGGCGTCAAGCGCCTCGACGTACGGGGGGATTCGTAGCTCGTGATTGACCAAGTCATGAAGAATGCGAGCTGCCACGATGATAAGATGGAAGCATATTGCAAGGCCGTGCGGGCCCTCGAGGACAAGTTCTATGGCATCGAGCTCAATCGCGTGCCCCACCGGTACAACGAAGAGGCGGACGAGCTGGCTAAGATCGCGTCCGGGCGGATCACCACCCCTCCGAACGTTTTTGCCCGTGACATCGCCCAACCCTCCGTCATCTTCGAGCCTCACCCCTCGAGCCACGCGGAACCCTCGGGGGCTCCCTCGAACCCAACAGGCGCGAAGCCCATGGACGAGGACCCCTCGAACGAGGCGTACGTGCTCTCCCTCCTCGAGGGGTATGGCTCCTACGGGGCCGACGTGATGGATATCGAGCCAGCCCCCGTCAAGGCTGACTGGCGCGACAAGTATGTTGCCTGGATAGCTCGAGGGGAACTCCCTCGAACCGGACCGAGGCCAAGCGCATCGCCAGGATGGCTAAGTCCTTTGCCCTCGTCGACGGTGAGCTGTACAAGCGCGCCGCCTCCGGCATCTTGCAGCGGTGCATCCCCATTCCCGAGGGGCGCGAGCTCCTGCGGGACATCCACGCAGGAATCTGTGGCCATCACGCCGCGCCTCATACCCTCGTTGGCAATGCTTTCCGCCAAAGGCTTTTACTGGCCTACCACGGTCGCGGACGCCAGCGAGATCGTACGCACCTGTGAGGGGTGCCAGTTCTACGCCCGCAAGTCCAACCTTCCCGCTCATGTCCTGCGGACCATCCCCATAACATGGTCGTTCACCGTGTGGGGGCTGGACATCGTCGGGCCCCTGTGGAAGGCGCCCGGGGGCTTCACCCACTTGTTGGTCGCGATCGACAAGTTTTCCAAGTGGGTGGAGGTGCGCCCCATTACGAACCTCGGGCGAGAGCGGCGGTGACGTTCTTCACCGATATCATCCACCGCTTTGGAGTGCCCAACTCCATCATCACCGACAACGGGTCCCCGGTTCGGGGCGGGAAATTCTTGGAGTTCTGCGACAATTTCCACATCCGTGTGGACTGGGCAGCTGTGGCACACCCGCAGACCAATGGCCAAGTAGAGCGTGCCAACGGCATGATCCTACGAGGCCTCAAGCCCAGAATTTTCGACCAGCTAAATAAATCTGGTCGAAAATGGTTCCAAGAGTTACCAGCGGTCGTGTGGAGCCTAAGGACCACCCCGAGCAGAGCCACCGGGTTCACCCCGTTTTTTCTAGTCCATGGTGCGGAGGCCGTCCTCCCCACGGACCTAGAGTACGGGTCGCCCAGGGTTCGAGGCTACGACGAGGACGCCAACCAGCGAGCCCGCGAGGACTCACTGGACCAGCTGGACGAAGCACGCCTCGTGGCCTTGATGCACTACGCAAGGTATCAACAGTCCCTCAGGCGCTACCAAGAACGGAAGATACACCGGTGGGACTTCAGCAAGGGGACTTGGTCCTAAGGCTACGCCAAGACAACCGGGGACGCCATAAGCTATCACCTCCATGGGAGGGACCCTACGTCGTGGTGAAAGTGCTCAAGCCCGGCACGTACAAGCTGGCCAACGAGGACGGTGAAGAACTCACCAACGCTTGGAACATCCAACAGCTACGACGCTTCTATCCCTAGCTAGGATTTCCAAGTTTTGTTTGTTGTAAAATCACCAAACCAAAGACCCCGCTTGGTGACAACTATGTAAACATCATAAGTCTAATGAAAAGGGCAACTCGGCTTTCCCCTGAAACCCAAGTTACCCTCGGGGGCTACTGCGGGGGGCATCCCGCCCAAAAATGGCCCCATTTTCACGCAAAAATAAAACAACTCAACCACGCTAAGTTTGTTTTCTACTTCATCCTCGAGCAAAGATTCGAACAGGGCGCAGACAGCCTAGCGGAAGGAGCGCGCGAGCCAGAGATAGCCTACGCCTCCGCGAGGATACGACCCTTCTCTCTCGCCTCCAACCCAGCAGGCCACCCGCGAAAATCGAACTCCCCTAACTAGAATCTACTCAGGAAGAAGGAGAAACAAAAAAGCGCAATAAACAGAAGACATCACTTCACATTGACAAATGTTTATGGCAAAAGTAATCTGTTTATTTACAAGGGCCGCACGGTCAGTGTACTGATACATGAACAAAAAAGGGCCTAGCGCCCGCCGTCTTCGAGCCGGGAGGAGCGGCGGCGTCGGCCGGTGTCCGGGAAGAGGAACTCCTCGAAGGCCTCGGCAAGCGTCCCGGCGGCGTCGGCGGCAAGCGCGTCCACGCGCTCCATCGCCACCTTGTCCTCGACACCCTCGGGGACGATGTAGCGCTCCGCCAGCGCCTCGAAGTTGACCTCGTAGTGCGATCGCACCACTCCGAGGGCCTTCTGGACGCCGAGATGCAGCGCCCGGCGCATGCGCCCGGTGACGTGGCCACCAAGGGCGCGCGGCGGCGGCGTCCAACGAGCTCCCGCCCGCGCCTCGCCCTCCTCCACGGCCGGCGGGGTCTCGAGGGCCGCGCGTGCGCAACTCCTGCAGCTCCTGCTCGGAGGAGTTGTAGGAGGTCTGCAGCGCCTCGGCCCACTCAGCCGCGTGCCCCAGCGCGGTGCGCAAGCCTGGGGTTGCCAGACAAGAAAGAAGTCAGAAAAGGTTGAGAACCCTCTAAGGAAAAAACCAGCAAGACAGGAGTCGAGCAGCGGCTTACCTTCGACTTGCTTCCTCTCCACCTCGAAGGCGTGGCGCCCGGCCTCGACCGCCTGCTCGAGGCCCCTGACGGTCTCGCCTTGCTCCTGGAGGGCCAGCTCCTGGCTCGCGCTGGTGATGCTGAGCACCATCAGCACGCCCTCGAGCTTGGAGAACTCGGTGTTCGGTCCTCCCGGCGACATCCGCGCCGCCCTCGCGAGCAACGCGCTCCCGCTCCGGGGCCGACCGGCGTCGGCAAGGGCGGCCCTCGCTCCCCGCCGGAGCCGCCCCTCGGCCCCTTCGCGGGCGCGTACGCTCCCCCGGGGAGCCGGTCCTCGGCGGCGACGAGCGCCGCGGCCTTGGCGTCAAGGGCGGCCCTCAAGTCGTCGGCCTCCTTGGCCTTCGCTCGAGCGCGCGCGCCCGCTCCTCGGCCGCGGCGCCGCCGAGCTCGCGCCTCCCGGAACGACGAGTGGAGCCCCCGGTTGTCGTTGCGGACGCTGGCCACCTCCGCCTCCCAGTTGACCGCCAGGGTGCACGTCTTCTCCAGGTCCGAGCGCGCCTGCCGCAGCGCCTCATCCCGGTCGATGAGGGCTGTGCAGACCCGCTCGAGGCTTGAGGGATGCGTCGGGTCCTGCCTCGCACTCTCATCGAGTTGATCGCGCAGGGCCATGGCCCGGTACGACAGCCAGCTGTCCAGGGTCCTGAGGGCGTCGGCGAGCGCATCGAAGGCGTCGCACCGCTCCCGGAGCTGGTGGAGCTCGGCGGTCACCTGGTCAAAGGCGCCGTACTTGTCACGGGCGCGGCGCTCGAGCTCCTGTCACCCACAAGCTAAAACCCGTAAGCATCATGCTACAAGGATAAGCGAGCAGAAACGAGAGAAAAAGAAGCAAGCAAAAGCACCCCACCACGGAAGACGCGCCACGCGGGGCCGCCGTGGATCCTCGCCGCCTCGTGCAACGCCCGGCCGAGCGCGGCGCCATGGTTGCGGAGCTCCCCCCCGCCTCCCCCGCTCCCCCCGGGCGTCGGCGAATGCGGGCGGGTCACCGCCGATCCCCTCTACCGGGCGGAGTGGCCGGCGGGGGGAAGACGAGGCCTCGGCACCGTGCCCTCGGCCCCCTACCACCATGTGGTCCTCGCGTCGCCTCACGAGAGCCCCCTCCCGGGACTCGGGGAAGGCGCGGGGAAGCTCGTCCACCGGGTCCCACCCGGCGGCGAGGGGAGTCGTCGTCCGGATCTCCACCACCACCGCCGGGAGCCGCCGGCGGTGCCGCCCCCGCGTCGCCTCCGCCGGCGCCTCCGCTTGCGCCTCCGTCACCGCGGGCTCCCGCCGCGGTGCCGTGGCCACCGCTTCCCGGCCGCGCCCCCACGACCGCGGGCGCCCGACCGCCCTCCTCCGCCACGGACGCCACCACGGGCCGCGCCTCCACCACGGCCGCCACCGCGGGCGCGCTTCCACCACGACCGTCGCCGCGGTTGCGCCTCCGCCGCGACCGGCGCCCGCCGCTCCTCGACGACCACCGGCCGCGCCGCGGCAGTCGATCCGCCGGCCGAGGCCTCGCGGCCTCGCCGGCGCCCCCGCGAGCTCTCGTCCGCCGTGGCCGCCGCGCCGCCCCCGCCCGCGGCGCCCTCGACGAGCGCCCCGGGTGGGAACGGACGCGTCCGCCCTCAACACCTTGGCTGGTGCGAGGGGAGGCACGGTCGGCACCACCCTTCATAAGCACAAACAAAAAATCAAAACGCCTGGTCGCCAAAAACCAAACCCCGCAGAAGGGCAAGCCCCTTACTTCGAAGAGGAGAAGGCGCGCTTCCTCTTCCTCGAGGCCTCGGCGGGTGGCGCCGGCGCGGCCGCGCGCGCCCCGTCGCCGCGCCACCCGACATTTCCGCCGCGTGCGCGGGCCCCGCCCGCGCGCGCGCGCGCTGCCGCGCGCGCGCCCTACGTGGCGCGCGCCGGCACCTCCGCGGTCCGCACCGCTCCCCGTTGTTGATTGCCCCGGCGGCGGGCGCCGCCGCGCCCGCCCCGTGCGATGCCGCCCTTGCCGCCAGAGCCGGCTCCGGCGACGGGGGCGCAGGCTCCCACCTATCAGAGGGGCCTTGCCCCCCAACTTCTTTATCTTCGTCCTCCTCCGAGGACGAGTACTCCTCGGTCCCTGGGGAGGAGAGCCCCTGCTGCTCGCGCAGCCGATACTCCTCGTTCCTCCGCTCGCGGCGCTCGCGGTGCCGCCTTGCGCGCTCCCTCTTGCGCGCCGCCCGCTCCCCGCTCCCGTTCTTCCGCGCCGCCCGACCAAGCGCGCGGGAGTCAGGAGTGGGCGGAACGGACTTCGCGGCGCTCAGGCTCACCATCTGCGAGCGAGGACGTCAAAGGCGCGTCAGAAACCCAGAGCATCATCAAAATCAAAAACGGGGCCAAAGAATACGCCTTACCAGCGGGCCGGTGGGGAGCATCTCGAGGTCCCACGGGGACCGGTCTTGGCGCAGCATCCGAGTGTCGACGGCGCTCCGCGCCCGTGTGAGCGCATACCCCCGTTCGAGGGGGGTCGGGAGCATCCGCGACCTCGCCAGCGCGACGGGGTCCGCCTCCTCCGTCATCTCGAAGATGCAGAGCGGCCTCTCCATCAGAGGCACGATCCGCCGGTGGTGGAGGAAGGCGAGGATGGTTGCCGCGGTCAGCCCGCGCGTCGCCAGGTTCTTCAGCGCGGCCAGGAGCGAGTCCAGCCGCCTCCGATGCTGGACCGTGGACACCCCGTGGCCCCAGGAGTTGGGCTTCTCCCGGAGCACCAGACCGGTGTAGGGGGGAGGCCGGGCTCGGCGTTGCGAAGGTAGAACCACCCCCGCTCCCAGCCGGCGTTGTTGGTCGTCATGGTACAAGGGATGTAGTCGTCCTTGTCTCGCGTCCGCACGGCGAGCGACATCCCGCCGGCGCGCACCGCGCGCGGGGTCCTCTCGCTCCGTCGTCGGCTGAGTGAACAACTCCGCGCGGAAGAGGTGTACCCAGAGATCCCAATTCACTGGGATCCCTAGGTACCCCTCGCAGACGCCCACGAACGTGGCCGCTCGCGAAATCGCGTTCGGCGCGAAGTTGTGCAACTCCACGCCGTAGCGGTGGCAGAGTGCCCGCATGAAGCGGCTCGCCGGCGCGCGGCGAGCCGCGCTCATGGAAGCGAGTGAAGCTCACCACGTAGCCTTCCGGTGGGTTGGGCGCGTGGTCCCCAGCCGGCGGCATGATCCACTCCGCCGGCCGGCCCTCCTCGTTCGCCGTCAGCTGGCCGGCGGAGACCAGATCGCTAAGGGCCAGCCGATTCACCGACGACCGCTCCCACACGTACGGGTCGAGGATCGTGAGGGGCGGGAGCGGCGCCATGAGGAAATGCAAGGGATCTGAGAATGGAGGGCTGGAAGAAGAAGAAGAGCTCTAATGGCGAAGGGGCGCGGTGGCGAGAACAAAACAAAGGCGAGATCGCAGGGGGCAAGAATGGCGGAACGCTAAGATAAAAACCGCCGTTTTCCCTCCCCT
Organism: Cenchrus americanus; assembly: GCA_947561735.1. NCBI lineage: Eukaryota > Viridiplantae > Streptophyta > Magnoliopsida > Poales > Poaceae > Cenchrus > Cenchrus americanus. The sequence continues at coordinate 124,792,152 of OX387241.1, forward strand.
CAGATTTATAAGCCGTGAGCGTGCTCTCCGGGGCGCACGTCCCACGCGCATTAACTGCAGGGAATCTTTTTCTCGCTGACGGGCGGGCCCCACCACGACCGCGGCAGCCACGCCACCGCAAATAGGCCATCATCACGGCGAAGAACCGGGAGGGCCATGGCAGGCGGTCACGTCCGCCTGCCCACGCCGCCCACTACGCGCGCGGCCGCAGCGCCTAAAAAGGCGCGCCCGCGACGCGAAATCACAGCCTCGACTGTGGAGCATTAAATAGCCCGGCTCCTTACCAAGTAAGGAGAACCCTCGAGCGGCACGGGCTCCTGGCTCGGGAAATTTCAACCCTCGAAAGGGTACAGGCGTGAGAAGGTCGCCTCGGGGCCCGTTTGAAACAAAACAGGCACCTCAAAGCACCCATGTCGCGTTGTATTACTGATCAGCGCCTCGAGGGCCGGCTCGCTGCCAGGCCGGGAGCGCTTAGCCGCCACCCCCGCACGGCCCTACTGATCAGAGGTTCGAAGCCTGACCCTCGACGGGTTCGAACAGGCGCCCCAGATCACCAAAGTCAGGGACGACGAGGGCACGCGCATTCGAGCCATTCCTCGAGCCCGCCAGCTCGAGGGTGCCCCACATGTCGTGTTCGAGAGCCGGCCGAGGGCGGCTGGCGGAGGATCCCATCGAGGGAGAGCTTCCGCGCCCTCGGTCCCTAGCGAACGGGACCGAGCCCCACCTAGCAAACCCACGCAAGCGCTTCAATGGACGTGTCTCTGGACCACGTAGCCTACCCTTATCGAACGGGGCATGGGCGTCCACTCGAACCACCCACTAACAGCTCAACGAGGAATCCGCAATCCGCGACCCGACCGATGGGGGTTGCGGAAACCTCACCCTCCGTCCCGCGGAGGGACGGCGAGGGCGCGTTAAAAAACAAGTCGTAAAGCTCTACCCGATCGCCTTGAACGGGCCCAGGCTCGGGGGCTTGACGCACGGCTACACCTCCTGGATTGCACCCGCCGGAGATAGTGCCAACAGCGCGTGCGTTACCGAAGCCGGCTGAGACATTGCCGACGCCGTTTGAAACATGTACCACGCCCTCTGACTAAGTCTCGCGGTCAACCCCTACAGGAGCACCCACGCTCCTACAGGGCTTCGGGGGCTAGACCCGCGGGTCCGCTGACGCGGCCCCACGGGAAGCGTTCGCAAGACCAGGAGGGAAGAACGTCCTATCGGTAGGCTCCAGCATCTGCGGGAGCCTCAACGGCAAACCCACAGATGCTCGGGGGCTACTGTCGAGGACAACCCTAGGGGTCCCCTTTAACAACTGGGAAATCCCCACTTAAAACCTGCAACAAGCCAAAGCCAAACACGCCTCGCTTAAGCATGCAGGGCATGGCCCACGCCGCGGTGGCCCCAACGGCCCACCAAGGCGGCCCACTCAAAGATCCCCTCGAGCAGGCTTCGCCTCGCTCGAGGATGCGCGCCTCCCTCGGGCGGGCTCCGCCCGTTCGAGGGGGGTGCGCTACCCCTCGAGCGGGCTCCGCCTCGCTCGAGGGTCCGCTCCGCCCTCGAACGGGGTCCACCTCGCTCGAGGGCGCTCCGCATGCGCGCGCTCCCGCTCCCCGTACGCGGGCATTTAATGCCCTGACAACGGCGGGGCGGCGCCATCATGCGCCCGGGGCTCGCGCCCGCGTGCCGCTCGCACCAACTCCCCAGAGGGAACCCATCCCCGCCACCGTGGGGGACTGTGCGACGTGGCCGGCGCGAGTCCCGTGACGCTGCGCCGCCTACTCCGCACGGCTAGCGCGCCGAGCCCTCGAAGGGGGGCCGCCGCACCCTCGATCCGCTTTCTTGTGACCTTGCGGGGGGTTAGGGAGGAGGCGCTAGGCCGGCGGGGCGCCATCCCCTGCCACCGCTAACGGCACGGTGGCCGCCCCCGCGAGTACAAACCCACGCCGGCACCGTGGTAACAGCTCCAACGCTGTGGAGCACGCGGGAACGGGGTGCTGCCTTACCTGCCACTGTACCCTGTACGAACCGACGCGCAACTCCCTCGAGCCCGCCCCCGAAGACATCACGGTCGTCCGCTGCTCTTCTACCCTCGAAGCCGCCACTGTTCGAGTACAAGATACGCCATGATGGCCGGATCGCAGCAAGGACTGTCCAGGCGTCCGCCTACTCTACAGCATAGCGCACCACGCTTCCCCACGTAGCTAAATAGCGCGGCATACATGTGATTCGCTCTCTCCTTGGCCTATAAAAGGAAGACGAACCCCCTGCCGCAGGGGACGGGGACAAGGCACATAACACAACACGAGTCAGGTCGCACCGCACACTTGCTCACCAAATCTCCCACAACATCTTCAGCCACTCCACTAGGGACTTGGAAGCCACGCTTCCTCTCCCGCCTTGCTTGTAGCCGCCCCACTACAGGCACCCCCGGTGCTGAGCAATATAGTGCCTTGAGCACACCACTGCTGGACGTACGGCCTCTCGGCCGGAACCAGGATAAAACTCTGTGTCTCCGATTGCTTAACATCGACCATTGAGGGATAGACCTCGGCGCTCATTACTGGTTAGTGTCGTGACCACTTTCCGCACCGACAGATAGCGCTCGCCGCCAGTTGCGAGCGAGCTCCCCTGTCGCCGCTGAAGAGATAAATGGATCTGAGATGTGGGGAAAAAAAAGAGAAACTGACTTGTTAGGTGGCCGAGTGGGCCAGTGGCTCGTGGTTGTCGACGCTGGTGCGTGATGCTAGTGCGGTTTATGCGTCCGGTTAATTAGATGGTTCGGTTGGTTAGCCTGGGTGCATTCTGTACATTAGCCAGGCTCTCCTGGATGTGTTTCAAGCTGAAACTATAGCCTGTTTGCAAGGAATACTGGCAGCACTGAACTTGGGTATCACTCGACTGATCCTGGAGACAGATGCAGACAACTGACGAGTTTCAGCTCGCAGCTTGCTGTCACCTGTTGTCGGAAGTTCGTCAGTTAGCTGATGACAATTTGCATCAGTTTAGTTGTGTGGCAGTCCCTAGATCCTGTAATAGGGTGGCACACTCTTTGGAAATGAGTAAAGTTGGGCTATGCCCGTTTTTATATATATATATATATATATATCAAAACGGCAAGTGTGTGTATATATATACATGGCTCTCTTATAAGCAGCAGTTAAGCACCCTACAATCACGTCTTTCCTTCTAAGATCTCACTTATAACACGCAGGTGCAGCTTGGCAGCTTGAGCAAAGCTACAAATCAAACCCAAAAGCACGCCAAATATAACATGATTTAGATGAGAGCATACCATATATTTATGTACATACTATTCAAAAGTTCTGCAGATTAAAAAGCATATACATATCTGGTGATAACTTCGCTACATCCAAATACCGTGTAGCATACATCTCACACCAAATATAAACCTTTCAGTCGGCTTCTCCTTCAGGCGGATGGGGGCAAAACCGGCCGCACCATAGCCAACAAGGAGAACACCATGGTCAAGGTGCCTGCCACAGATGTATGGGCATGACACACCACCCATGTATGTGTGCATGTACGCAGCGTTGATACTGTGACGCCCCAGGTTTTTAATTACCGTCATTAACGCTAATGACCGGGTTAGCCAGTCAAATGGTCAACCGAGGTCAAACCTAGGTCAACCTGGGCCCTCACCCCGGAAAACTCACTAACACACCCTAGTGACCCTAGATGAATAGTAAACACTAGTGGGGCCAACCCATGGTCAAAGGTTGGGTCAAACCCCTTGCCACCCTAGTGTCCACAGGTGTCTGCCGGAACTTTTGCCGCGTTCTCCAAAATTCACCTAAACACTTAAAATTCTACCTTTAGGAAAGTTGTAGGTCTTGTTGAGGGACACAACTTTCATGTAGATTGGCATTTCAAATTTGGAGAGGAAAATATTGAAAAACCCCTTGCAAGGCGTAAAAACACCGTTGGTCAAAACAAAGTCGACATTCAAAGTTGGCACTCAAATAATTTCAAATCTAGGCAGAAAAACCCCATATAGCCTTTGTAGAAAATGTTGCTGGTACCTAGATCTACAACTTTGGTATTCATCACTTGGTTGACTTTTATTCACATTTTGGGAGAAAAATTAACTGGAACAGGGCACCAGCAAAACACCGAGGCCAGAGCGCGCCGCGCCGCGACGTCGCGCGCGCCCGTGCGCCGCCCCTCGCCGGCCGCGCGCCGCCGCCCCGCGTCCGCGCCCACGCCTCCCAAGGCCGCGCCCTCACCAATGCGCTCCATCCCGAGGTCGCGCGCGCCCCAACGCGCCTCCCGCCCCGTGATGCGCCGAGTCCACGCCGCAGCGCCGCCGTACGCGCGCGCACGCCACGGACCAACGGTCCGTCGGCGGCGTCGCCGCCGTACGCGCGGGCCCCGAGCCGCCGTAGCACGGCGGAGCATCTCGCCGTCGTCACCACGGACCCCAAGCCGCCTATAAAAGCCGCCCTTTCTTCCCGCGCGCGCGCCACCCCCGAGCTCCACCGCGCCATTGCCGCCGCCGCCTTGAGCTCGTGCGCTCGCTCGCGCTCGCCCGCCGGCCGGCCCGCTCCGCAGCCTCACTAGCCCCCGGTGAACCTTCCCCGCTTCGCTTGTTGTCCAAGGCAACACCTCCCTCGCCGGTTTCCCCCGAGCCGCCGCGGCCACCGCGCCCGGTCGCCGCGCCCCCTCGCCGGCCGTCCCTCCGCCCCAACTCCGGCCACCGTAGCCCCTAGGTGAGGCCCCCGGCCGAGCCCCCCCCCCGGCCCTTGCCCGCGGGAGCGCCGCCGGCTCGCCGGGAATTGGCCGGAGCCGCGCCGCCTCCCCGGCCAAGGGCCCGATTGCAAGGGTCGAGTTCTTATCAGAGAGATTTGTGTAAAGTTCAGGTGCTATCTGCAATGAAACCTAACTAGCTTTTCTTACAGTTAGGTCCAGTGACTTGTAAAACCCCTAGAAATTCACAGAAAAATCGGAAAAATTCCAAACCAATTTTGTAGGGTTCAGTATGATAAATCCCACCTCTTTTGTTATATACTCATGGCTAGATTCTAAATAGTTTTAGCAGGAAAAATACAAATGTGTTACACATAGATCTGTCATAACTTGAAATCTATAACTCCTCTGTAGCCAAATTTTGGATATGTTGTGTGTTAGGATATGACTAGATGCTGTGCCAAAAATTGCACAAAGTTATGTAGTAGATCTTGCTAAATAAATTCTTTTCCATTCCTGCAGTAGTTGCTTAGATGATTTTTCATGTTAAATATATTTATGTTCTTGAGCCCAACTTGTGCACACTGTCTTCTAATGCCAAAACACACATCCTGTGAATTAATCATGAATTTTGGATTAACAGAAATAATTATTCTCGATTTATGCATGTATTCCTTTGTAAATTAATAAACCAAGTTCAGTAGAGGTTCCATGTGAACATGCTGATTCTTTAGGCTTGTTTAGGATCAGAGAGCTTGCACGAGAAAATTGGGATCATTTTGATGCTTATTTATTTTTATATGCATTTAAATGGAATCACTAGCTAGCCTTTGTTATTTTCCATAACATTTAATTTTCTAGCATCCAACACTTACATGTGGGTCCAATGGACCAGGATAGGTGCTAATATGCTTAAGAAACACTCCTTTAATTTTGGTAATTTAATTGTTTGATAAAAAGCTTAAAAGCCCTTTTAATATTAAAGGGAAGTTAAATAAAGAAAAACCCCTAATTAATCCTTTTTCCTTTTTGAAGGAATTAGTTAATACAATTAAAAGATAATTAATTATCATTGCTGATAAGAAATTAATTCATAAATAAAAATATTAATTACACCTTTGCTTGTGAAGATAAAAGGAATTAAAATTTTCACATGAAATGACAAGTACAATAAAAACCTTTATTCAAATGTACAATAAAAGAATAACCCATTTACACCTAATAACCTTACTAAAAGAGAAACACTATCTAGATGCTTGTTAAGGTGAATACGACCAACAGAGTTGGATAAGACAACAAACTATCACATCACCTAAATTTTGCATTGCATTCCGTGTAGATCTTCCGGACGGAGATTACTCCCCTGTCCCGGAAACCGAGGAAGGAGGAGCGGAAGGTTCTCTGCAGTACGTGGAAGTACTCGACACCGAGGGTGCCCAAGCTAACCTAGCTGACGAAGGCAAGCTCCGGTGCATCTAACCTAGTTTTAAAAGTTCTTTATTCAAATATCTATGAATGATTGTGCATTTACGTTCAGGAGTTGTTTTTTTTTGAATTACACAATACATTGGAGACACTCACGACGCACGCATACTCATCCCTATGAATACACGCAGGCAAACCCTACCCCTAGGAGCATCTTCGAAAACTCGTGCCGCAAATCCTCAAGATTGACGAAGACACCACGAGACGCCTCGGCCGTCGACGGGAACGTCGCCTACCACCGAAAGCACAAACGCCGCAAATCTCGAGAAATTCGCTCCCACGAGGAGTCGAATCCAGGACCTGAGGTGCTACCGAGGCTCTTGTAACCACTAGGCTACGGCGCCCTTTCGCATTTACGTTCGGAGTTGAATGAAACCCTAGATGCATGATCCATAGGTACCTTGCCCCTACTAGTATGATAGGTCGATAGCTGCTAAGCTATAGGACCGTTACAAGTCGAGTGATGACCTCACTCGCGAGAATAGGTTCCTAGATCGGAATCATACTATATCCTTAAATGGATTGCTCACGTGGTAAGAGCATGGGATCTGGGCTCCGGTCCAGTGGTTATGTGGGTTAAATTTTTGAACGTACTAAGCACATGCCGGTTATGGGGCCGGTAAGCCTAGTACCTTAATGAGGCGGCGAGGGATCCTACTATTACTACTCTTGGGATTCGCTCTCACGGCTAGCTACCGGTGGTGTATGATGACTCCGGGTATCTCACGGGGTATGCGGATAGCCCGCACCAAAGATCGTAAGATTCGATCCCGACCCGAGGATTTTTGGGGACGGCGCTGGGAAGTTGTCCTCGCGGGGGCGGCCTACCGTGTGTTTGGATCTACCTTGCAAGGTTTAAATCAATCGATTGTCGGCCTCTCACCGTTATCCGAGACTACTTACTCCACTAGTCATGAGATCCCTAATGATGGAAGTTGATGAATATTATGCTCGATTAATTGTATCGTACAACTTTGTTTGTACTAGTTGGCTAATGTAGTAAAGAATAAACCTACTAGAACTTGTGCTAAAATCTTGAAAGTAAGGACCTACTCTTTGTTACTTTTTAGCAAAAGCAACCCAGTAGCCAAAAAGCCTTTCATGGTTTAGAATTGGTGAAATAGATATCACCGACGGGTAAGTCTTGCTGAGTATTAGTATACTCAGCCTTGCTATAATGTGTTGATCCAGGTAATGCCTTCAGTGATATGTGGCCCGGAAAGATCCCGCCCGGCTGGGAGCTGGAGTGGGTGGAGGACGACTACTGAAAGCATCATGGATGGCCTCCCGTGGTGTATTCGCTTCCGTTAGTTTAATTCCGCTGCTTTTCGAAAACTCTGAACTATTTCGTCATGACAAAACTATGGTTTGTAATAATTAAACCCTCGGGGTACGAATTTGGATATTAATGTTGTTGTATCTCTGGACTCGCCTTCGAGTGAGTTTTAATGCATATATTCGATCCTTGTGCTCTTCAAGTGATTTACCGGGCGTTAACCCGGCAACTTACGACAGGATGGTACTTTATTATCGCTTAATGACCGAAGTGGATCCGTCTTAGGCGATAGTACGGTATTTTCCTGGGCGGGTTGTCACAGATACCAACTGCATCGAACAGAGGATAAGCATAAGTGATTTCATTGTTCGCTATTGATGATTCTATGTATTTAGTTAGATACATGACCTGGTAATGTCATAAATCTATGTACTTGCCAGTGGACCATGTTTGATAAGGTTGGCAGCAATTTGGCCTTCATCCACAGAGACCACACTGAAGTTTTGAACGGAAGCATCAATCTTAGACTTGTCGAATTTGCATTTGCCATTACTCCCAGTGTAAGGATAGTCCTTCTCACTCTCAAGGCCACCAGCTTTCTGGAGATAACTGAAAGCTGTGGTCATCTGGCCACCATTGCATCCTGAATCACATGAATCAGGCTGTGATGGATCACACTGCAAAATTTACAAAGGAATGGAGAGGATAGTGAGTTCAAAAAATGATAAATAGTGCTGCAGAATTTACAACAGAAATGGAGGATTGTGGGTTGAGGATTTATGAATCCACGGATAGCAGCAAATTCACATGGGAAAGTATAAGAATAAACTTGAGAGTGAAGAGCGGATGAAATATGAAATGACAAAACATTAGGTTTTGTGGTATCTCCGGCTATGCATTGGGTCAACTTAAGCCCAAAATTTCCCTTGATTTTAAGGAAGTCTTCAGTAAGCATTTTATCAAGTCAAATAAAGCATGGTTTTCCAAGCTCATCAGCTTTCCAAACTCCCTCAAGATGACCAAAAGAACTTGGTATCCAAACATCTGCACAGTCACTCTATGCAATCTGTACAGAGCCACAGAGAATTAAGAAGACATAGACAAAATGCTATCCACTCTAAGGTCAAGCCTACCTGACCATCAGTAAACACATACACTCGACCTAACATTTATTATCTTCTTATTATCCACCAACTCAACTAAGCCAATAACTCTGGTTCTCTAAACTATCTTTGACATCTACCCAAAACACTTTCAGTTCAACTCTATAGAAGTGATATCTCAATCTAGCACAACTCTTTTCCCAGCAAATTTCACGTTTATATTGTCCCATCAACTAAAGTTGCCATCCCAAGCCCCCCCCCCTCTGTATTTTTTGCATTTTAGACCTTTTTGAGTTTCCTACATATGGACCCTTGGGGGAAAGAATTTCAAAACTGACCCATAGCACGGCACCAAAAGTCACGACGTCGTTGTATAACAGTACAGCACCATGGGTATAGCCATGGCTGGTGCCGTGCCGTTACAACAGTGCCGTGCTATGAGTTCATTTTTGGAATTCTTTCCCCAAAGGGTCCATATGTAGAATTTTACGAAAAAAGGATTAAAATGCAAAAATTATAAACTCCAAGATATGTGTGCCGCTGCCCAATCAGATAATAAGGTGTAAAAACAGGAAAAGGACACTACACCAGCTGACAAAACAGGAAAAAGGCCGGAAGCAAACCATGGACGAATCACAAAAAGAAAAGAGACAATAATAGTAAGAAAATTGTGAAATTTACTTAAGGGGAGAAGGAAAAGGTAGCTTGCGTCCTCACCTCATGGTCGCAGTCGACGAACTGCTGCTCGGAGAGCACCTCGAGCTTGCCGGTGGCGAGGTAGTGCGCCCCCTCCAGCGCTCCCGACGCGCTGAACGACCAGCACGACCCGCACGAACCCTAGACATCAACAAAACATAAAATCAACAAATCGCGTAGAATCGAAGGGCAAGTCCAAATCGATCGACAGATCCATGGCCAACTGATTAATGGGGGAAAACCGACCTGGTTCTTGACGGGGCCGACTGCGCCGTGGTCCCTCCAGTCGAAGTCCTCGGGAAGGCCGTCGGTGGGGAGCACGGGCGCGTCGTGCGCCGAGTCCCGGAGCTCCCTGATGAGCGCGCGCCGGGACTTGCGGAGGCCGAGATAGGTCCGGCGGAACTCGGCCGGGGTGAGGTCGGAGAACTTGGTGATGCCGTGCTCCGCCGACGGGTCCAGCAGCTGGTGGCGGCGCGCGCGGCGCAGGTTGGCCTTGAACACGGACAGCCGGTACGCGTGCTCGTCGACGTCATTGTAGGACTTGCCGAACCGCTGCACGAAGCTCAGGAAGTGGGACTCTGCGTTCAGCTCCAGGTCGTTGCCGTCGCCACCGGGCACCACTTGACGGATCAGGGGGTCCTCGGCGTCGACGGCGGCGGCGACGACCGCTGCCGCCGCCGCGAGGGAGAGGGCGAGGAGGAGGACGCGATGAGCCATTGGGGGATTCCATTCTAGTTTGGATTGGTTGCTTCGGGTTTCTTTTTTTCGGCTTAGAGTTCTACGTGGAGCGGGTCTTTTCACTTAAGCCCTCGCTTAGGGTGATAATATGAGCTACGGTCCAAAGGTTTTTTTTAAAAAACATCCTATGGCTTGTTTAGTGTATACTTTCTCAAATGTAAATATCTATACCAATATATCATTTATGGTGACGTCGTTCACACACACCCCTTAATCCGTTGTTCACCGCGTACCTTTGGGAGCGCTCGGTCAGCACCGCAAAACCAATTTAGCTTGCGCGCGCCCCGCCACCCTTAATCCGTCGTTCAGCACGTACCTTTGGGAGCGCTCGGTCATCACCGCAAAACCAATTTAGCTTGCCCGCGCCCCGAGCGAGCTATTTCCGACCGTCGGGTGTGCTCTACGTGGGCGGGTCCCGCCGCCTGGGTCCGGAAGCGAGCACGTAGCGAGTAGGAGTAGGATTTTGAGTTTGACCGTGAGCAGTGATACTATCTACTAACTGCTAACTGCCTCATGGCTAACCCTATGGCCCCAAAGAGAAAAGATGGCTAACACTATGTGCACACAGAAAGGTGAGCTGCTGAGGTCACTTTTTGCCTCCGCATAAATTGTGTTATAACTTTTTAGCTAAAAATAATGTGTACATAACTTTTTAAGAATACATATATATATTTGTTTCTCTCGCTTAAATTATATATAAAAATTTTTGTTGACAAAGTATATGTACAAATTTTGCTTCGGTGATATAAATTATATGTTTGAAAAGTTATACACATAAGTTTTGCTTCTTTCACAATATAAGTTGTGTATATAATTTTTTATTTGAAACATTATGCACATAAGTTTTGCTTTTTCTCGCGTAAGTTATGCATATAAATTTTGCTTCTCTCGCATAAATTATATACATAACTTTTTGTTGACAAAGGTATATATAAATTTTGCTTTGGTAATATAAATTATATATATAACTTTTTAATTAAAAATTATATATATAAGTTTTGCTCTCCTTTCAGATTTTTTATCTTCTGCAATGTCCAACTTCTCCTTGTTTTTTTAACCGGCGTGTACGACAACGTGTCACATACGCCAACAGCAAGGTGTGTGTGCCTGCCCACCAGGTACGTGTAGCGAGACACACATGTGGGGCCACAAAATGGCAGGAAAGGTAATGCCGAGTGCCAGACTGCTGGTAGCTGGTCGAAATTCGTTCACTTGGGACGCGCGTGCTAATTGGTGCTTCCCCGATCGGCACCCTTCGTGCCTCTATTCCCTTGGTACATCTCTCTCCTTGCCGGCGAAGCCGCCTGGGCTCGTGCGACAAAATTGAACAAATTAGCCTTTTCATAGTCACCGAATCTCAGATTGATACAAATGTGAGGTGAATCACTTATATTGTGCTCATCTTTAGGTCACGAGACGAGAAGGAAAAAGAGCTTACTAATGTACTCCTACCTGATAATGGCTATCACATCCCTCTTCTCCAAAGTGATGTGGTAATCTCCTCTCCACAGCAACGTGGAGGTCCGAAAGTGCATCTAGGCCCCTAAGTGGATTTTGGTGAATTGAATGACAAGGCGATTAAAGGACTAACGTTTTTGTTTAAGATCGTGAGCGAGGTTTTCATTATATATTCATGAGCTACTTGTGAAGTATTTTATATATGGATGTATTTTATGGCTCACATCTACAAAGATGAGTATTTGGTGCAAGGCTTCATGAGTTTATTAAAAGAGAACAAGATGATGAGTACACATTTCATGGTTCTAAAAATGGAAGCTTGCATATCCGTTGTCAATCAAGATCAAGCATTTGAAGCGGGACTTTCAAATGAGGGTTAATTGCGTGTGAAGCAAAGTGGAACTCAAAGTGGATTGGATAAGTGATGAAGAGATCAACCGAGATGTCTAGGGTGAGGGACTAAGCAATCTTTGGGGCCGTAGCTAAGCCACCATAAGTGTTTTGCTAGGGTGAAGGTCTAGCATCCGTGGGGTCTTCAAGTATCATATTCATACCTTAATCGAGGGAAGCTTTGCAAGTCATCAACTCGTTAAGATTGGCAACATGGAGTGGCCATGGATCCAAGTGTGCATTCTTATGCTATATGGAAAGATCCTAAGTCACTAGCTCAAGTATGGACATGCTCAAGTCAAAGGCTATGTTGAAAGCCCTCAAGTGGTTATCGATCAAGTATGGCAAGAATTGAAGTTGTTCAAGCTCAAGGGGTCATCAAAGCTCTTTTACTCTTTTCTTGAGTATAGGTATGCCGTACTATCAAGAGGGATGCAACTTAGCAAGTTGACCAAGTCAAAGTGCTCATTAGTTGACCTAAGTGAGATCTAGCCCTTGAGTGTGCTAACCAACCCTCCTAACCTAACCTCGGGTCATTTCATCTTGATGGTGAAGTGCCGCTTTCTCTAAAAAAAAGGTTTTGGGGCAACTCGGGGCCCGACCGGTCCCGACCGGTCGGAGGCACCGGTCCTCGACCGGGCCGCTAGCCCAACGGCTAGTTTTTCATACACCGGTCCGACCGGTGTAGGGCACCGGTCCGACCGGTGCCGCCGGGTCTAACGGCTAGTTTTCTTCTTTGAGGGGTATAAATACCCCAAGCCCTCTTCGGTGAGGGTTGCTTGCTTCTAGTGTTGTTGCTTGAGATCCCAAGCCATTTCTAACTAGCTCTAAGCCTTAGTGGCTCTCCCCAACCATCTCTTTGTGAGATTTGTGGAATCAAGCCATCTCTTTGTGTTGGGTTGAGAAAGTGAGCCTAGGAGTGACTTTGTGAGCTAACAAGAGCAGTTCCATAGCTTGAGCACTTTGGTTACGAGTCTACGAACTTTGGTGCATTTGTTACTCTTGGAGGTTTGCCTCCTAGACGGCTAGGTGTTGCCGGCTAGCTCCCAAGGTTGTGGTGAGCAGCAGGAAGTTTGTGAGGGCCGCGATCTTGCCTCTTCGTGGAAAAGATCACCTTAGTGGAAAGGAGGAAAGTGGTTGAAAGAGACCCGCTTGTTGTGGGAATTGTCCCTTACAAGCTCCTCAACGGAGACGTAGCCATTCCTCAGTGGGTGGTGAACTTCGGGAAACAAATCCTTGCTTCCTCGTGCGATTCCTCACTCTAAGTTGTTTTTCTAGCATATATCATTTGCTTCCGCTTCGATCTACTTGGGTGTGTTACTTGTGTGTGCAGGGCTCATTACTCTGCTTGTGATCATCTACAAGAGCCAACACCCTGAGTTTGGTTCGTGCTAGAAGCCAAGAGGCGCTTGAAGTTGTTTTTGCAGGTTCTCTGTGCTACACCGGTCTGACCGGTGAGGTGCACCCATGTCCGACCGGTGTCATCCGTGAAGACCGAGTGCTTGACCGGTCGACCGGTCACCACCACCGGTCCGACCGGTGGAGCACTCGTCGGCTCAAGTGTTTTTGGGGGAAAAAGTTTAATTTGGTCGTCACGCCTATTCACCCCCCCCCCCCCCCCCCCTCTAGGCGACATCAAGGTCCTTTCAATTGGTATCAGAGCTTGGTGCTCCGATTCGAGCTTAACCGCTTGGAGTTCTTCGATGTCGACAACTTGTGAGGTACCGTTTGAGCCTCTAGCTCTAGATGGCTCAAACTATCTTTCTTGGTGCTCCAATGTTCTCATTGCACTCAAGGTTTTGGGCCCTACCGCTGAGAGCATCACGGTTGCGAGTATCCTTCCAAAGGATGAGACATGTATCTCGCCAATGGACTTGGAGAAGAAGCAACTCAATGCCGTTATTACTAACCTTTTGTGTAGCTGTGTATGTAGAGAACTAAAGTACATTATCTTGAAGAGCAAAAAGATTTCCGAAGATGCTCATCTCATTTGGAAATTACTACTTGAGTTAGTAAACACCAAATGGGATGAACTCGAGAGCGATGATGAAGATGAGTCAGTGGAGATGTGCCCTACCTCTACAACATCCACTGAGCATCAAGCATCAAACTTCAAGCAAGAAGAAGAGCAAAGAAGCGAAGACGCTGTCCCTCTGCAGGGACCGGTCAGACCGGTGACACCCACCGGTCAGACCGGTGCCAACGAGGCACACCAACTTGCTTGATGGCCAAGAAGGAGAAGAGAAGCAAGAAGAAGAGACAAGCCAAAGGGGCTAAGGACCAAAAGATTGAAGTCTCAAGCTCTTCATCAAGAGAACTTGAGCTTCTCAAATCCGAACTTGCGTCCTTGGCTTGTAAGTATGAAACATTGGCTAACAAATATGATCATGACATCAAATCCTTTGCTTGTAGAGCTAAATTAGAAGAAGATGCCAATGATGATTTAGAAGCCAAATTAGCGAAGCTCACTAGCGAGCATATGGCGTTACAAGCTAATCACAATGAACTTGAACTTTCCTATGAGAAGCTTGTTGACTCTTATGCAACACTAGAGATAGCCCATGAGGTTGTGCTTTCATCGGTAAAATCTATACAACCTCTTTCTCACACATGCACATGCTCACAATTTCAAGTTAATTTATCTTGCGCTAATGTTTGTTTGTCTCAAGCAAGCCAATCTAGCATTGAGCATGTACTTGTAGAATCTTGTGATGACCTCATTGTTAAAGAAAATGATAAACTAAGGCAAGAGGTCGAAAAGCTCCAAAAGGACTTGTGTGTGTTGAAGGAGAAGAGCAAAGTGCAACCTTCTCAAGATAACCGTGAAAGCATGGTGAAGAAGCTTGAGAAGGGATCAACCACCACTAGCTCAACCCCTCAACAACATACAAGGTCCCACAAGAACAAGATTCAAGAAAAGAGCGAGATTGGGCAAACCAAACCCCAATATCGCCCGATCAACCACAAGGCACAAGAACCACTCTCCAAGAAGCCTAGGAGCCCCAACAAGTGGAGGGTGTGCTACAAGTGCAGAGAGAAGGGACACCTTGCCGACTCGTGCCCAAAAGCAACAACGGGCAGTGGCTCTGACCGTTACCGGTCAGACCGGTGCGTGCCACCGGTCGGACCGTGCTAGCCGAGCGACCCCACCTCAAGCAAACAAGGCAAGGAAGCCACCTTCTCCAAGAACAAGTCTCGAAGCAAGTGTAGAAAAGAAATTGCAAGGAATGGGGTGACCAACAAGAACAAAAGTCGCAGCTTGCTACGAATGCCGTCAAAAGGGTCACATGGGCAAGGATTGCCCAAATGGTAACGTTCCTAAATCAAACCTTGTCCATTATGATTTCCATAAGCTTAGGAACGATAAGAATAGAACTTGTGCTATGAGGGAGATTAGTTCACCTCATTGTAGCATGAGAACTATTTGGGTTCCTAAGCACCTTGTGACTAACCCAATAGGACCCAACAAGTGTTGGGTACCGAGGAATGCTTACTGAGCTTGCGAAGTTGAAAGAGATGCATTGAGCACATGGTTGGAGGACTTAGAAATCTTGATGAATTCAATTGACCATGTGAAGAGCAAACTCATATATTTCGTGAAATCAATGACATCTCGGTAACTAATGCGCCCGATTGAGTCTAAGTCACTTTGGTCCTTGGTGAACACTCATGTGAAGCTCTTCTTGCATGAGCAAAGCATGAGGTGGTGACTTTGACTATTTTTTTTATGAAGATTTACCTTCTCATGCCATTCGATACCTTTAATGGCTCTCTAGTAGAGCAATACCTTATCCTTGGATGCGAGTCCGAAATTAGTGATACATTCACTCACTCAAGGAAAAGGGAAGGAAAAATCACCAAAATGGGTCGAGAGGGTGGTCACCGGCTCGACGGTGATGTGCACCGGTCCGACCGTGCCAACGCAGCCGTAAACTTGAGCGGGTGACCCGCACAAGTGCCGGGTGACCCGTGCGCCTCCCGAATGCTTTGCAGGGTGACCCGGCATGAGTGCCGGGTGACCGGGGGTTGTCCAAACCCTCAAGATGAAGGGTGATTTGGCGTCAAAGGTTATGAGAAGTCGAACACATGTCAATTATCAAATCATTTGTGTGTTTTGACCAAGTTTTGGAATGAGCCTCAACATGTTCTTGATTGAGCAAAGTGCCGTGGTCGAGAAATTCAAATTCTCTAGCACTACTTAAGGGGGAGCTCATTACAAAACTTGAGTCACTTATGGGACTAACAACTTCTTCTAAGTGATATTGTAGTCTCATTCGTTTATGCATATCAAAGGAAGCTCTCGATAAGCGTAACCTCCAAAAGAACAAGTAAGAGCTAACATTGTTTGAAAGTTAGTATATGCACAAATGAAATGGTCTTAAGGCAAAGGTATGTTTTCATGAAACTCATTGATATACCGTAATGCATCTAGGCCATAACATCATGCTAGTGTGCCATCCTTAGCATGTAATTGCTTCAAATGGACCTCTTGTGCTCCTCCCTAGATATTTGGTTGATATCTTTACTTCTACTCGTCTTTGTGTCTCGAGGATGAAGATATGAGCCAAATATGCTTGTTAGGGCATTCATTTGAAGTGGATGCATGCACTTTGTGATATAGGATAGATTTTTCGAAAAATCAACTAGCATGTATAGGAAGTGTGCTTTCTTTGAAAATTATTTGGTTCTTGGTCTTAGTGACCCAATCAACTTAGTTGTGACTATAGTTCTCCTTGTTTGATTGATGGCTAGTCACAATTAAGAAGATTGTCTCAAGTCCCTAAAATCCGTTCTTTTATCTCTCTCTCTCGGAAGGATCAAGTATACTCGCTCAAACTCGTTAATCCTTCCTTCCTTTAAGAATTGATGGTTTTTGGATCAATATCATCTTAATATCTCATATCCAAAACATCTCTAAAGGTTGAGATGAATTTCTTCATTGTGGCTCAAATTTGTTTCTCAAAGCCGCACCGGTCGTAGGCGTGCAAAGCCACCGTCCGACCGGTGGATACCTTGAAGTCACATAATCATGGTTATGCAACCTAAGTGGATGGAAATTGTCCTATAACCTTTTTGGAGAAGTTTCAAGGAGAAAAATCTCAAAAAGGAGGAAAAGGGCCGGTACTACCGTGGGCGCGTCGGTTCTACCGATAAGGACTCTCTCGTTGAATTTTATCGGGATCTTCGGTTCTACCGACGGGGGCCGAAAAACCGATATGGCCTCTCCGGCTTGACCGGCGGTTGTCACCGGCTCGACCGGTGACCGTCACCGTCCGACCGGTGGCGCCGGCGTCGGCCCGTGGGGCCACGGTAAAGGAATCCTTTTACCCCCCTCCTTCTCTCTCTCCTCCATTATTCACCATCTCACCACCGCCTCCAAACCGTGAACACCTCCCTCTCTCCTCTCTTTCACCTCTCTCACAATCCATGGTGATTTGAAGATTCAACCAAGGAAAAGCCTCAAGTTTGGAAGCAAAAGGATCTCCCGAGGCCCCTCTTCACTTTCCCCTTCGTGTTTCTCGGATTCAACTCGAGTTCATCTCTCCAAAGGTATTCAAACCTTTCTTTTGCCCGATCTCCTCACTTGGTGCAAAGTTTTGAATTTCCTTTGGTAGAACATCTTCCGAGATCACCCGAGAAGACATTCCTATAGATCCATAGCGTTTTGTTGGACACATTGTGAGAAATCACAAATTGGGTGCGGACGGCCTTCACCGGCTCGACCGGTGGCCGTCACACCGGTCCGACCGGTGGCGCATGTCCAACCCCAAATTGTGTTTTCTTCTTGTTTTTCAACACTTATCTATTCTAGGGTGTCTTTTGTTTATCTAGACAAAATCTTAGATCACCACCGCTCGGATTGAATGTGGGAGCAATTGGCTCCGATTCGGGTGGCACCGGTCTGACCGGTGCCCCTCACCGTCCGACGGTGTGGCCCGCACGTACCCAACCGTTACGAACTTTCAAGTTTCAATTCCAATTCAATTCAATCTTTTTCCTGGAGTCTTATACACTCTTGTCATCCTTTGTGTGACTCGGGACGCGGCTATGGTGCGGGAAAAGGAAGGGGCTAAGAAAAGAAGAGAGGAAGTCCTCACTCGCCGAGGAGCCATCCCCGGTGATTTTGGGGAAGGGGGCGCATCGTAAACATCGGCGGCAAGAGATTGAGACGCCGCTCAACTCAAGCTAGTGCCGAGGATCCCGATCTAGGAGGTGACACCGGAACAAGCGAGCGATGACAATGTTGAAGATGAGACTTATCCGGCCGGTTTGAGTTGAGAAGACACCGCAGGGCCGGGTCGGACGGCGATGGTCTTGGGGATGAGGATGAGGAGGAGGATGAGGAGGAAGAAGAAGAGGATGTGGATGCCATGGAAGAGGACGACGACGATCAGGGTAGGCTGAGGATCATGCCACCTACCTATATTTATCCTGATCGGCCGATTAAGTACCACGGGTCAGGGATGACCAAGGCCCTGAAGAAGCTAAGGGACAAGAACCCTTATGAGGAGGGCAAGACCGCTTCGGATCCCGCATTTTGGGCTAAATTTCAGCAAGACTACTATGCTACAGTGATTATAAAGAAGCCCAAGATCACACACAAGGCTCAGTTTGTGGATTGGGGGCACATGGCAAGGAAAGGAGACCCTATTTTTGATGAAGTAATCAGCAACTGTGAGAGGCAAAGGGTCAAGTCACTTATGGGGTTCCGACACGATTGGAACAAAGAGATCATTGCCCAGTTCTTTGCCACAGTGCACTTTGGTCACATTGAGGCCGACAGGGCCATGATTTGGATGACTAACGGCCAAAGGTACTCCATTACATTCCACGAGATTCTTGAGATGCTTTGGGATCATGGCGGAGATGGGGAGTTGAGGAAGCTCCATGATGAGGGGGAGCTAGAAAAGGATGCTTTGCACGTGATGTACCCTCGCGGTGAGCATGCCAACTTTGGGAAAGTGAAGAACCTCTATACCTACTTCGTTGTCCTAAATAGGCTACTTAGGGTATCTATCACACCTAGAGATGGAAACCCCTCGGAAATAACTAAGTTTCGAAAAAATTTGATGGTGGCTTTGAGGCCGGGAGCTCGGAGTTCGGTGTCGGGGACTTCATTTGGCAAGAGATTAAGCATCTATCCGAGGACCCCAAGAAAATCTGCGGCTACGACCCTTACATCATGTATATGATCGAAAAGGTTGCAAAGACCGAGTTTCCGAAGAATGTCACTCACAAGCCTCTAAAGCTCAATCCAAGCAAGAATCCACGGGTTCCATCTCCTAGAGTTGAGCATGCACCGAACGGGGAGGAAGAAATTTTTGAGGAGGGTGCGGGTCGGCCGGTTTCGCCTCGCGGGCGGTGCTCGAGCCGAAGACCGGCCGTGGCTTGAGCACCGGTCCGACCGGTGGGGAGGCCGGCGACCCGGGCGGAACCCCGCGCATCCACCTCTCCTTTGAAGAAGTTTCTCAACTTCATTTTTGGGATGTGTCGGAGCCGGCATGACATCCGGTGGAGCAACAAAGGTCAAGGCGGGCAAACAAGCAAATGCGGGATACGATGAAGCTCATGCACAATGCCCAAGGTTTTCAACCACCTCGATCTCCACCATCTCCGAATCTCCTCCGCCGAGATACCTTCCTTTGAAGAAAGGATGAGAGGATGGGCCAACTCGGATTTGCTTAACCAATACGGCCCTATGTTCTTCGAGTCTCGGCAAGGGCAAGGATCATCTTCATCGGTACCTCCTCCTCCACCACCATTTGTACCACCTCCTCCGGACGTAGCAGGATCGTCTCACTTCATGGAACAGGAGCAAGCACCCCCACCTCCTCCACCTCTCGAGCAAGTACACGATTGGGGCGCTCGCTTCTCCGCCGAGATCTTTGGCTACGACCCGTACTTCTATGGTAAAAAACTGTGCTCCCATAGCTCATCCATCTCAGATCAACGTCTCGGAATCGATTTACCTAAACTCTCCTTTGCATTGGATTCTTGACGACTTTCAAATAGGAGGGAGCTCTCACCCGGAGACGGATCACAAGGACGGTGATCGACCGTCGCTTCTTCTCCGGGCCCTTCTTGGATGCTTGATGACAAAGGGGGAGAAGAATTGCGATTAAAGCCTCAAGTTTGTCTTTGTCGGGATCGTGCGTCCGTGTTGCACCGGCTCGACGGTGCCACGCACCGTCCGACCGGGACTGCGGCATTTGAGAGAAATCGTGTAATAAGTTAGAATTTGATCTTAGTGGACTTGAGAACTTTTGTATGAGTGCCACCGTGTGTTTTAATCCTTATTGTAATATTTAAGCGACCTTATTGTTAGATTGTGATGCATGTTTTAAATGATGATTGTTTGTGTTGGCTAAATGGAGCAAGGTGATCTAAACCGGCTTGCAACCCCGGCATGACCACCTTGGACCAAATAGCACACACTTCGTTGCTTTGTGCGGCGGCTCGGACCCGACCGGGTCCGACCGGTCGAGGGCACCGTCCGACCGGTGCCGCCCGCTGAGCGAGCCGGGCCGGGACCGGACCGGTCGACCGGTCGAGGGCACCGCCCGACCGGCCAGTCTTTGCCCAATCGGCTCATTTTTTCTTTGCTTTGTGCATATCTTGTCATACGCATCACGGATTTTATTTTGTCGCTCACACTTGTTGCACTCCACCGATTCTAAGATATAGGGGGGAGCTCACACGTCTTTTCTTCCAAATTTGTGCTAATGGCATTTAAGGCCATTTTCTTGAAATCAAACTCAAAGCACAAATTAAGGGGGAGCTCTAGCTATATCTGAGAATCTAAATGCGCTTTATTGTTTTATTTGTAAGCTTTAATCGAGTTGTCATCAATCACCAAAAAGGGGGAGATTGAAAGTGCATCTAGGCCCCTAAGTGGATTTTGGTGAATTGAATGACAAGGCGATTAAAGGACTAACGTTTTTGTTTAAGATCGTGAGCGGTGTTTTCATTATATATTCATGAGCTACTTGTGAAGTATTTTATATATGGATGTATTTTATGGCTCACATCTACAAAGATGAGTATTTGGTGCAAGGCTTCATGAGTTTATTAAAAGAGAACAAGATGATGAGTACACATTTCATGGTTCTAAAAATGGAAGCTTGCATATCCGTTGTCAATCAAGATCAAGCATTTGAAGCGGGACTTTCAAATGAGGGTTAATTGCGTGTGAAGCAAAGTGGAACTCAAAGTGGATTGGATAAGTGATGAAGAGATCAACCGAGATGTCTAGGGTGAGGGACTAAGCAATCTTTGGGGCCGTAGCTAAGCCACCATAAGTGTTTTGCTAGGGTGAAGGTCTAGCATCCGTGGGGTCTTCAAGTATCATATTCATACCTTAATCGAGGGAAGCTTTGCAAGTCATCAACTCGTTAAGATTGGCAACATGGAGTGGCCATGGATCCAAGTGTGCATTCTTATGCTATATGGAAAGATCCTAAGTCACTAGCTCAAGTATGGACATGCTCAAGTCAAAGGCTATGTTGAAAGCCCTCAAGTGGTTATCGATCAAGTATGGCAAGAATTGAAGTTGTTCAAGCTCAAGGGGTCATCAAAGCTCTTTTACTCTTTTCTTGAGTATAGGTATGCCGTACTATCAAGAGGGATGCAACTTAGCAAGTTGACCAAGTCAAAGTGCTCATTAGTTGACCTAAGTGAGATCTAGCCCTTGAGTGTGCTAACCAACCCTCCTAACCTAACTCCGGGTCATTTCATCTTGATGGTGAAGTGCCGGTTTCTCTAAAAAAAAGGTTTTGGGGCAACTCGGGGCGACCGCCGGTCGACCGGTCGGAGGCACCCGGCTCGACCGGTGCCGCTAGCCCAACGGCTAGTTTTTCATACACCGGTCGACCGGTGTAGGGCACCGCTCGGCCGTGCCGCCGGGGTCTAACGGCTAGTTTTCTTCTTTGAGGGGTATAAATACCCCAAGCCCTCTTCAGGTGTGGGCTGCTGCTTCTAGTGTTGTTGCTGAGATCCTAAGCCATTTCTAACTAGCTCTAAGCCTTAGTGGCTCTCCCCAACCATCTCTTTGTGAGATTTGTGGAATCAAGCCATCTCTTTGTGTTGGGTTGAGAAAGTGAGCCTAGGAGTGACTTTGTGAGCTAACAAGAGCAGGTTCCATAGCTTGAGCACTTTGGTTACGAGTCTACAAACTTTGGTGCATTTGTTACTCTTGGAGGTTTGCCTTCTAGACGGCTAGGTGTCGCCGGCTAGCTCCCAAGGTTGTGGTGAGCAGCGGGAAGTTTGTAAGGGCTGCGATCTTGCCTCTTCGTGGAAAAGATCACCTTAGTGGAAAGGAGGAAAGTGGTTGAAAGAGACCGGCTTGTTGTGGGAATTGTCCCTTACAAGCTCCTCAACGGAGACGTAGCCATTCCTCAGTGGGTGGTGAACTTCGGGAAACAAATCCTTGCTTCCTCGTGCGATTCCTCACTCTAAGTTGTTTTTCTAGCATATATCATTTGCTTCCGCTTCGATCTACTTGGGTGTGTTACTTGTGTGTGCAGGGCTCATTACTCTGCTTGTGATCATCTACAAGAGTCACACCCCGAGTTTGGTTCGTGCTAGAAGCCAAGAGGCGCTTGAAGTTGTTTTTGCGGGTTCTCTCGTGCTACACCGGTCCGACCGGTGAGGTGCACCGTCCGACCGGTGTCATCCGTGAAGACCAAGTGCTTGACCGGTCCGACCGGTCACCACCACCGGTCCGACCGGTGGAGCACTTGTCGGCTCAAGTGTTTTTGGGGGAAAAAGTTTAATTTGGTCGTCACGCCTATTCACCCCCCCCTCTAGGCGACATCAAGGTCCTTTCAAGGTCGATGGCGGCGGTGCCCGTCTTGGTGTCAGTGAACACAGGGGAGCAAGCGGCGGTGGACGATTTCGACGAGGAGTTGGTGGAGCACGCGGAACATGAGCCCGCGGGAGGCGCGAGCAGCACAACATGCGGGAGGTAGCTCTAGCATCACTACGCGCGGGGGCTCAGAGGGCGGCATGAGTAGCACCGCACCGGGGGATAACCCCACCGGCAGCCGGCTCCTGGCTGACGGAATCCCTAGATGGATAAGATTTTGGACGCGGGTTCATTTTACCCATTGGATGCAGGATTGATGGCAGATTTGGAAGGAGAAGCAAGGGCACTTAATCCGTGTCCCTTGGAGAAGCAAAGGCACTGAATCCCTATCCCTCTCCAACACCAAGTCCTCTCTCCAGTTGTTCGAGACCTTGCGCAGGGTCCGGCTTGAGCACTGCACGCTCGAGCTGGTGTTGAGAACGAAGAGGTCGACAATGGGGATGCTGCTCGAATCTCACCTTGGGGGGCGGCGCTGGTTGCACGAGATGCTTCCCATTTTTACTCGATTCACTACTTCTCTGCATCCCTCTCTCCGTGGATCCGTGGCCCGTGCAAATTAGTGCTTGCGAGGATCCCCTCCCTTTCACAATCCAGAGACACAAACATGGAAGAAAAAGGAAAATAAATTGAAGGACAAGAGTGTGACATTGCTAACTGGATGGAACAAAAAATCAAGAATCATTCATTAAGAACCACTGCCGCTGCATACAAATTCCGCGGGATGAATGAACTCTTTTTTACAGCAATGAACTCCTTTTCAAGAAAAGAGGAAATGAACTGCAAAATAATTCGACTCGATGTTCACATGGGCACAAATATACATTGACCTGAACTCTGATTCACTGATTGGCAAGCAAGCCACCTTCTGTTGGCGACCACCGCTTGCACTTAATCGTTGCATCCCTATGCCTCCTGCACCCTATGCCGCCGAGGACACTGGAGACGCCTGCACCTTGCGCACTTGTGAGGCTGTGCCGCTGTTGGCCGCCGCCTCCGCCACTGTTGCTTGGACGACGGGACTATGGGACAGGTGCTGAGGAAGTGAGGAGAGGATAAGATTTCTTTGGGGTAGTGGTTTGTGGTCTCCTAGGGTTGGCCTAGCTTACGGATGGATGAAAGGTCAATGTTGAGCGGACGGTGAGATGGAGAGGTGAGGCTGTGAGACTGTAAGAGGATAGGATGGACCGGTTGAGCCAAACATCTTGTTTTTGCACTTTGCATTTCTAATTATCATTTCTATTATGCAATTTGTATTAAAATATGAATTTCGTGCTTTTATATATACTCCCCAAACATCTTGTTTGATTTTGTGATTAGTGTTATGTATTTTATTTGCATTATTCTTATTGTTAATTATTATGAATTTCGAAAATTAAAATATGCAAGTCATTGCAAATAGTGGATTATTATTTTGCGGAAAGGTAACATGCTTATCACTGTAGCACAATACCTAACCTATCTATTAAGCATATGGTTACTTTCAATTGTTCTTATTATTAATTGTGAATTTCAAAAATTAAAATATGTATTTACGATGTAAGAAATGCTTCATTTAATTTAAGTGTATGAGAAGATACAATCATTTAGTGTCCAATGCCCGTGGCAACACAAGGGCAATTCACTAGTAATCAGTACGTTTTGATTAGTGATTATATATAATGAAATATTCAAATAAAAAGTATATATAAACTATGCAGTAGAAATTGTAAAATTATATTTCCTTTCCTTCTTAAATGAATTGAGAAAACTTCTACTTGCTTTTCTAAAAAAAAGAAAGAAACCTTTATTTAAAAGTGCTTTATAATGAATCTCACGGTACAATCATAGTATTGACAATATATAACAAAACCTAATATGTTGATCAAACTATAAAGAAAAAGAAGTTGCGTTATCATCTGTTCGTGATATTCTTTAAAAACATAAGACAATAAATTTTCTTGTGTTTTTTATTGTGTGCCCAGGGATCAATGTGTGGCACGTGTTCGCTATAGCGGCCATTGAACGCAGCCGCCTGGTTTCTCTTCCCCTCTTTATTTCTTGCTTTCTTCTTCCTTGAAACAACTCACTCGTACCACTAAGACTTTTATTTTTAGCTCAAAATCTGGAAGATTTAAAAATTAAATAGGACTACAATTGATGGAACAAAACAACTAATTGGACGATTTTATGTTATATTTTCTTTTATGGAAAAAAATTCGGTGTAGGAGGGCTGTAAAGCTCCCCCTGTGCAGCCTTGCTCTCGATGTGTGCCGTGTGGACATTATCAAGATCAGACGCCCATCTTTGATCCCGATCGGTAGACAGCTCAGCTCGGCTCCTTTTGAGAGCAAGGTTAATAAAAACGCCCGCTGCGGGCTGTAAGCAACGCCAGGTCCCTCACCCGGAATGAGGTGTTAAAGCGGGTCCCACTAACATTCAATGCTATCTATGCCCAAGCAGCAACGCAGAGCCAATGAGCAGTCAAGAAGCTGTGGTGGCAGCACCCATGCACGCGTACCCCCGCTTTCAGCCGGCGTGTGCTCTCGATGTGTGCCGGCTGAAAGCGAGGGTACGCGTGCATGGGTGCTGCCACCACAGCTTCTTGACTGCTCATTGGCTCTGCGTTGCTGCTTGGGCATAGATAGCATTGAATGTTAGTGGGACCCGCTTTAACACCTCATTCCGGGTGAGTGACCTGGCGTTGCTTACAGCCCGCAGCGGGCGTTTTTATTAACCTTGCTCTCAAAAGGAGTCGAGCTGAGCTGTCTACCGATCGGGATCAAAGATGGGCGTCTGATCTTGATAATGTCCACGCGGCACACATCGAGAGCAAGGCTGCACAGGGGGAGCTTTACAGCCCTCCTGCACCGAATTTTTTTCCGGGCGCGACGGTGCCTGTTACAGCCATCAACAGCGCCAATCGGGGGTGCCAGACGACTGAGGCGGACAATGCGGCAGCAGGATCCCGCAAGCGGACAAGGCAGCCGGCTCCTGCTCCATGTTCTGATGTTCATCCGCTCGTGGAGCTAAGCCAAGCCACGGGGATACATGTTGAATGGAGCCGAGCCGAACTGTCTATGCTAAACCGATAAGGTGGACGTCTGATCTTGATGATGCCCACGCGGCACACATTGAGAGCAGGGCTGCACAGGGGGAGCTTTACAGCCCTCCTGCACGGATTTTTTTTCCCGGTTTCACGGGTACCTAACATCATGTTAGACTTTACTTTCAAAAACAAAAAACATCATGTTATACTGACTTCAACAAGGAATGGCAAAAAGCAGTTTTGCCTCCCCGTCTAAGAACTCCTCCAACAAAGATAGGAAAGAGGAAGGTTAAACTGCCTTAAGAGGATAGACGCGATGCAAAAAGTTGCATCGCCTCTCTCCTCAAAGGCATACAAGCCCACGGGGAGAGAGAGCGCGATGCAAAAAGTTGCATCGCCTCTCTCCTCAAAGGCATACAAGCCCACGGGGAGAGAGAGGGCTGGGGAAGGAGGGCGCTCCGGACGCACGGAGGAGGGGCGCAGGCCGCGCGTGTAGCCACCGGAGGGATTGAGGATAGCCACTGGCCGCGTCGTCGGAGATCCGCTGGAGTCCCACACCCGCCGCTTCTCCACCACCTTAGACCCACCATGGCCTCCGCGCCGTCGTGCCCCTACACCGTCTCCCCGAGCAACGAGGCCGACAAAGGAAGACAAGGCCCACACGACGATGACTCGATGGTGCCCCTGTCACTTGCAGGCCGGATTTCCCTTGGCCCGCACGACGACGTGGATGAGCAAGGGACAGAGAGGAGCAGGGGGAGCCAGGGCTTCCTCCTCTCCGGCGGTCCGTGACGCTACACCTCATCTCCCTCACAATGTCGCTTCTCCTCTCCCATGTAGAGGCGTGTGCGCAGCCTGTGGCGATGAAGACGCCGGCACCGACCAGGCCCCCGAAGCCAACGAGGTCCCACACCGCAGCGTGCACCATGCATGGCCGGAGCGCACCTCTAACCGTAGTGGACAGTGGTCAGGGGATCGGAGGGGCCACATCTGACAGAAGAGCAGGGGATCGGAGCGGTCGCGCGTCCCCACGACTCACCGACTGAGGAGGAGCAGGGGAGGGGGCGCGTGCCCGGAGACACCTCAGCAGTCGCCCCTGCTCGTCCCATGGTCTGAGCCTAAGCATAGAAGAGATGGGAGAGGGGAGACAAATGCGATTACTTTGACTCTGTTAGGGCCGGTGCGATGGGAAGCAGGGGCAAAACACTGTAGACGGAGGCAATGGTCATTTTGCCTTAAAAGTACATGTTGGAGTCAGTCTTAGAGCAACTCCAGTAGCCTACCTACTTGAGCACCAACTCCAAAAGTAGGGGTTGGGAGCACAAAAAACACACTCCAGCAGACCCCTTACTCGGGCATCAACTCTAGGGGGGACTCAAATTCCCTCTTGAGCCCCTTCTCCCACGGGTGGGTAGGGAGGACTCTACTCGGTCGATATAGTCATTTTCCCTCACGCGTGTGAACTGTGACCTCCCCGAGCAACACCGTCGGCCAAGCCTGTGCTTCCCCGCCGGCGACGCCAGGCTCCTCCACCATCGCTGCTTCTCCCGCGCGCATCTGCCTCCCTTTCCCCTCACCCTCTGCTTCTCCCATGTGCGATGTAATCCTCGAGCCCCTTCCGACCACTGGCGCGTGTGTGGCGGCCAACGCCGTAAGGTAGGGCTGTGGAGGGGCCGCAGGAGAAGCTTGGGGCGGCGAAGAAGATGTGACACCACTTGATTTGGCCAACCACGGGCAGATTTTACCGGATTTCACCGGTGTGGGAGCAGGAGACAAGGGCGACAATGGTGGCAAGTTCAATCCCCTTATGCTGGTGGCCCTCGTGCCGAGCGTTGTGCACTACCTGACCACGAGCGGCTGAGACCCAGCTCCGCTCGATCCCTACACCGCCACACCGCACGGTCGTGCAGGTCACCGCCGCGCCGCGAAATCCGGTCGTGCGGGCCGCTGCCGCCGCTGGGCCCTTCGTTCGCGCTGTCGGGCCACGAGGAGCAGAGGAGCTCGGGCTCTCCCACGTCGGTCTCGGAGATTGGAGAAAGCGGACAGGGAGAAAGAGAGGAGAGGATGTGGTGAGGGAGAAACGTGGGAGAGGAATAAAATCATGAGTCACTTACGACCAGGTCCCGCATGTCATATAAAAGTAGGGGTTTCAAAGTTGGGGGCTGGAGTTAAGAGTAAAATCAAGAGCCACATCAAGTTAAGGGAACCCTACTAAGGAAAGTTGAGACTCGAAATAGGGACTATTGATGAAGTTGCTCTCTTAGGCGGGAGGTACCAAGTAGGAACCCCAAAGTGACGCAACCAAGCCAGCAAACAATCGCCATCATCCACATGTCTCCGTATGTGATTACGCAGCTTTTGGAGGACCTCTCTATGAAAAGTCGTGAAAACGGTTCACCGAAAGTCGTCTGTCCCATTGCTTGAAAAAAAAGTCGTATGTCCCTTTCGTCGGCGTCAAAAGAAAGTGCCGACCTCTACTGAGCAAATAGCCAGCATTAATTAGACAA
Organism: Cenchrus americanus; assembly: GCA_947561735.1. Taxonomy (NCBI): domain Eukaryota; kingdom Viridiplantae; phylum Streptophyta; class Magnoliopsida; order Poales; family Poaceae; genus Cenchrus; species Cenchrus americanus. The sequence goes on from OX387241.1 coordinate 124,820,401, forward strand.
CCACTCCTCCGTGAATGGTATGTGGGCCCGTGTCCCCTCGAACTACCGGCATGAGCGGAAGGAAGGAAGCGTGCCGGATGAGGCCTCGTTCGTTTCCTTAGGAAACGTTCCTGTTCATGAACAGTTCCGGGAGAGGATCGAGTGGATCCTGTTTCTCCACTCAATCCTGTTCGATTCTAATCCTCTTCCATAACCATTCCACTTCCAAAAAAAAGTGTGTTCGGTTGGACACGAATAAAAATATGCAATTACTCATATACTTACACTTGTAAATCTATTTGTAGCGAAACAATGCTTCCACAGGTCTTAACGTTAAGGGCACTCCCAACACTCTACCCATGGAGTCTATATCTCGAAGACTTTATCACAAGAAACTATATTCTCCAATGCAAATTTTCTAGCATGGAGTCTATATAATATTCCTCTCAGATCTTTTACTCCCACTTGATTAAATAAGAGGACACATCATGCATGCGGGCAGCCACACGGGATCCGCACGGGTTTCGTTTTGCGTGAAGACTTGGAGTTTAACTTAGACTTGGTTTCTAAGTTTTCACCCCTCTCTCATCATTAAATTCCTTGTCACATCAGCAATTTGTCTATGTGGCAGTGTAATTAATAACTCTAGACTCTACCATAGAGTCTAGGTTGGGAGTGCCCTAATGGTGCAGAACAAATACTCTAGCTTGTTTCTCACACTAGTACTTAACCACATCCCTCTTTCAGAACATTATGCCAATTCACGTCCGACAAACTACTTAGTTCTTACTTACATAAATCTACAATCTGAGAAGTCAGTCCTTGAAAAACCTGACACACTAAGCCTAAAAACCAAGAATGCAGTAAATGAAAGGAGTTGTCATTTCCATTCTATAGCAAATTCACTTGCCAACACATACATGCCAGCGGCATCATGAATTCATGATTGATGACTTCACCTATTTGGAGCCGCCACACATCAGGTTCACGTGACACAAGAGTCATATTACATCATTAAATCAGTTTTACCATTTGCTGCAAACATTTGCTTTAAAGTTTGAACAACAGTAAGATGACATATACCCTCAACATATGTATATGACCTTTTCTGGTAAATAGATCAATTGACTGCACAATATCAAGTCCTAAAAATGGATTCAAGATTTCACTAGTTTACTAACAGATGATCCAACTTGCATTAACCACGACAGGAAATAAGTGTGACCAACATTGCTAAAAGATGCATTAAGGTATTTACAAATGAGGATTCTTGAAATTAACAGCAAAATTCAGAAATTGAATAGACCCCTCGACATTATTCAGGTATAGTTTCAGATAAAACTCATAACCTTCTTCAAACAAAATTATGACATGAATAATTTGGCAATTACAAAAGAGTAAACACAGCAAGCAGCGACAACCATGCCACCGCGCCGCTGTCACTAGCAGGGCATATCCCCGACGGGAGGAACCCTGGATCCTGAGGGAACATCGCTGTGGAGACCCCCGGCCCGCACCAGACCGAACGAGAATGGCAACACGCCCCCGCCCCACCCCCCCGGCATGCTCTACCTCACCATCATCAATCGGCCGGGAGAGGGGAAGGAAGAGTTTCAAAGATCAGGTCATAAATTCCATGAGAATACCTTGATACACACTGTCCATAAGGTTTCAGACCGTACATTACATGTGAGTAATTTTAGCACATGAAGATCAAAAGTCATGTCAGTGGATCTATATATTGCATGCTAGAAACAGGAATATTGCAGAGAGGTAAAGCCATCTAGCACTAGCAGATATAAGGGATGCAAAGGGAGTATGGAAGGTAAGTGCAATTTTCATACAACTTCAGCACACAGCCAATTAAGTAGCATTTTGGATCATGGGAACAAAATACAATTGTAAGCCAAAACAACCAGCAAATTCAGGATAAAAAGTTTCATAGCTCTACTAAGAGAGGCATTTCCCAAGTCATAAAAATTCTTCAGATGCATGTTTAAATTGACAGCCTGAACTCTGGAAAGGAGAAACGGAATAGTGGATCATTTACCATCATGCCATTTAGCAAGAGAACATTTTCACACACAGGTTTCAGGAAAACAATATGCTTCATCGCCAGCTCCACGTCTTGATCTCCTTCGGCGAGAAAGGGAGCGGAGGCATGGAGGTCGACGAGATGCCGTCGTCGTCGCCGTCGAGGTGGTGGTCGTGCCGCACTGACGCCTCCTGCCTTCTGCCGCGATGCCGCCACCTCAGCTGGAATGGATGAGTTCCACAAGTCATGAGGTGTGGCTTCTATTCGGGCATTCCACGCGGGGAATGGGCCGTTCTGGGGCAGCTTCATTCCTGGGCCGGTTCTAAACGAATGACATTTTTTCGTGGCTTTGTTTCCAATCCAGTCGATAAAAAGAAAACCAAGTGGAACGGGCCGTTTCGAGCCTCGTTCCCGGAAAACCGAACGGGCCCTAAGGTGAGCTCGGCTCCGTGTCGTCCTATGGCGAGCCGGCACGGCAAGGCGGAGGTCGACGGCCGTCGGGCGTGAAGGACCGATACGGCGAACCAGAGAGGGGGGAGTGAATGGGAGCCGATAAAAATTCTTCTCGAAGGAGATGAAAACTCCAACAAGACGAACGCGGCTTCCAACACACGTCTCCGACTCACTACCAAGGTTGGTCAAGCCCACGTAGCCACTGGAGTGCCACTAGACCTAGGAACCAACACGCAACCTCCCGACCCGAGAAACACAGCGGAAAAGCCAAACCTCAAGTCTACGGACCCACACCGGTCGGACCGGTGAGCACCACCGGTCAGACCGGTCCCTGCTGGTGAAACTGAGCAACTTTCACTAAGTGGCTCTACACCGGTCGGACCGGTGAGACACACCGGTCGGACCGATGGCGACTGAAAGCCCCCAAGACACCAAACGGGCCAACCGACCACCAAACGGACCCAAACTCGAAACGGCGGCACCACGGGACAACAACGAACACACCAAGACGTTCACCCGAGCAAAAACCCACAAGGGCTCGCACCGGTCGGACCGGTCAAGAGCACCGGTCGGACCGGTGTGGCACAGGGCGGCTCGGGATGAACGGCACCCGCGGTCAACTCCCCCAAATCCAAATCTCGATCTCCCGAATCACTCCACGGACTTGAACAAGACTTTGGGGATATCGGGAACACCTCATGAGGAGTCCATAGCCAAGTTTAATCCCACCAAATCTCGTCCAAAAAGGAGGAATCGAAGAAATCCCGCCGAAAGCACTTCCAACCCAAGAACTCAAGAAACGCCAAAATCGAGCACCTTTTCTCACGGATTTGGGAGGGGAATCACGGCCCAAAGAACCACGAAGGGTTCCCACAAATTTCCCCCATCAAATCCCCAAGAGAAAAGTCCCGAAAACAACCCAAAGAAATCACCGAGAGAGGGCTCCGAAAATCACCACCAAGAACAACGGGAAAACACATCCAAACCTTGAGGAACCACGCCGAATCATCTATACATGAATCAAAGGTTCGTACAAGGTCTAGCAAGCCGCCCGATCATCCATCCCTCTCTACAAGATCTCTCCGTGAAGCTCTCTTGCTAGTCCTAGAGAAAACCTAAGGAAAATAGGTGGAAAATAGGAAAACTAATGAGCTAGGGTTCTAAGAGTTGGCTGCCATCCTCTCACCTCTTGGGTTATATGGAGGCAACCGAATGTCCGAAATGCCCTTCTCTAACAACTAGGGATACAAGCCCCTCAAGGGCGGATTTGGAATTCTTGATGTCTTCACCACGGACGGATGCCGGCGACCGCACCCTCGCGTAGCCTCGACGCAAGCCATGCGATCCCGACGCGTGTCCTCCGCTTCGAAGATTCGGACCGCGTCGTCGCACACCGGTCGGACCGGTGCTCCTCACCGGTCGGACCGGGCGGACCCACCGGTCGGACCGGCCGTGCGGCTGCTTGCGGCTCCGTCTTCGGTTCTCCGGTCTTGGCTTTGTGGATCAACCAAGGAACCCAGTGGTTTTCTGGTGAACCACCGGAAACCCCGCGAACTCGGTGTAGCCTCTGCCAATCTCCACTCATGACTCGGCTACCACGTAGTCCCGGCTTGACCTTGGTTTTGAGGCTCAACCAAGAAACCGTCCATGACTTCATCTTGCTGTTCATGCCACCATGCGGCCCGCACTTGACCCCGCTGGCCACCGGGTCCCTCGAACGAAGCCTACTTGTCTTCTCCACACCTGGAGGCCTCACCGGCGACGACCTTTCGCGCTTGTTCTTCACCTGCACCAACACCAGTCAAGCCGCAACCTGCACTTGCAATACTTAGCCAAGAATCAGTCCACACAACGTTGTCAATCACTCATCACACAAGGAAGCGACCATACACCGGTCCTCGAACCACACATGGTCCTCAATCTCCCCCTTGATGAGTGCATTGAAAACACCCACACGAAAGTAACAAGAGAGACAAGAAAAGAAAAAGAAACAAACAAAAAGGAACTCCAACAAGCGATCGAAAGCCAAACAAAGGCAAAGAGCAAGATCACTTGAAGGAAACAAGTCTCGGACCCCTTAGGCAAGGGCAACGGCTCGACACATCCGAGACAAAGCAAAGCTCAAGCAAAGAGCGCAAACCACCAAAACAAAGCTCGAACACCACAAAGAGCTCCCCCTGCACACATGCAAGCTCCCCCTGAACCAATGCACCTCCACCTGGATGAATGCATGCAAACCACTTGAAAACAGGACAGCTGCAGCACTTTCAGCTCACACCGGTCAGACCGGTAATCACCACCGGTCAGACCGGTGCCTAACATGTGTACAGGACCAGCACTCACATCGGTCAGACCGGTGCTCCTCACCGGTCAGACCGGTGTACAACAGAGCCCAGAAATGGCTCGAAACCACCTGAAAACCTTCTAAATGCGTCTATTAAGCCATTTCAAGCTCAAACTTCTCCCCCTTGTTGGCAATGCATGAATCAAGCCAAAAATGCAAAACTTTCAACCTAGAGCTTCTCAAATAGACAAAATTCAACAAAGAATGCTACACATGTCCAAATGAGCAAGTTAGATTCCCTACGGCTTCGTATCGATCTCAACTACATGATCACCAAGATTCACAACCATTGGACGAAGCTAAGATGGATTTTGGCAATTTTGCGAAAAAACTTGCCTCTCATGAGCAAAGTCCTAAACATGATCAAAGCATATCAAAATGGCAAAGCCACACAAACTTCATGCTAGGACAGCCATTCTAATCATAAGACCATCACAAACACCCACAAGCACCTCATGTCATGTCAAAGCCATCGAGCCATGTGCCTACTTCTATTTATGAGACTTCTCATTGGTAGGCATCATGCAACGGTTTAGCACCCAAAGCAAATTAAATTTAGCACATATGACATGGGAGCACATTTCCAAGCATTTTTCATTTCATTTTCAAATTTGTAAATGGTACATGAAATGTCTTTGCGACAAAAAGGAACTTATGCCCCTCCACAAGATAAAACAAGAGGGCTAAACATTCATGATGGCAATTGAGTCTTTGGCCCCATATGATCAATAAACTAGCTATCCAACCACAAATTAAGCATAGCAAGGCCACAAAAACATGTCAAGAGCATGTAAAGGCATTTACACATGAGAGAGCATACATGTGACATTTTTCAAAAGCATAGCTATCAACCATGGATTATTCATCAAGATCATCAAGAGCTAAGCCAAACTAACCGTAGCATACCAAACAAGCTCACAAAGACATATATCTCACTCCATGGTGAACAATGTATATGAGAGAAGCTTTTCCTAACCAATGCATATGATACAAAATTCATGCAATCTAAGATACAAGGATGCCTATACATCATGTTACATATGCCATGCCAAATGCAAGAAATGCACAAAGGAAAGCTATACATATGCTACAAACCGGCTCCTCGAGGGGAGGCAAAACGGGCTCGACACCACCGGCAAAAGAGAGCTCCCACACATCCAACTCAAGAAATCAAACACACACCAAGTTCCCCCTGCAAACGAGTGAAAGTTGCTTGATCTAGGGGTTTGGTGAAAATATCGGCTAGTTGGTCATGTGTGGGTACATGGATCAAGGCTATCTTTCCTTTCTCGACGTTGTCTCTCAAGAAATGATACCTCACTTCTATGTGTTTGGTTTTGGAATGGAACACTGGGTTCTTTGCAACGCTTATGGCACTGGTGCTATCACATTGAAGTGGGACATGGGTATACTCCTCACCAAAGTCACTCATGGTGTAGGTGATCCAAAGGAGCTGAGAGCAACAACTAGCAGCGGCAACATACTCGGCTTCGGTCGTGGATTGAGCAACACTCGACTGCTTGCGGGAAGACCAAGACACCAAAGAAGAACCCAAAAACTGGCAAGTCCCAGAAGTGGACTTCCTAACCAACCGACACCCGGCAAAATCCGCGTCTGAAAAGCCATGAAGCGCCAAAGAAGAGGACGCGAAGTACCTGAAAATTCTCTTCACTGCTTGCTGATGCGAAGTCCTCGGAGACGCTTGAAAACGAGCGCAGGGACACACCGAGAATTGTATGTCCGGCCTCGTCGCCGTCAAGTAGAGGAGTGACCCGATCATACTCCGGTACTCCTTCTGGTCCACGTGTTCACCTTCCTCGTCCGCATCAAGAGCTGTAGTCGTACTCATCGGCGTCGTCATAGCCTTGGAGTCCTCCATCTTGAACTTCCTCACAATGTCCTTGGTGTACTTAGCCTGGTGCACAAATGTTCCTTCCTTTGATTGCTTGATTTGTAGCCCGAGGAAGAACCGCAACTCACCCATCATGCTCATCTCAAACTCCCTGCTCATATCATCGCAAACCTTGCAACAAGATAGTTAGACGAGCCACCAAAGACAATATCATCCACGTACACCCGCACAATCGGGATATCTCTCGCCCGCCTCGGCAAAAACAAGGTCGATCGACCTTCCCCATCTCAAAACCTCTCTCAAACAAGAACCCCCTCAACCCGCCATACCAAGCTCTAGGCGCTGCTTCAACCCATACATCGCCTTCCTCAACTTGTACACCGGTGGGGGTACTTCTCACTCTCAAACCCCGGAGGCTGCCTCACATACACTTCTTCCTCCAACACACCATTCAGAAAAGCACTCTTCACATCCATTTGGTGCAACTTGAACCCTTTAGCCACAGAAAAGGCTAGAAGAATCCTAATCGCCTCCAAACGGGCTACGGGAGCAAAGGTCTCCTCGTAGTCAATTCCCTCCTTCTGACTAAACCCCTGAGCAACAAGTCTCGACTTGTTCCTCACAACCTCACCCTTCTCTCCCTCTTTGTTTTTCCACACCCACTTGGTACCAATCGGCTTACACCCTGGGGGAGGGTCAACCAACTCCCACACCTGATTCCTCTCAAAGTTATCCAACTCCTCATGCATCGAATTAACCCAATTGTGATCAGATAGTGCGTGTCTAATGTATTTGGGCAAAAAAGAAGCAACAAATGCAGCATGAGCAAAATGGGAATTGTTTCGAACCCTCGACCGTGTAGTGCGTTCATTCATGTCGCCGATGATCCTCGAAGCTGGGTGATCCACTTGAACTCGCCGGGGAGGTTCTCGCCTCGAAGCTTCCTCCCCCTCAACATCAGCTTCTCCTCGTTCTTGATTTGTCGTCGTAGGTGTAGCGGAGGGTCCATCCATCATCGTAGTCGAAGTAGTGGGTACATGTTCGGTCGGGGGCACCGCACCGCCATCTTCATCATCACCATGTTCATGCTCCTCCTCTCCGAAAGATCTCCTCGCCACGCTCATCATCACCGCACATTCAAAGACAAGCCGACTACGTGGCTCTGTCTCGTCGAAGGTTACCTCGCAAGTCTCCACGATTTGGTTAGTTTCAAGATTGAGCACACGATATGCTCTAGAATGAGATGCATAACCAAAGAAAATGCCATCGACAGACCTAGCCTCAAACTTATCCAACTTCCTGCCCTTCTTCAGAATGAAACACTTGCATCCAAAGACATGGAAGTGACTCACCTTGGGTGTGCGACCATGCATCAATTCATAGCAAGTCTTCTTCTTGTGCACTCTGAGGTATATCCTGTTTGACACATAGCACGCGGTATTCACCGCCTTAGCCCAATACCTCCTCGGAGTCCTATGCTCATCAAGCATCGTCCGAGCCATCTCGCACAAGGTCCTGTTCTTCCTTTCCACAACACCATTCTGGGGAGGCGTATACGGACTCGAAAACGGTGCTCAAGACCCAAGTCATGGCAAAAGGTTTCAAAACGAGAGTTCCCGAATTCCGAGCCATTATCCTTGCGGATAGCTCGTATGGCATCTCCGTGCCTCTCGTTCCTCAACCTCAAGACTAGATCTCGAACAAAACCAAACGTCTCCCCCTTATCCTCCGGAAAGAACACCCACGCATACCGAGAATAGTCGTCCACCACAACAAGGACATACCACTTCCCACCCGCATCCCACACGAGCCGGGCCAACAAGGTCCATATGGAGCGGCTCGCATGGACGCTCAGTCATCACATCGGTGAGAGGCGGGTGAGAAGAGGCTACCATCTTGGCATGCCTAGACGGAGCACAAACCAACTCTTTCTCAAGCCTCAACCGTGGCAATCCTCGGACCAAATTGAGTTTACTCAAGCGTGACAAAAGGTCAAAGCTCAAGTGACCCAACTTCCTATGCCACTTCCACAACTCACTCGAAGAACCGGCCAAGAAACAACGCTCCACACCCGAAGACCGAGAGAAATCGCACGAAACACCGACCCTCGGGAATGACCATACGGACAAGGTCCCCTCGAGAGTCCACAATCCGAGAACCACCGAAACGACCGGTTTCCGCGAACGGAATCCCGAATCTTAGCACCTCGGTGGTAGTCCCGGAGGGCTACCACGTGCAATCCCCGTCTCGCCGATTCCAAAATCCATACAGAAAGGTAAAAACAATAAAGTAGAGTACAACATTTATTTTATTACATTAATCAGAGTACATCTCTTCGGCACATGCGGGGTACAAGTCCATCAGGACTAAATCAAACATAAATAAAACGTCTAGCGGCGGCTTCATGTAAGCGCGGGGAACTCCATATCCGCGAGCGGCTCAAGTGTAGGAAGAGCTCTAGTCCACCCGGCCGTCGTTGTCGAAGTCGTAGTCGGCTGCGTCGAGTCACCGGGGGTCTACCCGATAAGCGGGTAGGTCATGTCAGCTTCCCAACAAAGAGGCAAAAGCGGTGTATATTCTACTATGCATGAGATATCCCTAATGCGGTCGTAGAAAGCTTAAGCAAAGCAGACATTGCAACGTACAAGGTAAGCGAGAATATAGCGAGGAGGTCCACACCTCGGGGAAGCTTCCGCTTCCGAGGTCCACACCTCGGGGGTCCACACCCCGCTCAAGGAATACCACACCAAAACACCGGATCTCAACCACGATCCGAACCCAACTCTCATACGCGATGTGGGGCCCACCGCTCCTATCCCCACATCTCAACGTCCGAAGCCGGCTCACACACTCGGGGGGAGAGAAGAAGCACAAGAGAAGTGTAGCTAGTCGGAGAGAGATCGAAAGGCGTCCATAACCGGTGGACACGGACTATAGCTATAGGTTTAACACTGCGAGAGGTTGTACAAGCGTACCCGCCCGAATAGGTCGGAACCGGCCGTCACCGTGTCCGACCCTACCATACGGCCGAAGCTCAAGTAAGTGGATAGTACCCTTCTGCATCTCCGAGCACGGCCCGGCCTCCGCGGCGGAGCTCATACTACCCGCGAGAGGTCCCTCGAAGCCGTGGAACCCTTCCCCCGGCCTCGCCGGGGCAAAGTCTACTAAGGAGGGAAAGACCACTCCCGACACGATCACACCGATCCTCCAACGGGAGGGGTGCTATCCACTACAAGTCTCACCCCGCACCCCCCGCCCAATACAAGGCGGGCGGTACGTGTTCGAAAATAGTCATCCGAAGCAAGGTCAGCGACGATCGGTCCTTAAGGGGCCGAGAGCGAGCACTCAACATCTCCATCCCACACGACACGACCCTCGGGTAAGAGGCCAGATCGCATCTTCCCTCGGCAGCCGTTCACAAGTAACCGGCGGCTCGCTCCCGCCAAAACACAGCAAGGTAATACACACCCAGGACACACGCTAGAATCACACCGAGATACCCACATCTCAGCCCAAGCCCAGAGTACCATCCATAATCAAGCAACAAAAGTATGGATAGTTGAGGTAAGGGACTAGCTAGGGGTCTGTAGCTAGTCCCGCAGGTAGTAGAGCAAGGAAACAGGATATAACAAAGCATCAAGGCATGGCTATTAAACGGGTTATGCAATTCACCTCTTCCATGCATTAAAGTAAAGCACTAGCAGCTAAATATCAACATGGGATCTATATGGTTGGGAGTGACATGACACCTTCGTTGCCGTTGAAGCAGTCGCTGTCCGGAGCAGTGTACTCGGGGTCCTCCACGTCCTCCCGGTCGAAGCTCGGGTCTGCGGCACGAGATTCGACGCGAAATAAGATAACGGTGCACATCTAAGCAATAACTCCAAATAAGAATCAATTTAGAAGATCCAAATGAACCCAATCTACCTACAATCAGCAAGGTTTCGCAAATACGGATTTATAGAAATTAGTTTTGTATTTTTCTGAGCTTCCTAGAATTTATTATGAATTTTTAGAGGTTAAATACATTTTTACGGAATTTTTAAACGGATGAGAAAAGGGTTTTTCGAAAAAACGTTGCGACGTCGGCATGACGTCGGCCTCCGGTTTTATCGGGGCCGCGGTATGGCCGGAAGTGCTGCTGGGCCGTGGGCGGCCCGACGGACTTGATACCGCCGGATCGGGTTTCGGCCCACATTGGTCCCGAGTGCTAAAGCCCGCTAGAGGTCGCGTAAGAAGTCCGGTAACCCACCTCCTAATTTCCTAACCCGTCTTTGGGCCGGTGGCTGCTAGTAGTTAGGCGGGCTTAGGGCCCATAGCGGCCGGCGGCCGCTCCGCTCTTAAACCGGCTCGACCCTCTTGCCCGGCGGTGTTCGACGCAATGACACGCGGCGCCGCGACCGCGCGGTGCGCCGCCGGCGCTCGGTTCCGGCGCCACACGCCCGGCTCAACAACCTCCGGTTGAATCACGCGTCACGGCTCGGCACTAGGGTGTGCGGCCGTTCGAGCGCTCGCTTCGTGTTCCCGCGCGCGCGCGGGCGGCGCACCGTCCCCGTGGCGGGCACGACGCCGCCGCCGCCGGCGCGTCACGCGCGCGGCGGCCCCGACTCCCCCCCCCCCGCACAAAACCTCGGGTCGAAGCCCGGCTCAACGGTACATGCCTCGCGCGCCCTTGCTCGTCCGCCGGCGCGGTCGCCCCGGTATCCGGGGGCGCGCCGCGCGGCGACACGGCGGCGTTCACGTTCTTGCACAAACGAACACGGCTCGACGGCCAAAACCACAACCCTTCCTCGCATGGCGACAGCGCGCACCGGAGGAGCTCACCCGCCGACTTGGGGTAGCCGCGGCGCGACGCCTCCCCTGATCACCTCTCACTCACGAGCCTGCATCGCTCTTCGCGCGGCGACGGCGGAGCTCAGAGGCACAACCGGCCCAGGAGCCCCATCCGCCGCGGCACGGCAATCCCCGCGCGCGAAGGCCGGCACTCGGGCAAGAAGTCCACAGCGATGCGTCTCCACACATGGGATGCCAACACAGGAAGAAATCCAAGGGGGAGAAGAGAGAAGAAGGCCGCGGTGCTCACGAGGGGGCGACGGTGTAGGCGTGGCCGGCCCCGCCGGTGACGTGGCGTTGGTGTTCCGTGCGTGAAGGTGTTCGGCGAAGTAGATGCTCCCCGGTGGCGTAGGTGTTCACGCCGGCGACGTACTCCCGCGGCCGGTCCGAGATCCCGCCGCTCCCGGTGCTCGTCCCCTTCTTCTTCGGCGCGGCCCGGCGTTCCTTGGCGGTGATGACGTCCTTGCCCCCGGGGTCCTCGGCTCCTCCCTCGCCGGCGGTGACGCGGCGGCCGACGGCGCGCCCGTCCCCTTCCCCAACGGCGCGGCGCGGCGGTGGCGCGCCCGCCTTCTCCCTCGGTGCTCACGGCCTTACGGTGGAAGAAGAAACCCCAAGTGGGGGCGGTTGGCTTTGCCTCCAGGCCACTCCGGCTCCCCTCTCCTTTTGAATCCGCGCCGCAGGGTCTCGAGAGGAAATCCCCCCCGATGCCCTTGGCTCGCCACCGTCCCGGGGCGGTGGCGCGCCGGTGAAGCTCCCCGCCCGCCTTGGATGCGTGTTGGGGAGGGCGGGGGCGTCCTTTGCCCTTTTTCCCGGTCGCCTCCCGTCCCGCGCGCGCGCGCGCCGGTCCTTGGCGTGCGTGCCGGCCGGGCGGCTCGCCCGCGCGCGCCACCCCGCGCGGCCGGTGGGGGCGGGACCGCGGCGCTCCCCCGAGCGGTTTGGGCGGCCGGCGCGGCGGTCAAATGGGTAAGGGAAGAAAGGGGGTGAGAGGGAGCTGACGATTGGGGCCCGCGCGGCAGAGAAAGAGAAGGGGGGAGGGATGCTGCGCAGGTTAATGGGCCGAAAGGCGCCTTGGGTTGGGCGGCACCGCAAGGAAAAGGAGAAGACGGCCCAAAACACTTAGCTGCTCCTTGCCTAATAACAAATAAGTTTGAACTAGGATTTGAAAAAGAGTTTGAATTTGATCCCCTTTCAAATTCAAACTTCACTCAATTGAACTCCAAATAAACCAAAGAAAAACCAACTCACATAATTTACCATATTTTTAACATATGTTTTATAAATAGGATAAATTAGTGGAGAATTTAGTGAGAGGCTAGCAATTTTGGTTCAAAAATTGATAGCACTCAAATTCAAGCAAAAGTTTTAAATTTTCGCAAAATTTACACACCTAAATTCCTGGGTTGTTACATTCTCCCCCACCACCGAGAATCTCGTCCTCGAGATTTAGTCCTCGACCTCCTCCGTGAACAAGTGTGGGTACTCTTTCCTGAGATCAGCTTCCTTCTCCCATGTTGCCTCTCGCTCTGTATGGTTGCTCCACAACACTCTACAAAAAGGAATGGTAGTTCTCCTTGTTTCCTTGACAGCTCTGTCCAAGATTTTCTCAGGATATTCTGTATACTCAAGGGTGTCTTGCAAGTCAAGCAACTCCATGGACACTTGCTTTGACTCTACTGCCTTCTCGCTCTTCTTCAGCTGTGACACGTGAAACACTGGGTGAACTCCTGCCATTGTCTCGGGTAGTGCAAGCTGGTAGGCCAAACTTCCAATCCTTCGGGTAATCAGGTATGGTCCCACGTACCTCGGTGCAAGCTTTCCTTTCACCAAGAACCTCTTAGTTCCTCGGAGCGGTGAGACTTTCAAGTACACTCGGTCGCCAACTGCAAAGTTCAACTCTCTCCTTCTCTTGTCGGCATAGCTCTTCTGACGACTTTGAGCGATTTTCAGGTTCTCACGAACTTTCTCCACTTTCTCCTCTGCTTCCTCAATGATTGCTGGCCCAAACAGTGTTCGTTCTCCAACCTCTGACCAAGCTAGCGGGGTCCTGCACTTCCGACCGTAAAGTGCCTCAAAGGGTGCCATCCGAAGACTTGCTTGAAAGCTGTTGTTGTACGAGAACTCTGCAAACGGCAAACTGCTCTCCCAATCAGTACCATAGGTGAGTGCACAAGCTCGTAGCATGTCCTCCAGAACCTGGTTGACCCTGTCTGTCTGACCGTCGGTCTGTGGGTGAAAAGCTGTGCTGTAGCTGAGAGTGGTGCCCATAAGCTTGTGGAAGCTCTGCCAAAACTTGGAGACAAACTGTGGCCCTCGATCAGATACAATACTTCTGGGTGCCCCGTGCAGCCTGAGTATGTGCTCTATGTACAGTTCTGCCAACTTCTCGGTTGCATACCGGGTCTTCACCGGCACAAAGTGAGCTACTTTGGTCAGCCTATCCACTATGACCCAAACCGAGTCATTTCCTTTTGGAGTTCGAGGAAGTCCCACCACAAAGTCCATGGAAATGTCCTCCCACTTCCATACTGGAATATCCAACGGCTTCAACAAACCAGCAGGTGTCTGATGTTCAATCTTTACTCTGCTACAGGTGTCGCAACAGGCCACGTAGCGTGCAATATCCTTCTTCATGTCCTTCCACCCGCACTGCGACCTTCGGATCTGCGTACATCTTGGTGCTTTGCCCGGGTGAATCGAGTACCTCGAGTCGTGAGCTTCTCTCATGATGCGATCCGGAGTGCCTTGTCTTGTGGTACACGGATCCGTTCTTTCAACCACACGATTACCCGTTCATCTACCCGGTAGTCCTCTGCTTTGCCCTGCTTCATTAGTTCTCGCAAAGCTTTGATCTCTACACACTCCTTCTGGGCTGTACGGATTCGTTCCTCCAGATCATAGGTCACTCGCATCACGTTGGCTTGTCCTTGGTCTACAATTTCGATTCTCAATTTCTCTAGCTCTTCATGCAGGGCAGGTTGCTCTTCTTTTACCATGAGGTTGTTGCAATATGTTTTCCGGCTCAGTGCATCTGCCACGACGTTAGCTTTGCCTGGGTGGTAGTTGATCTCGACGTCGTAGTCCTTGATCAGCTCTAACCACCGTCTCTGCCTCATGTTCAGCTCGGTACGTGTAAAGAAGTACTTCGGGCTCTTGTGGTCGGAAAACGAGTTCACACTTGTTCCCTATCGGGTAGTGTCTCCGGATCTTGAGCGCATGCACAACTGTTTGCCGGCTCCAAGTCGTGTGTCGGGTAGTTTCCTCGTGTTTCTTCGAGTGCGTCCGGAAGCATAAGCCACAACTTTCCCTTCCTCGCATCGGCACGCATCCGAGTCCCCGCCTTGAAGCGTCACAATGAGACCACAAAGTCTTTCTTGATATCCGGCAAGGTGAGCACGGGGGCCGTGGTGAGTCTCTTTTTCGGCTCTTGAAAGCTCTTCTCACACGCTTCGACCACTCGAACTTTGTGTTGTTCTTGAGCAACTCTTGTCATTGGCTTTGCGATCTTGGAAAAGTTCTCAATGAACCTCCGGTAGTAACCCGCCAACCCAAGGAAGCTTCGACATCCGTCACGTTTAACGGTCGCTCCCACTTGGTCACCGACTCTACCTTGGACGGATCCACGGCTATCCCCTCCGCTGACAACACGTGTCCCAAGAACGCGACCTTCTCCATCCAGAATTCGCACTTGCCGAACTTGGCGTACGGTTCTCGCCGCCTCGGCTTCTCTAGCACGACCCTCAGGTGCTCCTCGTGCTCCTCAGTGGTCTCAGAGTAGATCAAGATATCATCGATAAACACCACTACAAACCTGTCCAACTCTTCCATGAAGACCTTGTTCATCAAGTTCATGAAGTAAGCAGGGGCGTTGGTCAGCCCAAAGGAAACCACCACGAACTCGTACAAGCCGTAACGTGTGGTGAAGGTCGTCTTGGGTATGTCTGCTCTCGGATCTTCATCCGGTGGTAGCCCCGACCTCAAGTCGATCTTGGAGAAGAACCTTGCCTTTTTGAGCCTCGTCCGAAGAAATCCTCGATTCCCGGGTAGTGGGTACTTGTTCTTGATTGTCATCGAGTTGAGCGTGCGGTAGTCAATGCACATCCTCTTTGTGCCGTCTTTCTTCTCCACGAAGAGCACTGGTGAACCCCACGGTGAGGCACTCGGCCGCACAAACCCTTGCTCGAGCAACTTCTTGAGTGTTTCTTTAACTCGTCCAACTCATCGGACGACATCCCGTACGGACTCTTTGCAACGGGCCCCGCCCCTGGCATCAGCTCAATCACGAACTCCACGTCCCGGTGCGGGGGTAACTCCGTAATCTCCTGCGGGAACACGTCCGGAAACTCACGGACCCTCTGGGATTTCCTCAATCTCTTTCCCACTCATGTTGCACATCATCGTAGCGACCTTCGGACTCGTGGTTCGATCCGCACCATCGTTCCACCGGGGTGTTCTAGGCTGTATCACTCGGGGTTGCAAGAGACTATCCCGTTGTGCTTTGCCAACCAATCCATCCCTAGGATCACGTCTATCCCGGTAGACTCCAAAGCTGTCAAGTCCGCCGTGAACGTAGCCCCTCAAACACCATCCTCACTCCCCTGCACTCTAACGTACTCCTCTTCTCTCCTAGCGGAGACCTAGTCAAGATAGGCCTTGGTCGAGGCTTAGTTGGTAAAGACCTTTCTTTAGCAAACTTGGTAGAAATATACGAAAACGAGCTCCGATGTCGAACAAAACGGTTGCCAAAACGAGTCAACAAGGAACTCACCAAGTGTGACGTCGGGTGCGGGCTGCTTGCATCCTCGGCGGTGAGGTGGTTCGGACGGCTTCGAGTAGGGCGGCGGGGCCGAGCGGTCCTCTCGCCGAGTACGGGGTGGCTGTCCTCCTGGTGCTGGTGGCTTGGCTGGGGTCTGGAACTGAGAGCTGCGGTTCTGACTCCCCGGTGGCGCCTGCTGTGGACACTCAAACGACTTGTGCCCAACCTGACGGCAGTTGAAGCAAGTCACCTTGGATCTGTCTGCTGACTGCGGTGGTGGCCTCGGTTTCCAGCTGTTCTGACCTCCACTCCCGCCCTGGGTTGGCTCTCGCTCGCGGGCGAGGCCGAGAGACGTGGTGCCTCTGCTGTGACTGGTGGCCCTGAGCGTAACCTCGTCCTCTCGCCTCGAGGTGGTCCCGAGCGGCTCTCGCTCGATCCGTGCGCTTGGACTTGCTCCCACGAACCTCCATGTACTCAAGCCTTGACCTCTCCACGGTCGGTGCCTTGTCGATAATGGAGCGAAGTGTCGGGCGGTCGTGCGCGGACAAGTGGTGTGCCATCCCCTTGTGCGGCCCCTTTCGAACCGGTAGACCTTCTTCTTCTCTCGTGTCGGTGTCGTCGGCACGTACCTCATCGGCTCCTCGGTAGCGGTTGGCGTACTCACACCGACATGTTTCCCATCTTGAGGTGCCTCGAACTCGTCAGCCTTCCGGTCCATCACTGCATCTGGAATGTGGTGACTCCTGAAGGCCTCCACGAACTCGTCCCACCCGATGTGCAACGGGTCCCGGTGCGAGTCACGATGGCCGTCCCACCACGCACTGGCTGTGCCGATCAGCTGGTGCGCTGCCACGGTCACACACTCCTCCTCGGTAAGCTCGGTCAGCTCCAGCTTCTTCTCGATCTCACGTAGCCAGTTGTCTGCGTCCATCGGGTCTGCTGAGTGGTCGAAGGTAGGCGGTCGCAGCTTGTTGAAGTTCTCAACCTTCTTCTGGAAACCCTCTGGCGCGTAGCGGTTCTGACCCCTAGGGTTGTTGTTGTTGTTGTTGTTGTTCTGAGCTAGCATCTGGGTGATCGTCTGCATCAGCTGAGTCTGCACTGCCATCACGTCGGCCAAGTTCGGGGGAGGTGGCGGTGGTGGCACCTCGTGTCCCCGAGCCCGGCCCTCGCTCCTCCCTCGGCCGGGGTACCCGCTCGTGCTCGAGCTCCCCGCTCCCGAGCTCCCTCGCCGTCGTGCGCGGCTCCTCGACCGCCAACTCGGCCTCCTCGGCCTACGCGGCCTGCCAGGCCTCCGCGGAGTCCACCTCGTGGCGCGTGACCTCCACGGCGTCCGCGGCCTCTCGCTCCCGCTGGGTTAGGGGCATCCTCCCCTCCGTCGTCCCCAGCGACCTCCTCGAAACGGGCCAAGAGTCGCCCGGACCTCCTTGCTCCAGACATCTGTTCCAGTTGCAAGAGTTAGTAGCGGTAGGGAGAATGTATCTATTAAGCTTATTAACTATAAAGGAGTAATCCTGCTAACAGTCAAAGAATTCATACAGACATAAAGAAGCATGAAATCCGAAAGAAACCATGAAGATCCATGTCACTCAATCAATGCCACCATACAAAAGGGGTGCACCTCGAGGTTTACTCTAACGACCTTTGAGGGTGCACGGCAACACATCACGCTAACGCATGGTACATCATGGGGTAGCTGCTAAGGTCATGACACATGAGCGATAACATCACATCTAACTTATTACAGCGACTCAGAATCTACAGCTAAGACTCTACTCCCATCACGGGGTACACTGAGGTGCCTCGGGGGCCGGCGTCGGTGGACCCGAGTAGAACGGCGGTGAGTGTGCCCCTGGGTATCCCGGCACCCTGATCGCCGGTCCTCCGTAGTAGTCACAGGTATCCTGAAGAGCACGGTCCATCTCTGCTGTGTCCTGAGAACCACTCGGGTACGAGCGTACTCGTGGTAGGGGCGTCGGCGGAAGCTCGAAAGTATCTGTCCTCAGTCGGGGTCTCTTCTTGGGTGGTAGCTGTGCGGAGAGCGCCTCCAGCTCGTCGGCCTCTCGCCGGGTCGGAACGCTCCCCGGCCGCGCGGGTCCCGGGCTGCTCGGTCCCTCTCCTCGTAGACCGGTCCACCAAGGTAACACAAGTGGTGGTAGTTGTGTCGACCCGCCTCCCCGTAGATCCCACACCTTGACTTGATAGTCGACCGCTGCAGCCTCCGACCGACTCCAACCGATCTCTCGCCTCTGCGCGGCCCTCACCTGTCCTCACGCGAGGCCTCCACTGAAGCCCGGTGCAGCTCCCGCTCTGCCCTCAACCGCGCCTCCAAAGTAGCGATCCTCCGGGCGTCCCTCTCAGTGCTGGCCGCGGCCGCTGCCAGTCCAAGCTGTACTAGATCTCCGTTCCTCTCGTGCGACGCCTCCAACTCGTCAAGTATATCCTCTCTCTCCAGCTCCAGGTCCCGAACTCGCTGCAGGGACTCGTCACACCTCCACCGAAGGTACGCGATCTCACCGTCTGCCCAGTACAGCGCCTGGTCCTGAGCCAGGATGCACCGCCTGGCTGCGAGCATCATCTTGTCTTCCTCCACTGAAGTCACCTCCAGGTACCGCGCTCGGTCGCCGAGTCCCGGCCGACCGGGTCGTAGATCACTTTGTCGGAAGCACGGCCGAACGGGGTGTCCTTAAGCTTCTCCCCGAGCCGGACACAAACCTTCTTGAGAGCTCGCGCGCGCCCGATCCGGTGTGCCTCCGTGGTCGAACTCTCAAAACAAGTGCACCTCAACCTCCTTGAATTCCGGCACCCGTGGGTCCGCCGGCACCGTGACGGCCGTGTAAGTGGGGGTCTCGCTCCATGTGCCCCATGGCTCTCCCCTTGTAGCTGACTCCGTCGGTCCCCACTCCAGCTGCCTCCAGGCACTCTCTCAGCAAGCGGCAGAAGCCTCCGTAGCTCTTGCCGTCCGACTCCAAAGGAACCCACGTCCTATCCGCCATCTGCACAACGTTGTTAGAGCGTAGTTAGTAAGGTAGTTAGTGAAAGTTAACCAAAGTAAAGCATATATATAAGTATAGTTATATACATACGGAAGACAAGGGGTTTATATAAAGTTTCAAGGTTCAAAAACGGCTTCCTAAACTATCGACCATTCCTAGGGCTCGTCCTACAGTCAAGCATGGCTCTGGTACCAACTGAAACGACCCGGATTTCCGCGAACGGAATCCCGAATCTTAGCACCTCGGTGGTAGTCCCAGGAGGGCTACCACGTGCAATCCCTGTCTCAGCGATTCCATAATCCAAACAGAAAGGTAAAAACAATAAAGTAGAGTACAACATTTATTTTATTACTTTAATCAGAGTACATCTCTTCGGCACATGCCGGGTACAAGTCCATCAGGACTAAATCAAACATAAATAAAACGTCTAGCAGCGGCTTCATGAAAGCGCGGGAACTCCATATCCGCGAGCGCCTCAAGTGTAGGAAGAGCTCTAGTCCACCCAGCCGTCGTTGTCGAAGTCGTAGTCCGGCTCTGCGTCAGAGTCACCAGGGTCTACCCGATAAGCGGGTAGGTCATGTCAGCTTCCCAACAAAGAGGCAAAAGCGGTGTATATTCTACTATGCATGAGATATCCCTAATCTGGCTGTAGAAAGCTTAAGCAAAGCAGCATTGCAACGTACAAGGTAAGCAGAATATAGCGAGGAGGTCCACACCTCGGGGAAGCTTCCGCTTCCGAGGTCCACACCTCGGGGGTCCACACCCCCCGCTCAAGGAATACCACACCAAAACACCGGATCTCAACCACGATCCGAACCCAACTCTCATCCGCGATGTGGGGCCCACCGGCTCCTATCCCCACATCTCAACGTCCGAAGCCGGGCTCACACACTCGGGGGAGAGAAGAAGCACAAGAGAAGTGTAGCTAGTCGGAGAGAGATCGAAAGACCGTCCATAACCAAGTGGACACGGACTATAGCTATAGGTTTAACACTGCGCAGGTTGTACAAGCGTACCCGCCCGAATAGGTCCGAACCGCCGTCACCGGTGTCCGACCCTACCATACGGCTGAAGCTCAAGTAAGTGGATAGTACCCTTCGCATCTCCGAGCACCGGCCCCGGCCCTCCGCGCAGCTCATACTACCCGCGAGAGGTCCCTCGAAGCTGTGGAACCCTTCCCTGGCCTCGCCAGGGCAAAGTCTACTAAGGAGGGAAAGACCACTCCCGACACGATCACACCGATCCTCCAACAGGAGGGGTGCTATCCACTACAAGTCTCACCCCGCACCCCCGCCCAATACAAGGCGGGCGGTCTGTACGAAAATAGTCATCCGAAGCAAGGTCAACTGACGATCGGTCCTTAAGGGGCCGAGAGCGAGCACTCAACATCTCCATCCCACACGACACGACCCTCGGGTAAGAGGCCAGATCGCATCTTCCCTCGGCAGCCGTTCACAAGTAACCAGCGGCTCGCTCCCGCCAAAACACAGCAAGGTAATACACACCCAGGACACACGCTAGAATCACACCGAGATACCCACATCTCAGCCCAAGCCCAGAGTACCATCCATAATCAAGCAACAAAAGTATGGATAGTTGAGGTAAGGGACTAGCTAGGGGTCTGTAGCTAGTCCCGAGGTAGTAGAGCAAGGAAACGGATATAACAAAGCATCAAGGCATGGCTATTAAACGGGTTATGCAATTCACCTCTTCCATGCATTAAAGTAAAGCACTAGCAGCTAAATATCAACATGGGATCTATATGGTTGGGAGTGACATGACACCTTCGTTGCCGTTGAAGCGATCGGCTGTCCGGGCGGTGTACTCGGGGTCCTCCACGTCCTCCCGGTCGAAGCTCGGGTCCCGCGGCACGAGATTCGACGCGAAATAAGATAACGGTGCACATCTAAGCAATAACTCCAAATAAGAATCAATTTAGAAGATCCAAATGAACCCAATCTACCTACAATCGGCAAGGTTTCGCAAATACGGATTTATAGAAATTAGTTTTGTATTTTTCTGAGCTTCCTAGAATTTATTATGAATTTTTAGAGGTTAAATACATTTTCTGGAATTTTTAAACAGATGAGAAAAGGGTTTTTCAGAAAAAACGTTGCTGACGTCAGCATGACGTCAGCCTCCTGGTTTTATCGGGCTGCAGTATGGCCAGAAGTGCTGCTGGGCCGTGGGCGGCCCAGCAGACTTGATACCGCCCGGATCGGGTTTCGGCCCACATTGGTCCAGGTGCTAAAGCCCGCTAGAGGTCGCGTAAGAAGTCTGGTAACCCACCTCCTAATTTCCTAACCCGTGCTGGGCCGGTGGCCTGCTAGTAGTTAGCTGGGCTTAGGGCCCATAACTGGCCGGCGGCCCGCTTCTGCTCTTAAACCGGCTCGACCCTCTTGCCCAGCAGGTGTTCGACGCAATGACCTGGCGGCGCCGCGACCGCGCGGTGCGCCGCCGGCGCTCGGTTCCGGCGCCACACGCCCGGCTCAACAACCTCCGGTTGAATCACGCGTCACGGCTCGGCACTAGGGTGTGCCGGCCGTTCGAGCGCTCGCTTCCGTGTTCCGCGCGCGCGGCGGGCGGCGCACCGTCCCGTGGCCGGGCACGACGCCGCCGCCGCCGGCGCGTCACGGCGCGGCGGCCCCCCGACTCCCCCCACCCGCACAAAACCTCGGGTCGAAGCCCGGCTCAACGGTACATGCCTCGCGCGCCCTTGCTGTCCGCCGGCGCGGTCGCACGGTATCCGGGGCGCGCGCGCGGCGACACGGCGGCGTTCACGTTCTTGCACAAACGAACACGGCTCGACGGCCAAAACCACAACCCTTCCTCGCACGGCGACAGGCGCACACCGGGGAGAGCTCACCCGCCGACTTGGGGTAGCCGCGGCGCGACGCCTCCCCGAATCACCTCTCACTCACGAGCCCGCATCGCTCTTCGCGCGGCGACGGCGGAGCTCAGAGGCACAACCGGCCCAGGGAGCCCCATCCGCCGCGGCACGGCAATCCTGCGGCGCGAAGGCCAGCACTCAGGCAAGAAGTCCACAGCGATGCGTCTCCACACATGGGATGCCAACACGGAAGAAATCCAAGGGGGAGAAGAGAGAAGAAGGGCTGCGGTGCTCACGAGGGGGCGACGGTGTAGGCGTGGCCGACTGCCGGTGACGTGGCGTTGGTGTTCCGTGCGTGAAGGTGTTCCGGCGAAGTAGATGCTCCCCGGTGGCGTAGGTGTTCACGCCAGCGACGTACTCCGCAGCCCGGTCCGAGATCCCGCCGCTCCTGGTGCTCGTCCCCTTCTTCTTCCGGCGCGGCCCGGCGTTCCTTGGCGGTGATGACGTCCTTTCCCCCGGGGTCCTCGGCTCCTCCCTCGCCCGGCAGTGACGCAGCGACGGCGCGCCCGTCCCTTCCCCAACGGCGTGGCACGGCGGTGGTGCGCCCGCCTTCTCCCTCGGTGCTCACGGCCTTACGGTGGAAGAAGAAACCCCAAGTGGGGGCGGTTGGCTTTTCCTCCAGGCCACTCCAGCTCCCCTCTCCTTTTGAATCCGCGCCGCAGGGTCTCGAGAGGAAATCCCCCCGATGCCCTTGGCTCGCCGCCGTCCCGGGGCAGGTGGCGTGCCCGGTGGCTCCCCGCCCGCCTTGGATGCGTGTTGGGGAGGGCGGGGGGCGTCCTTTGCCTTTTTCCCCGGTCGCCTCCCGTCCCCCGCGCGCGCGGCGCCGGTCCTTGGCGTGCGTGCCGGCCGGGCGGCTCGGCCGCGCGCGCCACCCCGCGCGAGCCGGTGGGGCCGGACCGCGCGCGCTCCCCGGCCGGGTTTGGTCGACCGGCGCGGTGGTCAAATGGGTAAGGGAAGAAAGGGGGTGAGAGGGAGCTGACGATTGGGGCCCGCGCGGCAGAGAAAGAGAAGGGGGGAGGGATGCTGCGCAGGTTAATGGGCCGAAAGGCGCCTTGGGTTGGGCCGGCTGCACCGCAAGGAAAAGGAGAAGACGGCCCAAAACACTTAGCTGCTCCTTGCCTAATAACAAATAAGTTTGAACTAGGATTTGAAAAAGAGTTTGAATTTGATCCCCTTTCAAATTCAAACTTCACTCAATTGAACTCCAAATAAACCAAAGAAAAACCAACTCACATAATTTACCATATTTTTAACATATGTTTTATAAATAGGATAAATTAGTGGAGAATTTAGTGAGAGGCTAGCAATTTTGGTTCAAAAATTGATAGCACTCAAATTCAAGCAAAAGTTTTAAATTTTCGCAAAATTTACACACCTAAATTCCTGGGTTGTTACTGGCCGAAACAACACCTCAAAGCCCTCATCCAACAGCTGGGACACAGAAAGCAAATTGTACCCCAGCGATTGAACAAGAGCAACACGCCTCAGAGTGATCTTGTCACTCACCTTGATCTCACCTTCTGAAAGCACACGCCCACGCCCATTGTCCCCAAAAGTGATGTACCTCTTCGTCACCACCGGGACGAGACTTGAGAACCACCCCGTGTCTCCGGTCATATGCCTCGAGCAACCGGAGTCAATCAACCAAATGTTCTTCAAGTCTCCCACCTGAAATTCAAAAATAAGCACGTGAGCGAACAAACGACTCAGCACTGGGGTTAGTACCAAAGGAGGAAAACCGGTCGGAGCCATTTGATCGAAAGTGGGGTTAGCACCAACCAAAGCATCTCTCCTACTAAAACTACCTCCACGAACACCACCACGGTAACCACCCTGAGGGAACCACCCCTCTCCGCCCGGAGGAGGACCTAATCCACGCAAGAAAGCCCGTGGAACGTCCTTCCTCTCCAACTCAAAGCCACGACTCCTCCAATCCCCGTATTGAGCACGAGGAGGAGAACGTCTAGCAAGCCGACCACCCGCACCCTTTCCGGCCCAACCACCGAACCACGACCACCGAAACAATCCTCGCACCCGTACGAGCTCGAAACCCGAACAGTGTCTGTCCGGTGCCCTCGCACCGGTCGACCGAGTGCCCCACACCGGTCCGACCGGGTGTGACTGGGCAGCAGCACCACCACAGCCTTCCGCTCTCCCCATGCCCGAACCGTCCTCACACTCGCCTTGCCCCCCGGCATCCGCATACGAGGCTCAAGCACACCATCGGAAGGGTGGTACTTGTCCTTGTTAGCCCACTCCTTCTCCATTCCCTCCTCACGCTTCCTCTTGAAGCAAAACTCCTCCTTATGGCCATCTCTCCCACAATAGCCACAATGGAACCTCACAAGCTTAGGCTTAGGCTTGGGATGTGGCTGCTCACTTGGTTTCTCTCCACTCAAACTCTCCACTGATTTCTCACCACTAGCCTTCTCACTCTCCTTCCCAAAGAACACTTTCCCCGAAGTGCTCACAAACTTGATAGGCTTTTGTAGGTCATTTGTGGGTGTAGGAAACACGGGTGGAGCTGGAGTTGTGTCTAGTCGGTTCCTTAGATGGTTAGGTTTTGGTGGGAAATCATTTTTGTGGTGGGTTTTTGGTGGCTCCGAGATATTTTCTCCACTTCCTTCACCAACCTTGTTTGCCCCAAGCCCCTCACCATCTTGCCTCTTAAAGGCCTCAATCATCATCCTCAACTGAGGCTCATGACCGGACAACCAACCCATCAACTTCCTCAAGTCATCATTCTCATCCTGCAAACGATCAACATAATGTGCAAGATCCAAATTTTTCAATGCATGCATTTCACAGGTAGAGGAAGATGTAGGCATGGGTTCCTTCAATTTAGCCTCGAGCGAACTAGTGTAAGCATGCATCTCATCAATCTTAGCATGCAAAACAGGGCAAGAAGTGCAAACACCTAGCAAAGCAGGTCTAGACTTAAGCTCAGCAACTTCAACCCTAAGCACATCTAGTTCCTCACACTTGGAGGCATGCTTCTCCTTAAACAAAGCAAGATCAGCAAGGAATATGGAGCGATCGAGCACAATCATTCTCATCCGAGACAACGGGGCTAGCCTTAAGCGAATCAATCTCAAGCTTGCTATCAAGCACCCGTGTCTCTAGCTCGGCCACTCTAGTCCTAGCATCCTCGAGTGAAGCCCTAAGCTCTTTCCTCATTTTCATGGCCTCTCTAAGCATGTCATCACGGTTATCAAGCAAAGAGCAAAGCCTCTCATTCTCCTCGGCGCAAGAAGGGAAGTTCATCACGCACCTCGTCGTCGGACTCGCAGTCCGAGTCGCTCCGTGTGCTCTTCTTGCTTTGCCGGAGCTCGGCCGCCATGGTGCAAAAGCCATCTCTCGCGAAGCGGCGCGGCCGCTCGAGTTCTTGGACGACTTCTTGTTCTTGCGGCGATCTCCCTCGTCTTCACTACTGCTCGAGCTCGAGGTGGAGTACGCGGAACTGGAGTCGACGTCGCTCGCTCCAACCATCGCTCGGGCCTTGCCTCGGCTCTCCTTCTTTCTCGATCGTCGCTCGTCCTTGTACTTGTTCTTGTGCTTGCTCTTGTGGTTGCGCCTCGAACGGTACTTGCCATCGTTCATTCTCGGCTTGTGCTTGTAGCTGTCCTTGTTCTCGGCCTTCTTCGGGCAGTCGGCGACGAAGTGTCCCGGCTTGCCGCACTGGAAGCAAGTCCTCGTGTTCCTCCTCATGTTCACGCGGTTCTCGTGCAGCCTCTCGAACCGCCTCGTCAACAGCGCCAGCTCGTCCTCTCCAAGGTCATCAAACTCCTCATCCGGCATAGACATCAAAGAGGAAAACAAGAACATCCTGGTGGATGGGTTAGAGTTAGTCTTTCCTTTGGAACCATCAACGAGGGCAAGACTATGGGAATCAGTCGGTCCCTCGAGCTTGGCAGTCATGCCCCTATCCACCTTAGCCGATTTGAGCTTCGAGAACAGCTCGTTCACCGTCAGAGTATCATACCTCTCCGACTCGACTATGGCCTCGAACTTTTCGCCCCATATCGTACGATCTAAAGAGTGTAAGAGCTTGACCGCTCTATCATGATCATCGTACAGGAGCACGTCCACATTGGCCCTCATGTTGTTCACAACCACCGTGAACCTCTGAAACAAGGCATCGATGGACTCACCGGGGAGATGAGTGAAGTTCTCGTACTCTCTCCGGTAGGTCGCATACATTCGTGCACCGCACACGGGCGTTCCCAACATGAGCCTCCTTCAACACCGCCCAAATCCTACAAGCCAAGTGCTCGGTGTGCACCCGATCGAACTCAGGCTGACACAAAGCACGAAACAAGTAGTCGACCGCCTTATTGTTGGCGTCGAATCTGTCCCTCGACCCTGGAGCAAGGAAATCCATCGGCTAGACATAGCATGTGTCCACCGTGACATCCTAAAGAAGCTGACCCTTTCCGCGGAGGAACGCACCCATCCGCTTGCTCCACATCTGGTAGTTCTTGCCATCGAAGTGTGGAGGACCCGAACCCCGTTCCTGGTACGCCATCCTTGGATCTTAGACTGGTTAGCGTCAACAAAGACCCGAACCGGCTCTGATACCACTTGAAGGACCGATACGGCGAACCAGAGAGGGGGGGAGTGAATGGGAGCCGATAAAAATTCTTCTCGAAGGAGATGAAAACTCCAACAAGACGAACGCGGCTTCCAACACACGTCTCCGACTCACTACCAAGGTTGGTCAAGCCCACATAGCCACTGGAGTGCCACTGGACCTAGGAACCAACACGCAATCTCCCGACCCGAGAAACGCAGCGGAAAAGCCAAACCTCGAGTCTACAGACCCACACCGGTCAGACCGGTGAGCACCACCGGTCAGACCGGTCCCCCTGCAGTGAGACCGAGCAACTTCCACTAAGTGGCTCTACACCGGTCAGACCGGTGAGACACACCGGTCAGACCGATGGCAGCCTGAAAGCCCCCCAAGACACCAAACAGGCCAACCGACCACCAAACGGACCCAAACTCGAAACAGCAGCACCACGGGACAACAACGAACACACCAAGACGTTCACCCGAGCAAAAACCCACAAGGGCTCGCACCGGTCAGACCGGTCAAGAGCACCCTGGTCGACCGGTGTGGCACAGGCGGCTCGGGATGAACAGCACCCGCGGGTCAACTCCCCCAAATCCAAATCTCGATCTCCCGAATCACTCCACGGACTTGAACAAGACTTTGGGGATATCAGGAACACTGTCGGGGACAGCCCTAGGGGTCCCCTTAAACAACGGGGAAATCCTCACTTAAAACCCACAACAAGGCCAAAACACAAATCGTCTAACCATGCAGGGAACAGCCCACGCCGCAGGGACTCTGACGGCCCATCGAGGCGGCCCACTTAGAGATCCCCTCGAACAGGCTCCCCCTCGTTCGAGGATGCGTGCTCCCTTCGGGCGGGCTCCGCCCGTTCGAGGGGCAGCACTTCCCTCGAGCGGGCTCCGCCTCGCTCGAGGGCTCGCTCCCCCTCGAGCAGGTTCCGCCTCGCTCGAGGGGTACGCCCCGCCCTCGGCGGGGTCCGCCACGCTCGAGGGCGCCCCTCACGCGTGCGCCGGCCCCCGTACACGGGCATTTAACGCCCGACGCCGGCGGGGACGGCGCCATCATGCGCCGGGGCTCGCGCCCCGGTGCCGCCGCACCAACTCCCCGGGGGAGGAGCCCACCCCCATCCGCGCGGGGGGGGGGGGGGGGGCCCATGCGGCGCGGCCGGTGTCGGTCCGTGACACCGTGCGCTCCGCTCCAATGCGGCTAACGCGCCGAGCCCTCTAAGGGGGGCCGGACGCACCCTCGATTCACTTTCTTGTGACCCTACGGGGGTTAGGTGGAGGCGCTAGGCCGGTGGAATACCGTCCACCGCCATCGCGTCGGCGTGGCCGCCATCCCCGCGCGTGCGGGCGCACGCCGGACGGCGTAGCAACCACTCCGACCGTGGAGCGCGTTGGGAAGGAACGCCGTTCTACCTACTCCACGTACTCCGTACGGGCCAACGTCGACACCTCCCTCGAGCCTATCGAGAGGACTTCGCCACCATCCACCGCCCTTCTACCCTCGAACGACCCACTGTTCGGGTACAAGGTAGGCCATGATGGCCAGATCGCCGCAAGGATCGTCCGGACGGCCGCCCACTCTACAGCATAGCACGAAGCACTTCCCCACGTAGCTAGATAGCGCGGCGCGCATGTAATTCGCCTCCCCCTTGATCTATAAAAGGGGGGCGAACCCCCCAGCCGCAGGGGACGGGACGAACACAGACGACACACACAAGAGCACACAACGCACCACGCACTCATTCCCCAATTCTCCCACAATATCTTCAGCCACTCCACCAGGGACTTGGAAGCCACGCTTCCTCTCCCGCCTTGCTTGTGTGCCCCACTACGAGCACCCCGGTGCTTCGAGCAATATAGTGCCTTGAGCACACCACGCTGGCCGGACGTACGGCCCCCTCGGCCGGAACCGGGATAAATCCCGTGTCTCTTATTGCTTAGCATCGACCATTGAGGGATAGACCTCGGCGCTATCTGCGGTTAGTGTCGGGACCATATTCCGCACCGACGGTTGGCGCCCACCGTGGGGCAATCGAGCGCCTAAGGTCATTCCGTCAACTCCCTCCATGGTGATCCGCACCGAGTGCGGTGCTACGCGCTCTCGCATGGGTAGCTCGGACCCCCTCCCGGCCGGGTTCGAGGTTCGCTTCGGGGACCCGAACTTTTAGGCCACGGGGAACGGCTATCTCATGCGCCTCACCAACCGTGAGGAGCTCCGCGCGCGGCGCCGGGCCGGGGTCGGCCTTGGCCCCCGCCGCGCGCACCACCACGGCGCGGGCCCCGCAGGCACGGATGCCGCGGGCCCGTCGGCGCCACGACGCCACCGTCGCTGCGGGCGGCGTTCGCGTCGGGGCGCGGTCCGGCGGCGGCGGCGGCGCGCCGCCGCCCGGCGCGGTGCGTCCGCGATCACGACCGCCACCGCCCTGGCGGGACAGCGCACAGTCTCCGGACCGCACATCCCTATCGGGCTGCGTGGCGCTACGTCGGCCTACAACACCAACATCAACACGACGATGCGCAGGGTTCCGCCTGGCCGCCACATCTTCGTCGTCAGGGACCCCGGCGCCTCAGCAGGGGATGAGTCATCCCTGGGTTCCGTCGACGCGTTGCCACCCGCCAACCGCCACGGATACGCGGAGTGGGACTTCTCCGGCGTGCCGGACCCAGTCACGTTCCGGCGTTTCCTCGACGCCGCGGACTACTGGTTTGGTTGCTCCGACGACTCCAGCACCGGGAGCTACGATCCCGCGTGGGAGTGCTGCGCCGTCATCACCAACGACCCGACCAATGCCGCCGGTGCGGTGGGCGCCGGAGACGGGGAAGTCACACCTGCCCCAGGGATCACCGCGCGCCTGGCCGCGGGGCCAAGCGCTCTCGCCGGGGCCGACGCCGACGCACGGCCTAGCCCAAGCCCGCGAGCTCGAGGCCAAGCCGCGGCGGAGGAATGCCGAACGGTGCGGCCGCTCCGCGCCTCAATGGCGGCGGGGAAGCCTCCGCGCGCGGCGAACGCGCGCGGAGGCGGGCCGACAGTCCGCGACCGCATCAACACCGTCCCCAACGTCGACAACGCGGACGCGCCCCGCGGGCGAGCCGAAGCTCGTCGCCACCGCGACGCCGCTGCGCGGGCCATGCCGCACCCTCGACCCCCGAGGCTCGAGACATGCACCGCGAGGTGCAAACTCTCATCGAGCAAGCGGCCGTCCAACGGCGAGAGAGCTCGGCCTCACGCATCCGCCAACGGGGGGGGATGCGCGGGACGATGAAGGCGCGCCGGGGGCGAACCCTCGGTGCACGCGGGGAGACCGGCGGAGCGGCCCGCCGACCAAGGGCGCACGCCGGGGCCGGGGAGCGACTCCTTGACGCACGCGGGCGGCCGGATGGCGACGCCCGCAACGTCATCAACGCCGGGTGCACCGGCAAGGCGGACGCACGAGCGACAAGGGGCTACCACCCTCGACGGGGTGGACGCTACGACGGCGGCGAAGACCGCTCCCCGACGCCGGAGCCCCCGAGGCACCCGTGTGTTCGGCGGGAGATCCGCGAGGCGGCGTTTCCCCAACGCTTCCGCCAACCCTCGACGAGGAGATGGACCCCCGCGTGTGGCTCAACGACTACCGCTTGGCTTGCCGGTGGGCGGGGGCCACCGGCCGACGAGGTCATCATCCGCAACTTGCCCCCGCACCTTGGCGACGCGGCCGGACATGGCTCGAGCACTTGCACCGCCGGCCCCGATCCATAACGGGACGACTGGTCCACACGTTCGTGGGCAACTTCCGGGGCACATACGTGCGCCACGGAAATTCATGGGACTCGCGCTCACCGCACGCGAAGCCCGGCGAGTCGGCTTGCGGAACTTCATACGGCGCTTCTCCAAGCGCGCACGGAGCTCCCCGGCGTGGCACGGTCCGAGATCGTGCACGCCTTCCTCGAGGGCACCACGTGCGGGACCTCGTGCGGGAGCCGGGACGCAGCCGCCCGCGGACTCCAACGAGGGCTGTCCGACATCGCCACCGGCTTCGCCTCGGGGAGGAGGCCGTGGGGGCGATCTTCGACGGCAAGAAGGACAAGCGCTCGGAGGACGCGCGCGGCGGAGGGCGGCAAGTCCAAGGAGCCCCCACCGCAACGACAAGCGGGGCAAGAAGGGGGAAGAAGCCGCGCCGCGGCGCGCGAGCGGCGGGCGCGACGGCGCAACGCCGAGGCCCTCGGCCGTTGACCGGCTCGACGGGGCCCTCGACCGGCCCCTCGAGGCCCGGGGGTGTTCGACGACATGCTGAAGAAGCCATGTCCTTATCACAAGACCCTAGTGAATCACACCCTTGAGCAGTGCGACATGCTCAAGAAGCTCTATGGCCGTGCCACCGCGAAGGAGGAAGAGGCCAAGAAAGACGGAGGCGATGGCGACGCAGGCGGCTTCCCCGCCGTCGAAAATGTGTTCCTCATCTTTGGGGGGCCAACTGTCGACATGTCGACACGCCAACGCAAGAAGGAGCGGCACGAGGTTCTCGCCGCGGAGAGGGCGCCTCCGTCCTTCCTCAATTGGTCGGAGGGACGCCATCACATTCGAGCCGGGAGGACCACCCAAACCGCGTCCCCAACCGGGCCGATGCCGGCGGTGGTTGACCCCATCATCGGGAACGCCCGGTTTTGAAGGTCCTCATGGACGGAGGCGACACCCTCAACATCCTCTACGCGCATACGCCGCGCCCGATGGGGATCGGATTGGACCAGCTACGGCCCGGCACGAAGCCGTTCCATGGCATCGCGCCCGGCAAGCAGGTCCAACCCCTCGGGCAGATCGACCTGCCAGTTTGGTTTGGCACCCCAAAGAATTTCCGCAAGGAGACCCTCACCTTCGAGGTGGTGGGATTCAAGGGGGGCCTACCATGCTATACTTGGGCGACCTTGTTACGCCAAATTCATGGCGGTCCCCAATTATACCTACCCGAAGATGAAGATGCCGGCCCAAACGGCATCATCACCGTCGGCTCGTCGATCGAGCACGCATTCGACTCGCGATGTCGAGTGCGTGGAGCACGCGAGAGGCACTAGCGGCGGGACGAAGCGGCTGGTGAACACGCCGGAGAAGATGGTCAACGAAGACCTCGACTCCGGCCCGCCAAGCACGCCGCACCTTCGAGGCCGCGGAGCAGACCAAGGGGGTCCCCCTCGACCCTTCAGCCCCCGAGGGCAAGGCGTTGAGGGTCAGCTCCACCCTCGACCCCAAATAGGAAGTGGTGCTCGTCGACTTCCTCCGTGCCAACGCCGACATCTTCGCGTGGAGCCCCTCGGACATGCCAGGCATCCCGAGGGAAGTCGCCGAGCACTCCCTTGACATCCTGCCAAACGCCCGCGCCGTACAGCAACGGCTCCGTCGCTTCGACGAGGAGCGGTGACGGGCAATCGGAGCGGAGCTGCGGAAGCTTCTCGAGGCCGGATTCATCAAGGAGGTGTTCCACCCAATGTGGCTAGCAAACCCCGTGCTTGTAAAGAAAAGAATGGGAAGTGGCGGATGTGTATAGACTACACTAGTCTCAATAAAGCATGTCCTAAAGTTCCTTTTCCTCTGCCACGCATTGATCAAATCGTTGATTCAACGGTACAGGTGCGAATTGCTCGTTTCCTTGATGCCTATTCCGGTACCACCAAATAAAGATGAAAGAGTCCGACCAGCTCACGACCTCGTTCATCACACCGTTCGGGACGTTCTGCTACGTCACGATGCCATTTGGCCTCAGAAACGCGGGTGCAACATACCAGCGCTGCATGCAGCATGTTTTTGGGGATCACATCGGGCGGACGGTTGAAGCATACGTGGACGACATCGTCGTAAAGACCAGGAAGGCGGACGACCTGGTTAGCGACCTTGGAGTCGCGTTAGCTATCCAACCACAAAGTAAGCATAGCAAAGCCACTAAAACATGTCAAGATCATATATAGGCATTTACACATGAGAGAGCATGTATGTGACATTTTTCAAAAATTAGCCATCAACCATGGATCATTCAACAAGATCATCAAGAGCTAAGCCAAACTAACCATAGCATACCAAACAAGCTCACAAGAACATATATAGCAACCCATGGTGAACAAAGTATATAGGAGAAGCTTTTCCTATCAATGCATATGATACAAAATGCATGCAACCTAAGATACAAGGATGCCTATACATCATGTTACTTATGCAATGCCAAATGCAAGAAATGTACAAAGAAAAGCTATACATATGCTACAAAGGAGCTCCCACACACCCAACTCAAGAAATCAAGCACACACCAAGTTCCCCCCGCAAACGAGTGAAAGTTGCTTGATCTAGGGGTTTGGTGAAAATATCGGCTAGTTGGTCATGTGTGGGTACATGGATCAAAGCTATCGTCCCTTTCTCTACGTTGTCTCTCAGGAAATGATACCTCACTTCTATGTGTTTGGTTTTGGAATGGAGCACTGGATTCTTTGCAACGCTTATGGCACTGGTGCTATCACATTGAAGTGGGACATGGGTATACTCCTCACCAAAGTCACTCATGGTGTAGGTGATCCAAAGGAGCCGAGAGCAACAACTAGCGGCGGCAACATACTCGGCTTCGGTCGTGGATTGAGCAACACTCGGCCGCTTGCGGGAAGACCAAGACACCAAAGAAGAACCCAAAAGCGGCAAGTCCCGAAGTGGACTTCCTATCCAACCGACACCGGCAAAATCCGCGTACGAAAAGCCATGAAGCGCCAAAAGAAGAGGACGCGGAGTACCAAAGGCCGAAGTCGGGAGTGTGTCGCAAGTACCTGAAAATTCTCTTCACTGCTTGCCGATGCGAAGTCCTCGGAGACGCTTGAAAACGAGCGCACGGACACACCGAGAAGCGTATCTCCGGCCTCGTCGCCGTCAAGTAGAGGAGTGACCCGATCATGCTCCGGTACTCCTTCGGTCCACGTGTTCACCTTCCTCGTCCGCATCAAGAGCTGCGGTCGTACTCATCGGCGTCGTCATAGCCTTGGAGTCCTCCATCTTGAACTTCCTCACAATGTCCTTGGTGTACTTAGCCTGGTGCACAAATGTTCCTTCCTTTGATTGCTTGATTTGTGGCAGGAAGAACTGCAACTCACCCATCATGCTCATCTCGAACTCCCTGCTCATATCATCTGCAAACCTTGCAACAAGAGAGTTAGATGAGCCACCAAAGACAATATCATCCACGTACACCCGCACAATCGGGATATCTTTGCCACTGCCTCGGCAAAAACAAGGTCTGATCGACCTTCCCCATCTCAAAACCTCTCTCAAACAAGAACCCCCTCAACCTGCCATACCAAGCTCTACGCGCCTGCTTTAACCTATACAGCGCCTTCCTCAACTTGTACACCCGGTGGGGGTACTTCTCACTATCAAACCCCGGAGGCTGTCTCACATACACTTCTTCCTCCAACACTCCATTCAGAAAAGCACTCTTCACATCCATTTGGTGCAACTTGAACCCTTTAGCCACGGAAAAGGCTAGAAGGATCCTAATCGCCTCCAAACGGGCTACGGGAGTAAAGGTCTCCTCGTAGTCAATCCCCTCCTTCTGACTGAACCCCTGAGCGACAAGTCTCGACTTGTTCCTCACAACCTCACCCTTCTCTCCCTCTTTGTTTTTCCACACCCACTTTGTACCAATCGGCTTACACCCTGGGGGAGGATCAACCAACTCCCACACCTGATTCCTCACAAAGTTTTCCAACTCCTCATGCATCGAATTAACCCAATTGTGATCAGATAGTGCGTGTCCAATGTCTTTGGGCTCGAAAGAAGCAACAAACGCAGCATGAGCAAAATGGGAATTGTTTCGAACCCTCGACCGTGTAGTGCGTTCATTCATGTCGCCGATGATCCTCGAAGCTGGGTGATCCACTTGAACTCGCCGGGGAGGTTCTCGCCTCGAAACTACCTCCCCCTCAACATCAGCTTCTCCTCGTTCTTGATTTGTCGTCGTAGGTGTAGCGAGAGGGTCCATCCATCATCGTAGTCGAAGTAGTGGGTACATGTTCGCGCGGGGCACCGCACCGCCATCTTCATCATCACCATGTTCATGCTCCTCCTCCCGAAAGATCTCCTCGCCAAGCTCATCATCACTGCACACTCAAAGACAAGCCGACTACGTGGCTCTGTCTCGTCGAAGGTTACCTCGCAAGTCTCCACGATTTGGTTAGTTTCAAGATTGAGCACACGATATGCTCTAGAATGAGATGCATAACCAAAGAAAATGCCATCGACAGACCTAGACTCAAACTTATCCAACTTCCTGCCCTTCTTCAGAATGAAACACTTGCAACCAAAGACATGGAAGTGACCCTTGGGTGTGCGACCATGCATCAACTCATAGCATGTCTTCTTCTTGTGCACTCTGAGGTATATTCTGTTCGACACATAGCACGCGGTATTCACCACCTCAGCCCAATACCTCCTCGGAGTCCTATGCTCATCAAGCATCGTCCGAGCCATCTCGCACGGGGTCTGTTCTTCCTTTCCACAACACAATTCGGGGAGGCGTATACGGACTCGAAAAGCGGGTGCTCAAGACCCAAGTCATGGCAAAAGGTTTCAAAACGAGAGTTCCCGAATTCCGAGCCATTATCACTGCGGATAGCTCGTATGGCATCTCCGTGCCTCTCGTTCCTCAACCTCAAGACTAGATCCCGAACAAAACCAAATGTCTCCCCCTTCTCCTCAAGAAAGAACACACACGCATACCGAGAATAGTCGTCCACCACAACAAGGACATACCACTTCCCACCCGCAGATCGCACACGAGCTGGGCCAACAAGGTCCATATGGAGAAGCTCGCATGGACGCTCAGTCATCACATCGGTGAGAGGCGGGTGAGAAGAGGCCACCATCTTGGCATGCCTACACAGAGCACAAACCAACTCTTTCTCAAGCCTCAACCGTGGCAATCCTCGGACCAAATTGAGTTTACTCAAGCGAGACAAAAGGTCAAAGCTCAAGTGACCCAACTTCCTATGCCACCGCCACAACTCACTCGAAGAACCGGCCAAGAAACAACGCTCCACACCGGAAAGGCGAGAAAAATCGGCACGAAACACCCGACCCTCGGGAACGACCGTACAAACAAGGTCCCCTCGAGAGTCCACAATCCGAGAACCACCGGCCGAAACAACACCTCAAAGCCCTCATCCAACAAGCGGGACACGAAAAGCAAATTGTACCCCGGCGATTGAACATGAGCAACACGCCTCAGAGTGATCTTGTCACTCACTTTTATCTCACCTTCTGAAAGCACACGCCCACGCCCATTGTCCCCAAAGGTGATGTACCTATTCGTCACCACCGGGACGAGACTTGAGAACCACCCCCTGTCTCCGGTCATATGCCTCGAGCAAACGGAGTCAATCAACCAAATGTTCTTCAAGTCTCCCACCTGAAATTCAAAAACAAGCACGTGAGCGAACAAACGACTCAGCAAGATCGGGGTTAGTACCAAAGGAGGAAAACCGAGTGCCGAGCCATTTGCTTGAAAGTGGGGTTAGCACACATCAAGCCATCTTTCCTACCATAACTACCACCACGAACACCACCTCGGTAACCACTCCGAGGGAACCACCCCCTCCTTTGCCCGGAGGAGGACCAAAACCACGGAAGACAACCCGTGGAACGTCCCTCCTCTCCTTCTCAAAGCTATGACTCCTCCCATCCCCGTAGTGAACTCGAGGGGGAGAATGCCTAGCAAGCCCGACCACCCGCTTGTCTCTCTAGACCAACCACCAAAGCAACTCCACCTCCGGACACACGAAACCTCTCGACTCACCACCTCGAAAACCACTCCGCCCGAGTGCGGGGGGGGGGGGTTAAACCGCCTAGCTAGGCCGATCTAACCGCCCCCCTGCGGGGCCGGGCCGGTCCGACCGCCTAGCCGGGCCGGTCGACCGCCCCCTCCCGAAGCGCTCCTCGAGCTGCGGGAACTCGCATCTCCCCATGCCGAACACTTATCACCACGGCCTTACCCCCCGGGTAGTGGCATACAAGGCTTAGGTACACCATGGGAAGGGTTGTACCTATCCTTGTTCGCCCACTCCTTTGCCATCCTCTCTTCCCGCTTCCTCTTGAAGCAAAACTCATCCTTGTGACCCTCTTTCCCACAATGGCCACAACGGAACCTCACAAGCTTGGGTTTAGGCTTGGATTGGGGCTGCTCGCTTGGTTTCTCTCCACTCAACTCCTCCACCGATTTCT
The DNA here is from genome assembly GCA_947561735.1 of Cenchrus americanus. Lineage (NCBI taxonomy): Eukaryota > Viridiplantae > Streptophyta > Magnoliopsida > Poales > Poaceae > Cenchrus > Cenchrus americanus. The sequence continues at coordinate 124,857,336 of OX387241.1, forward strand.
CCTCACTTGCCTTCTCACTCACTTTCCCAAAGAACACTTTCCGGAAGTGCTCACAAACTTGATAGGCCTTCGGAGATCATTTGTGGGTGTAGGAAATATAGGTGGAGCTGGGGTTGTGTCTAGTCGGTTCCTAAGATGGTTGGGTTTTGGAGGGAAATCATTTTTGTGGTGGGTTTTTGGTGGCTCCGAGATATTTTCTCCACTTCCTTCACCAACCTTGTTTGCCCCAAGCCCCTCACCATCTTGCCTCTTAAAGGCCTCGATCATCATCCTCAACTTTGGCTCATGACCGGACAACCAACCCATCAACTTCCTCAAGTCATCATTCTCATCCTGCAAACGATCAACATAATGTGCAAGCTCCAAATTTTTCAATGCATGCATTTCACAGGTAGAGCAAGATGTAGGCATGGGTTCCTTCAATTTAGCCTCGAGCGAACTAGTGTAAGCATGCATCTCATCAATCTTAGCATGCAAAACGGGGCAAGAAGTGCAAGCACCTAGCAAAGCAGGTCTAGACTTAAGCTCGCCCACTTCAACCCTAAGCACATCTAGTTCCTCACACTTGGAGGCATGCTTCTCCTTAAACAAAGCAAGATCGGCAAGGAATATGGAGCAATCGACACAATCATTATCATCCGAAACAACGGGGCTAGCCTTAAGCGAATCAATCTCAAGCTTGCTATCAAGCACCCGTGTCTCTAGCTCGGCCACTCTAGTCCTAGCATCCTCGAGTGAAGCACTAAGCTCTTTCCTCATTTTCTTGGCCTCTCTAAGCATGTCATCATGGTTATCAAGCAAAGAGCCAAGCCTCTCATTCTCTTGGCGCAAGAAGGGAAGTTCATCACGCACCTCGTCGTCGGACTCGCAGTCCGAGTCGCTCCGTGTGCTCTTCTTCTTCACGCCGGAGCTCGGCGCCATGGTGCGAAGCCATCTCTCGCGAAGCAGCTCAGCCCGCTCAGGTTCTTGGACGACTTCTTGTTCTTGCGGCGATCTCCCTCGTCTTCACTGCTGCTCGAGCTCGAGGTGGAGTACGCGGAACTGGAGTCGACGTCGCTCGCTCCAACCATCGCTCGGGCCTTGCCTCGGCCCTCCTTATTCCTCGATCGCCGCTCGTCCTTGTACTTGTTCTTGTGCTTGCTATTGTGGTCGCGCCTCGAACGGTACTTGCCATCATTCATCCTCGGCTTGTGCTTGTAGCTGTCCTTGTTCTCGGCCTTCTCCGGGCAGTCGGCGACGAAGTGTCCCGGCTTGCCGCACTGGAAGCAGGTCCTCGTGTTCCTCCTCATGTTCACGCGGTTCTCGTGCGGCCTCTCGAACCGCCTCGTCAACAGCGCCAGCTCGTCCTCTCCAAGGTCATCAAACTCCTCATCGGCATAGACATCAAAGAGGAAAACGAGAACATCCTGGTGGATGGGTTAGAGTTAGTCTTTCCTTTGGAACCACCAACGAGGGAAAGACTATGGGAGTCAGTCGGTCCCTCGAGCTTGGCAGTCATGCCCCTATCCACCTCAGCCGACTTGAGCTTCGTGAACAGCTCGTTCACCGTCAGAGTATCATACCTCTCCGACTCGACTACGGCCTCGAACTTTCCACCCCATATCGTACGATCCAAAGAGTGTAAGAGCTTGACCGCTCTATCATGATCATCGTACGGGAGCACGTCCACATTGGCCCTCATGTTGTTCACCACCACCGTGAACCTCCGAAACAAGGCATCGATGGACTCACCAGGGAGATGAGTGAAGTTCTCGTACTCTCTCCGGTAGGTCGCATACATCCGTGCCTGAACACAGGCGTTCCCAACATGAGCCTCCTTCTACACCCCCCAAATCCTACAAGCCAAGTGCTCGGTGTGCACCCGATCGAACTCAGGCTGACACAAAGCACGAAACAAGTAGTCGACCGCCTTATTGTTGGCGTCGAATCGTCCCCTCGACCCCGGAGCAAGGAAATCCATCGGCTGGACATAGCTTGTGTCCACCGTGACATCCCAAAGCAGCTGACCCTTTCCGCGGAGGAACGCACCCATCCGCTTGCTCCACATCTGGTAGTTTTTGCCATCGAAGTGTGGAGGACCCGAACCCCATTCCTGGTACGCCATCCTTGGATCTTAGACTGGTTAGAGTCAACAAAGACCCGAACCGGCTCTGATACCACTTGAAGGACCGATTAGGCGACCAGAGAGGGGGGGAGTGAATGGGAGCCGATAAAAATTCTTCTCGAGGGAGATTGAAACTCCGTCAAGATGAACTAGCTCGGTCGAACCCCCGAAATCACACGCTCCGCACTTCTACCTCCCGTTTGCCAAAACCACGTAGCCACTGGAGTGCTACTAGTCCTAGGAACAAACTCTACCAGCAACCACAACACACTCACGGCAGACCGACCGGCGGAAACAACTCGAAAGCCGGCTAACCGAGGGGGGCGGTTAGACCGGGTATAGGGGGCGGTTAGACCACCTCCACCCGGCAACCAAGAATTCCTCCGAAACGCCTCTTCCGAGCACCAAAACTCACCACGGTTTCACCAACGAGAGATCTCTGGTCAAGGCCATGCTAGCTACCGGAAAATCTTGGCGAAAACCAAAACTTCACCCAAGGGCCTAGGGGCGGTTAGACCGGCTACACCGGGGCGGTCTAACCTCCCGTACCCAGAACGAACTCCAACCAAGAACACCTAGCAAACTGCACGAGAACGACCCCAAATTTCACCCCGGACACTCCTCCGATCAAGGCGAACAAACTCACGAGAGGAAAATCCGGCGAAACAAAACTTTGACCCGGAAACACCCGGGCGGTTAGACCGCCCCCCCCGTAGGCGGTTAGACCGCCCCTTCCAGAAAACGAACCCGCGGGTCAAACCTCAACTTCCTCGCACCCGATCTCCCGAATCACTCCACGGATTGCAGCCAAACTTCGGGAATAGCTGGATTACCTCCTGGGCAACCTCTACCTCAAAGGAATCAACCTGAAACGCTCACAATCAAGAGGAATCGAAGAAATCGCTTCTCTAGGTCAAGAACTCGCCCAACTCGAGAAATCACCAAATCGAGTCCGATTCAAAGGGGATTTGGGGGCAAAGTCACCAGCCAAAGAGGCACAAGAACCTCATACGTGACACCCACCAAAAACCCCAAGAAATCGTTCTCAAAACACTGCCAAAAGGGGCTCTGAAAATCAACACCAAAGAGACGGGAAAACCACCATGATGAACAACGCCAAACCTTCTATACATGCCACGAATGGTTCGTACAAGGTCTAGCTTGCCACCCAAACATCCATCCCTCTCTCTAGATCTCACATGAAGCTCTCAAGCTAGCCTTCTAAAATCCTAAGGAAAATAGAGAATGAAAATGGAAAAACCAAATGAGCTAGGGTTCCAAGAGTTGGCTGCCATCCACCCATCTAATGAGTATATATGGAGGCACCCAAAAGACTAAACTACCCTTCACTAATAACTAGGGATACATGCCCCTCAAGGGCGGATTTGGAATTCTTGATGTCTTCACCATCAGACGGATGCCCGGCAACCGCACCCTGCGTAGCCTTGACGCAAGCCTTGCGATCCCGACGCGTGTCCTCCGCTTCGAAGCTTCTCGGCGCCGGCGGCCAGGGCGGTCAGACCGCCCCCCTTGGGCGGTTAGACCGGCCCCCCCGGGGATCGACCGGCCCCGGGCGGTCCGACCGCCCCTCTGGGCGGTTGAACCGGCACGGGTGGTCGCACCTCCTCGTCGAGTCTTCGGCCTCGGTTTTGTGGCTCAACCGAGTAACCCGGTGGTTTTACGGTGAACCACCGCAAACCCCGCGAACTCGGTGTAGCCTCCGCCAATCTCCACTCATGACTCGGCTCCCACGTAGTCCCGGCTCGACCTTGATTTTGAGGCTCTACCAAGAAACCGTCCATGACTTCATCTTGCTGTTCATGCCACCATGCGGCCCGCACTTGACCCCGCTGGCCACCGGGTCCCTCGAACGAAGCCTACTTGTCTTCTCCACACCCGGAGGCCTCACCGGCAACGACCTTTCGCTCTTGTTCTTCACCTGCACCAACACGAGTCAAGCCGCAACCTGCACCTGCAATACTTAGCCAAGAATCAGTCCACACAATGTTGTCAATTACTCATCACACAAGGAAGCGACCATCCATCGGTCCTTGAACCACACATGGTCCTCAGTAGGTCATTTGTGGGTGTAGGAAACACGGGTGGAGCTGGGGTTGTGTCTAGTCGGTTCCTTAGATGGTTAGGTTTTGGTGGGAAATCATTTTTGTGGTGGGTTTTTGGTGGCTCCGGGATATTCTCTCCACTTCCCTCACCAACCTTGTTTGCCCCAAGCCCCTCACCATCTTGCCTCTTAAAGGCCTCGATCATCATCCTCAACTGAGGCTCATGACCGGACAACCAACCCATCAACTTTCTCAAGTCATCATTCTCATCCTGCAAACGATCAACATAATGTGCAAGCTCCACATTTTTCAATGCATGCAATTCACATGTAGAGCAAGATGTAGGCATGGGTTCCTTCAATTTAGCCTCGAGCGAACTAGTGTAGGCATGCATCTCATCAATCTTAGCATGTAAAACAGGGCAAGAAGTGCAAGCACCTAGCAAAGCAGATCTAGACTTAAGCTCAGCCACTTCAACCCTAAGCACATCTAGTTCCTCACACTTGGAGGCATGCTTCTCTTTAAACAAAGCAAGATCAGCAAGGAATATGGAGCAATCAACACAATCATTCTCATCGGAAACAACAGGGCTAGCCTTAAGCGAATCAATCTCAAGCTTGCTATCAAGCACCTGTGTCTCTAGCTCAGCCACTCTAGTCCTAGCATCCTCGAGTGAAGCCCTAAGATCTTTCCTCATTTTCTTGGCCTCTCTAAGCATGTCATCACGATTATCAAGCAAAGAGCCAAGCCTCTCATTCTCCTGGCGCAAGAAGGGAAGTTCATCACGCACCTTGTCGTCGGACTCAGAGTCGGAGTCGCTCTGTGTGCTCTTCTTGCTGCCGGAGCTCAGCGCCATGGTGCAGAAGACATCTCTCGCGAAGCAGCTCAGCCCGCTCAGGTTCTTGGACGACTTCTTGTTCTTGCGGTGATCTCCCTCGTCTTCACTGCTACTCGAGCTCAAGATGGAGTACGCGGAACTGGAGTCGACGTCGCTCGCTCCAACCATCGCTCGGGCCTTGCCTCGACCCTCCTTCTTCCTCGATCGTCGCTCATCCTTGTACTTGTTCTTGTGCTTGCTCTTGTGGTCGTGCCTCGAACGGTACTTGCCATCGTTCATCCTCGGCTTGTGCTTGTAGCTGTCCTTGTTCTCGGCCTTCTCTGGGCAGTCGGCGACGAAGTGTCCTGGCTTGCCGCACTGGAAGCAAGTCCTCGTGTTCCTCCTCATGTTCACGCGGTTCTCGTGCAGCCTCTCGAAACGCCTCGTCAACAACGCCAGCTCGTCCTCTCCAAGGTCATCAAACTCCTCATCTGGCATAGACATCAAAAAGGAAAACGAGAACATCCTGGTGGATGGGTTAGAGTTAGTCTTTCCTTTGGAACCACCAACGAGGGCAAGACTATGAGAATCAGTCGGTCCCTCGAGCTTGGTAGTCATGCCCCTATCCACCTCAGCCGACTTGAGCTTCGAGAACAGCTCGTTCACCGTCAGAGTATCATATCTCTCCGACTCGACTATGGCCTCGAACTTTCCGCCCCATATCGTACGATCCAAAGAGTGTAAGAGCTTGACCGCTCTATCATGATCATCGTACGGGAGCACGTCCACATTGGCCCTCATGTTGTTCACCACCACCGTGAACCTCTGAAACAAGGCATCGATGGACTCACCGGGGAGATGAGTGAAGTTCTCGTACTCTCTCCGTAGGTCGCATACATCCGTGCCCGAACACAGGCGTTCCCAACATGAGCCTCCTTCAACACAGCCCAAATCCTACAAGCCAAGTGCTCGGTGTGCACCCGATCGAACTCAGGCTGACACAAAGCACGAAACAAGTAGTCGACCGCCTTATTGTTGGCGTTGAATCTGTCCCTCGACCCTGGAGCAAGGAAATCCATCGGCTGGACATAGCCTGTGTCCACCGTGAAATCCCAAAGAAGCTGACCCTTTCCGCGGAGGAACACACCCATCCGCTTGCTCCACATCTGGTAGTTCTTGCCATCGAAGTGTGGAGGACCCGAACCCCGTTCCTGGTATGCCATCCTTGGATCTTAGACTGGTTAGAGTCAACAAAGACCCGAACCATCTCTGATACCACTTGAAGAACTGATACGGCGAACCAGAGAGGGGGGGGGGTGAATGGGAGCCGATTTAAATTCTTCTCGAAGGAGATGAAAACTCCAACAAGACGAACACGGCTTCCAACACACGTCTCCGACTCACTACCAAGGTTGGTCAAGCCCACGTAGCCACTGGAGTGCCACTGGACCTAGGAACCAACACGCAACCTTCCGACCCGAGAAACGCAGCGGAAAAACCAAACCTTGAGTCTACAGACCCACACCGGTCAGACCGGTGAGCACCACCGGTCAGACCGGTCCCTGCAGGTAAAACTGAGCAACTTCTACTAAGTGGCTCTACACCGGTCAGACCGGTGAGACACACCGGTGAGACCGATGGCAGCCTGAAAGCCCCCAAGACACCAAACAGGTCAACCGACCACCAAACGGACCCAAACTCGAAACAGCAGCAACACGGGACAACAACGAACACACCAAGATGTTCACCTAAGCAAAAACCCACAATGGCTCGCACCGGTCAGAGCGGTCAAGAGCACCGGCCAGACCGGTGTCGCCTGGGCAGCTCGGGATGAACAGCACCCGCGGGTCAACTCCCCCAAATCCAAATCTCGATCTCCCGAATCACTCCACGGACTTGAACAAGACTTTGGGGATATCAGGAACACCTCATGAGGAGTCCATAGCCAAGTTTAATCCCACCAAATCTCGTCCAAAAAGGAGGAATCGAAGAAATCCCGCCGAAAGCACTTCCAACCCAAGAACTCAAGAAACCCCAAAATCAAGCACCTTTTCTCACGAATTTGGGAGGGGAATCACAACCCAAAGAACCACGAAGGGTTCCCACAAATTTCCCCCATCAAATCCCCAAGAGAAAAGCCCCGAAAACAACCCAAAGAAATCACCGAGAGAGGGCTCCGAAAATCACAACCAAGAACAACCGGGGAAAACACATCCAAACCTTGAGGAACCACGCCGAATCATCTATACATGAAACAAAGGTTCGTACAAGGTCTAGCGAGCCGCCCGATCATCCATCCCTCTCTACAAGATCTCTCCGTGAAGCTCTCTTGCTAGTCCTAGAGAAAACCTAAGGAAAATAGGTGGAAAATAGGAAAACTAATGAGCTAGGGTTCCAAGAGTTGGCTGCCATCCTCTCACCTCTTAGGTTATATGGAGGCAACCGAATGTCTAAAATGCCCTTCTCTAACAACTAGGGATACAAGCCCCTCAAGGGCGGATTTGGAATTCTTGATGTCTTCACCATCGGACGGATGCCCGGCGACCGCACCCTGCGTAGCCTCAACGCAAGCCATGCGATCCCGACGCGTGTCCTCCGCTTCGAAGGTTCGGACCGCGTCGTCGCACACCGGTCAGACCGGTGCTCCTCACCGGTCGACCGGTCCCCCGCCGGTCGGCCGCGGACCCACCGGTCGGGCCGGTGCCGCGGCTGCTGCGCTCCGTCTTCGGTTCTCCGGTCTTGGCTTTGTGGATCAACCAAGGAACCCAGTGGTTTTATGGTGAACCACCGGAAACCCCGCGAACTCGGTGTAGCCTCCGCCAATCTCCACTCATGACTTGGCTCCCACGTAGTCCCGGCTCGACCTTGGTTTTGAGGCTCAACCAAGAAACCGTCCACGACTTCATCTTGCTGTTCATGCCACCATGCGGCCCGCACTTGACCCCGCCGGCCACCGGTCCCTCGAACGAAGCCTACTTGTCTTCTCCACACCTGGAGACCTCACCGGCGACGACCTTTCGCGCTTGTTCTTCACCTGCACCAACATCAGTCAAGCCGCAACCTGCACCTGCAATACTTAGCCAAGAATCAGTCCACACAACGTTGTCAATCACTCATCACACAAGGAAGCGACCATCCACCGGTCCTCGAACCACACATGGTCCTCAACAACACAGTCGCGGCTATCCAGCGCCCTGCGAAAGACAACCCGAAGAAGACCTCCAGCGGCTTCAAGGACTGCTGAAAGAGAAGTGCCCGTGGCACTGGATGGCAACCACACTACCGAACAGTGCTACCAACTCCGGCGAGCACTCAAAGACACTCCAGAACCATGACACCCTCACGACAAGAAAGGCAAGAAAAAGGCCGACGAAGGAAACGACGACTTCCAAGAACCCGACAAGACGGTGAACGTCCTATTCGGCGGACTACCCAATCGACAGGCTCAGAAGGCCACCTGATGAGAAGTCCTAAACATTGAATCAGCGGTTCCGACCCCTCTCTGGTGGTCGGAGGTACCCATTACCTTCTCCCGCGTAGATCAATGGACAAGCTTCTCTGAACCAGGGCGGTTTCCTCTCGTTCTGAAGCCGGTAGTCGCGGGCTCCAGACTCAACAAGGTTCTCATCGACGGTGGAAGCGGTCTCAACGTCCTTTTCACTAAGACCTTGAAGAAGATGAAGCTCGACATCACCAACATGCTCACCAAGAGCACATCGCCCTTCTACGGCATCGTCCCCGGGAATGCGGCTATTCCACTGGGCTCAGTGGTCCTGTCAGTTTCCTTCGGGGAAACCAGAGAAAACTACCGCACCGAGTACATCAAGTTCGAAGTCGCGGACTTCGAGACTTCCTATCATGCCATCCTCGGTAGACCAGCTATCGCCAAGTTCATGGCGGTACCTCACTAACACATACTTGGTACTCAAGATGCCAAGTCTGGCCGGTGTACTCTCGCTACAAGGGGACTTGAAGATATCCTTCGACTGCGACACAGAAGCTGTGGAACTCGCAGCCACAAATCAAGTACCCAACGCAATGATGGAGATCTACGCTGCATCCAAGAAGCTTGCCCCAAGTGAACTCGACATCCTAGAGAAGTCGGACAACGCTAACAAGCCTCAGCCAGCTGAGGAGGTACAAGTCAAGACGATTGACCTCGGGATAGGCGACAGCAGCAAGACTACCACCATCGGGGAGGGCCTCGACCCGAAATAGGAAGATGCGTTCGTCAGCTTCCTTCGGGCTAACCGAGACATCTTCGCGTGGAAATTAGCAGACATGCCAGGGGTGCCCAGGAATTTGATCGAGCACTCACTCAACGTCGACCCTAAAGCTACCCCGAAGCGACAACACCTCCGCCGTTTCGCTGACGACCGATGGGATGCCATCAAGAAGGAAGTCACCAAACTGCTCACAGCTGGCTTCATGAGAGAAGTCTTCCATCCTGAGTGGCTCGCCAACCCCGTCCTCGTTCGCAAGAAGAACTCGAACGAGTGGAGGATGTGCGTCGACTACACCGACCTCAACAAGCACCCCAAGGACCCCTTCGGGTTGCCGCGGATAGACCAAGTCATCAACTCCACGGCGGGCTGCGACCTGCTCTGCTTCCTCGACTGCTACTCCGTGTACCACCTGATTGCTATCAAGGAAGAAGACCAGGAGAAGACTGCGTTCATCACCCCTGTTTGGCACGTACTGCTACACGACCATGTCCTTCGGGTTGAAGAACGCTGGCGCTACTTACCAGCAAGCTATCCAGGCCTGTTTCAGGAGACAACTCAACAAGAACGTCAAAGCCTATGTGGATGATGTGGTCATCAAGACTAGAAACTCCGATACGCTCATCGTCGATCTTGAAGAGACTTTCGTATCCTTGCGAGAATACCGCTGGAATATCAAACCGAACAAGTGCATCTTCGACGTACCATCGGGTAAACTACTCGGCTTCATCATCAGCCATCGCGGCATCGAAGCCAATCCCGAGAAGATCTCCGCCATCACCAACATGAAAGCTCCCACGTGCAACAAAGACATGCAGAAGCTCACTGGGTGCATGGCGGCCTTGAATAGATTCATCTCGAAGCTTAGAGAACGGGGGTCCCCTTCTTCAAATTACTCAAGCACCAAGAGAAGTTCGCGTGGACTCCAGAGGTAGACCAAGCCCTTGCTCAGCTCAAGGACTTCTTATCCAAGCCACCAGTCCTCACGACTCCTCGCAAAAAGGAGCAGCTACTGCTCTACCTCGCTGCAACTACTCACGTGGTCAGTACTGCCATCGTTGTCGAGCGGCAGGAAGATGGCCACGCCTACCCAGTCCAGCGACTAGTCTACTTCGTCAGCGAGGTCCTTTCAGTATCTAAAGCACGCTATCAACCAGTACAGAAGCTACTGTACGCAGTGCTCATCACCTCGCGGAAGCTACGACAGTACTTACAGGAGTACTCAATCTCCGTCGTCACTGACTACCCGCTCGGCGACATCCTGCGGAACCAAGATGCTAATGGTAGAATCTCCAAGTGGGCAGTCGAACTCGGCGCCCTCAACATCGACTTCAAGCCACGAACAGCCATCAAGTCGCAGGCACTAGTCGACTTCATGGCAGAGTGGCGGGAAAATTAGCTATCTACTCCAACCGAGCGCCCAGAGCATTGGGTGATGTACTTCGACGGCTCGCTCAAGCTTGAAGGCGCAGGTGCAGGGGTACTCTTGATTTCCCCAACAGGTGAACAACTCAAGTACGTCCTGCAGATCTTCTGGAAGGTCTCAAACGACAAAGCCGAGTACGAAGCTCGGCTACACGGACCCCGCCTCGCGGCTTCACTGGGCATCAAGCGACTACTAGTCTACGGCGACTCCGCAGTGGTCATCAACCAAGTCAACAAGTCCTGGGACCGCAACAAGGAGAACATGGACGCCTACTGCCTAGAAGTCTGCAAGCTCGAGAACAAGTTCTACGGTCCTCGAGTTCCATCACGTCGCCCGTGACAACAACGTTGCAGCGGACGTCCTGTCGAAGCTTGGTTCTACTCGCACTCAAGTACCAGCGGGTGTCTTCGTCCACGAGCTTCATGCGCCATCCATCCCGGAGCCAGCGCCGACGACCACTGACCCAACACCTTCCCCAACTGGCCAGGAGGTCATGATGATAGACATGGACTAGCGACAACCCTTCATCGACTACATCCGCGAGCAGAAGGTTCCCATGGACAAGAACTTGGCCGAGCAACTCGTTCGTTGCGCCAAGTCCTACGTCCTAGTCGGAGATAAGCTCTACAGGCGGGGCGCATCTTCTGGAGTACTCATGAAGTGTGTCCCCCGAGAAGAAGGCAAGGGCATCTTGGAGGAGATCCACAAAGGCGTCTGCGGCAACCACATGTCTTCACGCACGCTAGTCAGCAAGGCTTTCCGACGAGCTTTCTACTGGCCCACAGCTCTTGGCGATGCCGAAGAACCCGTCAGAAGGTGCCAAGGATGCCAATACTTCACCAAGCAACAACACGTCCCAGCCTACAAGCTAGTCACCATACCACCAACCTGGCCTTTTGCCTGCTGGGGGCTCGACATGATTGGGCCTCTTCCGACTGCGCCAGGAGGATTCAACAGAGTCTTGGTGGCCATCGACAAATTCACCAAGTGGATCGAAGTCAAGCCGGTCACATGCCCCAAGGCTGATAGAGTACTCGACTTCTTGGATGAACTTGTGCATCGCTACGGACTACCCCATCGCATCATCACAGACCTGGGCTCCAACTTCAACAACCACCAGTTCTGAGAGTACTGCGAGAACAGCGGGATCGACGTCCGATATGTCTCAGTCGCCCATCCATGGGCCAATGGACAAGTCGAGCGCGCGAACGGGATGGTACTCGACGCTCTCAAGAAGCGACTACACGATGCTGCTAATACAAAAGAGGGCAAGTGGATCAAGGAACTACCCAACGCACTCTGGGGGCTGCGTACTCAACCCTCCAAGCCAACGGGACAGTCGCCATATTTCCTGGTCTACGGCTCCGAAGCTATTCTCCTGCCGACGTCATGTGGGATTCGCCGACAGTAGAGCAATACGATGGAGGCATATCTGAAGATAGCAGGCGAGTTGATATCGACGGACTCGAAGAAGCTCGCTGTGCCGCCCTCGTCCAATCAGCTAGGTACCTTGAGGGTATCCAACGCTACCATGATCATAACGTCAAGGAACACTCCTTCGACATTGGTGATCTCGTCCTCCGTCGCATCCAGAACACGGAAGGACTACACAAGCTCAGCTCGCCATGGGAAGGTCCCTTCACAATTGCAAAGGTGACCGGACCAGGCTCCTATCGCCTACAGACACTCGAAGGCGAAGACATCAGCAACTCGTGGAACGTCGACCAGCTCTGTCGGTTCTACATGTAGTCTCCCGACTACCCTAGGGGCTCAAGTCTACATGACTACCCCCGAATCCTTCGCTGTAAGCGGCCTCCGGGTCCAGGCACTAGTCTCTGGACTACTCTGCTCCGAGATCCAGCGTTAACGGCTATTAACGGAACTCGAGCTGCTCTGAGCGTCAAGGACTCTAGTAGTGGTCTATCAAGAGACCATGTACTTCAAGATCCAGTCTATATGGCTACTAACGAATCTACTGCTGTAAGCGGCTGCGCGCCCTAGCACTACTTAGCCGTAGGCGGCCACCGGGTCCTGGCGACTACACTTGTAAACGGCCCTGGCCATCTAGGTGTACTCTTTCAGTAATAAAGTTTGATTATCAATCAACTCGTTTACTGTGTCTCTCTCAACGAGTCTACCGTCGAGTACTACTACTCGCACACAACTCCACAACATGGGCACTCCGCATACATACATTGCGACAATGAGTACTCATCTCATGGAATTCTTTTCATCACATACTTAAACAAGTTCATTACAGCTTTGTTTATATACAACTGTTGCTACAAGCTAACCCTACAGGACTACTGAAGGTTTAGCTTCTCAGTGGCTTGTTCAGCTATCGGCGCCATCTGCTCCAAAAGCTCCGCGTATTGCTCATCAGTGCAATTGGCGGCTAGTCCACGCGCGACTACGTCTACCGGAGCCTTGGGGAAGTACGACTTCATATACGCCAAGACTTGGTTTGGGATGGACTTCGCCAAATGCTTGACATAAGTCACCAGACGACCGGGAGCTTCCCTCAACCGGTCAACCAATGGAGCAATCTTTGGCCCGCCCGGATGAGGCACCAGGAGCCTTGCAATGGGAAGTGCGGCTTCTTCAAGTTCTTTGAGCTGTCCCCGCAACTTCTCGCAATCTTCGCCAAGCTTCTACAGAGATTTATAGTAGTTGACAAGATCATGATCCGAGGCAATCCGAAGCTCCACATGCATATTGTACTCATGGGCCAGCTGGTTATAATCATACTCAAGTACCTCGCGGGCATCCTTCTCCCGGCAGAAGAGATTCTTCATGTCGACTTCTGAGGCCTTCAGCTACTCAACTCGGGTCTCAAGCTCTGCAAACAACACAGGAGACGATGTTAGACTACTACAGGGTATTTCCAATAAGTACTCGACAAGTTAGCGGCATACCTTTGTTCCTATTGTGGAGCGACTTGTTCTTCCGGACCAGCTCATCGCTCTTCGCCTGCATATCTTGCACTTCATTGTGGTACTGGGTGAAGGCGCCATCGAGCTTGGATTGGAGCATGGCGGAGTGTTTCCTGGCCTTGGCGAGTTCTTTCTCCAAAACCTCGGCCGGAGCACCGTGTTGCCGAACCCCTGGAGCATCTCGGACTTCTGTCGGGACCTCTCCACGACATCCTGCAGAAGGCAACAATTACTTGAGTACGTTTTCTACTAGAACTCGACTACTCAAGGGTACAGTCATGTACCTTCATCCATTGCTCGGCCCGCCGCATCGCCTCCAAGTTGCGCGCTACCATCACCGGGTCGACAAGATCGTCGGCCAGAATCTCGAGTCCACCACGACTAGTCGCGGCGGCCTCGGACATCGGCGCCGAGCGGATCGGCTCCACATCCTGAATTTCTGGCGAACGGACGATTACTTCCAGGCTTGACTCCGGCAATACATTGTCGCGCACCCCTTCGGCCACCCCAGGGGCTACTCCGCTGGCTATCTCCGCCGGCTCAGTTGTTGCTCCAGCGGCTACTTCGGTTTCTGGCATCACGGGCACAGCCTCGGGGATGGTACTCCTCTCGACTCCTGCCCCTATCATCAGAAGACACACGATATCAGTTTCCCGGGGGCTATGACTACTACCCGCAGCTTACTCACCTTCTACTACACTGGCCTCTGGCAGCGTAGCCTCCGCGGCTGGCGCCACGGTCTCGCCTTGGGGGAGGAGAGCGGACTCCTCTGCAGCCGGCGCGGAAGCTTCTTTAGCCACTGCCGTGCTGGGTTCATCCCCTCCCAGGACAAGTCCGTCGATTTCCTGCACAGTACATAATTGGTGGTCAACCAAGTACGACTACCAAGCTACACGTACTACTCGGGAAAAGATCTTCACTTACAAGCTTGACCGGACAACAGTCACAGTCAGAGCGCCTAGTATGCTGGCAATGTCAACAAGCCCGGTTTCGGCGGGCGTCTCCTCTACGGCTTGAGCTGCCGCCGGTTCTTCAGCAGTAGCAGTTGCAGCCGGCTCCGTCCTGACGACCGGCGCCTGCGGCTCAACAACTGTAGTCGACCGCTGTGTCAACCGCGACACAAGTTCCTTTACGGTGGGGGCTGGGCTGCGGCTTCTCTCAGCCGGCTCTCCCACCGTCTCCCAGTCGCCTTCGTCCCCTTGTTCAACGGGGTCGGAAGGCGGAATCTCCTGCAAGCACTCGGAATTCAGTTGTCATCATACACAATATTGCAAGACAAGGACTTGACTACTCTACTCGTAGAGTTTACCTCTTGAGACGTAGTCTCGGTGACTTTCAACTTTTTGGCAATGCGCTTGCGTGCCACATTGTGCGGCCTTCTCGGCGGCGCAGGCAGACTAGCCTCCAGGCTAGTCGGAGGATCATTGATGAGGGGCACGTTGGGCAGTCCAGGTCAGCTGAACCTGGACCGCAACTGGAACCGCTCTTGGAGCATCTCCTCTTCCTCCTCGTCGGACGTATCTTCAACGATGACGGTGTCGTCACCTTCACCGACTTCGCGTCGCTCCTTGGCCTTGCCTTTCCCCTCCTTCGAGATATTTACAAGTCTGGGAGGCAAAGCTGGCTCCGAGACAAACTTTACAATGTCATCCTGCAACGAGTACATCGGGTGAGCATGACTACTACCATACAATTAGTACTCAGACACTGAGTGCGGCTACTTACCTTGCTCGGCGGATGAGCTGCGGAGTACTCAGGGACTGGGCAGGGAGTGTACGGCGGCATGTCCTTGAAGATCCTGCCCAGCCTCTCGACAATGTCGTCATCATCGATCTCACCGCCAGGCATCCGCGATGTGTCGTCCTCGCCGGTGTACTGGTAGCCGAGGGTGTCGCGAGCCATCAGTGGCTGCACCCTCCTCTTCATGAAGCTGAAGGCCACATGTTCGGCCCTCAGCCCGACTTCTCTCAAAGCCTTAATCTTCAGCAGCAGCTCGGGTAGTTGAATACCCTTCTGCATCGTCGGCTACATGTTCCACCAGGGCCGATGCTTCGGCTGCTTCCCGCTTGGCTTCGGCAGCTCCGGGTGGTGGTTGGTGATGTAGAACCATTTTGACTTCCAATCTTGGTTGGAGTCAATCAGCTTGTATGCCAAGTACTGCTCGGCGGTGTCTTCACGCATCTGGATGTCGGCCCCTCCGACTACTCTTGGGTCATTGGCGCTTGGCTGGGGCTTCACGCGGAAGAACTTTCTGAACAGCACCCAGTGGGGCTTGATCCCCAAGAATGCTTCGCAGAAGTGGACGAAGACAAAGACGTGTAAGATTCCATTGGGGTTCAAGTTGAGGTACTCGATACCATAATAGTCGAGAAGACCTTTGAAGAAGTCGCTCACCGGAAGAGCCAACCCGCACTCCACGAACCGGGCGAACATCAGGATCTCGTCGGGGTTCTTCTCCATCGGATATGGATATCCCGCGACACCACATATCCACCTCCTTCTCGCGGAGGAAACTGAGCGCCAGAAGGTCTTCGGTCTTCGCCTTGGATTTTTTCCATTCCTTGTTTGGATTCGGGCGCGGGGGAGACGCCAGCGGCGTTGACCCTTCAGCAGATCCAGCAGCCTCTTCGCGGGACCTCTTTTTCCCGGCGGCGGTCTTCATGCTCTTCGACGGGGATGGCTTCTTTCTCCAAAGACAGTGGGTCTTCACTCGCATTCGCTCGGGGCCTGCTCTGGAGGCAAGCAGCGGAGGCGCAAGTGGATCTCTGACCTAAGACGCGGTGGCAGTGTGCTCGAGCGGCTAAGTCTTGGCTAGATCTATTTCAACTGACTACGAATGCGAAGGATGGAAACCCTAAGGGTTTCGTCTTCTATTTATAAGCCAACCAGCGGTTCCGTAACGGCCAGATGGATATGTTTCAGTGGCTGACTCAGCGGCGGCCGCCTGACCTTTCAACTTCCAGTAGTCGATGCGCCCTATCTTGGGGGCTCGGCTACGTCTACTCAACTCCCTGGGTGGCGACAAGATTCAAGAGCAACTCAGGACACATTCTACATTCAAGGTGACCCTTCAATTCGAGAGGAAGTACTCGACTCAAGGCTCGGGGGCTCCGTGCCATGTGCCCTTCGGTTTTTTCTTCGGATTTTGCGGGATAATCTTGCCAGAATTTCAGATTGACCCTCAGCCAGAGTCTACAACTCAACCTAAGGCTTGGGGGCTACTCCATATGGAGTGCGATTTTGCAATCGCACTTCCATATAAGTTTCGGCTTCAAGACAACACGAGTATTGTTGAAGACCTTTAAGAGGGGAACTCGAGGACGCTTGGGAACTACTCGAGAAGACTTCAAGACTACTCAAGGATCAGCTGGAGTACCTTCCAGCCTCGGGATGCTTCAAGTATTCTTGGGGACTTTCCGCTTGTAGTACTAAGGGATGCTTGACGACTACTTGTCAAGGCCATCAAGACTACTCGAAACTATCCTGCTCGACTACAAAGTACTCGAGGGCTTGTCGTATGGACCTCCCTGGGCCCACTACCTCTGTGGGTACCAGGACCGACTACTCGGTGGGCTCCTGGGACTACCCGGCTTGTGCCACACGGCACCTGATGGCATGAGGCGCAAGGACTACGGTGGAGAAGTACTAGGATAGGAAGCTATACATGTCCTGTACTGTGTAGAGAACTCCTAGACGTACCCGACTAGTACTATCTCCTTGAACCGACTTGTAACCCTGCCTCCCGAACTATATAAGGCGAGGTAGGGACCCTTCTCTCTCATAAGCATCATCTTGTAAACACACCGAATCAATCCAGAGCAACGCAGCATACAAGACATAGGGTATTACGCACCTCGCGGCCCGAACCTATCTAAATTATGTGCCACGTGTCTCTTCCTTCGAGTACCGATCTCGGTGAGGCCACATTCATCTACCTTGGGTACTCCCCTTAGTAGGTTGCCGGTCTAAAACACCGACACCATCTCCTTCGAGAAGAATTTTTATCAGCTCCCATTCACTCTCCCTCTCTGGTCGCCAGATCGGTCCTTCAAAGTCGAGTAGTCCCAGGGGCCCACATAGTAGTCGGTTCCAGTACCCGCCTAGGTAGCGGGCCAGGGATGTCCACACGACACTTGTCTCCCTATAAATGTTATCCTATTTTATCTCTCTCTCATAAACTATGAAATCCTAAATCACCTTTGCCCAAAATCAAAACAAGCATCTTTTACAGGATTGGAAGTATTTGTCCTTTATGTATATTTTTCTTAGACCCAAACATCCAGTTTCCTATTGCCAAACATCCAATCTGTTAATGCATCCCAAACCAAAACATCTGTTTTAACGGTAGTGAAACAATTCATCTCTGCATGTTGAAGTGCTTGTAAATATAGTTCGCTCCAACTTCAGTAAGATTACAAATTTACATAGTTCTTTCCATTGCAACACACCATTACATCATTTGAGATCGAGTTGCCTCCTTGCATTAGCATGATACAACTCTCGAAGAGACACACCACTTTTCCCTAAAACTGAGATATATTAATATTCCGGACTCTCGCAACTCCCTCCATTACCTTGTCTCAAACTCTCTTCCTCCAGGAAACCACAACCACCATGCCTTCTTATCTGATTCGATTGTCTACCACCCCCTTCCCTTCCAACCCCTCCTCCACCGGGACACCGCCCGACTCTCCCCAACCAATCACATGCGAGCCATCCGAGCCCTCCTCGAGTGAATCTAATGTAGAAGACATGGAAAGGTAGGAGAGCGAGGACTGCGAGGACGAGTACGACTATGTTGAAGAGGATGAAGAGGAAGAGGAAGAGGAAGAGGAATAGGAAGAGGAAGAGGAAGAGGAAGAGGAAGAGGAAGAGGAAGAGGAAGAGGAAGAGGAAGAGGAAGAGGAAGAGGAAGAGGAAGAGGAAGAGAACAAGGATGAGGTGGAGACATGGGTGGCCATTGAGAAGAAGCAATTGTCGGCTAAGAAGAGGAAGGGGGTGGAGGCCAAGAAGAGGAATCGTTAGATGGAGGCATTTGTGAGGCAGCTTTTGAAGGATGACATGGCCAGTAAGATTGATTCGTTCAAGGACATTCCGTCACTAAAGAAGAGGAAGGGTGTAGAGGAGGAGGAGGTGGTGGACTCGAAGATGACCAAGAAGAAGATGGACATTGAGGACCTGTGTGGTTCGAGGATCGGTGGATGGTCGTTTCCTGGTGTGATGAGTGATTGGCACATGGTGTGGACTAACTCTTGGCTATGTATTGCAGGTGCAGATTACGGTTTGACTGGTGTTGATGCAGGTGAAGAACAAGCACGAAAGGTCATGGCCGATGAGGCCTCCAAGTGTGGAGAAGTCAAGCAAGCTTGGTTCGAGCGACCCGATGGCCAGCAGAGTCAAGTGTGCGATGCATGGTGGCAAGAACAGCAAGACGAAGTCGTGGACGATTTCTTGGTTGAGCCTCAAAACCAAGGTTGAGCCGGGACTTCGTGGGAGCCGAGTCATGAGTGAAGATTAGCGGAGGGTACACTGAGGTTGCGGGGTTTCCAGTGGTTCACCAGAAAACCACATCAATCACAAGTAGTAGTAATCTAGCTTAGTACGTAACATAACCAGGTCCTAGGTGGATGTTATGCAAATGCTGGTGAATGTACTAAGAATGGATATGTATGTCACAACATCAAAGTATGCCAACATCTAAGTAATAACTTCGAACCTCTATATTGTAATTGTAGTACTTCGTGTACGTATGGTTGTGTGCTAAAACTTGTATATATGCATGTTCGTATGTCTACATGTGTTAGGGTCTGGATGAGCCCTTGCAAAATATTTTAACTTATGAGTGACACAAATTGAAATCTACTGGGTCCTGTCATGCATATTTGAACTAACCATTTGTCTGTTTTCAGAACTGCGACATGCTTTTGTTTATGCTAGACTAGTGTATATTCACAAAGCATTGTGATCAACAATTTGGCGTCTCTTTACTAGAACTACTGAATTTTGTGTATTATTGTTAGCCTCTGTAGTAGCCAATCAGAAAAGAAAAATAATGAATTACGCATCTGTTGAAAACCCGGGGCACATAATGTGGACCCTGTGAAAGGTCATAATACGTACAATCTCAGAAATATTGCAATGAGGTATTCCTTGGTTGCACTGTAATTTGTCTATTGCGATGCTTATTCAGGAGATCAAAACAATGATTAGATAGGGACTCATCGGGGTTCCAAAAATTCCAAGTATTTGATGAATTTCCATTCAGTCACCATCTAGATTTCTACGACCGCGTACAACGTACTCCATCTAGATCGATCTCCACAACGTACGTATAGGTCTCCACGGTGATCAATCAACATCTGTGTGGAGCCCCGGCCGGTACTGTTGTCTTGATCTCATATGTACCTTCGTTCCCTGCATATATATGCATATTGCTATATCATGATATAGGTCGTTTGAAACAAGAAAGGTGAATGCAGATTAATGGCATCACATGTAGATCGGAGCTAGATGCGCTTGCCTCGACACTCAGTGGATTGGCAGAACAATTTCCGATCTTTTGTCAAACCTTTACCGCCACATCAACGCGAGGTCGATCTATCGCATACCCATGTACTGTATGTCAATGCATGCTCAGACATGAGACCTTGTTCAAATTCATTTAGCAACCAGAGGGTTTGCTGATTGTTTCATCGATGATGGTATCATTCAAGGCCAAATAATTCATCAGCTGATGGTCGTGTGAATCATGATATCACTCCTGATCTCAACAATCATAATGCACAACCTACAGCTGATGATACAACACCTTATTTCGAAGAAGACGATGAAGATGACGATTGTGATGATAATCCTGCTGCCACAAATACTCTGATAAGAAACATTATCAGTGGCACTATACTTCATGGACAAACCAAAGATGACGAGGCAGATAAGCAGGCAGAGATTTTTTTGAAACTATTAGAGCAGGCAAATAAGGAATTTTAACCAGGATGCTGTTAACACCAAAAATTGGTACAGGAAAGAGACTGACTTGTGGGCCGAGTTTGGTAAAGAAACACCATTCGGCAGGAAATTTTGCTCAAAGGACTTGGTAAAGATGCCTGTGGTCGGTAGCGCGCCATCATTCGGCAGAAGGGTTGTTTTGCGCTTGGAAAAGGAAGCATTCGGGAATACGTGATGACGCGGCCTGAATATAAGGAAGGAACGAATTGATGACGGGTGCAAGACGGACCTTGGCGCCGGGGCATTAATTTAGGCAATAAATGTTATACTCGTGGTCGACTAGGAGTCGTGTTAGGACAAGGGTATAAATATAAACCCTTAGTGTTTGTAATAACAAACCGGCCCTGTGCCAACTTTCGAGTCCTTTAGTCAAGTCATCGAGTTCTTCAAGAGGAGCCATCGATTCGTCGACCTCCGTAAGTACCGGCAACCTTGTATCATGTCTAGTATCATGCGGTGGATTTAGCACGTGATGCAAGTAGTCTTGTTACCATGCTTAGTATCATGCAGTGGATTTAAGCTTAGTTCAAGAGGGTTTCTTGTTAGATCATGAGCCATGCGATAGGCTAAGATCTAGCTCGAAGCTAGTTATCAGCTCTATTAGATTTGGCAAGATCTAATAGATTCATTAATTTACCACGTGTTGCTTTGGATTTTGCTTTATGTTTAATTCATGTAACACTCTTTTGCCCAATTTGGATTGATTAGATTCGGCTTTATCTTGTCTTACGATCCATATGATGCGTGTTCAAACCTTCAACTCGATGTGGTGCATGGATCACGTGCCCTTTAATAGCCGAACCCAAATCAATCTAGATTGTCACGTGTTGTGGGTTCAAGCTTGTTCTAGCATAGTTTGTTCCTTCTCCACGGAACCCGAATCGGCTGTAGAACTGTATTCGGCAATCCTGCCACGAGTGGAATGTGTTTATAAGTTCGTTCTAACTAATGTATGCTTTTAGCCTTCCATAATTAGATTGTATCATGCGGTGGATTGATCTATTCTTGGTTGGTGGTGTGGTTTCAAACAAGTCGTATCATGCGGTTGATTAACTTGTTTGGTGTCGCGCTCGACGGGTTTGAAAGTACCTAGACATGCGGTAGACTAGGGCTTTTGGCCTATGCATGCATGTTTACTGCAAATTTATAATCAAGCTTCACCTTTATTTATTTTATTGTAATTTATCCTCGAAAATCGGTGATGACCATGTGCATGCAATGTTATTTAGACTAAGACCGATCTTTCATCATGCTTATATCATGCATTCGGCTATATCCTTGTTTCATGTTTTAGAGTTCCCGAATGATATTCAAATTGCTGACAGATAGCTTGTTGGTGCTATATGTCATTTTAATTGGCTTTGTAGCCGTAAATACGGAACTGTCTGGTACCACCCGGCAAGTTCCAGGTTTTATCTAACTACTTTGCATCCTTTGTCAATTCCGGAAAATTGACTGGCACGCTCTGGATTTGGCACGTGTGTTAAGCCAGCTTTGTTCGGCTTGCTGTGTGCTTGGCGTGAGGTGCTGATTTTATGTCAACACACTTTTTGGCACGCCCAGTGGGACAATATAGTTGATCAAGATGCCTGATATTCATGATGTCATGGATGTCACCATGGAGGAGCTGTCTCCAGAACGGCAATTGCAATTAAAGGAAGCTATTGATCAATTTCAGCAGAAGTGCCTAATGTCGTTTTCCAAAAATAGAAGCCGTGTACCATACCTCAAGTTTGATATGCCAAGGGTTCTATTGCCAGGAGAACCAGATTCCACATCTGCTGAAGAGAAACAGGAGGTTTTTCGCATGGTACAGAGAAGTTTGGAAGATATAATGTCCAGGCACAATACTGGATTTCTGAATATCTTTCAACAGATGATGGTTGACATCTTTGGCCCAGGAGTGAACAAGCATTTTGAAGGAGAATCAAGTGCTCCTGTCAATAGCAAACCAGTTAGTCAAGATACAAGTGTTCAACCGCCTCCACAGAGCGTAAATGGTCAGCCAACTCAACACGTGGATAGCCAACCAGTTCGGCCAAATCCTCATCAAGCAGTACCTAATCCACGTACATATGGAGAGATGGCGTCTGGCACTCTTGGAGTTCAACCTGATTCTACATACAGGATAGCCCCAGGAAACAACAGGTTGCAGAAGAACATGTACGACACCGGGTATTCAGAGTTCATGGATTACAGTGCCATTGATGCTCTCCCGAATCCTGGATATGGTGGCGCTGCAGGGATGCCTGTTGGAGGAACGGGTAATCAAGACGTCAATATTGATCTCCTGATGCAGAGGATGACCGACGTGCTTCAAAATCAATTCAGTCTAAAGCCTAATAACCAATGGCATGTGTATACACCTCCTTTCCCAGAATGGTATAACAGGGTGGCCTTGCCGCACAGGGTGAAAGCTCCTGCAGATTTCATGAAGTTTTTTGGGCAAGATGATACTAGCATTATGGAGCACATAGCCCGATACTTGATGCAACTTGGGGAAGCTTCAGCTGATGAAGCATTCAGGATCAGATACTTCCCCCTATCACTGACAGGCCCGGCCTTTACGTGGTTCACTTCTTTGCCTGCTCACTCAATCTGCTCTTGGAAGGATTTAGAGCAGAAGTTTCATGCTCATTATTTCATTGGCAGCAATGAGAAGAAGCTAATTGATCTAACTACCCTGAGACAGAGGAACAATTAAACACCAATGGAGTTCCTCAGGAGGTTCAGAGAGACCAAAAGCATGTGCTTCTCTTTGAACCTACTAGATGATCAATTGGCTAGTATGACTATAGCGAGTATGTTGCCGGCTATTCGGGAAAAGTTATTCGGCATGGAGTTCGACAATCTTAGCCAATTGTCTCACAGATTGTCATTGATGAGAAACCAAGCTTATGGCTTCAAGAAAGACTCCAGGTTTGCTAAGCACAGTGATATAGCTGACATCTATAACCAATTCCTCGAAAGAGCAGATCAGGGAGAGGAATTTGATGATGAAGAGGAAATAGCTGCAACTGAAATAGTGTGGGGCAAAGAGCTAGTAAAAGTGAATCAAAGGTGGGTCAAGCAAGCTAAGGGCACTTATGATTTTGATGTGACCAAGGCTGATAAGCTCTTTGAGTTCCTCGTGAAGGAAGGCCGAATCAAGTTGCCAGAAGGGCATTCTATGCTTCGGCCTGATGGAGTGAAAGAAAAGAGATACTGTGGGTTTCATGATAGGAATTCTCACTCCATCAATGAATGCAGGGTTTTCAGGATGAGAATTCAAAAGGCTATCTAAGAAGGTCATCTAAAATTTGACAATAAGATGAAGTTGGATGGCAATCCTTTTGCTCAAAACATGATTGGGTTTTCAGTCAGCATGGTGACTGCTAAGGAAAAAGGAAAAGTGAAGGTTTTAACTTCAGCGAGGGCAAAGCAGGATGGATCAGTTGACCCTACTCAACAAGTAACAGTTGAACAAGTCCACAAGGAAGTACCTCGCATCCTGAAAAGTCAAGTTGAAGTGGGGGAATCTTCTAAACCCAGGGTGACTTCGTGTATTCTCCTTAATAAGTGGCAGCGTCAGCAAGAAAAGGAGCGCTACCAGAAACAAAAGTACGAGAAGGAGAAGCGAAGATATGAAGAAGAAGTGCACAGGAAAGAACGAGAAGAACATGTGTCAGAGCAAGAGCGTGCACATTGGGGATGTGCGTTCTTCAGGCACTGCTGGAATGAAGGTTTAAAGCTCCCCACGCTGAACAATTGTCCTGAATGCAGTGACAAATATACTGAGTATATGCAGGATACTGTTAATCGCCGATCCGTCTATGAAACAATTGGAAGGATGCATCCTAGTGACGGTCGGCATATAAAAATAAATGAAGTTAATGATCAACCAAGAAAAAGATATGCTGGTCATAGGTGGGTTGATCATGAAGAAGAAGAAGAGCATGAATATGTCTGGCAGAAAGGACAGTGGTGCCCACCTGGCTTGAGGAGAAGCCAAAAGAGAAGAGTTCAGCACTTGAGAAATCAAGAGTTGAAGCAGGCAGGAATCAAGAGGAAACAAGTGAGTGTTGGGGGATACCCGAAAAATTCGGATAACTACCCTAACACGAGTGTGAGTTCTCAACACGTTCAAGTACAAAGTCTGGGCGCAAAGAGACTGTGATTCTCTCTGTAAGCAGCACAAGTTCCAAAAAGTCTGACCCCGTTTACACGTGCCCTTGCGCCCCCTTTTATAGGGAGATGAAGGGACTTTTACATACCGATAACACCCCCGGCCTCAGAGAATATTCCTGGTGTGAACGCATACATGATTGTCTTTTTTACCTAACATATTTACAAATCTGCCACTAGTTCACACTCTAAACCCGGACTTTTTGGGACTACAACTTTGACTTTGCTTCTCCCCTGGTTCGCGAATGTCTTCGCACAAAACTCCCGAACTAGGTCTTCAACAGATTCCCGAAGTGACCCTCGCTTCCCAGCCGGTTCGAGCGTGTCCATGCGCCTGAGTCCCGAACAGAGTCTTCATTAGGTTCCCGAATCAGCAATTCTTCCGAAGTTCGGACTATCACCAGTTGAGATTTTGG
Source organism: Cenchrus americanus (assembly GCA_947561735.1). NCBI lineage: Eukaryota > Viridiplantae > Streptophyta > Magnoliopsida > Poales > Poaceae > Cenchrus > Cenchrus americanus. The sequence goes on from OX387241.1 coordinate 124,882,487, forward strand.
GCTCCCGCATGTTCGTGACTCCTCCTTCTCGCCGAATTAGGATCCCCGAACTCTACACATTCGCGAATTCGAGACTTCGCAGGTTCCAGGTTTCCGAGAATCGCGAATTCCCTGCTCCTGAAAACATGCTTTGAAAACTTCGTTAAGCTCAACGTTTCGAGGGTGACGGGTTTTCTTGAATTCCCCAACACTAGCCCCTCGGGAAAGCGGGTTGACTCCGACGATCCGATTCCACAAACCTTTCGGAAATTTAGTAAAAAAACGTCACCCTCGGAACGTCGGAGGGGACACGCGTCGCCTGGGGAGCCAAAGGCGGTTAAATCGAGGCGCACTTCGCGAAACTACCCCTCCCCGGCCCTATAAATAGCGGGCTGGCGCTGTTAAAAATCTTTTTACTGGTCTCGAGCCTTTTACGATTCTCACATCTCTCTTTCTTCGCGGAATCTGTTTTTTCTGCTAGAAAGCTTGCGAACTTCAGGCCTTGTTCACGCTCCTCTAAGGTATTCCTTTATCTTTGCTTTGTCGTTTCGTTAGTTCGTTAAACTTTGGTTTAGCGATGTCGCAACTTCGCGAGTTTTATTCTCGAACATTACTCTTACCCGTCTGAATGTTCGCAATTGTTGGTTAGGTGGCTCGCGTTAAAAGTACAGCTAGGCCCATGACTACCGAAGAGCTTATCGCTGCCGGTCTCCCACTCGACCCAGCTGCCGAAAGCGCGGATCGCGCTACACCGGCCGAAGGTTCTGGTTCGCCCAGCGGCTCCCGAAGTCGCGAAGATGAGGAGGTTGGGTCTGACGGCGGCGAAGACGTCGGGGATGTAGACGCCGGTGTCGACGATCTCATCATGTTGAGGACCTCTGGCCCCCTGCCGCCTTCGCTCGCCTTTGGAGAATCAAAGGTCACAAGCAACATTATTCGCGAGTATGAGAAGGCCGGATTCTTCTCGCCTGGCGCCGGGCGCGCCCCGCTTGATGAGCTAATTCCCACTCCCCAGGAAGGAGAAATTGTGGTGTTTCGGGACTTCTTCATCTGTGGATTGAGGTTCCCTTGTGACCCCGTGCTGCCAGCGATTCTTGATGCATTTTCGGTGAAGATCCACCAACTTACTCCGACCTCCTTCCTCGAAGTGTCGAAGTTTATCTGGATTCTGAAGACCTTCGGCTGTAGTCCTACCATCGACGCCTTCACCAGATTTTTCGAACTGGTGATCATCCCCGAAGTTGTGAAAGGTGAAGAGGGCAGTTCTTCCACAGCCAGCACGCTTGCTGCACCTTCAATACACGACGCCAGAACACCCGACAAGGAATCACCCGAATCCAGATTTCACCTTGCTGCAAGTCCAACCTTTCCGACGATTGGAAATCTTACTGGTTTTACTTGAAGGTCGATGTGCCGAAGCTATCATGCCCGATCGCGCCTCTCACCGCGGTGAATGTGGGGAAGTACAACCAGCGGGCCTTGGGAATCAGAAGCTGCGAAAGTGCATTTCACCTGGCCAGCACAATACTTGGCGGCCGCGACATCATCGAAGAATTCATTGCTGCCCGGGTGTGGCCTATCTCGAACGGTTGGTCCCCTACTGAGCTCGTGTATTATAACGTCAACTGGGCTGACCAGAAGGTGCCTTTCCCGAAGTTCGGGATCAAGCTTCGCGAAGGCCAGAGCGCCAAGGACTTCATGGACGAAGTGGAAAAAAGGGTGAATGTTATGGTGGGCGAATACACGATGAACGAGTACAAGGCATACAAAGCCCTAGTGAAGCATAGGAAGAAGATCAACCGCGTCTTTTCGGAAATCAGCGGTGATAAGTTTTTCAGCTCTCGAGGCCCTGGTCCCAAATTGAAAGTTCCCACCGTCACCGTGGCCAGCTGCTCAGCCGCCCCCATCAACGCTCCCCGAAGCAGGTCGTCGAAGCGAAGCTCGTCTCCTGCCACCGAGGGAACATCTTTGGGAGTGAAGCCTCCAAGGACCAGATCGCTTGAATCGTCGAAGCGGAAGCGAAAAACCTCCGAACCTCGGACCTCGGGAGCTGAACTCCAGGCTGCTTCGGGGCTTGCCGAGATGAGCCGCAAGAGTTTGAAGAAAGCTGTGAAGAAGGTTTCTTCCACTGGAGTTCGGCGGGTTCCATCCGCCTTTGACGACGACGGTCTGACAGAGACAGATAGCCTTAAAGGTTTTTTCTTCCCCGCCGCACCTAATTTTCGAGATAGTTGTCCCGCCGGGTTCCGAAAATGAATTCGTGGATGTCGATTCCTTTTCAGATGCTGCCCCCGAAGTCCGAAAGGAGACATCCCCTGCTGTTGCTGAGAAGTCTGTTGTTGCCGCTGAAGTTGTCGCTCACTCTGAGTCCCCCGCTGCTGCCGAAAGGCCTGTTGCTGAGGTCCCTGCCGCTGACCAAGCTTCCTCCGAATTTGCCCAGGACCTTGAGCGCACTATTCAAAGGGGGGCCCATCATGCCGAAATATTCCTTTGGTCGAAGTTCGGGAGGTCGTCCCCGAAGACCAGGCGCCCTCTCCTTCCTTAGCCGCTTTTAACAAAAGCTTTGGTACGTCTTATCGCGGCAAGCTATTGCGTGTTGGTTTCGAGACAAGTGGCGTCGGGGGCAAGACGTCCAAGTTTTTAACTCTGTGGAAATCGTCCGCAATTGTTGATGAAACAGGAGAGGAAGCGTCGGAATGACCCGAAGAAGCCGTTCAAGGCTCCGAGAAAGGGCCTCTGTCTATCCCCGAAACTACTCCTTCGCCTCAAGGGAAGGCCTCTTCAGATTCGACTAAACAAGTCACCATGTAACATTTTAGCAAGCAAGGTTCGTTCATCCTCGCTGGCTCTTCATGTCATTCATGATTGTTGAATCTTGGTCTGAGATTTATTCCTGGATTTTTCAGAATTTAAAGATCTGTTGCACTCTTATTCTCCCTCAAAGCTTGGACGTTTCCACGAAGATTATACCCTGAAGTATTCTATGCTTGGGAAGGTTGCCATAGAGCGGCTCTCTAAACAAGAGAAGATTAACGAACAACTTTCCCAGAAGTCCAAGGAGCTGGATCGCAACTTTACTCTCGCGCAATCTACGAACTTGGAATTGGAGAGAAAGGTGGCTGAGTTGGCGAAGGCTTTGAAGAGGAGTCACGACGAGAAGAAAATCGCAGAGGCCGCGCTCGAGGAATCCAAGAAAGAGCTTGAGAAAGTCCAAAAATCTCACGAAGACGATCTTAGCGTGATCGAAAAGCTTCGGCAAAAATAAGAGCGAGCCACAAAAATCGCCGAGGACCTTCGCATCAACAACGCTAGCCTCGCCAAGTCATTGAGCACAAAGGATCGGAAAATCGTGGATCTTGAGAAGTCGCTGGCCGAACAAGGTGAAGCCTTGAAGAAAAGCACTTCGGAAATTCTGGGAAAATTGAAACTGCTCTATGCTAAGTACCAGAAATCCTTGAATGAGTACGGTGTTCGCCCGGCCCCTCTCCCGGATGACATAGATATTCCCGATTTCATGGATTGGCTGGAGGATGAGTTCAAGGCCCTCACCGAGGTGATCTCTGGTGCCAGCAACTTCGCTGTTGCTTTCTCTTTGGAGAGTATCATGAAGATCCTTCACGATTACGACTGTGTGGACTTGGCGAAGTTCCGCGCGAACCTCGCTCGATTCCCCAGCGTTACTAGCGACGCAATACTTCGAGAGAACCCCGACGTTGCGGCTATCAAGACGAAGTTCGCAAAGGACAACTGGCTGGCTGGTGGGTCAGATGTCGTTAAAACCATTGCGCAGGCAAAGCTTGACGAGGTATTTTCTTTTGATCAATTTCGTGACTTATGTTCGTCGCAGATGTTCCAGTTTCTTACACTTTCCTCACTTTTTCCTTCCTTTCTCAGCTGAGGGAAGAGGAGAACCGAGAAGGCACTACCGCGCCTCCCGAAGGATCGGCCTCCGGCGAAGGTTCGAGCGAAACCGGCGAGGGCTCAGATGGCAGCAGCAGCAGCAGTAGCAGCAGTAGCAACGATGGCGACGACGGCGAGCAAGTCCAAGAAGGGGAGGAGGATTCACCAAAGGTGGATGTCACGAACTGAATGACATGTTCGAACTTTTGGGTGAATTGGAGATTGGTTGTACATTCGTGTGGGTTTGTCAAACTTTTCTGAACGGATGCTTTGTATATTTTAACCTGCGCAGGTCCTGCAAGCTGGGCCTGCGCAGGACGTGCTACCGCTGAGAATTCATCGGGATAAAATGCTCGTTAGTGGTGAAGCGTGGCGTCTATTCAAGCGGGCACATCCCGAACAAGATTTTTCCGATTTTTGGCTTGAGGCTTCGCTTAAGTTTTCTATAGGTTGCTTTGACCTCTCCTCGTTTTTCTTACTTCGTAAGAAGGTTCGTTCCGCGTCGCCTACTCCGCCGTCCGTGAAGGTCCCCAAGATGGAGCCCCTTAGCCCCTTAGCCGATGCACCTGACTTCGCCTATGCCAGCGATACGGCTGAAGACGATGTTTGTAAACCGGGACATGTTGTTGAGCTTTCGTTTTGAGTTTTACGCCAAGTGTTGTAATTATCGAAGAACTGTTCGGAAGTTTTTATGCGAATAAGGCAATGAATATGTTTTTTCTTTGAAAAAACGTCACCCTCCCCCACCTTGCCGTTTCGCATGAAAACTAGATTGCAGATTCACGAATCTTACTATTCACGAACTTCTTTAGCGCATCTTTAGGAGAAGTCTTCGTCAATTTTTGAAAATTTCGACCGTCGTTGTGCAAGTCGACAAAATTTGTTTTTCGAATTTTGTGGACTTGGCCCGATCGGCAGACTTGCCTCGGTTAAAATTGCAACCCTCAGTTGCTTCAACCAAGATTTTTTTGTGAACATCCGATGGAGCCCCTTGTCCTTTTCTTATAATGATGATACCTGAAAAATTTTCAACAATCTGAACTGAGTGAGAATACATAGGTGTACCCTTAGACATTCGTTTTCTCGAAATTATCATGCGAACTTTCTGGTGGGAATCCCTTCGTGGATGGGATTTTTCTAGGCCACAACTTGTTGTTGTCTCGGGCCTTTTTCGGTGGGAATCCCTCGATGGATGGGATTTTTCTAGGCCACAACTTGTTGTTGTCTCGGGCCTTTTTCGGTGGGAATCCCTCGATGGATGGGATTTTGGCTATCACGAAGCCCTTTTCACGAACTTTTTCTTTTTTCACGATGGAATTTCGGCTATCACGGAGCCTTTCTCACGAACTTTTTCTTTTTTCACGATGGAATTTCGGCTATCACGGAGCCTTTCTCACGAACTTTTTCTTTTTTCACGATGGAATTTCGGCTAAGACGTAGCTTTTCTCACGAACTTTTTCTTTTTTCACGATGGAATTTCGGCTATCACGGAGCCTTTCTCACGAACTTTTTCTTTTTTCACGATGGAATTTCGGCTATCACGGAGCCTTTCTCACGAACTTTTTCTTTTTTCACGATGGAATTTCGGCTATCACGGAGCCTTTCTCACGAACTTTTTCTTTTTTCACGATAGAATTTCGAGACGCGAGACACAAAACACGCAATTTGGGGGAGGACTCTTTTCATATATATATATATATCAGAAAGAGTATTTACATAGGATCCGCCTCGTTAAAAACCTTGCCTCTTGGTTTAGAGCCCCCTTTGCAAGGAAAAGAGCACGGTCCTTCTTATTCTAGTACGACTAAGAGAAATAAAACTGATTTTTTGATCCGAAATCACTTATAGACACGTGATTCGGGTTATTATTTTCCTAAAGCTCAAACTTACGAAAATCGAAAAACTGCTACCCGCTACATCTATCTACAACTAGGGTTTTCATGGATAATACCTTTTTAGGCTATCGCATTCCACGAATACGGCAACTCTTTGCCGCCTCCGCTTCCATCGTGCGAAAAGCCCCCGGCATATTTGTTTCCTTGGCGATGTAAGGCCCTTCCCATGACTCATGAAGTTTTCCCCGGGTTCTCCCAATTTTTCTTTCTTTTCAAGACAAGATCACCGCTTTGATGTCCTTTCGACCACCTTTTTGTCCCTCCATGCCCTTGTCTCTCTCTCGGTACTTCTCAATATTTTCTCGCTCGCTTCGAGTATTGTCAGCTCTATCATGTCTTTTTCCACCTTCTTATCAATTTCCTCTATCTCTTTTCCCTTCAGGACTCTCATGCTTTCATTTCTGATCTCCTCCGGTGTCATAGCCTCGGTCCCGAAAAGTAGGCGAAAAGGCGTGAAACCTGTTGCCCTTGAAACCGTGGTGTTGTGAGACCAGATCACCTTCGGGAGTTAATCCACCCACTTTCCCTTTTTCTAATCGAACAAACACTTCTTAATTCCCGAAAAAATCAGGCCATTGGCTCTTTCGACTGCACCATTGGACTGTGGATGATATACTGATGAAAACTTCGTCTGTGTGCCTAAGGTTCTGCAGTATTCTTTGAAGGTGTAGCAGTCAAACTGTTTGCCATTGTTGACTGTCAGTTCTCTAGGAACTCCGAACCTGCAGACTATGTTTTGCCAAAAGAATTTCTGAACTGTTGCTGCTGTGATGTTCGCGAGTGGTTTTGCCTCTACCCACTTCGTGAAATAATCGTCCGCTACAGCCGCAAATTGGCAGTTGCCCTGAGCTGCTGGCAACGGGCCTACTAGGTCCAATCCCCATCTCTGCAGAGGCCAAGTTGGAGGAATTAAGTGAACTGGCATTGAAGGCAGATTTTGCTGATTTCCTGTCTTCTGGCATGCTTCACATTGCCGAACCAGCATCTTGGCGTCGATGTTTATGTTGGGCCAATAGAATCCCTGCTTTATCGCCTTACCAGCCAAAGCCCTGGTGCCTATGTGTGCCCCACAAAATCCGTTGTGAATTTCTTTCAGAAGTTCGCAACCTTTTTCGGAGGTGATGCAGCGCAGCCAAGGCTTAGTGATTCCTGACTTGTATAATTCTCCATTTACTACTGTATAGCCCCGAGCCCTTTGCTTCAATCTTTTTTCCTCCAATTCATCTTGTGGTTCGTAATGTCCCCTGAGATAGGCCATGATTTCTGCTCTCCAATCTGGAATTTCCACCATATTCACGATTTGAGTTCTTGAATCTTTGATGGATGGTTCTCTCGATGATTTCGAAGAACACGTCCGGTGGTAGCTCTTGATTTCTCGGCCGCCGCCTTCGCCGCCTTATCCGCCTCATTGTTATCATCCCTTGGGATATGTTGGACTGAATACCCTTTGAAATGTCTTTCCATTTCTCTGACTTTTTCAAGATATTTCATGAGAACTGGATTCCTGGCCTCGCTTTCCTTTTCAATATGTTCCTGGATCACTTTCGAATCCGTTCTGATTATGAAGGTCTGCTGCCCCAAGGCTTTCATTTTTCTCAATGCCAGCAGTAGAGCTTTGTACTCCGTTGTGTTGTTCGTGGAGTGTTCATTGTTCGCGAATACGAGCCGCGCTGCATATCTTATGACCACGCCTGTCGGGGACGTTACAACAGCCGAAATTCCGACCCCCTTGTAACACCATGCTCCATCACATTGCACTATCCAAGGTTCGGGCATATTTTCCTCAGGATTCTGAGTAGGTGAGGTCCAGTCCACGACAAAATCTGCCAGAACTTGCGATTTTATTGCACTTCTTCTCTCGAAATCCACCACATATTCGGAGAGTTCAGCACCCCACTTGATGATTCGGGTGGATGCCTCCCTATTCGCGAACAAGTCACTTAACGGTTGGTTGGTGATGACTCTTATTCTGTGGCCTTCGAAGTAATGTCTTAGCTTTCTTGCTGCCATGATGACCGCATACGCGATCTTCTCCAGTTCGGAATAGAAAACCTTGGAACCAGACAATGCTTCAGATGCGGAGTATACGGGAATTTGCCTGAGCTTTCCTTCTTCTTCCTTTTCCCCGTACCAAAGACCGCACTTACCGCCGAATTTGATGCGGACACGTACGCGAAGCGGCGATTTTGGCTCGGGAGGACGAGCTTGGTCATGTTGGACAAGTAGTCCTTCGCCTCGCGAAAGGCCCGTTTCGAGGTTCGGACCACCGGAATTTCTTGGCACTTCCGAGAACTTGGAAGAATGGCAAACTTCTTTCTCGCGGCTCGGGGATGAATCGTTGAGGGCGCCCACTCTCCCCGTCAACTTCTCGAACATCTTTCACTGAGATTGGCTCTTGCATCTCCATCAGAGTCTTTATCTTGTCAGGGTTTGCTTCAATGCCTTTCGTTGAAACTAGGCATCCAAGAACTTTCCCCTTGTGAATGCCGAATACACATTTTTCTGGATTTAGCTTCAAGTTTGCTGCCCTCATGTTCGCGAATGTCTCTGCCAAATCACTGATATGGTCTCTTCTCTGAACGCTTTTGACGACTATGTCATCCACATATGCCAGAATGTTCTCCGAATCTGCTGGTGCAGTACTATTGCTTTCATTCTCGAAAACGTGCATCCCGCATTCTTCAGCCCCTCTGGCATTCTTACGAAACAAAATGTTCCGAAAGGATTGATGAAACTTGTCTTCTCTTCGTCCTCTTTGCGAACTCTGATCTGATGATACCCAAAGAACATGTCCAGGAGCGAAAGCATCTCACTGTTGGCTGCATCATCCACGATTTTGTCTACCCTTTCCAAGGGAAAATCGTCCTTCTTGCACGCCTTGTTCAGATCTGTGAAATCCACACACATTATCCATTTGCCATTTTTCTTCTTGATCGGCACAAAGGTTGGCTAACCGTGACCGGGTACTTGACCTCTCCGATTACCCGGGCGTCCCGCAACCTCCGAACTTCTCGCTTCTATCGCTTTGACCTTCTCGTCGACATTTTTCGAAGTTTTTGCTTCTTGGGTGGTATCTTGTCATCCGTTTCGAGGGCATGTTCGATTATGTCTCTGTCAACACCTTGCAAGTCCTTGGCCGACCATGCGAAAACATCCTTGTTTCTATTCGGAATCGTATGAGTTCATCATCCTCTTCGGCGCCGAGGTTCGCCCCTATTATGACCGCTTCCGTCGGGCATGTCATCCAAATACACTTTCTTTGTTTCATCTTCTCGCGGCTATGTTATTTTTCTCTTTGTCCCGCTTAGGCTCTTCATAGGTTTCCTTCCTCTCTTCACTGCTTTCACCGGTACACATTCGTTTGGCCAGGCGTGTGGCCCTTTTCTATGTTCCCCGGCCTCCCGCCGATTGCCGAACACCGTGATAACCCCTTTGGGCGCAGGCATCTTCATGCATAGGAACTGTTGCCTTATGACAGCATCAAACTTGTTCATGAATCCTCTGCCGAAGATCGCAAGGTACGGGTGATATATGTCAACTACATCAAAGGTGAGGTTCTCCGTTCTGGCATTCTCAAGATCTCCGAAAGAAACTGGGTGTGAAATTTTTCCCACCGGCTTGATGGGCTTTCCTCCGAACCCCTGCAAGGGTACTCCGGTGGATCCAACATGTGCTGGCTCAGGTTCATTTTCTCGAATGTTTTCAGGAACAGGATGTCCGCCGAACTCCCGTTGTCAACCAGGATTTTTCCTATGACCCACCCAGCAATATTGACTTCGATCACCATGGCATCATTGTGAATCGTGGATTTCAACCTGAAATCTTCTTCTCGTAAAGGTGATTGGCACCTTCGCCCACCCGGGCGGGCAGCTGGGCCATCGTTGATGATGGTATTCACAGATCTGAAGTAATTGCTTCGCTGCTTCTTTGTTTCGAATTCCATAGCGGATCCGCCTGTGATTGGCATGATAGTCCCGAAGGATGGCAATGCTTTGGAGTTCTGAGGTCCCGAACTTGACTGAGGCCTTGATGAGCTTTCTGGAGGCGGTGGCAAGATTTCCCGAATGGGCTGTGGTTGCTGGATTGACTGTATTGCTTGCGACTGAGGGAAGAATTGCTGCGATGGCTGCCATGCTGATTGTGATTGTGGAAATTGCTGAACTGATACAGAGCTTGACTGCGGATTCGCGAACCGCGTTGCCGAAGTTCGGCCGAAACTCGGGTTGGCATCGAGGATGCAATGCTCATCAGTGCTTTCTCTTGTTGGATTCTTGCCATGTTCTTCTTTGTCTCTGGGCATCCTTCGGTGCTGTGGCCTCTTCCATGATACAGGCAGTAGAAGTGGGGATCTCTCGGGTTATGGTTCGGGAGTCCTGGGGTTCCTCTTCCTCTTCCCCTTCCTCTGGGACTGAATCCTCCCCTGGCACTTGGCTTGCTGTCCTGTTGCGGCTGAGGATTTGCAACACTGTTTACGTTTCGTGGATGCTGGGGTGGTGCCCGCCAGGTCATATCTCTGCTGCCCTGTCTTGCCTCGTTTCTTTCGGCTACTCTCTTGCGGTGGTCATCATCAGACAGGATATAATCTTCCAATTCTCGAAATAGTTCTTCAACTGTCTCGGGCTTCTTTCTTGTGAGGTGAGAAGCCGTTGGCCCTGGGGTGAGACCTTTGATCAGTGCCTTGATCGTTGTCTTGTCACCAGCGTCGGGGATCTGAGACCTCTGTTGCATGAACCTTCTCACGAAGTTCCGCAGTGGTTCTCTGTCCTTCTGCTTGAAGTTGTACAGATCTGAGGCTTCGGCTGTTGTGTCGTGGAACATCTGAAAAGCTGGCATGAACTTTGTCTTGAGATCTACCCAGCTGTAGATCGAGTGTGGAGGCAGCAGTGAGTACCAATTCAAGATCGGTCCTTCGCAAGTTATGATGAAAGATTTGGCCGCCGCGACATCATCTCCTCCCCGCCGAGTTCACACCGACTCGTATCTCATGAGAAACCGCCTAGAGTTTCCGAAACCGTTGTACTTGGGAAGAGAGACAGGCTTGAACTTCGACGGCCAAGGTGCTGTTTGCAGCCCTATTGACAGCGGCGATTCAGAATCTACGAAATGCGAGACCCCGTTTCCCGCGAAGAAGTTCTCTTTCGGGGATTCTCTAGCAGGTGCAGGGTTTTGACGTGGTGACTCCTGCCATAAGGAACTGTTCTCTTGCTCTTTCATCTCATCGATTTCTTTTTGTATCGCTTCTATCTGCGCTTTTGCTTTCTTCAGTTGCTCTAGCTTTTCGGAGATTTTTCTCTTTGCTTGCAACTGAGCTGCGAACTTTTCCTTATCTTTCTGCAGCTGCTGTATCTTTTGGTGAACCATGGCTAGCTGTCTGTCTATGGTATCATCATCATCATCATCATCAACATTCTCGAACTCTTGCTGTTCAGCAGGTTGTTCTTGGATGTGAGCTGTCTTTTCTGCTCTTGCCTTCATGAGGGCCTCGAGCTTTTCTCTTCGTTCTTGGTCTGTTATGTTCGAGGATTCAGGAATGAACGAGGTTTCATTCCCTTGGGTAGGAAGGCGATCATCCTGGTTTGCCTGTACTGGAGCATTCTTCTTGGATTTCTTTTGAGGTGGCATCGTGAGCTTCTTTTTCGGCTGAGACACGGTGGGCGCCAATGTTGGGGGATACCCGAAAAATTCGGATAACTACCCTAACACGAGTATGAGTTCTCAACACGTTCAAGTACAAAGTCAGGGCGCAAAGAGACTGTGATTCTCTCCGTAAGCAGCACAAGTTCCAAAAAGTCTAACCCCGTTTACATGTGCCCTTGCGCCCCCTTTTATAGGGAGATGAAGGGACTTTTACATACCGATAACACCCCCGGCCTCAGAGAATATTCCTGGTGTGAACGCATACATGATTGTCTTTTTTACCTAACATATTTACAAATCTGCCACTAGTTCACACTCTAAACCCGGACTTTTTGGGACTACAACTTTGACTTTGCTTCTCCCCTGGTTCGCGAATGTCTTCGCACGAAACTCCCGAACTAGGTCTTCAACAGATTCCCGAAGTGACCCTCGCTTCCCAGCCGGTTCGAGCGTGTCCATGCGCCTGAGTCCCGAACAGAGTCTTCATCAGGTTCCCGAATCAGCAATTCTTCCGAAGTTCGGACTATCAACAGTTGAGATTCCGGGCTCCCGCATGTTCGTGACTCCTCCTTCTCGCCGAATCAGGATCCCCGAACTCTGCACATTCGCGAATTCGAGACTTCGCAGGTTCCAGGTTTCCGAGAATCGCGAATTCCCTGCTCCTGAAAAACATGCTTTGAAAACTTCGTTAAGCTCAACGTTTCGAGGGTGACGGGTTTTCCTGAATTCCCCAATAGTGAGGTGTCCAAAAGATAAACCTTATGGGTCTGTTCGTTCGACTCCTACGTGCATGGTATGCTTCTTGCCGAATGAATTCATGGCTCCAGCTAATCAGGTTGTGCAGGAAGAGACGTCGCCAGAGATCGATGAGGCTAAGCAACTTGGGCTGATGGCACAGCTAGTGTTGGCCAAGCAAGCTACCTTTGACAAGCCATCCAAGAATCGGCACATGAGACCGTTGTACTTGAGAGGATATGTCAATGGGAAACCATTGACCAAGATGTTCGTTGATGGTGGAGCTGCGGTCAATGTGATGCCGTACACTATGTTCAGGAAGCTTGGCATGGGCCCTGGGGATTTGACGCCAACAAGTGTAGTTCTGAATGATTTTGCTGGGAATCCTTTGGACACCAAGGGCTGTGTACATGTGGATCTGATGATCGGGTCTAAGACCTTGCTCACGACTTTCTTTGTCATTGAGGGCAAAGGGGCATACAGCTTGCTGCTTGGACGGGACTGGATCCATGCAAATTGTTGCATCCTATCTACCATGCATCAACAACTTGTTCAATGGGTGGATGATGATGTAGAAGTGGTCCAAGCAGATGATTCAGTAAGCGTGGCTAACGTGGAACCAGCCTTCTGGGAGTATCAAGGTATAGATTGCTTCTCAGGCAAGGACTGGGGTGAAGGTCCAGTTGAACCAGTCAGCAGTGATCAATAGCCGATTCAAGCAGTCGGCTCTTATAGCAATTTTTAATGGAGAATCCAATTGATGGAACTAAAGGAAAGTTAGGACGTGGATTCATGTCGGTTGACAAATTGGAAGAAATTGATATTGGAGATGGTGACAAGCCAAGGCCGACATTTATCAGTGCTAACTTGGATTCAAATTTCAGAAAAGAGTTGATCAAGATACTGAAAGAATACAAAGATTGCTTCGCTTGGGATTATTCGGAGATGCCTGGTTTGGATCATTCCATTGTTGAGCATCGGTTTCCAATCAAGCCTGGTTTTAGGCCTTACAAGCAACCTCCCCGAAAGATCTACAAAGATGAAGAATTAGCCGATGTGAAAAAGGAAGTTGAGAGATTAATAGAAGCAAATTTTATTCGGCCATGTAGATATGCAGAGTGGATCTTTAATATTGTCCCTGTTTACAATAAAAATGGGAAGATGAGGGTTTGCATAGACTTTAGAGATCTAAACAGAGCTACACCCATGGATGGGTATCCAATGCCTATTGTAGATTTGTTGGTTGATGCCGCTGCTGTGACAACCCGCCCAGGAAAATACCGTACTATCGCCTAAGACCGATCCACTTTGGTCATTAAGCAATAGTGAAGTATCATCCTTTCGTTAGTTGCCGGGTTAACGCCCGGTAAATCACTTGGACATCGAACAGAGGATCGATACATGCATTAAAACTCACGCTAAGGCGAGTCCAGAGTACAACATGAACTAACATAATTTATTACAAACCATTGTTCATGACATGGAGTAAAGGTTCAGAGTTTGAAAACAGCGGAAATAAAATAAACTAGCGCAACGGTAGACATCACAGGAGGCCATCCGTGATGTCATCACTTGTCATCACCCTTCCGGTCAACCACACCTGCAACAACAGTTTTAAAGCAAGGCTGAGTATACTTATACTCAGCAAGACTTAACCGTCGGGTGAAAACTACAACACCAACCTCTAGACATGAAAGGCTTTTGGCCGGTGGAGTTTCTTTTGCTAAACAGCTGCTAAGAGTAGATCCTTACTTTCAATCTTTTAGCACAAGTTCTAGTTGATTACCATTTCTAAGTGTGCCAACTAATTCAATCAAGAATTGGACAAGCAATTAATTCATCCAACCATATTCCTCGAGTTCCATCATTATGGGATATCATGGCCAGTTGATTAAGCAGTCTCGGATAACGGTGAGAGGCCGACAATCGATTGATTTAAACCTTGCAAGGTAAACTCAAACACACGGTAGGCTGCCCCCGAAAGTACAACTTTCCCATGCCGTTCCCGTCGATCTTCAGCTCGGGAGCGGAACCTACATTCCTTGGTACAAGGTTTTACTGGATTGCTCCCACACGAACGTCCAGACTCACGCAGGTACCACACTGTTGTGAGAAGGGGGACACAAGTGCCCCAGGTTTAGTAGGGAAAGGTTCCCTTACCGCGTCAATCGGGTACTAGGCTTGCCGGTCCCATTCCCGGCATATGTTTAGTACGTTCAAAAGCTTAGCCTACGAAAGCCACTGGACCGGAGCCCAAATCCCATGCTCTTACCACATGAGCAATCCATTTAAGGATATCTTATGATTCCTATCTAGGAACCTAATCTCGCGAGTGACGAACATCACTCGACTTCTATCGGGTCCCATAGCATAGCAGCTATCGACCTAGCATACTAGTGATGGAGCATAGGTACCTAAGGATCATGCATCTAGGGTTTCAAATCAACTCCTGAAACGTAGATGCACAATCATAGCATCAATAATTGCATAAATTTTAGAAACAGGGTTAATGATCCGGGGCTTGCCTTCGATGGCAAGGTTGGCCTTGGGCCCTTCTAGACTTGGTCCAGGTCTTGCTCTACAACGACGTGGTGCACGTCTCCGTCATCTCCTCCGTCTCCTCCGTCCGGCACAAGCGTACAACTACCGCTCGGGAGATCTACATGAGGATGCAAATGCAAGATTTTTTTGACGATTTTAATTTAATTTATCACAAACAATAAATGACAACCATAGGGTGCATTTGTTGGACACATTCACCTAGATATGAATACATTCAGCATACTCTTCCATAAAGGAACAATATGCAATTCTTTATTAAATATTCTTTTTGATGGTGACTGTGTACATATATATGTAAATAATTTAATTTAAATTCACCAACAACAGTGGGTAGGTATATTTAACCTTTTTAACATGATTTGCAACCATCCTTAAGTTAACATGGGTGGTTTGGTGGTTTCTCTTTTAGGAAGGTTATTGGTTGTACATGGGTTATTCTTTTATTGCACAATTGAATAAGATTTCTTTGTACTTGTCATTTCATGTGAAAGCTTTAATCTTTTTCCTTTCACAAGCAAAGATATAAATAATAGTTTTATCCATGAATTAATTCCTTATCAGCAATGAGAATTAATTATCTTTTAATTAAATTAGATAATACTTTCAAAAAGGAAAAAGAATTAAATAAGGGCTTTTCTTTATTTAATTTCTCTTTAATCGTAAAAAGGGCTTTTAAGCTTTTTATTAAACAATTAAATTACCAAAAATTAAAGGAGTGTTTCTTAAGCCTACTAGCATCTATACTGGTCCATTGGACCCACATGTAAGTGTTGGATGCTAGGAAATTAAATGTTATGGAAAATATCAAAGGCTAGCTAGTGATTCCATTTTAAAGGCATAAAAAAAAATAAATAAGCATCAAAATGATCCAAACTTTCTTGTTCATGCTCTCTGGTCCTAAACAAGTCTAAAGAACCAGCATGTTCACATGGAATCTCTACTGAACTTGGTTTATTAATTTACAAAGGAAAACATGCATAAATCAATAATAATTATTTATGTTAATCCAAAAATCATGATTAATTCACAAGATGTGCATTTTGGCGTGACAAGACAGTGTGCACAAGTTGAGCTCAAGAACATAAATATATTTAACAGGAAAAATCATTTAGGCAGATCTGGCAGAAATGGAAAAACATTTTAATAAAAAGATTTACATCACAACTCTGTGCCATTTTTGGCATAGGAGCTAGTCATGACCTAACACACAACATATCCAAAAATTAGCTACAGAGGATTTATATAATTTGAGATATTGCAGATCTAGTGTTTTCACATTTGTATTTTTCTTGCAAAAACTAACAGGAATTAGTTCAGGCCAGAATAACAAAAGTTGTGGGATAATTCACCATGAAGCTAACAAAATTTGTTTCACATTTTTCTCATTTTTCTGTGATTTGCTACACAATTTACAAGAAACAGGGAAATGGCAACACTATTGGAGTTGCCCTTTTGCAAGAAAGATCCTGGAAAGAATTTCGTGTTTGTAATGTAGTCCCTAGGCGCGGCAGGCCGGCGCGGGCTGCTCGATTCCGGCGAGCTCGCCGGTGCTCGCGGCCGAGGAAGGACGGGGGAGGGGTCTAGGGACTAGGGGAGGTCGATTTGGGCGCTTGGTCGGGTCGATAGTGGCGCCGGCAAGCGGCTCACCGGCGGCCGGGGAGGGGCAGCCGCCGCGGCCGCCTCGCTCCGGCGAGGGGCGGCCCGGTCGTCCGGGTGAGCGGGACGGCGATCTAGGGGAGAGGCAGGGGAGGAGCAGGGGCGCGTCGTTGGGGCTTGCGGTTGGCGGGACGGGCGGCTCGCCGAGCCGCCGGGCCGGGCACCGGCGGCGGCCGGGTCCGAGTGGGGGGGGGGGGGGGGCGTGCGCGCGCGCCCGGGGGCCGGCTCCCCTTTTAAGGCGACCGCGCGCCCCCTAGGGACCGAGGGACCGGCGGGGAGGCCTCGGAACGCGAGCGCGCCGGGACGACGGCGAAGGGACCGCCGGTCCATGGCGTGCTCGTACGGCGGCTTGGTTTTCCGTGGCGTTCCCGTGTTCGAGGCGTCGGGAGGCGAGCCGCGACCTCGGGACGACGCGGGCCACCTTGGGAACATGTGCCGGAGGGCCCGGACACCGAGGCGGCGCCGGCCGGCGGCGGGGCGCGTGGCGCGCCGGCCGGCGCGACGTCGCGGCACGGCCGAGCTCTGGCGCGCGAGAAGGCCTGAATGTATGCGGACTGGCCCTATTCAATCGCGTTTTCTCCCAAAAATTGAATAGAAGTGCACAAAGTGGTCAACAAAAAATTGTAGATCTAACTACCCTCTACAACTTTTGTAAAGGCCGTCTTGTGGTTTTCTCTACGGATTTGCAGGAACGTCGTGCCAACTTTGAATGTCGGCCTGTTCTGGAAAACAGGAGGTACTGGCGGTTGACCAAGTTTTTCACCCTTTTCTGCTCAAAATTTGAAATGCCAATCTACATGAAAGTTGTGTCCCTCAATGAGATGGACAACTTTTATAAAGGTAGATTTTGAAGTTTTTAGGTGAGTTTTGGAGAACGCGACAAAAGTTCCCGACGACATTCGCTGACGTCAACGGTTAGCCGATTTTGACCGTGCCTTTGACCAAGGGTCCACTACGGGTGTGTGTAGACTTGGTCAAGGGGTTCATTAGGGTTCATTGGCGAGGTTTTCGGGTGATGGCCCAGGTTGACCTAGGTTTGACCAGTGTTTGACCGGGGTTTGACCGGTAGTTCTGGTCTTTAGCGTTAATGACGATAATTAAAAACCTTGGGCGTTACAGCTGCTAGACATAAGGTTATTAGTTTTATGGATGGCAATGCAGGGTACAATCAAATTTTTATGGCAGTAGAAGATATATCAAAGATAGCCTTCAGATGTCCTGGACATATAGGTCTTTTTGAGTGGATTGTCATGAAATTTGGGTTGAAAAATGCCGGTGCAACTTATCAAAGAGCCATGAATTATATTTTTCACGAGTTGATCGGTAAAATTGTGGAGATATACATTGATGACGTCGTAATCAAGTCTTTGGATCATGCATCACATTTGGATGATGTGAAGAAAACTCTAGAGTGGACCCGAAAACATGGACTTAAGATGAACCCGAACAAGTGTGCTTTTGGGGTTTCAGCTGTAGAATTCTTGGGATTTTTAGTGCATGAGGGAGGAATAGAAGTTGGCAAGAAAAGCATGAAAGCTATTGATGAAGTTGTTCCTCCAACCATTCTCAAGGAATTGCAATCACTACTCGGCAAGATTAACTTTGTGAGAAGATTTATTTTAAATTTGTAACAAAAGGTGTTGCCTTTCTCTCCACTGTTGAGGATCAAGAAGGATCAGAAGTTTGTATGGGGTGACGAAAAACAAAAGGCTTTCGACGAGATCAAGTAGTACATGAAGGAACCGCTAGTGTTGGTGCCTCCACCGTTGAACAAGCCTTTTAAGTTGTATGTGGCGGCCGATACCCAAACCATTGGATCGGCCCTCATACAAGAATTTGAGGGAAAGGAAAGGGTGGTTGCGTACCTTAGCCGGAAATTGCTTGATCCCGAAACAAGATATTCGGCCGCGGAGAAGCTTTGCTTGTGTGTTTATTACTCATGTACAAAGTTTCGGCACTATTTGTTGAATGCCGAATGCGTTGTATATTCAAAGTTTGATGTAATTAAACACATGTTATCTATGCCAATTTTGAATGGAAGGATTGGCAAGTGGATTTTAGCTTTGTCTGAGTTCGAGTTGAAGTTTGAATCGGCAAAAGCTATTAAAGGACAAATTATTACTGATTTCATCACTGAACATCGTGATCCATGAATTGATTTGCTTGAGATTACTCCTTGGGATTTGTTCTTCGATGGATCCTCATGTGGCAAAGGTGGTGGAGTAGGGATTTTATTAATTTCACCTAGAGGGTAGATGTTGAGTTTGCTATTCCTATTCAACCTACTCTCACAAATAATCAAGCTGAATATGAGACATTACTTAGAAGGCTTCAATATTTGAAAGAAGCAAAGGCTATTTTAGTTGAAATTTATGGAGATTCAGAGTTAGTTATAAACAATTGACCAATATGAATGTAGAAATGATATCCTGAGGAATTACTACGAGGAGTGCAAGGATATCTTGAAAAGTTTTCAGTTAGTGATTCTACAACATATTCCCAGGGAACACAATGAAGAGGCAAACAGGTTGGCTCAAAGTGCTTCGGGTTATAGAAAAATTCAAGAAGTATTTGCCAATGATGTGTGTACTTTTGGGAGTAATCTAGCAGAAGATGATTGGAGAAAAGAAATTGTTGATAATTTGGAAAATCCATCCCGAAAAGTCTCTAGGAAACTCAGGTATAAAGCTATAAAATTTGTTCTTCTTGATGGACATTTGTATTACAAATCATTGGATGGGGTGTTGCTACTATGCCTGGGTCAAGAAGAAGCAAAGAAAATGATGAGTGAAGTACACGATGGGCTGTGTGGAGCGCATCAATCGGCTTACCGAATGAAATGGGTTATCAGGCACACTGGATGTTATTGGCCGACGATGCTGGAAGATTGTTTTGAGTATTACAAATGGTGTCAAGATTGTCAGAAGTTTGGGAATATCCAAAGAGTTCTAACATCGGCTTTGAATCCTATTATCAAACGATGGCCATTCAGAGGATGGGGTATAGATTTGATTGGCCAAATAAATCCTCCATCTAGCAAGGGGCATAAGTTTGTACTTTTGGCAACAGATTATTTCACCAAATGGGTTGAGGCAATTCCATTCAAGAAAGTAACATCAGAAAACATGGTTGAGTTTGTCAAGGAGCACATCATCTACAGATTTGGAATTCCTCAAACAATTACAACTGATCAAGGAACTCAATTTACATCTTCAGAGTTCAGGGAATTTGCTGAAAGCATGGGAATCAAATTGTTAAATTCTTCTCCTTATTATGCCCAAGCTAATGGTCAGGCAGAGGCTTCTAACAAGATCATGATCAAGATTATACAAAAGAAGATTGATCAGAAGCCAAAAAGGTGGCATTCGGTACTCAATGAAGCCTTGTGGGCTTACCGAATGGCCCCTCATGGAGCTACAAAAACAACTCCTTATGAGTTGGTTTACGGGCATCATGCTGTTTTGCCATGGGAAATGCAATCAGATTCGAGGAGAGTGGTTTTGCAAAAGGATTTAAGTTCCAAAGATTGCAGTGGCTTAATGATGAACGAGTTAGAGGATTTGCATATGATTCGTCTTAGGGCCTTGGAAAATATTGATAAGAACAAGATGCGAGTTGATAAGTATTACAACAAGAAAGTAAAAGTCAAGCAATTTGCAAAAGGGGATTTGGTTTGGAAAGCATTACTGCCGATTGGGACTAAGTACAGTACGTTCGGCAAATGGTCCCCGAATTGGGAAGGTCCTTTTCGGGTAGTTAGATGTACGCCTGGAAATGCATATATCTTGAAAACTTTACTAGGAGAAGAGTTTACTGCTGCTATAAATGGGAGATACTTGAAGGAATATTATCCCAGTATTGAAGTTGATCAGGATTACAAACATCAGAAACTTGGAAATAGCCGGCGTTCGGGAAAGAAGCCGCCTTAGAGCAAAAAATCCTGACAAAAGGAGATGGCCAATACTAAAGTGTATTGCCCTTAGCAAAAAAAATGTTCTACATTACAAACGTTTCTTGCAGGTTCTTTATTTGGTAACCCAGCTTCCTAAAGATTACAAGAGAGAGCCTGTGGGAAGCAGAAGGCCTGGAGGAAGAAGCGAAAGGCTGGTCGGGAGGATTGATTCTTCAGAGCTCGCCTCACTGCTGTGAAATGATTATCCAATTGTGAGATAGGCTCTAAGGAGGCTTTGATATCGTCAGGAAGTTCTTGGTTGATGGATTCAAGCACTTCTTCTTGAAGATCAACATCCCTGACTTGATCTTGGATATCCCTTTGCAGCAAAGAGAGGATTTCTTTTAGCTTTGCTTGATTTTCCTCTGATAAAGCTTGGCTTGAAGATGCTTCATCTCCTTTTTCGGCAGTTAAGTCATCCACGGTAAAAGAAAAGCTTGGTGGTGACACAACCTGATCATGAAAAAGCTTACTAAATTAAGGATGATTTATTAGATGGAAATAAAAGAGATAAATATTCATGTTTACCTCATTTCTGGCCTCTTGAGTTGGAGAAGGAAGTTTTTCAGGCTCAAGGAGGGGCTCTTGGATGTTCAGTTAAGGAGAAGCTTGAGGAGTCCCTGGAAAAGCTGAAGCTTCTATCCGAGGGGAAGCTGGTGGAGTCCTTGGTAAGATTGAAGCTTCTGGCTGAGGAGAAGATGAATCCATCCTTGGTGAAGCTGGAGTTTCTGTTTGAGAAGAGGATGGCTGGATCATTGGTGAAGCTGGAGATTCTTCTTGAGGAGAAGATGGCTGGATCCTTGGTGAAGCTGGATTTGAAACATGTTGAGGAGAAGAACTCCCCACAGTTTGGCTCACCAATGTATCCTCTGCAAATAATAAGTAGAGGGTGAATATCAATAAAGAAAATAATTAAAAAAATAATAAGATGGTGAAAATCTTACCAGTAGCTTGAACATTGGCAGGTTCTGTAATGGTTATTGGTTGCTGAGTTTTGGTCTGAAATTACACAAGAATAGAGATGATCAAGATGTAGAGTGGTTTCATGCTCAGGAAGAAAAAGATGTTAACCTCAATGAGAACTCTTTTTGATGTTTTTTCCTTCTTGGCAGCTGGAGGAGCAAACAGGGATGGAGCTTTCCTTTTGTCAGAGGTTGAACTGATGAGGGTTGGATCCAGTGTGGCATATCTAGACATCAGTTGAGCCAAAGTGGGAGAATGAAATCCCAAGGCAGAGATTGAGCCTGCAATATTGTAGGAGATTGTCCTGGCAAGAGGAGCAGGTACTGTATTCTGCAAAGAATAGCAAGGATCTTGATCAGTAAAGAGGGACATAGTTGAAAAGGAGGGAAAAAATAAGTATATTACCTCTGAAATTGGCTGGAAATCAGGCATTAGCTCAAGACAAAGAGAATGTACTGGCATATTGAAGGTGTGATCATGAAATTCTTGCCACCAAGAAGTAAAGGAGGGATGAGCTATTGTTATTGGCACAAAGGGCCTAGGTGCATAAGCAGTTGAGCTGCACTGATACTCAAAGACCCTTTTTGCTTGCAGGGATTCCTTAATATCCTCTCTGGGGTTGAGGAATTCATGGAGAAATAGCCTTGGGGGCACTTGGCCGCATCCTAGTTGTCTGGCCATTATATTTGGTTGTTAGTATTCAAAGGTGCTCTGATTTTGCCTTCCTCAACTGAATTCTGCTGGCAGGATGCATGGATGAATGAAGATGTTGAAAATTGCTATAGATTTTACATCATTACATTCGTCTCAAAACTGAATTCACAAGGGAGAGTCAAGTTATCATTGTTCAGATATGGAAGCCAAAGGGGATTGGCAAAGCCTTTGAAGAAGAGCTCAAAAAGTTGGCTAATGTTTTGGTCAATGGATACGGTTGAGGCAGCTTCTCCATAAGTCTGGCAACCTTTGGTGATCTGGATTTCCCCTTCCTTGTAGTTGGCTGAAGGAAAGTGCCGGTTGTTAAGGTCAATACCAACGATCTGGTGCATGTATAGTTGCAGCCACATTTGAACAAACCACCAGGGGCCATTAACATAGGAGATCTTTTGGCTGGTATGCATCAAGTAGGTGGTCTGGTGAAGCATATGGTATACACTTCCTAGGAGGTATTTTCCAAGAGGAATAAGATTACCAACAGCCAAATCCTCAGCCATTACAATGTGATTCAGGGTTGGCTCATTGGCTTTGCCGCAGAAGATGAATCTGCATAGCCACATGTTCAGAAAGGCCCTGTACTCAACTTCAGACAAAGGGCCATCAGACATATATTTTTGGATATACCTCTTATATCCAACTCTTGTTTTTACTCCTATTTTACTGGAGGAGCCTTTGTACTTGTGTGGGTACACGGATCCTATGATATCAAGGCCGGTTATCACATATACATCGGCCAAAGTGGGAGACATTGGCCCATGGCCAAAAAGAAAAGCATTGGCACCATTCGACCAAAAATGACAGGCTGCAATCAGAAGATTCTCATTTTTGGTGTTTCAACCAAGGATAATTCCAAACAATGGGCAATGCGAAGGCTGTCCCAATTGTTTGTTTTAGCGCTGCCATCATCACGCATCCTCTTGTAGCAGTTTCTCCAACCTGCAATTGGGGGCAGGGTCCAGTCTCTGAAAGCATCTTGCCATTCATGGGGTTTCGACAAAGCTGCTTTGAAAGGGATTCTCTGAGATTCAACTTCAATGAACTCGAAAGGGTCGGAGGTTCCCACGGGCCCGAGGAAATAGGATGATGATTGGTCCTCGACGGGAATCAAAATCTTGGCGGCTAGAGCCTATCAAGAACAAGAAAAGGCAAAAAGGAAAATTTAAGAAGGAATTCGAAAAAGTAATACCGAATGAGCCTTAGGAGAATGAGATTTACCTGAAGAACCTGGTCTTGGTCCGCCATTTGAAGATTTGAGCTCGAAGGATTGATGAACTAGGGTTTGGATCTGAGCGAAGACTCCAACCGTTTGCAGGAGGAAAGAACGGGTGTTGAACGGATTCGGCCTGGAGACGCTGAGCATCTATGGTCAATTCCAAAATAAAATCACTTTTTATCCCGTAATTTAAGGAGCATATATTAACACCAAAAATTGGTACAGGAAAGAGACTGACTTGTGGGCCGAGTTTGGTAAAGAAACACCATTCGGCAGGAAATTTTCCTCAAAGGATTCGGTAAAGATGCCTGCGGTCGGTAGCGCGCCATCATTCGGTAGAAGGGTTGTTTTGCACTTGGAAAAGGAAGCATTCGGGAATACGTGATGACGTGGCCTGAATATAAGGAAGGGACGAATTGATGACGGGTGCAAGACGGACCTTGGTGCCGGGGCATTAATTTAGGCAATAAATGTTGTACTCGTGGTCAACTAGGAGTTGTGTTAGGACAAGGGTATAAATATAAACCCATAGTGTTTGTAATAGGGATCGAACAATTTCACAACAAACCGGCCCTGTGCCAACCTTCGAGTCCTTTAGTCGAGTCGTCGAGTTCTTCGATAGGAGCCATCGATCCGTTGACCTCCGTAAGTACCGGCAACCTTGTGTCATGTCTAGTATCATGCGGTGGATTTAGCATGTGATGCAAGTAGTCTTGCTACCATGCTTAGTATCATGCGGTGGATTTAAGCTTGGTTCAAGAGGGTTTCTTATTAGATCATGAGCCATGCGGTAGGCTAAGATCTAGCTCGAAGCTAGTTATCGGCTCTATTAGATTTGGCAAGATCTAATAGATTCATTAAGTTACCACGTGTTGCTTTGTATTTTGCTTTATGTTTAATTTATGTAACACTCTATTGCCCAATTTGGATTGATTAGATTCAGCTTTATCTTGTCTTACGATCCATATGATGCGTGTTCAAACCTTCAACTCGATGTGGTGCATGGACCACGTGCTCTTTAATAGCCGATCTCGAATCAATCTAGATTGTCACATGTTGTGGGTTCAAGCGTGTTCTAGCATAGTTTGTTCTTTCTCCACAGAACCCGAATCGGCTGTACAGCTGTATTCGGCAATCCTGCCACGAGTGGAACATGTTTATAAGTTCGTTCTAAATAATGTATGCTTTTAGTCTTCCATAATTAGATTGTATCATGCGGTGGATTGATCTATTCTTGGTTGGTGGTGTGGTTTCAAACAAGTTGTATCATGCGGTGGATTAACTTGTTTGGTGTCATGCTCGACGGGGTTGAAAGTACCTAGACATGCGGTAGACTAGTGCTTTTGGCCTATGCATGCATGTTTACTGCAAATTTATAATCACGCTTCACCTTTATTTATTTTATTGTAATTTATCCTTGAAAATCGGTCATGACCACGTGCATGAAATGTTATTTAGACTCAGACCGATCTTTCATCATGCTTACATCATGCATTCGGCTATATCCTGGTTTCATGTTTTAGAGTTCCCAAATGATATTCAAATTGCTGACAGATAGCTTGTTGCAGCTATATGTCATTTTAATTGGCTTTGTAGCCGTAAATACGGAACTGTCTGGTACCACCCGGCAAGTTCCAGGTTTTATCTAACTGCTTTGCATCCTTTGTCAGTTTCAGGAAAATTGACTGGCACGCTCTGGATTTGGCACGTGTGTTAAGCCAGCTTTGTTCGGCTTGCTGTGTGCTTGGCGTGAGGTGCTGATTTTACGTCAATAGATGCAAAAATGCAACTAAGGTCTCTTTTATCGTGGAGCTTTTTCAGATAAAGTTCATGTATGGCTTAAGTAACGCGACGTTGGAGGCCATACTTAAGCTCTTCGGAAAGGTTCTACCTGAAGGGCATTGTATTTCTGACTCCTTGGATAAAGTGCAAAGGGTGGTACGAGACCTGGGCTTGGACTATGTCAAGATACACGCATGTGAAAATGATTGTGTGTTATTTTTTTTGACCAATATGCAAATCTGGAGACATGTCCCATTTGTAAGCAGTCAAGGTGGAAAGTTGTAGAAAAAACCTGTGGTAATAATGAAGGTGCAATTGGTACTACTACTGTTAAGAAGCGGCTACCCATTAAGATCCTACACTATTTTCCTCTTATTCCTCAGCTACAAAGAATGTATATGTCAAAGCAAATGTTAGAGGATATGCAGTGCCGCAAGAAAGAATTGGTGAACGATGGGAAAATGCGTCACCCTGCTGACTCAAAGGCATGGAAGCACGTGGATTCAGAGTTTAAATGGTTTTCAGAAAAAGGAGGTCGTAATGTTAGGTTCGGTCTTTCTTCTGATGGGTTTAATCCCTTTGGCTTGCAGAGTCTTACATACTCCATATGGCCTGTCATCCTGATACCTTACAATTTGCCTCCATGGTTGTGTCAGAAACAATCTAACTGGATCTTGTCAATGTTGGTCCAAAATCTCCTTGAATGGATATTGATGTATTTTTGAGGCCCCTTATACTGGAGCTCAAGGAGCTTTAGAATAATGGTGTTGAAACAAGAGATGTAGGGACTAAGAAGAATTTTACATTGCGCACAATCCTTCTTTGGACAATTAATGACTTCCCAGCTTATGCTATGCTGTGTGGTTGGAGCACTAAAGGAAAGTTTGCATGTCCATACTACCACAAACATACTGATTATTTGTGGTTGAAACATGGGAAGAAGCACTGCTACATGGCACATCGACATTTCATGCCCCTCGACCATCTATGGCACAACGACACGGTCAGCTTCAACAACAAGGTCGAAACCAGGGAGGCACCAGAACCACTATCTGGTGCACAAGTACTTGAGCAGTATGATATCTTTGAACAAGTAGAATTTGGAAAGACCTTGCTATACAAAAAAGGAAGCGTGACTAAGGCAATAGATGGCACAACTGGAGGAAGAAGAGTATTTTTTGAGCTCCCTTACTGGTCTTCTTTGCTCATCAGGCATAATTTGGACGTCATGCACATCGAGAAAAATATATGCGAGAGCATACTAGGCACTCTGCTTAAATTGGACGACAAATGTAAGGACGGGGAGAATGCCAGGCTTGACATGGAGCATCTATGAATACGACCAGATGTTGACGGATAAAAGACGTATCCCTCTACGATCCGCAAGCGTACGGACCCCACATCTTTTTCACCACGGGATTCCCAAGGTTCTTGTCAATCCGCGGAGCAAGGGGATTACAAGCGTTCGATCAACAACGACACACTAGCTACTAAAACCCTAACTATATTATACTAGAAAACAACTAAACACACTAGAGAGAATGATAAACGATCAAGGTAGAAGACACTCGCCCACGGGTCTACGATACTAGAGCATGCAATCGCTTAAAGACATGAAAAACCAATCTAATCTATCGGGGTTGTGACCACGGTTTCGCCCTTTCCCTCCTCTCGTACTGTCACTACGCGAAGGTATTCATGACTAGACCTTTGATGGCCACGGCGTATTGAATGGATCCAAGGAAGCATTGGATCTCTACTCCCTCTACGGCACGGTTGCAAGCCTTAAGCATTAAAGTATATCCAACACAAGATGATAGATAGATAATCCGACAAAGTGCGATTACATCTCAATATCGATTACAACCCATGGACAAATGAGAAGATTACCCCATCAAGGTGCTGATCATAGCACCGTTGATCATGGTTTCCCTTCCGCCGGTGTCTTCCTTCTTCTCCACGAGAGGGTTCTTCCTTCGAGGTGGTTGATCTCCCGCCGGAGATCCTCCTCCTCTCTCTCTAGCTTGTGGATGGCCTTCTGGTGCGAATAACTCCTCTCTCTGTGTTGGCGGCGCGTCGGGGGTTTTAGGGTCGAAGATCCTTCGAGGGCAAGGAAGACGGGACCGAACCGGTGCCCGAAGTGGGCCGGGCCGGCCCGCCCGGGCCGGCCGGCCCATGCCCAATTTCGGCCCGGTTCGGTCGCCCTTTTTGCTCCGTGGGTCCTCGTGCACTTATCTACTTTGCCCACTCCACTTGCATGATTTTGACACTGTTATCCTCGCGATCAAGATGGAGGCTCTCTTTGCATGAAGTTTGATCTTTTACGCTTCAATCCCCGGGGTGTTCCTCGTAGCACTTCGGTCCTTGCCACCATTGGAAGTGATTTCAGCAAGCTCATGAACACGAACAAGACTCCATGAATGCTCCTTTGAACTTGTTGCGAATCCGTCCTTTATGTCCATGTTTTCCTACATAAACATAACACTTCCAAATGCATGCACAAAGATGAACTTGTTATATGATTAGTGTGCCTAGTGGCGGGTTAGTTCCATAATCAAATCCAAACCAAAGTGTAATGAACATGCTAGGTGCACCAAAATACACCGTCAACATCTCCCCCACACTTAGCTCTTGCTCGTCCTCGAGCAAGTACTCGTAAAAGAACTTCGTCCAAGGAGTGTAATCGTGTACCACTTATCCTTCTTCACAAGTTAGTCAATCCCTTCATCTTTAATACATAAACACAAAGTAATGGTAATCAAACATAAACATGGGCGTTTAGAATTTTTACCACGTCAAGATTTACCCCACAACTCAAACTCTTCACTCGAAGCTTTCAATTTCAGCCATACTTACTTCTTTGCTTCCATCGGAGGGTTTTTATGATTTTCAAAACAAAAATTCCTGCAACAAGTATTAGACAAAAACCTTTCTCCAAGCTCTCTCAAGTCACTCATATGAAGTGGCTATCCTAACCAAATTTTATAAAACTCTCACCTCCCATTAATCTCTCATATATCACGTAAAGTGGAGCTATAGGTAGGGCTAGCGCAATCAACACAAGTATTGTCAAACTAAGAACTTCCTCTAATGGTTGTCTACCTTTCAAAGCTAATGATCATGAGAATTAACCATATGTAGGGATATCAAGGATGAGAAGATTTAGAATGGTGGACATGTGCAAGGGCAAAAGAAAATTGTGACTTCAAGGCACCAATGATGTCCTCGTTGTCGGATTGCACATGGTTGGAAATAGAGTAAAAGTTTCGTCTCACAATCAACGTGACATCCTTCCTTACACTTTATTTTTTTCTTTTCTTTCACTTGATCCATCCCTCTCATATCTTCATTGCTAACTCATCTTTCTCTTTTTCTTTTCTTTCATTCACATATGATTTTTCTTTCTTTCTTTCTTTCTTTTCCATACACATACTTTTTCTCTTTATTTTTCTCTCTCTTGACAACTTTTCAAAGCTTTCAATTCCCTCTTTCCTCGCATGCATACAATCTGAATTTTTAAATAAATCATGCTAGAGACGAGACGAAACTTTGAAAATAGGTTGTGTTCAAGGAATACGATGTACAAAAGAGATGTATAGGGTTGGGTATGGAATCCAGTGATACTCATGACTTTCGTTGTGAAAGTCATGGACTGAATATATGACGAGGCTAGCAACAAAAGATAAGCACAAGGACATGATCATTGCTTGAAATTAAAACTCACCAAGAGAGAAAGGTCCTAGCCTAACTCATTATGCTAATCACACTTATGGTGGAGCGAAAAAAAATAAACTTGGCTTTGGATAGGAATTTTTTTCTTACTCTCAACTTGGAAAAAGAGGTTTTGCTAACCTTTATTACATGGGTTTTAAGATAATTTTCAGAACTGAAATCCTCCAATTTTTAGCATCGAACATAGCACAACTAACATGTGAAGCTCAAGATCGAAGTGCGGTATGGGTACTTTAGGTAGTAGCGATTCCACTAAGCACCACGGTAAACGTTTTTCAAACCACATACTTGTGCTCATATATCAAGAATCGAAGATTAAGCAAACAAGTAAATAAAGATAAACAATACATAAAACACAAAGATATATATAAAGACTCTTTTTATTTGGTTTTCTTGACTCAACACTAATTTAAGACACTTGCAAAAATTTTAAAACAGACTCAAAAACTAAAGACTCATTAAAACGCTAAGACTCTCACACGAAGATTAAACCGAACCTAAACTTGAAGTTCAAAAGCTAAGGCTAGCAAGCTAGCTCTCCCCCACACTTAAAGCATACGACGTCCTCGTCGTATCTTACAAAAATCCTAAGGGGAAAACTAGATCTAGTGGTACTTCAAGCAAGTTTTGCACCACTTGCCTCTCATGTTTCCAACCATGCCGAAAAGCTTGCGCACGTTGCGGTTAAGGAACTTGTAGTCATCTTCAACTACGCGCTCCAAGTCCTCCATACGCTGCTTCATCGCTTCCATGGCTTGGAGACATTCGTCGGCCGACGTGTAGAGATCCGCAATGGATTGACGGCAAACTCGACAACACACCAGATGCAATCCGAAGGGGTCGTCGTCGCCATAATCTCCACCGTTGTCACCACCGTCGTCGCCACCTCCATTGTCGTTGCCTTCGCCACCGCCGTTGCCGTCGCCGTTGGGGCCTTCGGGAGTCCTTTCATAGGGGTGCTCATCCCAATCATCATCATCTCTACCGGCGGCCGCCCACGAGCTCGGGCTACGATCGTCGGAGTAGTCGCTATCCCCATAATCCTTAGGCTCCGGCGACACCTCCTTGTAATCCTTGCGCTTGATGCCTTGGAGACGTGCCGACCTTCGAACGGGTGTAGGGACCTTCTCTCCTTTGACGGGGTTGCGAGATGCAAGAGCTCCGGTCGGGACACGTCCTCCGCAACGGATACGTGCGGTCCTCTTGACGGGTAGCTTGAGCTCGCATCGCATCGCCTCCTCCATCGATGGCTTCTTGGCTTCTAGCTTCAACTCTAAGCTTTTTGGAGGCTCAATGGCTGCTACAAGGGTGCAACACATTGCTTGAAAGGTTTGATTCTCGAGCTCCCAATTCGGCCAAATATATAGTCCTGAGGGAAAAACTCTGGAAACCTTATTTTCCTTTTTTACACTTCCCTTAAAATTTTCCGACCAAACAAGGAAGTCAAAAAGGAGCAATTCGGGCAAAATTCGGGGTCATCGGGCGTCGGGCCACCCCTGGGCCGGTCCGCCTGGGCCGGCCGGCCCACCCCCGCCTCGGGGGCGGGCCGGTCCGGTTTTTTGCACACCGCCCTATTTTTTTCTTCCTCGGCCCATGGGAAAAAGTTGGCCCGGTAAATCTTCGCGAAAAAGTCCGGAAAACTAAAAGAAAAATTATTTACGAAGTTGATGCCTTGTTTTTCGTCCTAGGCGGGACGTTCGGGCTCTTCCTCCATGGTAAAGACGTCAACATGATGAATGGGCACGACATCGGGTTCGTAGTAAACCTTAAGCCGCCGACCATTCACCACAAATTGATCGCCGTTTATATCCATAATGGTTACCGCTCCGTTGGAGAACACCGAATGCACAACATAAGGTCCATCCCACTTGCTTTGCAATTTCCCCTTTCCGAAGGTTTTAAACCTCGAATTGTAGAGGAGGACCTTATCTCCTTCTTTGAATTCTTTTTTCTTCAATCTTTTATCATACCACCTTTTGATTCTCTCCTTGTATATGCTTGCGTTTTCATATGCTTTCAACCTCAACTCCTCTAGCTCGCTTATTTGAATTCTTCGTTTCACCACCGCGGCATCGAGATCAAGGTTCATCTCTTTAATCGCCCAATAGGCTTTATGTTCCAACTCAATCGGAAGGTGGCAAGCTTTTCCATAGACGAATTGATATGGGGTCATACCTATCGGTGTTTTAAACGCCGTTCGATAAGCCCATAAAGCTCCGTCTAATTTCTTTGACCAATCCTTGCCTCCCTTCTCTATGGTTTTGTTGAGTATGCTTTTTAATTGCCTATTTGACGTCTCCGCTTGTCCGTTTGTTTGTGGGTGATAGGCCGTGGAGACCCTATGCTCAATACCCAACTTTGACAAGCACTTTTTGAAGTTCTTCCCGGTGAAATGAGTTCCTCCATCACTTATCAAGATTCTCGGTGTACCGAAACGGGGAAAAATCACGTTCTTGATCATAGTGATGGACTCCTCCGTGGAAGCTTTACGACATGGTATAGCCTCTACCCACTTGGATACATAATCAACCATAACAAGTATATACTCGAATCCAAATGAGTTTTTAAAAGGCCCCATGAAGTCTATGCCCCATACATCGAATATGTCGATTTGCAAGTTGTATTTCAAAGGCATAGAATTTCTTTGAGAGATGTTTCCGGTTCTTTGACATTCGGGGCATGACGCAACATATCTTTTAGTATCTTCATGCATCTCCGGCCAATAGAATCCGCTCGACCATACTTCTCGCTTCGGTTCGAAAATGGCTATAGTGCCCACCGTACTCCGCCGAGTGGCACTTCCTTAGAATCTCAACCCTCTCTTCTCTTGGCACACATCTTCTCATTACTCCATCATTGCCAAGCTTGAAGAGGTATGGTGCATCCCAAAAATATTTCTTACTTTCGAGATTATCTTCCTTTGAGTGTTTTTATCTAGATGATCGAGGGGCATCTTTCGAATTGCTCGAATGATGTCGATCATCCAAGTGTCTTTATCAAGCACTCTATAGAGGTGGTCATCTCTCATCTTATCTTCTATGGGCTCTTTATCATCTTGTCCACGATTCATCCTAGACAAATGATCGGCCACAACATTCTCCACCCCCTTTTTATCACGAATTTCAACATCAAACTCTTGGAGAAGAAGGATCCAACGAATCAAACGTGGTTTAGCTTCCTTCTTAGCCAAGAGATACTTGATAGCTGCGTGATCGGTGTAAACAATGACTTTCGAGTTCACGATGTAAGATCTGAATTTTTCGAAAGTGAATACCACCGCTAGCAACTCTTTTTCCGTAGTGGCGTAATTTAATTGTGCCCCACTAAGAGTTTTACTGGCGTAGTAAACGGCGTGAACTCGGCCTTCCTTTCTTTGTCCCAAGACCGCGCCTACGGCGTAGTCACTTGCGTCACACATGATCTCGAAAGGTTGGCTCCAATCCGGAGGTTGGATGATGGGAGCACTCACCAACGCATTTTTCAAGGTCCGGAATGCCGCTAGACACTTCTCATCAAAGTCGAAGGCCACATCCTTTTGAAGAAGGTGCGTTAAAGGCTTAGTGATCTTCGAGAAGTCCTTTATAAATCTTCTATAGAATCCGGCATGGCCTAGAAAGCTCCTTAAGGACTTAACATCCGTAGGAGGTGGGAGTTGCTCAACCGTCTCTACCTTAGCCTTGTCCACTTCGATTCCTCTCTCGGATATAACATGTCCGAGCACTATGCCTTGCTTAACCATGAAGTGGCACTTTTCCCAATTTAAAACCAAATCAACCTCCGCACACCTTGTAAGGACCTTTTCTAAGTTTGCTAAGCAATCCATGAACGTCTTCCCGTAAACGGAAAAATCATCCATAAACACTTCAACAATTTCTTCGATGAATTCCGAAAACACGGCCATCATGCAACGTTGAAAAGAGGCCGGAGCGTTGCATAGGCCGAAGGGCATCCTCCTATATGCAAACGTTCCGTAAGGACACATAAACGTTGTCTTATGTTGATCTTCCAGGTGAATAGGAATTTGCATGAACCCCGAGTATCCATCGAGAAAGCAAAAATAAGCGTGGTTTGCTAACTCTCGAGCATCTCGTCTATGAACGGTAGGGGGAAGTGATCTTTCTTCGTCGCTTTGTTAAGCTTACGGTAATCGATACACATCCGCCACCCGGTCACGGTTCTTTGTGGTATCAACTCGTTCTTCTCATTCTTCACCACGGTCAAACCTCCTTTCTTCGGCACACAATGTACCGGGCTCACCCATTCGCTATGTGGAACCGGGTAGATGATTCCGGCATGAAGTAACTTGATAACCTCTTTCTTTACTACCTCCCGCATGGCATGGGTTAGCCTCCTTTAGTGGTCCACTACAGGCTTACATTGGTCTTCCATTGGTATACGATGAGTGCAAAAGGCTGGGCTAATACCTTTGAGATCATTAATTGAATATCCAATCACCTTCCTATGTTTTTTAATAAAATCAGCAACGCTTCATTTTCTTCGGGACTCAACTCGTCGCTCACAATGACCGGATAAGTTTTGTCCGGGCCCAAAAATTCATATTTTAATCCCTTGGGCAAAGGTTTAAGGTCTACTTCGGGCACTTGCGGCTCCTCGGGTTTGATTTCTCCTATGTCTTCGAACTTCTCTTCCTCCACGCTACCGTCATGCGGCTCTAAGCCTTTTGTCGCTTCCTCTAGTTCTTCATCTTGTTGATTACTAATTTGATTTTCCATCGCTCTTTGCAGCGGGTCTCTAAGGGTTTCAACAAAACAAAGACTATCTATCTCTTCTACTTCTTCATCTTCGGGAGGGAAGGGTGTAAGGTGTTTAGAAGCACGAAGAAAGTTATATGTGTACTTTGTTCCATTAAGGTTCATTGTTACTTTGCCTTCTCCGGCATCTAACACGGCATCAACCAACTTAAGAAAAGGCCTACCTAAGATTATATGATCAGAATTACTATGGTAAGCATCAATAACAAAGAAATCGGTTGGTATATAGTTTCTAGAGATTTTTCTTGTCATGTTGCATGCAATACCTAGAGGTTTGATAGTTCTACCATCTCCCATAATTAATTTCGTTGATGTTGGAGCTAAGTCTAGGTTGTGGTATTGAACTTTATCATAAATTTTAGAAGATAGAACACTTACTTGGGCTCCGATGTCGCATAAAGCTTTGCATTGAACTCCGTTGATCTCGCAACTCAAGTGCGGCGTCATCTTCTCTTCTTCTTCGGATCCTATCGAGTAAATTTCAGCGAGGCGAGCGTATGGTGATGCTTCGGGCTTGATCCCCATGATTCTCTTCACCTCGGCAATATGTTCCGGATCCACCACGTCATCTCCAAAGAGCTTTTCAAAAATCTCACCGGTGGTTTCGAGGTCGTATGAATTTTCAGCTTTCTTCTCCGGTGGGAAATCCACTTCCAATGCTCTTGCCATTCCCTTTTGATTAGAGAATGGTCTTCTCTTGTCGAATACTTCTCCGTAATCAATAGGAACCCAATCCATTGGCTCGAACTCCCTTAGTGGCTTCGCGCTTGACATGCTTCTCTTGTTCGTCTCATTTGGTGCGGCAAAGTCGACGTTTGGTGTAGTTCTTGACTTGATGTGTTCTTGTTCAAGCTTTTCCATGATCGGTTCCTCTTTTGTGACTTCCGGGGTTGCCTCTTTAGAAAAATCAGCAAGCTTCTTCTTCCTTGAATTGAATTCCGGCTCTTCCGCAAGTCTTGTTTCCCAATCTCTTCGCATGGCGGCGCTTTACTAACTTTTTGTAGAAGTTGTGCGGCTTCCGTGAGTGTTTTCTCCATGAGATCCCTACCGCACACATTTCGACGTGTCGCATGCAACTAGGGGTTAGGGAAAAGAAAAATGTATGCAAGAGTACGTCACCGGTGAAGCCGAGTTTTGGTCCTTGTTCGATTAATTCATTAAACCTATCCCAGGCTTGGTCTATCCCTTCCTCTTCTCCTTGCATGAAAGTCATCACTTGCCTCCTTAGATGTTGAAACTTGCTAATTGGAAAGAACTTTTTGCAAAACTTCTTTGTCAACTTGTTCCAATTGCCTTCAACTTCAAAGGACGCAACCGAATACCATGTCTTTGCTTTGCCGGCAAGTGAGTAGGGAAAGAGATTCCATTTGAACCATTCATCGGGAACTCCTTCTTGACGCACCGTGTTGCATATTGTCGTGAAATCCCTTATGTGTCTATATGGGTTCTCCGTAACCATCCCTTCAAATGGGTTTTCCGCCACCATCTTGATGATCTTGGATTTAATTTCATACTTGGTCGCTTCGAGCTTCGAATCCGACTCTTGTACTTTTATGTCTTCACATCGAGGGCTAGCGTAATCCCTTAATGATTTCTCCGGTTCTTCCACGGGTTGATTAACGAACTCCATCTAGACAATAAGATAAAAACAAAAACAAAAAAAGAAACAAGTGTTTTTCTGATAATATATGTTAGATAAAGCAAATAAAAGATAAACTAAAATATAAAACTAAGTTAGATGCAAATCAAACGATGTAAAAGCGACTTGCTCCCCGGCAACGGCGCCGGAAAAAAGGGGCTTGTTGAGGGATAAAAGACGTATCCCTCTACGATCGGCAAGCGTACGGACCCCACACCTTTTTCACCACGGGATTCCCAAGGTTCTTGTCAATCCGCGGAGCAAGGGGATTACAAGCGTTCGATCAACAACGACACACTAGCTACTAAAACCCTAACTATATTATACTAGAAAACAACTAAACACACTAGAGAGAATGATAAACGATCAAGGTAGAAGACACTCGCCCACGGGTCTACGATACTAGAGCATGCAATCGCTTAAAGACATGAAAAACCAATCTAATCTATCGGGGTTGTGACCACGGTTTCGCCCTTTCCCTCCTCTCGTACTGTCACTACGCGAAGGTATTCATGACTAGACCTTTGGTGGCCACGGCGTATTGAATGGATCCAAGGAAGCATTGGAGCTCTACTCCCTCTACGGCACGGTTGCAAGCCTTAAGCATTAAAGTATATTCAACACAAGATGATAGATAGATAATCCGACAAAGTGCGATTACATCTCAATATCGATTACAACCCATGGACGAATGAGAAGATTACCCCATCAAGGTGCTGATCATAGCACCGTTGATCATGGTTTCCCTTCCGCCGGTGTCTTCCTTCTTCTCCACGAGAGGGTGCTTCCTTCGAGGTGGTTGATCTCCCGCCGGAGATCCTCCTCCTCTCTCTCTAGCTTGTGGATGGCCTTCTGGTGCGAATAACTCCTCTCTCTGTGTTGGCGGCGCGTCGGGGGTTTTAGGGTCGAAGATCCTTCGAGGGCAAGGAAGACGGGACCGAACCGGTGTCCGAAGTGGGCCGGGCCGGCCCGCCCGGGCCGGCCGGCCCCGAGCCCAATTTCGGCCCGTTCGGTCGCCCTTTTTGCTCCGTGGGTCCTCGTGCACTTATCTACTTTGCCCCCTCCACTTGCATGATTTTGACACTGTTATCCTCGCGATCAAGATGGAGGCTCTCTTTGCATGAAGTTTGATCTTTTACGCTTCAATCCCCGGGGTGTTCCTCGTAGCACTTCGGTCCTCGCCACCATTGGAAGTGATTTCGGCAAGCTCATGAACACGAACAAGACTCCATGAATGCTCCTTTGAACTTGTTGCGAATCCGTCCTTTATGTCCATGTTTTCCTACATAAACATAACACTTCCAAATGCATGCACAAAGATGAACTTGTTATATGATTAGTGTGCCTAGTGGCGGGTTAGTTCCATAATCAAATCCAAACCAAAGTGTAATGAACATGCTAGGTGCACCAAAATACCCCGTCAACACCAGATCAGCACCCTGTGATTAAAGATGATAAGTATACCTTGCCATCAGCCTTGTACGAGTTAAATAAGGAAGCCAGGGAAAGTTTGTGTGAATTTCTATATGGAGTGAATATGCTTGATGGGGTTTCCTCAAATATAAGAAGATGTGTTGACGTAAAGTCACATAAGGTGTCTGTCTTGAAAACTCATGATTACCATCTAATTCTATAGAAACTTTTACCCATAGTGGTGCGTAGGATTTTGTCAGAACTTGTTGTCATCGGATTGATTCAGCTTAGTAATTTCTTTGATGCACTATGTTCAAAGGAGCTGGTGGAAGCAGAATTGGACAGGCTAAGCTGTTCAATTAGGGAGGTTGTTTGTCGACTTGAGATGATATTCTCACATGCATTTTTTGATAGCATGATCCATTTGCCTGTTCATCTAGCTGAGGAAGCTAAAATTAGGGGGGCAGTGTGTTACAGATGGATGTACCCAGTAGGGCGGTACATACGCACCGTGAAAGGATATGTGAGGAACAAGGCTCATCCTGAAGGTTCAACTGCTGAGGGATACATACTCGAGGAGTGCCTTACATTCTGCTCAAGATTCTTAGACGTGGACACCAAAGAGAATCGTGTTGATCGACATGAAACAGTTACTGTGAATGAGCCACCATCTGGTTTGAGCATTTTTTCTGAAATGGATTAGAAGAGGAGAGGACACATGGTCAACGAAATTCCACCAGATGAGTTTCCGAAGATGAGGCACTATATAATTTGCATTTGTGATGAAGCTAGACCATATGTCGAGTAAGATACACTGCTCAACATCAATTTTTGCTTGTAATTTTGTATTTCAAACTAATGGTAATATTCTTTTTTATGTAGTGCGCATTCGGAAGAACTAAAGGAATATGGGACCAGAAATCTTGATAAGCGACATGAGGATGAACTCGTAAGATGGTTTGAAGGCAAGATCAGAGGTCGTCTACATGCGAGAGGGGAAGTAAGTTTAGAGTTGTTTGCACTTGCACAAGGACCGGATCCCCGACCTCGTACAATGAATAGATTCCATATCAATAATTGGCTGTTTCGAACTATTAACACTGAAGGCACTGGTACGGATGTGCCTGCTGCCACAAGTACCAACAGAGGCAAAGGGTACAGTAAAGACAAATTTGGGGTGATTGACATAGATACTACTCGACACAGGTATACGAATGAACCCAATATTCTGGCAACACAAGTAGTAATGTTGTTTTATGTGAATCTGGTAAACAAACCTGATTGGAGCAGTGTTATTTCATTGAAACCAAGAAACTTGTTTGCCATGCCTGAATTAGATCTTGAGGACTCAATTACTTTGGGTATCGAAGGTATTAATTTGCTCGATGCACACCGGGATTTGACAAATTGGTCAAGATCGGACAAGGAAGGCACAACCGGGGATGTCTCAGTTATTAATCAAGTGCGAGTCGAGGCAGTTGATGAACTAGACGATGATGTATTTGATGATGATGATGAACATGATGCAGATGACATGTACATTGATGATGGAATTGTTGCACCAATTGTTCAAGATGCCCAAGATGATGAATTTTTCGATTGATATTTAGTCGATCCTGTTTGACGTGTTAAGAGACAATTTAATCTTGCCATGAAATTTGTTTTCAACATTTTTTCATTATTATGTCGTGCCACAAAACTAAAGCATGAGGTGTATCTGTGGCACTATTCCCAATTTTCTACATTCTCAGTACATTTGAATAATAAGTACTGCAAATTTTTTCATTATTCTGCTTGGGACACATCATCAGCATGAAGCTTAATAGGAAGTTCTAGCAGAAGATACACTTTACACCATTTTAGCCACTATAAACATGATTAACACTAAAGAAGAAGGCATCGCATTCGAAACGAAGCCCACATTCATCACTACAGAAATGAAAGGCAACCTCTCCGGCTCGGCTCCCTACTACACAAGGTTCAGCCAACGCAGTGTTGAATGTTGCTTCGCGCAACCGCCGGTGGCAGCGTCGGCAGGCGGCGGCCCTAGCGGAGGGAGATATTCCTCATTTGCTTTGCAAGATTAACGGCATGAGTCCGGAAATATTCAAACTAGAAGGTTATGATCATCCACGGACCTTGAGCCTCGCCCTCAACCTGTCTCATGTATGCAAATGTAGTGGCGTCGGCGTCGGCCCTGCCGTAGAACCTGTAGAGAAGGACGGCCACCACATAGGCTGCCCCTCTGTTCCTGGCGTGGGTAGTGCGGTGTAGCTCATCTAGGGGAGGACGCCGTCCGCGGTTCCTGCCGAAGACGTCGTCCATCCCGGCGAGGAAGCCGGCCACCGGGTTGCTAGCTGCAGCCAGGCTACGAACGAAGGCGTCGTAGCCGTTGGGGTCGACGTTCTGCAACTGCTTGATTGGAACCCGACCTAGTGCCAGGTGCCTATTAACGTCTCTGTTGCGGCAGGGGCCGAGCATGCTCTTGTAGGTGGCACGTAGGCTCCGGAGGTCCTCCATTGGCTGCTTCGATGTTGTAGCGACTCGGCCAGCGATTATTGCTTGCAACTCAATCGGGAGTTCCGCGAGCGACCGGGGGATGTTCTCTTGACGCCATGGAAGAGCAAGTCGCGCGACGTGGAGCGTGAGATGTGGGCAGAGAGGGCACGGCAGCGGAGCGTGAGATGTGTGGGCGGAGAGGGCGCAGAGGCGCGGGAGTGTGAGATGCAAGCGGAGAGGACTTTGCAAGAACCGACAACGTCTTTCGAGATTCCAATAATCAGCCCTGGCCTCTCAAGTTTTTTCCAAATAAATTAACAACTGAACATTAGAACTGGCATGTCGTGGTGTGGGTTCGAACTGGCGTGTCGTGGTGTGGCTGTTCGCTGCGTGGTTGGGTGCTGCCGTGGCTTGGCCGCGGCTGGCTGTGGCTCGGGTTTGGCTAGCTGCGGCTGGGGAATGTGGCTGGGCGCAGCCAGGCGTGACTGGGTGTCATTTCATGTGGTGTGGTGGCAACATATGATACCGAAGTGTCAATTTGACATCACTAAAAATACTTGCACATATATATCAAAGTAGTAGCAATGTACTAGCATTGACTAGATCACTACATTACTAGATATACATACATAGATACTTTTCTCAAAACCCAGAAATGCTACTTGTTACTATGAATTATATTATATTACTAATTCTAACTTTATATCATCTGGCACAAATCGGTAACTATGCTTGATCTCAAGCTGATTTGCAATCTCAAAAGACAGAAATGCATCCTTGGTGCCGTATTGCACCTGCCAGTCTACCAAACACCTCGAACCCCACATCGTGTGGTTCACACTTCTGTTCTTGAACAGAGGTAGGTCTAGTACCACATTTCTAATCT
Source organism: Cenchrus americanus (assembly GCA_947561735.1). Classification (NCBI taxonomy): domain Eukaryota; kingdom Viridiplantae; phylum Streptophyta; class Magnoliopsida; order Poales; family Poaceae; genus Cenchrus; species Cenchrus americanus. The sequence goes on from OX387241.1 coordinate 124,922,416, forward strand.
TCTCCAGTGATGACCTGTAACCATTTTGGTACAGATTGCTGTACTTGTCATCAACCTCAGAAACAATCAGTTCAAGGTCTCTCCAATTAGAAATTGTGATGCCACAGTCCTTCTCTAGGCGTTCGACATCAATCGAGATATGCGCTCTGACAAAGATGTGGCTTTCCTCACTGAGAAACTTGCTCAGTACATCAGGTAGCTTGTAGCCGGCATGAAGCACCTGGTAAATAAGGCAATGCAGCCCGACGCACAATTGCAACAATGCGACGTTGTGCTCGCCACTGCGAAACTCAATGAACTCGGTGTCCAATCCGACGAGCGAACGATCTGGAGGAGGGTTACATTTGATTTCTTTGATGTACTCCGTGCTACTTCCGTGTCGCAAGTGATTATGGTCTTGATGATTGGGTACCGCTCCTTGAAGAATTTGACCTCGCAGACCAAAGTAGGGGCTGGTCCTAGAATCGGCAATCACTATGGACGGACAATGGCGGGGTGCCATTCATCCCAGCCACTGCCTAATCGAACATCGACAGCATCGGTAGCGGTGTCCCACACATCCACAAAGTTCTGAATTTTAATCAAACATTCAATCTCGCTACAAATCCGTGACTACATACAAAATGTACATGCTGGTCGCATAGGGAGGACTTGGAAATTGACGCACTCTGCTGATGCGGCGGCGCTAGCTCCGCCTGCAGCACCTTGGTTGGTGAGGCGGTCAGCGGTGGCGGTTGCCCCCACTGCACCCCTACCTTTCAAGGGTGGCGCTGCCTTCCGCTTCCTCACATCGGGTCATAAAGGGTGCCAATCTTGCTTTAGAGCTAGGTGCCATGGCAATGGCGTCCAAGATAGGAATCTTGGCGGTCGCCGGCGATGGTGGAAGGTAAGAAAACCCCAAGTTTTGATGTGACGATTTGGGGGAATAGGGATGAAGCGATATTCTTTGTTGTCTATTCAGCTTCGCCCATGAGCTAAAAGGAAGTGGGGTCACATCCCTTTTGTGTTGGGTTTCTGTGTGGGCCCCTCGTGGTGGGCTCCATTTGTCAGCCGCTTGGGGTCGAAAACAGCTGGTGTCAAGCACACCCTGTGTGTGCCTTCCTAGACACCCCCGCCTTCTCTGACGCTTCGATTCTTTTCTCACCCCTTCCGAAGCGCCTTGCTACATTAGAAACCACCCAACCACCACACAACTCTGATTGCTTTGTGTTGACGATGAATTTTCGTCAGCCTAGCCATGAGTTTACCTTTAATGTTGGCATTGATTTATTATTCTAACAACAGAAACTAACCCCCGTATATAACAAGTTCACTATTGCATGTCAATTTTGGAGCTTATTTTCTACACAGGAAATCTACACTAAAGAGGAGACTTTCTGGATAAGTTCATCAAGCACTTTGGAAGAAGATCATGAAGCCCGACAAGAGTCAAGACACGCGATGAACATGACTCCAAATGACCCGAGGACCGAAGCATCAACATGCAAATCTTCAGGGACTCAACCAAGAAACAACGAAGCTTGGATGTCAAGGATTCAAGCCTTAACCGCGAAGGAAACGACGTCAAAGGCCCACATGCAGTTGGGGGAATACTCTAGAAGACTCGGGAAGCAATACCAAGCGAAGGAGATCGCGGGCTGAGCCGAAGTGGGCCCCGACCGGCCCAGCCCACTTCGAGGCCCAATCGCCCCCCATTGACCTAGCCGCCGTTCAGCCTATTTATAGCCCGAGGCCAAGCGCCGCACATCAATTGATTCATCCTCCGTCGTTGAGGAGCAGAGAAGAGAGGGACACCGTTCCAGAGAGGAGAGGGTCGAGATGGTTGACTAGGGTTTCCCTAGCCGACGTGGGAACCTTGAATGGAAGACCACGCCGGAGTTCCTAGAGCTAGGATCAAGATCAAGGTAGGATCCCGGTGGTGATCTTGTCCATGTATTATACTCTTGTGTTGAATTTGCAAGATTGAATCCGATTTCTAGCGATCAAGTGCTATCTCTACGACTTTGTCTTCGCTTGGGTTTGCTTCTTCCCCAATCTAGTCTATAGCTAGATTGCTTAGGTTGCTCTTATAGTCATGGTGTCTAGAGGTGCATACCCGATCTACCGAGCGTTTTCAACTTGTTCTTCTTGGACTCACCCTAGGCTAACCCGCACGAATAGGAGTGTGTTGTGACAGAACGGTGGCTCCAAAAGGCGGGCGTCTTCGGAGTTGGAACGGAAGCCACGATTTAAAGACGCTAGTTATGAGATTCATTTGCTTTATTCTTTTTTACTTTGGAACTTCAACAAAAAACCCAATCCAATCTCTAGATTGGTTTTATCTGTCTTTCTCTAGCTACCTCCAGTGTTTAGTAGATTAGATGCGTTTTATGGTTCTTCCATAGATTAGATGCAAAACCCCATTTCAAGATTAAAGTGTTTTCCGCTTATTAGATTGGATATTGCATTACACATTGTTTCACGGATTCGATACCTTGGGTTCACACTTAAGGGAAGAAGGGTCCCTTGACTACGACAGAGGACTTGTCCACTTGCAAGTCAAAATGAACTTTGATACGACAATCAGCCGTCAACAAGCCCCTTTTTCTGACGCTGTTGCCGGGGAACAAGTAATCAAGATTCAATCTAGTTTGCGTTTGTGAATATTTTTAGTTTTTCTATTGATTTTTCTTTTTCATCTCTTAATTTTATCATCCTTAAACAAAAAAATCAATCTAGGGTTTTGCTAAACCTTAGTTTTCTTTTTAGCTTTTGTATATATTTTGCTTATTGCTAATCGCAACCAGAGATGGACGGCTACATCTCCAACAAAAATCATATATTTTGTGGATGGTCTAGAAAAAAATTTTGCAGGCAAAGGTGATGTGCAACACAAGATCTAAAAGTGGAGGTCGAACATCGTCGGAATCTCCAAGAGAAACTCCATCTCCAAGATCGAGAGGAGATCAACCTCATCACCACTAATCCTAGGGAGATCATTCCTCGAGACCGTCAGAATCAACATCAGCAAGTGGGAGATCATGTTCGACATCGATGGGGTGAGGAGTGCATTCAAGTCAACCATGATTCGAGATATGTAACACGATTCATGTTAAATACATTCTACTTCATCGTCGCATTGAAAGGAAGGAGTCGAGGGAGAATGAAGTGAACAAAACACAAAAGTTGTTGCGTCCGCAAAGACAAAGAATCAACGTTCGCTTGTGAAGGGCAAAAAGAAGACTAAGCCGAATAATAAGTCTACACCGAAGCCATAGATGGTGTAGAAGTGGGCCCCCAAGATTGCAACACCCACAAAGAGCGTTGATCCGAAGTGAAGAAGCGAAGAAGTCTAGCTATGAACTATAAACAAAGCGCTTGTGGGAGGCAACCCGTTCGTCAAGTCAAAAATAAGCTACCGGGAGGACACCCGGTGAAGAGTCAACCTACTGGGAGGGCAACCCGAAGAATTTTTAAAGTTTTTCAAGTAAGTGGTCTTAGAATTTGCTACACATTACATATTATAAATTTCTATGTGGTTGAATAATTTTTAGAGACATTATAATTGCTCGGTCATTTTACTTGAATTTTATATTGATCATAAACCAATGGCTTGAGCCATCCGAAGTTTTGTTTGCTTCTTTTTGAGAAACTAGTACAAAAAATTCAGAACCTACTCCAACCTTGCATCCTCTTCATGATGTTTAGGTTGGCTTGCTTCACATGTTAAAAACACACGAGTAGAGCCTTGCTATGTTCTTTAATGTTTTTAATCTTTGATGAATGCTAAGCAACTTAAGCAACTTAATTTTTGGTTTCATTCAACTTGACATCCATTAGTCTCTCTAGATTTACAATTTTCTAAGCCACTTAACATTATTTTTATTCAAAATATCTCTCTCATGTTTGGCAAAAAAATAGAACCTAAACCTATACCCCCACAGTCAAGTCAGAGGAACTTGCTATCAATTAATGAAAGGAATCAATCCCGGTGTAGCCTAAATAAATTTTATAATTACTTTTGATGCCTAAAAGCTCTTCTAATGATATATTTGGACTCATCACTAGAGCTGAGTTAATTTTTAAAGTTTCAAAATTAGAGGAGTGATTAGCATCTAAACATGATTAAGGGAGGTTTTGAGCTTGATTAACATATAGTGTCCCACGATGCATCTTGGGAAACCTCCATCTTTTGGCATCTTGGGCTCATCCAAAGGACAAGCATGGGGGAAGCAAGGGCTTTGTTTTGCAGGAAATTAGTGGAAGCGCAAGAGTGTCGTATGGACCTCCCTAGGCTCACTACCTCGGTTGGTACCAGGACCGACTACTCTGTGGGCCCCTGGGACTACTCGGCTTGCGCCACACGGTACCTGATGGCGTGGGGCGCAAGGACTATGGCGGAGAAGTACTCAGATAGGAAGCTATACATGTCCTGTACTATGTAGAGAACTCTTAGACGTACCCGACTAGTACTCTCTCCTCAAACCGACTTGTAACCCTGCCTCCCGGACTATATAAGGCGAGGCAGGGACCCCTCTCTCTCATATACGCATCATCTTATAAACACATCCAATCAATCCAGAGCTATGAAGCATACATGACTTAGGGTATTACGCACCTCGCGGCCCAAACCTGTCTAAATTGTGTGCCACGTGTCTCTTCCTTCGAGTTACCGATCTCGGCGAGGCCACATTGATCTACCTTGGGTACTCCCCTTGGTAGGTTGCCGGTCTAAAACACCGACAGCCGGCGCACTAGGTAGGGGCTCTCGCCGAAGATTTCATGGAGAACTCGACGGCTTCAGTCTTCATCAAACCAATCGTCGCTTTCAACCGCATCGACATGTTCGTCTTCAGGTCTTGGGTGTGCACTGCTGATGGCGTCGGATCCTTCCAACGCCGCCTCACCATGACTACGAACCCAAGCTCCGGGCTCGTGACGCTTCCCGAAGCAGTCACGGGCGAACTCACCGGAAAATTCAGCGAAATTTCACTCTACAACCAGCACGCCGACTTTGAGCTTGGATCCGCCTCCAACTCGAACTCGACGTCCCCGTGGGCCATCGCATGCGAGCCGGCTATTGAGCCATCGTGTGTGGACTCCCCACTCCACAAGCACTTCCCATACGGCCTCTGCAATGCTAGCAAGGCCCATGCGAAGGCTCTCACTGCGCGCTGGGCTGGCAAGGAGATCGTCTCTGACTACACCTCGGACTCCAACCCCATCTCCGGCTACTACTTGGACTCCTCCTACGAGTTCGACTTCAGATCGGACCCAGACGAGCCTGAGTTCGAGATCTGCATGACCGAGCAACTGCTGTCAGGACCAGCTACCGGCCTGGTTATAACATCTACACCCGTCGGGAGATTCGTCTAATGGCCAGACCGCAAGCTTGCAGACCTGACAGACGGGAACTCACGCTACGTCGCCTACCTCGACTCGCTTCCCTTCCAGGAGAGAACACCATTATCTCCAGCAGAGGAGCACACTCCAACAGAGGTGGCGACTACCGACTCCAGTCTCGGCTCTCCCGATCGTCAAGTCTTCATGACTACCAACGATACGCCGGGACCTTCAGGGACACAGCCTGACCGTTGCCTAGAAGATATCTCAACAGATGAGTTGTCTGCCAATGCACCCCCAAACGAAACCAGCGACGACAAGAACGCCCGACATGAGCGCAACAAGAAGCGTAATGAACGGCGTCAGCATCTCCGTTAGAGCCTCCCCATATGGAACCTCACAGAGGCGCTTAACCAAGTCGAAAGCCGGGTGCATACTACCCCCGAACAGTGCCTCATTTCTATCTCCACGATAGCACGTCAGGCTCAGGGGATGCGCATGGGAGAAGTCATCGCCAGGCTCGCGGATGATGCCTACTTCATGAGAGTCGACAACAGAGTCACTCAAGTGCCTCCCCTCAGAACTCGCGAAGCCGACCATGAAGCCACAAGCCGTAGTCCAGCCGACAACAGACGCAACCGTACTCGAGGAGAGCTACCGCAGAACCCCAACCGCATTAGGGCATCTGCCGGAGGACCTTCTCAGGGCGGTCACAGTGCTGGTGGCGCTGGAGGTAGTCGCATCGTGGTGGCTCATGGTGACGCCGGCGGCGAAGGCAGCGGTGGCGGGAGCTCCTCACACAGGGCTGAAAGGAGAGCGGTGGCAGAGGCGATCGCGGAGGCCGAGGCCACACAGACAGCCACATCACCAGTGTCTCACGTGGCGGCTACGATGCCCGCCGCAGAATCGAAGAAATTCGACACAAGAAATCCTCCACGGCGAGCGAGAACGACGGCTTCCCCGCCTTCTCTGCTCGACTTCGCAATCTGCTGCTCCCAGAGAAATTCAAGCCTCTGGGGATCACCAAGTATGATGCGAAGCAAGATCTAGTACAGTGGCTCAGATGCTACGCCCTCTCCATTGAGAATGCTGGTGGCAACAACGATACGAAGTGCCTCTACTTCCCTTTCTGTCGGGACCAAGCTCCACTTACATGGCTCGAGTCCCTTGAGAAGTACTCGATTGACTAGTGGGACCAGCTCAAGGAGCACTTCACCAGCAACTTTGCGGGCGCCATGGGACGCTCGAGTACTCGCATGGACCTGGCCATAGTGAAGTAGGAACTGTGACAGAACCACTCAAATTACTTCCATATTATCGCCTAAACCACTCCTCTGGGTCATTAAGCAATAATACAAAAGTAACCTGTCGTCTCTGCCGGGTCGAACCCGGTAAATCACTTACATCACAGGATCGACATTTGTACAACAAACTCACGCGAAGGCGAGTGCAGAGATAAACAAGTCGCAAGATATTACATAACATCCTTCAAAGGTTCATTATTACAAACCAAGTCTTTTGCATAAAAGTAAACGGTTCATAGTTCGAAACACAACGAAAATAAAACACTACACGACATAAGTAGCATCACACGAGGCCATCTGTGATGCCACTAAGCACTGTCATCCTCCCACTCGTATTCCCAACCGGGTGGGAGAGAACCAGGCCACGGAAAGCCATCATCACACAGATCATCACCTGAAAATCAGCAACAAAAGCAAGGCTGAGTATACTAATACTCAACAAGACTTAACCGTCGGGTGATTGAAAAATCACCAACCCTCTAGACATGCAAGGCTTTATGGCTGGTAGTTTGTTTTGCTGAAAAGTAACAAAGAATATGTCCTTACATTCAAATTTTAGCTCACATTCTATTCTTTTAACCATTACTAGGTTAGCCAACTAATTCAAGCAAAAGTTGTACAATGCAATTTAAACAAGTATACAAGTTCCTTCTCAATTCCATCATTAAGGGACATAGAGTGAATGGTTAAGCAGTCTCAGATAACGGTGAGAGGCCGATGATCGATCGATTAGTAACCTTGCAAGGTGGACCTAAACATACGGGAGAATGCATACCCCAAGAATGCCAACAAAACCAAAGGGGTGGGGTATACACCAACCAGGCGGTTCCCAACCGTCCTCAGTTCGGGATCAAGTCCACAGTCCCTGGTACGAGGTTATCCAGCCACGGTATCGACCGTCCGGATCCACCTACGCGACGCGCCTAGTATCTAGGGATCTCTCCCGGTGTAGTGGTAGAGAGTTTCCTTGTCTGGATCGGGAAAGTACTAGGCTTACCGGTCCCATTCCCGACAAATGCTTAGTACGTTCAAAAGCTTAACCACCGACATCTACGGCGGAGTCGGTCCCATGCTCTTACCACATGAGCGAGATAAGTTCAACAATCTTATGATTCCAACATAAGAGACCTATAGCTCGCGAGTGATGGTCATCACTCGACTTCTACCGTGGTCCTAAGCATGGCAACTAGCGACCTAATAGGCTAGTATTAAACATAGGAACCTAGGATCATGCATCTAAGGTTTCAAGTCAACTCCTGAACGTAAATGCACAAGCATTGCATAAAAGGAAAAGTTGCAGGAGTTTAACAAAGGTAGGTTATGCTCCGGGGCTTGCCTTCGCTGGCAAAGTCAGAAGCGAGATCCTCCGAACTTTGGTTCGGGTCTTGCTGCACTTCCACCACGTTCACTTCTCCCTCGGATGGTTCTGCTTCAGACTCAGGCACCAGCTCGTAGTTCCCGTCAGGAAGTTCTATACGACATGCAGATGCATTATGATTCAAGTATACAAACTTAAGTAGTTAAATTCAGTTCTGAATTCAGAGATAAACATAGGGGTTTTTGTTGGTCATATTCGCCTTAACAAGTTTTCAATTAAACTGTTTTTCACTAGGACAAGTGGATGGGTGTGAAACTTTATTCTTACTCAATGGTGACTGTGTACACATATATGTTCATTAGCTAAGTGAACTTCATTAAAGTGTTTTGGGGCTGTTCAGAGATGGTTTCATAAATTTCAAGCTTTGAATTTAAACGACACATGGAGACAAGTTTGATTTCCCTTTATTTGGCTCATGTTAAGCTTGTTTACTTAGGAAATTAATTCTGGCAAAAATATACCCAAACTAACCACAAACTTTCACCAGCATGCACATGACAACAAAACATAATTTCTGACAAAAAATTAGGCAAAACAACATTACAAGGCAATTATGACAAATATAACAAGTTTAAGCTAATAGAAGCATGAATAAATCATAAAGCACAGGATACTTAGAATCTTAAGCTATAACTTGGCACACAGCATGATAGGGACATATTTAGCTCACACACCAAAAATCACATCCATAGCTGCAGCAGAAATATGGATTTGAAGTTAACTCAAAATAGCAACCATAAATCAGCAGGGCATTTTACAGAAGCTTAAAATTCATCTCTAATTTATGAAACACACTACTAAGCATTGCAGAGCTACAGGAGAAAGTTGGAAGGCATTTGACTAACAGATAAATCTAAACAATTCATAAATGGAGAACAGGCTGAAATTAATATAAATTCATAACTGAAGTTTCACATAAGATTTTAGTGCCATCTTTCTACACAAGGCCAGGAATGCTATTGTTGACAACATATCCAAAAATCACATGCAGATCATTTATTCATTTCAAGTTATTTCAAATTTACTCAAACTGATCAATTGAAGATAATTTAAAAACTACTCTGAAATTTAAAAACTTCCATTCTAGTAAAGTTAGGTTTCTTCACAAGGATTCCAGAACTGTTGAGTTTGCATTTTTTTTCGATTTTCCTGTGATTTTATATCGATTTTACAAGGCTCAGCTTGTTAACCCTAAATCTGTAGATGTCGTTTTGCAGAAAGGCCCCCCGATCGAATACCTAAGATTACAATCGGGTCCCCGGCGGCGGAGCAAGGCTGGCCGGCGGCGAGGGGTGGCCGGACTCGGGGCTAGGGTGGGGTTTGGACTCAGCCTCGGTCGATTGGCGGGGTTGGCTTGGCGGAAAACGACTTCGATGATGGTCGGCGGCGAGGGGGCGGCGGACGGCGCGGCGACCGCAATGCCGGCGGGCGGCGGGTCGGCCGACCAATGCATGTGCATGGGAGCGTTCCAAGGGTGCGTGTGGAGGCTAAGGTGGAGCTTGGGCTCGAGCGAGGGGGCGGTGGATGGCGGGGCGCACCGGCGAGCTCGGCGCGGCGGCGGCGGCGGGCGCGGAGGGGCGGCGCGGTGCGGCGCCCCGAGCAATGTGAGGGAGGGGGAGTTGCGTGGGGTGTCGGGAGGAGCTTAATGCGCGCATGCAAGCCGGGTGGCGTCGGCCGGGCCGGGCCGGGGCGTGGGGGCGCGGCGCGTGGCCGTGGCGACGGCGTGCGCACGGCGCGGCCGGCGGGCGGCAACGCGCGCGCGCGCGGGCGTGCGGGAGCAAAGCCGTGGGCCCGGCCGGCCGAAGACCGGCGCGTGGTCCTCGCCGTGACGCGCGTACGGACGGCGGCGCGGGCGTGGGCCCGGCGCGATGCGCGCGCGCGGCGCCGACGGGGCGATGTCGCGGCGCCGACGGGCGACGTCGCGCGCGGGGCGCGCTCTGGCGTTCCGGCCCACAACCGTTTCAATGTACCCCACTTTGACTGGTTCAAACTCAAAAACTTTGAACTAAAGTTCAAAATCGCCAAATACGAAAGTTGTAGACCAGTTAACCCTCTCCAACTTTCGTTAAGGCCGACCGGTCGAATTCTCGACGGATTTGGAGATAATCATCTTCAAAGTTACAGATTTGTATGCATTGGTCAAACTGAGCAGCAGGACTTTGACTGAGTTTTTGAGGGTTTAAACCTCAGAATTTGAAATGCTAACAATGGAATGAAAAGTGTTCCCGAAAAAACGGAGAAACTTTGCTGTTGGTCGATTTTGAAGTTCTATGGGAAAATTTTGGGAACGCGCAGGAAAATTAATCCAGCCTTAAGGGGCACTTGGGCTTTGACAACAGTTTAGGGTGTTGACCAAGGTTCTTTGTGCAAAAGTGTGACTCACCGTGTTAAACATGATTAGAGGCTACTTATTATTGATTATTAAGGCTAGGTGATGTCATAAGCAAGATAAACATCAGGGATGTTACAGCCTACCCCCCTTAACAAGGATCTCGTCCCGAGATCGGAATTTTAAAAACATAGGTTAGGGATAGGTAGGGATGGCAATGGCTAGGGTAGGGTAAGGGTAAAGCATTTACCCGCCCGTTGGCATACCCGTCTATCTCTTTTGTACCCTTACCCGCCAAACGTAACGGGTAAAAATCCTTACCCTTACCCTTACCCGCAGGGTAAAAGGGTACCCGATGGGTATAAACACAAACATGTCATTAAGTTCATATATAAGAGTACAATAATCATTTGCTAGTTAAATAAGTCTCAAACTTCACAATCACACACTTATTGATACATAAAAAAGCCAAATAAGAAATTACAACATCCCAACGTAAGAAATAAGATCAAATTGTGATGTATTCTTGCGAGTCAATGAGTCATGGATCAATAATGTCAGACTCAACATCATCCCGAGAACACAAAATAATAGACATTAGATCAATTCAAGTTATACTTTGGAAAAAAATGGAACATGTGAAGTCAGTACATACCAATGGTGGAAGGGATGTGCTGCTAGGGTTAGGATATATAGGCCTACTTGGGTCAAATATTTCCACGGGCTTCTATAGTGCGGGTACCCTTGGGTAACCGATGGGTAGAGTTTCATACCCTTACCCTTGCCCGCGGGTAGAATTCTATACCCGTACCCTTACCCGCGGGTAGAATTCTATACCCGTACCCTTACCCAACAGGGTAGGGTACCCGCGGGTACCCTTACCCGTGGGTAAAACTGCCATCCTTAGGGATAGGTCACTTACGGTTCTAGACTTGCAGGAACCCTGGATAGTGAGTGTTAAGATAGTGTTCAGTTTCCCATGTGTCTTCATCTTCTGTATGATGACTCCACAAGACTTTATACATGGTCACCGACTTCCTCCTCGTCTTCCTCTCCTTTGTGTCAAGAATCCGCATCAGATGTTCCACTAGTGAAAGATCTGGCTGTATCCATGCATTGGCTTCATTGATAACCCTCATTTCAGGTTCATGGGCGCACTTTCTCAATTGAGACACGTGGAACACGTTGTGTATAGCAGCAAACCGCTCGCGTAGGCGAATGCGATAAGCAACGGGTCCACAAATTTCAGTAATCTCATAAGGGCCAATGTATCTTGGAGCTAACTTCCCCTTGACTCCAAATCTTTGTACCCCTTTTGTTGGTGAAACTCTCAAATACACTTTTTCACCAACTTGGTATTCCCTTACAGTTTTCCCCTTGTCATGGTAACTCTTTTGCCTCATTTGTGGGCTTTTAAGTTTTCTTTTATCACTTTGACCCTCTCCTCGGCTTCTTTAACGAAATTGGGTCCAAAGAACTTTCGCTCCCCTACTTGTGACCAGTTTAAAGGGGTGCGACATCTTCGCCCATAAAGAGCCTCAAAAGGTGCCATTTTCAAGCTAGCCTGATAGCTGTTATTGTAAGAAAATTCCCCGCTGCCAAGCATTTGTCCCAGCTCTTGTCGAAGTGAATGATACATGCCCGAAGCATGTCTTCTACAATTTGGTTGACTCTTTCCGTCTGTCCATCCATCTGAGGATGATAGGCGGAGCTACGGATTAGCTTGGTTCCCTAGCTTTTGTGTAATTGTTCCCAAAAACGAGATATAAATTGAGGACCTCGATCAGAAATGATGGTCTTAGGAATTCCGTGTAGTCGCACTACGCGGTCAAGATATATCTCTGCATAGTCCTTGGCTGAGTAGGTGCTGTTAACTGCGATGAAGTGTGCAGTTTTGGTTAACCTATCCACCACGACCCAGATAGAATCGTGATTTCTGGAGGTGAGCGGCAATCCCACAATAAAATCCATGCGGATATCATCCCACTTCCAAGAGGGTATGGGCAAAGGTTGGAGAGTACCCGCTGTTTTTAAATGGCTTTCCTTGATTCTAGAACATGTGTCACACTTAGAAACATACTTTGCTATGTCGACCTTCATGTTGGACCACCAGAAATTCCCTTTCAAATCTTGGTACATTTTACTACTCCCGGGGTGGATTGAGAATTTGGAGAGATAAGCCTCATCCAAAATTTCCTTCCGGAGGGTAGGGTCTTCCGGGACAACTAGACGCTGCCCGAACCAAATTGTACCATTGGTGTCTTGTCGAAAACACGTGTATTTCGGATCATTTTGAGACAATATTTGTTTAATGGTTTTGATTCCCTCGTCCCTGGCTTGAGACATTTCTAGCTTATCCCACAAGACAGATTCTACCGAGATGGTATTCAACAGGCCTTGAGGAACAATTTCCAAGCGTAATTTACTTAGCTCGCTGCACAAGGTATCCCTATAAGATTCCGCGGACAAGCAGTAGCAGTGACTCTTACGACTGAGAGCATCCGCAACTACGTTCGCCTTGCCAGGGTGGTAGTGCACTTCAAGATCGTAATCCTTAATATGTTCCAACCACCTCCTTTGACGCATATTTAAATCAGCTTCGGTAAAGATGTACTTGAGACTTTTGTGATCGATGTAGATATTGCAACGGGTTCCCATTAAATAATGCCTCCAGATTTTCAACGCATGAACAACCGTTGCTAGATCAAGATCGTGAGTTGGGTAATTCTTCTCGTGAGGGCGGAGTGCTCGGGAAGCATAGGCAATTACTCGGTTTTCTTGCATAAGGACACAACCTAGACCTGTGCCTGAGGCATCACAGTAAACTTCATATGGCTTGGAGTTATCAGGTTGAGCTAACACTGGAGCGGAAGTTTGGTACTGTTTCAGAGTTTGGAAAGCAGTCTCACATTTCTCGTCCCACACGAATTTGACTCCTTTCTTCAATAATTCAGCCATAGGTTTGGCAATTCTAGAAAAATCCGGGACAAAACGATGGTAATACCCAGCCAATCCAAGAAAACTTCTAATTTGATGGACGGACTTTGGTGGTCTCTACTCCATCACTTCTTGCACTTTACTTGGATCTACGGATATACCTTCATTAGATATGGTGTGCCCTAAGAACTTGACACTATCCAACAAGAATTCGCATTTGGAGAATTTGGCATAAACTTTATGATCCCTCAAACGTTGAAGAACAATGCGAAGATGTTCCGCATGCTCCTCTTCGTTCATGGAATAGACCAAGATGTCATCGATGAAAACCACCACGAATTTATCCAGTTCGGTCATGAATACTGAGTTCATGAGGTACATGAAGTAGGCAGGTGCATTAGTGAGACCGAAGGACATAACCAGATATTCATACAGTCCATAACGTGTGGAGAAGGCAGTCTTAGGAATATCACAAGGCCGAATTTTTATCTGATGATAACCCGACCTAAGATCAATTTTGGAATAGACCTTGGCTCCAGCCAGTTGATGCGAGGAAGGGGGTACTTATTTTTGATGGTGACCGCATTGAGAGGGCGGTAGTCTACGCACAGTCTCAAGCTACCGTCTTTCTTCTTGACAAAGAGAGCAAGACATCCCCAAGGAGAAGAACTCAGGTAGATAAAACCCTTGTCCAATAACTCCTGAAGTTGGGTCTTCAGCTCTGCCAGCTCCTTGGGAGGCATACGGTAAGCTCTTTTCGAAATAGGTGCCGCACCAGGTTGTAGTTCAATCACGAACTCAATGTCCCGATCCGGTGGCATGCCCGGCAGATCATCAGGAAAGACATCCGGGTAGTCACATACCACTGGGATCTCCTCTAAGATTGTGGCTATCGAGACATAGGCACTGGGATCCGCAGATCCCCTCAAAGGTAAGTAGAGAGTTGAGACGCCTACAGCAGGTGAAGTGATTTCTATTCTTCGTTCAGCAATATCCAAAAGTACTTTATGATGTGTCATCCAATCCATTCCCAAAATGACATCTATTCCATCTAACCCCAAGGTTAAGAGATTGGTCTAGAAGATCTTGCTACCTAGCTGCAACGGTACACTCTTGACTAGTGTGTTGGAGGATACTTTCCCTCCCGGGGTTGCGATCTTAAATTCGTTCTTAACTCGAAGCACATTTAGACCCAAGTTGACTTGTGTACTTTGGTTCATAAAACTATGTGTAGCACCAGAATCAAACAAAATCTTAACAGGTTTGCCATGGATAGAGAAGGTACCCGTCATAACTGCTGCTCCCTCAGGAATTCCACCATCATGGTGAAGTTAAGACGACCCTGCTTGATTTGCACGGTCTGCTTCTTCCCTTTGTCCTTGTTGTTCTGAGGCTGTCCCCGTCCTTGATTCTGCTGCCTGGGTTGAGGACAGGCATTCATGAAATGTCGGGGTTTCCCACAATTGTAGCAGCGTCCTTCATTGCTGGTGCGGGTAGGTGGGGGTGCATTGGGCCTAGCATTCTGCTGCTGAAAATTTGGGGAACGGAAATTCCTTTGCTACTGATTTTGGGGAGGTTTTGCCACCCATCGCCCAGAACGTTGGTTCCGCTGGAAATTTTGCTGTGCCTTCCGAACTATGCGGAACTTGCGCTTAGGCGCGTTGTTAGAGTTGAACGCAGCCTTCCTTTTCTTTGCATTCTGCACCTTCTTCATTGCATCTTCCTGGGATATGGCCAGATCCACTATCTCATGGTAGCTATTTGTTTTGATGGGGTTCAGCTTTTCATAGAGCTCAGGATCAAGACCCCTGCGAAAGCGATCCATTTTCTTGACATCTGTATCAACATAGTAGTCAACATACTGACACAGGTTGTTGAACTTCTGGGCGTACTGATATACAGAGTCAGAACCTTGCCTCAAGTTCAAGAGCTCATTTAACTTCCTCTCCACCATCACCTTAGGAATGTGGTGATTCTTGAATGCAGTTTTGAATTCAGCCCATGTGATCTCATGGCCATTGGGCTGCATCATTTTGAAGTGATCCCACCAAAGCAGTGCCGGACCATGGAGATACATTGCTGCAAACTTAACCTTTCTCTCCTCGGAGCACGGCGAGGTGAGAACATCCAACTTGGCTTCAATAGCACGCAGCCAAGCATCAGCCTCCAATGGTTCCTCCGCTTTGTGAAAAAGCGGAGGTTTCAGCGCAGAGAACTGAGCATAGGTTGCCACTCGAGGATCTTCTTCTAACTGGTCATTGCATCGCTGGTTCATCTGCTGTTGATTTTGCAGTATCTGGCGCATCATATCAGCTTGAGCAAGGAGGAAGGTCCCCATAGGCGTCATGTTCGGTGGGGGAGGTGGTGGTGGCAGATTGCTACCACTAGCCTCACCAAACCCATGGGGATTTCCGCGTGTTGCTCCCACCATCTGAAAAATTTGGTAATGGAGGTTAGCCACATATCCATAATCTTGCCAATATAAGCATAAACAAGAAGAACATGTTTAAAGCGTTTCCTCCATGCACATTCAGAAAAAGACAGCCAAGTACTCTGCCGTACAAAATTCATATCTTGCAGCTTGGTTATCGAACGATACTAAATTTTGGTCAGTAGCAGCAAAATTTCCTTCACTACAACTTTGGTATTCAACCGAACTCTGAATTTCGACGTTAACATGCCCGAAAAATAAAAATCCCACTAGTCTGTCCAATCTGAACTTCAGACTGCAGTCAGTTACATAAAAATTCATAATTCCAAAACCGTAGAAGCAACAAGGCTGAAATTTTATGAGCATGCACACAAAGTAATTTCCAACAACTTTGGTATTCATTTCACAGCCCAGATCATGCCATAAAGAGGTTCAAACTGCCAATACATACCGCTGCATCCAGACCACAGCATTCACTAGCAGACTTAATTACAACCCATTAGCCTAACTTTCAACAAGTCTTCACCCTAGGTTACATAGTGGTCAATGGTAGCATCAGGCCACCCAAAAGAGTACTCATCCTACGTCAGCCTATCCAATTCACGGACCAAAATTAGGCCACCCGTATGAGTATGGACACTAGTCTATCAACGTCTAGTAAGTACCATCACCGCCCGAGGCGGCACTAGCAGCAGGTGAACCCTCGACCATCGGGTCCAGCGGCGGAGCCTCGGTGTCGTCCACCATGGACTGAGGGTCGTCCTGGACACCCTCCATAGCTCCCGGGGCTGGCGGGGGAGCCGACTGCTGCAACACCTGGATCAACTCGTTGGCCGCCTCCAGGTCCTGGTCCATGGCCTCAAGCTGCCCATCCATATCTATCAGTGCCTGGAGGTGAAAAAACCTCTCATCCTTCAGCTGCTCCATCTGCTGTCTCTGCTACTCCATCTCCTCTCTCTGCTGCTCCCGCTGCTCCTGCAGTCCCACGATGGCGTGGAGACGGTCAATGAGGATGTTAACCCACTAAGCGTCACGTGCCACCCAGTTGGCCTCACGGGCCTCCAGCTGCCCAACCCTCAGTCGAGCCTCGGCGAGGTCCCTCTCAAGGCCCATGTAGCCAAACGAGAGAGAGCGCAGGTGGTGGGTGCGCACTCCCAGCTCTCCGGCGGAGTCGAGAGCGGTAGCAGTCACCGCGGTGGAAGCAGCGCTGCGAAGAGCCTGAAGACGGTACAACGCACCCTCGCACCGAACCATCTCCTGCAGCATGTCAAGTGGGCGCATGCCGGCCAGAAGGTCGGCCATGTGCCCCATACGGTGCCTCCACGCAGGGTCCTCGGGGTCCACTGCCGGTAGCAGTCCCACCAGTGAGGTGGACACCTCGTCCGGGTGCTGGGCGCAGAAGGAGTTAAGCACTCCCAAAGCAGCCACCTCCAGCGTCTCCAGCAACTGGACGCTCATCACGTCCGTGCTCAGGCCGGCTCACTTCGGGTGGTCAGGGTGGAGCGGCACAGACACCTGAACACGGCAGCGGGGCACTCCCAGCTGCATGGTCTCCATCGCCTCGTACGTCGGAGGCGTCGGGTACCCAGACGAGCGGAGGGCGTCCCACAAGATGCGGGCAAAACCCTCAAGGTGCAGTCCGTCAGTACGGACTGAGCCGTCCAGACGAACCTCCCAGAAAAGACGTCCAGCCATCTGCATCACAAAACTCCCACTGGTTAGCGTGAGTTGAGAAATGACAGATTCTGTACAGTGCACAAAAATAGATGTAACTCAAAAACTATTGAGCCAAAAATTCCCAAATTTTACCAGATCCTTGCTGAGATTCTAAGACACAAGTTTGGTATTCAAAAGTCGAGCTAAAAACAAAAGGAAAAAGGCCAAAAAGCTACAAGTTCAGGTTGCTGTCACCCAGAAATTCCAGCCAACAGCACTGCACTAAACAGAGCATAACTTCAATTCCCTTTACCCAAACTTCTTGAATTTTTAACAGCAGATCCACAACAAGATTTAGAGCAACTTTTGTATCTAGCACTTTTGCTGGAAACTAGATTTTGGGGGCCTAAAATTTTCAGAACTGAACTGCTGCTAAAAGACAGCTAGAACAACCTTAGGAAGAAATCCTAACTTGAGTTTGGTTAAACCAAATTTTATGAAATTTTTTTACGGTATACCCTTTGGAAGATTTGGAACCTTTTTCTTAGATGATTTCTGAAGAAAAACTTGTTATGTTGATCGGGAAAATAATTCCAGACCAGCAGCTTATTCACAAGATAGCTAGTTGGACCTTACATGCCTTTTGACAGAGTGTTGGTCAAGTCTTGACTTCAAGTTTTAATTGTAGGGTTGCGGTTCACTTGTGATTTTTAACATGATGCAAGGACACCTATGCATCCTCACAGACAATTTCTTGTCAACACGAAGTTAGTGCCTGTGGCACGACAAATAATCTCTCCCTATAATAGCTAGTCGAGAGCTAAACCAAGGAGTTACCGGATCTAACGATTCGCGGTTAGCGTACCTGCAGAAAATCACAGAACATCCCGAACCTTTCATGCCAGCACTCATGAAAGCGTCCCCATACATTACCGTTCACTATAGAAACGGCATCCATGCATCAAGCCGTTGCATGGACAGCGTCCAACCTCGGACACCCTCCGTTTGAATGGAGCGTATCCTTGCCTCGCATGAGCGACATGCGGAATGCACACGTATAAAACACGTGGCGGCACACAACTCATAAACAGACGCGAAGATGGGATCCGTGGAATGGATCACTCCATGAACCCTCGCAATTCCCATGATGCGGAACAACACACGTATAAAACAAGTGGCTCATCTAGTTTGGTTGTACAAGAAAGTAAATCTTGACTAAAAGTAATGTGCTGGAAGTTAGTCTAGATAAACCATAGTTAACTAGCCACCAGAAAAACCCCAAAAACCTCTAGGGCCTCTCGGGCTAAACCATCCTTAGCATCCCTAACGTACTTTGGAAAACACACCTTACTCTTGCAAGTTTTATTCTAAAACATGTTGTCAAGGGTGTATTAAGACCTCTGGTGTACAAATCAAGCTCTGATGCCAGCTGTGACAGAACCGCTCAAATTGCTTCCATATTATCGCCTAAACTGCTTCTCTGGGTCATTAAGCAATAATACAGAAGTAACCTGTCGTCTCTGCCGGGTCAAACCCGGTAAATCACTTACATCACAGGATCGGCATTTGTACAACAAACTCACGCGAAGGCGAGTCCAGAGATAAACAAGTCGCAAGATATTACATAACATCCTTCAAAGGTTCATTATTACAAACAAAGTCTTTTGCATAAAAGTAAACAGTTCAGAGTTCGAAACACAGCGGAAATAAAACGCTACACGACATAAGTAGCATCACACGAGGCCATCTGTGATGCCACTAAGCACTGTCATCCTCCCACTCGTATTCCCAACCGGGTGGGAGAGAACCAGGCCACGGAAAGCCATCATCACACAGATCATCACCTGAAAATCAGCAACAAAAGCAAGGCTGAGTATACTAATACTCAACAAGACTTAACCGTCGGGTGATTGGAAAATCACCAACCCTCTAGACATGCAAGGCTTTATGGCTGGTAGTTTGTTTTGCTGAAAAGTAACAAAGAATATATCCTTACTTTCAAATTTTAGCTCACATTCTATTCTTTTAACCATTACTAGGTTAGCCAGCTAATTCAAGCAAAAGTTGTACAATGCAATTTAAACAAGTATACAAGTTCCTTCTCAATTCCATCATTAAGGGACATAGAGTGAATGGTTAAGCAGTCTCAGATAACGGTGAGAGGCCGACGATCGATCGATTAGTAACCTTGCAAGGTGGACCTAAACATACGGGAGAATGCATACCCCAAGAATGCCAACAAAACCAAAGGGGTGGGGTATACACCAACCAGGCGGTTCCCAACCGTCCTCAGTTCGGGATCAAGTCCACAGTCCCTGGTACGAGGTTATCCAGCCACGGTATCTGACATTCCGGATCCACCTACGTAGCACTGCCTAGTATCTGGGGATCTCTCCCTGGTGTAGTGGTAGAGAGTTCCCTTGCTGGATCAAGAAAGTACTAGGCTTACCGGTCCCATTCCCGACAAATGCTTAGTACGTTCAAAAGCTTAACCACTGACATCTACTGACCGGAGTCAGTCCCATGCTCTTACCACATGAGCAGATAAGTTCAACAATCTTATGATTCCAACGTAAGAGACCTATAGCTCGCGAGTGATGGTCATCACTCGACTTCTACCGTGGTCCTAAGCATGGCAACTAGCGACCTAACAGGCTAGTATTAAACATAGGAACCTAGGATCATGCATCTAAGGTTTCATGTCAACTCCTGAACGTAAATGCACAAGCATTGCATAAAAGGAAAAGTTGCAGGAGTTTAACAAAGGTAGGTTATGCTCCAGGGCTTCCTTCGCTGGCAAAGTCAGAAGCGAGATCCTCCGAACTTTGGTTCGGGTCGTGCTGCACTTCCACCACGTTCACTTCTCCCTCGGCTAGTTCTCCTTCAGACTCAGGCACCAGCTCGTAGTTCCCGTCAGGAAGTTGTATACGACTTGCTGATGCATTATGATTCAAGTATACAAACTTAAGTAGTTAAATTCAGTTCTGAATTCAGAGATAAACATAGGGGTTTTTGTTGGTCGTATTCACCTTAACAAGTTTCCAGTTAAACTGTTTTTCACTAGGACAAGTGGATGGGTGTGAAACTTTATTCTTACTCAATGGTGACTGTGTACACATATATGTTCATTAGCTAAGTGAACTTCATTAAAGTGTTTTGGGGCTGTTCAGAGATGGTTTCATAAATTTCAAGCTTTGAATTTATACGACACATGGAGACAAGTTTGATTTCCCTTTATTTGGCCCATGTTAAGCTTGTTTACTTAGGAAATTAATTCTGGCAAAAATATACCCAAACTGAACACAAACTTTCACCAGCATACACATGACAGCAAAACATAATTTCTGACCAAAAATTAGGCTAAACAACATTACAAGGCAATTATGACAAATATAAGAAGTTTAAGCTAATAGAAGCATGAATAAATCATAAAGCACAAGATACTTAGAATCTGAAGCTATAACTTGGCACACAGCATGATAGGGACATATTTAGCTCACACACCAAAAATCACATCCATAGCTGCAGCAGAAATATGGATTTGAAGTTAACTCAAAATAGCAGCCATAAATTAGCAGGGCATTTTAGAGAAGCCTAAAATTCATCTCTAATTTATGAAACACACTACTAAGCATTGCAGAGCTACACGAGAAAGTTGGAAGGCATTTGACTAACAGATAAATCTAAACAATTCATAAATAGAGAACAGGCTGAAATCAATATAAATTCATAACTGAAGTTTCACACATGATTTCAGTGCCATCGTTCTACACAAGGCCAGGAATGCTATTATTGACAACATATCCGAAAATCACATGCAGATCTTTTATACATTTCAAGTTATTTCAAATTTACTCAAACTGATCAATTCAAGATCATTTAAAAACTACTCTGAAATTTAAAAACTTCCTTTCTAGAAAAGGTAGGTTTCTTCACAAGGATTCCAGAACTGTTGAGTTTGCATTTTTACGATTTTCCTGTGATTTTATAACGATTTTACAAGGCTCAGCTTGTTAACCCTAAATCTGTAGATGTCGTTTTGCAGAAAGGCCCCCCGATCGAATACTTAAGATTACAATCGGGTCCCCGACGGCAGAGCAAGGCTGGCCGGCGGCGAGGGGTGGCCGGACTCCGGCGAGCAAGCGGCTAGGGTGGGGTTTGGACTCACCCTCAGTCGATTGGCGGGGTTGGCTTGGCGGAAAATGACTCCGACGATGGTCGGCGGCGAGGGGGGCGGCGAACGGCCGCGGCGACCGCAATGCCGGCGGGCGGCGGGTCGGCCGACCAATGCGTGTGCACGGGAGCGTCCCGGGGGTGCGTGTGGAGGCTAAGGTGGAGTTGGGCTCGAGCGCAGGCGGTGGATGGCGGGCGCACCGGCGAGCTCGGCGCGGCGGCGGCGGCGGGCACGGAGGGGCGGCGCGGTGCGGCGCCGAGCAATGTGAGGGAGGGGGGAGTTGCGTGGGGCGTCGGGAGGAGCTTAATGCGCGCATGCAAGCCGGAGGTGGCGTCGGCCGGGCCGGGCCGGGCGTGGGGGCGCGGCGCGTGGCCGTGGCGGCGGCGTGCGCACGGCGCGGCCGGCCGGCCGGCAACACGCGCGCGCGGGCGTGCGGGCGGGCGGGCGCAAAGCCGTGGGCCCGACCGGCGAAGACCGGCGCGTGGTCCTCGCCGTGACGGCGTACGGACGGCGGGGCGGGCGTGGGCCGGCGCGATGCGCGGCGCGGCGCCGACGGGCGGCGTCGCGCGCGGGCGCGCTCTGGCGTTCCGGCCCACAACCGTTTCGATGTACCCCAATTTGACTGATTCAAACTCCAAAACTTTGAACTAAAGTTCAAAATTGCCAAATACGGAAGTTGTAGACCAGTTAACCCTCTCCAACTTTCGTTAAGGCCGACCGGTCGAATTCTCAACGGATTTGGAGATAATCATCTTCAAAGTTACAGATTTGTATGCATTGGTCAAACTGTGCAGCAGGAGTTTGACTGAGTTTTTGAGGGTTTAAACCTCAGAATTTGAAATGCCAACAATGGAATGAAATGTGTTCCCGGAAAAACGGAGAAACTTTGCTGTTGGTCGATTTTGAAGTTCTATGGGAAAATTTTGGGAACGCGCAGGAAAACTAATCCAGCCTTAAGGAGCACTTGGGCTTTGAGAACAGTTTAGGGTGTTGACCAAGGTTCTTTGTGCAAAAGTGTGACTCACCGTGTTAAACATGATTAGAGGCTACTTATTCTTGATTATTAAGGCTAGGTGATGTCATAAGCAAGATAAACATCAGGGATGTTACAGGAACAGGGCGAGACCTTGCGTAAGTACATGCGGCGCTTTTTCGACAAGGGCGCCACTATAGTCGATGTTACGGACAAGGAAGTCATCGACCTTTTCCAAGACGGTCTCTACCACCGTCGCATCTTCGAAGACTTCGGCCGCCGCCGCCCGAGCTCCATTACCAAGCTCAAAGACATGATTACTTCATGGGCCGACGAAGAAGACAAGGCGAACGCTAAGTACGACGCCATTCGCGGCAAGAGCAAGCAAAATGCGGGTAGCAGCAACAATAACAATCGGGATCGAGGCGGTCACAACAACAATTACTCGGGTCCTAATCGCAAGCGCAAGCCAGACAACACAATCGCGGCTATCCAACATTCTGCGAAAGACAACTCGAAGAAGACCTCCGGTGGCTTCAAAGACTTGGTGAAAGAGAAATGCATGTGGCACCTGGAGGGCAACCACACTACCGAGCAGTGCTACCAACTCCGGCGAGCACTCAAGGACTCTCCAGACCCACGGCCTCCTCACGACAAGAAAGGCAAGAAAAAAGTCGATGAAGGCAACAACGACTTCCAAGAACCCGACATGACGGTGAACGTCCTCTTCGACGGACTACCCACCAAATGGTCTTAGAAGGCCACTCGACGTGAAGTCTTAAACATTGAACCAGCGGTTCCGACCCATCTCCAGTGGTCGGAGGTACCCATCACCTTCTCCCGCGCGGATCAATGGACAAGCTTCTCCGAACCAGGGCGTTTTCCTCTCGTCTTGAAGCCGGTAGTCGCGGGCTCCAGACTCAACAATGTACTCATCGACGGTGGGAGCGGGCTCAACGTCCTTTTCACCAAGACCTTGAAGAAGATGAAGCTCGACATCACTCACATGCTCACCAAGAGCACATGGCCTTTCTACGGCATCGTCCCCAGGAACGCGGCTATTGTACTGGGCTCAGTGGTCTTGCCAGTTACCGTCGGGGAAACTAGAGAAAACTACCGCACCGAGTACATCAAGTTCGAAGTCGCGGACTTCGAGACTTCCTACCATGCCATTCTCGGCAGACCAGATATCGCCAAGTTCATGGCAGTACCCCACTACACATACTTGGTACTCAAGATGCCAAGTCCGGCCGGTGTACTCTCGCTACGAGGGGACTTGAAGATATCCTTCGACTGTGACACAAAAGCTGTGGAACTCGCAGCCACTAACCAAGTACCCAACACCATGATATAGATCTATGCTGCGTCAAAGAAGCTTGCCCCAAGTGACCTCGACATCCCAGAGAAGTCGGACAAGGCCAACAAACCTCAGCCATCCGAGGAAGTGCAAGTTAAAGCAATCGATCTTGGGATAGGCGACAGCAGCAAGACCACCATGATCGGGGTGGGTCTTGACCCGAAATAGGAAGACGCGCTCGTCAGCTTCCTTCGGGCTAACCGAGACATCTTCGCTTGGAAACCAGCGGACATGCCAGGAGTGCCCAGGAATCTGATCGAGCACTCACTCAACGTCGACCTTAAAGTTACCCCGAAACGACTACACCTCCGCCGTTTCACCGACGACCGACGGGATGCCATCAAGAAGGAACTCGCCAAACTACTCGCGGCCGGCTTCGTCAGAGAAGTCTTCCATCTTGAGTGGCTCGCCATCCCCGTCCTCATCCGCAAGAACTCTAACGAGTGGAGGATGTGCGTCGACTACACCGACCTCAACAAGCACTGCCCCAAGGACCCCTTCGGGTTGCCGAGGATAGATCAAGTCATCGACTCCACGGCGGCTGAAGGCGCGACTCGCTCTGCTTCCTCGACTGCTACTCCGGGTACCACCAGATTGCTATCAAGGAAGAAGACCAGGAGAAGATCGCGTTCATCACCCCGTTCGGCGCCTACTGCTACACGACCATGTCGTTCGGGTTGAAGAACGCCGGCGCCACCTACCAGCGAGCTATCCAGGCCTACTTCAAGAGATAGCTCAACAAGAACATCGAAGCCTACGTGGATGACGTGGTCGTCAAGACCAGAAACTCCGACACGCTCGTCGCCGATCTTGAAGAGACTTTCGCGTCCTTGCAAGAGTACGGCTGGAAGCTCAACCGAACAAGTGCGTCTTCGGCGTACCATCGGGAAAGCTACTCGGCTTCATCATCAGCCACCGCGGCATCGAAGCCAACCCCGAGAAGATCTCCACCATCACCAATATGAGAGCTCCCACCTGCATCAAAGATGTCTAGAAGCTTACCAGGTGCATGGCGGCCTTGAACAGATTCATCTCGAAGCTTGGAGAACGGGGGCTACCCTTCTTCAAACTACTCAAGCATCAAGAGAAATTCATGTGGACTCCAGTGGCAGATCAAGCTCTCGCTCAGCTTAAGGATTTCCTATCCAAGCCGCCAGTCCTCATGGCTCCTGTCGTATGGACCTCCCTGGGTCCACTACCTCGGTGGGTACCAGGACCGACTACTTGGTGGGCCCCTGGGACTACCCGGCTTGCGCTACACGGCACCTGATGACGTGGAGCACAAGGACTACGGAGGAGAAATACTCGGTTAGGAAGCTGTACATGTCCCGCACTGTATGGAAGACTCCTAGACGTACTCGACTAGTACTCTCTCCCTACTCCGACTTGTAACCCTGCCTCCCGGGCTATATAAGGCGAGGCAGGGACCTTTCTCTAGCATCAACTCCTCTCACGGCGTACAATTACACCAACCTATAATCGTACCCTATCAATCCAGAGCTACGCAGCATACAGGATGTAGGGTATTACACACCACGCGGCCCGAACCTGTCTAAATTGTGTGCCACGTGTCTCTTCCTTCGAGTTACCGATATCGGCGAGGCCACATTCATCTACTTTCGGGTACTCCCCTTAGTAGGTTGCCGGTCTAAAACACCGACAGCTGGCGCGCCAGGTAGGGGATCTCGCCCGAGATCACATGGCGAACTCGACGGCTCTCGTCTACTTCAAGCCAACCGTCGCTTTCAACCGCGGCGACACCTTCGTGTTCGGCGCTTGGGTCTGCACTGCAGACGGCGCGGGCTCTTTCCAGCGCCGCCTCACCATGCCGCCCAACCCGAAGACCGGCTTCGTGACGCTTCCTGAAGTTGTCACAGGCGAACTCGCCGGCAAGTTCGGCGAAATTTCGCTCTTCAACCATCACGCTGACTTCGAGCTCGAGTCCGCTTCCAACTCGAACTCGACGTCCCCATGGGCTATCGCATGCGAGCCGGCTGCTCAGCCATCGCGTGCGGTCCCACCACTCCACGAGCGCTCCACGCGTGGCCCCCGCATCCTCAGCCAGGCCCGCATGGGGGCTCCCTCTTCGCGCCGGGCCGGCAAGGAGCCCGTACCCGAGTACAACTCGGACTCCGACACCGCCCCCGGCCACGCTTCGGACTCCAACCCTCTCTCCAAGTTCTACTCGAACCCTGCATACGAGTTCGACTTCGGGTCGGACCCTGAGGAGCCCGAGTCCGAAGACAACTCCACTGAGCATCCCTTGTCAGGGCCGGCCTCTGGGCTGGTTATAACATCCACACCGGCCGGCAGATTTGTCTACTGACCAGACCGCAAGCCTGCTGACATGATAAGTGGAGACTCACGCTACGTCACCTACATCGACTCGCTACCGTTCCAGGAGGGAACACCACTCGCCCGAGCTGACTCGAACACCCCAACTGAGGTGGCGGTTTCTGAGACCAGCCTTGGAACCCCAGATCGCCAAGTCTTCATGGCTGCCGGCGACACCCCAAGACCTTTAGGGACGGCTCAAGACAAGTACCTTGAAGACATCTCCTCCGACGAGCTCTCTGCTGATGCTCAAGCAAACGAGACCCCCGCAGACAGAGACGCTTGACGTGAACATAACCGGAACCGCAGCGAACGTCGCCGGCTCCTCCGCGACAACTTCCCCGTCCGCAACCTTGCGGAAGCTCTCGAGGCGGTCGAGAGCAGAGTACACACTACCCCTGAGCAATGCCTCATGTCGATCACAGTGATCGCACGTCAGGCTCAGGGCATACGCGCTGGAGAGGTCATCGCCAAGCTCGCTGAAGATGCCTACTTCATGCGGGTCCACAACAGGGTCAACCAATCTCCTCCTGTCAGGCACCGCAACAACGAAGACACAAGTCACAGCGCCAACAACGGTCCCAACCGTACTCGAGCTGAGCTCCCAGCCGAGCCGAACCGTACTCGCTCCAACGCTGGCGGACCTCCACAGCGCGACAACAGGAACCGCGAGGTCGTCCCCCACCGTGCTCCGGCCGGCGGCGGCGGCCACGATCCCGACTGCGGCAGCAACGACGGCGGAAGCTCCAACCATGGAGCCAACAGGAGGGCCGGCGGTGGCGGCGGACGCGGCGGCCCAGGCCACGCGAACAGCCACGCCTCTGGTGCCTCACAGGGCGGCTATGATGCCCGCCAGAAGATTGAGGAGCTGCGGCGGAAGAAGTCGACCACTGCAGGCGACAACGATGGCTTCCTCGTTTTCTCACCTCGACTTCGCAACTTGCTCCTCCCCGACAAGTTCAAGCCTTTGGGGATCACCAAGTACGACGCGAAGCAGGATCCCATCCAGTGGCTCAGGTGCTACGCCCTCTCCATCGAGAACGCTGGCGGCAACAACGACACCAAGTGCCTCTACTTCCCCTTCTGCCTGGACCAAGCTCCACTCACATGGCTCGAGTCGCTGGACAAGCACTCGATCGACAAGTGGGACTAGCTGAAGGAGCAATTCACCAGCAACTTCGCGGGCGCCATGGGCCGATCGGGTACTCGCATGGACCTGGCCATGGTCAAGTAGAAACAAGGCGAGACCCTCCGCAAGTACATGCGCTGCTTCTTCGACAAGCGCGCTGCCGTCGTCGACGTCACCGACAAGGAGGTCATCGACCTCTTCCAAGACGGCCTCTACCACCGCCGCACCTTCGAAGACTTCGGTCGTCGCCGCCCCAGGTCCATCCCCCACCTCAAGGACATGATCACGTCCTGGGCGGATGAAGAGGACAAGGCCAACGCCAAGTACGACGCCATCCGTGGAAAGAACAAGCAGAACCAGGGCGGCGGCAGCGGCAACAACGCGAACCAAGGCGGTTTCAACAACAGCAACAACTACTACTCGGGTCCCAACCGCAAGCGCAAGCCAGACAACACTGTCGCGGCTATTCAGCGCCCTGCGAAGGAGAACTCGAAGAAGAACTCCGACGGTTTCAAAGACTTGCTGAAGGAGAAGTGTCCGTGGCATCCAAACGGCAACCACACCACCGAGCAGTGCTACCAACTCAGGCATGCACTCAAGGATACGCCGGAGCCACCACACCCTCACGACAAAAAGGGCAAGAAGAAGGTCGGCGACAACAACGACTTCCAGGAACCCGACAAGACCGTCAACGTCCTCTTCGGCGGACTGCCCAGCAGGCGAGAGCAGAAGGCTACCCGTCGTGAAGTCATGTCCATTGAGCCAGTGGTCCCGACCCCTCTCAGGTGGTCGGAGGTACCCATCACCTTCTCCCGCGCGGATCAATGGACCAGCTTCTCCGAACCAGGACGGTTCCCCCTCGTCCTGAAGCCGGTGGTCGCGGGCTCCAAACTGAACAAGGTGCTCATCGACGGTGGAAGCGGGCTCAACGTTCTTTTCACCAAGACCTTGAAGAAGATGAAGCTCGACATCACCCACATGCTCACCAAGAGCAACACGCCCTTCTACGGCATCGTCCCCGGTAACGTGGCTACTCAATTGGGCTCAGTGGTCCTGCCAGTTACCTTCGGGGAATCTCGGGACAACTACCGCACCGAGTACATCAAGTTCGAGGTCGCGGACTTCGAGACTTCCTACCACGCCATCCTCGGCAGACCGGCCATCGCCAAGTTCATGGCGGTGCCCCACTACACCTACTTGGTACTCAAGATGCCAAGCCCAGCAGGTGTGCTCTCCCTCCAAGGGGACTTGAAGATCTCCCACGACTACGACACAGAAGCCGTGGAGATCGCCTACGAAGCAAGTACTCAACGCGATGATGGAGGTCTACTCTGCGTTGAAGAAGCTTGCTACAAGTGAACTCGACATCCCGGAGAAATCTGACAGCGCCAAAAAGCCCAGCCACCTGAGGAGGTAGTCGTCAAGACGATCGACCTCGGAACAGGCGACCCCAGCAAGACCACCACCATCAGGGCTGGTCTCGACCCCAAATAGGAAGATGCGCTCATCAGCTTCCTTCGGGCTAACCGCGACATCTTCGCGTGGAAGCTAGCGGACATGCCAGGAGTGCCCAGGGAGCTGATTGAGCACTGCCTCAACGTCGATCCTAAGGCCACCCCCAAGCGACAACACCTCCGACGCTTTGCCGACGACAGACGGGACGCCATCAAGAAGGAACTCACCAAACTACTCGCGGGCCGGCTTCATCGGAGAAGTCTTCCATCCCGAGTGGCTCGCCAACCCCCGTCCTCGTCCGCAAGAAGAACTTGAACGAGTGGAGGATGTGCGTCGACTACACGGACCTCAACAAGCACTGCCCCAAGGACCCCTTCGGGTTGCCGCGGATTGATCAAGTCATCGACTCCACAGCGGGCTGCGACCTGCTCTGCTTCCTCGACTGCTACTCCGGGTACCACCAGATCGCGATCAAGGAAGAAGACCAGGAGAAGACCGCGTTCATCACCCCATTTGGCGCGTACTGCTACACGACCATGTCCTTTGGGCTGAAGAACGCGAGCGCCACCTACCAACGAGCTATCCAGGCCTGCTTCAAGAGGCAGCTCAACAAGAACGTCGAGGCCTACGTGGATGACGTGGTCGTCAAGACCAGAAACTCCAGTACCCTCATCGACGACCTTGAAGAGACCTTCGCATCCCTGCGCGAATACCGCTGGAAGCTCAACCCGAACAAGTGTCTTCGGCGTACCTTCGGGCAAACTACTCGGCTTCATCATCAGCCAACGTGGCATCGAAGCCAACCCCGAGAAGATCTCCGCCATCACCAGCATGAAAGCTCCCACAAGCATCAAAGATGTGCAGAAGCTGACCGGGTGCATGGCGGCACTGAACAGATTTATCTCGAAGCTCGGAGAACGGGGCCTCCCCTTCTTCAAACTACTCAAACACCAGGAGAAGTTCGTGTGGACTCCAGAGGCGGATCAAGCCCTTGCCCAGCTCAAGGACTTCCTATCAAAGCTGTCGATCCTCACGGCTCCCCACAAGGGCGAGTAGCTACTGCTCTACCTCGCTGCGACTACTCATGTGGTCAGTACTGCCATCATCGTCGAGCGGCAGGAAGACGGCCATGCCTACCCAGTCCAGCGCCCAGTCTACTTCGTCAGCGAGGTCCTATCAGAGTCCAAGGCACGCTACCAGCCCGTGCAGAAGCTTCTGTACGCCGTACTCATCACCTTGCGGAAGCTACGACACTACTTCCAGGAGTACTCGATCTCCGTCGTCACCGACTACCCGCTCGGCGACATCCTGCGGAACCAAGATGCCACTGGAAGAATCTCCAAGTGGGCAGTCGAGCTCGGCACCCTCACCATCGACTTCAAACCACGCACAGCCATCAAGTCGCAGGCGCTAGTCGACTTTATGGCGGAGTGGTGGGAGAATCAGCTACCTACTCCAACTGTGCGACCATAGCATTGGGTGATGTACTATGACGGCTCACTCAACCTCGAGGGCGCAGGTGCAGGGGTACTCCTGATCTCTCCAACGGGCGAACAACTCAAGTACGTCCTGCAGATCTTCTGGAAGGTCTCAAACAACGAAGCCGAGTACGAAGCTCTACTACACGGGCTCCGCCTCGTGGCTTCACTGGGCATCAAGCGGCTACAAGTCTACGGCGACTCCACAGTGGTCATCAACCAAGTCAACAAGTCCTGGGACCGCAACAAGGAGAACATGGATGCCTACTGCCTAGAAGTCCGCAAGCTCGAGAACAAGTTCTATGGTCTCGAGTTCCACCACATCGTCCGCGACAACAACGTCGCAGCCGACGTCCTATCGAAGCTTGGATCTACGTGCGCTCAAGTACCAGCGGGTGTCTTCGTTCACGAGCTTCACGCGCCATCCATCCCGGAGCCGGCGCCACCGACCACTGTCCCAGCGCACCCACCAGCTGGACAGGAGGTCATGATGATCGACCTGGACTGGAGGCAACCCTTCATCGACTACCTCAGCGAGCAGAAGGTTCCCTCTGACAAGAACTCGGCCGAGCAGCTCATCCGCCGCGTCAAGTCCTACGTCCTCGTCGGAGACAAGCTTTACAAGCGAGGCGCATCTTCTGGAGTACTCATGAAGTGCGTCCCCAGGCAGAAGGCAAGGACATCTTGGAGGAGATCCACAAGGGCGTCTGCGGCAACCACGCGTCCTCTCGCACACTGGTCAGCAAGACCTTCCGGCGAGCTTTATATTGGCCCACTGCCCTGGGCGACAATGAAGAACTCGTCAGAAGGTGCCAAGGATGCCAGTACTTCGCCAAGCAGCAACATGTCCCAGCCTACAAGCTAGTCACCATACCGCCAACCTGGCCCTTTGCCTGCTGGGGGCTTGACATGATTGGGCCATTGCCAACTGCGCCAGGTGGTTTCAACAGAGTATTGGTGGCCATCGACAAGTTCACCAAGTGGATGGAGGTCAAGCCGGTCACATGCCCCAAGGCTGACAGAGTACTCGACTTCCTAGATGAACTCGTACACCGCTACGGACTACCCCACCGCATCATCACAGATCTGGGCTCCAACTTCAACAACCACCAGTTCTGGGAGTACTGCGAGAACAGCGGGATTGACGTCCGATACGTCTCAGTTGCCCATCCTCGAGCCAACGGACAAGTCGAGCGCGCCAACGGGATGGTGCTCGACGCTCTCAAGAAGCGGCTACACGACGCTGCTAACTCTAAAGGAGGCAAGTGGATCAAGGAACTACCCAACGCACTCTGGGGGCTACGTACTCAGCCTTCCAAGCCAACGGGGCAATCCCCTTACTTCCTGGTCTACGGCTCCGAAGCAATCCTCCCTGTCGATGTCATATGGAACTCGCCAGCAGTGGAGCACTACGACGAAGGGGTCTCAGAAGACAGCAGACGAGTTGACATCGACAGCCTCGAAGAAGCTCGCTGCACTGCCATCGTCCAATCAGCAAGGTACCTGGAGGGTATCCGACGCTACCACGATCGCAACGTCAAGTAACGCTCCTTCAACGTTGGAGATCTTATCCTCCGCCGTATCCAGAACACGGAAGGACTACACAAGCTCAGCTCCCCCTAGAAAGGTCCCTTCACAGTTGCAAAGGTGACCGGGCCGCGCTCTTACCGCCTCCAAACACTTGAAGGCGAAGACATCAACAACTCGTGGAACGTCGACCAGCTCTGTCGGTTCTACGCCTAGTCTACACGACTACTCCGGGGTCCAAGTCTACACGACTACATCAACACCCCTCCGCCGTAAGCGGCCTCCGGGTCCTGGCTCCAGTCTCCGGACTACTCCTCTCCAGGATCCAGCCCGCGCGGCTACCTACGGATCCTGGGCTGCGACGAGCAACAAAGGACTCTAGCAGCGGTCTACTAAGAGACCATACTCTAAGATCCAGCCTACACGACTACCTACGGATCTACTGCTATAAGCGGCTACTCGCCCTAGCACCACTTAGCCGTAAGCGGCCTCCGGGTCCAGGCGACTATTTTGTAACTACGGCCCTGGCCATCCAGGTGTACTTCTTCAGTAATAAAGTTTGATCATTCATCAACTTCTTTACTATCTACTTCCCTCAACGGGACTACTGCCGAGTACGACTACTCGCATCTACTCCACGATGGGGCTCCGCACTCTGAGATCGCGACTATGAGTACTCATTGCTGGAAATTCTCTTTCATTAATACTCAAGCAATTCCATTACAATTGTTTTTGTACAACTTTGGCTACGAGCTAACTATTACAGGGCTACTGGAGATTGAGATTATCGGCTACTTGCTCCGCAATGGGAGCCATCTGCTCCACAGCCTCCCGCGTATCGCTCATCCGTACGGGTTGGCGGCTACCCCGCCGCCGACTACTTCCACCGGCGCCTTCGGGAAGTAAGACTTCATGAAGGCCAAGACTTGCTTCGGGATCGACCTCGCCATATGCTTCACATAAGCCGCAAGCCGGCTGGGGGCTTCCCTGAGGCGATCCACGAGCGGAGCGATCTTGGGGCCGCCAGGATGAGGCACCAAGAGCCTCGCAATCGGCAGCGCGGCTTCCTCAAGATCCTTCAGCTGGGCCCGCAGCGCCTCGCAATCTTCATTCAACTTCTGCAACGATTTGTAGAAGTTGACGAGATCACGATCAGAAGCAATCCGAAGCTCCATGTGCTTGTCGCACACGAAGGCAAGCTCCTTATAGTCAAGCTCGAGTACCTGGTGGGCTTCCTGCTCCTGGTAGAAGAGGTTCTTCATGCTTATCTCCGAGGACTTCAACTGCTCCACCTGGGTCTCAAGCTCTGCAACACAACAAGGCGCAGCGGGTTAGACTACCCCTCGACCTTGAACAACTACCCAACAAGTCAAGCGGTATACCTTTGTTCTTGTTGCGGAGCGTCTTGTTCCTCCGCACCAAGTCGTCGCTCTTTGCCTGCATATCCTGGATATCATTATGGTACTTGGCAAAGGCGGCGTCAAGCTTGGACTGCATGGCGGCCGCGTGCTTCCGCGACTTCAAAAGCTGATCTTCTAGTGCTTCAGCCCGGAGCACCGCGTCACCAAAGCCTTGCAGCATGTTGGACTTCTCGCGGGACCTCTCCACGACGTCCTGCACAGACAACGCATGTCACACGAGTACTCAACAACAGAGGATTGACTACTCAGAAGCTAAGACTACTTACCTTCATCCACTGCTCTGCCCCCCGGGCGAGTGCCTCCGGTGTGCTCGGCCACCGTCGCCGGGTCGACCAGATCGTCCGCGAGCAGCTCCACCCCGCCACGACTACTCGCGGCGGCCTCCGTCATCGGCGCAGACCGGATGGGCTCTGCGTCCTGAATCTCTGGGGAACAGACCACCACCTCCAGCATAGCCTCTGGAGGCACGGCGGCCTCCTCTCCTCCGGCCGCCACAGCGGCTTCCTCGGCGACTTCCTCCATTGGCTCGGGGGCTCCTTCAGCAGCTTTCGACGCCTGTGGTGTCGACTTCTGCATGGGCACCGCTGCAAGGATGTCGCTCCCTCCGGCCTCGACGCCTGCCAAGAAGAAGACAAGTTGTCAGTGACTACGACTACTCTTCAAGGAGCACTACAGCTTCGGCAGAGTACTTACCCTCGACCACGCTGGCCTCAGGCAACACAGCCTCAGTAGCTGGTGCTTTGGGCACAGACTGAGAGGCGGGAGCGGACTCCTCGGCGGGCGGCGCGGCTTCTTCCTCCGCCACCGCCGTAGAGGGTTCATCCCCCTCCCAGGACAGATCTGTCGATTTCCTGCAGAAGTACACAATTGGTTGTCAATCAAGCTCGACTACTACACCAAGTACTACTCGGGAAGGCTCAGTACTTACAAACTAGACCGGACTATCGTCACGGCCGGAGCACCGAGGATGCTGGCAATGTCTACCAGTCCACCCTCGGTGGATGCCTCCTCCTGCACCTCTGCAGCCGCTGCTTCCTCTGCAGCAACGGTAGCCGGTGCAACGCCCTCCTGCGCTCCTGCGGCCACCACCTCTTCGACGGCGGGGGCTGCGGGTTCTGTTCTCTCTTGATGAGTAGGGGGCTGGCGCTCCAACTGCGCTATGAGTTCTTCAATAGTGGGGGTTGGGCTACGACTCCCAGCAGGCTCCCCCACTGTGTCCCACTCGCCTTCGTCGCCCTCCTCGACGGGCTCCGTTGGCGGCACCTCCTGCATACAAGGAAGATCAGTCATCAGCAAGTGAACTCGTACGACGGGTACTCGACTACACAAGTCAAGACATCTTACCTCTTGAGGTGTGGTCTCTGAGACCTTCAGCTTCTTCGTCACCCGCTTGCGGGCGGGGTTGCGCGGCCTCCGTGGCGGCGCAGCCAGACTAGCCTCCAGGCTAGCCGGCGGATCTTGCACGAGGGGCACATGAGGAAAGCTGGGACGGCTAAACCTCGATCGCAGCTGGAAACGATCCTGCAGCGTCTCCTCGTCGTTGTCCTCGTCAGACGTGTCTTCTACGATGACGGTGTCATCTCCTTCGCCGACTTCTCGCCGCTCCTTGGCCTTGGTCTTTCCTCCCTCCGGAATCTCGATTCCCTAAGGGGGCGGTTGCGGCTCGGAGACGAACCTCTTCAAGTCGTCCTACAAGGCACAAGACGTTAGCGCGACTACTCACAAGTAGTGACTACTCGACTAGGGGGTACGGCTACTTACCCCCTTCGGAGGGCGCGCGGCGGAGTACTCTTGGACTGGGCACGCCGTGTACGGTGGCATGTCCTTGAAGATGCGCGCCAGCCTATCAACGATGTCGTCGTCGTCGACTTCACCTCCAGGCATCCGCGACGTGTCATCGTCGCCGGTGTACTCGAAGCCTAGGGTGTCACGGGCCATCAGCGGCTGCACCCTCCACTTCATGAAGCTGAAGGCCACATGCTCGGCCCTCAGCCCGGCTTCTCTGACCTCCTTGATGCGTGCCAGCAGCTCGGGGAGCTAGATCCCCTCCTGCATCGTGGGCTCTGTGTTCCACCAGTCCCGATGCCTGGGCTGCCTTCCGCTCGGCTTCGGCAGGCCAGGGTGGTGGTTCGTGACGTAGAACCACCTCGCCTTCCAATCGGCGTTGGAGTCAATGAGCTTGTACGCGAGGTACTGCTCGGCGGCGTCTTCTCGCATCTGGATGCCGGCTCCGCCTACTACTCGAGGGTTGCTGGCGCTTGGATGCGGCTTCACCCGGAAGAATTTCCGGAACAGGATCCAGTGCGACTTGATCCCCAGGAACGCCTCACAGAAATGAATGAAGACGGCGGTATGGAATATACCGTTGGTTTTGAGATTGACGTACTCGATGCCATAGTACCCGAGAAGACCCTTGAAGAAGTCGCTAGCAGGCAGTGCGAGTCCGCGCTCCGCGAAACGCGCGAACATTGGGATCTCGTCTTCAGCTTTCTCCATTGGGTACGGATCCCCGGCGGCGGCTCTCCACATATCTACCTCCTTTTCACGGATGAACCCGCTGTTGAGGAGGGCTAGCAGATCCTCCGTCTTCACCTTCGACTTTTTCCACTCGCGGCTTGGATCTGGCCGCGGTGGAGATATCAGCGGCGCTGCCCCCGTGGCAGCCGCGGCGGCCTCGTCATGGCTCCTTTTCTTCCCAGCGGTCTTCACGGACTTGGATGGTGAAGGCTTCATTCTCCAAGTACACAACGTCTTCACGCGCATTTGCTCGGGGGCTACTCTGGAAGCTCTGGGTGGCGGCGCGCTTGGATTTACTGCGGTGGCGGCGTGCGCTGGAAGTGGATCTGGCCTAGATTTATTCAAAATGGCTCTAGCACTAATGGGTGAAAAGCCCTAAGGGTTTTGGCTTCTATTTATAAGTCAAACCGGCTCCGCAACGGCCGGCAGGATAAGTCCACGCTCGGCTGACTCAGCGGCTGCGCGTGACTCTTCGTATTCTACTAGTCGACGCGCCTCACCTCGGGGGCTCGGCTACGGCTACTCGACTACCTGGGAAGCGACAAGTCTCAAGAGCATCTCAGGACACATTCTACAAGATGACCCTTCAATTCGAGAGGAAGTACTCGACTCAAGGCTCGGGGGCTCCGTGCCACGTGTCCTTCGGTTTTTTCTCTCCGGATTTTTCGGGATATTCTTGCCAAGACTTCAGATGGACCCTCAGCCAGAGTCTACGACTCAACCTAAGGCTCGGGGGCTACTCCATATGGAGTGCGATTTTGCAATCGCACTTCCATATCGGCTCCGGCTTCAAGGCAACGCGGGTATATTTGAAGACCTTCGAGGGCAGCACTCGAGGACGCTTGGGACTACTGGAGAAGACTTCAAGATTGCTCAGATATCAGCTGGAGTACATTCCAGCCTCGGGATGCTTCGACTACTCTTGAGGACTTTTGACTTGTAGTACTCGGGGACGCTTGAGGACTACTCGTTAAGGCCGTCAAGACTACTTGAAGCTATCCTTCTCGACTACAAAGTACTTGGGGGCTTGTCGTATGGACCTCCCTGGGCCCACTACCTCGGTGGGTACCTGGACCGACTACTCGGTGTGCCCCTAGGACTACCCGGCTTGCGCTACATGGCACCTGATGGTGTGGAGCACAAGGACTACGGAGGAGAAGTACTCGGTTAGGAAGCTATACATGTCCCGCACTATACGGAAGACTCCTAGACGTACTCGACTAGTACTCTCTCCCTACTCCGACTTGTAACCCTGCCTCCCGGGCTATATAAGGCGAGGCAGGGACCTTTCTCTAGCATCAACTCCTCTCACGGTGTACAATTACACCAACCTGTAATCGTACCCTATTAATCCAGAGCTACACAGCATACAGGACGTAGGGTATTACGCACCTCGCGGCCCGAACCTGTCTAAATTGTGTGCCACGTGTCTCTTCCTTCGAGTTACCAATCTCGGCGAGGCCACATTCATCTACTTCGGGTACTCCCCTTAGTAGGTTGCCGGTTTAAAACACCGATAACTCCTCGTGAAAAGGAGCAGCTACTGCTCTACCTAGCTGCGACTACTCACGTGGTCAGTTCTGCCATCGTTGTCGAGCGGCAGGAAGACGACCACACCTACCCAGTCCAGCGACCAGTCTTCTTCGTGAGCGAGGTCCTGCCGGAATCTAAAGCACGCTACCAACCAGTACAGAAGCTACTGTATGCAGTGCTCATTACCTCGCGGAAGCTACGACACTACTTCAGGAGTACTCGATCTCCGTCATCACCGACTACCCGCTCGGTGACATCCTGCAGAACCAAGATGCTACTAGGAGAATCTCCAAGTTGGAAGTTGAACTCGGCACCCTCAACATCAACTTCAAGCCATGACCAGCCATCAAGTCGTAAGTGCTAGTCGACTTCATGGCAGAATGGCGGGAGAATCAGCTACCAACTCCAACCGAGCGACCAGAGCATTGGGTGATGTACTTCGACAGCTCACTCAAACTCGAAGGTGTCGGTGCAGGGGTACTCCTGATCTCTCCAATGGGCGAACAACTCAAGTACGTCCTGCAGATCTTTTGGAAGGCCTCAAACAACGAAGCCGAGTACGATGCTCTACTACATGGGCTCCGCCTCGCAGCTTCCCTGGGCATTAAGCGACTACTAGTCTACGGCGACTCTGCAGTAGTCATCAACCAAGTCAACAAGTCTTGGGACCGCAACAAGGAGAACATGAACGCCTACTTCCTAGAAGTCCGCAAGCTCGAGAACAAGTTCTATGGTCTCGAGTTCCATCATGTCGTCCGCGACAACAACGTTGCAGCGGACGTCCTATCGAAGCTTTGTTCTACTCGCACTCAAGTACCAGCGGGTGTCTTCATCCACGAGCTTCACGCGCCATCCATCCCGGAGCCGGCGCCTAAGACCACTGATTTCGCGCATCCGCCACCTGGCCAGGAGGTCATGATGATCGACGTGGACTGGCGCCAACCCTTCATCAACGACATCCGCGAGCAAAAGGTTCCGTCGGACAAAAACTTAGCTGAGCACCTCATCCGCCGGGCCAAGTCCTACGTCCTAGTCGGGGACAAGATACACAGGTGGGGCGCTATTTCTGGAGTACTCATGAAGTGCGTTCCCCGAGAAGAAGGCAAGGACATCTTGGAGGTGATACACAAAGGCGTCTGCGGCAACCACGCATCTTCACGTACGCTGGTCAGCAAGGCCTTCCGGCGAGCTTTCTATTGGCCCACAGCTTTGGGTGATGCTGAGGAACTCGTCAGTAGTTGCCAAGGGTGCCAGTACTTCGCCAACCAACAACACGTCCCGGCCTACAAGCTAGTCACCATACCACCAACCTGGCCTTTTTCCTGCTAGGGGCTCGACATGATTGGGCCTCTTCCAACTGCGCCAGGAGGATTCAACAGAGTCCTGGTGGCCCTCGACAAGTTCACCAAGTGGATCGAAGTCAAACTAGTCACCTGTCCCAAGGCCAAAAGGGTACTCAACTTCTTGGATTAACTCATGCATCGCTTCAGACTACCCCATCGCATCATCACAGACCTGGGCTCCAACTTCAACAATTACCAGTTCTGGGAGTACTGCGAGAACAGCGGGATCGACGTTCGGTATGTCTCAGTCGCCCATCCACGGGCCAATGGACAAGTCGAGCACGCCAACGGGATGGTACTCGACGCTCTCAAGAAGCGACTACACGACGCTGCTAACACAAAAGGAGGAAAGTGGATCAAGGAAATGCCCAATGCTTTCTGGGGGCAGCGTACTTAACCCACCAAGCCAACGGGACAATCGCCCTATTTCCTGGTCTACGGCTCTGAAGCTATTCTACCCGCCGACGTCATGTGGGAGTCACCGACAGTAGAGCAGTACGACGAAGGCATATCCGAAGATAGCAGACGAGTTGACATCGATGGACTCGAAGAAGCTCACTGCGCTACCCTCGTCCAGTCAGCAAGGTACCTAGAAGGTATCCGACGCTACCACGATCGCAACGTCAAGGAACGCTCCTTCAACGTTGGCGATCTCGTCCTCCGCCGCATCCAGAACACGGAAGGACTACACAAGCTCAGCTCGCCATGGGAAGGTCCCTTCACAGTTGCAAAGGTGACCGGACCAGGCTCGTATCGCCTCCAAACACTTGACGGCGAAGACATCAACAACTTGTGGAACGTCAACTAGCTCTGTCAGTTCTATGTGTAGTCTCTCGACTACTCTGGGGGCTCAAGTCTACACGCCTACTCCCGAATCCTTCGCCGTAAGCGGCCTTCGGGTCCAGGCACTAGTCTCCGGGCTACTTTACTCCGAGATCCGGCGTTAACGGCTACTAACAGAACTCGGGCTGCTTAGAGCGTCAAGGACTCTAGCAGCGATCTATCAAGAGACTATGTACTTCAAGATCCAGTCTATACGGCTACTAACAGATCTACTGTTGTAAGCGGCTATACGCCCTAGCAATACTCTAGCCATAGGTGGCCTCCGGGTCTTGGTGACTTTACTTGTAAATGGCCCTGGCCATCCAGGTGTATTTTTTCGGTAATGAAGTTCGACTCTTGCTTCAACTTATTTATTGTGTCTCCCTCAACGAGTCTACTACCGAGTACTACTACTCGCGACAACTCCACGGATGGGCACTCCGCATACAACATCGCGACAACGAGTACTCATTCGATGGAAGTTTCTTCATTAATACTTAAACAAGTTTATTATAGCTTTGTTTATATACAACTGCTGCTACAAGCTAATCCTACAGGCTAACTACTGGAGATTCAGCTTCTCAGCGACTTGCTCCGCAATCGGTGCCATCTGCTCCAAAAGCTCGGTGTACTGCTCATCTGTGCAATTGGCGGCTAGTCCACCCGCGACTACCTCCACCGGAGCCTTGGGGAAATATGACTTCATGAACGCCAAGACTTGGTTCGGGATGGACTTCGCCAAATGCTTGACATATGTAGCCAGGCGTCCGGGGGCTTCCTTCAGCCGGTCAACCAGAGGGGCTATCTTCGGCCCGCCTGAGTGTGGCACCAGCAGCCTCGCAATGGGGAGCGCGGCTTCTTCGAGTTCCTTGAGCTGCCCCCGCAACTTCTCGCAGTCTTCATCCAGCTTCTGCAGAGATTTATAGCAGTTGATAAGGTTACGATCCGAGGCGCTCCGAAGCTCCATGTGCATATTACACTCAT
Source organism: Cenchrus americanus (assembly GCA_947561735.1). Taxonomy (NCBI): domain Eukaryota; kingdom Viridiplantae; phylum Streptophyta; class Magnoliopsida; order Poales; family Poaceae; genus Cenchrus; species Cenchrus americanus. The sequence goes on from OX387241.1 coordinate 124,962,820, forward strand.
GGGCCAGCTGCTTATAATCGTACTCAAGTACCTCGCGGGCATCCTTCTCTCGGTAGAAGAGATTCTTCATATCGACTTCTGATGCCTTCAGCTGTTCCACTCGGGCCTCAAGATCTGCAGACAACTCAAAGGGAGATGTCAGACTACTACAAGGTACCCACAATAAGTACTCGACAAGATGGCATCGACATACCTTTGTTCTTTTGGCGCAGCGATTTGTTCTTGTTGACCAGCTGAACGCTCTTCGCCTGCATATCTTGTACTTCATTGTGGTACTGGGCGAAGGGGCCATCAAGCTTGGACTGGAGCATGGCGGAGTGCTTCCTGGCCTTAACGAGTTCTTTCTCCAACGTCTCTGCCCGGAGCACCGTATCACCATACCCATGAGCATATCAGACTTTTGTCGGGATCTCTCCACGACATCGTGCAGAAGGCAACAATCATTACTCGGGTACTCAAATCTAGAAGATTTCGACTACTCAAGGGTACTGCTACGCACCTTCATCCATTGCTCGGCCAGCCGCATTGACTCCAAATTGCGGGCTAGCATCGCCGGGCTGATAAGGTCGTCCGCCAGAAGCTCGAGTCCATCACGACTAGTCGTGGCGGTGTTGACGTAAAATCAGCACCTCACGCCAAGCACACAGCAAACCGAAAAAGCTGGCTTAACACACGTGGCCGAATCCGAAGCCTGCCAGTTAATTTTCCCTAAAACTGACAAAGGATGAAAATAGTTAGATAAAACCTGGAACTTGCCGGGTGGTACCAGACAGTTCCTTATTTACGGCTACAAAGCCAATTAAAACGACATACAGCTACAAAAAGCTATCGGTCGGCAATCTGAACATCATTCGGGAGCTCATAGAACACGCAAACAGGGTATAGCCGAATGCATGATGTAGCATGATGAAAGATCGGTCTTTATTTAAATGACATTGCAATACGTAACCATGACCGATTATCAAGGATAAATCACAATAAAATAAATAAAGGCGAAGCATGATTATAAATTTGCAGTAAACAAGCATGCATAGGCCAAAAGCACTTGTCTACCGCATGTCTAAGTACTTTCAAACCCGTCGAGCGTGACACCAAACAAGTTAATCCACCGCATGATACAACTTGTTTGAAATCACACACCAACCAAGAATGGATCAATCCACCGCATGATACAATCTAAACATGGAAGGCTAAAAGCATACATTATTTAAAACAAACTCACGAACACGTTTCACTCGTGGCAGAATTGCCGAATACAGCTGTACAGCCGATTCGGTTTCCGTGGAGAAGGAACAAACTATGCTAAATTAACACGCTTGAACCCGCAACACGTGGCAATCTAGATTGATTCGAATTCGGCTATTAAAGAGCACGTGACTCATGCACTACATTGAGTTAAGGATTTGAACATGCATCATATGGATCGCAAACAAGATAGAGCCGAATCTAGTCAATCTAAATTGGGCAATAAGAGTGTTACATGAATTAAACATAAGAGCAAAATTCAAAGCAACACATGCTAACTTAATGAATCTATTAGATCTTACCAAGTCTAATAGAGCCGATAACTAGCTCCAAGCTAGATCTTAGCCTACCGCATGGCTCATGATCTAACAAGAAAGCCCTCTTGAACCAAGCTTAAATCCACCACATGATACTAAGCATGGTAACAAGACTACTTGCATCACGATCTAAATCCACCGCATGATACTAGATATGATACAAGGTTGCCGGTACTTACGGAGGTCGACGGATCGATGGCTCCTCTCGAAGAACTCGACGACTCAACTAAAGGATTTGAAAGGCGGCACGGGGCCGGTTTGTTGTGAAATTGTTCGATACCTATTACAAACATTAAGGGTTCATATTTATACCCTTGTTCTAACACGACTCCTAGTCGACTACGATTACAACATTTATTGCCTAAATTAATGCCCTGGCGCCAATGTCTGTCTCGCACCCATCATCAATTCGTCCCTTCTTTATGTTCAAGCCACGTCATCACGCATTCCCGAATGGTTCCTCCCCCAAGCGTGAAACAACTCTCCTGCCGAATGACGACGTACTCCCGACCGCAGGCATCTTTACCGAATGCTTTGAGGAAATGCTACTGCCGAATGGTGCTTTCTTACCAAACTTGGCCCACAGGTCAGTCTCTTTCCTGTACCAATTTCTGGTGTTAACATATGCTCCTTCAGTTACGGGATAAAAGGTGATTTTATTCTGGAATTGACCATAAATGCTCAACGTCCCCAAGACGAATCTGTTCAACACCCATTCTTTTCTCTTTCGAACTGTTGGAGTTTTCGCTCAGATCCAAACCCTAGTTCATCAACCTTTCAAGCTCCAATCTTCAAATGGCGAACCAAGACCAAGCACTTCAAGTAAATCTTATCCTCCTCAAGCTCATTCGGTATTTCTTTTCTTGAATTTCATCTTAAATTTTTCTTTTGCCCTTTCTTGTTCTTGATAGGCTCTAGCCACCGAAATCTTGATTCCTGTCGAGGATCAACCACCGTCTTATTTCCTCGGGCCCGTAGGAATCCCCGATCCTTCTGAGTTCATTGCAGCCGAATCCCAGAGGATCCCATTCAAGGCAGCACTATCGAAACCCCATGAATGGCAGGATGCTTTCAAGAACTGGCCCCTGCCCTCCATTGCAGGTTGGAGAAACTGGTACAAGAGGATGCTTGATGATGACAGCATCAAGACAAGCAATTGGGACAGCCTTCACATTGCTCATTGTTTGGAATTATCTCTGGCTGAAACACCCAACAATGAAAACCTTCTGATTGCAGCCTGCCATTTTTGGTCGAATGGCGCTAATGCCTTTCTTTTTGGCCACGGGCCAATGCTCCCCACTTTGGCCGATGTATACATGATAACCGGCCTTGGAGTCATAGGAACTGTATACCCACACAAGTACAAGGGCTCCTCCAGGCAAACAGGAGTGAGAACAGGGGTTGAATATAAGAAGTATATCCAAAACTATATGTCTGACGGCCCTTTGTCTGATGTTGAATACAGAGCTTTTCTGAACATGTGGTTATGCAGATTCATCTTTTGTGGCAAAGCCAATGAGCCAACCCTGAACCACATTGTAATGGCTGAGGACTTGGCTGCTGGTACTTCTATTGCCCTCGGGAAGTACCTCTTAGGAAGTGTCTACCATATGCTTCATCAGACCACCTATCTGATGCACACCAGCCAAAAGATTTCTTGTGTCAATGGCCCTAGGTGGTTTGTTCAGATGTGGCTGCAATTATATATGCACAAGATTGTTGCCGTTGACCTCAACAGTCGGCACTTCCCTTCAACCAATTACAAGGAAGGGGAAACCCAGAGCACCAAAGGCTGCCAAACTTATGGAGTAGCTGCCTCCACTGTATCCATTAACCAAAGCATTGGCCAACTCTTTGAGCTCTTCTTCAGAGGTTTTGCCAACCCTCTTTGGCTTCCATATCTGGACAATGACAACTTGACTCTTCCTTGCGAGTTCAGTTTTGAAGCTGGATGTAATGATATACAATCTGTAGCAATTTTCAATGCCTTCATTCACCCATGTATCCTGCTAGCAGAATTTTGTGGAGGAAGGCAAATTCAGAGCACCTTTGAATACTATCAGCCAAACATGATGGCCAGACAACTAGGATATGGCCAAGTGCCCCCAAGGCTATTCCTTCATGAATTCCTCAAGCCTGGAGAGGATATCAAGGAATCCATACAAGCAAAAAGGATCTTTGAGTACAAGTGCAGCACAACTGTCTATGCACCCAGGCCTTTTGTGCCAATAACAGTCACTCATCCCTCTTTCACTCCTTGGTGGCATGATCATATCTTTAATGTGCCAGTACATCCTCTCTGCTTGGAGCTAATGCCTGACTTTCATTCAACTTCAGAGGTAATATAATTATTTCCCTCTTTTTTTCAATCGTGTCCCTCCTTATTGATCAAGATTTTGTCTTTTTCTGCAGGATATAGTACCTGCTCCCCTTGCCAGGACAATCTCCTATAATATTGAAGGCCCAATCTCTGCCTTGGGATATCAATCTCCCACTCTGGCCCAACTGATGTCTAGATATGCCCCATTAGATCCAACTCTCACCAGTTCAGCCTCTGACAAAAGGAAAGCTCCATCTCTAGTTGCTCCCTCAGCTGCCAAGAAGAAAAGAACAACCAAAAAACTTCTCATTCAGGTTAGAATCCTTTCCTTCCTGAACATAAAACCACTCTTCATCCTGATCATCTTTATCTTGTGTAATTTCAGACCAGGACTCAACAACCACTAGTCATTACAGATTCTACCAATGCTTCATCCACTGGTAAAATTTTTCACCATCTTATTTTTTAATCACTTTCTCTTCATTGGCACTTACTCTGTACTTATTAGTTGCAGAGGAAACTTTGGTGAGCCAAATTGTGGGGAGTTCTTCTCCTCAGCACGTTTCAAATCCATCCTCACCAAGGATCCAACTATCCTCTCCTCAACCAGAGACTTCAGCCTTACCAAGGATTCATCCAGCTTCTCCTCAGCTAGAAGCTTCAGCTTTACCAAGAATGCATCCAGCCTCTCCTCAGCCAGAAGCTTCAGCTTTACCAAGGACTCCTCAAGCTTCTCCTCAACTGGACATCCAAGAGCCCCTCCTTGAGCCTGAAAAACTTCCTTCCCCAACTCTGGAAACCATAAATGATGTAAGCATGAACACCCATCTTTCTATTTTTTCATTCAGTAAATCACCACTAATTCGGCAAGAAAAACTTCTTCAGGAGGAAACTGTATCATCACCAATTTACTCCTTTGCTGTGGATGACTTGATTGCCGAAAAGGGGATGAAGCATCTTCCAGTCAGGCTTTATCAGAGGAAAATCAGGAAAAGTTGAAGGAAATCTTTTGTCTGCTGCAAAGGGATGTCCAAGACCAAGTCAAAGATGCTGATCTTCTAAGAGAAGCACTTGAACTCATGGACCAAGCTCTCCCGGCTGACATTATGGCTTCCCTAGAACCTGTTTCTAAGTTGGATAATCACTTTGTAGCAGTAAAGTAGGCTTTGAAGAATCTATCCTCCCAATCAGCTCTGGAACAAAAGCAAGCTGCAAACAAGCAATCCATGAAAGATTTGCATATCCAAATGCAGAATCATAAGGAACTGCTAACCAAATTGCAGCCTGAACTTGGTGAAGAAAGTCGAAAAAAGCCGAATTGGAGGCTGAGCTGAGAACCTTGACAGCTGAGATCGAAGCTGATGAAAAGAAGATGGCTGAACTTCCTGAATCAATGGAGAAAATATGAAAAGAAGCCACAACAGCCATGACCGCAGGAAAGTAGCTCAAGACAAAGCTCTCGACTTTGTCTAAAACCCAAGAAGCTGATGAAAGATTGCTGGAGAATACCAATAAGATGATATCAGATGCCTCCAATGTAATCTCAAAATACTTGGGTGTATGATTGTAACAAACAATTTGTAGCCGAACGCCTTATCATCTCTGTAATTTTGCTCCTCATCAGTCTTTATTTTCCCATATTTGTCTTGCCTTATTTTTAACGAGCAATTTCTGGACGATCCATTCGGCAACTCTGACCAAACAGTGTTAGACCCGAAAAACAACCCAACTGCAACACAGCCGGATTTCAACCAGTCAAACCGAATATGACTCAGCTTGAATCCCAAACGACCCGTCGAAAGTTCAGTTGAGAGAGTCTCTCCACTTCCCAAATTTCTTGGGATATGTGCCACGATCTCCAGCCACGATCTCTCTACCAGTCCCATAAATAAGAACTTCGGGTGCCCCTAGCCTTTCACCAAGTCCTCTGCCTTCCAAGCCTTTGCCAATCCAAGCCTTTCCCTTCAGTACTAGTACTACCAAAAGCTCCATGGCAGGCAGCAGTAACAGGCGTCGGGCCGACGACGAAGCCGAAGGGAGCCGCGCTGGTGCTCGCCGGAGGTGGTGATCGTTGGCTTCTTCACAGCTCCTTTAGATCCCTTCTCGTCGCTAACAATCTTCTTTGTGTTTCAGGCTCATCCGGTGGAATCCTGCCCCTGCACTAGCCACAACTCCGGCCATGGCAGGCGATTCCTCAGAATTATCTGGCCGCTCCCACTCTTCCAGCTCGCGCTACAACGATCGTGACGCTCGCAGGTTCAAGGCGGAACGCAATGCAACCCGGCACGAGTTGGAGATCATCTCCAAAGAGGCCGGGATCGCCGAGCTCGAGTGGGAGCACCAGTGCAAGCAGCTGCTGGAGGCTATTGACGGTGAATCCTGTGACCTGCTTAAATCTCACCTTAATCTTGAACTAACCGCCATTGCTCTGTGATTTCTGCAGATCACGACGCCGAGCTCAATCAGCTGAAGGCGCTGGTTGAGAAGCTGGCAGACAAGGTGAACGCTCCCGGAGACACACCGGAAGCTCGCCTTGGCACGGTGGAAGACCGTGTCGATGAAATGGCCCTTCACGGCGTCCGCCTAGGCAGCACCTTGGGCCTGGCTGCCATGGAGACGCACACCGGTGTCGACTACTCCACGCGGCCGCGTGGCTTCTACGGCGGCACACTGGAGGACGTCGCGACATCGAGGCCACCCTGGAGTGCCTCGATGGCCACGGCATCGCCATTGCCGATTCCATCCAGCCCCAGTCTGTTCTGAACAGGCTGTTTGATTAGTTTGTACTAGGGTTCATGGAATATTGGCAATAAAGATGAAAATTTATCTTTCGTATTTGTCTTGTGATAATTTTCCTTGATTTGTGCATACGAATCTTCACTGTTTTGAATGCATTCGGGAACTTTCCTCTGGCCGAATACGCACAAACTCCTGCTTTTTAGCGCAGAATCCGCAGAAAATCCTTATTCGGGAGCCATGAACACTGTTCAATGAAACAACCCTTCGCATTCAGAGAGAAACCCCTGCGGTTTGGTATTCCCATTAATGCACGCCAGCCAGTCATCACTCGCAATGCACTCTCACTGCTAATAAAACAGCCCCTCTGGTACTCTGCAAATCCATTCGCATACACTTCCATCACTTCACGTCCTCCCGTCCTCCTTCTCTAGAAAAAACCCCAAGGCCATGGCGGACAAGCGGAAACAACCACTCGAGGAGAACAGCTTCCCACCAAAGAAGCGAACCATTCGAGAGTAACCTTTTCTTCTCATCCCTTTCTCTTGTTTTTGATTGCAATCTCGTGATTCACCTTTCTTTGATTTCAGCCTTGATCTGCTACCAGAGGAAATATTCGGTACTGAAGAAACCCCTAAGTACATTCTCTCCGACTCCTCAGCTGAAGAAGAAGACACCACACCGAAACAAAGGACCAATCACCAGCTGCGCCGTCGCATCCGACATCTAGAACATGACCTGCGGGACATCACCGCCCGTTGTAGTGCCGAACGCGAACGTCGCATGAACTTGGAGGCGCTAGTAGGAGGTAAGATCTTCACCCTTATTTGATTCTTATGCTCAAGTTCAGGTCCCATGTTTGACGATAATCCATCTTCCTTCTTCAGATGTGTCCGACAGATACAACAACCTGAAGGCCTCCTGGGACAACTTGATGGAAGCTGCAGAACACGACAACCCCCGAAGCTTCTACATTGCCGTCACGGTGGTCCTGGAGCGGCTGAAGAGGGAAGAGCTCAAGAGGAAAAGCGTGGAACCAACGAAATGAAGCATACTTTCGCTTCTTCCTCCAGGCTCCCTACTTCCTGCAGGCTTTCTCTTGCAATCTTAGATAGCGTGTTGACAATAAAGGAACCTGCAAGAATGTTTGTAATGCAGAATATTTTCGTGCTAAGGGCAATACACTTTAGTATTGGCCATTTTCCTTTATCAGGACTTTTGTTCTGAAGGCGGCTTCTTTCCCGAATGCCAGCTATTTCCGTGTTCCTATTGCTTGTAATCTTGATGCTTGTAATAACAATCAACGATCAATTTCAATACTAGGAAAATATTTCTTCAAATATCTCCCATTTATAGCAGCTGTGAACTCTTCTCCTAGTAAAGTTTTCAAGATATACGCATTTCCAGGCATGCACCTAACCACCCAAAAGGGACCTTCCCAATTCGGGGACCATTTGCCGAATGTACTGTACTTAGTCCCAATCGGCAATAACGCTTTCCAAACCAAATATCCTTCTGCAAATTGCTTGACTTTTACTTTCTTGTTATAGTACTTAGCAACTCACATCTTGTTTTTCTCAATATTTTCCAAGGCCCTAAGACGAATCATATGCAAGTCTTCTAATTCGTTCATCATTAAGTCATTGTAATCCTTGGAACTTAAATCCTTTTGCAAAACTACTCTCCTTGAGTCTGATTGCATCTCCCATGGCAAAACAGCATGATGCCCGTAAACTAGCTCATAAGGAGATGTTTGTGTAGCCCCATGAGGAGCCATTCGGTAAGCCCACAAGGCTTCATTGAGTACCGAATGCCACCTTTTTGGCTTCTGATCAATCTTCTTCTGTATAATCTTGATCATGATCTTGTTAGAAGCCTTTGCCTGACCATTAGCTTGGGCATAATAAGGAGAAGAATTTAACAATTTGATCCCCATATTTTCAGCAAATTCTCTAAACTCTGAAGATGTGAACTGAGTCCCTTGATCGGTTGTATTTGTTTGAGGAATCCCAAATCTGTAAATGATATGCTCTTTGACAAACTCAATCATATTTTCTGATGTCACTTTCTTCAATGGAATTGCCTCAACCCATTTAGTGAAATAATCTGTTGCCAAAAGCACAAACTTATGCCCCTTGCTAGATGGAGGATTTATTTGGCCAATCAAATCTATGCCCCATCCTCTGAATGGCCATGGCTTGATAATAGGATTCAAAGCTGATGCTGGAACTCTCTGAATATTTCCAAACTTTTGACAATCTTGACACCCTTTGTAATACTCAAAGCAATCTTCCAGCATCGTCGGCCAATAACATCCAGTTTGCCTGATGACCCACTTCATTCGTTAAGCCGACTGATGCGCCCCACATAGCCCATCAAGCACTTCACTCATCATCTTCTTTGCTTCTTCTTGACCCAGGCATTGTAGCAACACCCCATCCAATGATTTGTAATACAAACGTGCATCAAGAAGAACAAACTTTATAGCTTTATACCTGAGTTTCCTAGAGACCTTTCGGGATGGATTCTCCAAATAATCAGCAATTTCTTTTCTCCAATCATCTTCTTCTGGATCACTCCCAAAAGAATATACATCATTGGCAAACACTTCTTGATTTTCTCTATAACCTGAAGCACTTTGAGCTAACCTGTTTGCCTCTTCATTGTTTTCTCTAGGAATATGTTGTAGAATCACTAACTGAAAACTTTTTAAGATTTCCTTGCACTCCTCATAGTTATTCCTCAGGATATCATTTCTGCATTCATATTGGTCATTCAATTATTTTATAACTGACTCTGAATCTCCAAAAATCTCAACTGAAATAGCCTTTGCTTCTTTCAAGTACTGAAGTCCTCTGAGCAATGCTTCATACTCAGCTTGATTGTTGGTGATAGTAGGATGAATAGGAATAGCAAATTCAAACATCTCTCTCCTAGGTGAAATTAATAAAATTCCTACTCCACCACCTTTGCCACATGAAGATCCATCAAAGAACAAAGCCCAAGGAGTAATTGCAAGTAAATTAATTGATGGATTACGATGTTCAGTAATGAAATCAGCAATAATCTGTCCTTTAACAGCTTTTGCCGATTCAAACCTTAATTCAAACTCAGACAAAGCTAAAATCCACTTGCCAATCCTTCCATTCAAAATTGGCACAGACAACATGTGTTTAATTACATCAAATTTTGAATATATAATGCATTCGACATTCAACAAATAGTGCCGAAACTTTGTACATGAGTAATAAACACACAAGCAAAGCTTCTCTGTAGCCGAATATCTTGTTTCGGGATTAAGCAATTTTCGGCTAAGGTATGCGACTACTCTTTCCTTTCCCTCAAATTCTTGTATGAGGACCAATCCAATGGTTGGGTATCGGCCGCCACGTACAACTTAAAAGTCTTGTTGAATTGAATAATGGGGTTCCTTCATGTATTCCTTGATCTCATTGAAAGCCTTTTGTTGTTCGTCACCCCATACAAACTTCTGATCCTTTTTTATCCTCAACAGTGGAGAGAAAGGCAACACCTTTTGTGACCAATTTGAAATAAATCTTCTCACAAAATTGATTTTGCCAAGCAATGAATGCAATTCCGTAAGATTGGTTTGAGGAACAACTTTGTCAATAGCTTTCATGCTCTTTTTTCCAACTTCTATTCCTCCTTCATGTACCAAAAATCCCAGGAACTCTCCAGCTGAAACTCCAAAGCACACTTGTTCGGGTTCATCTTAAGCCCATGTTTTCTAGTGCACTCTAAAGTTTTCCTTACATCATCCAAATGTGATCCATGATCCAATGACTTTATCACAACATCATCAGTATATATCTCCACAATTTTGCCGATCAACTCGTGAAAAATATAATTCACGGCTCTCTGATAAGTTGCACCAGCATTTTTCAACCCAAATGTCATGACAATCCACTCAAACAAACCTATATGTCCAGGACATCTGAAGGCTATTTTTGATATATCTTCTATTGCCATAAAAATTTGATTGTACCCTACATTGCCATCCATGAAGCTAATAACTTTATGTCCAGCAGCGGCATCAACCAATAAGTCAGCAACAGGCATTGGATATCCATCCATGGGTGTAGCTCTCTTTAGATCTCTAAAGTCTATACAAACCCTCATCTTCCCATTTTTCTTGTAAACAGGAACAAGATTAGAGACCATTCTGCATATCTACATGGCCAAATAAAATTTGCTTCTATTAATCTCTCAACCTCCTTTTTCACGTCGGCCAATACTTCATCCTTGTAGATTTTTCAGGGAGGTTGCTTGTAAGGTCTAAAACAAGGCTTGATTGGCAACCGATGCTCAACAATGGAACGATCCAAACCAGGCATCTCCGAATAATCCCAAGTGAAGCAATCTTTGTATTCTTTTAGTAGTTTGATCAACTCTTCCCTGAAACTTGAATCCAAGTTAGCACTGATAAATGTCGGCCTTGGCTTGTCACCATCTCCAATATCTATTTCTCCCCGTTTTTCAGCCAACATAAATCCATGTCCTAACTTCCCATCAGTTCCATCAATTGGATTCTCCATTAAAAATTACTATAAGAGCCGACTACTTGAATAAGATGTTGATCACTGCTGACTGGTTCAACAGGACCTTCACCCCAGTCCTTGCCTGAGAAGCAATCTATACCTTGATACTCCCAGAAGGCTGGTTCCATGTTAGCCACTCTTACTGAATCATCTGCGTAGACAACCTCTACATCATCATCCACCCATTGAACAAGTTGTTGATGCATGGTAGATGGAATACAACAATTTGCATGGATCCAATCGCTCCCAAGCAGCAAGCTATATGCCCTTTGCCTTCAATGACAAACAAGGTCGCAAGCAGAGTTTTTGATCCAATCATCAAATCCACATGCACACAGCCTTTGGTGTCTAAAGGATTTCCAGCAAAATCATTCAGAACTATGCTTGTTGGCGTCAAATCCCCAAGGCCCATGCCAAGCTTCCTAAATGTAGTGTACGGCATCACATTGACAGCAGCTCCACCATCAACAAACATCTTGGTCAATGGCTTCCCATTGACATATCCTCTCAAATACAGCGGTCTCATGTGCCGATTCTTGGCTGGCTTGTCAAAAGTAGCTTGCTTGGCCAACACTAATTGTGCCATCAGCCCAAATTGCTCAGCCTCATCAATGTCTGGCGACACCTCCTCCTGCACAATCTGATTAGCTGGAGCCATGAATTCATTCGGCAAGAAGCATACCATGCACGTAGGAGACGAACGACCAGATTCATCAAGCTTGTATTTTGGGCGCCACGCCTGTTTCCTCTTGATTCCTGCCTGCTTCAGCTATTGATTCCTCAAGTGCTAAACCCTTCTCTTTTGGCTCCTTCTCAAACCAGGTGGACACCACTGTCCTTTTTGCCAGACATACTCCTGATCTTCCTCTTCTTCATGATCAACCCACATGTGATCAGCATGCCTTTTCCTCGGTTGATCATCAATTCTATTTATTTTTAAGAGCTGACCATCACTAGGATGACTTCGGTCGCCGTCGCCCCAAGTCCATCCCCCACCTCAAGGACATGATCACATCCTGGGCGGATGAAGAAGACAAGGCCAACGCCAAGTACGACGCCATCCGTGGCAAGAGCAAGCAGAACACGGGCGGCGGCAACAGCAACAACGGGAACCAAGGCGGTCGCAACAACAACAACAACTACTCGGGCCCCAACCGCAAGCGCAAGCCAGACAACACTGTCGCGGCTATCCAGCGCCCTGCGAAGGAGAACTCGAAGAAGAACTCCGGCGGATTCAAAGACTTGCTGAAGGAGAAGTGCCCGTGGCATCTGGACGGCAACCACACCACCGAGTAGTGCTACCAACTCAGACGAGCACTCAAGAGTACTCCAGAGCCACCGCACCCTCACGACAAAAAAGGCAAGAAAAAGAACGACGGAGACAACGGCGACTTCAAGGAACCCGACAAGACTGTCGACGTCCTCTTCGGCGGACTACCCAGCAGACGGGAGCAAAAGGCTACTCGTCGAGAAGTCATGAGCATTGAACCAACGGTTCCGACCCCTCTCAGGTGGTCGGGGGTACCCATCACCTTTTCCCGCGCGGATCAATGGACCAGCTTCTCCGAACCAGGGCGGTTCCCTCTCGTTCTGAAGCCAGTGGTTGCGGGCTCCAAGCTCAACAAGGTCCTCATCGACGGTGGAAGCGGGCTCAATGTCATTTTAACCAAGACCTTGAAGAAGATGAAGCTCGACATCACTCACATGCTCACCAAGAGCAACACGCCTTTCTACGGCATCGTCCCCGGCAACGCGGCTATCCCACTGGGCTCAGTGGTCCTGCCAGTTACCTTCGGGGAATCTCGGGACAACTATCGTACCGAGTACATCAAGTTCGAGGTCGCGGACTTCGAGACATCCTACCATGCCATCCTCGGCAGACCGGCCATCGCCAAGTTCATGGCGGTGCCCCACTACACCTACTTGGTACTCAATATGCCAAGCCCAGCAGGTGTACTCTCTCTCCAAGGGGACTTGAAGATCTTGCACGACTGCGACACGGAAGCTGTGGAGATCGCCTCCACAAATCAAGTACCCAACGCCATGATGAAGGTCTACGCCGCGTCGAAGAAGCTTGCCACAAGTGAACTCGACATCCCCGAGAAGTCTGACAAAGCCAACAAGCCTCAGCCAACTGAGGAGGTCCTGGTCAAGACGATCGACCTCGGGACAGGCGACAGCAGCAAGACCACCACCATCGGGGCCGGCCTCGACCCCAAATAGGAAGATGCGCTCATCAACTTCCTCCAGGCTAACCGCGACATCTTCGCGTGGAAGCCAGCGGACATGCCAGGAGTGCCCAGGGAGTTGATTGAGCACTGCCTCAACGTCGATCCTAAGGCCACCCCCAAGTGACAACACCTCCGTCGTTTCGCCGACGACAGACGGGATGTCATCAAGAAGGAACTCGCCAAACTACTCACGGCTGGCTTCATCAGAGAAGTCTTCCATCCTGAGTGGCTCGCCAACCCCGTCCTCGTCCGCAAGAAGAACTCGAACGAGTGGAGGATGTGTGTCGACTACACCGATCTAGACAAGCACTGCCCCAAGGACCCCTTCGGGTTGCCGTGGATTGATCAAGTCATCGACTCTACGGCGGGCTGCGACCTGCTCTACTTCCTCGACCGCTACTCCGGGTACCACCAGATCGCGATCAAGGAAGAAGATCAGGAGAAGACTGCATTCATCACCCCATTTGGCGCGTACTGCTACACGACCATGTCCTTCGGGTTGAAGAACGCCGGCGCTACCTATCAACAAGCTATCCAGGCCTGCTCCAAGAGGCAACTCAACAAGAAAGTCGAAGCCTACGTGGATGATGTGGTCGTCATGACCAGAAACTCCAGTACCCTCATTGACGATCTTGAAAAAACTTTCGCATCCTTGCGCGAGTACCGCTGGAAACTCAACCCAAACAAGTGCATCTTCGGCGTACCTTCGGGCAAACTACTCGGCTTCATCATCAGCCAATGCGGCATCGAAGCCAACCCCGAGAAGATCTCCGCCATCACTAGCATGAAAGCTCCCACGTGCATCAAAGACGTCCAAAAGCTGACCGGGTGCATGGCGGCCTTGAACAGATTCATCTCGAAGCTCGGAGAACGGGGGCTCCCCTTCTTCAAACTACTCAAGCACCAAGAGAAGTTCGTGTGGACCCCAGAGGCGGACCAAGCCCTTGCCCAGCTCAAGGACTTCCTATCGACGCCACCAGTCCTCACGACTCCTCGCAAAGGCGAGCAGCTACTGCTCTACCTCGCTATGACTACCCACGTGGTCAGTACTGCCATCGTTGTCGAGCGGCAAGAAGACGGCCACGCTTATCCAGTCCAGCGCCCAGTCTACTTCATCAGCGAGGTCCTGTCAGAGTCCAAGGCACGCTACCAGCCTGTACAGAAGCTTCTGTACGCAGTACTCATCACCTCGCGGAAGCTACGACACTACTTCCAGGAGTACTCGATCTCCGTCGTCACCGACTACCCGCTCGGCGACATCCTGCAGAACCAAGATGCTACTGGAAGAATCTCCAAGTGGGCAGTCGAACTCGGCGCCCTCACCATCGACTTCAATCCACGCACAGCCATCAAGTCGCAGGCGCTAGTCGACTTCATGGCGGAGTGGCGGGAGAATCAGCTACCTACTCCAACCGTGCGACCAGAGCACTGGGTGATGTACTTCGACGGCTCACTCAACCTCGAGGGCGCAGGTGCAGGGGTACTCCTGATCTCTCCAACGGGCGAACAACTCAAGTACGTCCTGCAGATCTTCTGGAAGGTCTCAAACAACGAAGCCGAGTACGAAGCTCTCCTACACGGGCTCCGCCTCGCGGCTTCACTGGGCATCAAGCGGCTACTAGTCTACGGCGACTCCGCAGTGGTCATCAACCAAGTCAACAAGTCCTGGGACCGCAACAAGGAGAACATGGACGCCTACTGCCTAGAAGTCCGCAAGCTCGAGAACAAGTTCTACGGTCTCGAGTTCCACCACATCGTCCGCGACAACAACGTTGCAGCGGACGTCCTGTCAAAACTTGGTTCTACTCCCGCTCAAGTACCAGCGGGTGTCTTCATCCACGAGCTTCACGTGCCATCCATCCCGGAGCCTACGCCACCGACCATTGTCCCAGCGCATCCGCCAGCTGGTCAGGAGGTCATGATGATCGACGCGGACTGGAGGCAACCCTTCATCGACTACCTCAGCGAGCAGAAGGTTCCCTCGGACAAAAACTTGGCTGAGCAGCTCATCCGCCGTGCTAAGTCCTACGTCCTCGTCGGAGACAAGCTCTACAAGCGGGGTGCATCTTCTGGAGTACTCATGAAGTGCGTCCCCAGGCAAGAAGGCAAGGACATCTTGGAGGAGATCCACAAGGGCGTCTGCGGCAACCTCGCGTCTTCTCGCACGCTGGTCGGCAAGGCCTTCCGGCGAGCCTTCTACTAGCCCACAGCTCTGGGCGACATTGAAGAACTCGTCAGAAGGTGCCAAGGATGTCAATACTTCGCCAAGCAGCAACACGTCCCAGCCTACAAGCTAGTCACCATACCGCCAACCTGGCCCTTTGCTTGCTGGGGGCTCGACATGATTGGGCCACTGCCAACTGCGCCAGGTGGATTCAACAGAGTATTGGTGGCCATCGACAAGTTCACCAAGTGGATCGAGGTCAAGACGGTCACATGCCCCAAGGCTGACAGAGTACTCGACTTCCTGGATGAACTCGTGCATCGCAACGGACTACCCCACCGCATCATCACAGATCTGGGCTCCAACTTCAACAACCACCAGTTCTGGGAGTACTGCGAGAACAGCGGGATCGACGTCCGCTACGTCTCAGTCGCCCATCCTCGGGCCAATGGACAAGTCGAGCGCGCCAATGGGATGGTGCTCGACGCTCTCAAGAAGCAGCTACACGACGGTGCTAACTCTAAAGGAGGCAAGTGGATCAAAGAACTACCCAATGCACTCTGGGGGCTACGTACTCAGCCCACCAGACCAACAGGGCAATCCCCTTACTTCCAGGTCTACGGCTGCGAAGCAATCCTCCCTGCTGATGTCATATGGGACTCACCAGCAGTAGAGCACTACGACGAAGGCGTCTCAGAAGACAGCAGACGAGTTGACATCGACGGGCTCGAAGAAGCTCGCTGCGCCGCCCTCGTCCAGTCAGCAAGGTACCTGGAGGGTATCCGACGCTACCACGACCGCAACATCAAGGAACGCTCCTTGAACATTGGCGATCTCGTCCTCTGTTGTATCCAGAACACGGAAGGACTACACAAGCTCAACTCCCCCTGGGAAGGTCCCTTCACAGTCGCAACGGTGACCGGGCCGGGCTCCTACCGCCTCCAGACACTTGAAGGCGAAGACGTCAACAACTCGTGGAACGTCGACCAGCTCTGTCGGTTCTACGCCTAGTCTACACGACTACCCTGGGGGCTCAAGTCTACGCGACTACATCAAGACCCCTCTGCCGTAAGCGGCCTCCGGGTCCGGGCTCTAGTCTCCGGACTACTTCTTCGCTGTAAGCGGCCTCCGGTCCGAGCGGCGGTCTCGGACTACTCCCCTCCAGAATCCAGCCCACGCGGCTACCTACAGATCCTGGGCTGCGACGAGCGATAAAGGACTCTAGCAGCGGTCTACTGAGAGACCATGTACTTCTAGATCCAGCCTATACGGCTACTTACGGATCTCTTGTTGTGCGACTACTCGCCCTAGCACCACTTAGCCGTAGGCGGCCTCCGGGTCCTGGCGACTACTCTGTAACTACGACCCTGGCCATCCAGGTATACTTCTTCAGTAATAAAGTTTGATTGATCATCAACTGCTTTACTGTCTACTTCCCTCAACGGGACTACTGCCGAGTACAACTACTCGCAACAACTCCACGATGGGACTCCGCACTCCAAGATCGCGGCAACGAGTATTCATTGATGGAACTTTTTCTTCAATAATACTTAAACAATTACAATTGTTTTTGTACATCTACTTCTACGAGCTAACTATTACAGGACTACTGGAGATTAAACTTGTCGGCGACTTGTTCCGCAATGGGCGCCATTTGCTCTAGCAACTCCGCATATTGCTCGTCGGTACAATTGGCGGCTAGTCCACTAGCGACTACGTCTACGGGGGCCTTCGGGAAGTATGACTTCATGAAGGCTAGCACCTGGTTCGGGATCGATTTTGCCAGATGCTTCACATAGGCCGCCAGCCGGCTGGGGGCTTCCTTCAGTCGATCCACCAGTGGCGCTATCTTGGGACCGCCGGGGTGAGGCACCAGCAGCCTCGCGATGGGGAGTGCGGCCTCTTCAAGCTCCTTCAGCTGGGCCTGCAGCTTCTCGCAGTCCTTGTTCAGCTTCTGTAACGATTTGTAGCAGTTGACGAGGTCACGATCGGATGCAATACGGAGCTCCATGTGCTTGTCGCACTCGTAGGCAAGCTCCTTATAATCTAACTCGAGTACCTGGCGGGCCTCCTGCTCCCGGTAGAAGAGATTCTTCAGATCCGTCTCTGAAGTCTTCAACTGCTCTACCCGAGTCTCAAGCTCTGCAAGCAACAAGGCACAACGGGTTAGACCACCTCTTGACCTCCAACAAGTACTCAACAAGTCAGCGGGCGTACCTTTGTTCTTGTTGTGAAGCGACTTGTTCTTCCGCACCAAGTCGTCGCCCTTCGCCTGCATCTCCTGGATGTCGTTATGGTACTTGGCGAAGGCAGCATCCAGCTTTGATTGTGAAAGGATCAAGATGTCGACTAGAGGGGGGTGAATAGTCGAACCTAAAAATCACAAACTTTTTCGCAGCTGTCAGATGCAGGTCCGGAGACTCCGGATATTTTTTCGGATACTCCGGGAAATCCGGAGAATCCAGGAAAATGTTCGGATAGTCCGGCCTGCTAGGGAGAGATTAAATCGACAGAAATTAAACTTGCTCAAGAGTAAATCTGTGAAAATAGGTTATGCACTGAGGTGAGACAAGCCTGTTTATCCACTCAAAACCTGTAGGAACCTCAACACGAAGTAGATCGGCACCAAACCCTAGATACGTGTTCAAGCAAGAAACAAGCATACAACAAGATGAACAAGCACAAGATACACAGGGATTTGTTACCAGAGTTCAACCTCACACCTTGAGGTCTACGTCTCCGTTGAGGTACCCACGAAGGGTGGACCTTTACACCTAGGTCACTTTCCTCCCTCTAGCGACCACAAAGATCAAGCTAGAGTTACTTACTCAATGTCGGGGTGATACAAACTTCCTTGGGCAGCCACAACCTTTGGATGCTCCAAGGCAACGCCTAGCCGGCTAGGAGCTCAAGGCTCCAAGAGTAACAAACACGAATTTTGCTCTAGAGATGGGAAATCAGCTCACTAGCACTCTCCAAGCCCTTGCTCCCAAATCCTCTTAACTCCCACAACAAATCTCACCAACTTTGAGCCAAAGGGAGAAAGGGGAGGAGTAAATGAGGTTTGCAACTGTTCAGCATGAAAATGGCAGGGGAGAGGAGTAAATGAAGGGGTGGAGAGGGCTTTTATACCCCCTCACCCAGAATATAGCCGTTGAGGCTTTATGACCCGGAGTATCCGGGGTAAACACGGAATCTCCGGGAAGTCCGGAGTCTCCGGGGTAAACCCGGACACTCCGGCCTTCCAAGGCCAGCACCCAAGAAAAGATCCCCGTGAATGTGTTGGTGCAAAGGTGTCTCTCATAGATTTTGTTTTAGCAACTAGAGCACCTGTTCGACTCTTGGAAGTAATTCCTGTCCCTCTTGATAGTACGGCGTTCCTAGGACTCAAATTCAAAATTAAAAATAAATAAGCCTTCTTAGGAATCCTTTAGAGCACCACTTTCCTTTTGTGTAGTCAACGAGCTGTGCTTGATGCCATACGTAATTTTAATACCTGCTCATGGACTAGGTAAATTCATTAGCCACTTAGGTGTGTGTTATTAAATCACCAAAACCCACTTAGGGGGCCAAGATACTCTTCAATCTCCCCCTTTTTAGTGATTGATGACAACACACTTAAGTCATACAAGAGATAAACAATGAATATTAAACGCTTGTGTAATACTCCCCCTTAATATGTGCATTTTGATCTTGAATATCAATGGTCCTATTAGGGCCAAAATTTTGCACAACAAGAGGAACAAGAGAGTATTACAACAGTGGGGTGCTTGTGACGTGCAATAGATCAAAAGTGAAATGCTCATGACAGGTTATGCATTCAACAAGAAGAAAAAGAATTCTGGTGCCGAGAGGTCCGGAGTCTCCGGGCCAGGTCCGGAGTGTCCGGAAAATCTGGATTCTCCGGGAAAAAGTCCGGACTCTCTGGGCTTCAGCTCAGCAGCAGAAAAACAGACATCACACAATTTTCAATCTAGCATAAACTATCCTTAGCAGATAAAAAGCAGAGAAAAGCATCACAAGCACACAACCAACTTTCTCAATCTCACATAGTCTCACACAAACGAAATTTAGAGTTATTGCAAGCCATGTTCCAAATTCAAATACAAGTTCATTGTTCCACAAGCACACAAATAGATAACTTCACTCCCCCTTTGGCATCAAGCGCCAAAAAGGAAGTGTGGAGCAGCGGAGTCACTCGGAGTCGTCGTCCTCCTCCTCTTCTTCTTCATCATTGCCCTCCTCCTCTTCTTCTTCTTGGGCACCTTGGGCGTCCCACTCCGCAAATGGGTCATCAAACTCGGGAAGCTCGCGGTAGGGATCGGTGGGAAGGCCAAGGTGAGACTTGATCTCGATGATGTCGCGGCGGTTCTCATTTGTCTCCGTGGCTATAGTCTTGCACATGTTGAAGATGCTCTGGAGCACCCTCTTTATCATTGAGCCACGGTGCCGACGGGAGGTGGAGAAGGGGAACGTGCAGCGGGCAAATCATCATGGTGAGGAACTGCACTCGACGATCCAACATACTTACGGCCTTTGGGAGGCCTCTTTGCACGATCACGGAGCTGGCGAAGCGGCTCATGGACAACATCCTTGGGATAGCGGACATTTGTAACTCTCTCAATCATATACATGAGATAGGGGGCATATGGAAGATGCTTCATGGGATCATTCATGGCCCTCCTCAACTCATTCCAAATGAAGTCGAAGACACAAAATCCTTCTTCATCCAGTGCCATCCTATGGAGAAGATTTGGAGCATAATACCTCAAAGCTGTAACATCTCCTATCTTAGGATCAATAGTGGCACGAAAGAATTGATTGAGATAGTAGTAGTAGGGATTGAGTTGGTCCGCCTTGCCCTCAATGGCCAAATCTCGGCTAAGAAACATAAAGGGGAGCTCCTTGGGCTTGTACTTGTTCTCATTGTGCACGGGAGAACGTCTCTCATCCTTATAGCCAAAACCCAAAAGCCGAGAGAAGGTCATGTAATCAATGGTGCACTTTTGACCTTGAGTTGTCCAAGTGATGGTGTTTTCATGAGGATTGAAGTAGTACGAGCAATGGAATTGAGCAAGAATTTCTTTGTTCCAATTGTACCTAAATCCCATGATGTTATAGAGGCCAACTTCCTTGCACTTGTCAATAACTGAGTTGAACACGGTGTTGTTTAGCTCTTCATAATACTTCCAATCAATGTACTTCATTGGTACAATGGGAGCCATGTTCTTGGAATCTAGCTTGGGATTGCGGATCACGGATTGATAAAAATCCCGGTGGAAGTCACACCAAAACCTTGCCTCAAGTCCCTCTCCCTTAAGATACAAATAGACATTCTCCTCTCTTTGCTCCCTCACTGCTAGAGAGTTCCTTGAGTAGTCCCTAATATGTGTTCATCAAATCCAAGAACTAAGCCGGGGTCCCTTAGCTTGATAGGGGTGTCAACTACTCGGACATTTGGTGGAAGAGTAGGAATAAGCCTAGGAGGGGTTTTGGGGCAGATGTGAGCAGCTACTCCTTGCTTATGTTTAGGAGGAACTCGATTAGTTGGACGGCTTTGATGGACATATGGGGCTTGATGGCTCTTTTTGGGATGGGGCTTGTAGCGAGATTTTTCTTTTGCTGGCCCCTTTCCATGGCGACGAGGAGGCTCAGGGGACTGCTGATAAGTCTCATCTTCAACTTCATCATCATCACTTTCAGTCCTTTCCTCTTCCTCCTCCTCTATCTCGTCTTCGCTCCTTTCGGCATAGGAGGAAGGAGGGTCACCTCGCCTTGGTCAAGAGCTGTGCTGAGAACCTTCATGCCCTAAGGCTTCTTGCACGGCTTGAAGAGCGGCGGGATCGTGTCTAGCCTTAGTCCTCCTTTGGGTGGATGGTTCTTCATTGCCACGACCGACCTTCACTCTCACCATCTAGATAGGTAAAAGGATATGGAGGTGAGAGATTATCAAAGATGGAGACACACTACACTTGTGGTTTAGGGTTGCAGTGCGAACCCTGGATACTCCGGGAAAAGTCCGGAGACTCCGGAGATACCGGAGAGTCCGGGTTCTTCGACCCCGGAGAGTCCGAGTTTCGCAACCGAAACCCTAAATCACAATGCAGCAAGATATATCCATCCAAACTGAGAGGAAACGCAGATCTAGAGTCTATGGAGTACTTCCTACTTATTCCCTACTAGGATACTACAAGGACTACGCTAGGGAAGTAGATCTGGAAAAACTCCTTTGAAAATACCTTGGGGAGAGAGGGGAGAGGACTTGAATCTTTTGAAACTTGAGTAGATCCTTGATCTCCACGCCTTGGGGCCTTCAAATCCTCACTTTCACGAGATTTGGTGGGTTGGAAGTGGAAATCGCTCAAGAGGATGGAGAGAGGCGACGGGAGAGATGGGGGCGCGGTTAAAAACTGAGTGGGAGTGAAAGATGCCTTTTTCACCGCGGTCAAGGGTTTTATACTTTTACAACTCGGAGTCTCCGGGCTAGGTCCGGAGTGAGGACCATGTGTGGTTCGAGGACCGGTGGATGGTCGCTTCCTTGTGTGATGAGTGATTGACAACGTTGTGTGGACTGATTCTTGGCTAAGTATTGCAGGTGCAGGTTGCGGCTTGACTCGTGTTGGTGCAGGTGAAGAACAAGCACGAAAAGTCGTCGCCGGTGAGGCCTCCAGGTGTGGAGAAGACAAGTAGGCTTCGTTCGAGGGACCCGGTGGCCAGCGGGGTCAAGTGCGGGCCGCATGGTGGCATGAACGACAAGATGAAGTCGTGGACGGTTTCTTGGTTGAGCCTCAAAACCAAGGTCGAGCCGGGACTACGTGGGAGCCAAGTCATGAGTGGAGATTGGCGGAGGCTACACCGAGTTTGCGGGGTTTCCGGTGGTTCACCGAGAAAACCACCGGGTTCCTTGGTTGATCCACAAAGCCAAGACCGGAGAACCGAAGACGGAGGTGCGGCGGCACCGACCGGTCGGCCGGTGGGTCGGCCGGTCGGCCCGGGAGGAGCACCGGTCGGCCGTGTGCGACGACGCGGTCCGGAATCTTCGAAGCGGAGGACACGCGTCGGGATCGCATGGCTTGCGTCGAGGCTACGCGGGGTGCGGTTGCGGGCATCCGTCCAATGGTGAAGACATCAAGAATTCCAAATCCGCCCTTGAGGGGCTTGTATCCCTAGTTAGTAGAGAGGGGCATTTTAGACATTCGGTTGCCGCCTATATAACCCAAGAGGTGAGAGGATGGCAGCCAACTCTTGGAACCCTAGCTCATTAGTTTTCCTATTTTCCACCTATTTTCTCTAGGTTTTCCTTAGGACTAGCAAGAGAGCTTCACGGAGAGATCTTGTAGAGAGGGATGGATGATCGGGCGGCTTGCTAGACCTTGTACGAACCTTTGTTTCATGTATAGATGATTCGGCGTGGTTCCTCAAGGTTTGGATGTGTTTTCCCCGTTGTTCTTGGTGGTGATTTTCGGAGCCCTCTCTCGGTGATTTCTTTGGGTTGTTTTCGGGGCCTTTCTCTTGGGGATTTGATGGGGGAAATTTGTGGGAACCCTTCGTGGTTCTTTGGGCCGTGATTCCCCTCCCAAATCCGTGAGTAAAGGTGCTCGATTTTGGGGGTTTCTTGAGTTCTTGGGTTGGAGGTGCTCTCGGCGGGATTTCTTCGATTCCTCCTTTTTGGACGAGTTTTTGTGGGATTAAACTTGGATATGAACTCCTCATGAGGTGTTCTTGATATCCCCAAAGTCTTGTTCAAGTCCGTGGAGCCGATTCGGGAGATCGAGATTTGGATTTGGGGGAGTTGACCCGCGGGTCTTTGTTCATCCCGAGTCGCCCGAGCTACACGGTCGACCGGTGCTCTTGACCGGTCTGACCGGTGCAAGCCCTTGTGGGTTTTTGCTCGGGTGAACGTTTTGGTGTGTTCGTTGTTGTCCCGTGTTGCTGCTGTTTCGAGTTTGGGTCCGTTTGGTGGTTGGTTGGCCTGTTTGGTGCCTTGGGGGCTTTCGGTTTGCCATCGGTACGTCGGCCGGTGCGTCTCACCGGTCGCGCCGGTGTAGAGCCACTTAGTGGAAGTTGCTCAGGTTCACCAGCAGGGACCGGTCTGACCGGTGGTGCTCACCGGTCGGCCGGGTGTGGGTCTGTAGACTCGAGGTTTGGTTGTTCCGCTGCGTTTCTCGGGTCAGAAGGTTGCGTGTTGGCTCCTAGGTCCAGTGGCACTCCAGTGGCTACGTGGGCTTGACCAACCTTGGTAGTGAGTCGGAGACGTGTGTTGGAAGCCGCGTTCGTCTTGTTGGAGTTTTCATCTCCTTCGAGAAGAATTTTTATCGGCTCCCATTCACTCCCCCCCTCTCTGGTTCGCCGTATCGGTCCTTCACGGAGTGTCCGTGAAACCCGGAGTGTCCGGTCCCAACCCCGGATACTCCGCTCCCCCTGAATCCAGTGAGCAGATTTTCAAGAAATTCGGTCTTTGTATAGATTTGGAAGGTTTCTTATGTGATAAATGTGAGCCTGAGAAGTATCAACACTTTGGACTAGCCACAATCAAGCAAGGGGAACAATAGTCCAAATGTTGTACTCTAAAGATCCAAATTTTCAAAAACAAATTAAATACAAGTTTTTTCAAGAATCTTTTGTTTTCAAAAATTCTATACTAGGTCACTCAAATATGTGCATGATCTCAAGCCAAGTTACGAGAATCCAAGATATTTAGCTCACTCCTCAAAGCACAAAACCTTAGTTCATCAAGAGGCTTTGTGAAGATATCGACTAGTTGCTTATCGGTGCTCACATGACTTAAAGCGATATCTCCTTTGGCTTCGTGGTCTGTCAAGAAATGGTGTCTTATGTCTATGTGCTTTGTTCTTGAGTGGTTTACGGGGTTGTTAGCTAGCTTAATGGCACTCTCGTTGTCACACAAGAGTGGCACCTTGTTAAACTTGCAACCAAAGTCTCTCAAAGTGAGCCTCATCCAAAGTAGTTGAGCACAACAAGCGCCGGCTGCAACATACTCGGCCTCGGCGGTGGAAAGGGCAACAGACTTTTGTTTCTTGGAGCTCCAAGACACCAAGGACCTTCCAAGGAATTGGCAAGTCCCGGATGTACTCTTTCTATCTACTTTGCAACCGGCATAATCCGAATCGGAGTAGCCAAGTAGATCAAAAGTAGAGCCCTTAGGATACCATAAACCATGGTTAGGAGTATGGACCAAGTATCTAAAAATTCTCTCAACTGCCATTAGATGGCACTCCTTAGGATTAGCTTGAAACCTTGCACACATGCACACACTGAAGGACCGAAACGGCGAACCAGAGAGGGGGGGAGTGAATGGGAGCCGATAAAAATTCTATTCAAGAATTCGGCCTATGAACCCAAATTCACTCGTGCACCTCTGCAAGCTTCTCTTGCCAAGTTCACGTAGCCACTGGAATGCTACTGAACCTAGGAACAAGACCCGAACAACGGCCTCAACACAAACACGCGGCGGAAACTCACACGACAAGGCTGCGGCGGCCACTAAACCGGTCGGGCCGGTTTCGAAACCGGTCGGACCGCTCTCGTTGGACTTAGCCTCACGAGGGCGAGGGGAAAAGCCGGTCGGACCGGTTAGGCAAACCGGTCGGACCGATTCGTCCCGAAACTCCCCAAGACCCCCAAACACTTCAAAAGCCTTTCCACATCTGAACAAACGAAGCCATGGAGCAGAAAAGACTTCCTTGTTCAAAGATCTTTCTCGACAGCCCACTGGGCGAAACCGGTCAGACCGGTTTGGGAAACCGGTCAGGCCGGTTTTAGCCTGAACAGTCGAGAAGAACACAGCCCGCGGGTCAACTTCCCCAAAACCAAATCTCAATCTCCCGAATCACTCCACGGACTTGAACAAGACTTTGGGGATATCAGGAACACCTCATGAGGAGTCCATGGCCAAGTTTAATCCCACCAAATCTCGTCCAAAAAGGAGGAATCGAGGAAATCCCGCCAAAGGCACTACCAACCCAAGAACTCAAGAAAACCCCAAAATCGAGCACTTTTCCTCACGAATTTGGGAGGGGAATCACAGCCCAAAGAACCACGAAGGGTTCCCACAAATTTCCCCCATCAAATCCCCAAAGGAAAGGTCCCGAAAACACCGCAAAGAAATCACCGGGAGAGGGCTCCGAAAATCACCACCAAGAACAATTGGGAAAAACACATTCAAACCTTGAGGAATCACGCCGAATCATCTATACATGAAACAAAGATTCGTACAAGGTCTAGCAAACCGCCCGATCATCCATCCCTCTCTACAAGATTTCTCCGTGAAGCTCTCTTGCTAGTCCTAAGGAAAACCTAGAGAAAATAGGTGGAAAAATAGGAAAACTAATGAGCTAGGGTTCCAAGAGTTGGCTGCCAACCTCTCACCTCTTGGGTTATATAGGCGGCAACCGAATGTCTAAAATGCCCCTCTCTACTAACTAGGGATACAAGCCCCTCAAGGGCGGATTCGGAATTCTTGATGTATTCACCATCGGACGGATGCCCAGCGATCGCACCCTGCGTAGCCTCAACGCAAGCCTTGCGATCCCGACGCGTGTCCTCCGCCTCGAAGCTTTCGGCGCCCTGCGACCCCAAACCGGTCAGACCGGTTCTCCAAACCGGTCAGGCCGGTTTTGGCCAGACAGCCACACCCGATCTTCGGCCTCGGCTTTGTGGCTCGGCCCGAGTAACCGGTGATTTTCTCGGTGAACCACCGCAAACCCCGCGAACTTGATGTAGCCTCCGCCAATCACCACTCATGACTTGGCTCCCATGAAGTCCCGGCTCGACCTTGGTTTTGAGGCTCAACCAAGAAACCGTCCACGACTTCATCTTCTTGTTCATGCCACCATGCGGCCCGCACTTGACCCCGCAGGCCACCGGGTCCCTCGAACAAAGCCTACTTGTCTTCTCCACACCGGAGGCCTCACCGGCGACGACCTTTTGCGCTTGTTCTTCACCTGCACCAACACGAGTCAAGCCGCAACCTGCACCTGCAATACTTAGCCAAGAATCAGTCCACACAACATTGTCAATCACTCATCACACAAGGAAGCGACCATCCACCGGTCTTCGAACCACACATGGTCCTCAATCTCCCCCTTGATGAGTGCATTGACAACACCCACATGGAAGTAACAAGTGAGAAAAGGAAAAGAAAAGAAACAAACAAAAAGAAACTCCAACAAGCGATCGAAAGCCAAACAAAGGCAAAGATCAAGATCACTTGAAGAAAGCAAGTCTCGGACCCCTTAGGCAAGGGCAACGGCTCGACACATCCGAGACAAAAACCATGCTCAAGCAAAGAGCACCAACCACCAAAGCACACAAGAGCTCCCCCTGCACAGAAGCAAGCTCCCCCTGATCAAGTGCCAACACAGGGCACAAACCGGTCAGACCGGTTCCCATAACCGGTCAGGCCGGTTCCACCAAAACCGGTCGACCGGTTTCCACAACCGGTCAGGCCGATTTCACACAATGAGACCACACCCCAAAAGCCAAAAATGCAAAAGAAAAGCACAAGCTCCCCCTTGACACTTGGGATAGGTTCCAGGGATACAAAACAACTTTTCTCCACCTTCCTTTCTCCCCCTTGTTGCCAATGCATGAATCAAGGCACAAATGCAATCTAGAGCTTCTCAAGTATACAAAATTCATCACAAGATGCTACACATGTCCAAATGAGCAAGTTAGATACTCTACAGGTTTGTATGGACCTCAACTACATGATCACCAAGTTTCACAACCATTGGACAAGACTAACAAGGATTTGAGTAATTTTGCGAAAAGTTACTCTCTCACACGCAAAAACCTAGACATGAGCAAAACATGCCAAAATGGCAAAGCCACACAAACTTCATGCTAGGACAGCCATTCTAATCATAAGACCATCACAAACACCCACAAGCACCTCATGTCATGTCAAAGCCACCGAGCCATGTGCCTACTTCTATGTATGAGACTTCTCATTGGTAGGCAACATGCAACGGTTTAGCACCCAAAGAAAATTAAATTCAGCACATATGACATGGGAGCACATTTCCAAGCATTTTTCATTTCATTTTCAGATTTGTAAATGGTACATGAAATGTCTTTGCGACAAAAAGGAACTTATGCCCCTCCACAAGATGAAGCAAGAAGGCTAAACATTCATGATGGCAAATGAGCCTTCGGCCCCATATGATCAATAAACTAGCTATCCAACCACAAATTAAGCATAGCAAAGTCACTAAAACATGTGAAGATCATATAAAGGCATTTACACATGAGAGAGCATACATGTGACATTTTTCAAAAACATAGCCATCAACCATGGATTATTCATCAAGATCATCAAGAGCTAAGCCAAACTAACCATAGCATACCAAACAAGCTCACAAAGACATATATCTCATTCCATGGTGACCCAAGTATATAAGAGAAGCTTTTCCTAACCAATGCATATGATACAAAATGCATGCAATCTAAGATACAAGGATGCCTATACATCATGCTACATATGCCATGCCAAATTGCAAGAAAAGCATAAAAGAAAAGCTATACATATGCTACAAACCAGCTCCTCGAGGGGAGGCAAAACGGGCTCGACACCACCGGTAAAAGAAAGCTCCCACACACCCAACTCAGGAAATCAAACACACACCAAGTTCCCCCCGCAAACGAGTGAAAGTTGCTTGATCTAGGGGTTTGGTGAAAATATCGGCTAGTTGGTCATGTGTGGGTACATGGATCAAAGCTATCTTCCCTTTCTCGACGTTGTCTCTCAGAAAATGGTACCTCACTTCTATGTGCTTGGTTTTGGAATGGAGCAACGGGTTCTTTGCAACGCTTATGGCACCGGTGCTATCACATTGAAGTGGGACATGGGTATACTCCTCACCAAAGTCACTCATGGTGTAGGTGATCCAAAGGAGCCGAGAGGAACAACTAGCGAGCGGCAACATACTCGGCTTCGGTCGTGGATTGAGCAACACTCGACCGCTTGCGGGAAGACCAAGACACCAACGAAGAACCCAAAAGCGGCAAGTCCCGTAAGTGGACTTCCTATCCAACCGACACCCGGCAAAATCCGCGTACGAAAAACCATGAAGCGCCAAAGAAGAGGACGCGGAGTACCAAAGGCCGAAGTCGGGAGTGTGACGCAAGTACCCGAAAATTCGCTTCACCTGCTTGCCGATGCGAAGTCCTCGGAGACGCTTGAAAACGGGCGCACGGACACACCGAGAACTCGTATGTCGGCCTTGTCGCCATCAAGTAGAGGAGTGACCCGATCATGCTCCGGTACTCCTTCGGTCCACATGTTCACCTTCCTCATACGCATCAAGAGCCGTCGTCGTACTCATCGGCGTCGTCATAGCCTTGGAGTCCTCCATCTTGAACTTCCTCACAATGTCCTTGGTGTACTTAGCTCTGGTGCACAAATGTTCCTTCCTTTGATTGCTTGATTTGTAGCCCGAGGAAGAACGCAACTCACCCATCATGCTCATCTCGAACTCCCCGCTCATATCATCCGCAAACCTCGCAACAAGAGAGTTAGACGAGCCACCAAAGACAATATCATCCACGTACACCTCGCACAATCGGGATATCTACCGCTGCCTCGGCAAGAACAAGGTCCGATCGACCTTCCCCATCTCAAAACCTCTCTCAAACAAGAACCCCCTCAACCTTGCCATACCAAGCTCTAGGCGCCCGCTTCAACCCATACGGCGCCTTCCTCAACTTGTACACCGGTGGGGGTACTTCTCACTCTCAAACCCCGGAGGCTGCCTCACATACACTTCTTCCTCCAACACTCCATTCAGAAAAGCACTCTTCACATCCATTTGGTGCAACTTGAACCCTTTAGCCACAGAAAAGGCTAGAAGGATCCTAATCGCCTCCAAACGGGCTACGGGAGCAAAGGTCTCCTCGTAGTCAATCCCCTCCTTCTGACTGAACCCCTGGGCAACAAGTCTCGACTTGTTCCTCACAACCTCACCCTTCTCTCCCTCTTTGTTTTTCCACACCCACTTGGTACCAATCGGCTTACACCCTGGGGGAGGGTCAACCAACTCCCACACCTGATTCCTCTCAAAGTTCTCCAACTCCTCATGCATCGAGTTAACCCAATTGTGATCAGATAGTGCGTGTCCAATGTCTTTGGGCTCGAAAGAAGCAACAAACGCAGCATGAGCAAAATGGGAATTGTTCCGAACCCTCGACCGTGTAGTGCGTTCATCCATGTCGCCGATGATCCTCGAAGCTGGGTGATCCACCTGAACTCGCCGGGGAGGTTCTCGCCTCGAAGCTACCTCCCCCTCAACATCAGCTTCTCCTCGTTCTTGACTTGTCGTCGTAGGTGTAGCAGAGGGTCCATCCATTATCGTCGTCGAAGTAGTGGGTACATGTTCAGCCGGGGGCACCACACCACCATCCTCATCATCACCATGTTCATGCTCCTCCTCTGAAAAGATATCCGCGCCAAGCTCATCATCACCGCACACTCAAAGACAAGGCGACTACGTGGCTCGTCTCGTCGAAGGTTACCTCGCAAGTCTCCACGATTTGGTTAGTTTCAAGATTGAGCACACGATATGCTCTAGAATGAGATGCATAACCAAAGAAAATGCCATCGACGGACCTAGCTCAAACTTATCCAACTTCCTGCCCTTCTTCGAATGAAACACTTGCAACCAAAGACATGGAAGTGACTCACCTTGGGTGTGCGACCATGCATCAACTCATAGCATGTCTTCTTCTTGTGCACTACGAGGTATATCCTCGTTCGACACATAGCATGCGGTATTCACCGCCTCCGCCCAATACCTCCTCGGAGTCCTATGCTCATCAAGCATCGTCCGAGCCATCTCGCACAAGGTCCTATTCTTTCTTTCCACAACACCATTCTGGGGAGGCGTATACGGACTCGAAAACTGGTGCTCAAGACCCAAGTCATGACAAAAGGTTTCAAAACGAGAGTTCCTGAATTCCGAGCCATTATCCCTGCGGATAGCTCGTATGGCATCTCCGTGCCTCTCGTTCCTCAACCTCAAGACTAGATCTCGAACAAAACCAAACGTCTCCCCCTTATCCTCCGAGAAAGAACACCCACGCATACCGAGAATAGTCATCCACCACAACAAGGACATACCACTTCCCACCCGCAGATCGCACACGAGCTGGGCCAACAAGGTCCATATGGAGCAGCTCGCATGGACGCTCAGTCATCACATCGGTGAGAGGCGGGTGAGAAGAGGCCACCATCTTGGCATGCCTACACGGAGCACAAACCAACTCTTTCTCAAGCTTCAACCGTGGCAATCCTCGGACCAAATTGAGTTTACTCAAGCGAGACAAAAGGTCAAAGCTCAAGTGACCCAACTTCCTATGCCACTTCCACAACTCACTCGAAGAACCAGCCAAGAAACAACGCTCAACACCCGAAGGCGAGAAAAATCAACACGAAACACCCGACCCTCGGGAACGACCATACAAACAAGGTCCCCTCGAGAGTCCACAATCCGAGAACCACCAGGCCGAAACAACACCTCAAAACCCTCATCCAACAACCGAGACACGAAAAGCAAATTGTACCCCGGCGATTGAACAAGAGCAACACGCCTCGCAGTGATCTTGTCACTCACTTTTATCTCGGCTTACGAAAGCACACGCCCACGCCCATTGTCCCCAAAAGTGATGTACCTCTTCGTCACCACCGGGATGAGACTTGAGAACCACCCCCCTGTCTCCGGTCATATGCCTCGAACAACCGGAGTCAATCAACCAAATGTTCTTTAAGTCTCCCACCTGAAAATCAAAAACAGGCACGTGAGCGAACAAACGACTCAAGACCGGGGTTAGTACCAAAGGAGGAAAACCGGTCAGGAGCCATTTGCTCGAAAGTGGGGTTAGCACCAACCAAAGCATCTCTCCTACCAAAACTACCTCCACGAACACCACCACGGTAACCACCCCGAGGGAACCACCCCTCTCCGCCGGAGGAGGACCAAAACCATGAAAGAGGACTCGTGGACCGTCCCTCCTTTCCTTCTCAAAGCTACGACTCCTCCCATCCCCGTAGTGAGCTCGAGGGGGAGAACGCCTAGCAACCTCGACCACCTGCAAACTCTCCGGCCCATCCATCGAACCACGACCTCCGAGAAACAACCCTCGCACCCGTACGAGCAGGGGAAACCAAGCTTGTCATTCCGCGGACCCCAAACCGGTCGACCGGTTCCAAAACCGGTCCCGACCGGTTTCACTCCTCCGGTAGCACCTCCCCGCACTCTTTCGATCACCCCAAGCCGGAACTATCCTCACACTCGCCTTGGCCCTGGGCATCTGCACACGAGGCTTAAGTACACCGCTGGAGGGGTGAAACTTGTCCCCGTTAGCCCACTCCTTCGCCATTTTCTCCTCTCGCTTCCTCTTGAAGCAAAACTCCTCCTTGTGACCATCTCTTCCACAATAGCCACAATGGAACCTCACAAGCTTAGGCTTAGGCTTGGGATGTGGCTGCTCACTCGGTTTCTCTCCACTCAAACCCTCCACCGGTTTCTCACCACTAGCCTTCTCACTCTCCTTCCCAAAGAACACTTTCCCCGAAGTGCTCACAAACTTGATAGGCTTTTGTAGGTCATTTGTGGGTGTAGGAAACACGGGTGGTGCTGGGGTTGTGTCTAGTCGGTTCCTTAGATGGTTAGGTTTTGGTGGGAAATCATTTTTGTGGTGGGTTTTTGGTGGCTCCGGGATATTCTCTCCACTTCCCTCACCAACCTTGTTTACCCCAAGCCCCTCACCATCTTGCCTCTTAAAGGCCTCGATCATCATCCTCAACTGAGGCTCGTGACCGGACAACCAACCCATCAACTTCCTCAAATCATCATTCTCATCCCGCAAGCGATCAACATAATGTGCAATCTCCAAATTTTTCAATGCATGCATTTCACAGGTAGAGCAAGATGTAGGCATGGGTTCCTTCAATTTAGCCTCGAGCGAACTAGTGTAAGCATGCATCTCATCAATTTGAGCATGCAAGACAGGACACGAAGTGCAAGCACCTGGCAAAGCAGGTCTAGACTTAAGCTCGGCCACTTCAACCCTAAGCACATCTAGTTCCTCACACTTGGAGGCATGCTTCTCCTTAAACAAAGCAAGATCAGCAAGGAATATGGAGCAATCAGCACAATCATTCTCATCGGATACAACATGGCTAGCCTTAAGCGAATCAATCTCAAGCTTGCTATCAAGCACCCCGTGTGTCTCTAGCTCGGCCACTCTAGTCCTAGCATCCTCGAGTGAAGCCCTAAGCTCTTTCCTCATTTTCTTGGCCTCTCTAAGCATGTCATCACGGTTATCAAGCAAAGAGCCAAGCCTCTCATTCTCCCGGCGCAAGAAGGGAAGTTCATCACGCACCTCGTCGTCGGACTCGCAGTCCGAGTCGCTCCGTGTGCTCTTCTTGCTTTGCCGGAGCTCAACGCCATGGTGCGAGAGCCGTCTCTCGCGAAGCGGCTCAGCCCGCTCAGGTTCTTGGACGACCTCTTGTTCTTGCGGCGATCTCCCTCGTCGTCGGCTGGCGGCCGCTCGAGCTCGAGGTGGAGTACGCGGACCCGGAGTCGACGTCGCTCGCTCCAACCATCGCTCGGGCCTTGCCTCGGCCCTCCTTCTTCCTCGATCGTCACTCGTCCTTGTACTTGTTCTTGTGCTTGCTCTTGTGGTCGCGCCTCGAACGGTACTTGTCATCGTTCTTCCTCGTCTTGTGCTTGTAGGCTGTCCTTGTTCTCGGTCTTCTCCGGGCAGTCGGCGACGAAGTGTCCCGGCTTGCCGCACTGGAAGCAAGTCCTCGTGTTCCTCCTCATGTTCATGCGGTTCTCGTGCAACCTCTCGAACCGCCTCGTCAACGCGCCGGCTCGTCCTCTCCAAGGTCATCAAACTCCTCATCGGCAAAGACATCAAAGAGGAAAACGAGAACATCCCGGTGGATAGGTTAGAGTTAGTCTTTCCTTTGGAACCACCAACAAGGGCAAGACTATGGGAATCGGTCGGTCCCTCGAGCTTGGCGGTCATGCCCCTATCCACCTCGGCCGACTTGAGCTTCGAGAACGGCTCGTTCACCGTCGTCGGAGTATCATACCGCTCCGACTCGACTATGGCCTCGAACTTTCCGCCCCATATCGTACGATCCAAAGAGTGTAAGAGCTTGACCGCTCTATCATGATCATCGTACGGGAGCACGTCCACATTGGCCCTCATGTTGTTCACCACCACCGTGAACCTCCGAAACAAGGCATCGATGGACTCACCGGGGAGATGAGTGAAGTTCTCGTACTCTCTCCGTAGGTCGCATACAACCGTGCTCGAACCCGGGCGTTCCCAACATGAGCCTCCTTCAACACCGCCCAAATTCTACAAGCCAAGTGCTCGGTGTGCACCCGATCGAACTCGGTCGACACAAAGCACGAAACAAGTAGTTGACCGCCTTATTGTTGGCGTCGAATCCGTCCCTCGACCCCGGAGCAAGGAAATCCATCGGTCCGGACATAGCCTTTGTGTCCACCGTGACATCCCAAAGCAGGCTCGACCCTTTCCGCGGAGGAACGCACCCATCCGCTTGCTCCACATCCGGTAGTTCTTGCCATCGAAGTGTGGAGGACCCGAACCCCGTTCTCGGTACGCCATCCTTGGATCTTAGACGGTTAGAGTCAACAAAGACCCGAACCGGCTCGATACCACTTGAAGGACCGAAACGGCGAACCGAGAGGGGGGAGTGAATGGGAGCCGATAAAAATTCTATTCAAGAATTCGGCCTATGAACCCAAATTCACTCGTGCACCTCTCGCAAGCTTCTCTTGCCAAGTTCACGTAGCCACCGGAATGCTACCGAACCTAGGAACAAGACCCGAACAACGACCTCAACACACACACGCGGCGGAAACTCACACGACAAGGCCGGCGGCAAGACAAACCGGTCAGGCCGGTTTCTGAAACCGGTCGGACCGCTCCTGTTGGACTTAGCCTCACGAGGGCAGGGAAAAACCGGTCAGACCGGTTAGGCAAACCGGTCAGACCGATTCTGTCCAGAAACTCCCCAAGACCCCCAAACACTTCAAAAGCCTTTCCACATCTGAACAAACGAAGCCATGGAGCAGTAAAGACTTCCTTGTTCAAAGATCTTTCTCGACAGCCCACTGGGCGAAACCGGTCAGACCGGTTTGGGAAACCGGTCAGGCCGGTTTTAGCCTGAACAGTCGAGAAGAACACAGCCCGCGGGTCAACTTCCCCAAAACCAAATCTCAATCTCCCGAATCGCTCCACGGACTTGAACAAGACTTTGGGGATATCAGGAACACCTCATGAGGAGTCCATGGCCAAGTTTAATCCCACCAAATCTCGTCCAAAAAGGAGGAATCGAGGAAATCCCGCCAAAGGCACTACCAACCCAAGAACTCAAGAAAACCCCAAAATCGAGCACTTTTCCTCACGAATTTGGGAGGGGAATCACGCCCAAAGAACCACGAAGGGTTCCCACAAATTTCCCCCATCAAATCCCCAAAGGAAAGGTCCCGAAAACACCGCAAAGAAATCACCGGGAGAGGGCTCCGAAAATCACCACCAAGAACAATTGGGAAAAACACATTCAAACCTTGAGGAATCACGCCGAATCATCTATACATGAAACAAAGATTCGTACAAGGTCTAGCAAACCGCCCGATCATCCATCCCTCTCTACAAGATTTCTCCGTGAAGCTCTCTTGCTAGTCCTAAGGAAAACCTAGAGAAAATAGGTGGAAAAATAGGAAAACTAATGAGCTAGGGTTCCAAGAGTTGGCTGCCAACCTCTCACCTCTTGGGTTATATAGGCGGCAACCGAATGTCTAAAATGCCCCTCTCTACTAACTAGGGATACAAGCCCCTCAAGGGCGGATTCGGAATTCTTGATGTATTCACCATCGGACGGATGCCCAGCGACCGCACCTGCGCGTAGCCTCAACGCAAGCCTTGCGATCCCGACGCGTGTCCTCCGCCTCGAAGCTTTCGGCGCCCTGCGACCCCAAACCGGTCAGACCGGTTCTCCAAACCGGTCAGGCCGGTTTTGGCCGCACGACCACACCCGATCTTCGGCCTCGGCTTTGTGGCTCAGCCGAGTAACCCGGTGATTTTCTGGTGAACCACCGCAAACCCCGCGAACTTGATGTAGCCTCCGCCAATCACCACTCATGACTTGGCTCCCATGAAGTCCCGGCTCGACCTTGGTTTTGAGGCTCAACCAAGAAACCGTCCATGACTTCATCTTGCTGTTCATGCCACCATGCGGCCCGCACTTGACCCCGCAGGCCACCGGTCCCTCGAACAAAGCCTACTTGTCTTCTCCACACCCGGAGGCCTCACCGCGACGACCTTTCGCGCTTGTTCTTCACCTGCACCAACACGAGTCAAGCCGCAACCTGCACCTGCAATACTTATCCAAGAATCAGTCCACACAACGTTGTCAATCACTCATCACACAAGGAAGCGACCATCCACCGGTCTTCGAACCACACATGGTCCTCACACACTAAGCATGATATCGGGCTTAGATGCACAAAGGTAAAGCAAAGAACCAATCATGGAGCGATATACCTTTTGATCAATGCTTTTGCCTTCCTCATTTAGATCAAGATGTCCATTTGATGGCATAGGTGTTTTGATGGGCTTGGCATTGTTCATGTCAAACTTCTTAAGCATGTCATGGGTGTACTTGGTTTGACTTATGAATGTGCCATCCTTGAGTTGCTTGATTTGAAAACCGAGAAAGAACTTCAACTCGCCCATCATAGACATCTCGAATCTTTTAGTCATGATCCTACTAAACTCATCAACCCAAATTTGATTAGTAGAGCCAAATATAATATCATCAACATATATTTGACATACAAACAAATCATTGCCTTGTTTACGAGTGAAGAGAGTAGGATCGGCTTTGCCTATTTCAAAGCCTTTCTTCAAGAGAAATTCCTTAAGGCATTCATACCATGCTCTAGGGGCTTGCTTGAGCCCATAGAGCGCCTTATGGAGCTTGTAGACGTGGTTTGGAAGTTGAGGATCTTCAAAGCCCAGTGGTTGCTCAACGTAGACTTCCTCGGAGATTGGACCATTCAAGAAAGCACTCTTGACATCCATTTGATGTAGCTTGAAGTTGTGATGAGTGGCAAAGGCTAAGAGTATACGAATTGCTTCAAGTCTTGCCACCGGTGCATAAGTTTCTCCAAAGTCTAAGCCTTCTACTTGAGTATAACCCTTTGCAACCAATCTAGCTTTGTTCTTGGTCACCACGCCATCTTCATCTTGTTTGTTGCGAAACACCCACTTGGTTCCAATCACATTTTGGTTGGGGCGTTCCACCAAGGACCAGACTTCATTCCTAGTGAAGTTGTTGAGCTCTTCTTGCATGGCCATCACCCAATCAGCATCTCCAAGAGCATCTTCAACCTTAAGAGGTTCCAACATGGAAACAAATGAGTAATGTTCACAAAAATTTGCTAATCTTGAATGAGTTGTTACCCCTCTACGAATGCTTCCAAGTATGTTATCAACGGGATGATCTCGTTGAACATTTTGTCGAACTCTTGGATGTGGGTCAGACACTTCCTTTTGGATCAAATCCTCAGTTTCTTGACTACCCTGTGAGGCTTCAGCAGCAGGTCCGGAGTCTCCGGACTTGTCTCCGGAGTT
The DNA here is from genome assembly GCA_947561735.1 of Cenchrus americanus. Lineage (NCBI taxonomy): Eukaryota > Viridiplantae > Streptophyta > Magnoliopsida > Poales > Poaceae > Cenchrus > Cenchrus americanus. Next base: position 125,000,088 of record OX387241.1, read on the forward strand.
TCCAGAAAATCCGGAGTCTCCGGGTTTTTGTCCGGACTCTCCGGGTTGCGTAGGAGGCTGAGCTGCTGCATCTTCAATTATGCAGTCCTCATCATCTTCTTCTTGAGGCTGGATTTCTCCAATGGCAATTCTCCTTATAGCCTTTTCAGCAGGCACTTCTTTGCCTACACACAATTCATCAACTTGCTCCTCTTGAGATCCATTAGATTCATCAAACGTCAAGTCACACGTGACTTCAACACAACCGGTGGTTTTGTTGAGGACACGATAGCCATGAGCGTTTGAGGCATAACCAAGAAAGATACTTTCATCAACTTCAGATGCAAACTTAGAGCTTTTGGACTTCTTGTTGAGAATGAAGCACTTACAACAAAAAACTCTAAAGTAAGAGACATTAGGCTTTTTACCAATTAGGAGCTCATAGGCGGTCTTGTGGCGAAGCTTGTGAAGATACAAACGGTTGATAGCATGACACGCCGTGTTGATTGCTTCTGCCCAAAAACTATCCGAGGTCTTGTACTCATCAAGCATGGTTATTGCGGCTTCAATGAGAGTTCTATTCTTCTTCTCTACAATCCAATTTTGTTGTGGAGTGTATGGGACGGAGAGCTCATGACCAATGCCTTCTTCATCAAGATACTGTTCAATGTTGGTGTTCTTGAACTCGGTGCCATTGTCACTTCTTACTCTTTTGATCTTCACATCAAATTCATTTTGGGCTCTTGTTGCAAATTTCTTGAATATTTCATGAACTTTGCTCTTGTCTTTCATAAAGAATACCCAAGTGTACCGAGAGTAATCATCAACAATGACAAATCCATACTTGTTTCTCCCAATGCTAACATAGGCTACCGGACCAAAGATATCCATGTGAAGTAGTTCCAATGGCCTTCGGTAGATACAACATTCTTGGCGGGATGAGGAGCACCAACTTGCTTTCCGGCTTGACAAGCACTACAAATTCTATTTTTCTCAAAATGAACGTTTGTTAGTCCTAGGATGTGTTCCCCCTTTAGAAGCTTATTGAGATTATTCATCCCAACGTGAGCTAGTCGGCGATGCCAAAGCCAACTCAAGCTAGACTTTGCCAATAAGCATGTATCAAGTTGGGCTTTATCCGATGAAAAATCCACCAAGTAGAGCCTTCCCTTGAGCTCACCCTTAAAGGCAATGGAGTCATTGCTCCTTCTAAAGATGGCCACACTCTCATTTGTGAACAAACAATTGTAGCCCATCTCACAAAGTTGTGAGATGGACAACAAGTTGTAGTCCAAAGATTCAACCAAATAAACATCGGAAATTGAGTGATTGATTGAGATAGCAATTTTACCAGGACCAACAACTGTTCCTCCACCATTGCCTCCAAATGCAATGCTTTCCGAAGGATTTTCAATCATGTCATAAGATGTAAACATTTTCTTCTCTCCGGTCATATGATTTGTGCCTCCACTATCAATCACCCATTTTGTTCCACCGGAGGAGTATGCCTACAAAACAAATTATGCTTGTGTTCTAGGTACCCAAGTGGATTTGGGTCGTAGAGTGTTAGTCACAAGAATCTTGGGCACCCACACATTTCTTTTTATCATTGTCCCTTTTGTGCGAGGTCCCACATACTTGGCAACCACCTTACCCTTGTGCTTCCAAGTCAACACATAATCATCATAAAAGCTATCTTGTGATGCATGTGGTTTGGGCTTTTTGCTTGACTTGTTTGGCTTTGAAGGTGGTGCTTGTGTCGTCACTTGGGTGCTCTTGAACTTGATCGGGGTGTTGTATCTAACTTGGTTGTCATAGTTCTTGACACCCAATTGCTTCATGCCATGCACCACGTTTCTTGTTCCCATACCTTTGGTGTGGTGGTTCTTGATGAATGGAATGGGGTCTTTTGTACCTTGTTCTTGCTTACCAAACCCCTTCCCATCCTCAAAGCCAAACTTCTTCATGTAGCTTGACCCAAACCCTTTGGTGTGGTTTTCAAACTCACCTCTCTTGGGTTCTTTCTTCTTTTCAATTATGAGAGAGTTTGACAACCTAGCAATTTCCTTTTTCATGGCATTCATCTCGGCAACATTAGTAGCACAAGCATTTATATCAATTCTATAACATCTAGAACAACCTTTGCTTGTTGATGTTTGAGAGTTAGAGAAAGCATCATTAGATGAAGTTGTAGCATTGTTTTTGAGGTTGTCAAGTTGAACTTCTAATGCTATGTGACTAGTCTTTAAGCTATTAAAGCTCTTTTGAAGTTCAAGCTTTTCACCCTCAAGTTTCTTGCAAGCATCCTTAGCTATGAAAGATTCCCTAGTTAATTCATCTACCAACAACTTATCTTTAGCTAGGGATTTCTTGAGGCTAAGAATTTCTATCTCCTTTTCCTTGAGCGAGTCCTCTTGCACCTTGAAACCCTTCTTTTCAATTACAAGGGCATCCTCAAGGGCAATGGTTTTCTCCCGCTCAAGTCTAAAGAGTTCTTCTTGCACCTCAAGAGTCCCATCTCTATTCTCAATTTCTTTCATTAAAAACATAATTTTCTGTGTTGCCTTTTTACCAAAGCTAGTGATCATTTTTTCAAAATCGAAATCATTCTCACTATCATCATCTAGGGGCGGGGTGGGAGTGTCTACCTTGGAGCCCCTAGCCATGAGGAAAGTGTGGGTGAAGTCATCTTCATCATCGGTGAGATCTTCAAATAGAGATGACTTGTTGATTGGTTCCCTAATGGTTATGGTAGCAAGGCCGGCTTCCATATCGGAGTCAGAGCTATCATCATTTGAACCCCACTCTTCACCCAAATGAGCTTCATCAACTTCCTTTTTCTTGTTCTTGTCAAACTTGTTGGTGTCTCTTCTTCTTACTTTTATGTTAGGGCACTCCGCAATAAAATGTCCCTCCATGCCACACCCAAAGCATGGTCTCTTTGAAGTTCTCTTGGTCTTGATCTTGTCCTTTTCCTTGTTCTTGTTGAAGAATCCACTCTTCTTGAACATTTTGTTGAACTTCCTTACAAAGAGAGCCATTTGTTCGGGAGTCATGTCCATGTCACTATCTTCATCATCATCTTCCTCAACCATTGTCTTTGAGGTTGATGAGCTTGACCTTTTCTCCTTGATAGATGCCTTGAGGGTCACTCCCTTGTTCTTCTCAAGTTGTTCATGCATCTTTGACATTTCTTGTGAGAGCTTGGACTCCTTGACGGTGATAAGATGTTCTTCCATTCTTCCAATCACATCCGCCGGAGTGAACTTGTTGAACCCTCTCTTTTCCCTTATGAGAGTAGGGAGTTGAACATCCCTTGCCATGTAAGCGGAGAGGATCTTGTCAACCACTTCTCTTCTTCCCTATCTTGTACTTCCAAGTGATTTGATTTTGTTGATGATCTTGTTCAATCGGTTGTACATGTCTTGTGGTGATTCATCATCCTTGATGACAAACCGGTTGAGCTCACTTTCCAAGGCTTGGATCCTTCCTTCCCTTACTTGCTTTGTCCCTTCATGATTGATGAACAAGGTGTGCCACACTTCTTTGGCAGACTTCAACACATCTACCTTGTCATATTCTTCGGCCGTGAGTGAACTCTTGATGATGCGTATGGCTTGATAGTTTCTTTGTATCTCATTTGCTTGATCTTGAGTTAGCGTCGCATCACCACTTGGAAAGGTAATACTCCTGTTCACAATAGTCCAAAGTGCGGGATTCACCGCCATCAAATACTCCTCCATCGAGTTCTTCCACTTGGAATAGCCGGTTCCATCAAATTGGGGTATCTTCCCAATGTGGCTAGAACCCGATGGATGGTTAAAGGATAAGCGAGAGTAATCGAAAGAGGTTCGAGTATAATCCCTTGATGGTCGTCGAGCGGAGCGGGTGGACCTTGCATCATCGAACTCTTCGTCCTCACTATCGGAGGACTCATCACCTCGTCCATACGCTTGATGACTAGTGCTTGCACCACGGGTGTTGTCTCCTCGAGGAGGAGGAGGCATGCCACCAACATTGTTGACGGGATCACCTTCGCTGAGAGGTAGGGCTTGATCATTTGGATTCGACATCTTCTCAACTCCAAGCGGTTAAGCTTCAAATATGGAGCACTTGGCTCTGATACCAATTGAAAGGATCAAGATGTCGACTAGAGGGGGGGTGAATAGTCGAACCTGAAAATCACAAACTTTTTCGCAGCTGTCAGATGCAGGTCCGGAGACTCCAGATATTTTTCCGGATACTCCGGGAAATCCGGAGAATCCAGGAAAATGTTCGGATAGTCCGGCCTGCTAGGGAGAGATTAAATCGACAGAAATTAAACTTGCTCAAAAGTAAATCTGTGAAAATAGGTAATGCACTGAGGTGAGACAAGCCTGTTTATCCACTCAAAACCTGTAGGAACCTCAACACGAAGTAGATCGGCACCAAACCCTAGATATGTGTTCAAGCAAGAAACAAGCATACAACAAGATGAACAAGCACAAAATACACAGGGATTTGTTACCGGAGTTCAACCTCACACCTTGACGTCTACGTCTCCGTTGAGGTACCCACGAAGGGTGGACCTTTACACCTAGGTCACTTTCCTCCCTCTAGCGACCACAAAGATCAAGCTAGAGTTACTTACTCAATGTCGGCGTGATACAAACTTCCTTGGGCAGCCACAACCTTTGGATGCTTTAAGGCAACGCCTAGCCGGCTAGGAGCTCAAGGCTCCAAGAGTAACAAACACGAATTTTGCCAACCAAGTGAAGAACGAGGTGCTCTAGAGATGGGAAATCAACTCACTAGCACTCTCCAAGCCCTTTCTCTCAAATCTTCTTAACTCCCACAACAAATCTCACCAACTTTGAGCCAAAGGGAGAAAGGGGAGGAGTAAATGAGGTTTGCAACTGTTCAACACGAAAATGGCAGGGGAGAGGAGTAAATGAAGGGGTGGAGGGGGCTTTTATACCCCCTCATCCAGAATATAGCCGTTGAGGCTTTATGACCCGGAGTATCCGGGGTAAACCCGGAATCTCCGGGAAGTCCGTAGTCTCTGAGGTAAACCCAGACACTCCGGCCTTCCAAGGCCAGCACCCAAGAAAAGATCCCCGTGAATGTGTTGGTGCAAAGGTGTCTCACATAGATTTTGTTTTAGCAACTAGAACACCTATTCGACTCTTAGAAGACATAATTCATGTCCCTCTTGATAGTACAGCATTCCTAGGACTCAAATTCAGAATTAAAAATAAATAAGCCTTCTTAGGAATCCTTTAGAGCACCACTTTCCTTTTGTGTAGTCAACGAGCTGTGCTTGATGCCATACGTAATTTTAATACCTGCTCATGGACTAGGTAAATTCATTAGCCACTTAGGTGTGTGTCATTAAATCACCAAAACCCACTTAGGGGGCCAAGATACTCTTCAGACTACATTGCGGCGGCTTGCATTCGGGACTTCACGAGCTGGTCCTCCAGCGCCTCGGCCCGAAGCACTGCGTCGCCGAAGCCTTGAAGCATGCTGGACTTCTCGCGAGACTTCTCTGCGACGTCCTGCACAGACAACATATGTCAGATGGGTACTCAACGCTAAAGGATTGACTACTCCAAGAGTTACGACTACTCACCTTCATCCACTGCTCGGCTTGACGGGTCGCTTCCAGATGCCGAGCTACTGTTGCCGGATCGACCAAGTCGTCCACCAACAACTCGACCCCACCACGACTACTCGTGGGGGCTTCGGTCATCGGTGCAGAGCGGATGGGCCCCGCGTCTTGGATCTCCGGGGAGCGAACAACCACCTCCAGAGTGGGTTCTGGCAACGTGGTAGCCCCCCTCTCCTCCGGTAGCCCCCTCTCCTCCGGTCTCCGCGGCGGCCTCTCCGGCGGACACCTCCATCGGCTCGGGGGCTCCTCTGGTAGCCTCCTGAGTCTCTGGTGTCAAGTTCTCCATGGGCACCACCGCTGGGATATCGTTCCCTTCGGCCTCAGCGCCTGTCAACGAGAAGACAAGTGCATCAGTCATATCTGACGACTACGACTACTCTTCGGGGATATCACAACCTCAGCAGAGTACTCACCTTCAACTACGCTGGCTCCAGGCAACGTAGCCTCAGCGGCCGGCGCTTCGGGCTCCGCCTGAGGGGCGGGAGCGGACTCCTCAGCGGGCGGCGCGGTTTCTTCTTCCGCCACCGCTGCGGCGGGTTCATCCCCCTCCCAGCACAGATCAGTCGATCTCCTCCAGAGTACACAAGCTGGTTGTCAGTCAAGCACGGCTACCACATCAAGTACTACTTGGGAAGACTCAACACTTACAAGCTTGACCGGACCACCGTCACGGTCAGGGCGCCGAGGATGCTGGCAATGTCCACCAGTACAGCCTCGGCAGGCGCCTCCTCCTGCGCCTCTGTAGCCGCTGCCTTTTCCGCAGCAGCAGCAGCGGGTTCTGTGCTCTCTTGCGCAGCAGGGGGGCTGGCGCTCCATCTGCGTGAAGAGTTCTTCGACAGTGGGGGCTGGGCTGCGACTCCCAGTGGCTTCCCCCACCGTGTCCCACTCGCCTTCGTCGCCCTGATCAATGGGCTCCGTAGGCGGCAACTCCTGCAAACAAAGAAGCTCAGTCGTCAACACATCAACTCGAAACACGAGTACTCGATCACATCAGTGAAGACGGCTTACCTCTTGGGGTGTGGTCTCAGAGACCTTCAACTTCTTCGCCACGCGCTTGCGGGCCGGGTTGCGCGGCTTCCGCGGCGACGCGGCCAAACTAGCCTCCAGGCTAGCCGGCTAATCCTGGACAAGAGGGACATGAGGTAGGCCAGGACGGCTGAACCTGGACCGCAGCTAGAAGCGGTCCTGCAGTGTCTCCTCGTCGTCGTCCTCGTCGGACGTATCCTCCACGACTACGGTGTTGTCTCCCTCGCCAACCTCGTGCCACTCCTTGGCCTTGGTCTTCCCCTCCTCTGGGATCTCGACTTCCTGAGGGGGTGGCGACGGCTCGGAGACAAACCTCTTCAAGTCATCCTGCAAGAACCAACTCATCAGTGCGACTACTCACATGGAATGGGTACTCGACTCTGGGTGCGGCTACTTACCTCCTTTGGCGGGCGCACGGCGGAGTACTCCGGTATGGGGCACGCCGTGTACGGCGGCATGTCCTTGAAGATCCGCGCCAGCCTATCGACAATGTCGTCGTCGTCGACTTCGTCTCCAGGCATCCGCGACATGTCGTCATCGCCGGTGTACTCGAACCCCAGGGTGTCGCGAGCCATGAGTGGCTGCACCCTGCGCTTCATGAAGCTGAAGGCCACGTGCTCGGCCCTTAGCCCGGCTTCCCTCAGCGCCTTTATCCGCGCCAACAGCTCGGGTAGCTGGATCCCTTCTTGCATTGTCGGCTCCGTGTTCCACCACGGGCGGTGCTTGGGCTGCTTCCCGCTCGGCTTCGGCAGCCCCGGATGGTGGTTCGTGATGTAGAACCATTTGGCCTTCCAGTCTTGATTGGAGTCTATGAGCTTGTACGAAAGGTACTGCTCAGCGGCGTCCTCCCGCATCTGGATTCCCGCTCCTCCGACTACCCGCGGGTTGCTGGCGCTAGGTTGCGGCTTCACCCGAAAGAACTTCCGGAACAAGATCCAATGGGGCTTGATCCCCAAAAAAGCTTCGCAGAAATGGACGAAGATAGCAGTATGGAAGATACCGTTGGGGTTGAGGTTGAGGTACTCGATGCCGTAGTACCCCATGAGCCCTTTGAAGAACTCGCTCGCCGGGGGAGAAAGCCTGCGCTCCGCGAATCGCGTGAACATCGGGATCTCATCTTCATTCTTCTCCATCAGGTACGGATCCCCGGCGTCGGCCCTCCACATGTCGACCTCCTTCTCGTGCAGGAATCCGCTGTTGAGGAGGGCCTACAAGTCTTCGATCTTCGCTTTCGACTTCTTCCATTCGTGGTTCGGATCTGGCCGCGGTGGGGACACCGGTGGTGATGTCCCTGCAGCAGATCCGGCGGCTTCATCACGGCCCCTCTTCTTCCCGCCGGCGGCTTTCGCGGTCTTCGACGGAGATGGCTTCATTCTCTAAGTGCACGGCGTCTTCACGCGCATTCGCTCGGGGGCTACTACGGTTGCTCTCTACGGCGGCGCGCTCGGAACTACACTTCACTCAGCGGAGACGGCACGCACTGGTGGCGATTCCTGGCCAAGATCTGTTTGGAATAGCTACAACTGTGTAGGGTGAAAAACCCTAAGGGTTTTGGCTTCTATTTATAAGTCAACGCGGCCCTCCAACGGCCGGATGGATAAGTTTGCGCTCGGCTGACTCAGCGGCCGCGCGTGACTCTTCAACTTCAACTAGTCGACACGCCTCACCTCGGAGGCTCAGCTACTTCTACTTGACTTCCTGGAAAGCGACAAGACTCAGGAGCATCTCAGGACACATTCTACAAGATGACCCTTCAATTCGAGAGGAAGTACTCGACTCAAGGCAAGGGGCCCCGTGCCACGTGTCCTTCGGTTTTTTCTCCGGATTTTTCGGGATATTCTTGCCAAAACTTCAGATGGACCCTCAGCCAGAGTCTACAACTCAACCTAAGGCTCGGGGGCTACTCCATATGGAGTGCGATTTTGCAATCGCACTTCCATATCGGCTTCGGCTTTAAGACAACATGGGCATTGTTGAAGACCTTCAAGGGCAGCACTCGAGGACGCTTGGGACTACAAGAGAAGACTTTAGGATTGCTCAAACAACAGCTGGAGTACATTCCAGCCTCGGGATGCTTCGACTACTCTTGACAACTTTTGACTTGTCGTACTTGGGGACGCTTGAGGACTACTCGTTAAGGCCGTCAAGACTACTTGAAGCTATCCTTCTCGACTACAAAGTACTCGGGGGCTTATCATATGGACCTCCTTGGGCCCACTACCTCGGTGGGTACCAGGACCGACTACTCAGTGGGCCCCTGGGACTACCCGGCTTGCGCTGCACGGCACCTGATGGCGTGAAGCGCAAGGATTGCAGAGGAGAAGTACTCGGATAGGAAGCTGTACATGTCCCGCACTGTATGGAGGACTCCTAAACGTACTCGACTAGTACTCTCTCCCTGAACCGACTTGTAACCCTGCCTCCCGGACTATATAAGGCGAGGCAGGGACCCCTCTCTGATCATCCCATCTCACGGCGTACAATTGCACCATCTTGTAATCGTACCCAATCAATCCAGAGCTACGCAGCATACAGGACGTAGGGTATTACGCACCTCGCGGCCCGAACCTGTCTGAATTGTGTGCCACGTGTCTCTTCCTTCGAGTTACCGATCTCGGCGAGGCCACATTCGTCTACTTCGAGTACTCCCCTTAGTAGGTTGCCGGTCTAAAACACCGACAGTACCTTCCAGCCTCGGGATGCTTCAAGTACTCTTGAGGACTTTTGGCTTGTAGTACTCGGGGACGCTTGAGGACTACTCGTCAAGGCCGTCAAGACTACTCGAAACTATCCAACTCGACTACAAAGTACTCGAGGGATTGTAGTATGGACCTCCCTGGGCCCACTACCTCGGTGGGTACCAGGACCGACTACTCGGTGGGCCCCTGGGACTACTCGGCTTGTGCCACATGGTACCTGATGGCGTGGGGCGCAAGGACTATGGCGGAGAAGTACTCAGATAGGAAGCTATACATGTCCTGTACTATGTAGAGAACTCCTAGCCATACCCGACTAGTAATCTCTCCTCAAACCGACTTGTAACCCTGCCTCTCGGACTATAGAAGGCGAGGCAGGGACCCCTCTCTCTCATATACGCATCATCTTGTAAACACATCCAATCAATCCAGAGCTACGCAACATACATGACGTAGGGTATTACACACCTCGTAGCCCGAACCTGTCTAAATTGTGTGCCATGTGTCTCTTCCTTCGAGTTACCGATCTCGGCGAGGCCACATTCATCTACCTCGGGTACTTCCCTTGGTTGGTTGCCGATCTAAAACACCGACAAAGAGGCAAGAAAAAAGGGGAGTGACACAAAGCAAAACAATGGTGGTGGAATATTAATCACCCAAGCAAAGGTGTGGTTGTGAACGGTTCGAGCAATGGAATCTCGAGGATCACGTGTACACAAGGAAAGAAGGGAGTAAGAAGCATCTCGAAGATAGATCAAGCCCCCGAGTGCTCCCCTTCGCTAGGTAAGTAATTTATGCATTTATTAATTTGTGTTCTTGAGTTCTTAGCCCATAAGTTTCAGAAATGACTTAGAAAAATTTGAGTCCCATGGGGATGAGGATCTTGTCATGTAATCATCGTTTCTTTTGTTTCAATCTTTTGTTCATGTTGGTAATGATTTGATTCCTAAGGCTAGCTACCACACTTAATGGGAGTATGAGATCCGCTGCTCCCGTAGATCCCATCAACATATCTTTTTTGTAGTTTTAGCTAAAGTGGTCTCATGTTCTCATTAGTTTAGCTTCACCTTGATAGCCAGTTGCATGCTCAAGAATCCACAAACCCTATGGACTAATATCCATCCTAACTTTTGCACCTCACTCACCACCCTCTGATAATAATAATAAAGAAAATTCACCATAATTATCATCACTCCCTATACTTCTTTTGTGTGTTTTTCCAACCGGCAAGATACCCTCGGTGCACTCATTGTGAGTTAGTGCAACAATAATAAGGAAGAGAGCAACCAATTTCTTCACCAAGAAGACACGATCATCGAAGGCTCCATCATCGAGCTCTTTGAGGAGGCACTCGGTCCCCGAGTCTCCCCGAAGCATGGAGGAAGATGTGGCACCACCGAGGAGCGACACGCTGCCCCTCGGTGGCATGAGGAGTGCACGAAGTTCATCCATGTGGTACACCGAACCGTGAGGACACACGGAAGAGCCACCTGTTCCACCATGATGCTCAACTCGTTCATCCGCTCCACCACCATACACTCCGAGGTGTTCCAATGCATGTATCATGAAGACGGAGGAGGAGGAGGAGAGGCGTGTTTGTCTTGAGAAGAGGCTCGAGCCAAATGTTGATTTCAATGACGCCCTCCAAGTGTTGGATTCTACTCGGATATCAAATCTTAAGCAACCTTGGATGGGTGCGATTCTTTATGGAGTTGGTATGAATACTCACAAGGAGCTTGATTCGGAAGTACTTATGACATTAGCACCGACCATTAATGAAGGAGTGTCGTGCCTCTCATTTTGCCTTGAAGATGAAAAGCAACTAGTTCCTTATGGATGTATTGGAGAACTACTCGGTTACAAGAAGAAAGCCCGGAGCAAGTTGATGTCCAAGAAAAAAATGTTAGGAGAATTTTTGGGGAATGATTTCGAGAGAAGATTACAACACTACGTGAAAACCTCAAATAGGTCACGCAGCATTTGTAACAGGCTATTAACACCCGTTACATCCACCCACATCTGTAACGGTTGTTGTTTGGCGCCTGTTACCTATAACCGCGCCAGGACGACCTCGGGGTTGGCCTCCACAACACCCGTTACCAATGTGGACTTCTAGTAACTGGCTTCTTAAACACCCCTTACATAAATTCTTTGTAACGGATGTTACAGAGATTCCGTTACAAATGTTGAACCTATCGGTAATGGACTTGTAAAGTCCGTTACTGATCAATGCCCTATCAGTAATGGGCTGCTTAAGTCCATTACTGATCAATGCCCTATCAGTAACGGCTGCTTAAGTCTGTTACTGATCAATGCCGTATTGGTAACAGGATATAAAGTCCGTTACCGATAATTTCATACTGGAGACGCATGCTTGTAGGATGCATCTCCTTTGCTTGCAACCAAATTAGATGGGTCTCGTGTCTTAGGACTCGTCTCCTTTGATTGCCACCCAGGGTCGTCTTTTTTTCTCACATCGGAGATGCAGTTTGTTATTGCTCGTCTATGTCTTCTCCTTCCGACAGCACTTGCTCTCTCTCTCTCTCCGCAGAAGGCCACTCCTGGTCCGACAACAACATTCCCTCTCTCTCTCCTTAGAAGGTCACTTGCTCGATCTGTGTGCTCAGATATGCCTACCGGCTTGTCCCATTCACCGCTGCCAGCTACGAGCGCTCTGAGGATCGCGCTTAATTTCTCTCCTCAGGAAGCCGGCGCTGCAGCAGGCCGGCCGACCGCGTGCTCGATGGCGAAAGGGGCCAGCAGATGTCGACCGCACCGTCCTCCGTGCTGTCACCACGGCCACGCCGCCGCCTTGGATCCTCCTCCTCGTGGCTGCGCTCGCCTCATAGAAAGTCATCATGAAGGTGGAAATTAATTGCCCCCTTTTATTGAAATTCTTTAGTTGTCCTAATCCTCTTGTGTGTTATTGGTTTTAATTTTTGTGTGATGAATTATGCTCATTTGGTCTATGGACTGCAGATGGCATCTGCTGCTCGGGCTTGGTTTTACAGATAGCCCCAAGAAGATTGGGAGAATTTCTTAAGCTGGGTCAATAGTTTTCTAAATCAAGCAGAGGCGGATATGAGAAACCGTGGTGTTCAGGCAATGCTTTGCCTCTGTATAGATTGTCTCAACCAAAAGAAATTCGCACAACGGAAAATCATTTTTCATCATTTGGTCACATGTGGTTTCACAAAAAATTACACGTGTTGGAATAACACATGGTGAGGAAGGCCTTAAAGAACTTGAAGTAGGCTGCCAAAATGAAAGTGAAGTGCGACACCATGCTACCGACCATGATGAAGACCTTGATGATAGTGGACTTTTTGAGGAAATGAACCATTATTCCCACCAAATGTGTTGATGCCTGAAGATATCATTGATCAAGAAGTTAGGGGCTTCGATGATGGTGAGGTGTTACAACGTGTGCACAATGTTGATCAAATGTTGCGGGATGTTGAGTTTCAACAAGTGTATACACCTTATGAATTAGTGAGGCTGAAGCAGTTCATTGAAGATTCAAAGAAACCCCTCTATCCTAATTGCCAAAAGTACTCTCGCCTTTCTGATGATCTAAAACTTCTGCAGCTTAAGAAAGATCATGGTTGGAGCAACAAAAGTTTTAAACATCTAATGGATGTGCTTAGAGACATTCTACCTGAAGGAAAGCAAATAGCGGAGTCCGTCTAGGAGGCGAAGAAGATAATCTGTCCTCTGGGAATAGAGGTTGAAAAAATCCATGCATGCAAGAATAGTTGTGTATTGTTTCATGGAGATTATGCATACCTTGACAAGTACCCCAAGTGTGGCTATGATCGGTACAAGAGGAAAAAGGATGGTGAAGATGATAATAATGTCGATGACGAGAACGAGCCCCGCGAGATCAGAGGCAAGAAGAAGGCTAAAAGAGGGGCCCCTGTGAGGGTGGCATGGTATTTTTTGCATCATTCCTCGGCTGAGAAGATAGTTCGCAACACAAAAGGAGGCCCAACTCTTGTGTTGGCATGACGAAGGCCGAAAGGAGCTTAATAAGAAAGATGGTAAGTTTAGGCACCCCACAGATGCATCGCAATGGGGTAACATTAATAACTACTTCCCATTCTTTGACGACACAAGGAGCATACGATTGAGGACCATGTTTGGTTCGAGGACTAGTGGATGGTTGCTTCCTAGTGTGATGAGTGATTGACAACGTTGTGTGGACTGATTCTTAGCTATGTATTGCAGGTGCAAGTCGCGGCTTGACTGGTGTTGGAGCAGGTGAAGAACAAGCGCAAAAGGTCGTTGCCGGTGAGGCCTCCAGGTGTGGAGAAGACAAGTAGGCTTCGTTCGAGGGATCCAGTGGCCAGCGGAGTCAAGTGCGGGCCTCATGGTGGCAAGAACGACAAGATGAAGTCATGGACGGTTTCTTGGTTGAGCCTCAAAACCAAGGTCGAGCCAGGACTACGTGGGAGCAGAGTCATGAGTGGCGATTGGCGGAGGCTACACCGAGTTCGCGGGGTTTCCGGTGGTTCACCAGAAAACCACTAGGTTCCTTGGTTGATCCACAAAGCCAAGACCGAAGAACCAAAGACGGAGGTGCAAGAGCATCGGACTAGTCTGACCAGTGGGTCTGACCGGTCTGACCGGTGTGCGACAACGCAGTCCGGAGACTTCGAAGTGGAGGACACACGTCGGGATTGCAAGGCTTGCGTCGAGGCTAAGTAAGTTTGCGGTCGCTGGGCATCCGTCCGATGGTGTGATGACAAAGACTTCCGAATTCTCCCTTGAGGGGCATGTTGTCAGTGTTTTAGACCGGCAACCTACTAAGAGGTGTACCCGAAGTAGATGAATGTGTCCTCGCCGAGATCGGTAACTCGAAGGAAGAGACACGTGGCACACAATTTAGACAGGTTCGGGCCGCGAGGTGCGTAATACCCTACGTCTTGTATGCTGCGTAGCTCTGGATTGATTGGGTACGATTAAAAGATGATGCAATTGTACGCTGTGAGATGAGATGATGAGAGAAGGGTCCCTGCCTCGCCTTATATAGTCCGGGAGGCAGGGTTACAAGTCGGAATAGGGAGAGAGTACTAGTCGAGTACGTCTAGGAGTCTTCCATACAGTGCGGGACATGTACAGCTTCCTAACCGAGTACTTCTCCTCTGTAGTCCTTGTGCTTCACGCCATCAGGTGCCGTGCAGCGCAAGCCGGGTAGTCCCAGGGGCCCACCGAGTAGTCGGTCCCGGCACCCACCGAGGTAGTGGGCCCAGGGAGGTCCATACGACAAGCCCCCGAGTACTTTGTAGTCGAGAAGGATAGCTTCAGGTAGTCTTGACGGCCTTAACGAGTAGTCCTCAAGCGTCCCCGAGTACTACAAGTCCAAAGTCCTCAAGAGTAGTCGAAGCATCCTGAGGCTGGAATGTACTCCAGCTGATGTTTGAGCAATCCTGAAGTCTTCTCGAGTAGTCCCAAGCGTTCTCGAGTGCTGCCCTCGAAGGTCTTCAACAATGCCCGTGTTGTCTTGAAGCCGAAGCTGATATGGAAGTGCGATTGTAAAATCGCACTCCATATGGAGTAGCCCCCGAGCCTAAGGTTGAGTTGTAGACTCTGGCTGAGGGTCCATCTGAAGTTATGGCAAGAATATCCCGAAAAATCCCGAGAAAAAACCGAAGGACACGTGGCACGGAGCCCCCGAGCCTTGAGTCGAGTACTTCCTCTCGAATTGAAGGGTCATCTTGTAGAATGTGTCCTGAGATGCTCCTGAGTCTTGACGCTTCCCAGGTAGTCGAGTAGAAGTAGCCGAGCCCCCGAGGTGAGGCGCGTCGACTAGTAGAATACGAAGAGTCATGCGCAGCCGCTGAGTCGGCCGAGCGCAAACTTATCCATCCGGCCGTTGGAGGGCCGCGTTGGCTTATAAATAGAAGCCAAAGCCCTTAGGGTTTTCACCCCATGCAGCTGTAGCCATTCAAACACATCTTGGCAACAAAATCACCACCAGTACGCGCCGCCTCCGCTGAGAGAAGTGTAGATCCGAGCGCGCCGCCAGAGAGAACCACCGCAGTAGCCCCCGAGCGAATGCGCGTGAAGACCCCGTGCATTTGGAGGATGAAGCCATCTCCGTCCAAGACCGCGAAGGCCGCCGGCGGGAAGAAGAGGAGCCGCGACGAAGCCGCCGGATCTGCCGCAGGGGCAGCGCCGCCGATGTCTCCACCGCGGCCAGATCCGAACCGCGAATGGAAGAAGTCGAAGGCGAAGACCGAAGATCTGCTAGCCCTCCTCAACAGCGGATTCATCCGGGAGAAGGAGGTGGACATGTGGAGAGCCGCCTCCAGGGATCCGTACCTGATGGAGAAGAGTGAAGACGAGATCCCGTTGTTCACGCAATTCGCGGAACGCGGGCTCTCTCTCCCGGCGAGTAGCTTCTTCAAGGGGCTCATGGGGTACTACGGCATCGAGTACCTCATCCTCAACCCCAATGGTATTTTCCATACCTCCGTCTTCGTTCATTTCTGTGAAGCTTTTCTGGGGATCAAGCCCCATTGGATCTTGTTCCGGAAGTTCTTCCGGGTGAAGCCGCAACCAAGCGCCAGCAATCCGCGGGTAGTTGGAGGAGCAGGAATCCAGATGCGGGAGGACGCCGCTGAGCAATACCTCTCGTACAAGCTCATCGACTCCAATCAAGACTGGAAAGCCATGTGGTTCTACATCACGAACCACCATCCGAGGTTGCCGAAGCCGAGTGGGAAGCAGCCCAAACATCGCCCGTGGTGGAACACGGAGCCCACAATGCAGGAGGGGATCCAGCTCCCCGAGTTGTTGGCGCGGATCAAGGCGCTGAGGGAAGCCGGGCTGAGGGCCGAGCACGTGGCCTTCAGTTTCATGAAGCGCAGGGTGCAGCCACTGATGGCTCGCGACGCCCTTGGATTCGAGTACGCCAGCGACAACGACACGTTGCGGATGCCTGGAGACGAAGTCGACGACGACGACATTGTTGACAGGCTGGCGCGGATCTTCAAGGACATGCCACCGTACACGGTGTGCCGCGTCCCGGAGTACTCTGCCGCGCGCCTGCCGAAGGAGGTAAGTAGCCGTACCCCCGTATCGAGTACCCATTCCGTGTGAGTAGTCGCACTGATGAGTTGTGTCTTGCAGGACGACTTGAAGAAGTTTGTCTCCGAGCCGCCGCCGCACCCTCAGGAAGTCAAGATCCCAGAGGAGGGGAAGACCAAGGCCAAGGAGCGGCCGGAGGTCGGCGAAGGAGACGACACCGTTGTCGTGGAGGACACGTCCGACGAGGACGACGACGAGGAGACACTGCAGGACCACTTCCAGCTGCAGTCGAGGTTCAGCCGTCCTGGCTTGCCTCATGTTCCTCTTGTGCAGGATCCACCGGCTAGCCTAGAGGCTAGTCTGGTCGCGCCGCTGTGGAAGCCGCGCAATGCATCCCACAAGCGCGTGTCGAAAAAGTTGAAGGTCACTGAGACTACGTCCCCAGAGGTAAGCCATCTTGAGTAGTGTAGTCGAGTACTCGTGTCTCGAGTTCACTTGTTGATGAAGAAGTTTCCTTGCTTGCAGGAGTTGCCGCCTACGGAGCCCGTCGATTAGGGCGACGAAGGCGAGTAGGACACGGTGGGGGAAGCAACTAGGAGTCGTAGCCCAGCCCCCATTGTCGAAGAGCTCTTGGCACAGATGGAGCGCCAGCCCCCTATTCCTCAGGGGAGCACGGAGCCCGCTGCTGCTGCCGCAGAAGAAGTGGTGGCTGCAGAAGCGCAGGAGAGCGCTGCACCGGCTGTTGTTACTGCAGAAGAGGCAGCGACCGCAGAGGCGCAAGAGGAGGCGCCCGCTGAGGGTGGACTGGTGGACATCGCCAGCATCCTCGGCGCCCCGACCATGACGGTAGTCCGGTCAAGCTTGTAAGTGTTTAATATCCCCGAGTAGTACTTGATGTGATAGTCGTGCTTTACTGACATCGGCATGTGTACTCTGCAGGAAGTCGACGGACCTATCCTGGGAGGGGGATGAACCCGCCGCAGCGGTGGCGGAGGAAGAAGCCACGCCACCCGCTGAGGAGTCCGCTCCCGCCCCTCAGGCGGAGCCCGAAGCACTGGCTGCTGAGGCTTCGTTGCCTGAAGCCAGCGTAGTCGAAGGTGACTACTCTGCTGAGGCTGTAGTATCCCCGAAGAGTAGTCTTAGTCACTGATGCGCTTGTCTTCTCATTGACAGGCGCTGAGGCCGAAGGGAGCGAAATCCCCGCGGCGGTGCCCATGGAGAGGTTGACACTAGGAACTCAGGAGGCTACTGGAGGACCCCGAGTTGATGGAGGTGGCCGCCGGAGAAGCCGCCGCGATGACCGAGGGAGAGGAGACCACCACACAGCCAGAACCCGCTCTGGATGTGGTCGTTCGCTCCCCGGAGATCCAAGACGCGGAGCCCATCCGATCTGCACCGATGACCGAAGCCGCCACAAGTAGTCATGGCGGGGTAGAGTTGCTGGCGGACGACTTGGTCGACCCGGCAACGGTGGCTCGACACCTGGAGGCGGTCTGCCAAGCCGAGCAGTGGATGAAGGTGAGTAGTCATAACTCCTGAGTAGTCAATCCTTTAGCGTTGAGTACTCATCTGACATATGTTGTCTGTGTAGGACGTCGTGGAGAGGTCCCGCGAGAAGTCCAATATGCTCCAAGTCTTCGGCGACGCGGTGCTTCGGGCGGAGGCGCTGGGAGACCAACTTGTGAAGTCCCGGAAGCACGCGGCCGCCATGCAGTCCAAGCTTGATACCGCCTTCGCCAAGTACCACAATGACATCCAGGAGATGCAGGCAAAGAGCGACGACTTGGTGCGGAAGAACAAGTCGCTCCGCAACAAGAACAAAGGTACACCACTTGTCTTGTCGAGTACTTGTTGGAGGTCGAGAGGTAGTCTAACCCGCTTGTCCTTGTTGTTTGCAGAGCTTGAGACCCGGGTAGAGCAGTTGAAGACTTCAGAGACAGATCTGAAGAATCTCTTCTACCGGGAGCAGGAGGCCCGCCAGGTACTCGAGTTAGATTATAAGGAGCTTGCCTACGAGTGCGACAGGCACATGGAGCTTCGTATTGCCTCCGATCGAGACCTCGTCAACTGCTACAAATCGTTGCAGAAGCTGAACGAGGACTACGAGGGGCTGCGGGCCCAGCTGAAGGAGCTTGAAGAAGCCGTGCTCCCCATCGCGAGGCTGCTGGTGCCTCACCCTGGCGGCCCCAAGATAGCACCGTTGGTGGATCGACTGAAGGAAGCCCCCAGCCAGCTGGCGGCCTACGTGAAGCATCTGGCGAAGTCAATCCCGAACCAGGTGCTGGCCTTCATGAAGTCCTACTTCCCGAAGGCGCCCGTGGATGTAGTCGTTGGCGGGCTAGTGTGACGCCCCAGGTATTTAATTACCGTCATTAACGCTAATGACCGGATTAGCCGGTCAAATGGTCAACCGAGGTCAAACCTAGGTCAACCTGGGCCCTCACCCATGAAAACTCACTAACACACCCTAGTGACCCTAAATGAATAGTAAACACACTTGTGGGGCCAACCCATGGTCAAAGGGTGGGTCAAACCCCTTGCCATCCCAGTGTCCACAGGTGTCTGCCGAAACTTTTGCCGCGTTCTCCAAAATTCACCTAAACACTTAAAATTCTACCTTTAGGAAAGTTGTAGGTCTTGTTGAGGGACACAACTTTCATGTAGATTGGCATTTCAAATTTGGAGAGGAAAATTGTGAAAAACCCCTTGCAAGGCAGGATTCACTGTTGCCAAAAACAGGCTGACATTCAAAGTTGGCATTCAAATAAATTCAAATCCGGAAGAAAAACCCTATAGAGCCTTTGTAAAAAATGTAGCTGGTACCTAGATCTACAACTTTGGTATTCATCGCTTGGTCAAGTTTTATTCAAAATTTTGGAGAAAATTTGAGTCAAACAGCGCTTCAGCAAAACGGGTTAGGGCAGGAGCGCCGGCGCGCCGCGACGTCGCGCGCCCGCGCGCGCGCGCGCGTCGCCGGCCGCACTCCGGCGTCCGCGCCCGCGTGCCTCCCGACGCCCCTCCGCCCCCAGGCCGACCGCAACCCTAGGCCGCGGCCGTGCCGAGGCGACCCGCGCCCCACGACGCGCCGGGGTCGGCCCGTCGTGCCACGCGCCGACGCGCCGCGCGCGCCGTGTGGTGGCCGGGACGCCCCCCTTCGGACCGGCGGTCCGTCCGCGCCCCTCGCCCGCGTGCACCGTGCTACGGCCGTGGGTCACGCCGCCGTCACCTCCAGGCCGGCCCGAGGCTATTTAAGCGCCGTCCTTTCTCCCCTCCGCGCGCCACCGAGCCTCCACCGCGCCATTGCCGCCGCCGCCGGCCGGGAGCTCGCCGCTCGCTCTCCCCACCGGCCAACCACACCACTAGCTCCCCTAGACCCCACCGCACCTCCCGTGGGTCACGTGTTGCCCAAGCCCGCGCCCTCCTCGCCGGAACCCGAGCCGCCGTAGACGTCCCTGCCGGTCGCCGCCGAGCGCCGCCGTGGAGGACCTCCCCGCCCCAACCGCGATTACCTATCAACCCTAGGTGAGCCTACCCTCAACCCCGAGCCATTCCCCAGCCAGGAGCGCCGCCGGAGACGCCGGATTTCCGTCGAGCCCGCAGCCTCCCCGGCCAAGGACCCAATTGCAGGGCCAAAGATTTTGGCAGGGTGTTTTGTGTAAAGTTCAGGACCTAGCTGCAATGAAACCTATCTAGCTTTTCTTACAGATTAGTCCAGTGACTTGTAAAATCCCTAGAAATTCACAAAAAAATCAGAAAAATCCCAAACCAATTTTGTAGGGTTCAGGATGTTAACCGCACCTCTTTTGTTGTATACTCATGGCTAGATTCAAAATAGTTTTGGCAGGAAAAATACAAATGTGTTACACATGGATCTGTCATAACTTGAAAGATATAACTCCTCTGTAGCCAAATTTTGGATATGTTGTGTGTTAGGATGTGACTAGATGCTGTGCCAAAAATTGCACAAAGTTATGCAGTAGATTTTGCTAGACAAATACTTTTCCATTCCTGCAGTAATTTCCTAGATGATTTTTAATGTTAAATATATTTATGTTCTTGAGACCAACTTGTGCACACTGTCTTGTAATGCCAAAATACACATCCTGTGAATTAATCATGAATTTTGGATTAACAAAAATAATAATTCTTGAATTATGCATGTTTTCCTTTGTAAATTAATAAACCAAGTTCAGTAGGGCTTCCATGTGAATGTGCTAGTCCTTTAGGCTGGTTTAGGACCAGAGAGCATGCACGAGAAAAATTAGATCATTTTGATGCTTATTTATTTTTTTTATGCATTTACTTTGAATCACTAGCTAGCCTTTGTTATTTTCAATAATATTTAAGTTCTTAGCATCCAACACTTACATGTCGGTCCAATGGACCAGGATGGGTGCTAGTAGGCTTAAGAAACACTCATTTAATTTTTGGTAATTTAATTGATTAATAAAAGGCTTAAATGCCCTTTTTATATTAAAGGGAAATTAAATAAAGTAAAACCCTTAATTAAATCTTTTTCCTTTTGAAAGTATTATTTAATATAAATAAAAGATAATTAATTAACATCACTGATAAGCAATTAATTCATAAATAAAAATATTAATTACACCATGTTGGTAAAGATAAAATGAAATGAAGCTTCACATGAAATGATAAGCTTATTAAAAACATTTATTCAAATGTGGAATAAAAGAGTAACCCATGTACACCCCCTAACCTTCCTAAAAGAGAAACTTTAGATGAATGTTTGTTAAGATGAATATGACCAACCCAGAGTTGGATAAGACAACAAACTATCACATCACCTAAAGTGCATTGCATTCCGTGTAGACCTTCCGGACGGAGATTACTCCCTTGTCCCGAAAACCGAGGAAGGAGGAGCGGAAGGTTCTCTGCAGTACGTGGAAGTACTCGACACCGAGGGTGCCCAAGCTAACCTAGTCGACGAAGGCAAGCTCCGGTGCATCTAACCTAGTTTTTAAAGTTCTTTATTCAAATATCTATGAATGATTGTGCATTTACGTTCAGGAGTTGAATGAAACCCTAGATGCATGATCCATAGGTACCTTTTGTCCTTACTAGTATGATAGGTCGATAGCTGCTATGCTATAGGACTGTTACAAGTCGAGTGATGACCTCACTCACGAGAGTAGGTTCCTAGATAGGAATCATACTATATCCTTAAATGGATTGCTCACGTGGTAAGAGCATGGGATCTGGGCTCCGGTCCAGTGGTTATGTGTGTTAAGTCTTTGAATGTACCAAACATTTGCCGGGAATGGGACCGGTAAGCCTAGTACCATAATGAGGCGGCGAGGGATCCTACCGTTACTACTCTTGGGATTCGCTCTCACGGCTCGCCACCGGTGGTGTATGGTGACTCCGGGTATCTCGCGGGGTATCCGGATAGCTTGCACCAAAGACTTTAAGATTCGATCCCGACCCGAGGATTTATGGGGACGACCTGGGAAAGTTGCCCTCGCGGGGACAGCCTACCGTATGTTTGGGTCTACCTTGCAAGGTTTAAATCAATCGATTGTCGGCCTCTCACCGTTACCCGAGACTACTTACTCCACTAGTCATGAGATCCCTAATAATGGAAGTCGATGAAGATGATGTTTGATTAATTGTATTGTGCAACTTTGTCTGTACTAGTTGGCTAATGTAGTAATGACTAAACCACTAGAACTTGTGCTAAAATCTTGAAAGTAAGGACCTACTCTTTGTTACTTTTTAGAAAAAGCAACCCAGTAGCCAAAAAGCCTTTCATGGTCTAGATTTGGTGAAGTAGTTATCACCGACGGGTAAGTCTTGCTGAGTATTAGTATACTCAGCCTTGCTATAATGTGTTGATCCAGGTAATGCCTTCAGTGATGTGTGGCCCGGTGAGATCCCGCCCGGCTGGGAGCTGGAATGAGTGGAGGACGACTACTGAAAGCATCATGGATGGCCTCCCGTGGTGTCTTCGCTTCCGCTAGTTTATTTCCGCTGCTTTTCAAAACTCTGAACTGTTTCGTCATGACAAAAACTATGGTTTGTAATAATTAAACCCTTCGGGGTACGAATTTGAATTTGAATGTTGTTGTATCTCTGGACTCGCCTTCGAGTGAGTTTTAATGCATATATTCGATCCTTGTGCTCTCAAGTGATTTACCGGGCGTTAACCCGGCAACTTACGACAGGATGGTACTTTATTATTGCTTACTGACCAAAGTGGATTGGTCTTAGGCGATAGTACGGTACTTTCCTGGGCGGGTTGTCACAGTTGGCATCAGAGCTTATATGCACCAGAGATTAATTAATAAACCTTAACCACTGATTTTTGAATAAAATATGCCAAGTTTTCTGATTTTCCAAAATACGTTGGTCCGCTAAGGATAAACTAGACCGAGAGGCCCTAGAGGGAATTTTGGGTTCTTTCAGGTGGCTTAACTAACTTATGGTTTATTTTGCTAACTCCCAGCACATTACTTTATGTCAGACTTACCTTCGCGCACAACCATACTAGTTCATCACGTTTTGCCAGACGTGGTGGTACCATAGGGAAGTCCTGTGAGGGACTAGTGGGACCTATTCCAATGGGTGCCACGTCGCGTCAGAGTCTTAAATAGGACGCTGTCCATGCAGCGGTTTAACACATGGATACCGTTTCTATAGTGAACGGTAATGAATGAGGACGCTTTCGTGACGTGCTGGCACGAAAGGTTCGTTTTCTGTAGGTACATAACAGCGCTTCGTTAGTTGTTAAGCAAGTACCGGATAGCTCTCGACTAGATATTATAGGGAGAGACGAATAAAAGCCTTGCCACCGGCACTAACTTCGATTTTTGGCTTGATTGCCATGTGAGGTCGAATAGGACGTCTTGCATGCATGTTAAAAATCGAAACAACTAAAATGGACCCAAAAATCGAAATTCCATATGTTCTCTAAGGAAGCTTATGCTAGTGTGTGCTTTTATAGACTAGAGTACCCTCATACCTAGCCGTCATGCTGCCGAAATTTTGTGAAAAATTGTTTACCGTGTGCTAGGTTAATTAAACCAAATTGTTAAACATAATGGCTCCTCAACTAGCTGTCTTGTAATAAGCTAATCTCAGTCCTAGTTTCGATGGGTTGGTTCACATTTCCCCTAGGCACATTCAGGTTAAGGACCCTTCCTCTTGTTTCCTTGATCGATGTTCAACCTTAAAAGCTTGATTAAAAGTATTAAAGGTTTCATTTAAAACTTGGGAAATTTTGAGGTTTCTGGGTTTTTTGGTTATGAATTTTTATTCACAGCTGCCAGAACTTCACCATTTGACATGCCATTCTCTTTGAGATCTGACATGAGTTACATTTGTGTACAGATGGATTTCCCCGTGTTCCACTAGTTCGACGCTGACGGTACGATCCGTACCAACGGGTTACACTGGGAGGGTTTTCCGCGCTTGGCGTGGGAAGCACTCAGTGCCGCAGACTACCTCACCCCACCGACGTACGAGGTGAAAGAGTTTGAGCGCTTTGGCGTTCCCCGCTGCAGAGTGATCGTTACTGTTCTGCCACACCCAGACCACGCCGACTGGTTTGACCTGAGCTTTATTTACTGGGGATTTATCACTCACGATTCCGTGGAGTCAGCCGCCCTCAGAGTGCTGACAGACTTTTGTGACCATAACCCTACCGTGGTAGCTCTTTCTCCGTTTGGACTGTTTCCTGCTGTGAGTCCTCACGACCCAGCTTGGTTGGACCGTATGGACCACCTACGGGAGCTACTGACCCTAGCAGAGCCGTTGGATGTTACCCAGACACTTGCCCGTTGTCTGAACGTGGTCTTCACGCTCCAGGGGCTGCGTTATAACACCGCAGCGATTATTGCACAGCGCTTGGAGGCATCTAGGCGCGATTGGGAGAAGCTTTCGAAGCAAGACACCGGCGGCTAAACTTCACGCTTACCCGTGTGCAACAGAGAACGACAGTCGCGTGCTAGGAGGTTCCACTGGAGCTTGAGAGAGGTGACCGCCTACGAGGATCGTGGATCCGGAGGCGGAGAACCATGCACTAGAGGAGGATGCCGACGCGCACGAGATAGAGAGGCTGACACTGCTGCAGAACATTGCTGAGATGCAGGAGCACGTGCAGGAGGCCGAGGTACAGGTGGCAGCCTTACAGGCTATAGTGGCCTTACAACCACTGCCCCCGTACAGGCGCACCTGGAGGAGCAGCAGGCTGTGTCCGGTCTGGATCAGACGAGCCAGGCAGGACCACCGCTACCAACTCCCCCAGCTTCGCCTTCGTACAGTGGTGCTTCAGTGGGCAACTAGGTTGCCGACAGCAGGGAGTAGGAGGATGTCGATCTTGCCGAGTTGTCTTGAGATGTTAGAGTAGTTGGCTTGACAGCACGTCCTCGTGCCAAGCAACTATTGTATCGTGTCATGTCATGATGTTCCAAATTCGAGTTGTAATGTCTTGAACCTTGTTCTGTCATGTCATGATGTTCCAAATTCGAGTTGTAATGTCTTGAACCTTGTTCTGTCATGTTGTAATAAGAATGCTTAAGCTTTTATGCTTTAAGTGAATTTCGTTGTCTTTCAATTTAAAATTTTCGTGCATTGAATACCAGATCCTTGGAAAAATCGTTGCAAATGACCACGCTTGTCAATGTTGCATTTTCTCCTAAAAACGTTGGTAAAACAAAGCATCTTTAGGAACATCATTCGTTTCCAGCAAATAAGTGCTCGTTCGTATACCACCTTCTTTGGTATCCGGAATGACGATGATCGTTCGAAAGTAATGATGAGCCGCGCAATTGAGAAATCGCCGTCCTAACCGGTTGAGAAGAACGATTCTATGAATTTTGGTGGCTATAGAATATTGTTTCTTGTGCTGTCCTCATTATTTAAGTACTAATGAGATGTGATTATGCATGATCGTGCTTGTCATCATTTGGAGTAAGCTTTCGGTTATCTCACTAATAAAGCTCACTTTTCAGATGGTGGGAACCACGCGCAGCTCTCCCAACGGTTTTGGAGCGAATGGTAATGGTGACTTGCCGCCACCCCCGCCCATGACACCGACGGAGGCCTTCATGGCCACCCAAACCGAGGTGCTGCGCCAGATCCTGCAGACGCAGCAGCAGATCGCCCAGCAGATGAACCGAGGGCCGCCACATGGGGCCAACCACGAGGGGCCTAACCAGGTCACCACGTACGCCCAGTTCATCGCCATGAAGCCGCCAACCTTCGTAAAGCAGAAGACCCTCTGAAAGCTGAGGCTTGGGTCAAGGCCATAGAGGCGAAATTCTCTGCTTTTGTGCTGCCTTGCTCCGAGGAGAACAAAGTGAACTTCACAGCGTTGCAACTGCGAGGGGAAGCTTTGATGTGGTGGGACCACTTCAAGTCCATGCAGCGAGGCCACGCTGTGACTTGGGACGAGTTCAAGCAGGCCTTCAAGAGCCACCACATCCCCAAGGGTCTGATGGACAGGAAGATGAGGAGTCGTAGCCCTCCGTCGGGGATCCGACTCCGTGTACCGCTATGCTCGGAGTTCAATAGCTTATGCCAGTACGGTGGGCATCATGTTGATACTGATGCCAAGAAGATGGAGAGGTTTCGTGACGGGCTTGATGGCAAGCTATATGAGCGCCTGAATCTGCTTGAGCCCGCAAACTTCCATGAGCTAGTGAACAAGGCTATCTCGCAAGAGGATGCTATGAAGAAAGCCCAGGGGGACAACAAGAGGATGTCCGGTTTCACCTCAGGCAGCAGAACAAACAAGAAGTTTCGCTTCGTGAAGAAGAAAGCTCCAGGCCCATCCCAACAATCTTCAACTGGATGCTGGACGATGAAGCCATCTCAGGGCAAACCTGCCGGGAACTTCCAGTTCCGCCGTGCCCAGCAGCAGGCTCCAAAGCCTATTGCACCCCCTCGTGATGTTGGAGATCGTCGTTGCTACAACTGTGGCCAGCCAGGGCACTACATTAATGAGTGTCCCAAGCCCAGGCAGATCAAGCCCAACCCGCAGAATCAGAGTACGGGAAACAAGCCTGCCACTCCGGCCAAGAAGCCTATGGTGCAAGTGCGCCAGGGCAAGCTGAACTTCACTACCATGAGTGACATTCCAGCAGGAGCTCCAGTACTCACGGGTACATTCTCTATCAATAACACTCCTGTTAAGGTCTTATTTGATTCGGGAGCCACCCATAGTTTCATAAACGAGAGTCTACTAGACAAATTGGGTCTAAGAGGAGTACAAACCAAATCTGCTTATAAAATTACCACACCCGGTGGAAACCTCACATCTCAATTAGTGACCTTCGAAGTTCTTCTGAGACTAGGAAGTAAGGTTATTCGATCTAATCTTATAACCATCAAACTGGGAAGCATGGATGTTATTTTGGGTATGGAATGGATGAATCAACATAAGGTGGTTCTAGATATATCAGATAGGGTCGTAGAGATCAACTCTCCTACGGTCGGGCACACGACCTTGTACCTACCCTTCCGGGACGGTACTGACTCTTGTGCCTATGTGACCATTATCTCCTCTCTTGATGAAATTCCAGTAGTGTGTGAGTACCCGGATGTATTTCCTGACGAGTTGCCTGGTATGCCACCAGACAGAGATGTCGAGTTTGTGATCGAACTCCAGCCCGGTACCGCACCCATTTCCAAAAGACCTTATCGCATGCCACCCAAAGAGTTAGCTGAATTAAAAACCCAACTCCAAGAATTGCTAGATAAAGGTTACATTCGCCGGAGCTCTTCTCCTTGGGGTTGCCCTACTCTCTTTGTCAAAAAGAAAGATGGTAGCTTGAGAATGTGTGTAGATTATCGACCACTCAATGCAGTCACCATCAAAAACAAATACCCACTTCCTTGAATCGATGTTCTTTTCGATCAATTGGCTGGCGCCAAAGTCTTCTCTAAGATCGATCTTCGTTCTGGCTACCATCAAATCAGGATTCGACCGTGCGACATCCCTAAAACCGCTTTTTCCACTCGTTATGGTCTTTACGAGTTCTTGGTCATGTCCTTCGGACTCACTAATGCGCCTGCCTACTTCATGTATCTCATGAACTCCGTGTTCATGACGGAGCTCGATAAATTTGTCGTGGTCTTTATCGATGATATTCTCATCTATTCTAAGAGCGAGAAAGATCACGCCAATCATCTCCGAGTTGTCCTTCAGTGTTTGCGAGATCACAAGCTTTATGCTAAGTTCTCCAAATGTGAATTCTGGTTGAAAAGTGTCAAATTCTTAGGGCACACCATTTCCCACGATGGTATCTCCGTAGATCCTAGCAAAGTTCAAGAGGTGATGGATTGGAAACCACCCAAATCCATACATCAAATCCGCAGTTTCCTAGGATTGGCGGGATATTACCGTCGATTCATTCCTGACTTTTCTAGAATCGCAAAACCCATGACCGAATTGCTCAAGAAGGGAGTAAAATTCGTGTGGGTGAAGCGTGTGAGAAAGCTTTCCACACTCTCAGGCAACATCTAACTTCAGCCCCAGTGCTAGCTCAACCCGATAATTCCAAACCGTTTGAAGTCTTCTGTGACGCATCGTGGGCACGGGTCTCGCCGTGTCCTTATGCAAGAAGGCCGAGTCATTGCCTATGCTTCACGGGCACTTCGACCCCATGAGCTCAACTATCCTACCCATGATCTTGAGTTAGCTCCCTATTGTTAATGCCCTCAAGATATGGAGACATTACCTAATGGGCAATCATTGCAATATCTTCACCGATCACAAGAGCCTCAAATACATCTTCACCCAGTCAGAATTGAATATGAGACAGAGAAGATGGCTTGAGTTGATCAAGGATTATGATCTAGAAGTGCACTATCATCCCGGCAAAGCAAATGTTGTTGCGGATGCTCTTAGCCGCAAGGATCATTGCAACCACCTAGAGTTAGAGCCAGTCAGTGAACCCTTGTGTGAAGAAATGAGAAGGCTCAACTTAGAAGTTGTACCGCAGGGAATTCTTTATGCCTTGACGGCAGAGTCAAACCTTTATGATAGGATTGTCACTGCCTAGCGCAATGATGCAGATGTTCAAACCATCAGGCAGAAACTAGTAGAAGGAGACCCAAAGTATATTTGTTTCCAGAAGGATCACCAAGATGTGGTCTGGTTTGGAAAACGTCTAGTGGTCCCCGTTGACCTAGAAATCAAGAAAATCATTCTAGATGAAGCTCACAAGTCCAAGTTCTCTATTCATCCCGGTAGTACCAAGATGTACCAAGATCTAAAACAGAACTTTTGGTGGTCCAATATGAAGGTGGATGTAGCCAAGTATGTAGCGAGTGCGATACTTGCCACCGGATGAAAGCAAGTCATTTGAAATCGGCAGGAGTACTCCAACCCCTGTTGATACCTATGTGGAAATGGGACGATATTAGTATGGATTTCATTGTGGGTTTACCCCTGACCCCTAGAAAGAAGGATTCTATTTGGGTAATTGTGGATAGAATCACCAAGACCGCTCACTTCATTGCCGTGCACACCACTTACTCCGTACAACAATATGCAGAGTTGCACGTGGATCATATAGTTCGTCTGCATGGAATCCCAAAAACTATAATCTCTGATAGAGGGACTCAGTTTGTAGCCCGTTTCTGGGAGCAATTGCACGAGTGTTTGGGAACTCAGCTACTCCGTAGTTTCAGTTATCATCCACAGACCGATGGTCAGACGGAGAGGATAAATCGGATCCTAGAGGACATGTTGAGAGCAAGCATCTTGCACTTTGACAAGAGTTGGCACAAGTGTTTGTCCTTGGCAGAGTTCTCTTACAATAACAGCTATCAGGCCAGCTTGAAAATGGCCCCGTTCGATGCTCTATACGGACGTAGATGCCGCACTCCACTGAATTGGTCAGAGGCCGGAGAAAGAACACTCTTTGGACCAGAGTTAGTTAAAGAGGCCGAAGAAAGGGTGCAAGTGATAAGAGAAAATTTGAAGATGGCACAGATGAGACAAAAGAGTTACCATGACAAGGGAACCGCACCTCGACACTTTGAAGTGGGAGATCATGTATATTTGAAAGTATCCCCCACCAAAGGTGTGCAAAGGTTCGGAGTCAAGGGAAAGTTAGCCCCGCGCTATATTGGACCCTATGAAGTAATAGAAGTATGTGGACCCGTGGCTTACCGTATCCAATTGCCAGAACGGTTTTCCGCGTTCACAATGTGTTCCATGTAACTCGCTTGAAGAAGGGAATGCCTGTCCGGAGAACGAGATCATTACAGAAGCTAATGCTTGGATCGAGCCGGATTTCTCGCTCGTCGAGCATCCATTGAAGGTACTAGACCAAAAAGAGCGAAAGACCCGGAGGCAGACCGTGCGAATGTACAAGATCCAATGGAGCCATCACACTGAAGAAGAAGCCACGTGGGAGACAGAGGATTATCTTAACACCAAGTATCCGGGCTTCCTCCAATCCCGAAACAGAGTTTTTCTCCCCATCTCTTCATTGTCAAAACGAATCTCGGGACGAGATTCCGTTTAAGGGGGGTAGGCTGTGACGCCCCAGGTTTTTAATTACCGTCATTAACGCTAATGACCGGATTAGCCGGTCAAATAGTCAACCGAGGTCAAACCTAGGTCAACCTGGGCCCTCACCCATGAAAACTCACTAACACACCCTAGTGACCCTAAATGAATAGTAAACACACTTGTGGGGCCAACCCATGGTCAAAGGGTGGGTCAAACTCCTTGCCATCCCAGTGTCCACAGGTGTCTACCGGAACTTTTGCCGCGTTCTCCAAAATTCACCTAAACACTTAAAATTCTACCTTTAGGAAAGTTGTAGGTCTTGTTGAGGGACACAACTTTCATGTAGATTGGCATTTCAAATTTGGAGAGGAAAATTGTGAAAAACCCCTTGCAAGGCAGGATTCACTGTTGCCAAAAACAGGCTGACATTCAAAGTTGGCTTTCAAATAAATTCAAATCCAGAAAGAAAAACACTATACAGCCTTTGTAAAAAATGTAGCTGGTACCTAGATCTACAACTTTGGTATTCATCACTTGGTCAAGTTTTATTCAAAATTTTGGAGAAAATTTGAGTCAAACAGCGCTTCAGCAAAACGGGTTAGGGCGGGAGCGCCGGCGCGCCACGACGTCGCGCGCCCGCGTGCCGCGCGTCGCCGGCCGCCGCCGGCCGCACTCCCGGCGTCCGCGCCCGCGTGCCTCCCGACGCCCCTCCGCCCGAGGCCGACCGCGCCCCTAGGCCGCACCCGTGCCGAGGCGACCCGCGCCCCACGACGCGCCGGGGTCGCGCGTCGTCCCACGCACCGACGTGCCGCGCGCGCGCGTGCGGTGGCCGGACGCCCCCCTTCGGACCGGCGGTCCGTCCGCGCCCCCCTCGCCCGCGTGCGCCGTGCTACGGACGTGGGTCACGCCGCCGTCACCGCCGAGGCCGGTCCGAGGCTATTTAAGCGCCGTTCTTTCCCCCCCCTCCGCGCGCCACCGAGCCTCCACCGCGCCATTACCGCCGCCGCCGCCGCCGAGCTCGCCGCTCGCTCTCCCCACCGGCCAACCACACCACTAGCTCCCCTAGACCCCACTGCACCTCCCAGGGTCACGTGTTGCCCAAGCCCGCGCCCTCCTCGCCGGGAACCCGAGCCGCCGCGGACGTCCCCGCCGGTCGCCGCCGAGCGCCGCCGTGGAGGACCTCCCCGCCCCAACCGCGATTACCTATCAACCCTAGGTGAGCCTATCCTCAACCCCGAGCCATTCCGCAGCCAGGAGCGCCGCCGGAGACGCCGGATTTCCGGCGAGCCCGCAGCCTCCCCGGCCAAGGACCCAATTGCAGGGCCAAAGATCTTGGCAGGGTGTTTTGTGTAAAGTTCAGGACCTAGCTGCAATGAAACCTATCTAGCTTTTCTTAGAGATTAGTCCAGTGACTTGTAAAATCCCTAGAAATTCACAGAAAAATCAGAAAAATCCCAAACCAATTTTGTAGGGTTCACGATGTTAACCCCACCTCTTTTGTTGTATACTCATGGCTAGATTCAAAATAGTTTTGGCAGGAAAAATACAAATGTGTTACACATGGATCTGTCATAACTTGAAAGATATAACTCCTCTGTAGCCAAATTTTGGATATGTTGTGTGTTAGGATGTGACTAGATGCTGTGCCAAAAATTGCACAAAGTTAAGTAGTAGATTTTGCTAGACAAATTCTTTTCCATTCCTGCAGTAATTGCCTAGATGATTTTTCCTGTTAAATATATTTATGTTCTTGAGCCCAACTTGTGCACACTGTCTTGTAATGCCAAAATACACATCCTCTGAATTAATCATGAATTTTGGATTAACATAAATAATAATTCTTGAATTATGCATGTTTTCCTTTGTAAATTAATAAACCAAGTTCAGTAGGGCTTCCATGTGAATGTGCTAGTCCTTTAGGTTGTTTAGGACCAGAGAGCATGCACGAGCAAAATTGGATCATTTTGATGCATATTTATTTTTTTTATGCATTTACTTTGAATCACTAGCTAGCCTTTGTATTTTCAATAATATTTAAATTCTTAGCATCCAACACTTACATGTGGGTCCAATGGACCAGGATGGGTGCTAGTAGGCTTAAGAAACACTCATTTAATTTTTGGTAATTTAATTGATTAATAAAGGCTTAAATGCCATTTTTATATTAAAGGGAAATTAAATAAAGTAAAACCCTTAATTAAATCTTTTTCCTTTTGAAAGTATTATTTAATATGAATAAAAAATAATTAATTAACATCACTGATAAGAAATTAATTCATAAATAAAAATATTAATTACACCATGTTGGTAAAGATAAAATGAAATGAAGCTTCACATGAAATGATAAGCTTATTAAAAACCTTTATTCAAATGTGGAATAAAAGAGTAACCCATGTACATCCCCTAACCTTCCTAAAAGAGAAACTTTAGATGAATGTTTGTTAAGATGAATATGACCAACCCAGAGTTGGATAAGACAACAAACTATCACATCACCTAAAGTGCATTGCATTCCGTGTAGATCTTCCGGACGGAGATTACTACCTTGTCCCGGAAACCGAGGAAGGAGGAGCGGAAGGTTCTCTGCAGTACGTGGAAGTACTCGACACCGAGGGTGCCCAAGCTAACCTAGTCGACGAAGGCAAGCTCCGGTGCATCTAACCTAGTTTTTAAAGTTCTTCATTCAAATATCTATGAATGATTGTGCATTTACGTTCAGGAGTTGAATGAAACCCTAGATGCATGATCCATAGGTACCTTTCATGGTCTAGATTTGGTGAAGTAGTTATCACCGACGGGTAAGTCTTGCTGAGTATTAGTATACTCAGCCTTGCTATAATGTGTTGATCCAGGTAATGCCTTCAGTGATGTGTGGCCCGGTGAGATCCCGCCCGGCTGGGAGCTGGAATGAGTGGAGGACGACTACTGAAAGCATCATGGATGGCCTCCCGTGGTGTCTTCGCTTCCGCTAGTTTATTTCCGCTGCTTTTCAAAACTCTGAACTGTTTCGTCATGACAAAAACTATGGTTTGTAATAATTAAACCCTTCGGGGTACGAATTTGAATTTGAATGTTGTTGTATCTCTGGACTCGCCTTCGAGTGAGTTTTAATGCATATATTCGATCCTTGTGCTCTCAAGTGATTTACCGGGCGTTAACCCGGCAACTTACGACAGGATGGTACTTTATTATTGCTTACTGACCAAAGTGGATCGGTCTTAGGCGATAGTACGGTACTTTCCTGGCCGGTTGTCACAGCTAGTCACCAACTGTACCGACGAGCAGTATGCGGAGCTGCTGGAGCAGATGGCGCCCATTGCGGAGCAAGTCGCCGACAAGCTTAATCTCCAGTAGTCCTGAAATAGTTAGCTCGTAGCAATAGATGTACAAAAACAATTGTAATGAAATTGTTTAAGTATCAATGAAGAAAAGTTCCATCAATGAGTACTCGTAGTCGCGATCTCAGAGTGCGGAGTCCCATCGTGGAGTTGTCGCGAGTAGTCGTACTCGGCAGTAGTCCCGTTGAGGGAAGTAGATAGTAAAGAAGTTGATGAACGATCAAACTTTATTACTGAAGCAGTACACCTGGATGGCTAGGGCCGAAGTTACAGAGTAGTCGCCAGGACCCGGAGGGCGCCTACGGCTAAGTGGTGCTATGGGGAGTAGCCGCTTACAGCAGTAGATCCGTAGGTAGCCGTGTAGGCTGGATCTAGAAGTACATGGTCTCTCAGTAGACCGCTGCTAGAGTCCTTTATCCCTCGTCACAGCTCAGGATCCGTAGGTAGCCGCATGGACTAGATTCTAGAGAAGAGTAGTCCGGAGACTAGTGTCTGGACCCGAAGGCCGCTTACAGTGAAGAAGTAGTCCGAAGACTGGAGCCAGGACCCGGAGGCCGCTTACGGCAGAGGGGTCTTGATGTAGTCGAGTAGACTTGAGCCCCAGGGTAGTCGTGTAGACTTAGGCGTAGAACCGACAAAGCTGGTCGACGTTCCACGAGTTGTTGACATCTTCGCCTTCAAGTGTCTGGAGGCGGTAGGAGCCCGGCCCGGTCACCTTTGCCACGGTGAAGGGTCCTTTCCAGGGGGAACTGAGCTTGTGTAGTCCTTTCGTGTTCTGGATACGACGGAGGACGAGATCGCCAACGTTGAAGGAGCGTTCCTTGACGTTGCGGTCATGGTAACGTCAGATACCCTCCAAGTATCTTGCTGATTGGACGAGGGCAGCACAGCGAGCTTCTTCGAGTCCATCGATGTCAACTCGTCTGCTATCTTCAGAGACGCCTTCGTCGTAGTGCTCTACTGCTGGTGAGTTCCATATGACATCAGCAGGGAGGATTGCTTCGGAGCCGTAGACCAGGAAGTAAGGGGATTACCCCATTGGCTTGGAAGGTGAGTACGTAGCCCCCAGAGTGCATTGGGTAGTTCCTTGATCCACTTGCCTCCTTTGGAGCTAGTAGCGTCGTGTAGCCGCTTCTTGAGAGCGTCGAGCACCATCCCGTTGGCGCGCTTGACTTATCTGTTGGCCCGAGGATGGGCAACTGAGACATATCGGACGTCGATCCCGCTGTTCTCACAGTACTCCCAGAACTGGTGGTTGTTGAAGTTGGAGCCCAGGTCTTTGATAATGCGGTGGGGTAGTCCGTAGTGATGCACGAGTTCATCCAGGAAGTCGAGTACTCTGTCAGCCTTGGGGTATGTGACCGGCTTGACCTCGATCCACTTGGTGAACTTGTCGATGGCCACCAATACTCTGTTGAAACCACCTCGCGCAGTTGGCAGTGTCCCAATCATGTCGAGCCCCTAGCAAGCGAAGTGCCAGGTTGGCGGTATGGTGACTAGCTTGTAGGCTGGGACGTGTTGCTGCTTGGCGAAGTATTGACATCCTTGGCACCTTCTAACGAGTTCTTCAGCGTCGCCCAGAGCTGTGGGCCAATAGAAAGCTCGCCGGAAGGCCTTGCTGACCAGCGTACGAGAAGACGAGTGGTTGCCGCAGACGCCCTTGTGGATCTCCTCCAAGATGTCCTTGCCTTCTTGCCTGGGGATGCACTTCATGAGTACTCCAGAAGACGCGCCCCGCTTGTAAAGCTTGTCTCCGATGAGGACGTAGGACTTGGCGCGGCGGATGAGCTGCTCAGCCAAGTTTTGTCCGAGGGAACCTTCTGCTCGCTGAGGTAGTCGATGAAGGGTTGCCTCCAGTCCACATTGATCATCATGACCTCCTGGTCAGCTGGCGGATGCGCTGGGACAGTGGTCGGTGGCGCCGGCTCCGGGATGGATGGCGTGTGAAGCTCGTGGACGAAGACACCCGTTGGTACTTGAGCGCGAGTAGAGCCGAGCTTCGACAAGACATTCGCTTCAACGTTGTTGTCGCGGACGATGTGCTGGAACTCGAGACCATAGAACTTGTTCTCGAGCTTGCGGACTTCTAGGCACTAGGCGTCCATGTTCTCCTTGTTGTGGTCCCAGGATTTGTTGACTTGGTTGATGACCACTACGGAGTCCCCATAGACTAGTAGCCGCTTGATGCCCAGTGAAGCCGCGAGGCGGAGCCCGTGTAGGAGGGCTTCATACTCGGCTTCGTTGTTTGAGACCTTCCAGAAGATCTGCAGGATGTATTTGAGTTGTTCGCCCATTGGAGAGATCAAGAGTACCCCTGCACCTGCGCCCTCAAGGTTGAGTGAGCCGTCGAAGTACATCACCCAATGGTCTGGTCGCACGGTTGGAGTAGGTAGCTAATTCTCCCGCCACTCCGCCATGAAGTCGACTAGTGCCTGCGACTTGATGGCTGTACGTGGCTTGAAGTCGATGGTGAGGGCGCCGAGTTCGACTGCCCACTTGGAGATCCTTCCAGTAGCATCTTGGTTCCGCAGATGTCGCCCAACGGGTAGTTCGTGAACAACGGGATCGAATTCTTCCGGGAAGTAGTGTCGTAGCTTCCGTGAGGTGATGAGTACTGCGTACAGAAGCTTCTGCACAGGCTGATAGCGCGCCTTGGACTCTGACAGGACCTCGCTGACGAAGTAGACTGGGCGCTGGACTGGGTAGGTGTGGCCGTCTTCCTGCCGCTAGACGACGATGGCAGTACTGACCACGTGAGTAGTCGCAGTGAGGTAGAGCAGTAGCTGCTCACCATTGCAAGGAACCGTGAGGACTGGTGGCTTCGATAGGAAGTCCTTGAGCTGAGCAAGGGCTTGGTCCGCCTCTGGAGTCCACGCAAACTTCTCTTGGTGCTTGAGTAGTTTGAAGAAGGGGAGCCCCCGTTCTCCAAGCTTCGAGATGAATCTGTTCAAGGCCGCCATGCACCCGGTCAGCTTCTGGACATCTTTGATGCACGTGGGAGCTTTCATGCTGGTGATGGCGGAGATCTTCTCGGGGTTGGCTTCGATGCCGCGTTGGCTGATGATGAAGTCGAGTAGTTTGCCCGAAGGTACGCCGAAGACGCACTTGTTCGGGTTGAGCTTCCAGCGGTACTCGCGCAGGGATGCGAAAGTCTCTTCAAGATCGTCGATGAGGGTACTAGAGTTTCTGGTCTTGACGACCACGTCATCCACGTAGGCTTCGACGTTCTTGTTGAGTTGCCTTTTGAAGCAGGCCTAGATAGCTCGTTGATAGGTGGCGTCAGCGTTCTTCAACCCGAAGGACATGGTCATGTAGCAGTACGCGCCAAACGGGGTGATGAACGCGGTCTTCTCCTGGCCTTCTTCCTTGATCGCGATCTGGTGGTACCCGGAGTAGCGCCGAGGAAGCGAGCGAGTCGCAGCCCGCCGTGGAGTCGATGACTTGATCAATCCGCGGCAACCCGAAGGGGTCCTTGGGGCAGTGCTTGTTGAGGTCGGTGTAGTCGACGCACATCCTCAACTCGTTCGAGTTCTTCTTGCGGACGAGGACGGGGTTGGCGAGCCACTCAGGATGGAAGACTTCTCTGATGAAGCCAGCCGCGAGTAGTTTGGCGAGTTCCTTCTTGATGGCATCCCGTCTGTCGTCGGTGAAGGATCGGATGGCGACTAGAGAGGGGGGGACTGAATAGGAGCCGGTAAAAATTCTTCCCAAAGAACCCAGCCTATGCCCTAGTCAAATTCCGGTCACACACAAGCGATGAATCGAATCACACACCAATCGCCAAGACAATGAGGTTATGGATCAACCTCTAGCCTTAGGAACGATTCCTTGAAGCACACGCGGAAGCACGAGAAAGGAAGGGAGGAATCGAACCAAGAAACAAAGCTCACAGGCTCTGGCGGACCGTCCGGCCAGGAGGGGCGGACCGTCCGCACTAGCCTCGCGGACTGTCCGGCCTGCTACCGTGGACCGTTCGTGCCAACACTGCGGACCGTCTAGCCCTACGCCGCGGACTGTCCGTTAAATCACACAGAACCAACAGAAGCACACCACGAACCACGGACCGTCCGCGGGGAGCACGCGGACTGTCCGCCAGGCACCCGCGGACCGTCCGCCCTCTCGCGCGGACCGTCCGAAACTCCGTCCAACCAAAACTCAAAACCGCGACGGATCGAAACGAAAGGAGAGCAAGAACACGAAGAACACGGGACGAACACGAGCGGCGCGGACCGTCCGCCAGAGGGCGCGGACCGTCCGCGAGGCTCGGACGGCAGCGAGAAAAACGCCCGACCTCGAAAGTCAACTCCCCCAAATCATCATCGGATTTCCCAAACGGTTGAAGCTGTGGAGACAAGGGTTTGGGGACTTGAAAAGCGTCACACAAGGATGCTATAGCCCACAAATCTTGCCTCGTTACTCCCTAAATCACCGGGAATCGCGAATCCTTTGAGCACCACCAAAAGCTTGAGCACCGAACGAAAACTCTCGAATCGATGTGGTTTCCTGGCGTTTGAGGGCACAAGATCAATCACAAAGATGCGCGAGACATCTATCCATGTTTCCCTCAAAGAAATCCTGGGATAAACCCACTCAAATCCGCGGAATCACACCGAGAACAAAGGCACGAAAACAAGCACAAAAAGACCACGAAAAACACAACTCCGAATCTTCTATACAAACCAGGAAAGATTCACAAGGTCTAGCATGCTGCCCTAGCATCCATCCCTCTCAACAAATCTCTCATGAAGCTCTCATGCTAGCCTAGAGAAAATGGAAGAAAAATAGCTACAAAAATGAGAAAAGGGGAGGGAGGAAATGAAACCCTAAGTCGCGGAGAGAGAGAGCCATCCACACACACTCATGGCTTATATATCAGGTCCCGCCGGAGTGGTAAATGACTCGACTACCCCTAACTTAACTACTGGCGATACAACCCACGCAGGGGCATTCGGTAATGTTTGTGAGTCTTGCCATCGGACGGCCACGCCTTTGCCGCACCCCGCGTCCTCCCGATGCAAGCCATGCGATCCCGCCACGTGTCCTCCGCCTCGAAGCTTCCCGACACGCCCGGATCCTGTCTCCGTCGTGTTGGGCCCTCGGACTTGGTTTTGAGGCCAAACCAAGAAACCGTCCTCCGATGGTTTTGTGGGCAAACCACCAAACCCCGCGTGCTCGGTTCGGCCTCCCGCCAAACCAGTTGACTCGACCGCCACCGTGCATCGGCTCGACTGTCCATGACTTCGTCTTGCTCGTGTCGCCACCATGTGGCCCCGCACCCAATCCCGCTGTCCACCGGGTCCCTCGAACCGAGCCTACTTGTCTCTCCATCTCCCGGAGGCCCCTCAAGGCTGAAGACCTTTCGCGCCCGTTCTTCACCTGCAACAACACGAACTAGGCCGCAGCCTACACCTGCGCACTAAGCCAAGAGTCAGTCCAACACCCGTTGTCAATCACTCATCACTGAGGAGCGGTCATCCATCGACCACTGGGACGCTCCTGGTCCTCAATCTCCCCCTTGATGAGTGCATTGACAACACACAACGCGAAATGAAATTCAGAGAAAGAAAGAAAGGAAGAAGAAAGAAAAACAAAGAAGCTCAACTCATGACCAAAACCAAGGAAAGGCAAAGAAAGGTAACAAGCCAAGCAAAGCACAAACTCCACACTGAAATCAGCAAGAAAGCTCCCCCTGAACAAATGCAATCTTCCAAATTTTAGCTCACCTCTTCTGAATTTTCATTAAGCTCACCTCTTCTCCCCCTTGTTGACAATGTATGAATCAAGGTGAAAATGCAGAAATGCAAAACAAAGCATATAAACATCTACATGAGCTTCTCAAATAGGCCAAATCTAGTGTCAAAGGCTAAAAATGAGACAAAGATCACACATATGAATCATAGCATAGTCAAAGCATTGCCACAAGTAATATATGAAAATACAAGCATGTGACAAAGCAAAATTTTCAGATTTAAGCAAATTTACCAAAAGAAGGCTCGCTTCACATGTAAAAGCCTATCCATGTCACACTTGAGCCACAAACATGCATACCATGCAAAGATCATACAAGGATATCAAATTCTCAGGAAAAGATCATGGCAAACACCCATAAAGCAAAGCATGTCATGTCAAAGCTCATGAGCCATGTGTCCACTTCGGGGAGACTTCGCACCGGTGAACATCATGCAACATGTTTTGCACCCATATGTGAAAGATAAGACATTTTAAGCATAGACATGATGGATGGAGCATTTTTCAAGCATTATACACTTCTTTTCAAGATTAATTCATTTCATGGTACATGAAGTGCCTTTGCGGCAAAAAGAAGCTTATGCTCCCCCATGAATGCAACATAGGCTAAACATTCACAATGATATTCAGCCTTTGGCCCAAATGCAAGAAAAAGGCATCCAAGCACAATCTAAGCATAGAAAGCACATTAAGACCAAAACGTGTCATGGATACACTACTACACATGAGTGGAGCACATTTCACCAAAAGTTAATCAAGATTAGCATTTATTTCAAAAAGGGCTATCTCACCACACATATATCTCAAATATTCCAAGAGCATATCCTCACATCACCATTTCTCCACGCATATGACCAATATCTCACAAATATCCAAAAAGACTTAAATAAGGCATATGAAAGAAGCTCATCATCCTAAAATGCAATATGATACAAATGCAACATGATACATGACAAAATGGCTATCCTACCATGGTTTATACATCAAGCAAAGCATGTATATACATCAAAGTAAAACATGGTATGATACATAAGGTACAAGAGAAAATCCCCCAAGAATCAACTAGAAAGGGCAACAAACCCCAAGTTCCCCCCGCAAGCGCACAAATGTAGCTTGGTCGAGAGGCTTTGTAAAGATGTCGGCTAGCTGATCTTGGGTAGGGACATGACTCAACACAATGGTTCCTTTTCCACATTGTCCCTCAAGAAATGATACCTCACTTCTATGTGTTTGGTTCTGGAGTGAAGCACTGGGTTTTTGGCTACGCTTATGGCACTGGTGCTATCACAAAGAAGTGGGATCTGGGTGCACTCCTCACCAAAGTCTCTCAAAGTGTATGAAATCCACAACAACTGGGAACAACAACTCGAGGCTGCAACATACTCCGCCTCGGTGGTAGACTGAGCTACACTAGACTGCTTGCGGGAAGACCATGAGACCAACGAAGACCCAAGAAACTGGCAAGTACCAGAAGTAGACTTCCTCTCGACTCGACAACCAGCAAAATCCGCATCGGAAAAACCATGAAGAGAAAGAGTCGAGGAGGAAGAATACCAAAGGCCAAGACCAGGGGCAGCCAGTAGGTACCTGAAAATCCTCTTGACGGCCTGTCGATGTGATGCCCTCGGCGAAGCCTAAAAACGAGCGCACAGACACACACTGAACTGTATGTCTGGCCTCGTCGCCGTCAAGTAGAGGAGAGAGCCGATCATGCTCCTGTACTCCCGTTGGTTCACTGGTTCTCCTTCCTCGTCTGCATCCAAAGTGGCCGTACTCCCCATGGGAGTCGACATCGGCTTCACATCTTGCATCTTGAACTTCTTCAGCATGTCTTTCGTGTACTTGGTCTGGTGCACGAATGTTCCATCCTTCACTTTCTTGATCTGCAGCCCGAGAAAGTACTGCAACTCGCCCATCATGCTCATCTCGAACTCCCTGCTCATCTCATCTGCAAACTTGGCAACAAGGTTATGTGACGAGCCACCAAAGACAATATCATCCACGTATATCTGCACAATCAACAAGTCATTTCCATGCTTGAGGAGAAACAAGGTCCTATCCACGGTACCCATCACAAACCCTCTCGCTCAACGTAAAACCTCTCAATCTCCCATACCAAGCACGGGCGCCCGTTTCAACCCATACGAGCCCTTTTCAACCCGTACACCCCGTGTGGGTACAAACTCGCTCTCAAACCCGTGTGGCTCTTCACATACACCTCCTCCTCTATGACCCCATTCAGAAAAGCACTCTTCACGTCCATCTGAAACAACTTGAACCCTTTAGCCACGGCAAAGGCTAGAAGGATCCGTATTGCCTCAAGACGGGCCACAGGAGCAAAGGTCTCCTCATAGTCGATCCCCTCCTTCTGACTAAACCCCTGAGCAACAAGTCTGGACTTGTTCCTCACAACCATCCCATTCTCTCCCTCTTTGTTCTTCCAAACCCACTTGGTTCCTATGGGATGGTAATTTGGAGGTGGTTCAACTAACTCCCACACCCCGGTTCCTCTCAAAGTTTTCCAACTCCTCATGCATAGAATTGACCCGCTTGCATCGGATAAAGCATGTCCAATCTCCTTGGGCTCAAAGGTGGCAACAAAAGCAAGATGAGCAAAATAAGAGGAATTCCCGGACCTTGACCGTGTAGTGCGTTCGTCGATGTTCCCAATGATCTTCGACAGGGGATGCACTTCTTGAATCCGCCGGGGAGCCTCACGCCTCGAGACTACCTCCCCCTCAACTTCGCCTTCTCTCGCTCGGTCCTCTTGTCGCACCGTCGTTGTCCATGAAGTAGACGGTCCACGCTCCGTAGTGGTCGTAGGGGAAGTAGTGGGTGCACACTCAGCTTCAGGCGCATGGTTCTCTCCATCATCATCTCCAGCTTCATCCTTCTCTTCAAAGAGGTCCTCGGCCATCTCTTCATCACCTGCACATTCAAAGCCAAGAGAGGTACATGGCATTGTCTCGTCGAAGGTTACCTCGCAAGTCTCCATGATTTTGTTAGTGTCGTATGGACCTCCCTGGGCCCACTACCTCGGTGGGTACCAGGACCGACTACTCGATGGGCCCCTGGGACTACCCGGCTTGCGCTACACGGCACCTGAAGGCGTGGAGCACAAGGACTACACAGGAGTAGTACTCGGTTAGGGAGCTGTACATGTTCCGCACTGTATGGAGGACTCCTAGACGTACTCGACTAGTACTCTCTCCCTACTCCGACTTGTAACCCTGCCTCCCGGACTATATAAGGCGAGGCAGGGACCGATCTCTAGCATCCAATCTCCTCTCATACAACCCACAGCACACTATTGCACCATCTTGTAATCGTGCCCAATCAATCCAGAGCTATGCAGCATACAGGACATAGGGTATTACGCACCTCGCGGCCCGAACCTGTCTAAATTGTGTGCCACGTGTCTCTTCCTTCGAGTTACCG
This sequence comes from Cenchrus americanus, assembly GCA_947561735.1. Classification (NCBI taxonomy): domain Eukaryota; kingdom Viridiplantae; phylum Streptophyta; class Magnoliopsida; order Poales; family Poaceae; genus Cenchrus; species Cenchrus americanus. Next base: position 125,042,478 of record OX387241.1, read on the forward strand.
ATCTCGACGAGTCACATTCATCTACTTCGGGTACTCCCCTTAGTAGGTTGCCGGTCTAAAACACCGACAGCTGGCGCGCCAGGTAGGGGCTCTCGCTCGAGATCACATGGCGAACTCGACGGCTCCCGTCCACTTCAAGCCAACCGTCGCTTTCAACCGCGTCAACACTTTTGTGTTCGGCGCCTGGGTCTGCACTGCTGATGGCGCGGGCTCCTTCCAGCGCCGCTTGACCATGCAGCCCAACCCGAAGACAGGCTTCGTGACGCTTCCTGAAGTCGTCACGGGCGAACTCGCGGGCAAGTTTGGCGAAATTTCGCTCTTCAACAACCACGCTGACTTCGACCTCGAGACCGTTTCCAACTCGAACTCGACATCACCATGGGCCATCGCATGCGAGCCGGCTACTCAGCCATCGCAGGCGGTCCCCTCACCTCGCGAGCGCTCCGCGCGCGGCCCCCGCGTCCTCAACCGGGCCCGCATGGGGGCTCCCACTTCGCGCCGGGCCGGCAAGGAGCCCGTACCCGAGTACAACTCGGACTCCGACGCCACCCCCGATCGCGCTTCGGACTCCGGCCCTCTCTCCGAGTTCTACTCGAACCCGGACTACGAGTTCGACTTCGGGTCGGACGCTGAGGGGCCCGAGTCCGAGGACAACTCCACCGAGCTCCCCTTGTCAGGGCCAGCCGCTGGGCTGGTTATAACATCCACGCCGGCCGGGAGATACGTCTATGCGGCCGGACCGCAAGCCTGCTGACCTGGTGAAGGGAGACTCACGCTACGTCGCCTACATCGACTAGCTACCGTTCCAGGAGGGAACACCGCTAGCCCGGGCTAACTCGAGCACACCAACTGAGGTGGCGCCTTAGGAGTCCGGCCTTGGCACCCCTGATCGCCAAATCTTCATGGCTGCTGGCGACACCCCAGGGCCTTCAGGGACGGCCCAGGATAGATACCTGGAAGACATCTCCTCCGACGAGCTCTCTGCTGATGCTCCACCCAACGAGAACCCCGCAGACAGAGACGCTCGACGTGAGTGTAACCGGAAGCGCAGCGAACGTCGCTGGCGCCTCCGCGACAACTTCCCCGTCCGCAACCTTGCGGAAGCTCTCGAGGCGGTCGAGAGCAGAGTACACACCACCCCCCGAGCAATGCCTCATGTCGATCGCGAGCGATCGCACGTCGGGCTCGGGGCATACGCGCCGGAGAGGTCATCGCCAAGCTCGCCGAAGACGCCTACTTCATGCGGGTCGACAACGCAGTCAACCGGCCTCCTCCGGCCCGGACCCCGCGACAACGAAGCCACGAGTCGCAGCGCCAACAACGGTCCTAACCGTACTCGAGCTGACCTCCCGGCCCGAGCCAAACCGTCGTCGCTCCAACGCCGGCGGACCGTCGCAGCACGACCACGGCAACCGAGAGGTTGTTCCCCACCGCGCTCCGGCCGGTGGCGGCGGCAACGACCCCCGACGGCGGCGGCGAAGAACGGCGGAAGCTCCAACCATGGAGCCAACAGAGAGCCGGTGGCGGCGGCGGGGGCCGCGGCGGCCGAGGCCACGCGAACGGCCACGCCTCCGGTGCCTCACATGGCGGGTACGACGCTCGCCGAAGATCGAGGAGCCGCGGCGGAAGAAGTCGACCACCGCAGCCGAGGGTGACGGCTTCCCCGCTTTCTCACCTCGACTTCGCAACTTGCTCCTCCCCGACAAGTTCTAGCCTTTGGGGATCACCAAGTACGATGCGAAGCAGGATCCCATCCAGTGGCTCCGGTGCTACGCCCTCTCCATCGAGAACGCTGGCGGCAACAGCGACACCAAGTGCCTCTACTTCCCCTTCTGCCTGGACATGGCACCACTCACATGGCTCGAGTCGCTGGACAAGCACTCGATCGACAAGTGGGACCAGCTGAAGGAGCAGTTCACAAGTAACTTCGCGGACGCCATGGGCCGATCGGGTACTCGCATGGACCTGGCCATGATCAAGCAGGAACAAGGCGAGACCCTCCGCAAGTACATGTGCCGCTTCTTCGACAAGCGCACTACCGTCGTCGATGTCACCGACAAGGAGGTCATCGACCTCTTCCAGGACGGCCTCTACCTCCGCCGCACGTGGCAAGACCAAGCAAAACCAGGGCGGCGGCAGTGGCAGCAACGCAAACCAAGGCGGCCGCAACAACAACAACAACTACTACTACTCGGATCCCAACCGCAAACGCAAGCCAGACAACAATCTCGCGGCTATCCAGCGCCCTGCGAAGGGGAACTCGAAGAAGAACTCCGGCGGCTTCAAGGACCTGCTGAAGGAGAAGTGCCCGTGGCATCCAAACGGCAACCACACCACCGAGCAGTGCTACCAACTCAGGCATGCACTCAAGGAGATGCCAGAGCCACCGCACCCTCACGATCCGAAGGGCAAGAAGAAGGACGGCGACAACAACGACTTCCAGGAGCCCGACAAGACCGTCAACATCCTCTTCAGTGGATTGCCCAGCAGGCGGGAGCAGAAGGCTACCCGTCGTGAAGTGATGTCCATTGAACCAGCAGTCCCGACCCCTCTCAGGTGGTCGGAGGTACCCATCACCTTCTCCCACGCGAACCAATGGACCAGCTTCTCTGAACCAGGACGGTTCCCCCTCGTCCAGAAGCCAGTGGTGGCGGGCTCCAAGCTCAACAAGGTGCTCATCGACGGTGGAAGCGGGCTCAACGTCCTCTTCACCAAGACCTTGAAGAAAATGAAGCTCAACATCACTCATATGCTCACCAAGAGCAACACGCCTTTCTACGGCATCGTCCCCGGCAACGCGGCTATTCTACTGGGCTCAGTGGTCCTGCCAGTTACCTTCGGGGCGTCTCGGAACAACTACCGTACCGAGTACATCAAGTTCGAGGTCGCGGACTTCGAGACCTCTTACCACGCCATCCTCGGCAGACCGGCCATCGCCAAGTTCATGGCGGTGCCTCACTACACCTACTTGGTACTCAAAATGCCAAGCCCAGCCGGTGTACTCTCCCTCCAAGGAGACTTGAAGATCTCCGACGACTGCGACACAGAAGCCGTGGAGATCGCCTCTACAAACCAAGTACCCAACGCGATGATGGAGGTCTACGCCGCGTCGAAGAAGCTTGCTACAAGTGAACTCGACATCCCGCAGAAGTCCGACGAGCACCAACAAGCCTCGCCCACCCGAGGAGGTACTCGTCAAGACGGCCGACCTCGGAACGGGCGACCCCGAAGCCAAGACCACCACCATCGGGGCTGGCCTTGACCCCAAATAGGAAGACGCGCTCATCGCCTTCCTTCGGGCTAACCGCGACATCTTCGCGTGGAAGCCGCGGACATGCCGGAGTGCCCGGGGAGCTGATTGAGCACTGCCTCAACGTCGATCTTAAGGCCACCCCCAAACGACAACACCTCCGACACTTTGCCGACGACAAAGCGGGACGCCATCAAGAAGGAGCTCGCCAAGCTACTCGCACCGGCTTCATCGCAGAAGTCTTCCATCCCGAGTGGCTCGCCAACCCCCGTCCACGTCCGCAAGAAGAACTCGAATGAGTGGAGGATGTGCGTCGACTACACCGACCTCAACAAACACCGCCCTAAGGACCCCTTCGGGTTGCCGCGGATTGATCAAGTCATCGACTCCACGGCGCAGATGCGACCTCGCTTCTGCTTCCTCGATCGCTACTCCGGTACCACCGGATCGCAATCAAGGAGGAAGACCAGGAGAAGACTGCGTTCATCACCCCGTTTGGCGTGTACTGCTACACGACCATGTCCTTCGGGTTGAAGAACGCCGGCGCTACCTACCAACGAGCTATCCAGGCCTGCTTCAAGAGGCAACTCAACAAGAACATAGAGGCCTACGTGGATGACATGGTTGTCAAGACCAGGGACTCCAGCACCCTCATCGACGACCTTGAAGAGACCTTCGCATCACTACGCGAGTACCGCTGGAAGCTCAACCCGAACAAGTGCGTCTTCGGCGTCCCTTCGGGCAAACTACTCGGCTTCATCATCGCCCGCCGCGGCATCGAAGCCAACCCCCGAGAAGATCTCCGCCATCACCAAGCATGAAAGCTCCCACGAGCATCAAAGACATCCGTGAAGCCGACGGGTGCATGGCGGCGCCGAACGATTCATCTCGAGGCTAGGAGAACGGGGCCTCCCCTTCTTCAAACTACTCAAGCATCAAGAGAAGTTCGTGTGGACTCCGGAGGCGGATCAAGCCCTTGCCCAGCTCAAGGACTTCCTATCAAAGCCACCGATCCTCACGGCTCCTCATAAGGGCGAGCAGCTATTGCTCTACCTCGCTGCGACTACTCACGTGGTCAGTACTACCATTGTTGTCGAGCGGTAAGAAGACGGCCACGCCTACCCAGTCCAGCGCCCAGTCTACTTCGTCAGCGAGGTCCTATCAGAGTCCAAGGCCCGCTATCAGCCCGTGCAGAAGCTACTGTACGCAGTACTCATCACCTCGCGGAAGCTACGACACTACTTCCAGCAGTACTCAATCTCCGTCGTCACCGACTACCCGCTCGGCGACATCCTGCGGAACCAAGATGCTACTGGAAGAATCTCCAAGTGGTCTGTCGAGCTCAGCGCCCTCACTATCAACTTCAAGCCACGCACGGCCATCAAGTCGCAGGCACTAGTCGACTTCATGGCGGAGTGGCGGGAGAACCAGCTACCCACTCCCACCGTGCGACCAGAGCATTGGGTGATGTACTTTGACGGCTCACTCAACCTCGAGGGCGCAGGTGCGGGGGTACTCCTGATCTTTCCAACGGGCGAACAACTCAAGTACGTCCTGTAGATCTTTTGGAAGGTCTCGAACAACGAAGCCAAATACGAAGCCCTCCTGCACGGGCTCCGCCTCGCGGCTTCACTAGGCATCAAGCGGCTACTAGTCTACGGCGACTCCGCAGTGGTCATCAACCAAGTCAACAAGTCCTGGGACCGCAACAAGGAGAACATGGACGCCTACTGCCTAGAAGTCTGCAAGCTCGGAACAAGTTCTACGGTCTCGAGTCCCATCACATCGTCCACGACAACAACGTTGCAGCGGACGTTCTCTCGAAGCTCGGATCCACCCGCGCTTAAGTACCAGCGGGTGTCTTCGTACACGAGCTTCACGCGCCATCCATCCCGGAGCCGGCGCCACCGACCACTGTCCCAGCCCACCCACCAGCTGGGCAGGAGGTCATGATGATCGACGTGGACTGGAGGCAACCCTTCATCGACTACCTCAGCGAGCAGAAGGTCCCCTCCGACAAGAACGCGGCCGAGCAACTCGTCCGTCGCGCCAAATCCTACGTCCTCGTCGGAGACAAGCTTTACAAGCGGGGCGCATCTTCTGGAGTACTCATGAAGTGCGTCCCTCGTGAAGAAGGCAAGGACATCTTGGAGGAGATCCACAAGGGCGTCTGCGGCAACCACGCGTCCTCACGCACGCTGGTCAGCAAGGCTTTCCGACGAGCTTTCTACTGGCCCACAGCTCTGGGCGACGCCGAAGAACTCGTCAGAAAGTGCCAAGGATGCCAGTACTTCGCCAAGCAGCAACACGTCACAGCCTACAAGCTAGTCACCATACCGCCAACCTGGCCCTTTGCTTGCTGGGGGCTCGACTTGATTGGGCCACTGCCAACTGCGCCAGGAGGATTCAACAGGGTATTGGTGGCCATCGACAAGTCCACCAAGTGGATCGAAGTCAAGCCGGTCACATGCCCCAAGGCTGACAGAGTACTCGACTTCCTGGATGAACTCGTACATCGCTACGGACTACCCCACCGCATCAGCACAGACCTGGGATCCAACTTCCACAACCACCAGTTCTGGGAGTACTGCGAGAACAGTGGGATCGACGTCCGATACGTCTCAGTTGCCCATCCACGGGCCAACGGTCAAGTCGAGCGCGCCAATGGGATGGTGCTCGACGCTCTCAAGAAGCGGCTACACGACGCTACTAACTCCAAAGGGGGCAAGTGGATCAAGGAACTACCCAACGCACTCTGGGGGCTACGGACCCAGCCATCCAAGCCAACGGGGCAATCCCCTTACTTCCTGGTATACGGCTCCGAAGCAATCCTCCATGCCGACGTCATATGGAACTCGCCAGCAGTGGAGCACTACGACGAAGGCGTCTCAGAAGATAGCAGACGAGTTGACATCGACAGCCTCGAAGAAGCTCGTTGTGCTGCCCTCGTCTAATCAGCAAGGTACCTGGAGGGTATCCGACGCTACCATGATCGCAACGTCAAAGAACGCTCCTTCAACGTTGGAGATCTTGTCCTCCGCCGTATCCAGAACACGGAAGGACTTCACAAGCTCAGCTCCCCCTGGGAAGGTCCCTTCACCATGGCAAAGGTGACCGGGCCGGGCTCCTACCGCCTCCAAACACTTGAAGGCGAAGACATCAACAACTCGTGGAACGTCGACCAGCTCTGTCGATTCTACGCCTAGTCTACACGACTACTCTGGGGTTCAAGTCTACATGACTACATCAACACCCCCTTGCCGTAAGCGGCCTCCGAGTCCTGGCTCCAGTCTCTGGACTTCTCCTCTCCAGGATCCAGCCCGTGCGGCTACCTATGGACCCTAGGCTACGACGAGCGTCAAGGACTCTAGCAGCGGTCTACTAAGAGACCACACTCCAAGATCCAGCCTGCACGGCTACCTACGGATCTACGATCCAGCCTACACGGCTACCTACAGATCAACTGCTGTAAGCGGCTACCCGCTCCAGCGCTACTCAGTTGTAAGCAGCCTCCGGGTCCAAACGACTACTTTGTAACTACGGCCCTGGCCAGCCAGGTGTACTCCTTTAGTAATAAAGTTTGATTGTTCATCAACTTCTTTACTGCCTACTCCCTACAACAGGACTACCAAAGCCGAGTACTACTACTCGCATCCACTCCACGATGGGCGCTCCGCACTCTGAGATTGCGACTACGAGTACTCATTGCTGGAAAATTTCTTTCATTAATACTTAAGCAATTCATTACAATTGTTTTCCTGTACAACCATGGCTACTAGCTATCTATTACAGGGCTACTGGAGGTTCAGCTTCTCAGCTACTTGCTCCGCGATGGGAGCCATCTGCTCCAGCAGCTCTGCATACTGCTCATCAGAGCAGTTGGCGGCTAACCCGCCGGCGACTACCTCCACTGGGGCCTTCGGGAAGTACGACTTCATGAAGGCCAAGACTTGTCTTCGGATCGACCTCGCCATGTGCTTCACGTAGGTGGCCAGCCAGCTCGGAGCTTCCTTGAGGCGATCCACCAGAGGAGCAATCTTGGGGCCGCCCGGGTGCGGCACCAGGAATCTTGCGATCGGCAGCGCGGCTTCCTCGAGCTCCTTCAGTTGGGCCCGCAATGCCTCGCAGTCTTCATTCAACTTCTGCAAGGATTTATAGCAGTTGATGAGATCGCAGTCAGAAGCAATCCGGAGCTCCATGTGCTTCTCGCACTCGAAGGCGAGTTCTTTGTAGTCGAGCTCGAGTACCTGGCGGGCTTCTTGCTCCCGGTAGAAGAGGTTCTTCATGCTCGTCTCCGAGGACTTCAGCTACTCCACCTGGCCCTCAAGCTCTGCAACACGACAACAACACAACGGGTCAGGGACTTCTCGACCTCCAACAAGTACCCGACAAGTTCAGCGGCGTACCTTTGTTCTTGTTGCGGAGGCCCTTATTCTTCCGCACCAAGTCGTCGCCCTTCGCCTGCAACTCCTGGACATCATTGTGGTACTTGGCGAAGGCGGCGTCGAGCTTCGATTGCATGGCAGCCGCGTGCTTTCGCGACTTCACAAGTTGCTCTTCTAGCGCCTCGGCTCGGAGCACCGCGTCACCATAGCCCTGCAGCATGTTCGACTTGTCGCGGGAACGCTCCGCAACGTCCTGCAAAGACAATTCAATTCACACGAGTACTCAACGATAGAGGATTGACTACTCAGAGGCTACGGCTACTTACCTTCATCTACTGCTCGGCCTGACGGATCGCCTCCAGATGCTTGGTCACTGTCGCCGCCTCGATAAGATCATCCGCGAGCAGCTCTATTCCGCCGCGACTACTCGCGGTGGCCTCCGTCATTGGTGCAGAGCGGATGGGCTCTGCGTCCTGGATCTCGGGGGAGCGGATAGCCACCTCCAGAGCAACCTCTGGCGACGTGGTGACCGCCTCTCCCCCGGACGCCAGGACGGCTTCCTCGACGACCTCCTCCACAGGCTCGGAGGCTCCTCCCGCAGCCTCTGGGGCCTCTGGTGTCAACCATGCATCGGTACCCCCGCAGGAATGTCGCCACCTTCAGCTTCAGCGCCTGTCAAAGAGACGACAAGTGCATCAGTGCCTACGACTACTCCTCAAAGAGCCCTATAGCTTCAAGAAGGGTACTCACCTTCGACTACGCTGGCCTCCGGCAACGGCGCCTCAGCAGCCGGTGGCTCGGCCACCGCTTGGGTAGCGGGAGCGGCCTCCTTGGCGGGCGGTGCGTCTTCTTCCGCCACCGCTGAAGAGGGCTCATCTCCCTCCCAGGACAAATCCGTGGATTTCCTGCGGAAACACTCACAGATGGTCGTCAGTCAACATCGACTACTGCAACAAGTACTACTCGGAAGGATACGGTACTTACAAGTTCGACCGGACAATTGTCACGGCCGGAGCACCGAGGATGCTGGCGATGTCGACCAGTCCACCCTCGGCGGGCACTTCCTCCTCCGCCCCTGCGGCTACCGCCTCCTCCATAGCAGCGGCGGCCGGCGCAGTGGTCTCCTGCGCTCCTGAAGCCACCACCCCTTCAACGGCGGCGGCTACGGGTCCCGTGCTCCCTTGTGGAGCAGGGGGCTGGCGCTCCAGCTGCGCCAAGATCTCCTCAATAGTGGGGGCTGGACTACGACTTCCAACTGGCTCCCCCACTGCGTCCCACACGCCTTCGTCGCCCTCTTCGACGGGCTCCGTTGGCGGCACCTCCTGCATACAAGGAATACTACTCATTAGCAAAGCGTACTCGTACAACGGGTACTCGACTACTCTGTTCAAGACAACTTACCTCCTGAGGCGTGGTTTCTGAGACCTTAAGCTTCTTCGCCACTCGCTTCCTGGCGGGGTTGCGCGGCTTCCGTGGCGGCGCAGCCAAGCTAGCCTCCAGGCTAGCCAGGGGGTCTTGCACCAGAGGAACATGAGGCAAGCCCGGGCGGCTAAACCTCGACCGCAGCTGGAAGCGGTCTTGCAATGTCTCGTCGTCGTCGTCGTCGTCGAAGGTATCCTCCACGACGACGGTGTCATCGCCTTCACCAACTTCTCGCCGCTCCTTCGCCTTCCCTTCCCTTGGGATCTCGATCCCGCTCGGAGGTGGCTGCGGCTCGGAGATGAACTTCTTCAAGTCATCCTGCAAGACAAGAAGACGTCAGTAAGACTACACCAAGTAATCACTACTCGACTAGGGGAGTACGACTACTCACCTCCTTGGGCGGGCGCGCGGCGGAGTACTCTTGGACAGGGCACGCCGTGTACGGCGGCATATCTTTGAAGATCCGCGACAATCTCTCGATGATGTCGCTGTCGTCCAGCTCGCCTCCCGGCATCCGCGACGTGTCGTCGTCGCCGGTGTACTCGAAGCCTAAGTTGTCTTGAGCCATCAACGGCTGCACCCTCCGCTTCATGAAACTGAAGGCCACGTGCTCGGCCCTCAGTCCCGCCTCCCTGAGCACCTTGATGCGTGCCAGCAGCTCGGGAAGTTGGATCCCCTCTTGCATGGTGGGCTCCGAGTTCCACCACTCGCGATGCCTGGGCTGCCGCCCGCTCGGCTTCGGCAAGCCGGGGTGGCGGTTTGTGATGTAGAACCACCGTGTCTTCCAATCAGTGTTGGAGTCGACAAGCTTGTACGCCAAATATTGCTCCGCGGCGTCCTCCCTCGACTGGATGCCGGCTCCTCCGACTACCCTTGGGTTGGTGGCACTTGGTTGCAGCTTGAAGCGGAAGAACTTTTGGAATAGTATCCAATGTGGCTTGATCCTGAGGAAGGCTTCACATAAGTGCACGAAGACCACGGTGTGGAAGACGCCGTTGGGGTTCAGGTTCAGATACTCGATCCCGTAGTACCCGAGCAGCCCCTTGAAGAAATCGCTGGCCGGGAGCGCAAGCCCGCGCTCCACGAACCGCGCGAACATTGGGATCTCGTCTTCGGCCTTCTCCATCGGATACGGATCTCCAGCAGCGGATCTCCACATGTCGACCTCCTTTTCCCTGATGAACCCACTGTTCAGGAGAGTCAACAGATCCTCCGTCTTCACCTTGGACTTCTTCCACTCGCGGCTTGGATCAGCCCGCGGTGGAGACGTGGGCGGCGCTACTCCGGTGGCGGCCGCGGCGGCCTCTTCGCGGCCCCTCTTCTTCCCGGCGGCTTTCGACGTCATGGACGGTGACGGCTTCATCCTCCAAGTGCAGGGCGTCTTCACGCGCATCCGCTCGGGGGCTACCCTAAATGCTTTGGGTGGCGGCGCACTTGAATCTACTACGGCGGCAGCAAGCGCTAGGAGTGGATTTGCTTCAGTTGGAAACGGAATGGCTGCAGCTCGAATGGGTGACAAACCCTAAGGGTTTTGGATTCTATTTATAAGTCAAACTGGCTCCGCAACGGGCGGCTGGATAAGTCCACGCGCGGCTGACTCAGCGGCTGCGCGTGACCCTTCGTATTCTACTAGTCGACGCCGGTCGTATGGACCTCCCCGGGCCCCCTTGCCTCGGTGGGTACCGGGACCGACTACTCGGTGGGCCCCCGGGACTACCCGACTTGCGCTACACGGCACCCGAAGGCGTGGAGCACAAGGACGACACGAGTAGTACTCGGTTAGGACTCTGTACATGTTCCGCACCTTGTGTAGAGGTCTCCTAGACGTACTCGACTAGTACTCCTTCCCTACTCCGACTTGTAACCCCCGCCTCCCGGACTATATAAGGCGAGCGGGGGACCGATCCCCGGATCATCTCATCCAATCTCAACTCACGGCGCACTATTGCACCAACTCTGTAATCGTGCCCTATCAATCCCGAGCTACGCGGCATACGGGACGTAGGGTATTACGCACCTCGCGGCCCGAACTTGTCTAAATTGTGTGCCGCGTGCCTCTTCCTTCGAGTTACCGATCTCGGCGAGTCACATTCATCTACTTCGGGTACTCCCCGTAGTAGGTTGCCGGTCCAAAACACCGACACCGGCGCGCCGGGTAGGGGCTCTCGCTCGAGATCACATGGCGAACTCGACGGCTTCCGTTCTCATCAAGCCAACCGTCGCTTTCAACCGCGGCGACACCTTCGTCTTCGGCGCTCGGGTGCCGCATGGCGATGGCGCGGGCTCCTTCCGGCGCCGCTTGATCATGCAACCCGACTCGAGGACGGAGCTCGCGACGCTTCCCGAAGTTGTCACGGGCAAGCTCGCCGGCAAGTTCGGCGAGATTTCGCTTTCCAACCTCCACGGCGACTTCGAGCTCGAGTCCGTCTCCAACTCGAACCCGACGTCGCCATGGGCCGTCGCGTGCGAGCCGGCTCCTCGGCCATCGCGAGCGGTCCCCTCTCCACGTCGGCGCTCGTACGTGGCCCCCCGCGCTCCCGGCGGGCCCGCACGGAGGCTTCTACACCACGCGGGCCGGCAAGGAGCCCGTAACCGAGTACAACTCGGACTCCGACGCCGTCCCCGGCCGCGTCTCGGACTCCGGCCCTCTCTCCGAGTTCTACTCGAACCCGGACTACGAGTTCGACTTCGGGTCGGACCCGAGGAGCCCGAGTCCGAAGACGACTCCTCCGAGCTTCCCTTGTCGGGGCCGGCCTGCGGGGCCGGTTATAAGATCAACGCCGGCGGGAGATACGTCTGCGGCCAAACCTCAAGCCCGGCGAGCGACAACAGAGGACTCACGCTACGTCGCCTACATCGACTCGCTACCGTTCCGGAGGGAACACCACTAGCCCAAGCCGACTCAAGTACACCAACCGAGGTGGCACCTTCGAGCCAAGCTTGGGCACGCCCGATCGTCAAGTCTTCATGGGCTGCCGGCGACACCCCGGGGACCTCGAGCACGGCCGCGGACAAGTACTTGGAGGACATCTCCGCGGACGAGCCGTCTGCTGATGCCCCTGCGGACGAGACCGACGCCAACAGGGACACCCGGCGCGAACGTAACAGGAAGCGCAACGAACGACGCCGGCGGCTCAGAGACAACCTTCCCATCCGCAACCTTGCGGAAGCTCTCGAAGCAGTTGAGAGCAGAGTCCACACCACTCCTGAGCAGTGCCTCATGTCGATCACGCGCGATCGCACGCCGGGCTCGGGGCATACGAGCCGGGGAGGTCATCGCCAAGCTCGGCCCGAAGAGGCCTACTTCATGCGGGTGGACAAGAGAGTCGGCCCAACCTCCTCCGGCCAAGCCTCGCGACAACGAGGCTACTAGTCGCGATGTTGACCCCGGTCCTAACCGTACTCGGGGCGACATCCCGGCTCGAACCAAACCGTCGACGCTCCACCGCCGGCGGACCCTCACGACAAGACAACGTCAACGGAGAGAGTCGTCCCCCACCGTGCTCCGGCCGGTGGTGGCGGCAACGACCCCGACGGCGGCGGCGCCGACGGCGGCGGCTCCAACCACGGGGCCAACAAGAAAGCCGGGAGGCGGCGGCGGTCGCGGCGGCCGCGGCCACGCGCACGGCCACGCCTCCGGCGCCTCTCACGGCGGGTACGATGCTCGCCGAGAGAATCGACGAGTTACGGCGAAGAAGTCGACGACCGCCGCCGAAGGCGACGGCTTCCCCGCCTTCTCACCTCGGCTTCGCAACCTACTCCTCCCGGACAAGTTCAAGCCTTTGGGGATCACCAAATACGACGCGAAGCGAGGATCCCATTCGGTGGCTCCGATGCTACGCTCTCTCCATCGAGAACGGCGGCGGCAACGGCGACACCAAGTGCCTCTACTTCCCCTTCTGCCCGGACCAAGCCCCACTCACGTGGCTCGAGTCGCCGGACAAGCACTCAATCGACAAGTGGGACCAGTGAAAGGAACGATTCACGAGCAACTTCGCGGGCGCCATGGGCCGTTCGGGTACTCGCATGGACCTTGCCATGATCAAGCGAGAACAAGGCGAGACCCTCCGCAAGTACATGCGCCGCTTCTTCGACAAGCGCGCTACCGTCGTGGACGTCACCGACAAGGAGGTCATCGACCTCTTCCGGGACGGGCTCTACCATCGCCGCACCTTCGAGGACTTCGGCCGGCGCCGCCCCCAAGTCCATTCCCCACCTCAAGGACATGATCACGTCCCGGGCGGACGAAGAGGACAAGGCCAACGCCAAGTACGACGCCATCCGCGGCAAGTCCAAGCGAGAACCAAGGTGGCGGCGGCAGCAGCAGAAGAACCCAAACCAAGGCGGCCGCAACAACAACAACAACAACAACAACTTCTCGGGTCCCAACCGCAAGCGCAAGCCGGACAACACCGTCGCGGCTATCCGGCGCCCTCCGAAAGGGAACTCGAAGAAGAACTCCGGCGGGTTCAAAGACCTGCGAAGGAGAAGTGCCCGTGGCATCCAAACGGCAACCATACCACCGAGCGGTGCTACCGGCTCGGGCATGCGCTCAAGGATACGCCGGAGCCACCGCACCCTCACGATCAGAAGAACAAGAAGAAGGACGGCGACGACTTCCAAGAACCCGAGAAGACCGTCAACGTCCTCTTCGGCGGACTACCCTGCAGGCGGGAGCAGAAGGCTACTCGCCGTGAAGTGATGTCCATTGAACCAGCGGTTATGACCCCTCTCAGGTGGTCAGAGACACCCATCACCTTCTCCCGCGCGGACCAATGGACCAGCTTCTCCGAACCAGGACGCTTCCCCCTCGTCCTGAAACCAACAGTGGCGGGCTCTAAGCTCAACAAGGTGCTCATCGACGGCGGAAGCGGGCTCAACGTCCTCTTCACCAAGACTCTCAGGAAGATGAACCTTGACGTCACCCCCATGCTCGACAAGAGCAGCATGCCCTTCTACGGCATTGTCCCGGCAACGCGGCTATCCCACCTGGGTTTAGTGGTGCGCCGGTTACCTTCGGGGCGTCTCGCGACAACTACCGCACCGAGTACATCAAGTTCGAGGTCGCGGATATCGAGACTTCCTACCATGCCATCCTCGGCGGACCGGCCATCGCCAAGTTCATGGCGGTGCCCCACTACACATACTTGGTACTCAAAATGCCAAGTCCAGTCGGCGTACTCTCCCTCCAAGGGGACTTGAAGATCTCTCACGACGCGATACGAGAGGCCGTGGTGATTGCTTCGACAAATCAAGTACCCACCCCAATGATGGAGGTCTACGCCGCGTCGAAGAAGCTTGCCACAAGCGAACTCGACATCCCAGAGAAGTCGACGAGCGCCAACAAGCCTCGGCCACCCGAGGAGGTGCTCACCAAGACGGTCGACCTCGGAACGGGCGACCCCACCAAGACTACCACCATCGGGGCCGGCCTCGACCCCAAATAGGAAGACGCGCTCATCAGCTTCCTTCGGGCTAACCGCGACATCTTCGCGTGGAAGCCAGCGGACATGCCAGGAGTGCCCAGGGAGGCCGATCGAGCACCTGCCTCAACGTCGACCCAAAGGCTACCCCCAAGCGACAACATCTCCGACGCTTCGCCGACGACAGACGGGACGCCATCAAGAAGGAGCTCGCCAAGCTACTCGGCTGCCGGCTTCATCGGAGAAGTCTTCCATCCCGAGTGGCTCGCCAACCCCGTCCTCGTCCGCAAGAAGAACTCGAACGAGTGGAGGATGTGCGTCGACTACACCGACCTCAACAAGCACGCCCCCCAGGACCCCTTCGGGTTGCCGCGGATTGATCAAGTCATCGACTCCACGGCGGGGCTGCGACTGCTCTGCTTCCTCGGCGCTACTCCGGGTACCACCGGATCGCAATCAAGGAGGAAGACCGGGGAGAAGACCGCGTTCATCACCCCGTTTGGCGCGTCTTGCTACACGACCATGTCCTTCGGGTTGAAGAACGCCGGCGCTACCTACCAACGGGCCATCCGGGCACAGCTTCAAGCGGCAACTCAACAAGAACGTCGAGGCCTACGTGGATGACGTGGTTGTCAAAACCGAGGGACTCCGGTACACTCATCGACGACCTTGAAGAGACCTTCGCATCGCTACGCGAGTACCGGCGGAAGCTCAACCCGAACAAGTGCGTCTTCGGCGTCCCTTCGGGCAAACTACTCGGCTTCATCATCAGCCAGCGCGGCATCGAAGCCAACCCCGAGAAGATCTCCGCCATCACCAGCATGAAAGCTCCCACGAGCATCAAGGACGTCCAGAAGCTGACGGGGTGCATGGCGGCATTGAACAGATTCATCTCGAAGCTAGGAGAACGGGGTCTCCCCTTCTTCAAACTACTCAAGCACCATGAGAAGTTCGTGTGGACTGCAGAGGCGGACCAAGCCCTTGCCCAGCTCAAGGACTTCCTGTCGAAGCCGCCGGTCCTCACGGCTCCCTACAAGGGCGAGCAGCTACTGCTCTACCTCGCTGCGACTACTCACGTGGTCAGTACTGCCATCGTTGTCGAGCGGCAGGAAGACGGCCACGCCTACCCGGTCCAGCGCCCAGTCTACTTCGTCAGCGAGGTTCTATCAGAGTCCAAGGCTCGCTACCAGCCCGTACAGAAGCTTCTGTACGCTCTACTCATCACCTCGCGGAAGCTACGACACTACTTCCAGGAGTACTCGGTCTCCGTCGTCACCGACTACCCGCTCGGCGACATCCCGAGGAACCCGGACGCCACGGAAGGATCTCCAAATGGGGCTGTCGAGCTCGGCGCCCTCACCATCGACTTCAAGCCACGCACAGCCATCAAGTCGCAAGCTCTAGTCGACTTCATGGCGAGTGGCGGGAGAACCAGCTACCTACTCCCACCGTGCGACCAGAGCATTGGGTGATGTACTTCGACGGCTCACTCAACCTCGAGGGCGCAGGCGCAGGGGTACTCCTGATCTCTCCAACGGGCGAACAACTTAAGTACGTCCTGCAGATCTTCTGGAAGGTCTCAAACAACGAAGCCGAGTACGAAGCCCTCCTACACGGGCTCCGCCTCGCGGCTTCACTTGGCATCAAGCGGCTACTAGTCTACGGCGACTCCGCAGTGGTCATCAACCAAGTCAACAAGTCCTGGGACCGCAACAAGGAGAACATGGACGCCTACGCCTAGAAGTCCGCAAGCTCGAGAACAAATGCTATGGTCTCGAGTTCCACCACATCGTTCGCGACAACAACGTTGCAGCGGACGTCCTCTCGAAGCTCGGATCCACCCGTGCCCAAGTACCCGCGGGCGTCTTCGTCCATGAGCTTCACGCGCCATCCATCCCGGAGCCGGCGCCGCCGACCACTGTCCCGGCTAACCAACCAGTGGGCAGGAGGTCATGATGATCGACATGGACTGGAGGCAACCCTTCATCGACTACCTCGGCGAGCGAGAGGTCCCCTCCGACAAGAACGCAGCCGAACAACTCGTCCGCCGCGCCAAGTCTTACGTCCTCGTCGGCGACAAGCTTTACAAGCGAGGCGCATCTTCCGGAGTACTCATGAAATGCGTCCCTCGCGAAGAAGGCAAGGACATCTTGGAGGAAATCCACAAGGGTGTGCGGCAACCACGCGTCCTCCCGCACGGCGGTCGGCAAGGCCTTCGGCGAGCCTTCTGCGGCCCACGGCCACCGGGCGATGCCGAAGAACTCGTCGGACACTGCCAAGGATGTCGGTTCTTCGCCAAGCGAGCAACACGTCCCCGCCTACAAGCTAGTCACCATACCACCAACCCGGCCCTTTGCCTGCCGGGGGCTCGACATGATTGGGCCCCCGCCAACCGCGCCGGGGAGGATTCAACCGGTGCGGTGGCTATCGACAAGTTCACCAAGTGGATCGAGGTCAAGCCGGTCACATGCCCCAAGGCGACGAGTACTCGACTTCCGGATGAACTCGTGCACCGCTACGGGCTACCCCACCGCATCATCACGGACACGGGGTCCAACTTCAACAACCACCGGTTACGGGAGTGCCGCGAGAACGAGCGGAATCGACGTCGGATACGTCTCCGTCGCCCATCCACGGGCCAACGGACAAGTCGAGCGCGCCAACGGGATGGTGCTCGACGCCCTCAAGAAGCGGCTACACGACGCGCTAACTCAAAAGGGGGCAAGTGGATCAAGGAACTACCCAACGCACTGCGGGGGGCCGCGGACTCAACCATCCAAGCCAACGGGGCAATCCCCCCTACTTCTCGGTCTACGGCTGCGAAGCCATCCTCCCTGCCGATGTCATATGGAACTCGCCGGTCTGTGGAGCATTACGACGAAGGCGTCTCGGAAGACGACGGAGACGAGTTGATATCGACGACCTCGAAGAAGCTCGCTGCGCCGCCCTAGTCCAATCAGCAAGGTACCTGGAGGGTATCCGACGCTACCACGATCGCAACGTCAAGGAACGCTCCTTCAACGCCGGAGATCTTGTCCTCCGCCGTATCCAGAACACGGAGGGACTTCACAAGCTCAGCTCCCCTTGGGAAGGCCCCTTCACCGTGGCTAAGGTGACCGGGCCAGGCTCCTACCGCCTCCAAACACTCGAAGGCGAAGAAGTCAACAACTCGTGGAACGTCGACCAGCTCTGTCGATTCTACGCCTAGTCTACTCGACTACTCCGGGGTTCAAGTCTACACGACTACATCAACACCCCCTTGCCGCGAGCGACCCTCGGGTCCCGGCTTCAAGTCTCCGACTACTCCACTCCCGTGTCCCGGCCCGTGCGGCTACCTACGGACACGAGGCCGCAATGAGCGTCAAGGACTCTAGCAGCGGTCTACCAAGAAGACCACACTCCAAGATCCAGCCTCGCACGGCTACCTACGGATCTGCGATCCAGCCTACACGGCTACCTACGGATCACTCACTGTAAGCGGCTACCCGCTCCAGTACTACTCAGCTGTAAGCGGCCTTCGGGTCCAGGCGACTACTTGTAACTACGGCCCTGGCCACCCAGGTGTACTTCTTCAGTAATAAAGTTTGATTGTTCATCAACTTCTTTACTGTCTACTCCCTGCGACGGGACGGCCAAGCGAGTACTACTACTCGCACCTACTCCACGATGGGCGCTCCGCACTCGAGAACGCGGTTACGAGTACTCATTGATGGAACTTCACATTTCATTGATATATGAGATAGTTCATTACAAGCTGTTTCCTATACAACCATGGCTACTAGCTATCTACGCGGGGCTACCGGAGATTCAACTTATCGGCTACACGCTTTCCGCGATGGGAGCCATCTCGCTCCGGCAACTCGGCGTACTGCTCGTCCGAGCAGTTGGCGGCTACCCCGCCGGCGACTACCTCCACCGGGGCCTTCGGGAAGTACGACTTCATGAAGGCCAGCCTGCTTCGGGATCGACTTGGCCATGTGCTTCACGTAGGCGGCCAGCCGGCTTGGCGCTTCACGAAGTCGATCCGCCAACGGAGCGATCTTGGGGCCGCCCGGGTGCGGCACCAGGAGCCTCGCGATCGGGAGGGCAGCCTCTTCCAGGTCCTTGAGTTGGGCTCGGAGCGCCTCGCAGTCTTCGTTCAACTTCTGCAAGGATTTGTAGCAGTTGACAAGATCCCGGTCAGAAGCAATTCTCAACTCCATGTGCTTCTCGCACTCGACGGCCAGCTCCTTGTAGTCGAGTTCAAGTACCTGGCGGGCTTCTTGCTCCCGGTAGAAGAGATTCTTCATGCTGATCTCCGAGCCCTTCAGTCGCCCCACCAGGCCTTCGAGTTCTGCAACACCGGAACGCAACAACGGGTCAGAGCTTGGTGACTTCCAACAAGTACCCGACAAGTCAAGAGACGTACCTTTGTTCTTGTTGCGGAGGCCTTTGTTTTTCCGCACCAGCTCGTCGCTCTTCGCCTGCAGGTCCATCACATCGTTGTGATACTTGGCGAAGGCGGCGTCAAGCTTTCGGCTCGCATGGCGGCCGCGTGCTTCCTCGACTTCACGAGCTGCTCCTCCAAGGCTTCAGCTCGCAGCACCGTGTCCCCATAGCCTTGCGGCGAGATTGGACTTCTCGCGGGATCGCTCCGCGGCGTCTGCAGAAGACAAGTCCAAGTCAAGCAGAGTACTCAACGAAAGGATTGACTACTCGGGAGGCAACGGCTACGTACCTTCATCCACTGTTCGGCTCGTCGCATCGCCTCCAGATGCTGCGCCAACACCGCCGGCTCGATCAGATCGTCGGCAAGCAGCTCGATCCCGCCACGGCTACTTGTCGTAGCCTCCGTCATCGGCGCCGAGCGGATAGGCTCCGCGTCTTGGATCTCGGGGGCCCGGATCGCCACCTCCGGGGCAACCCCCGGCGACGTGGCAGCCGCCTCCTCCTCGGCGGACTTCTCGACGGTCTCCCCCATGGGCTCGGTGACGGTGAATTTCCGTCAACCTAGAGTACTTGTTATACATTGGTTTCGATTATGATTTGCAACTAACCCGCCACTAGGCATACTAATGATATAACAAGTTCACACTTGCATGTCGATTTTGGAGTTTGTTGTTTACGCGAAATCTACGCTAAAGAGGAGACTTTCGGGATAAGTTCACCAAGCACTTTGGAAGAAGATCATGAAGCCCGACAAGAGTCAAGACACGCAATGAACATGACTCCAAATGACCCGAGGACCGAAGCGTCAACGTGCAAGTCTTCAGGGACTCAACCAGAAAACAGCGAAGCTTGCATAGCAAGGATTCAAGCCTAAACCGTGAAGGAAACGACGTCAAAGGCCCACATGCAAGTGCACACGAATAAGGGATCACGCGAGAAGCAACCGGGAGAAAACCGGGCCCGAACCGGGCCGAAGTGGGCTGGGCCGGCCGGCCCCGGTCCGGCCGGCCCGGCCCACTCGGGGTCGGTTCGGTCCCTCCTTTGCCCTAGGTGTTTGTCTATTTATTGCCTCCCGCCGCCGTCGACCGACACATCGAACAAATCATCCTACCGACGCCAATCACCGAAAAACCGCCGCCGCAAGATGAGGGGGAGAGTTAGATGAGCTCGTCGCAAGGATCAACGCCGGCGGAGAAAAGGAAGCAAGAGGAGGACTCCAAGCCGCTGGCCTAGGGGTGTTCCCAAGCTCCATCGCCGCCATCTTCATCGACGACGTTCTCCGGAGTCTCCATCACCCCTATGTGCTTCAATCCATGTAAGATGATGGGGTAATGTCTCCGTTCATCCCTAGGATTAGATGGATACATGCTATGTAATTGCTACTTGATTCGTGGTTCCAATCTATTGTTTTCATGTTGATGATGCTTTGATGATTAAGGTAGGCCACCGTGTTTTTCGGGCGTATGATATCCGCTACTCCCATAGATTCCATCAACATACCGTGTCCATCATAGGTCTAGTCACGAATACCTTCGCGTAGTGACGATGCGAGAGGAGGGAAAGGGCGAAACCGTGGTCACAACCCCCGGTAGATTGGTTTACCGCTTTCGTGTAGTAGATGCATACCATGTTATCCTAGATCCTAGGGAGGGAACGCTTATCTTTCTTAATCACTCTCTTGTGTTCACCCTTTACCATATAGTTTAACCGTAGATTTGTTTGATCAACTTAACTTAGATTAACTTAGGTTAGATTGTCTTTACTTTTAGTTTAATACTCTCTTTCAAAGGTTTTCCATTCAACTAGATTAGTACTTGGTTAAGCGCTAGTAATCCCCTTGCTCCGCGGATTGACAAGAACCTTGGGAATCCCGTGGTGAAAAAGGTGTAGGTCCGTACGCTTGCGGATCGTAGGTGGATACGTCTTTTATCCGTCAACAAGCCCCTTTTTCGGCGCCGTTGCCGGGGGCAAGCCGATTGCTACGTTTAATCTAGTATTAATTTTGTTGATTACTAACACCTAACCCTTATTTTCTAAAAAAAAAAGAAAAAAAAAAATCTTTTTTTGTTTTTCTTTCTACTCTTCTTGTGCCTAGATGGATTTGTTCACCTCACCATTGGAAGACGAAGAGATGTCGCTAAGGGAGCTAGCAATGCCGTCAATGGAAGACATTGAGATGCAAAAATCAGATTTGGCGCTTGCTACAACCCACTATGAATTGAAGCACTGGAATCATCAATTTAGTGGCGACAAAACCATTTAGAGGATTGGAGGATGACAACCCATATAGACACATTAAGGAATTCACGATGTTATGCAACACGGTCCAACAAAAAGGAGTTCCGGCCGCTTGGTTCAAGTGGAATCTTTTTCCATTCTCTCTCGAAGATGAAGCGCGAAGATGGTACACACTTGCGTCCGTTGAAGCAAAAGGAAATTGGGATGAGCTAGTGAAGAAGTTTCTTTTGAAGTTCTTTCCCATAAGCAAGGTCCAAGACTTAAGGAGGCAAGTGCTCAATTTCAAGCAAGGAGAGGATGAAGGAATTGATGAAGCATGGGACCGATTTAATGAACTACTTGAGCAAGGCCCGAACTTGGGATTTTCCGGTGACTTGATGTTGCATACCTTTTATTTTTCACTAACCCCTAACTCGTCTCGTTTTGTAAGCATGTGTGCGGGCGGTGATATAATGGATAAAACAATTAGTGAAGCCGCACAAATCTTACAAAGGATAAGCAATGGACAAAGAACAATACGAGATTGGCAAAGATGTTGTCAAGAGGAGCAAAATGACAAAAGCAAGCCCAAGGTGCTTGCTGAAATTTCCGAAAAAGATGAACCGAAGGTCAAGGAAGATGAACCGACCATACAAGAAAGTGAAGATCCACTTCCCAAGGTAAGAGAAGTCATTTCGGATGTTAAAAATGTTGAAATTAACATGAATGTAGGCCGAAGTATGTGGAATGCTAGACCATTGGCGGAGTTCAAGCAATCCGGTTGGGTTCAAGTTGATTTCGCCCCACTAATTAACTACCGAAGGAAGGAGGAACGCCGACACGTTGCCAAACTAGTTGAAGATATATTTGATCAAGAGATGAGTGGAGAGTCGATCCAAAAGATGTTTGAAGAAGAAAGAAAAGAAGGAGATGAAGGATGGATCGACCGGTTTGACAAATCAAAGATTTATGATGAAGGAAGAGAAGAGTACAACCGTGATGAGCCTAGTGACTCAAAGGATAAATGGGAGGAGATAGGACTCAAGCTAGATGATAGCTTGTGTGCTATTGAAGCCTACACACTAGCAAATCAAGACATGGAAGGACTCAAGGATGAAGGAAAGAGTGAATCAACAATGAGCGATCTTGACGACATGTGGTACATGGAAGATAAAGAAAGCAACATACAAGTCTTTGAAGATGAAGATCTGGTTGATAAAGAAGACTTCAAAGAAGAGATGAATGCGTACATAGTTGAAGGATTACATGTTCCACATGATGAGTTGAAGAAATTGCAAGATGGTGATGAAGAGGCAACTACACTTGTTGAGATCGATTCGCCTTCAACACCGCTTGATGAACCAAATATCACTCTTGTTGAAAAATCTCTAAGGCCAAGGTACGCGCTGAAATCTCAAGATATTATTGGTATTGATGTTGATAAATTCAAATACTCATGCTCAACCAATAGTATGAATGATAGTTTAATGTCTATGCCTTGTTCCAATAGTGATCATGTTGATAGGCTAGATTTTCTTGAGAATGAAAAAGAGGAAACATTCATTTTTGATCCAATTAATCTCACACCTAAACAACCTTTGCCTAACGATGAGCTAAGTGCTATGCATGAAACATATGCTTCTTTTATTTACACCTTGACTTGTTGCTACAATTCACATGTGGTGTTAATTATGGACGCGTATGTTTACAATAAGTTTTGTAAATCTCGATCATGCTTTGCGCTTGGTCAAGCTAGTGACCTTAAAGAATCATATGTCGGGAAAGGCCCGATTTTCACTAACCATGTAGACAAGGCTTGAATAATGAAAAAAAAGGAAGTCATGCCTGAAAGAGTTGCAAGATAAATCATCAACCTCTCCGAATCCCGCGATGGATGCTGCTGTCTTCATCAATTTGAGAGCTTGTTCAGAGGTGTACAAATGAAGAAAATGAGATATCCAGAAGCTCCGTCAAGTTACCATTCCAACGCATCAAGAACCAACAAGTTTGAAGACCCGTGCAAGGAGTTATGGAGAAAACATTGAGCGTTGCGCGTTCTGAAATTTCAGGACAGATTTCATCGCCGAAGTAAAACCGACGTAACTCTCTTGTCCGGAGTCCGATTTGAGCAAATGAAGACTCGTTGGAA
The DNA here is from genome assembly GCA_947561735.1 of Cenchrus americanus. NCBI lineage: Eukaryota > Viridiplantae > Streptophyta > Magnoliopsida > Poales > Poaceae > Cenchrus > Cenchrus americanus. Next base: position 125,065,752 of record OX387241.1, read on the forward strand.
AGGAAATTTTGTGCACTGTGCAATGGAGTAGAGCTTGAGTATACTTTCTGTTCTGGACATTAAAAAATAATAGAGTGAAGGCAGCACCGAAGGATGATAAAGAAGGAGATAACGATGAAACAAAAGGATGCTTTGGGCAAGTCTTCTATAAGTAATCAAGCACAACATGGGAAGTAAATTAAAGCTGCATTGGTACCTTTTCTTCTTGCATGAAGGGCCATGGCTATGCAACGAAAAGAAGGTATGTGAGAAAGTCGAGCTCTATGACTTTAAATGAAGCGCTTTTCGGGAGGCAACCCGTTTCTTTATATTTTTACTACTTTCTTAGAGAAAATAAAAGAATGGCACTATCTTATGATGATCAACTTGTGGTTATTAATCTAAGTTCAGTTTTCTTTTTTTTAGAACCACCATCATGTTCATGATCTTATTTATTTGCATGCATTGCATTTTGTTATCCTCGTGATGTTTCTTTGTGTATACATGTTTTGCACATAGTTGGCTTGGTTGATTTATATACTTAATGATGTATGCTTCAGTTTCCATGTTAATGCTTCATATGGCCATATGGGTATTTTCCTTTTGTGATCTTGTGTAAACATGGTGTTTAAACATGATTGCGGACCATCATCGTTAAGTTCGATAAACCTTGCTAGCTTTTCATATGTTTTCATATTGCATTGGTTAGTTTATAAGCTCTGCAATGCGCTTAATTTTTATTGTGCTATAAGGGTTATTGATTTAGGGATAGACATGGTGTTTTAACCCTTGATAAATAAACCTTTATGGCTATGGAGAAATTCGGCAACCTAGTTGTAAACATGGTGTTTAGAACTAGGTGAAAACATTGTCTTTGTTTATATGCTTTCCTATCATGTGCATACACACCTTGCACCACGTACACTCATTAGGTTTTTATTCCTCATTAAACTAATTATGCCACAAGTTAAGAATCTTAGAGACATTGTTGGATTGTTGGCAATTCTATCTACTCCCAACCGTCACCTTGGGGGCGAATGTGCGTTTAAAATGTCTTACAGGCAAGATAAAGACTCTCACTACAAGAAAATTGAAAGATGGCTAAGAAGTGCTTAGTCTTCTTCTTCCATGACTAGCAAAATGCTAAGCATGGGGGAGACCCTGAATCTTCAACACGGAAGTGCAACATGACACTCTAGAAGATAGAATGATAAAGATCGTTAACATCTCCGGATCAATGCGCAAGAAGCCACCAATCTCATCAAAATTCTGCATGGTCTCGAAGGGAAAACACTGGATATTTTTGGATATTTAGAAGCCCCATGAAGTTACGATTCCAACAAATCAAGAATCAAGACAATCGGAGGTTCCTACAAGCGGTTATGCCCGAATCACCGAGTGCAACACGTCCTGAAATCAGTTTTGGACAGCACGCAGCGCTGAAGTAAAACGGACATAGCTCCCTTGTTTGAACTCCGTTTTCGATGAATGATGACACGTTGGAAAGGTAATTTCATAAACTTTTCAATAGAGCCATATTTTGATATATGTTCTGTTCTGGACAGAGGGGGAAATCCATGAAAAAGAGACAACAAGGAGATGATGAGAACAAGAAAGAGGAGATGGTGATGGCAACATTGAAGAGAAGGGTGACCAATGACTCCATTAAGCATACAAGATCAAATTCAGAAGTTTAGGAGCATTAATAAATCAAGACAAAAGCAAAAGCCACATCGATACATGGAGATGTCGGAAGAAGGCAACGAAGAATTACAAAGGATGGTAACATCTCCATGGACCTTCTCTTTTCCAAACACAAATGCTTGTAAGTATGCCTTCAATATCAACTAGGTGCAACATTTTGTTTTTCTCTTCAAACAATAACATGGCTACTAGGAGGACAACCTAGGTTTATTTTTACTTTCAATAGATAAGCATGACCATGTGTTCACCTCGATGTTCTACATTGCCTATGCTTACGGAAAGATGATGAAAGTTGCCGCTTTGTTTTACCTACATGAAGTTATACATGTCTTGGCTAATTGCTCTCTATAATATGATCTGAAATTAATTTAAACACCGGCTCTTTTATTTGTGGAGGTGAAATGACTATGCTCTAGACCCACATACATATCTTTGCTCTTTGATTTAAGTTTATGGATAGCCGGATAACTTGTTGTTTTTATGAAAACTTAACTTTTATGCTATCTACATATTTGTGATGCTCTTGCAAAGTTCTACCTACCAAAGCCATATACATATATGTTTTATGATAACAAAACTCGTAGATTGCAAACATATGTTTTGATGAGTTGAATTAGGATTGATTTCTATGGTTCGAGACTAAGAAGGCTGGTCATTCCTTTGTGTAACTTTTTCATGCTAGCCTTTTTGTCCATGCGGGTTGTGGGTTTTCACATCGAAAATTTCGCAAACTTCGGCCGGGCATCCACCCTAAACCAAAAACATCTTTTTGTGATCACCTCCTTGTCCACAACCCAATTTGAGTATGGAGTAAAATTCTCGATGGAGATTCAAATATTCCGCAATATATGGAATTTATACTTACTTTAGCGAGTCATTTCCCCTCTCTTTTATGCTCGAGGACGAGCATCATTCAAGCATGGGGGAGGAGTCATTCTACGACACAAATGCTATGTAAGTATTATGTTGCAAAAAGTTTTGAGGAGCAAAAGAAAAAAGAAAAAAAAAAGAGAAAAAAAAACTGAAAAAAAGAAAAAAATTATGATGAGAAGAAAAGAAAAGTAAGAAAAATAGCAAGAATAAAGTGAAAAAAAAGAAAGAGAGAAAAAGAGAAGGAAATAAAATAAAAGTAAAAAGAATATAATAAAGATGCTCCTCGGTTCTTTTTGCTTCATAAGTTCTCAAGTGCCTTAATGACAAATCCATACTCAAATCTTCCAACCATGTGCAATCCGATAACGAGGACTTCACTCGTGCCTCGGGATCATCCATTTGCCACTTGCACATGTCCACTTATCTAAATGTGTGTGTTTCATCCCTCTCTCTTTCCAACATTTATTTTCCATGGCCTTTTTGACGAGACTCGGTAATTCCAATAGATCTCTCTCTTAATTTGATAATATTTCAGATGTATGTTTTGCTAGGATTGTTTTTTTTAACCTTCCAAGCTCCACATAAGCCTACCACTATCACATATGAGTAGAGTAGGTTGAAAATAATCTAGTATAGGCTTGAGTGACTTGATGAGATGAGTGTTCCATGAGCTCTTGCAAGAGATTTTCACTTATGTTGGATATGCATCTTTTTGAAAATCTTCCACGTGACAAGGTAATGGTTTGAAGTTCACTTAAGTTTGAGAGCATCGTGTTAAATGTGGCTTGTTCTTTATTGTTAGTCTATCTTCCATAATGAAAAAGAAGCCGGTCACAACTTGAACTTTAAAAATAAATTCTTAAGAGAGAGCAATTTGTCTCGTCATGAATGACTAAGTGCAGGGATAACATTGGAAGGCAACGCTGATTTCCCTTTTAAGCGAGGACCACTTACTCGAGGACGAGCAAGGTTTAAGCATGGGGGAGATGTTGACGGTGAATTTCCGTCAACCTAGAGTACTTGTTATACATTGGTTTCGATTATGATTTGCAACTAACCCGCCACTAGGCATACTAATGATATAACAAGTTCACACTTGCATGTCGATTTTGGAGTTTGTTGTTTACGCAGGAAATCTACGCTAAAGAGGAGACTTTCGGGATAAGTTCACCAAGCACTTTGGAAGAAGATCATGAAGCCCGACAAGAGTCAAGACACGCAATGAACATGACTCCAAATGACCCGAGGACCGAAGCGTCAACGTGCAAGTCTTCAGGGACTCAACCAGAAAACAGCGAAGCTTGCATAGCAAGGATTCAAGCCTAAACCGTGAAGGAAACGACGTCAAAGGCCCACATGCAAGTGCACACGAATAAGGGATCACGCGAGAAGCAACGGGGAGAAAACGGGCCCGAACCGGCCGAAGTGGGCTGGGCCGGCCGGCCCGGTCCGGCCGGCCCCGGCCCACTCCGGGGTCGGTTCGGTCCCTCCTTTGCCCTAGGTGTTTGTCTATTTATTGCCTCCGCCGCCGTCGGCCGACACATCGAACAAATCATCCTACCGACGCCAATCACCGGAAAACCGCCGCCGCAAGATGAGGGGGAGAGTTAGATGAGCTCGTCGCAAGGATCAACGCCGGCGGAGAGAAGGAAGCAAGAGGAGGACTCCAAGCCGCCGGCCTAGGGGTGTTCCCAAGCTCCATCGCCGCCATCTTCATCGACGACGTTCTCGGAGTCTCCATCACCCCTATGTGCTTCAATCCATGTAAGATGATGGGGTAATGTCTCCGTTCATCCCTAGGATTAGATGGATACATGCTATGTAATTGCTACTTGATTCGTGGTTCCAATCTATTGTTTTCATGTTGATGATGCTTTGATGATTAAGGTAGGCCACCGTGTTTTTCGGCGTATGATATCCGCTACTCCCATAGATTCCATCAACATACCGTGTCCATCATAGGTCTAGTCACGAATACCTTCGCGTAGTGACGATACGAGAGGAGGGAAAGGGCGAAACCGTGGTCACAACCCCGGTAGATTGGTTTACCGCTTTCGTGTAGTAGATGCATACCATGTTATCCTAGATCCTAGGGAGGGAACGCTTATCTTTCTTAATCACTCTCTTGTGTTCACCCTTTACCATATAGTTTAACCGTAGATTTGTTTGATCAACTTAACTTAGATTAACGTAGGTTAGATTGTCTTTACTTTTAGTTTAATACTCTCTTTCAAAGGTTTTCCATTCAACTAGATTAGTACTTGGTTAAGCGCTAGTAATCCCCTTGCTCCGCGGATTGACAAGAACCTTGGGAATCCCGTGGTGAAAAAAGGTGTAGGTCCGTACGCTTGCGGATCGTAGGTGGATACGTCTTTTATCCGTCAACGAGGCTCGGGGGCTTCTACCGCGGCCTCCGGGGCTTCGGTGTCAACTCCCGCATGGGTACCCCTGCCGGGGATGTCACCCCCCTTCGGCCCTTGTCACCAAGGAGCACGCGCATCGATATCTACGACTACTCCTTTCGGGGCTCTATAGCTTCGGGAGGAGTACTCACCTTCGACTACGACCGCCTCCCGGCGGCGGCGCTTCGGCGGTGGTGGCTCGGTCGCGGCTTGGGCCTCGGGAGCGGGCTCTTCGACGGGCGGCGCGGCCCTCTCTGCCTCCGCCGCCGTGGGCTCCTCTCCGGTCCCGGCTCAAGTCGGTGGATTTTCCGCACAAGTACCCACAAAGGTTCATCGGACAATATCGACTACGCAATGAGTACTACTCATGAAGGCGTGGTACTTACAAGTTCGACCCAGGACGATAGTCACGGCGGGCGCACCGAGGATGCGGCAATGTCAGCCGAGTCCACCCTCGGCGGGCGTTTCTTCCTCCGCCTCTCCGACTACCGCCTCCTCCACGGCGGCGGTGGCGGCGCGCGGACGTTCTGCGCCCCCTGCGGCTTCCACCTCCTCAGTGGCGGCGGTCGCGGGTACTCTGCTCCCCTTACGGGGCGGGGGGCCGGCGCCCCGGAGCTGCGCCGAGAGTTCTTCGACGGTAGGGGGCTGGACTTCGGTTTCCGGCGGTTCCCCCACCGTGGGCCACGTGCCCTCATCGCCCTCCTCCACGGGCTGCGGTGGCGGCCTCTCCCCGCACACATGGATGACTACTCGTCGGCACCATACTCGATCGTTGGGTACTCGACTACTCCGCTCGAGATGATTTACCTCAGGAGGCGTGGTCTCTGAGACCTTCATCTTCTTGGCTACCCGCTTCTTGGCGGGGGTTGCGCGGCTTCCTCGGCGGCGCGGCAAGGCTAGCCTCCAAGCTAGCCGGAGGGTCTTGGATGAGAGGTACATGAGGCAAGCACCGGACGGCTAAACCTCGACCGCGGCTGGAAGCGGTCCTGCAGCGTCTCCTCGTCCTCCTCATCGTCGGAGGTATCCTCCACGATGACGGGATCGTCGTCGTCTCCCGACTACTCGGCGCTCCTTCGCCTTCTCCACCGTCGGGACCTCAATTCCGCTTGGTGGGGGCTGCGGCTCGGAGACAAACCGCTTCACATCATCCTGCGCAAACAGCGACAAGGCGTCAGCAACTCTGCTACAAGTGCCTACTACTCGACGAGGCGGGTACGACTACCTACCTCATTGGGCGGGCGCGCGGCGGAGGAACTCCTCGACAGGGGCACGCCGTGTACTCCGCATGTCCTTGAAGATCCTCGACAACCTCTCGACGATGTCGTTGTCTTCAATTTCGCCCCCCGGCATCCGCGACGTGTCGTCGTCGCCGGTGTACTCGAAGCCCATCGTATCCCGCGCGGACAGCGGGCGGATCCGGCGCTTCATGAAACGAAGGCCACATGCTCGGCCCTCGGTCCCCGCATCCCCGCAGGGTCTTGATCCGTGTCAGCAACTCCGGGAGCTGGATCCCCTCTTGCATGGTGGGTTCCGTGTTCCACCACTCTTGATGCTTGGGCTGCCGTCCGCTCGGCTTCGGCAGCTCGGGATGGTGGTTCGTGGTGTAGAACCACCTCGTCTTCCAATCCGTGTTGGAGTCCACGAGCTTGTACGCCAGGTACTGCTCGGCGGCATCCTCCCTCAAGCCGGATCCCGGCCCCCGACTACTGCGGGGTTGGAGGCGGCGGGGGCTGCGGCTTCACGCGGAAGAATTTCGGAAGAGAATCCAATGTGGCTTGATTCCCAAAAAAGCTTCGCGAGAAATGGACGAAGACGAGAAGTGTGGAAGATTCCGTTGGGGTTCAAGTTGAGGTACTCGATGCCATAGTACACGAGAAGTCCTTTGAAGAAATCGCTCGGCTGGGAGCGCAAGCCCGCGCTCCACGAAGCGCGAGAACATCGGGATCTCGTCTTGTGCCTTCTCCATCGGATAGGGATCTCCCGGCGGCGGATCTCCACATATCGATCTCCTTTTCCCCGATGAACCGGAGTTCAACAGGGTCAGCAAGTCTTCGGTCTTCACCTTCGACCTCTTCCACTCGCGGCTTGGGTCAGCGCGCGGTGGAGATGTGGGCGGCGCCGCTCCGGTGCGGCCGCGGCGGCCTCCGCATGGCTCCTCTTCTTCCCGCCGGCCTTCGACGTCTTCGACGGGGACGGCTTCATCCTCCAAGAACGGGGAGTCTTCACTCGCATCCGCTCGGGGGCTACCCTACGGCTTTCGGGTGGCGATGCGCTCGGATCTCTTGCGGCGGCGGTGCTCGTTGGAGTGGATCTACTTCAAGATTCAAGTGGCGAATGACCGGCTCACTTGGGTGAAAAACCCTAAGGGTTCGGCTTGAATTTATAAGCCAAAACGCCTCCGTAACGGGCGGCCGGATAAGCCCGCGCGTGGGCGACTCGGCGGCCGCGCGTGACTCTTCGTATTCTACTAGTCGACGCGCCTCACCTCGGGGGGCTCGGCTACTTCTACTCGACTACACGGGACGCGGCTAGTCTCAAGGGCATCTCGGGACACATTCTCTAAGAAGACCCTTCAATTCGAGAGGAAGTACTCGACTCAAGGCTCGGGGGCTCCGGTGCCACGTGTCCTTCGGTTTTTTCTCTCCGGATTTTTGGGATTTTCTCGCCAAGACTTCGGATAGATCCTCAGCCAGAGCCCGCGGCTCGAGGCTCGGGGGCTACTCCACGTAGATTGCGGCTCCGCAAATCGCATCTTCTTGACGGCTCCGGCTTCAAGGCAAGGCAGGCATTTTTGAAGACCTTCGAAGGGAGATTTCAAGGACGCTTGGGACTACTCGAGAAGACTTCAAGATTGCTCATACATCAGCTGGAGTACATTCCAGCCTCGGGATGCTTCGACTACTCTTGAGGACTTTTGACTTGTAGCACTCAGGGACGCTTGAGGACTACTCGTTAAGGCCGTCAAGACTACTGGAAGCTATCCTTCTCGACTACAAAGTACTCGGGGGCTTGTCGTATGGACCTCCCTGGGCCCACTACCTCGGTGGGTACCAGGACCGACTACTCGGTGGGCCCCTGGGACTACCCGACTTGCGCTACACGGCACCTGAAGGCGTGGAGCACAAGGACAGCACAGGAGTAGTACTCGGTTAGGACTCTGTACATGTTCCGCACTGTGTAGAGGTCTCCTAGACGTACTCGACTAGTACTCCTTCCCTACTCCGACTTGTAACCCTGCCTCCCGGACTATATAAGGCGAGGCAGGGACCGATCCCCGGATCATCTCATCCAATCTCAACTCACGGCGCACTATTGCACCAACTCCGTAATCGTGCCCTATCAATCCAGAGCTACGCAGCATACAGGACGTAGGGTATTACGCACCTCGCGGCCCGAACTTGTCTAAATTGTGTGCCGCGTGCCTCTTCCTTCGAGTTACCGATCTCGGCGAGTCACATTCATCTACTTCGGGTACTCCCCGTAGTAGGTTGCCGGTCCAAAACACCGAACGGACACGCCTCACCTCGGGGGCTCGGCTACTTCTACTCGACTACCTGGGGAGCGGCTAGTCTCAAAAGCATCTCAGGACACATTCATATCAGCTCGGGGGCTCCGTGCCACGTGTCCTTCAGTTTTTTCTCTCCGGATTTTTCGGGATTTTCTTGCCAAGACTTCAGATGGACCCTCAGCCAGAGCCCGCGGCTCAACCTAAGGCTTGGGGGCTACTCCATATGGAGAGCGATTTTGCAATCGCACTTTCATATCAGCTCCGGCTTCAAGACCAGACAGGCATTTTTTGAAGACCTTCGAAGGAAGCTTTCGAGGACGCTTGAGACTACTCGAGAAGACTTCAAAATTGCTCAAACATCAGCTGGAGTACATTCCAGCCTCGAGATGCTTCGACTACTCTTGAGGAGTTTTGACTTGTGGCACTCAGGGACGCTTGAGGACTACTCGTTAAGGCCGCCAAGACTACTTGAAGCTATCCTTCTCGACTACAAAGTACTGGGGGCTTGTCGTATGGACCTCCCTGGGCCCACTACCTCGGTGGGTACCAGGACCGACTACTCGGTGGGCCCCTGGGACTACCCGTCTTGCGCTACACGGCACTTGAAGGCGTGGAGCACAAGGACTACACGGGAGTAGTACTCGGTTAGGGAGGCCGTACATGTTCCGCACCGTATGGAGGACTCCTAGACGTACTCAACTAGTACTCTCTCCCTACTTCGACTTGTAACCCCGCCTCCCGGACTATATAAGGCGAGGAGAGGACCGATCTCTAGCATCCAATCTCCTCTCATACAACCCACGGCGCACTATTGCACCATCTTGTAATCGTTCCCAATCAATCCAGAGCTACGCGGCATACGGGACGTATGGTATTACGCACCTCGCGGCCGAACTCTCGTCTAAATTGTGTGCCACGTGTCTCTTCCTTCGAGTTACCGATCTCGGCGAGTCACATTCATCTACTTCGGGTACTCCCCTTAGTAGGTTGCCGGTCTAAAACACCGACAGTTAGTCTCAAGGTTAAGCACCCTATAGGCTCTAGAGTGGTTAGCATATCCAAAGAAAATACCATCACTAGACCTAGCCTCAAACTTGTCGAGTTTTCCCTTCTTAAGAATAAAGCACTTGCAGCCAAAGACTCGGAAATGACTCACCTTGGGTGCCCGACCATGCATAAGCTCATAACGAGTCTTCTTCTTGAAAGCTCGCAATAAAATCCGGTTAGAGACATGACAAGCCGTATTGATCGCCTCGGCCCAATACCTCCTAGGAGTCCCGTGCTCATCGAGCATCGTCCTAGCCATCTCACAGAGAGTCCGATTTTTCCTTTCCACGACTCCATTTTGAGGGGGCACATAAGGGGTCGAATACTGATGTTCAAGACCTAGATCACGACAAAAGGCATCAAAATGAGAGTTCTTGAACTCTGAGCCATTATCACTGCGGATAGCTCGAATAGCATTCCCATGCCTCTCGTTTTTCAACCTCACGATCAGATCTCGAACAAAACCAAAAGTCTCACTCCTGTCTTCCAAGAAAAACACCCAGGCATAGCGAGAGTAATCGTCCACCACAACAAGTGAGGACCATGTGTGGTTCGAGGACCGGTGGATGGTCGCTTCCTTGTGTGATGAGTGATTGACAACGTTGTGTGGACTGATTCTTGGCTAAGTATTGCAGGTGCAGGTTGCGGCTTGACTTGTGTTGGTGCAGGTGAAGAACAAGTGCGAAAGGTCGTTGCCGGTGAGGCCTCCAGGTGTGGAGAAGACAAGTAGGCTTCGTTCGAGGGACCGGTGGCCGGCGGGGGTCAAGTGCGGGCCGCATGGTGGCATGAACAGCAAGATGAAGTCGTGGACGGTTTCTTGGTAGAGCCTCAAAACCAAGGGCGAGCCGGGACTACGTGGGAGCCGATTCATGAGTGGAGATTGGCGGAGGCTACACTGAGTTCGCGGGGTTTGCAGTGGTTCACCAGAAAACCACTGGGTTACTCGGTTGAGCCACAAAACCGAGGCCGAAGACTCGACGAGGAGGTGCGGCCACCCAGGCCGGGGTTCAACCGCCCGGGAGGGGCGGTCGGACCGCCCGGGGCCGGTCGGATCCCCCGGGCCGGTCCTAGCCGCCCGGGGGGGCGGTCGACCGCCCCGGCGCCGGCGGCGAGAAGCTTCAAAGCGGAGGACACGCGTCGGGATCTCAAGGCTTGCGTCGAGGCTACGCAGGGTGCGGTCGCCGGGCATCCGTCCGATGGTGAAGACATCAAGATTTCCAAATCCGCCCTGGAGGGGCATGTATCCCTAGTTATTAGTGAAGGGTAGTTTAGTCTTTTGGGTGCCTCCATATATACTCATTAGATGGGTGGATGGCAGCCAACTCTTGGAACCCTAGCTCATTTGTTTTTCCATTTTCGTTCTCCATTTTTCCTTAGGATTTTAGAAGGCTAGCTTGAGAGCTTCATGTGAGATCTAGAGAGAGGGATGGATGTTTGGGTGGCAAGCTAGACCTTGTACGAACCATTCATGGCATGTATAGAAGGTTTGGCGTTGTTCATCATGGTGGTTTTCCCGCCTCTTTTGTGTTGATTTTCGGAGCTCTTTTTGGCGGTGTTTTGAGGACAATTTCTTGGGGTTTTTGGTGGGTGTCACGTATGAGGTTCTTGTGCCTCTTTGGCTGGTGACTTTGCCCCCAAATCCCCTTTGAATCGGACTCGATTTGGTGGTTTCTCGAGTTGGGTGAGTTCTTGACCTAGAGAAGCGATTTCTTCGATTCCTCTTGATTGTGAGCATTTCGGGTCGATTTCTTTGAGGTAGATGTTGCCCAGGAGGTAACCCAGCTATTCCCGAAGTTTGGCTGCAATCCGTGGAGTGATTCGGGAGATCGGGCGCGAGGAAGTTGAGGTTTGACCCGCGGGTTCGTTTTACGGAAGGGGCGGTCTAACCGCCTACGGGGGCGGTCTAACCGCCCCGGGTGTTTCCGGGTCAAAGTTTTGTTTCGCCGGATTTTCCTCTGTGAGTTTGTTCTCCTTGATCGAGAGGAGCGTCCGGGTGAAATTTGGGGTCGTTCTCGTGCGGTTTGCTAGGTGTTCTTGGTTGGAGTTCGTTCTTGGGTACGGGAGGTTAGACCGCCCCGGTAGCCGGTCTAACCGCCCCTAGGCCCTTGGGTGAAGTTTTGGTTTTCGCCAAGATTTTACGGTAGCTAGCATGGCCTTGACCGGAGATCTCTCGTTGGTGAAACCGTGGTGAATTTTGGTGCTCGGAAGAGGCGTTTCGGAGGATTTCATGGTTGCCGGGTGGAGGCGGTCTAACCGCCCCCTATACCGGTCTAACCGCCCCCTCGGTTAGCCGGCTTTCGAGTTGTTTCCGCCGTCGGTCTTTGCGTGTGTGTTGTGGTTCTTTGGTAGAGTTTGTTCCTAGGACCGGTAGCACTCACGTGGCTACGTGGTTTTGGCAAACGGGAGGTAGAAGTGCGGAGCGTGTGATTTTGGGGGTTCGACCGAGCTAGTTCGTCTTGTCGGAGTTTCAATCTCACTCGAGAAGAATTTTTATCGGCTCCCATTCACTCCCCCCCCCTCTCTGGTCGCCTAATCGGTCCTTCAAGTGGTATCAGAGCCGGTTCGGGTCTTTGTTGACTCTAACCAGTCTAAGATCCAAGGATGGCGTACCAGGAACGGGGTTCGGGTCCTCCACACTTCGATGGCAAGAACTACCAGATGTGGAGCAAGCGAATGGGTGCGTTCCTCCGCGGAAAGGGTCAGACTCTGTGGGATGTCACGGTGGACATAGGATATGTCCATCCGATGGATTTTCTCGCTCCAGGGTCAAGGGACAGATTCGACGCCAACAACAAGGCGGTCGACTACTTGTTTCGTTCTTTGTGTCAGCCTGAGTTCGATCGGGTGCACAGTGAGCACTTGGCTTGTAGGATTTGGGCGGTGTTGAAGGAGGCTCATGTTGGGAATGCCCAGGTTCAGGCACGGATGTATGCGACCTACCGGAGAGAGTACGAGAACTTCACTCATCTCCCCGGTGAGTCCATCGATGCCTTGTTTCAGAGGTTCACGGTGGTGGTGAACAACATGAGGGCCAATGTGGACGTTCTCCCGTACGATGATCATGATAGAGCGGTCAAGCTCTTACACTCTTTGGATCATACGATTTGGGGCGGAAAGTTCGAGGCCATAGTCGAGTCAGAGAAGTATGACACTCTGACGGTGAACGAGCTATTCTCGAAGCTCAAGTCGGCTGAGGTGGATAGGGGCATGACTGCCAAGCTCGAGGGACTGACTGATTCCCATAGTCTTGCCCTCATTGGTGGTTCCAAAGGAAAGACTAACTCTAACCCATCCACCAGGATGTTCTCCTTTTCCTCCTTGATGTCTATGCCAGATGAGGAGTTTGATGACCTTGGAGAGGACGAGCTGGCGCTGTTGACAAGGCGGTTCGAGAGGCTGCACGAGAACCGCGTGAACATGAGGAGGAACACGAGGACGTGCTTCCAGTGCGGCAAGCCGGGACACTTCGTCGCCGACTGCCCGGAGAAGGCCGAGAACAAGGACAGCTACAAGCACAAGCCGAGGAAGGACGGCAAGTACCGTTCGAGGCGCGACTACAAGAGCAAGCACAAGAACAAGTACAAGGACGAGCGACGATCGAAGAAGGAGAGCTGAGGCAAGGCCCGAGCGATGGTGGGAGCAAGCGACGTCGACTCCAGTTCCGCGTACTCCACCACGAGCTCGAGCAGCAGTGAAGACGAGGGAGATCGTCGCAAGAACAAGAAGTCATCCAAGAACACGAGCGGGGGTGAGGCCGCCGCGAGAGATGGCTTCGCACCATGGCGGCGAGCTCCGGCGGCAAGAAGAGCACACGGAGCGACTCGGACTCGAGTCCGACAACGAGGTGCGTGATGAACTTCCCTTCTTGCGCCGGGAGAATGAGAGGCTTGGCTCTTTGCTTGATAACCGTGATGACATGCTTAGAGAGGCCAAGAAAATGAGGAAAGAGCTTAGGGCTTCACTCGAGGATGCTAGTACTAGAGTGGGTGAGCTAGAGACACGGGTGCTTGATAGTAAGCTTGAGATTGATTCGCTTAAGGCTAGCCCTATTGCTTCGATGAGAATGATTGTCTTGATTGCTCCATATTCCTTGCCGATCTTGCTTTGTTTAAGGAGAAGCATGCCTCCAAGTGTGAGGAACTAGATGTGCTTAGGGTTGAAGTGGGCGAGCTTAAGTCTAGACTTGCTTTGGTAGGTGCTTGCACTTCTTGCCCTGTTTTGCATGCTAAGATTGATGAGATGCATGCATACACTAGTTCGCTTGAGGCTAAATTGAAGGAACCCATGCCTACATCATGCTCTACCCGTGAAATGCATGCATTTAAAAATTTGGAACTTGCACATTATGTTGATCGTTTGCAGGATGAGAATGATGATTTGAGGAAGTTGATGGGTTGGTTGTCTGGCCATGAGCCCCAGTTGAGGATGATGATTGAGGCCTTTAAGAGGCAAGATGGTGAGGGACTTGGGGCAAACAAGGTTGGTGAGGGAAGTGGAGAGAATATCCCGGAGCCACCAAAAACCCATCACAAAAATGATTTCCCCCCAAAACCCAACCATCTTAGGAACCGACTAGACACAAACCTAGCTCCACCTACATTTCCTACACCCACAAATGATCTCCAAAGGCCAATCAAGTTTGTGAGCACTTCCGGGAAAGTGTTCTTTGGGAAAGTGAGTGAGAAGGCAAGTGAGGAGAAATCGGTGGAGGAGTTGAGTGGAGAGAAACCAAGCGAGCAGCCCCAATCCAAGCCTAAACCTAAGCTTGTGAGGTTTCGTTGTGGCCATTGTGGGAAAGAGGGTCACAAGGAGGAGTTTTGCTTCAAGAGGAAGCGGGAAGAGAGTATGGCAAAGGAGTGGGCGAACAAGGATAGGTACAACTTTTCCCATGGTGTACCTAAGCCTCGTATGCCACTGCCCAGGGGTAAGGCTGTGGTGAGAAGTGTTCCGGCATGGGGAGATGCGAGTTCCCGTTGCCGAGGAGCAGGTCTGGAGGGGGCGGTCAGACCGGCCTGGCTAGGCGGTCGAGGCCGGCCCGGCCCGAGAGGGGGCGGTTAGGCCGGCCCGGCTAGGCGGTTTAACCGCCCCCCCGCACTCGGGCGGAGTGGTTTTCGAGGTAGTGAGTCGAGAGGTTTCGGTGTCCGGAGGTGGAGTTGCTGGTGGTTGGTCCGGAGAGACGACGGGTGGTCGGTTGCTAGGCATTCTCCCCCTCGAGTTCACTGCGGGGATGGGAGGAGTCGTAGCTTCGAGAAGGAGAGGAGGGACGTTCCACGGGTGGTCTTCCGTGGTTTTGGTCCTCCTCCAGGCAGTGAGGGGTGGTTTCCTCGGAGTAGTTACCAAGGTGGTGTTCGTGGTGGTAGCTATAGTAGGAAAGATGGCTTGATGTGCGCTAACCCCACTTTCGAGCAAATGGCTCGGCACTGGTTTTCCTCTTTTGGTACTAACCCCAGTGCTGAGTCGTTTGTTCGCTCACGTGCTTATTTTTGAATTTCAGGTGGGAGACTTGAAGAACATTTGGTTGATTGACTCCGGTTGTTCGAGGCATATGACCGGAGACAGGGGGTGGTTCTCAAGTCTCGTCCCGGTGGTGACGAAGAGGTACATCACCTTTGGGGACAATGGGCGTGGGCGTGTGCTTTCGGAAGGTGAGATAAAAGTGAGTGACAAGATCACTCTGAGGCGTGTTGCTCTTGTTCAATCGCTGGGGTACAATTTGCTTTCTGTGTCCCAGTTGTTGGATGAGGGCTTTGAGGTGTTGTTTCGGCCAGGTGGTTCTCGGATTGTGGACTCTGGAGGGGACCTTGTTTGTATGGTCGTTCCCGAGGGTCGGGTGTTTCGTGCTGATTTTTCTCGGTCTTCGGGTGTGGAGCGTTGTTTCTTGGTCGGTTCTTCGAGTGAGATGTGGAGGTGGCATAGGAAGTTGGGTCACTTGAGCTTTGACCTTTTGTCTCGCTTGAGTAAACTCAATGCGAGGTCCGAGGATTGCCACGGTTGAGGCTTGAGAAAGAGTTGGTTTGTGCTCCGTGTAGGCATGCCAAGATGGTGGCCTCTTCTCACCCGCCTCTCACCGATGTGATGACCGAGCGTCCATGCGAGCTGCTCCATATGGACCTTGTTGGCCCGGCTCGTGTGCGATCCCGGTGGGAAGTGGTATGTCCTTGTTGTGGTGGACGACTATTCTCGATATGCGTGGGTGTTCTTTCTTGAGGAGAAGGGGGAGACGTTTGGTTTTGTTCGAGATCTAGTCTTGAGGTTGAGGAACGAGAGGCACGGAGATGCCATACGAGCTATCCGTAGTGATAATGGCTCGGAATTCAGGAACTCTCGTTTTGAAACCCTTTGCCATGACTTGGGTCTTGAGCACCAGTTTTCGAGTCCGTATACGCCTCCCTAGAATGGTGTTGTGGAAAGGAAGAACAGGACCTTGTGCGAGATGGCTCGGACGATGCTTGATGAGCATAGGACTCCGAGGAGGTATTGGGCCGAGGCGGTGAATACCGCGTGCTATGTGTCGAACGGATATACCTCGTAGTGCACAAGAAGAAGACATGCTATGAGTTGATGCATGGTCACACACCCAAGGTGAGTCACTTCCATGTCTTTGGTTGCAAGTGTTTCATTCGAAGAAAGGCGGGGAAGTTGGATAAGTTTGAGGCTAGGTCTCGTCGATGGTATTTTCTTTGGTTATGCATCTCATTCTAGAGCATATCGTGTGCTCAATCTTGAAACTAACCAAATCGTGGAGACTTGCAAGGTAACCTTCGACGAGACGAGCCACGTAGTCGGCTTGTCTTTGAGTGTGCGGTGATGTTGAGCTTGGCGAGGAGATCTTTCGGGAGGAGGAGCATGAACATGGTGATGATGAGGATGGCGGTGCGGTGCCCCCGACCGAACATGTACCCACTACTTCGACTACGATGATGGATGGACCCTCTGCTACACCTACGACGACAAGTCAAGAACGAGGAGAAGCTGATGTTGAGGGGGAGGTAGCTTGGAGGCGAGAACCTCCCCGGCGAGTTCAAGTGGATCACCCAGCTTCGAGGATCATCGGCGACATGAATGAACGCACTACACGGTCGAGGGTTCGAAACAACTCCCATTTCGCTCATGCTGCATTTGTTGCTTCTTTCGAGCCCAAAGACATTGGACACGCACTATCTGATCACAATTGGGTTAATTCGATGCATGAGGAATTGGAGAACTTTGAGAGGAATCAGGTGTGGGAGTTTGTTGACCCTCCCCCAGGGTGTAAGCCGATTGGTACAAAGTGGGTGTGGAAAAACAAAGAGGGAGAGAAGGGTGAGGTTGTGAGAAACAAGTCGAGACTTGTTGCTCAGGGGTTCAGTCAGAAGGAGGGGATTGACTACGAGGAGACCTTTGCTCCCGTAGCCCGTTTGGAGGCGATTAGGATCCTTCTAGCCTTTTCCGTGGCTAAAGGGTTCAAGTTGCACCAAATGGATGTGAAGAGTGCTTTTCTGAATGGTGTGTTGGAGGAAGAAGTGTATGTGAGGCAGCCTCGGGGTTTGAGAGTGAGAAGTACCCCCACCGGGTGTACAAGTTGAGGAAGGCGCCGTATGGGTTGAAGCGGCGCCTAGAGCTTGGTATGGCGAGGTTGAGGGGGTTCTTGTTTGAGAGAGGTTTTGAGATGGGGAAGGTCGATCGGACCTTGTTTTTGCTTGAGGCGGGGCGGAGATATCCTGATTGTGCAGGTGTACGTGGATGATATTGTCTTTTGTGGCTCATCTAACTCTCTTGTTGCAAGGTTTGCAGATGATATGAGCAGGGAGTTCGAGATGAGCATGATGGGTGAGTTGCAGTTCTTCCTCGGGCTACAAATCAAGCAATCAAAGGAAGGAACATTTGTACACCAGGCTAAGTACACCAAGGACAATGTGAGGAAGTTCAAGATGGAGGACTCCAAGGCTATGACGACACCGATGAGTACGACTACAGCTCTTGATGCGGACGAGGAAGGTGAACACATGGACCAGAAGGAGTACCGGAGCAAGATCGGGTCACTCCTCTACTTGACGGTGACGAGGCCGGACATACAGTTCTCAGTGTGTCTGTGCGCTCGTTTTCAAGCGTCTCCGAGGACTTCGCATCGGCAAGCGGTGAAGAGAATTTTCAGGTACTTGCGTCACACTCCCGACTTCGGCCTTTGGTACTCCGCGTCCTCTTCTTTGGCGCTTCATGGCTTTTCAGACGAGGATTTTGTCGGATGTCGGTTGGATAGGAAGTCCACTTCTGGGACTTGCCAGTTTTTGGGTTCTCCTTTGGTGTCTTGGTCTTCCCGCAAGCAGTCGAGTGCTGCTCAATCCACGACCGAAGCCGAGTATGTTGCCGCTGCTAGTTGTTGCTCTCAGCTCCTTTGGATCACCTACACCATGAGTGACTTTGGTGAGGAGTATACCCATGTCCCACTTCAGTGTGATAGCACCAGTGCCATAAGCATTGCAAAGAACCCAGTGCTCCATTCCAAAACCAAACACATAGAAGTGAGGTATCATTTACTGAAAGACAATGTAGAGAAAGGGAAGATAGCTTTGATCCATGTACCCACACATGACCAACTAGCCGATATTTTCACCAAACCCCTAGATCAAGCAACTTTCACTCGTTTGCGGGGGGAACTTGGTGTGTGTTTGATTTCTTGAGTTGGGTGTGTGGGAGCTGTTTTTTGCCGGTGGTGTCGAGCCCGTTTTGCCTCTCCTAGAGGAGCCAGTGGTTTGTGAGCTTTGTGTGTGGTAGCTCCTTTGTAGCATTTGTATAGCTTTCCTTTGTGCATTTCTTGCATTTGGCATTGCATATGTAACATGATGTATAGGCATCCTTGTATCTTAGATTGCATGCATTTTGTATCATATGCATTGGATAGGAAAAGCTTCTCCTATATACATTGTTTACCATAGGTTGCTATATATGTTCTTGTGAGCTTGTTTGGTATGCTACGGTTAGTTTGGCTTAGCTCTTGATGATCTTGATGAATGATCCATGGTTGATGGCTAATTTTTGAAAAATGTCACATATATGCTCTCTCATGTGTAAATGCCTTTACATGATCTTGACATATTTTAGTGGCTTTGCTATGCTTACTTTGTGGTTGGATAGCTAGTTTATTGATCATATGGGGCCAAAGGCTCATTTGCCATCATGAATGTTTAGCCCTCTTGCTTAATCTTGTGGAGGGGCATAAGTTCCTTTTTTGTCGCAAAGACATTTCATGTACCAATCATAAATCTGAACATGAAATGAAAAATGCTTGGAAAATATGCTCCCATGTCATATGTGCTGAAATTAATTTGCTTTGGGTGCTAAACCGTTGCATGATGCCTACCAATGAGAAGTCTCATACATAGAAGTAGGCACATGGCTCGGTGGCTTTGACATGACATGAGGTGCTTTTGGGTGTTTATGATGGTCTTATTATTAGAATGGCTATCCTAGCATGAAGTTTGAGTGGCTTTGCCATTTTGATATGTTTTGCTCATGCTTAGGTATTTGCTTGTGAGAGAGTAACTTTTCGCAAAATTACTCAAATCCTTTTTAGCCTTGTCCGATGGTTGTGAAACTTGGTGATCACGTAGTTAAGGTCATTACGAACCCGTCGAGTATCTTACTTGCTCATTTGGACTTGTGTAGCTTCTTGTGATGAATTTTGTATATTTGAGAAGCTATATGTTGTAAAATTTCGCATTTTGCCTTGATTCATGCATTGTCAACAAGGGGGAGAAGTTTGTGCATGCTTTGGGCACCTAGGAGTGTTTGGAAGGTGTTCCAATTGGTTCGGGCATTTTTTTGAGCAGTTTGGTGCAGGGCCGGTCTCTTGGGGCGGTCTAACCGCCCCCGTGCGGTCGGATCGAGCACGGGCGGTCTAACCGCCCTGGGTAGAGTGAGCAGAGTTTTGCTCTTTGTTGCATTCCTAAGTTGCATTGCTGCATTTGTCCAGGGGGAGTGTGCTTTGGCTCAGGGGGAGCTTGCATATGTGCAGGGGGAGCTCTTTGTGGTGTTTGAGCTTTGCTTTGGTGGTTTGCGCTCTTTGCTTGAGCTGTGTTTTGTCTCGGATGTGTCGAGCCGTTGCCCTTGCCTAAGGGGTCCGAGACTTGTCTTCTTCAAGTGATCTTGCTCTTTGCCTTTCTTTGGCTTTCGATCGCTTGTTGAGGTTTCTTTTTATTTGTTTCTTTTCTTTTCCTTTTCTCTTGTGTTACTTCATGTGAGTGTGTTGTCAATGCACTCATCAAGGGGGAGATTGAGGACCATGTGTGGTTCGAGGACCGGTGGATGGTCGCTTCCTTGTGTGATGAGTGATTGACAACGTTGTGTGGACTGATTCTTGGCTAAGTATTGCAGGTGCAGGTTGCGGCTTGACTCGTGTTGGTGCAAGTGAAGAACAAGTGAGAAAGGTCGTTGCCGGTGAGGCCTCCAGGTGTGGAGAAGACAAGTAGGCTTCGTTCGAGGGACCCGGTGGCCAGCGGGGTCAAGTGCGGGCCGCATGGTGGCATGAACAACAAGATGAAGTCGTGGACGGTTTCTTGGTAGAGCCTCAAAACCAAGGGCGAGCCGGAACTACGTGGGAGCCGAGTCATGAGTGGAGATTGGCGGAGGCTACACCGAGTTCGCGGGGTTTGCAGTGGTTCACCAGAAAACCATTGGGTTACTCGGTTGAGCCACAAAACCGAGGCCGAAGACTCGACGAGGAGGTGCGGCCACCCAGGCCGGTTCAACCGCCCAGGAGGGGCGGTCAGACCGCCTGGGGCCGGTCAGATCCCCCGGCGGGTCTAACCGCCCGTGGGGGCGGTCCGACCGCCCCGGCCGCCGGCGCCGAGAAGCTTCGAAGCGGAGGACACGCGTCGGGATCGCAAGGCTTGCGTCGAGGCTACGCAGGGTGCGGTCGTCGGGCATCCGTCCGATGGTGAAGACATCAAGAATTCCAAATCCGCCCTCGAGGGGCATGTATCCCTAGTTATTAGTGAAGGGTAGTTTAGACTTTTGGGTGCCTCGATATATACTCATTAGATGGGTGGATGGCAGCCAACTCTTGGAACCCTAGCTCATTTGTTTTTCCATTTTCGTTCTCCTTTTTTTCCTTAGAATTTTAGAAGGCTAGCTTGAGAGCTTCATGTGAGATCTAGAGAGAGGGATGGATGTTTGGGTGGCAAGCTAGACCTTGTACGAACCATTCATGGCATGTATAGAAGGTTTGGCGTTGTTCATCATGGTGGTTTTCCCGCCTCTTTTGTGTTGATTTTCGGAGCTCTTTTTGGCGGTGTTTTGAGGACGATTTCTTGGGGTTTTTGGTGGGTGTCACGTATGAGGTTCTTGTGCCTCTTTGGCTGGTGACTTTGCCCCCAAATCCCCTTTGAATCGGACTCGATTTGGTGATTTCTCGAGTTGGGCGAGTTCTTGACCTAGAGAAGCGATTTCTTCGATTCCTCTTGATTGTGAGCGTTTCGGGTCGATTCCTTTGAGGTAGAGGTTGCCCGGGGAGGTAACCCGGGTATTCCCGAAGTTTGGCCGCAATCCGTGGAGTGATTCGGGAGATCGGGCGCGAGGAAGTTGAGGTTTGACCCGCGGGTTCGTTTTCGGAAGGGGCGGTCTAACCGCCTACGAGGGGCGGTCTAACCGCCCGGGTGTTCCGGGTCAAAGTTTTGTTTCGCCGGATTTTCCTCTCGTGAGTTTGTTCGCCTTGATCGAGGAGCGTCCGGCTGAAATTTGGGGTCGTTCTCGTGCGGTTGCTAGGTGTTCTTGGTTGGAGTTCGTTCTTTGGGTACGGGAGGTTAGACCGCCCCGGTAGCCGGTCTAACCGCCCCTAGGCCCTTGGGTGAAGTTTTGGTTTTCGCCAAGATTTTCTCCGGTAGCTAGCATGGCCTTGACCGAGAGATCTCTGTTGGTGAAACCGTGGTGAATTTTGGTGCTCGGAAGAGGCGTTTCGGAGGATTTCTTAGTTGCCGGTGGAGGCGGTCTAACCGCCCCCTATACCCGGTCTAACCGCCCCTCCGGTTAGCCGGCTTTCGAGTTGTTTCCGCTGTCGGTGCTGTGTGTGTGTTGTGGTTGCTGGTAGAGTTTGTTCCTAGGACCAGTAGCACTCCAGTGGCTATGTGGTTTTGGCAAACGGGAGGTAGAAGTGCGAAGCGTGTGATTTTGGGGGTTCGACCGAGCTAGTTCGTCTTGTCGGAGTTTCAATCTCCCTCGAGAAGAATTTTTATCGGCTCCCATTCACTCCTGTCGGTGTTTTAGACCGGCAACCTACTATGGGGAGTACCCGAAGTAGATGATTGTGACTCGCCGAGATCGGTAACTCGAAGGAAGAGACACGTGGCACACAATTTAGACAGGTTCGGGCCGCGAGGTGCGTAATACCCTACGTCCTGTATGCTGCGTAGCTCTGGATTGATAGGGCACGATTACAAGATGGTGCAATGGTGCGCCGTGAGTAGTATGAGAGGAGATTCGATGAGGAGATCGGTCCCTGCCTCGCCTTATATAGTCCGGGAGGCAGGGTTACAAGTCGGAGTAGGGAGAGAGTACTAGTCGAGTACGTCTAGGAGTCCTCTATACAGTGCGGAACATGTACAGCTCCCTAACCGAGTACTACTCCTGTGTAGTCCTTGTGCTCCACGCCTTCAGGTGCCGTGTAGCGCAAGCCGGGTGGTCCCAGGGGCCCACCGAGTAGTCGGTCCTGGTACCCACCGAGGTAGTGGGCCCAGGGAGGTCCATACGACAAGCCCCCGAGTACTTTGTAGTCGAGAAGGATAGCTTCAAGTAGTCTTGGCGGCCTTAACGAGTAGTCCTCAAGCGTCCTCGAGTGCTACAAGTCAAAAGTCCTCAAGAGTAGTCGAAGCATCCCGAGGCTGGAATGTACTCCAGCTGATGTTTGAGCAATCTTGAAGTCTTCTCGAGTAGTCCCAAGCGTCCTCGAAAACTGCCTTCGAAGGTCTTCAAAAACTGCCTGTCTTGTCTTGAAGCCGAAGCTGATATGGAAGTGCGATTTGCAGAACCGCAATCCACATGGAGTAGCCCCCGAGCCTTAAGCCGGAGGCTCCGGCTGAGGGTCCATCTGAAATCTTGGCAAGAAAATCCCGAAAAATCCGGAGAGAAAAAACCGAAGGACACGTGGCACGGAGCCCCCGAGCCTTGAGTCGAGTACTTCCTCTCGAATTGAAGGGTCTTCTTGGAGAATGTGTCCTGAGATGCTCTTGAGACTAGCCGCTTCCCAGGTAGTCGAGTAGAAGTAGCCGAGCCCCCGAGGTGAGGCGCGTCGACTAGTAGAATACGAAGAGTCACGCGCAGCCGCTGAGTCAGCCGCGCGTGGACTTAACCAGCCGCCCGTTGCGGGGTCGATTTGGCTTATAAATAGAAGCCAAGACCCTGGTTTTCACCCATTCGAGCCGCAGTCGTTCCAGTTTGAATCTTGAAGCAAAATCCACTCCCAGCGCCTGCTGCCGCCGTAGTAGATCTAAGCGCGCCGCCACCCGAAGCCTTTAGGGTAGCCCCCGAGCGAATGCGAGTGAAGACACCTTGTACTTGGAGGATGAAGCCGTCGCCGTCCAAGGCGTCCAAGGCCGCCGGGAAGAAGAGGAGTCGCGCAGAGGCCGCCGCGGCTGCCACCGGAGCGGCGCCGCCCATGTCCCCACCGCGGGCTGATCCTAGCCGTGAGTGGAAAAAATCGAAGGTGAAGACGGAAGACTCTGCCGACCCCCGCCGAACAAGGGTTCATCGGGGAGAAGGAAGTCGACATGTGGAGATCCGCCGCGGGAGATCCATATCCGATGGAGAAGGCCGAAGACGAGATCCCGATGTTCTCGCGCTTCGTGGAGCGTGGTCTTGCGCTCCCAGCCAGCGACTTCTTCAAGGGGCTGCTCGGGTACTACGGGATCGAGTACCTGAACCTGAACCCCAACGGCATCTTCCACACTTCGGTCTTCGTCCACTTCTGCGAAGCCTTCCTCGGAATCAAGCCGCACTGGGTGCTCTTCCGGAAGTTCTTCCGCGTCAAGCCGCAGCCCAGTGCCTCCAACCCCAGAGTAGTCGGAGGAGCCGGCATCCAGCTGAGGGAGGACGCCGCGGAGCAGTACCTGGCGTACAAGCTCGTGGACTCCAACACGGACTGGAAGACCAGGTGGTTCTACATCACGAACCACCACCCTGGCCTGCCGAAGCCGAGCGGACGGCAGCCCAGACACTGTGAGTTGTGGAACACGGAGCCCACCATGCAAGAAGGGATCCAGCTCCCCGAGCTGCTAGCACGCATCAGAGTGCTCAGGGAGGCGGGACTGAGGGCCGAGCACGTGGCCTTCAGTTTCATGAAGCGCAGGATCCAACCGCTGATGGCTAGGGAGACCCTGGGCTTCGAGTAACGACGACACGTCGCGGATGCCGGGGGGCGAGCTGGACGACAACGACATCGTCGAGAGGTTGTCGCGGATCTTCAAGGACATGCCGCCGTACACGGCGTGCCCAGTCGAGGAGTACTCCGCCGCGCGCCCGCCCAAGGAGGTGAGTAGTCGTACTCCCCTCGTCGAGTAGTGAGTACTTGTGGTAGAGTTGCTGACGTCTTGTGTCTTGCGCAGGATGATGTGAAGCGGTTCGTCTCCGAGCCGCAACCGCCACCGAGCGGGATCGAGATCCCGGTGGAGGGGAATGTGAAGGAGCGCCGCGAAGTTGGTGAAGGCGACGACACCGTCATCGTGGAGGATACTTCCGATGAAGACGACGAAGACGAAGAAACATTGCAGGACCGCTTCCAGCTGCGGTCGAGGTTTAGCCGCCCGGGCTTGCCTCACGTGCCGCTGGTTCAAGACCCTCCGGCTAGCCTGGAGGCTAGCCTTGCTGCGCCGCCACAGAAGCCGCTCAACCCCGCCAGGAAGCGGGTGACGAAGAAGCTAAAGGTCTCGGAGACCACGCCTCAGGAGGTAAGTCGTCTTGAGCAGAGTAGTCGAGTACCCGTTGTTCGAGTACATTGCTGACGAGTAGTCTTCCTTGTGTGCAGGAGGTGCCGCCAGCGGAGCCCGTCGAAGAGGGCGACGAGGGCGTGTGGGAGACGGTGGGGGAACCGGCTGGAGGTCGTAGTCCAGCCCCCCCCCGTTGAAGAACTTCTGGCGCAGCTGGAGCGCCAGCCCCCTGCTACAGAAGAGAGCAGAGGACCCGTGGCCGCCGCCGTCGGAGAGGTGGTGGCCTCAGGAGTGCAGGAGACGTCTGCGCCCGCCGCCGCCGCCGTGGAGGAGGGCGGTGGCGCGAGGGCGGAGGAGGAGACGCCTGCCGAGGGTGGACCCGTTGATATTGCCAGCATCCTCGGTGCTCCGGCCGTGACCATCGTCCGGTCGAATTTGTAAGTACCATGTCCTTGCGAGTAGTACTTGCTGCAGTAGTCGATATTGTCTAATGACCCTCTGTGAATATTTCTGCAGAAAATCCACAGATCTGAGCTGGGACGGGGACGAGCCCTCAGCAACGGTGGCGGAAGAAGTCGCGCCGCCCGTCGAGGAGACCGCTCCCGATGCTCAGACCGCGACTGAGCCCCCGGCTACCGAAGCGCCGCTGCCGGAGGCTAGTGTAGTCGAAGATGAGTACCCTTCTTGAAGCTGCAGAGCTCCAGGATGAGTAGTCGTAGGCACTGATGCGCGTGTTGTCTTGTTGGCAGGCGCTGAAGGTGTTGACATCCCTGCGGGGGTGCCGATGCAGGAGTTGACATCAGAGGCCCCAGAGGCTGCGGAAGGAGCCCCCGAGCCCGTGGGGGAAGTCGTCGAGAAGTCCGCCGGGGGAGAGGCGGTCACCACGTCGCCAGAGATTGCTCTGGAGGTGGCTATCCGCTCCCCTGAGATCCAAGACGCAGAGCCCATCCGCTCTGCGCCGATGACGGAGGCTACCTCGAGTAGCCGCTGCGGGATAGAGCTTCTAGCGGACGATCTCGTCGAACCGGCGACGGTAGCCAAGCACCTGGAGGCGATCCGTCAGGCCGAGCAATGGATGAAGGTACGTAGCCGTAGCCTCCCGAGTAGTCAATCCTTTGCCGTTGAGTACTCGTCATTACTTGAGTTGTCTTGTGCAGGATGTCGCGGAGCGATCCCGCGAGAAGTCGCACCTGCTGCAGGGTTACGGCGACACCGTGCTCCGAGCGAAAGCGCTAGAGGAGCAGCTCGTGAAGTCGCGGAAGCACGCGGCTGCCATGCAGTCAAAGCTCGACACCGCCTTCGCCAAGTATCACAACGACGTCATGGAGTTGCAGGCGAAGGGCGACGACTTGGTGCGGAAGAACAAGGGTCTCCGCAACAAGAATAAAGGTATATCCTTCGACTTGTCAAGTACTTGTTGGAAGTCGTGAAGCATCTGACCCACTGTTGCATTGTTGTGTTGCAGAGCTCGAAGGACAGGTGGAGCAGCTGAAGGCCTCGGAGGTTAGCATGAAGAACCTCTTCTACCGGGAGCAGGAAGCCCGCCAGGTACTCGAGCTCGACTACAAGGAACTCGCCTTCGAGTGCGAGAAGCACATGGAGCTGCGGATTGCTTCGACGGGGATCTCGTCAACCCGCTACAAATCTTTGCGAAGTTGAATGAAGATTGCGAGGCGCCGCGCGGCCCAGTCGAGGGAGTTGGAGGAAGCCGCTCTCCCGATCGCGAGGCTCCTGGTGCCGCACCCGGGCGGCCCCAAGATCGCTCTTCTGGTGGATCGACTCCGTGAAGCACCAAGCCGGCTGGCCGCCTACGTCAAGCATATGGCCAAGTCGATCCCAAGACAAGTCTTGGCCTTCATGAAGTCATACTTCCCGAAGGCTCCAGTGGAAGTGGTCGCCGGCGGGGTAGCCGCCAACTGCTCCGATGAGCAGTATGCAGAGCTGCTGGAGCAGATGGCTCCCATCGCGGAGCAGGTAGCCGAAAAGTTGAACCTCCAGTAGCCTTGTAATAGGTAGCTAGTAGCCATAGTTGTAAAGGAAAACAACTGTAATGAATTGTTCAAGTATCAATGAAATGAAATTTTCCAGCAATGAGTACTCGTAGTCGCGATCTCAGAGTGCGGAGCGCCCATCGTGGAGTAGGTGCGAGTACTAGTACTCGGCTTTAGTGGTCCCGTCGTAGGGAGTAGGCAGTAAAGAAGTTGATGAACAATCAAACTTTATTACTGAAGGAGTGCACCTGGGTGGCCAGGGCCGTAGTTACAAAGTAGTCGCCTGGACCCGGAGGCCGCTTACAGCTAAGTGGCGCTGGAGCGGGTAGCCGCTTGCAGCAAGTGATCCGTAGGTAGCCGTGTAGGCTGGATCGTAGATCCGTAAGTAGCCGCGGAGGCTGGATCTTGGAGGGTGGTCTCTTGGTAGACCGCTGCTAGAGTCCTTGACGCTCGTCGCAGCCCATGGTCCGTAGGTAGCCGCACGGGCGGGACCTCGGAGAAGAAGAGTAGTCTGGAGACTGGAGCCATGACCCGGAGGGTCGCTTGCGGCGAGGGGTGTTGATGTAGTCGGTTGGACTTGAACCCCGGAGTAGTCGCGTAGACTAGGCGTAGAATCGACAGAGTTGGTCGACGTTCCACGAGTTGTTGACATGTTCGCCTTCAAGTGTTTGGAGGCGGTAGGAGCCCGGCCCGGTCACCTTAGCCACGGTGAAGGGACATTCCCAGGGGGAGCTGAGCTTGTGAAGTCCTTCTGTGTTCTGGATACGGCGGAGGACGAGATCTCCAACGTTGAAGGAGCGTTCCTTGACGTTGCGATCATGGTAGCGTCGGATACCCTCAAGGTACCTTGCTGATTGTACGAGGGCGGCGCAGCGAGCTTCTTCGAGGCTGTCGATGTCAACTCGTCTCGTCGTCTTCCGAGACGCCTTCGTCGTAGTGCTCCACCGCCGGCGAGTTCCATATGACGTCGGCGGGGATGATGGCTTCGGAGCCGTAGACCGGGGAAGTAGGGGGGGATTGCCCCGTTGGCTTGGATGGTTGAGTCCGCGGCCCCCCGCAGTGCGTTGGGTAGTTCCTTGATCCACTTGCCCCCTTTGGAGTTAGCAGCGTCGTGTAGCCGCTTCTTGAGGGCGTCGAGCACCATCCCATTGGCGCGCTCGACTTGTCCGTTGGCCCTTGGATGGGCGACTGAGACGTATCGGACGTCGATTCCGCTGTTCTCGCAGTACTCCCAGAACTGGCGGTTGTTGAAATTGGACCCCAAGTCTGTGATGATGCGGTGGGGTAGCCCATAGCGGTGTACGAGTTCATCCAGGAAGTCGAGTACTCTGTCAGCCTTGGGGCATGTGACCGGCTTGACCTCGATCCACTTGGTGAACTTGTCGATAGCCACCAGTACCCTGTTGAATCCTCCTGGCGCAGCTTGGCGGTGGCCCAATCATGTCGAGCCCCCGCGCGGGCAAAGGGCCGGGTTGGCGCTATGGTGACTAGCTTGTAGGTTGGGACATGTTGTCTGCTTGGCGAAGTACCGACATCCTTGGCACCTTCGACGAGTTCTTCGGCATCGCCCGTGGCCGTGGGCCGGTAGAAAGCTCGCCGAAGGCCTTGCCGACCGGCGTGCGTGAGGACGCGTGGTTGCCGCGACGCCCTTGTGGATCTCCTCCAAGATGTCCTTGCCTTCTTCGCGAGGGACGCACTTCATGAGTACTCCAGAAGATGCGCCCCGCTTGTAAAGCTTGTCTCCGACGAGGACGTAGGACTTAGCGCGACGGACGAGTTGTTCGGCTGCGTTCTTGTCGGAGGGGACCTTCTGCTCGCTGAGGTAGTCGATGAAGGGTTGCCTCCAGT
Organism: Cenchrus americanus; assembly: GCA_947561735.1. Classification (NCBI taxonomy): domain Eukaryota; kingdom Viridiplantae; phylum Streptophyta; class Magnoliopsida; order Poales; family Poaceae; genus Cenchrus; species Cenchrus americanus. Next base: position 125,093,998 of record OX387241.1, read on the forward strand.
CCACGTCGATCATCATGACCTCCTGCCTAGCTGGTAGATGGGCTGGGACAGTGGTTGGTGGCGCCGGCTCCGGGATGGATGGCGCATGAAGCTCATGGACGAAGACGCCCGCGGGTACTTGAGCGCGGGTGGATCCGAGCTTCGAAAGGACGTCCGCTGCAACGTTGTTGTCGCGAACGATGTGATGGAACTCGAGACCATAGAATTTGTTCTCGAGCTTGCGGACTTCTAGGCAGTAGGCGTCCATGTTCTCCTTGTTGCGGTCCCGGGACTTGTTGACTTGGTTGATGACCACTCGCGGAGTCGCCGTAGACTAGTAGCCGCTTGATGCCAAGTGAAGGCGCGAGGCGGAGCCCGTGTAGGAGAGCTTCGTACTCGGCTTCGTTGTTTGAGACCTTCCGGAAGATCCGCGGGACGTACTTGAGTTGTTCGCCCGTTGGAGAGATCGGGGTACCCCCGCGCTCGCGCCCTCGAGGTTGAGTGAGCCATCAAAGTACATCACCCAATGCTCGGTCGCACGGTGGGAGTAGGCAGTCGGTTCTCCCGCCACTCGCCATGAAGTCGACTAGTGCTTGCGACTTGATGGGCGTGCGTGGCTTGAAGTCGATGGTGAGGGCGCCAAGCTCGACGGCCCACTTGGAGATTCTTCCGGTGGCGTCTTGGTTCCTCGGGATGTCGCCGAGCGGGTAGTCGGTGACGACGGAGACCGAGTACTCCCGGGAAGTAGTGTCGTAGCTTCCGCGAGGTGATTAGTAGAGCGTACGGGAGCTTCTCGCACGGTCGGTAGCGAGCCTTGGACTCGATAGAACCTCGGCCCCGACGAAGTAGGCGGGGCGCCGGACCCGGGTAGGTGTGGTCGTCTTCTTGCCGCTCGACAACGATGGCGATCCGACCACGTGAGTAGTCGCGGCTAGGTAGAGCGAGAGGCGCTCGCCCTTGTGAGGAGCCGTGAGGATTGGAGGCTTTGACAGAAGTCCTTGAGGCGAGCAAGGGCTTGATCCGCCTCTCGGAGTCCACACGAACTTCTCGTGATGCTTGAGTAGTTTGAAGAAGGGGAGGCCCCGTTCTCCTAGCCTCGAGATGAATCCGGTCGGTGCGCCATGCACCCCGTCGGCTTCGAACGTCTTTGATGCTCGTGGGAGCTTTCATGCGGTGATGGCGGAGATCCTCTCGGGGGTTGGCTTCGATGCCGCGGCCGGGCGATGATGAAGCCGAGTAGTTTGCCCGAAGGGACGCCGAAGACGCACTTATTCGGGTTGAGCTTCCAGCGGTACTCGCGTAGCGATGTGAAGGTCTCTTCAAGGTCGTCGATGAGGGTACTGGAATCCCTGGTTTCGACAACCACGTCATCCACGTAAGCCTCGACGTTCTTGTTGAGTTGTCGCTTGAAGCAGGCCTGTATGGCCCGTTGGTAGGTAGCGCCGGTGTTCTTCAACCCAAATGACATGGTCGTGTAGCAGTACGCGCCAAACAGGGTGATGAACGCGGTCTTTTCCTGGTCTTCCTCCTTGATTGCGATCTGGTGGTACCCGGAGTAGCGATCGAGGAAGCGGAAGCGGTCGCGACCCGCCGTGGAGTCGATGACTTGATCAATCCGCGGCAACCCGAAGGGGTCCTTGGGGCGGTGCTTGTTGAGGTCGGTGTAGTCGACGCACATCCTCCACTCGTTCGAGTTCTTCTTGCAGACGAGGACGGGGTTGGCGAGCCACTCAGGATGGAAGACTTCTCTGATGAAGCCAGCTGCGAGTAGCTTGGCGAGCTCCTTCTTGATGGCGTCCCGTCTGTCGTCGGCGAAACGTCGGAGGTGTTGCCGCTTAGGGGTGGCCTTTGGGTCGACGTTAAGGCAGTGCTCAATCAGCTCCCTGGGCACTCCTGGCATGTCCGCTGGCTTCCACGAGAAGATGTCGCGGTTAGCCCGAAGGAAGCTGATGAGCGCGTCTTCCTATTTGGGGTCGAGGCCGGCCCCGATGGTGGTGGTCTTGCTGGGGTCGCCTGTTCCGAGGTCGATCGTCCTGACGAGTACCTCCTCGGTGGGCGAGGCTTGTTGGCGCCGTCGACTTCTCTCGGGATGTCGAGTTCGCTCGTGGCAAGCTTCTTCGACGCGGCGTAGACCTCCATCATCGCGTTGGGTACTTGGTTCGTGGAAGCGATCACCACGGCCTCTGTATCGCAGTCGTGGGAGATCTTCAAGTCCCCTTGGAGGGAGAGTACACCGGTTGGACTTGGCATCTTGAGTACCAAGTAGGTGTAGTGGGGCACCGCCATGAACTTGGCGATGGCCGGTCTGCCGAGGATGGCGTGGTAAGAGGTCTCGAAATCCGCGACCTCGAATTTGATGTACTCGGTATGGTAGTTGTCCCGAGACACCCCGAAGGTAATCGGCGTACCACCGAGCCCGGGGGATAGCCGCGTTGCCTGGGACGATGTCGTAGAAGGGCGTGCTGCTCTTGGTGAGCATGGGGGTGACGTCGAGCTTCATTTTCTTCAAGGTTTTGGTGAAGAGGACGTTGAGCCCGCTTCCACCGTCGATGAGCACCTTGTTGAGCTTGGAGCCCGCCACCGTAGGCTTTAGGACGAGGGGGAACCGTCCTGGTTCGGAGAAGCTGGTCCATTGGTCCGCGCGGGAGAAGGTGATGGGTACCTCCGACCACCTGAGAGGGGTCGGAACCGCTGGCTCAATGGACATGACTTCACGACGGGTAGCCTTCTGCTCCCGCTCGCCGGCGCGTCCGCCGAAGAGGACGTTGACGGTCTTCTTGGGTTCTTGGAAGTCGTTGTTGTCGCCGTCCTTCTTCTTGCCCTTTTGGTCGTGAGGGTGCGGTGGCTCCGGCGTATCCTTGAGTGCATGCCTGAGCTGGTAGCAATGCTCGATAGTGTGGTTGTCGTTTGGATGCCACGGGCACTTCTCCTTTAGCAGGTCCTTGAACCCGCCAGAGTTCTTCTTCGAGTTCCCTTTCGCAGGGCGCTGGATAGCCGCGACGGTGTTGTCTGGCTTGCGCTTGCGGTTGGAACCCGAGTAGTTGCTGTTCTTGTTGTTGTTGTTGCGGCCGCCTTGGTTTGCATTGCTGCCGCTGCCGCCGCCCTGGTTCTGCTTGGACTTGCCGCGGATGGCGTCGTATTTGGCGTTGGCCTTGTCCTCTTCATCCGCCCAGGACGTGATCATGTCCTTGAGGTGGGGGATGGACTCGGGGCGGCGACGACCGAAGTCCTCGAAGGTGCGGCGATGGTAGAGGCCGTCCCGGAAGAGGTCGATGACCTCCTTGTCGGTGACGTCGACGACGGTAGCGCGCTTGTCGAAGAAGCGGCGCATGTACTTGCGGAGGGTCTCGCCTTGTTCCTGCTTGATCATGGCCAGGTCCATGCGAGTACCCGACCGGCCCATGGCGCCCGCGAAGTTGCTCGTGAACTCGCTCCTTCGGTCCGGTCCCACTTGTCGATCGAGTGCTTGTCCAGCGACTCGAGCCATGTGAGTGGTGCTTGGTCCAGGCAGAAGGGGAAGTAGAGGCACTTGGTGTCGCTGTTGCCGCCAGCGTTCTCGATGGAGAGGGCGTAGCATCGGAGCCACTGGATAGGATCCTGCTTCACGTCGTACTTGGTGATCCCCAAAGGTTTGAAATTGTCGGGGAGGAGCAGGTTGCGAAGTCGAGGTGAGAAGGCGGGGAAGCCATCGCTCTCAGCGGCGGTGGTCGACTTCTTCCGCCGCAGCTCCTCAATCTTCTTGCGAGCGTCGTACCCACCGTGCGAGGCACCGGAGGCGTGGCTGTTCGCGTGGCTTCGGCCGCCGCGACTGCCACCGCCTCCCGCCCTTTCCCCGTTGGCCCCATGGTTGGAGCCGCCGCCGTCGCCGCCGCCGCCGTCGGGATCGTTGCCGCCGCCTCCGGCCGGAGCGCGGTGGGGGACGACTTCTCGGTTGCCTTGATCTTGCTGTGAAGGCCCGCCGGCGTTGGAGCGACGGTGGTTTGGCTCGGCTGGAAGGTCAGCTCGAGTACAGTTGGGGCCAGCGTTGGCGCTGCGACTAGTAGCTTCGTTGTCGCGGGGTTTGGCTAGAGGAGGTTGGTTGACTCTGTTGTCGACCCACATGAAGTAGGCCTCTTCAGCGAGCTTGGCGATGACCTCTCCAGCGTGTATGCCCTGAGCCTGGCATGCGATCGTTGTGATCGACATGAGGCACTGCTCAGGAGTGGTGTGTACCCTGCTCTCGACCGCCTCGAGAGCTTCCGCAAGGTTGCGGATGGGGAGATTGTCTCTGAGCCGCCGGCGTCGTTCGCTGCGCTTCCTGTTGCGTTCGCGTCGAGCGTTTCTATTGGCGACAGTCTCATCTGCAGGTGCATTGGCAGACAGCTCGTCTGCGGAGATGTCCTCCAGGTATCTGTCCTCGACCGTGCTTGAAGGTCCCGGGTGTCGCCGGCAGCCCATGAAGACTTGGCGATCGGGGGTGCCAAGGCCGGACTCGCAGGGTGCCACCTCGCTTGGTGTGTTGGAGTCGGCCCGGCTAGCGGTGTTCCCTCCGGAACAAGCAGCGAGTCGATGTACACGACGTAGCGTGAGTCCTCCTTTGCCAGGTCAGCAGGCTTGCGGTCTGGCCAGTAGACGTATCTGCCGGCCGGCGTTGATTTCATAACCAGCCCCGAGGCTGGCCCTGACAAGGGAAGCTCAGTAGGGTCGTCTTCGGACTCGGGCTCCTCGGGGTCCGACCCGAAGTCGAACTCGTAGTCCGGGTTCGAGTAGAACTTGGAGAGAGGGCTAGAGTCCGAAGCGCGGTTGGGGACGGCGTCGGAGTCCGAGTTGTACTCGGGTACGGGCTCCTTGCCGGCCCGCGCGAAGTGGGGAGCCCCCCCGTGCGGGCCCGGGCGAGGGTGCGGGGGCCGCATGCGGGGGGCTCGAGTGGTGAGGTGGCCGCTCGCGATGGCCGAACAGCCCGCTCGCATGCGATGGCCCATGGCGACGTCGGGTTCGAGTTGGAGACGCGACTCGAGCTCGAAGTCGCCGTGGTGGTTGAAGAGCGAAATTTCGCCGAACTTGCCGGGCGAGTTCGCCCGTGACAACTTCGGGGAAGCGTCACAAGGCCCGTCTTCGAGTCGAGCCGCATGACCAGGCGGCGGCCGGAAGGAGCCCGCGCCATCGCGCGTGCGGACCCGTGCGCCGAATACTAAGGTGTCGCCGCGGTTGAAGGCGACAGCTTGGCTTGAAGTAGACGCGAAGCCGTCGAGTTCGCCATATGATCTCGAGCGAGAGCCCCTACCCGGCGCGCCGCCGTGCGGTGTTTTAGACCGGCAACCTACTACGGGGAGTACCCGAAGTAGATGATTGTGACTCGCCGAGATCGGTAACTCGAAGGAAGAGACACGTGGCACACAATTTAGACAGTTCGGGCCGCGAGGTGCGTAATACCCTACGTCCCGTATGCCGCGTAGCTCGGGATTGATAGGGCACGATTACAAGATGGTGCAATGGTGCGCCATGAGTAGTATGAGAGGAGATTCGATGAGGAGATCGGTCCCCGCCTCGCCTTATATAGTCCGGAGCGTGGTTACAAGTCGGAGTAGGGAGAGAGTACTAGTCGAGTACGTCTAGGAGTCCTCTATACAGTGCGGAACATGTACAACTCCCTAACCGAGTACTACTCCTGTGTAGTCCTTGTGCTCCACGCCTTCAGGTGCCGTGTAGCGCAAGCCGGGTAGTCCCAGGGGCCCACCGAGTAGTCGGTCCTGGTACCCACCGAGGCAGTGGGCCCAGGGAGGTCCATACGACAACTCCCCCCCTCTCTGGTCGCCTAATCGGTCCTTCAACAAGGACATACCACTTCCCACCCACCGAGCAAACTCGAGCTGGCCCAACAAGGTCCATATGCAACAGCTCTGTCGGACGCTCGGTCATGACATCGGTCAGGGGTGGATGGGGAGTGGCTACCATCTTGCCATGACTAGACGGAGCACAAACCAAATCCTTCTCAAGCTTCAACCTCAGCAATCCTCGGACAAGGTCAAGACCACTCAAGCGGGAAACCAAATCAAAACTCAAGTGTCCCAACCGCCTATGCCATTTCCACAAACCAGAAGAAGGACCAGCCATCAAACAGCGAGCAGGACCCAAAGAACGAGAGAAATCGACCCGAAAATCCGACCCTCGGGATGATCATACGTACAAGATCACCTCGAGAATCCAAAGAAACGAGACTCGCCAGACTTGAAACGCACCTCAAAACCCTCATCAAGCAACTGAGAAACCGAAAGCAAATTGAAACCCAAAGACTTCACAAGAGCCACTCTCTTCAACGTTACCTTGTCACTCACATGCACAACACCCTCCGAAAGCACCCTTCCTTGTCCATTGTCCCCAAATGTGATGTCCAACTTTTCCTTCACTGCGGTGAGGCTGGAGAACCACTTCTTATCTCCGGTCATGTGTCGGGAACATCCGGAGTCAATCAACCAAATGTTCTCCAAGCCTCCTGCCTGTAGTCAGAAACAAGAACGAGAGTGAACTAACGACTCGACACTGGGGTTAGCACAAAGAAAGTTAAACCAGTGTCGAGCCATCTGCTCAAAAGTGGGGTTAGCAAACATCATTCCCTTGCCACCAAACTTCCCATGTCCCATGGGAGGAGTACGAGCACCACGAGGGGGAAAACGTGGTCCGTAGTTCCTCTGGAACCCAAAGCTGCAATCATCTCCCCTGAACCCGTATTGAGGACGAGTAGGGGGACGTCCAGCAAAACCACCACGAGCCCGACCAAACCTCTCACCAGCACGCACACCATCGTCTCTCCTCTCAAAACTCGCACCACCAGCTCTTTGTGGGAACCTGCCAACACTCCTCACACTTCCCACACCCCGTGGAAGTGGCACTCTAGGCTCAGGAATACCATGAGACTGGCGATACCTGTCCTGGTTTGCTTGCTCCCTAGCAAGCCTCTCATCCCTCTTCTTCTTGTAGCAAAACTCTGCAAGATGTCTCTCCTTGCCACAATACTCACACCTGAAGGGGATGGGTTTTGGTTTTGGCTCGGCTTCTCTCTAGGCTTCTCACCCTTCTCACTCACAAACCTCACCGGTTTACTCGGAAGTCATTTGTCTTAGGTGGGAATTTGGGTGGATCTTGGGTTGTGTCAAGCTTGTTGCAAAGGTGGTTGGGCTTTGGTGTGAAAGAGTTCTTGGGTGCTTTTGGAAGTGGGACTTGGATATCTCCGATCACCTCAAACTCGGGGTTAGACTCAACACACTTCTCATACACACTCTCCCCCACTCGTTCTCTCCCACTTTCTCACCCAACTTCTCAAACCCCAAACCACGACCATCGCCTCTCTTGAACTCCTCAATCATGATTTTCAATTGAGGTTCCCGCCCCCGACAACCAACCCAACACCTTCCTCAAATAGTCATTCTCCTCATAGATGACATCCAAACGGGAAGTAAGTTCAAGATTGCGCAAAGTAACTTCATCACAGCTAGAGCATGCATTTGCAACAGGAGATTTCAAAGATGCTTCCAAAGAACTAATGGTAGAATGAGCATCAACAAGCTTAGCATGCATAATAGGACATGATTTACAAGCACCAATCAAAGTGGGTCTAGCCTTGAGCTCATCATATTCAGTCCTAAGAGCATCTAGTTTAGCCAAAGTGGAAGCATTCTTCTCATTAAGCAACTTGATCTCATTCAAGCAAGCATGACACTCAAGACATTCAACATCATCAGGAGTAGTAGGAGCAAGTTTCAAAGAGTCATTCTCAAGTTTCAATTCAAGCAATTTCGACTCTAACTCTCGTACTTCCTCACTAGCATTCTCAAGTTGAGCCCTAAGATCTTTCCTCATCTTTTTGGCATCTCTTAGCACATTATCACGGTTGTCAATCAAGCCATTCAACCTAGTGATCTCAGCAAGCAAAGAGTCGGGGTCACGATTTACCTCATCCTCCGAGTCGGAGTCGCTGTCTTCCTTGTCGCTCTTCTTGCTGCTTGAGCTATGGGCCATGCCACAAAAGCCCTCAAGCGCCACACAACTCAACCCGCTGAGGTTCCGGCTTGCACTCTTCTTGCCCTTGCGCCTCCCGGCGTCTTCATCTTCACCGCTTGAGCTTGACCGCTCGTCGCTTGAGCTTGAGTCGACGTCGCTCGCACCGCCACCATCGCTCTTGCCTTGTTCTTCTTGTAGCCGCTCTTGCTCTGGTCACCGCTTGTCCTTGTCCTTGCTCTTGGACTTGTTGAAGTGCTTGCCCTTGGAGGAGTACTTGTCTTCACGCCTCGGGTGCGCCTTGTACTCGTTCACCTTGTACTTGTTCTCCTCCGCTTCCGGGCACTCGGCGATGAAATGGCCACGCTTGCCACACTTGTAGCACGTCCCTGAGCTCCGCCTTGCATTCCTCCGACTCTCGTGTAGTCGATCAATCCTCCTTGAGAGCAAGGCCAGCTCCTCCTCGCCTAGCACATCAAACTCCTCATCTGGAATGGACATAAGAGAAGACAAGGAAAACTGTCGACAGGAAGGGTTAGATTTGCCCTTTGATCCGCCCAAAAGAGCAAGATTATGGTCGGTCGAGCCCTCATGCTTGGATTGCAACTTCCCGTCAACCTCGGACCGACTTGAGCTTAGAAAAGAGGTCATCCAACTCAATAGTCAAATAATGCTCGGACTCCTTGATGGCCTCAACCTTAGCACCCCAAACATTTGGGTCCAAGACATGCAAGAGCTTCAAAGCCTGATCATGCTCGGTGTAAGAAAAATCCTCAACATTAGCTTTCATGTTGTTCACGATGGCGGTGAACCTCTGAAACATCGCATCAATGTCCTCACCGGGAAGTGGAGTGAAGATCACATATTGCATCCGGTAAGAGACAAAGAGGCGAGCCTTCACATGGTTATCACCACCGTGAGCAACCAAAAACTTCTCCCAAATTTGCCAAGCAAGATTCAAATGGCGAACACGCTCAAACTCAGGATCACACAAGCTTCGGACCAAGTGATCAACGGCTTTTGCATTAGCCTCATACTTGGCCTTAGCACCGGCATCGGTCACCATAAGAGTATGGATGTTGACCGGAATAGCATAGGTCTTGTCAAGCACAATGAAATCCAACAGCTTTCCACGAAGAAAGATCATCATACGAGCCGCCCACTTGTGGTAACCCTTGCCATCGAAGTGCGGCGGACCGCCCCGCTCAACGTACGCCATCTTAGGATCGAGACTTGTCAAAGTCGCAAAGAATCCGGCACCAAGCTCTGATACCAATTGAAGGATCGGATGGCGACTAGAGAGGGGGGAGTGAATAGGAGCCGGTAAAAATTCTTCCCAAAGAACCCGGCCTATGCCCTAGTCAAATCCCGGTCACACACAAGCGATGGATCGAATCACACACCAATCGCCAAGGCAACGAGGTTATGGATCAACCTCTAGCCTTGGGAACGATTCTTTGAAGCACACACGGAAGCACGAGAAAGGAAGGGAGGAATCGAACCAAGAAGCAAAGCTCACAGGCTCTGGTGGACCGTCCGGCCAGGAGGGGCGGACCGTCCGCACTGGCCTCGCGGACTGTTCGGCCTGCTATCGCAGACCGTCCGCGCCAACACCGCGGACCGTCCGGCCCTACGCCGCGGACTGTCCGTTAAATCACACAGAACCAACAGAAGCACACCACGAACCACGGACCGTCCGCGGGGAGCACGCGGACTGTCCTCCAGGCACCCGCGGACCGTCCGAAACTCCGTCCAACCAAAACTCAAAAACGCGACGGATCGAAACGAAAGGCGAGTAAGAACACGAAGAACACAGGACGAACACGAGCGGCGCGGACCGTCCGCCAGGAGGGCGCGGACCGTCTGCGAGGCTCGGACAGAGCAGAAAAACGCCCGACCTCGAAAGTCAACTCCCCCAAATCATCATCGGATTTCCCAAACGGTTGAAGCTGTGGAGACAAGGGTTTGGGGACTTGAAAAGCATCACACAAGGATGCTATAGCCCAAAAATCTTGCCTCCTAACTCCCTAAATCACCGGGAATCGCGAATACTTTGAGCACCACCAAAAACTTGAGCACCGAACGAAAACTCTCGAATCGAAGTGGTTTCCCGGCGTTTGAGGGCACAAGATCAATCACAAAGATGCGCGAGACATCTATCCATGTTTCCCTCAAAGAAATCCGGGGAGAAACCCACTCAAATCCGCGGAATCGCACCGAGAACAAAGGCACGAAAACAAGCACAAAAAGACCACGAAAAACACAACTCCGAATCTTCTATACAAACCAGGAAAGATTCACAAGGTCTAGCATGCCGCCCTAGCATCCATCCCTCTCAACAAATCTCTCATGAAGCTCTCATGCTAGCCTAGAGAAAATGGAAGAAAAATAGCTACAAAAATGAGAAAAGGGGAGGGAGGAAATGAAACCCTAAGTCGCGGAGAGAGAGAGCCATCCACACACACTCATGGCTTATATATCAGGTCCCGCCGGAGTGGTAAATGACTCGACTACCCCTAACTTAACTACTGGTGATACAACCCACGCAGGGGCATTTAGGTAATGTTTGTGGGTCTTGCCATCGGACGGCCACGCCTTTGCCGCACCCCGCGTCCTCCCGACGCAAGCCATGCGATCCCGCCGCGTGTCCTCCACCTCGAAGCTTCCCGACACGCCGGATCCCGTCTCCATCGTGTTGGGCCCTCGGACTTGGTTTTGAGGCCCAAACCAAGAAACCGTCCTCCGATGGTTTTGTGGGCAAACCACCAAACCCCGCATGCTCGGTCCGGCCTCCCGCCAAACCACTTGACTCGACCACCACCGTGCACCGCTCGACCGTCCATGACTTCGTCTTGCTCGTGTCGCCACCATGTGGCCCGCACTCGGTCCCGTCGTCCACCGGTCCCTCGAACCGAGCCTACTTGTCTCTCCATCTCCCGGAGGCCCCTCAAGGCCGAAGACCTTTCGCGCCCGTTCTTCACCTGCAACAACACGAACTAGGCCGCAGCCTACACCTGTGCACTAAGCCAAGAGTCAGTCCAACACCCGTTGTCAATCACTCATCACTGAGGAGCAGTCATCCATCGACCACTGGGACGCTCCTGGTCCTCAGTCGGCGAAACGGCGGAGGTGTTGTCGCTTGGGGTGGCCTTAGGATCGACGTTGAGGCAGTGCTCGATCAACTCCCTGGGCACTCCTGGCATGTTCGCTGGCTTCCACGCGAAGATGTCGCGGTTAGCCCGAAGGAAGCTGATGAGCGCGTCTTCCTATTTGGGGTCGAGGCCGGCCCCGATGGTGGTGGTCTTGCTGCTGTCGCCTGTCCCGAGGTCGATCGTCTTGACTAGAACTTCCTCAGCTGGCTGAGGCTTGTTGCCTTTGTCAGACTTCTCAGGGATGTCGAGATCACTTGTTGCAAGATTCTTCGACGTGGCGTAGACCTCCATCATCGCGTTGGGTACTTGATTTGTAGAGGCGATCTCCACGGCTTCTTTGTCGTAGTCGTGCGAGATCTTCAAGTCCCCTTGGAGAGAGAGTACACCTGCTGGACTCGGCATCTTGAGTACCAAGTAGGTGTAGTGGGGCACCGCCATGAACTTGGCGATGGCCGGTCTGCCGAGGATGGCGTGGTAGAATGTCTCGAAGTCCGCGACCTCGAACTTGATGTACTCGGTACGATAGTTGTCCCGAGATTCCCCGAAGGTAACTGGCAGGACCACTGAGCCCAGTGGGATAGCCGCGTTACCGGGGACGATGCCGTAGAAAGGTGTGTTGCTCTTGGTGAGCATGTGGGTGATGTCGAGCTTCATCTTCTTCAAGGTCTTGGTGAAAAGGACGTTGAGCCCGCTTCCACCGTCGATGAGGACCTTGTTGAGCTTGGAGCCCGCGACCACCGGCTTCAGGACGAGAGGGAACCGCCCTGGTTCGAAGAAGCTGGTCCATTGATCCGCGCGGGAGAAGGTAATGGGTACCTCCGACCACCTGAGAGGGGTCGGGACCGCTGGTTCAATGCTCATGACTCCTCGACGGGCAGCCTTTTGCTCCCGCCTGCTGGGTAGTCCGCCGAAGACGACGTTGACAGTCTTGTCGGGTTCCTGGAACTCGCCGTTGTCTCCGTCGTTCTTCTTCTTGCCTTTCTTGTCGTGAGGGTGCGGTGGCTCTGGAGTACTCTTGACTGCTCGCCTGAGTTGGTAGCACTGCTCGGTAGTGTGGTTGCCGTCCAGATGCCACGGGCACTTCTCCTTCAGCAAGTCTTTGAAGCCGCCGGAGTTCTTCTTCGAGTTCTCTTTCGCAGGGCGCTGGATAGCCGCGACAGTGTTGTCTGGCTTGCGCTTGTGGTTGGGACCCGAGTAGTTGTTGTTGTTGCTGGGACCGCCTTGGTTCCCGTTGTTGCCACTGCCGCCGCCCGTGTTTTGCTTGTTCTTGCCACGGATGGCATCGTACTTGGCGTGATCATGTCCTTGAGGTGGGGGATGGACTTGGGGCGGCGACGACCGAAGTCTTCAAATGTGCGGCGGTGGTAAAGGCCGTCTTGGAAGAGGTCGATGACCTCCTTGTCGGTGACGTCGACTACGGTAGCGCGGTCGAAGAAGCGGCGTATGTACTTGCGGAGGGTCTCACCTTGTTCCTGCTTGACCATGCCCAGGTCCATGCGAGTACCCGATCGGCCCATGGCGCCCGCGAAGTTGCTGGTGAACTGTTCCTTCAGCTGGTCCCACTTGTCGATCGAGTGCTTGTCCAGCGACTCGAGCCATGTGAGTGGAGCTTGGTCCAGGCAGAAGGGGAAGTAAAGGCACTTGGTGTCGTTGTTGCCGCCAGCGTTCTCGATGGAGAGGGCGTAGCACCTGAGCCACTGGATGGGGTCCTGCTTTGCGTCGTACTTGTTGATCCCCAAAGGCTTGAACTTTTCAGGGAGGAGCAAGTTGCGAAGTCGCGGTGAGAAGGCGGGGAAGCCGTCATTGTCGCCTGCAGTGGCTGACTTCTTCCGCCGCAGCTCCTCAATCTTCTGGCGGGCATCGTAGGCGCCCCGTGAAGCACCGGAGGCGTGGCTGTTCGTGTGGTCACGACCGCCGCGATTGTCGCCGCCGCCGGCCTTCCTGTTGGCTCCATGGTTGGAGCTTCCGTCGTCGCTGCCGCCGCCGTCAGGGTCACGGCCGCCGCCGTCAGGAGCGCTGTGGGGGACGACCTCGCGGTTGCTGTTGCCACCCTATGAGGGTCCGCCGGCATTCACGCGAGTACGGTTGGGTTGAGCTGGCAGCTCGGCTTGAGTACGGTTGCGGCCGAGGTCAGCACTGCGACTTGTAGCTTCGTTGTCGCGGTTCCTGGCGGGAGGAGGCTAGTTGACCCTGTTGTTGACCCACATGAAGTAGGCGTCTTCAGCGAGCTTGGCGATGACTTCTCCGGCGCGTATTCCCTGAGCCTGGCGTGCGATCGCTGTGATCGACATGAGGCACTGCTCGGGGGTAGTGTGTACTCTGCTCTCGACCGCCTCGAGAGCTTCCGCAAGGTTGCGGATGGGGAGGTTGTCCCTGAGACGCCTACGCCGTTCATTGCGTTTCCTGTTACGCTCACGTCGAGCGTCCCTATTGGCGGTGGTCTCGTCTGCAGGTGCATCAGCGGACAGCTCGTCTGCGGAGATGTCCTCAAGGTACTTGTCTGTAGTCGTTCCTGATGGGCCGGGGGTGTCGCCGGCAGCCATGAAGACTTGGCGATCAGGGTTGCCAAGGCTGGACTCAGAGCTCGCCACCTCAGTTGGAGTGTATGAGTCAGCCTGGGCAAGTGGTGTTCCCTCCTGGAACGGGAGCGAGTCGAGGTAGGCGACGTAGCGTGAGTCTCCGCTTATCAGGTCCGCGGGCTTGCGGTCTGGCCAGTAGATGAATCTTCTGGCGGGCGTGGACGTTATAACCAGCCCAGAGGCCGGGCCTGATAATGGATGCTTAGTTGTGTTGTCCTCGGACTCGGGATCCTCTAGGTCCGACCCGAAGTAGAACTCGTATGCGGAATCCGAGTAGAACCCGGAGAGGGGGTTGGAGTCCGAAGCGTGGCCGGGGGCGGTGTCGGAGTCCGAGTTGTACTCGGGTACGGGCTCCTTGCCGGCCCGGCGCGAAGAAGGAGCCCCCGTGCGGGCCCTACAGGGGTTGCGGGGGCCACGCGTGGAGCGCTCGCGGGATGGGGGGACCACATGCGATGGCTGAGCAGCCGGCTCGCATGCGATAGCCCATGGAGACGTCGAGTTCAAGTTGGAAGCGGACTCGAGCTTGAAGTCGGCGTGGTGGTTGAAAAGCGAAATTTCGCCGAACTTGCCGGCGAGTTCGCTAGTGACAACTTCAGGAAGCGTCACGAAGCTGGTCTCCGGGTTGGGTTGGATGGTGAGGTGACGGTGGAAGGATCTGCACCGTCAGCAGTGCAGACCCAAGCGCCGAAAACGAAGGTGTCGTCGCGGTTGAAGGCGACGGTTGGCTTGAAGTAAACAGGAGCCGTCGAGTTCGCCATGTGATCTCGGGCGAGATCCCCTACCCGCCGTTCGGTGTTTTAGACCAGCAACCTACTAAGGGGTGTACCCGAAGTAGATGAATGTGGCCTCGCCGAGATCGGTAACTCGAAGGAAGAGACACGTGGCACACAATTTAGACAGGTTCGGGCCGCGAGGTGCGTAATACCCTACGTCCTGTATGCTGCGTAGCTCTGGATTGATTGGGTACGATTACAACATGATGCAATTGTACGCCGTGAGATGAGATGATGAGAGAAGGGTCCCTGCCTCGCCTTATATAGTCCGGGAGGCAGGGTTACAAGTCGTAATAGGGAGAGAGTACTAGTCGAGTACGTCTAGGAGTCTTCCATACAGTGCGGGACATGTACAGCTTCCTAACCGAGTACTTCTCCTCTGTAGTCCTTGTGCTTCACGCCATCAGGTGTCGTGCAGCGCAAGCCGGGTAGTCCCAGGGGCCCACCGAGTAGTCGGTCCTGGTACCCACCGAGGTAGTGGGCCCAGGGAGGTCCATACGACACATGTATCCATAGTTAGCTAGTGAGGGTATTTTAGGCTTTCAGTTGCCTCCATATAACCTAAGTGGCGAGAGGATGGCAGCCATCTCTTGGAACCCGAGTTCATTTTGTTTTCCTTTTCCCCCTTCCATTTTCCCTTGGAATTTCTAGGACTAGCTTGAGAGCTTCATCGTGAGATCTTATGAGAGGGTAGGATGATCCGGCGGAAGCTAGACCTTGTATGAACCTTCATGGTATGTATAGATGATTCGGTGTGGTTCCTAAAGGCTTGTTTGAGTTCTTCCCGGTTTTCCTCTTTGGTGATTTTCAGAGCCTTTCTTGGTGTTTTTCTCGGAGCAATTTCGAGGCCTTTCTCTTTGGGATTTGTTGGGGGATATATGCATGAACCCTCCGTGGTTCTTTTCCCTTTGATTCCCCTTCCAAATTCGTCAGAAAAGGGGCTCAGTTTTGGGGTTTTCGGTGTTCTAGGATTAGTGGTGTTCTTGGCGGAATCCTTCGATTCCTCTTGATTCAACGAGTTTTGGTGGACCATAACTTGGCTATGGAGTGCCCATGAGGTGTTCCTACTATCCCCAAAGTCTTGTACGAATCCGTGGAGCGAATCGGGAGATCGGGAGTTGGATTTGGGGGAGTTGACTCGCGGGCTCTGTTCATCCCGAGCTCCCAGGCATCACCAGTCTGACCGGTGCTCTTCACCGGTCTGACCGGTGTGAGCCCTTTGCGGGATTTGCCTCAGGTGAATCGCTTGTTTCGTGAGTCTTTGGGTTGGGTTTCTTCTGGTCAGTTCTTGGCCGGTTTGAAATTGTGTTGCTAAGTTTTTTGTAGGGTTCTTCTTCCTTGCAGGTTGTGTTTTGGGGTTTTTCACTTCCAGGGCCTAGAGAAGTCACTGAGGCTCTTTGGAATGTTTGTTGTGCGGCTGCTGCTGCCATCGGTCTGACCGGTGTCACCGGTCTGACCGGCGCAGGCCATTAGTCGACCGGTGTAGCACAGGCAGCAAGCCGTGCATGTTTCCGCTATGCGTGTTGGTGTGTTTTGGCTCAAAAGGTTGTGTGTTGGTTCCTAGGACCAGTAGCACTCCAGTGGCTACGTGGTCTTGGCCAACTTGGGTAGTTGAGTCGGAGACGTGTGTTGGAAGCCGTGTTCATCTTATTGGAGTCTCCATCTCCTTCGAGAAGATTTTTTATCGGCTCCCATTCACTCCCCCCTCTTTGGTTTGCCATTTCGGTCCTTCAAGTGGCATCAGAACCGGTTACGGGTCTTGATTGACTCTAACCAGTCTAATAACTAAGGATGGCGTACCTGGAACAGAGTTTGGGTCCTCCACACTTCGATGGCAAAAACTACTAGATGTGGAGTAAACGGATGGCGGCGTTTCTCCGCAGAAAGGGTTAGGTCCTTTGGGATGTCACGGTGGACACAAGCTATGTCCAACCGATGAACTTCCTCGCTCCAAGATCGAGGGACATGTTCGACGCCAACAACAAGGCGGTCGACTACTTGTTTCGTGCTCTGTGTCAATCTGAATTCGATCGGGTGCATAAGGAGAACTTGGCTTGTAGAATTTGGTTGGTGTTGAAGGAAGCTCATGTTGGAAATGCTCAGGTTCAGGCTCAGATGTATGTGACTTACCGGAGAGAGTACGAGAACTTCACTCATCTCCCTAGTGAGTCCATCGATGCCTTGTTTCAGAGGTTTACGGTGGTGGTAAACAATATGAGAGCCAATGTGGACATGCTCCCGTACGATGATCATGATAGGCCCGTCAAGCTCTTGCACTCACTGGATTGTACGGTTTGGGGTGGAATGTTCGAGGCCATTGTACAGTCTGAGAAGTATGACACCCTGACGGTGAATGAGCTGTTCTCGAAGCTCAAGTTGGCTGAGCTAGATCGGGGTATGACAGCCATGATTGAGGGCCCGACTGATTCTCATAGTCTTGCCCTCATCGGTGGCTCAAAAGGAAAGTCCAACTCTAACTCATCCACCAGGATGTTCTCCTTGTCCTCTTTGATCTCTCTGCCAGATGAGGAGTTCGATGTGCTTGGAGAGGACGAGCTGGTGCTGCTGACCAGGCGGTTCGAGGGAATGCACCAGAACCGGGTGAACATGAGGAAGAACACGAGGACATGCTTCCAGTGCGGCAAGCCAGGACACTTCGTCGCTGACTGCCCCGAGAAGGTTGAGAACAAGGACAACTACAAGCACAAGTCAAAGACGGATGGCAAGTACCGATCAAGGCGTGACCACAAGCACAAGCACAAGAGCAAGCACAAGGACGAGCAGCGATCAAGGAAGAAGGATGGCCGAGGCAAGGCCCGAGCAATGGTTGGAGCGAGCGACGTCGACTCCAGTTCCGCGTACTCCACCTTGAGCTCGAGTAGCAGTTAAGATGAAGATGATCGGTGCAAGGGCAGGAAGCCATCCAAGAACCTGAGTGGGCTGAGCTGCTTCGCTAGAGATGGCTTCTGCACCATGGTGCTTAGCTCCGGCAGCAAGAAGAGCAACCAAAGCGACTCAGACTTGGACTCCGATGATGAGGTACGTGACGAACTTCCCTTCTTGTGTCAGGAGAATGAACGTCTTGGCTTGTTGCTTGATAATCGTGATGATATGCTTAGAGAGGCTAAGAAGATGAGGAAGGAGCTTAGAGCCTCGCTTGAGGATGCTAGGACTAGAGTGGCTGAGCTAGAAACACCGAACTTGGATGCTAAGCTTGAAATTGATGAAGTTGAATGTGTTGAATGTCCTATCTTTCTAGCTGATCTTGCTATGTTTAAGGAAAAGCATGCCTCCAAGGGTGAGGAACTAG
Source organism: Cenchrus americanus (assembly GCA_947561735.1). Classification (NCBI taxonomy): domain Eukaryota; kingdom Viridiplantae; phylum Streptophyta; class Magnoliopsida; order Poales; family Poaceae; genus Cenchrus; species Cenchrus americanus. Next base: position 125,111,765 of record OX387241.1, read on the forward strand.
ATGTGCTTAGGGTTGAAGTGGCTGAGCTTAAGTCTAGACCTGCTTTGCTAGGTGCTTGCACTTTCCCTGTTTTGCATGGAAAAATTGATGAGATGCATGCTTACATTGTTTCTCTTGAGGCTAAGCTGAAAGAACCTATTCCTACTTCTTGCTCTACCTGTGAGTTGCATGCTTTGAAGAATCTGGAACTTGCACATTATGTGGATCGCTTGTAGGATGAGAATGATGACTTGAGAAAAATGATGGGTTGGCTGTTGGGGCACGAACCACAGCTTAGGATGAGGATAGAGGCATACAAGCACTATGATGGGCAAGCGTTTGGCTCAGAGAAGATTGGAGAGTGTAGTGGTGAGGGAGGAGAGAAAATTGGTGATATCCAAGTTCCACCAAAAACCTACCACAAAATGCATGTGTTCCTAAGCCCAATCCATTGAGAAACAAACTCGACACAACTCTAGATCCTCCCATATTCCCACGGCCCATAAATGATTTGCAAAAGCCTATCAAGTTCAGAGCACTTTGGGAAATGTGTTCTTTGGGAAGGAGGGTGATAAGCCGAGTGAGGAGAAACCGGTTGAGAAGCCGAGTGGAGAGAAACCAAATGAACAACCCCATCCCAAGCCAAAGCCTAAGCCCATAAGGTTTCATTGTGGCTATTGTGGGAGAGATGGTCACAAAGATGAGTTTTGCTTCAAGAGGAGGTGTGAGGAGAGAATGGTGAAGGAGTGGGTTAACAAGGACAAGTACCACCCTTCCAATGGTGCACTTGAGCCTTGTGTGCAGATGCCCAGGGCCAAGGTGAGTGTGAGGACAGTTCCGGCTTGGGGAGAGCGAAAGGCTGCAGGAGGTGTTGCTGGCCGGGCTACACCGGTCAGACCGGTGCAGGTCTGGGTAGACAGGGGGCTGGGTTTCATGCCCGTGATGAGTCTCGGTTTGGTTTAGGAGGTCATGATTCGGTGGTTGGTCCGGAGAGTTTGCGGTGTGGTCGGTTTGCTAGGCGTTCTCCCTCTTGTGATCAATACGGGGATAGGAGGAGTCGTAGCTTTGAGATGGGGAGGAGGAACGGTCCACGGTCTTCCTTTCGTGGCTTTGGTCCTCCTCCAGTTAGAGACGGTTGGTTCCCTCGTAGTGGTTACCATGGTGGTGTTCGTGGAGGTAGCATTGATAGGAGGAATGTTTTGGATTGTGCTAACCCCACTTTGGAGCAAATGGCCCAGCACTGGTTTTACTCTTTTACTAGTAGAAATGTTAATATATATGACGTTTTGGTAGTGATGTTTCGTTTATTCATCATGGAAGTGGTCTCTACCGTGACGAATTTTGTAACTTCATCACAGATAACGAGTGACGCTACCAAACCACTCAAAATAATGACGAAACTCACATGATGGTCACCGAACAACGAACCTATTTCGTCACAGATCAATCATTCCAGTTGTACCCGTGAGGAACCAATGACCAAAGCAAACTAGCGTCACTGAACAACAACGTTATCATCACAAACAACTTGAAAAAAGAAACAAGGATCTGGTCCGAGTTCCCACCATCGCATGGCCCCACATCTGGGCCCCACCATCGTGTGGCCCTACACGTGGGCCCAGGTCCCATGCAACGTGGGCCCCACTAGCGCATGGCCCCACATGTGGGCGACCACAAATGGACTAAAATTTACCAAAAAATTTTGTAAAACCCAAGGTTCGAACCTGAGTGGTTAGCACTCCAACCAACTACCCCAAACCACTGCACCACAACTAGTTATGTGTTTTTCTTTAAAGTTATACATATTAGCCTCTTTCTAGATAACACATCAGTTGGTTCGACACGGTAGCATCATAACTCAGAGTAGCGGCGACCACGTCGGTTCGGCCCAGTAGTGCAACGACCCACTAGTTATGTGTTTTTGCTTTAATCAGCGTGAAAAAAGAGTGGTCAACGGGATTGCTCTGTATGGGTGACCTTAACGATATTATGCATCCCTCTGAAAAGCATGGTCCTTCCTCTGTAGATTTCAATCGTATGAATGATTTCTGTGCGCGTGTTAAGAGTTGTGGTCTTATCGATCTTGGTTTCAGTGGTCCTGCTTATACTTGGTCAAATAAAAGATTTTCTTCTATACCTACTTACGAACGTCTCGATCGATGTCTGGCTAATGCAGATTGGTGCAGAGTTTTTCCTACCGCCTCAGTTTTACACCTGCCGATGATGTACAGCGACCACGCTCCTATCCTCCTTCTCTCTGTTTCAAATCATCATCGGCCTAAAAAGCCCTTTCGATTTGAAAATTGGTGGCTCATGGAAGATGATTTTCAGGATGTGGCTCAAACTAGCTGGAAACGCTCAGCTTCTCACTCCTTTTCTCATAAGACTCGTTTTCTGGCTGCAGATCTTAGGAAATGGCGCAGACTCAAACCGAAAACTCGAGATCAACTCCAAACTATTGAAGAGCAAATCCTTGCAGATCAGTCCCTCCATCCCTCCCAGCAAAATCCCACTCTTCAGCAACAACTCCACCAACAACACCAACACCTTCAAACTAGAGAGGAAATCTATCACATTCAAAGGGCCAAAAAACGTTGGGCTGTCAAAGGTGACCGAAACATAGATTTTTTCCACCAATCTATCATTAAGAGAAACCGCAAAAACACCATCTCCTTTCTCTCTAACCCTGATGGCACTTATTCCACAACTCCAGATCAAATAGCTGCTACCCTCACCTCCTACTTTCAATCCATTTTTACTTCCTCTGTTCCTCTCCCCTTGAGTTCACAATCCCATACGACCAATGCCACTACCATTTCTCTACCTAATCAAGACCAAGCTGATTTCACCTACTCCACTCCTGATCTAAATGAAATGTATTCTATTATCAAAAACATGAGAAGTAATGCTACCCCTGGTCCTGACGGTCTCAATGCAGCTTTCTACAAAGCCACTTGGAATTGGTCCAAACATGATGTCCATCATCTGGTCACTGATTTCTACACCAATTCTACTCTTCCTGCTGATCTAAATAGAACTTTCATTACCCTCATCCCAAAAAAACCGAATCCTGTTATCCCTCAAGATTTCAGACCGATAGGGCTTTGCAATGTCATCTATAAAATTATCTCCAAATCGTTGGCTGACAGAATTAAACCTCATCTCCCTGACTATATTTCTCAATCTCAATCAGCCTTCATTGCTGGTAGGCACATCTCTTCAAATGTTATCCTCACCCAAGAAATCATTCACTCTTTCAAACTCAAAACCTGGACTTCTCAAGCTTTCCTCCTTAAGATAGATTTAGCTAAAGCTTTTGACCGTCTGGAATGGTCTTTCATATCTCAAGCCCTCACTCGTATAGGTTTCAGTCCCCACTTCATTAACCTTATCCACATCTGCATTTCCACTCCCTCTCTTTCAATTCTCATCAACCATGAACCCACCCCCTACTTCTATCCTCAACGAGGTCTTAGACAGGGCTGCCCTCTCTCCCCCTACCTTTTCGTGATTGCTATTAATGAACTTTCTATGAGATTGCAGGATGGTATGAATGCTTCACATCTGCAGGGGATCTCTTTAGCTCCAGGAGCCCCCCAATACACTGTCTCCTTTTTGCAGATGACCTCATCATTTGCTGCAATGCCACACAAGATGAAGCTGCCGTCACCAAAACTATTCTTTACGACTTCTGTCGACAATCAGGTCAAACCCCTAACCTTAATAAGTCTTCTATTCTCTTTAGTCACAATGTTCCTACTCACATTCAACACCATATCACCTCTATTTTCCCTGTTTCAAATTTGGTTCCAAATACTATGCATCTAGGTCACCCCATGATTTTTACTCACAAAGATAAAAACAGAGCTTACAATTTCATGTTCTCTAAATTCCACACTAAATTTTCTACCTTAAAAGCCAACAAGCTCAACCATGCAGGTAGACTTCAATACATCAATTCTGTCCTGTCTTCTATTCCTATTTATTACATGTCTACTGTGCTTTTCTCTAATTACTAACACTCCCTTACCTGCAACAGTTGCTGATTTGTGGTTGCAGGACACAAGAACTTGGAATCAAGATTTGCTCTCCACCGCCTTCTCTCAACAAGCGGTCCAGATTATCACTAATACACCGATTATCCACTCTCCAGACCCTGATATCCTCCGTTGGAAACCTTCCCCCAATGGCCAGTGCTCCTCTAAATCTTCCTACAAACTCTTACAACTTCATCAGGCCCACTCTCTTCCCCTCACTGGCTCCAAAGCCCTGTCATCCCACTCCCTCTCCATCCTACAAAAAATTTGGAAACTCAAAACCATGCCTCCTCTTCTCAAAACCTTTGCTTGGCGCCTTTTCAGGCAAGCCCTTCCTACAGCTGATAGAGTGAGCCGCTTCGCTTCCCACATTGACCGCCATTGCACTTCCTGTGGCCTTATTGAAAATGACTCACATCTGTTTTTCCTTTGCAATTTACCACACCAGGTCTGGAATCATGCCCCTCTGCCTCCAATAGCACACCTAATAGACCCTCAAGCGGATGGCATCCAGCAAATCCTTCCGCACATTTTACCTCTAACCATCACAGACCATAACCTGATTTATACTCTTCTTATCCTTTGGTATATCTGGAAAGCAAGGAATGATCATAGATTCCAGAGAAAGGCTTGGACTTTTATGCAGGTTCTTCATGCTGCTCATTCACATTTCACAACAAACTCCCAGGCCTGGCATAATGATGTTCATAACACTATTGCACCCCTCCTGCTTACCTCCACTCCTAACTACCATGGTTACAGATGTTATGTAGATGCAGCTACTACTCCAGCATTCTCACAACGGCTCACATAAGCTCCGCAGTCTTGGGATTTTTATAGTTAATACAGATATTAATCCACCCTTTTCAATTTTCATCAAGGCTTTTCTGCAGGTTTCCTCCTCGGTGTTAATGGCTGAATCGGCAGCCCTGGCTCTAGCTATCTATTTTTGCAGGAATATGAATTTGGAGCAAGTACAATTTTACTCTCACAGACAACTTTTAGTTGACTGCCTTAATGGGCCTGATTCTTCTAACCCTCCTGATTGGAGGATCAAGCCTTTTACGCACTTTGTCCAGTCTACTCGGATCAATTCCTACCAGATCATCAAGATTCCCAAAGCTCACAACTTGATGGCGGATTCTCTTGCAAGGAGAGCTCTCCATAGCCTCCTCTCCTTTCAACCCTCTTCTCCTTTACTTTGTACTAATTCTGCTCACTGTCAAGGGTGCTCTCTTTCTTTGGCACTCCGCTTTGTACCTCTGAACTCTGTATTTGTTCTGGCAGCATCTTGCTGCTAATTTTAATATATAAACCCCCTGTCAAAAAAAACGGGATTCGAACCCTGGTCTGCTCCGTGGGAAGGGAGGGACTTACCACTCAGCTATAGCATGGTTTGTGTCCTGTTGGTGTATGTCGTTCCTTTTATTAAATATTTTAATGGAACACGTGGCTTGTTCTAAATAAAGTTTGTAGATCTTGATGCGTTATGAAAGTTTGGTATTCATCTTTTTTTTGATTTGACATCATTTAGTGTTCGAAAAACTTGCATCTAGTTGTCATTTTTTGAAAGTCAAAGTTTGGATTGTTCAAATAGAGTCATATGGAGAAATGACCAAAATAAAATTTGTACATCTTGATGAGTTACGAAACTTTGATATTCATCACTTTTTGATTTGACACCATTTAGTGTTAAAAATACTTGCATCTAGTTGTCATATTTTGAAATTCAAAATTTGGATTGTTCAAACAGAGTCGGATAGAGAAATGACCAAAATAAAGTTTGTACATCTTGACGAGTTCTACAACTTTGGTATTCATTATGTTTTCATTTGAAATCATTTATTATATATAAAAAATATATTTGTATGCATAAGATATTTTTAAGTGTTATTTCACAGTGGTGCAATAAAAAGAAAAAAAAGATAAGCAAAGAAGTCCATGTCAGCCAAATAGCCCAATTCTTTACCGCCATCGATGGTGGATTTGATGCTTTCGATCGTGTTTCCATCGTATATAATGCACCTCCCTGTCGAAACCCTAGCTCCAAACGCATTCCTTCCCACCCAGTCGCACGCCCGCACCCCCTCCTCCCTTTCACCGTTGCCTCCTCCCCGGCCTCCTCCTTCACCTCCGGTCCCTATCTCCGCACTCCATACCAGGCTTGTCTCCTCCCTCCCAGCCCCGTGCCTCGCCCCTGCTCTCGCCCTGCACCCTATCGCCGGCCGCGACATGTGGCGGAGGCTAGGTCAACGCGGCCTATATATTGAGCAGGTCGGCTCTGGAGCTCCCTCCCGGCCGAATCATACTCTCTGCGAGCTCCTTCCTCCTCTATTCGTGGGGTCAAGCGGCGCTGCAGGCTCCCCTCGTAGGTGGCGCTCCAGCGATGCTGCCTGGTGCGCCCCTGCATCTCTGCCTTACCCGTCGCCACGCCTCCACCTCCATTGACACATCACCTGCCAGCATCCCGTGTCGTTGTGCGACACCTCAAGCACCGGCAGGCAGATCCCCCCTCAAGCGGCCATCCCAGCCCCACCGTGCACCAGACCCCCTCACCGGCGAGGACAGGGTACGCCACTCCTTCGTCGCCTCCCCATCTCCTTCCTTTCTCTTTGGTCAGATCTAGTGCGGTGGGTCAATTTCAGGGATTCAGCGAGTGACTTTGCCTCTCATATCGTGGGTACTGACAACAGGACTGGGAGCCTGATGGGCCCTGACGGCGCGCGCTGGGAGGCGACGTGCTGGCAGCCGGGCATCACGGCCTGAAGGAGCGCCGGCCGTGCTCGCCGAATCTGCTCCACTACTATATATATGTTTGACTGCCTCACCTGCTGATATTTACGATTTGACTACCTTACCTCTTTATAGTTGCATTATGTGACTGCTGGCTCTTTGAATATGATACAACTTACTACTGGTCATCTTGGTGTTGCTTTGTTGTCATTATAATGAATGGAATCTGTTGTACTAGAGTCAGAGATAAATGTATGTGTGCATAAACTAGGCCCTATGAAATAGTGTTTGAAAGGCACAATCAGTTGTACTCAAGTTAATTAACAGTGTTTGAACACCAGTAAGCCTTTTTCTTTGTAGGTACTTTACAGATAGTTTTCTTGCTTGCTTGCTGGGTAACTATAGGTTTAGTAATTTGCACTTGGACAACTTTGTTTACATATTGGTGCCTAGTAGGCTATATTAACTTAAACGGTTCTGAAGGCATTCTCGATTGTAGCTTTGTGATTGTTTGATGGACATGTAAATATATAGTGCTATGTTTGTAAGGCTAAACAACATGGTTGGGCTATGTTACCATAGTTTCTAGTCTACTTCTCATTGGCTGACTGAATGTTTGTTCTTACATTTTTGCCAATATTATGTCCTTCGGCATCCTAACCATGCACTCCTGGTGAATCTGCTTCTGCTAGCTTGTAAATCTACTTACAATGGTGAATATGCAGTTCTGAACTGGATCCTTTCTGGTGTTGGTACTGAAATAGAGGCTACTGTTGCCGCTGTTTGCTCTTGGTGTTGGTACTGAAGAAGCTATGCTAAATTGTTACGTGATTAATCAAAACATTTTTTAGATTTGTAATTTCTGACATCTACAAGTAATAGCGGCAGCTTGTAAGAAGATCTTGTTGTACTACTGTTTATATATTAGGATGGAATAGTAAAAAAGCTGAGCCTAATTTCTCTTTGCTTGTACGGAACTAGCTTTGCATCAGGTGTATATGTTGTCATGCATACTGAGAGATTTTCTTAAGCTGACATCGCTTCCATCAATATGTTAGTTGAATGTTGATAGTGACTCGAATTTATAGTTCCTGTGGGACACATCTAACACATAGAAAACATGATAAATAATCTTAGTATGGTCTAATTGAATAGCCACATGATTGAATTTGCGTTCTTTGCTTATGCTCCTGCAGATCTAGCATGGTGTTCGTTGAGGCACCGACAACTGCAGGTTGGCCAAGCAGGCCTGCTCTTTCTCCCTCTCCCTTCCTACTTTTCTCTGTTCTGATTAACTGACTGGCTCACACGCGCGCACCTGTTTGTCATATGCTCTTGTGCAGAGATGGGGTTATTCCTAGCTGCAATATACATAATCGTCTTCAAGTTAGTATATATGAATCCTTATTTTTATCGGCCATCCTTTTTCTCTCATACATTCAATTGTGTCTGGTCATCGATGAACAAAATTAGTAACACGAGCAATCTTACAAAACAGCAGCACCCTGAGATCGTTATTTGTATGTCTCATAATGAAATCATAATGAAAATTGGGACTTGTCCGTCTCAGTTCTTTATTCATTTGTTCAACATGACAAGTCATGGTTGCTTTGTCTGCATGCATTTCCCTCCTGCTACATACAACCTCTCATTCTAGAACTTTCTAATCTTGCCTACTATATGTTTGTATGATATATTGTATGCATGTACTTGTTCTCTATACATAGCATATTAGTAATTTCTATATCAAATATTGCATATTGACAAGTGTTTGGCAATGTCCTCTTTCAGGTTGAGGATCAGGGATCAGCAAGCAATAGACATGTTTGATGCTACCAGAACATATTTGATCTGTTATTTTTTTTGTGATAGAGGCTTTTGTTGGGTTCAATTTTATATGGGTTGTGTATTTATTGCCATTGTGCTATGTAATTATTGCCACGTGGGCAGGTTAGGCTGAATTTGGAATGAGTTGTGTATATATAAATGAATGCCATGAGTTTAGAAATATTTTGTCCAATACATGACCTTATCAAATTTCGTCATAATCATTGTTTTATCATTGTTTTATGACAAAATTTTGATGACCAATCAGGTCACGACACATGGACTAATGAGGTAACGACACATGGACAAACTAGATCATGACACGTGGACGAATCAAACAACTGACATGTGGACCAATCAGATAGCGACACGTAATTGTTCGGGTGCACGTATCCACGTCAACGTGCAGCGTGGAACCGAGCCATGTCAGCAGCTAGCATGGCAACAGACCGCGTCAGTAGCCAGCGTGGAATCGAGCCACGTCAGCTGCCAGCGTGCACGACGCCACGTGGCGGTCACTTCCATGACGAAATTAGTGACGATGTTCACTAGTCATAGAAGACGAGCAGTTACATGACGAAAAACATGTTCGTCACTGAAAAGGAGCACTTCTGTGACGAAAATGGTTGATTCGTCATGGTGCGACAAATGTGACGCGCTTTCTATGACGATCTCAAAATCGTCAAAAATTCGTCATAGAAGTTTTTGCATGACGAATTTTACATGTTCTGTGACGAAAGTGTTTTGTCATGGATGTGAACTTCTGTATTGGTACTAACCCCAGTGCTGAGTCGTTTGTTCACTCACGTGCTCTCTTTTGAATTTCAAGTGGGAGACTTGTTGGTTGATTGACTCCGGTTGCTCGAGGCATATGACCGGAGACAAGAGGTGCTTCTCAAGTCTTGTCCCGATGGTGACAAAGAGGTACATCACCTTTGGTGACAATGGACGAGGGCGTGTGCTGTCAGAAGGTGAGATTAAGGTGAGAAGATCACTCTCAGGCGTGTCGCTCTTGTTCAATCGCTTGGATACAATTTGCTTTCTGTGTCCTAGCTATTGGATGAGGGTTTTGACGTGTTGTTTCAGCCTGGTGGTTTTCGGATTTTGGATTCTCGAGGGGACCTTGTGTGTAAGGTCGTTCCCGAAGGTCAGGTGTTTCGAGCTGATTTTTCTCAGTCTTCTGGTGTTGAGTGTTGCTTCTTGGCTGCTTCTTCAAGTGAGTTGTGGAAGTGGCATAGGAAGTTGGGTCACTTGAGCTTTGACCTTTTGTCTCGCTTGAGTAAACTCAATTTGGTCTGAGGATTGCTATGGTTGAGGTCTGTCGTATGGACCTCCCTGGGCCCACTACCTCGGTGGGTACCAGGACCGACTACTCGGTGGGCCCCTGGGACTACCCGGCTTGCGCTACACGACACCTGATGGCGTGGAGCACAAGGACTACGGAGGAGAAGTACTCGGGTAGGAAGCTGTACATGTCCCGCACTGTATGGAAGACTCCTAGACGTACTCGACTAGTACTCTCTCCCTACTCCGACTTGTAACCCTGCCTCCCGGACTATATAAGGCGAGGCAGGGACCCTTCTCTAGCATCAAATCTCATCTCACGGCGTACAATTACACCATCTTGTAATCGTACCCAATCAATCTAGAGCTACGCAGCATACAGGACGTAGGGTATTACGCACCTCGCGGCCCGAACCTGTCTAAATTGTGTGCCACGTGTCTCTTCCTTCGAGTTACCGATCTCGGGGAGGCCACATTCATCTACTTCGGGTACTCCCCTTAGTAAGTTGCCTGTCTAAAACACCGACAGCTGGCGCGCCAGGTAGGGGATCTCGCCCGAGATCACATGGCGAACTCGACGGCTCCTGTCTACTTCAAGCCAACCGTCGCCTTCAACCGCGGCGACACCTTCGTGTTCGGCGCCTGGGTCTGCACTGCTGACGGCGCGGGATCTTTCCAACGCCGCCTCACCATGCCGCCCAACCCGAAGACTGGCTTCGTGACGCTTCCAGAAGTTGTCACAGGCGAACTCGCCGGCAAGTTCGGCGAAATTTCGCTCTTCGAACATCACGCTGACTTCGAGTTCGAGTCCGCTTCCAACTCGAACTCGACGTCTCCATGGGCTATCGCATGCGAGCCGACTACTCAGCCATCGCACGCGGTCCCACCACCCCGTGAGCGCTCCACGTGTGGTCCCCGCATCCTCAGCAGGGCCCGCAAGGAGGCTCCTCCCTCGCGCCGGGCCGACAAGGAGCCCGTACCCGAGTACAACTCGGACTCCGACACCGCCCCCGGCCACGCTTCGGACTCCAACCCCCTCTCCAAGTTCTACTCGGATTCTGCATACGAGTTCGACTTCGGGTCGGACCCAGAGGATCCCGGGTCCGAGGACAACTCTACTGAGCATCCCTTATCAGGGCCAGCCTCTGGACTGGTTATAACCTCCACACCGGCCGGGAGATTCGTCTATTGGCCAGATCGCAAGCCCGCTGACCTGATAAGTGGTGACTCACGCTACGTCGCCTACATCAACTCGCTCCCGTTCCAGGAGGGAACACCGCTAGCCCGGGCTGACTCGAACACACCAACTGAGGTGGTTGTTTCTGAGTCCAGCCTTGGCACCCTGATCGCCAAGTCTTCATGGCTGCCGGCGACACCCCAGGACCTTCAGGCACGGCTCAAGACAAGTACCTTGAAGACATCTCCTCCGACGAGTCCGTCTCGCCGATGCTCCGGCAAACGAGACCCCCGCGACGAGAGACGCTCGACGTGAGCGTAACAGAAGCGCGGCCGAACGTCGCCGACGCCTCCGCGACAATCTCCCCATCCGCAACCTTGCGGAAGCTCTCGAGGCGGTCGAGAGCGAGTACACACTACCCACCGAGCAATGCCTCATGTCGATCACAGCGATCGCACGCCAGGCCCAGGGAATTCGCGCCGGGGAGGTCATCGCCAAGCTCGCTGAAGACGCCTACTTCATGCGGGTTGACAACAGGGTCAACCAGCCTCCTCCCGCCAGGCACCGCGACAACGAAGCTACAAGTCGCAGCGCCAACAACGGTCCCAACCGCACTCGAGCTGAGCTCCCAGCCCAGCCCAACCGTACTCGCTCCGACGCCGGCGGACCTCCACAGGGTGGCAACAGCAACCGCGAGGTCGTCCCTCACCGTGCTCCCGGCCGGCGGCGCGGCCACGACCCCGACGGCGGCGGCGGCGGCGCGGCGGAAGCTCCAACCATGGAGCCAACGGGAGGGCCGCCGGCGGTGGCGGTCGCGGCGGCCGAGGCCACGCGAACGCCCACGCCTGCGGTGCCTCACGGGGTGGCTACGATGCCCGTCGAAGATTGAGGAGCCGCGACGGAAGAAGTCGACCACGGCGGGCGACAACGACGGCTTCCCCCGCCTTCTCACCTCGACTTTGCAACTTGCTTCTCCCCGACAAGTTCAAGCCTTTGGGGATCACCAAGTACGACGCGAGCAGACCCCATCCGGTGGCTCAGGTGCTACGCCCTCTCCATCGAGAACGCTGGCGCCAACAACGACACCAAGTGCCTCTACTTCCCCTTCTCGCTCGGACCAAGCTCCACTCACATGGCTCGAGTCACTGGACAAGCACTCAATCGACAAGTGGGACCAGTGAAGGAGCGCTTCACCGGCAACTTCGCGGGCGCCATGGGCGGATCGGGTACTCGCATGGACCTGGCCATGGTCAAGCAGGAACAAGGCGAGACCCTCCGCAAGTACATGCGCCGCTTCTTCGACAAGCGCGCCACCGTGGTCGACGTCACCGACAAGGAGGTCATCGACCTCTTCCAAGACGGCCTCTACCACCGCCGCACCTTCGAAGACTTCGGTCGTCGCCGCCCCAAGTCCATCCCCCATCTCAAGGACATGATCACGTCCTGGGCGGATGAAGAGGACAAGGCCAATGCCAAGTACGACGCCATCCGTGGCAAGAACAAGCAGAACCAGGGTGGCGTCAGCGGCAACAATGGGAACCAGGGCGGTCGCAACGACAACAACAACAACTACTCGGGTCCCAACCGCAAGCGCAAGCCAGAAAACACTGTCGCGGCTATCCAGCGCCCTGCGAAGGAGAACTCGAAGAAGAACTCCGGCGGCTTCAATGACTTGCTAAAGGAGAAGTGCCCGTGGCATCTGAACGACAACCACACCACCGAGCAGTGCTACCAACTCAGGCACGCACTCAAGGGTACTCCAGAGCCACCGCACCCTCACGACAAAAAAGGCAAGAAGAAGAACGACGGAGACAACAACGACTTCCAGAAACCCGACAAGACCGTCAACGTCCTCTTCGGCGGACTACCCAGCAGGCGGGAGCAAAAGGCTACCCGTCGAGAAGTCATGAGCATTGAATAAGCGGTCCCGACCCCTCTCAGGTGGTCGGAGATACCCATCACCTTTACCCGCGCGGATCAATGGACCGGCTTCTCCGAACTAGGACGGTTCCCCCTCGTCCTGAAGCCGGTGGTCGCGGGCTCCAAGCTCAACAAGGTCCTCATCGACGGTGGAAGCGGGCTCAACGTCCTTTTCACGAAGACCTTGAAGAACATGAAGCTCGACATCACCCACATGCTCACCAAGAGCAACACGCCCTTCTGCGGCATCGTCCCCGGTAACACGGCTATCCCACTGGGCTCAGTGGTCCTTCCAGTTACCTTCGGGGAATCTCGGGACAACTACCGTACCGAGTACATCAAGTTCGAGGTCGCGGACTTCGAGACTTTCTACCATGCCATCCTCGGCAGACCGTCCATCGGCAAGTTCATGGTGGTGCCCCACTACACCTACTTGGTACTCAAGATGCCAAGCCCAGCGGGTGTACTCTCCCTTCAAGGGGACTTGAAGATCTCCCACGACTGTGACATAGAAGCCGTGGAGATCGCCTCTACGAATCAAGTACCCAACGCCATGATGGAGGTCTACGCCGCGTCGAAGAAGCTTGCTACAAGTGAACTCGACATCCCGGAGAAGTCTGACAACGCCAACAAGCCCCAGCCAGCTGAGGAGGTTCTCGTCAAGACGATCGACCTCGGAACAGGCGACTCCAGCAAGACCACCACCATCGGGGCCGGCCTCGACCGCAAATAGGAAGACGCGCTCATCAACTTCCTCCGCGCCAACCGCGACATCTTCGCGTGGAAGCCAGCGGACATGCCAGGAGTGCCCAGGGAGTTGATTGAGCACTGCCTCAACATCGATCCTAAGGCCACCCCCAAACGACAACACCTCCGACGCTTTGCCGACGACAGACGGGACGCCATCAAGAAGGAACTCGCCAAACTACTCGCGGCTGGCTTCATCGAGAGAGTCTTCCATCCCGAGTGGCTCGCCAACCCCCGTCCTCGTCCGCAAGAAGAACTCGAACGAGTGGAGGATGTGCGTCGACTACACCGACCCCAACAAACACTGCCCCAAGGACCCCTTCGGGTTGCCGCAGATTGACCAAGTCATCGACTCCACGGCGGGCTGCGACCTGCTCTGATTCCTCGACTGCTACTCCAGGTACCACCAGATCGCAATTAAGGAAGAAGACCAGGAGAAGACCACGTTCATCACCCCGTTTGGCGCGTACTGCTACACGACCATGTCCTTCGGGTTGAAGAACGCCGGCGCCACCTACCAACGAGCTATCCAGGCCTGCTTCAAGAAGCAACTCAACAAGAACGTCGAAGCCTACATGGATGACGTGGTCGTCAAGACCAGAAACTCCAGTACCCTCATCGACCACCTTGAAGAGACTTTTGCCTCCCTGCGCGAGTACCGCTGTAAGCTCAACCCAAACAAGTGCGTCTTCGGCGTACCTTCGGGCAAACTACTCGGCTTCATCATCAACCAACACGGCATCGAAGCCAACCCCGAGAAGATCTCCGCCATCACCAGCATGAAAGCTCTCACGTGCATCAAAGACGTCCAGAAGCTGACCGGGTGCATGGCGGCCTTGAACAGATGCATCTCGAAGCTTGGAGAACGGGGGCTCCCCTTCTTCAAACTACTCAAGCACCAAGAGAAGTTCGTGTGGACTCCAGAGGCGGATCAAGCCCTTGCCCAGCTCAAGGACTTCCTATCGAAGCCACCGGTCCTCACGGCTCCTCGCAAAGACGAGCAGCTACTGCTCTACCTTGCTGCGACTACTCATGTGGTAAGTACTGCCATCATCGTCGAGCGGCAGGAAGACGGCCACGCCTACCCAGTCCAGTGTCCAGTCCACTTCGTCAGCGAGGTCCTATCAGAGTCCAAGGCACGCTATCAACCTGTGCAGAAGCTCCTGTACGCAGTACTCATCACCTCGCGGAAGCTACGACACTACTTCCAGGAGTACTCGATCTCCGTCGTCACCGACTACCCGCTCGGCGACATCCTGCGGAACCAAGATGCTACGGGAAGGATCTCCAAGTGGGCAGTCGAGCTCGGCGCCCTCACCATCGAATTCAAGCCACGCACAACCATCAAGTCGCAGGCGCTAGTCGACTTCATGGCGGAGTGGCGGGAGAATCAGCTACCTACTCCAACCGTGCGACCAGAGCATTGGGTGATGTACTTCGACGGCTCAGTCAACCTCGAGGGCGCAGGTGCAGGAGTACTCCTGATCTCTCCAACGGGCGAACAACTCAAGTACGTCCTGCAGATCTTCTGGAAGGTCTCAAACAACGAAGCCGAGTACGAAGCTCTCCTACACGGGCTCCGCCTCGCGGCTTCACTGGGCATCAAGCGGCTACTAGTCTACGACGACTCCGCAGTGGTCATCAACCAAGTCAACAAATCCTGTGACCGCAACAAGGAGAACATGGACGCCTACTGCCTAGAAGTCCGCAAGCTCGAGAACAAGTTCTATGGTCTCGAGTTCCACCACATCGTCCGCGACAACAACGTTGCAGCGGACGTACTGTCAAAGCTTGGATCTACCTGCGCTCAAGTACCAGCGGGTGTCTTCGTTCACGAGGTTCACGCGCCATCCATCCCGGAGCCGGTGCCACGGACCACTGTCCCAGCGCACCCACCGGCTGGACAGGAGGCCATGATGATCGACGTGGACCGGAGGCAACCCTTCATCGACTACCTCAGCGAGCAGAAGGTTCCCTCTGAGAAGAACTCGGCCGAGCAGCTCATCCGCCGCGCCAAGTCCTACGTCCACGTCGGAGACAAGCTTTACAAGCGGGGCGCATCTTCTGGAGTGCTCATGAAGTGCGTCCCCAGGCAAGAAGGCAAGGACATCTTGGAGGAGATCCACAAGGGCGTCTGCGGCAACCACGCGTCCTCCCGCACGCTGGTCAGCAAGGCCTTCCGGCGAGCCTTCTACTGGCCCACAGCTCTGGGTGACACCGAAGAACTCGTCAGAAGGTGCCAAGGATGCCAGTACTTCGCCAAGCGGCAACACGTCCCGGCCTACAAGCTAGTCACCATACCGCCAACCCGGCCCTTTGCCCGCCGGGGGCTCGACATGATTGGGCCACCGCCAAGCGCGCCGGGTGGTTTCAACGAGTATTGGTGGCCATCGACAAGTTCACCAAGTGGATCGAGGTCAAGCCGGTCACATGCCCCAAGGGCGATAGATTACTCGACTTCTTGGATGAACTCGTGCATCGCTACGGACTACCCCACCGCATCATCACAGACCTGGGCTCCAACTTCAACAACCACCAGTTCTGGGAGTACTGCGAGAACAGCGGGATCGACGTCCGATATGTCTCAGTTGCCCATCCTCGGGCCAACGGACAAGTCGAGCGCGCCAACGGGATGGTGCTCGACGCTCTCAAGAAGCGGCTACACGACGCTGCTAACTCTAAAGGAGGCAAGTGGATCAAGGAACTACCCAACGCACTCTGGGGGCTACCAGCTCAGCCTTCCAAGCCAACAGGGCAATCCCCTTACTTCCTGGTCTACGGCTCCGAAGCAATCCTCCCTGCTGACGTCATATGGAACTCACCAGCAGTGGAGCACTACGACGAAGGCATCTCTGAATACAGCAGACGAGTTGACATCGACAGCCTCGAAGAAGCTCGCCGTGCCGCCCTCGTCCAATCAGCAAGGTACCTGGAGGGTATCCGACGCTACCATGATCGCAACGTCAAGGAACGCTCCTTCAATGTTCGTGATCTCGTCCTCCGCTGTATCCAGAACACGGAAGGACTACACAAGCTCAGCTCCCCCTGGGAAGGTCCCTTCACAGTTGCAAAGGTGACCGGGCCGGGCTCCTACCGCCTCCAGACACTTGAAGGCGAAGACATCAACAACTCGTGGAACGTCGACCAACTTTGTAGATTCTACGCCTAGTCTACACGACTACTCCGGGGCTCAAGTCTACACGACTACATCAACACCCCTCTGCCGTAAGCGGCCTCCGGGTCCCGGCTCCAGTCTCCGGACTACTCTCCAGGATCCAGCCTACGCGGTTACCTACGGATCCTGGGCTGCGACGAGCGACAAAGGACTCTAGCAGCGGTCTACTAAGAGACCATATACTCCAAGATCCAGCCTACACGGTTACCTATGGATCTACTGCTGTAAGCGGCTACTTGCCCTAGCACCACTCAGCTGTAAGCGGCCTGCGGGTCCAGGCGATTACTCTGTAACTACGGCCCTGGCCATCCAGGTGTACTTCTTCAGTAATAAAGTTTGATCGTTCATCAACTTTTTTACTATCTACTTCCCTCAACGGGACTACTGTCGAGTATGACTACTCGTGACAACTCCACAATGGGGCTCCGCACTCCGAGATCGCGACTACGAGTACTCATTGATGGAACTTTTCTTCATTAATACTTAAGCAATTCCATTACAATTGTTTTTGTACAACTTTGGCTACGAGCTAACTATTTCAGGGCTACTGGAGATTAAGCTTATCGGCTACTTGCTCCGCAATGGGCGCCATCTGCTCCAGCAGCTCCGCATACTGCTCATCTGTAAAGTTGGCGGCTACCCCGCCAGCGACTACTTCCACTGGCGCCTTCGGGAAGTAGGACTTCATGAAGGCCAGCACCTGCTTCGGGACCGACCTCGCCAGATGCTTCACATACATCGCCAGCCAGCTGGGGGCTTCCTTGAGGCGATCCACGAGCGGTGCTATCTTGGGGCCGCCAGGATGAGGCACCAAGATCTTTGCTATGGGAAGCGCAGCTTCTTCAAGTTCCTTCAGCTGGGCCCGCAACGCCTTGCAGTCCTCGTTCAGCTTATGCAACAATTTGTAGCAGTTGACGAGGTCACGATCGGAAGCAATGCGAAGCTCCATGTGCTTGTCGCACTCGAAGGAAAGTTCCTTATAGTCAAGCTCGAGTACCTGGCGGGCCTCCTCGCTCCGGTAGAAGAGGTTCTTCATGTCTGTCTCTGAGGTCCTCAACTGCTCCACCCGGGTCTCAAGCTCTGCAAAACAACAAGGCGCAGCGGGTCAGACTACCTCTCGACCTCCAGCAACTACCCAACAAGCCAAGTGGCGTACCTTTGTTCTTGTTGCGGAGTGATTTGTTCTTCCGCACCAAGTCGTCGCTCTTCGCTTGCATATCTTGGATATCGTTGTGATATTTGGTGAAGGCGGCATCAAGCTTGGATTGCATGGCGGCCGCGTGCTTCCGCGACTTCAAGAGTTGATCTTCCAGCGCTTCAGCCCGGAGCACCGCGTCGCCGAAGCCTTGCAGCATGCTAGACTTCTCGCGGGACCTCTCCACGACGTCCTGCACAGACAACACATGTCAAACGAGTACTCAGCAACAGAGGATTGACTACTCACGAGTCAAGACTACTCACCTTCATCCATTGTTCAGCCTGGCGGACCGCCTCCAGGTGCCTGGCTACCGTCGCCGGGTCCACCAAGTCGTCAGCCAGCAATTCTACTCCGCCACGACTACTCGTGGCGGCCTCAGTCATCAGCGCAGAGCGGATGGGCTCTGCGTCCTGGATTTCCGGGGAGCGGACAACCACCTCCATAGCAGCTTCTGGCGGCAAGGTGGCCTCTTCTCCTCCGGTGGCCACGACGGCCTCCTCGACGGCCTCCTCCATTGGCTCGGAGGCTCCTTCAGCAGCCTCCGGCACTTCTGGTGTCAACCTCTGCATGGGCACCGCCGCGGGGATGTCGCTCCCTTCGGCCTCGGCGCCTATCAAGACGAAGACAAGTGCATCAGCGACTACGACTACTCTATGGGGAATACTAAAGCCTCAGCAGAGTACCTACCTTCGACCACGCTGGCCTCGGGCAACACAGCTCTAGCAGCCGGTGCTCCAGACTCCGCCTGAGGGGCAGGAGTGGACTCCTCGGCGGGCGGCGCGGCTTCTTCCTCCGCCACCACCGTAGAGGGCTCATCTCCCTCCCAGGACAGATCTGTTGATTTCCTGCAGAAGTACACAAATTGGTTGTCAATTAAGCTCGACTACTACACCAAGTACTACTCGGGAAGGCTCAGCACTTACAAGCTTGATCGGACTACTGTCACGGTCGGGGCGCCAAGGATGCTGGCAATGTCTTCTAGTCCAGCCTCAGCGGGCGCCTCCTCCTGCACCTTTGTGGTCGCTGCCCCTTCTGCAGCGACGGCAGCCGGTGCAGTGTTCTCCTGTGCTCCAGCGGCCACCACTTCTTCAGTAGCAGCGGCTGCGGGCTCCGTGCTCCCTTGAGGAGCAGGGGGCTGGCGCTCCAGTTGCGTCAAGAGCTCTTCCACAGTGGGGGCTGGGCTACGACTCCCAGTGGGCTCCCCCACCGTGTCCCCCTCGCTTTCGTCACCCTCATCAGCGGGCTCCGTTGGCGGCACCTCCTGCAAGCAAGGAAGCTCAGTTATCAGCAAGTGAACTCGAGAGACTAGTACTCGACTACACTACTCAAGACGTCTTACCTCTTGAGGCGTGGTCTCAGAGACCTGCAATTTCTTCGTCACCCGCTTACGGGCGGGGTTGCGCGGCTTCCGTGGCGACGCAGCCAGACTAGCCTCCAGGCTAGCCGGCGGATCGTGCACGAGGGGCACATGAGGTAGGCCAGGACGGCTGAACCTCGACCGCAGCTGAAAGCGGTCCTGCAACATCTCCTCGTCGTCGTCCTCGTCGGACGTATCCTCCACAACCACGGTGTCGTCCCCTTCGCCGACTTCTCGCCGCTCCTTGGCCTTGGTCTTTCCCTCCTCCAGGATCTCGACTTCCTGAGGGGGCGGCTGCGTCTTGGTGACGAACTTCTTCAAGTTGTCCTGCAAGACACAAGACATCAGCTCGACTACTCAAAGGCAATGGGTACTCAGCTGGGGGTACAGCTACTTACCTCCTTTGGCGGGCGCGCGGCGGAGTACTCCGGGACAGGGCACGCCGTGTACGGTGGCATGTCCTTGAAGATGCGCGTCAGCCTGTCGACAATGTCGTCGTCGTCGACTTCACCTCCAGGCATCCGCGACGTGTCATCGTCGCCGGTGTATTCGAAGCCCAGGGTGTCGCGAGCCATCAGTGGCTGCACCCTGCGCTTCATGAAGCTGAAGGCCACGTGCTCGGCCCTTAGCCCGGCTTCTCTCAGCACCTTGATGCGAGCCAACAGCTCGGGGAGCTGGATCCCCTCCTGCATCATGGGCTCCGTGTTCCACCAGGTGCGATGCTTCGGCTGCTTCCCGCTTGGCTTCGGCAGTCCTGGATGGTGGTTCGTGACGTAGAACCACTTCACTTTCCAATCCTAGTTGGAGTCGATGAGCTTGTACGAGAGGTACTGCGCGGCCGCGTCCTCCCGCATCTGGATCCCTGCTCCACCGACTACTCGCGGGTTGCTGGCGCTCGGCTGCGGCTTCACCCAGAAGAACTTCCAGAACAAGATCCAGTGGGGCTTGATCCCCAGGAACGCCTCACAGAAGTGGACGAAGACTGCGGTATGGAAAATACCGTTGGGGTTGAGGTTGAGGTACTCGACGCCATAGTACCCCAGGAGGCCTTTGAAGAAGTCGCTGGCCGGAAGCGTGAGTCCGCGCTCCGCGAAGCGCGTGGACATCGGAATCTCGTCCTCGCTCTTCTCCATGGGGTACGGGTCCCCGGCGGCGGCCCTCCAACTGTCCATCTCCTTCTCACGGATGAATCCGCAGTTGAGGAGAGCCAGCAGATCTTCGGTCTTCATCTTCGACTTTTTCCACTCACGGCTCGGATCTGGCCGCGGTGGAGACATCGGCGGTGCTGCCCCCGCGGCAGCCACGGTGGCCTCGTCACGGCCCCTCTTCTTCCTGGCGGTCTTTGCGCTCTTGGACGGCGATGGCTTCATTCTCCAAGTACATGGCGTCTTCACGCGCATTCGCTCGGGGGCTACTCTAGTAGCTCTGGGTGACGGTGCGCTTAGATCTACAGCGGCGGCGGAGTGCGCTGGAGGAGACTATGGCCAAGATCTATTTGAAATGGCTACAGCACCGATGGGTGAAAAACCCTAAGGGTTTTGGCTTCTATTCATAAGTCAAAATGGCCCCCCAACGGTCGGATGGATAAGTCCACGCTCGGTTGACTCAGCGGCCGCGCGTGACTCTTCGTATTCTACTAGTCGACGCGCCTCACTTCGGGGGCTCGGCTACTTCTACTCGACTACCTGGGAAGCGACAAGACTCGGGAGCATCTCAGGACACATTCTACAAGACGATCCTTCAATTCGAGAGGAAGTACTCGACTCAAGGCTCGGGGGCTCCGTGCCACGTGTCCTTCGGTTTTTTCTCTCCAGATTTTTTCGGGATATTCTTGCCAAGACTTTAGATGGACCCTCAGCCAGAGTCTGCGACTCAACCTAAGGCTCGGGGGCTACTCCATATGGAGTGCAATTTTGCAAATCGCACTTCCATATCAGCTCCGGCTTCAAGACAATGCGGGCATTTTGAAGACAATCGAGGGCAGCACTCGAGGACGCTTGGGACTACTCGAGAAGACTTCAAGATTGCTCAGATATCAGCTGGAGTACATTCCAGCCTCGGGATGCTTCGACTACTCTTGAGGACTTTTGACTTGTAGTACTCGGGGACGCTTGAGGACTACTCGTTAAGGCCGTCAAGACTACTTGAAGCTATCCTTCTCGACTACAAAGTACTCGGGGGCTTGTCGTATGGACCTCCCTAGGCCCACTAACTCGTTGGGTACCAGGACCGACTACTCGGTGGGCCCCTGGGACTACCCGGCTTGCGCTACACGGCACCTGATGGCATGGAGCATAAGGACTACGGAGGACAAGTACTCGGGTAGGAAGCCGTACATGTCCCGCACTGTATGGAAGACTCCTAGACGTACTCGACTAGTACTCTCTCCCTACTCCGACTTGTAACCCTGCCTCTCGGACTATATAAGGCGAGACAAGGACCCTTCTCTAGCATCCAATCTCATCTCACGACATACAATTACACCATCTTGTAATCGTACCCAATCAATTTAGAGCTACGCAACATACAAGACGTAGGGTATTACGCACCTCGCGGCCCGAACCTGTCTAAATTGTGTGCCACGTGTCTCTTCCTTTGAGTTACCGATCTCGGCGAGGCCACATTCATCTACTTCGGGTACTCCCCTTAGTAGGTTGCCAGTCTAAAACGCCGACAGTCCGAGAAAGAGTTGGTTTGTGCGCCGTGTTGGCATGCCAAGATGGTAACCTCTTCTTACCCGCCTCTCACCGATGTGATGACTAAGCGTCCATGCGAGCTGCTCCATATGAACCTTGTTGGCCCAGCTCGTGTGCGATCTGCGGATGGGAAGTGGTACGTCCTTGTTGTGGTGGACGACTACTCTTAGTATGCATGGGTGTTCTTTCTTGTGGAGAAATGGGAGACGTTTGGTTTTGTTCGATATCTTGTCTTGAGGTTGAGGAACGAGAGGCACAGATATGCCATACGAGCGATCCACAGTGACAATGGCTCAAAATTCAGAAACTCTCGTTTTGAAACCTTTTTCCATGACTTAGGTCTTGAACACCAGTTTTCGAGTCTGTATACACCTCCCCAGATTGGTGTTGTGGAAAGGAAAAACAGAACCCTGTGTGAGATTGCTCGGACGATTCTCGATGAGCATAGGACTCCGAGAAGGTTCTGGGCTGAGGCGGTGAATACCGTATGCTATGTTTTGAACAGGATCTACCTCAGAGTACACAAGAAAAAAACATGTTACAAGTTGATGCACGGTCGCACACCCAAGGTGGGTCACTTCCATGTCTTTGGTTGCAAGTGCTTTATCCTTAAGAAAGGGAAGAAGTTGGACAAGTTTGAGGCGTCGGTCGATGGTATTTTCTTTGGTTATGCATCTCACTCTAGAGCATATTGTGTGCTCAATCTTGAAACTAACCAAATCGTGGAGACTTGCGAGGTAACCTTCGACGAGACACAGCCACGTAGTCAGCTTGTTTTTAAGTGTGCAGGTGGCGATGGACTTGGCGAGGAGATCTTTCAGGAGGAGGAGCATGAACATGGAGATGATGAAGATGACGGTGTGGTGCCTCCGGCCGAGCATGTGCCTACTACTTCGACTACGGTGATGGACGACCCCTCTCCCACACCTACGACGAAAACTCAAGTCCAAGGAGAAGCTATTGTTGAGGGGGAGGTAGCATCAAGGAGATAACCTCCCCGGTGAGTACAAGTGGATCACCCAGCTTCAAGGATCAACAGTGACATGAATGAACGTACTAAAGGTCGAGTGTTCAGAACAATTCTCATTTCGCTCATGCTGCTTTTGTTGCTACTTTTGAGCCCAAAGACATTGGACACACACTATCTGATCATAATTGGGTAAATTCGATGCATGAGAAGTTGGAGAACTTTGAGAGGAATCAAGTTTGGGAATTGGTTGACCCTTCCCTAGGGTGTAAGCCGATTGGGACAAAATGGGTGTGGAAGAACAGAGAGGGAGAGAAAGGTGAAGTGGTGACAAACAAGTCAAGGCTTGTTGCTCAAGGGTATAGTCAGAAAGAGGGGATCGACTACGAGAAGACCTTTGCTCCCGTAGCTTGTTTGGAGGCGATCAGGATCCTTCTAGACTTTTCCGTGGCTAAAGGGTTCAAGTTATACCATATGGATGTGAAGAGTGCCTTCTTGAATGGTGTGTTGGAGGAAGAAATGTTTGTGAGGCAGCCACCGGGGTTTGAGAGTGAGAAGTACCCCACCAGGTGTACAAATTGAGGAAGGCACTGTATGGGTTGAAGTAGGTGCCTAGATCTTGGTACGGTAGGTTGAGGGGGTTCCTGTTTGAGAGAGAGTTTGAGATGGGGATGGTCGATCAGACCTTGTTTCTCCTCAGGCAGGGCAGAGATATCCTGATTGTGCAGGTCTTTGTGGATGATATTGTCTTTGGTGGCTCGTCTAACTCTCTTGTTGCAAGGTTTGTAGAGGATATGAGCAGGGAATTTGAGATGAGCATGATGGGTTAGTTGCAGTTCTACCTTGGGCTACAAATCAGGCAAACAAAGGAAAGAACATTGGTACACCAAGGATATTGTGTGGAAATTCAAGATGGTGGATTCCAAGGCCATGGCTATGCCTTTGAGTACGACTACAGCTCTTGACGTGGATGAGGAAGGTGAACACATGGACCAGAAGGAGTACCGAAGCATGATCGGGTCACTCCTCTACTTGACAGCGACAAGGCCGGACATCCAGTTCTCGGTATGTCTGTGCGCTCGTTTTCAAGCATCTCCAAGGACCTCGTATCGACAGGCGGTCAATCACATATTTGGTTACTTGCGTCACACTCCTGACTTCGGCCTTTGGTACTCCGCGTCTTCTTCTTTGGCGCTTCATGGTTTTTCAGACGCGGATTTTGCCGGGTATCGGTTGGATAGGAAGTCCACTTCTGGGACTTCCCAGTTCTTGAGATCTTCTTTGGTGTCTTAGTCTTCCCTCAAACAGTCGAGTGTTGCTCAATCCACTACCGAGGCAGACTACGTTGCCACAGTTAGTTGTTGCTCTCAGCTCCTTTAGATCACATACACCATGATTGACTTTGGTGAGGAGTATACCCATGTCCCACTTCAATGTGACAACACCAGTGCCATAAGTGTTGCAAAGAACCCAGTGCTCCATTCCAAAACCAAGCACATAGAAGGTATCATTTTCTGAGAGACAACGTAGAGAAAGGGAAGATAACTTTGATCCATGTACCCACACATCACCAACTAGCTGATGTTTTCACCAAACCCCTAGATCAAGCAACTTTCACTCGTTTGCAGGGGGAGCTTGGTGTTTGTTTGATTTCTTGAGTTGGATGTGTGGGAGCTCCATTGTAGCATATGTATAGTTTTTCTTTGTGCATTTCTTGCATTTGGCATGACATATGTAACATGATGTATAGGCATCCTTATATCTTAGATTGCATGCATTTTATATCATATGCATTGGTTAGGAAAAGCTTCTCCTATATACATTGTTCACCATGGAATGATATGTATGTCTTTGTGAGCTTGTTTGGTAAGCTATGGTTAGTTTGGCTTAGCTCTTGATAATCTCGGTTTAGATCCATGGTTGATGGCTATGTTTTTGAAAAATGTCACATGGATTCTCTCTTGTGAGTAAATGTCTTTACATGATCTTGACATGTTTTAGTGGCTTGGCTATGCTTAATTTGTGGTTGGATAGCTTATTTTTGATCATATGGGGCCAAAGGCTCATTTGCCATCATGAATGTTTAGCCCCCATGGTTTATCTTGTGGAGGAGCATAAGTTCCTTTTTGTCTTTAAGACATTTCATGTACCAAATATGAATCTGAAAATGAAATGAAAATTTCTTGGAAAATGTGCTCCCATGTCATATGTGCTAAATTTAATTTGCTTTTGGTGCTAAACCTTTGCATGATGCCTACCAATGAGAAGTCTCATATGTAGAAGTAGGCACATGGCTCGGTGACTTTAACATGACATGAGGTGCTTGTGGGTGTTTGTGATGGTCTCATGATTAGAATGGTTGTCCTAGCATGAAGTTTGTGTGGCTTTGCCATTTTGATATGTTTTGCTCATGTTTATGATTTTGCTCATGAGAAGGTAAATTTTCGCAAAATTTGCTCAATTCTATCTTAGCTTCGTCCAATGGTTCTGGAACTTGGTGATCATGTAGTTGATGTCATTACGAAGCTATAGAGTATCTAACTTGCTCATTTGTACATGTGTAGCATCCTATGTTGAATTTTGTCTATTTGAGAAGCTCTAGGTTGCATTTTTTGCATTTTTGGCTTGATTCATGCATTGTCAATAAGGGGGAGAAGTTTGAGCTTGTCTTGGGCTACTAAATGCTTTTAGAAGGTTTTCAGGTGGTTTCGAGCGATTTCTGGGATCTGTTGCGCACCGGTCTGACCGGTTGGGGTCACTGGTCTAACCGGTCAAAGTGCTGGCCCTGTTCACATGCTGCGCACCGGTATGACCGGTGGTGTCGACCGGTCTGACCGTTCAGAGGGGAGCAGATGCAGCTGCTCTGTTTTCTTCAAGTGGTTTGCATGCATTTGTCCAGGGGGAGTTGCATTAGTTCAAGGGGAGCTTGCATGTGTGCAAAGGGAGCTCTTTGTGGTTTTTCGAGCTTTTGTTTGGTGGTTTGCACTCTTTGCTTGAGCATAGTTTTGTCTCGGATGTGTCGAGCTGTTGCCCTTGCCTAAGGGGTCCGAGACATGTCTTCTTCAAGTGATCTTTCTCTCTGCCTTTCTTTGGCTTTCGATCGCTTGTTGGGGTTTCTTTTGTTCGTTTATTTTCTTTTATCTTTGTCTCGGGTTACTATATGTGTGTGTTATCAATGCACTCATCAAGGGGGAGATTGAGGACCATGTGTGGTTCGAGGACTGGTGGATTGTCGCTTCCTGGTGTGATGAGTGATTGACAATGTTGTGTGGACTGATTCTTGGCTAAGTATTGCAGGTGCAGGTTGTGACTTGATTGGTGTTGGAGCAGGTGAAGAACAAGCGCGAAAGGTCATTGCCGGTGAGGCCTCCAGGTGTGGAGAAGACAAGTAGGCTTCGTTCGAGGGACCCAGTGGCCAGCGAAGTCAAGTGCGGGCCGCATGGTGGCAAGAACGGCAAGATGAAGTCATGAATGTTTTCTTGGTTGAGCCTCAAAACCAAGGTCGAGCCGTGACTACGTGGGAGCCGAGTCATGAGTGGCGATTGGCGGAGGCTACACTGAGTTCACAGGTTTCTGGTGGTTCACCAGAAAACCACTGGGTTCCTTGGTTGATCCACAAAGACAAGACCAAAGAACCGAAGACAGAGGTGCAGCAGCATCGGACCGGTCTGACCGGTGAGGAGGACCGGTCTGACCGGTGTGCGACGACACAGTCCGGAGACTTCGAAGCGGAGGACATGTGTTGGGATCGCAAGGCTTGCGTCGAGGCCAAGCAAGTTTGCGGTCGCTGGGCATCCGTCCGATGGAGCGATGACAAAGACTTCCGGATTCGCCCTTGAGGGGCATGTATCCCTAGTTAGCTAGTAAGGGTATTTTAGACTTTTGGTTGCCTCCATATAACCCAAGTGGTGAGAGGATGGCAGCCATCTCTTGGAACCCTAGTTCATTTTGTTTTCCTTTTTTCCCCTTTCATTTTCCCTTGGAATTTCTAGGACTAGCTTGAGAGCTTCATGGTGAAATCTCGTGAGAGGGTAGGATGATCGGGCGGAAGCTAGACCTTGTATGAACCTTCATGGTATGTATAGATGATTCGGCGTGGTTCCTCAAGGCTTTTTTGAGTTCTTCCCGGTTTTCCTCTTTGGTGATTTTCGAAGCCTTTTCTTGGTGTTTTTCTCAGAGCGATTTTGAGGCCTTTCTCTTTGGGATTTGTTGGGGGATATATGCATGAACCCTCTGTGGTTCTTTTCCTTTTGTTTCCCTTTCCAAATCCGTGATAAAAGGGGCTCGATTTCGGGGTTTTCGGTGTTCTAGGGTTAGTAGTGTTCTTGGCAGAAATCCTTCGATTCCTCTTGATTCAACGAGTTTTGGTGGACCATAACTTGGCTATGGAGTGCCCATGAGGTGTTCCTACTATCCCCAATGTCTTGTACGAATCCGTGGAGCGAATCAGGAGATCGAGAGTTGGATTTGGGGGAGTTGACTCGCGGGCTCTGTTCACCCCGAGCTGCCCAGGCATCACCGGTCTGACTGGTGCTCTTGACCGGTCTGACCGGTGTGAGCCCTTTGTGGGATTTGCCTCAGGTGAATCACTTGTTTCGTGAGTCTTTGGGTTGGGTTTCTTCTTGTCAGTTCTTGGCCGGTTTGAAGTTGTGTTGCTAGGTTTTGTGTAGGGTTCTTCTTCCTTGCAGGTTGTGTTTTGGGGGTTTTCATTTCCAGGGCCTAAAGAAGTCACTAAGGCTCTCTAGAATGTTTGTTGTGTGGCTGCTGCAGCCACTGGCCTGACCGGCTCTATCCACCAGTCTGACCGGTGTCACCGGTCTGACCAGCGCAGGCCATCGGTCTGACTGGTGTAGCACATGCAGCAAGCCGTGCAAGTTTCCGCTGTGCATGTTGGTGTGTTTTGGCTCAGAAGGTTGTGTGTTGGTTCCTAGGACCAGTAGCACTCCAGTGGCTACGTGGTCTTGGCCAACTTGGGTGGTTGAGTCGAAGACGTGTGTTGCAAGCCGTGTTCATCTTGTTGGAGCCTCCATCTCCTTCGAGAAGAATTTTTATCAGCTCCCATTCACTCCCCCCTCTCTGGTTCGCCGTTTCGGTCCTTCAACGGTTTTCTATGAGCACAGATGGCGTGAACCCATTCGGTAACCAGAGCTCAACACATAGCACCTGGCCTATCGTGCTGTCGTTGTACAACCTTCCACCCTGGCTATGCAAGAAACAGAAATATATGATGATGATAATATTGGTCCCCGGACCAAAGCAACCTAGCGACCGTATTGATGTCTACTTGAGGCCACTAGTTGATGACTTGAAGATATTGTGGAAGCCTGGTGTGCCGGAGGTTTGGGCTGAGTAAAAGCGTGAGGAGTTCACAATGCATGCCATGTTGTTCACCGCCATCAACGACAACCCGACTCATCGCAACCTCTCTGAGTAAAAGGAAAGGTGCAGCTTGCCTATACTGCTTGGACGATACTTGCGTAGTATGGCTAAGACATTTAATGAAATACATATTTATGGGGCACCTCATTTCTTCAGGAAGAAACATCCGTACCGGGCCATGGATTGTCAGTTTAATGGCGAAAAGGAGAATCGAGAGGCGCTGTTGCATGTAACTGGAGATCTGGTCCACTGAAAAGTCAAGGACATCACAACTATCGAGGAGTTACCCAAACTGATTGAAAAAACCCTTGGCAAAAGAAAGAAACGAGATGGTGAAGAAGAAGAAGAAGGAATGTGGAACAAGAAATCAATTCTATGGGAGCTAGAGTATTGGCCGATGTTGGATGTGCATCATTCGATTGTCAACATGCATGTCAAGAAGAATGTGTGTGAAGCTACTTCTAGAACATTTCTACAATAGAAGTCCAAAGGAAAAGATCATAAAAATGCAAGGGAGGATCTTAAAGAGCTGGGCATTAGGCCGGAGCTCTATGCAGACGAAACAGAGACGAGGACGAACCTTCCCGTTGCTGCAACCACCTTGTCGAAAGCAGAGAGAAGAATTTTGTCAGTTTTTGCATGATTTGAAAGTACCTTCAAGCTACTCATCAAACTTCAAGAGGCTAGTGTCAGTGAAGGACATGAAAATGAATTTCAACTTGATGAAATCTCATGATTGCCATGTGTTGATGACAACTCTTCTTCTTGTTACACTTAGAGGTGTCAAGACAGAACTGGTTCGCGACGCAGTCACATGCTTGTGTTTATTCTTCAATGCAATAGAATGAAGGTGATTGATGAGGAAAACTATTGGACTTGGAGAGGAGGCATTTCGAGACCCTATGCCTGCTTGAAGGTACCTTTCACCATCATTCTTTGATCTCATGCTGCATCTAACAACACACCTCGCGAGGGAAATCTGGTTCCTTGGCCCATCTTATCTTCATCAGATCTTTCCATATGAGAGGTTCTATGGATTCCTGAAATCATTGGTACATAGCCGGTTTCCGGAGGGAGCCATTGTTCATGGCTACGATACTATCGAAGTAGTGGAGTGGGCCATGGTTATATGGACCCACAAAACCCCATTGGTGTGCCTCGCTCATAGCATGAAGGTAGGCTTTCAGGTTTTGGGACCATGGAGAAAAGGTCAGTCACTCTAGATGCAGATGCCTTCCAAAAGGCTCATTTCACCGTGATACAACAGCTGCACCTAATTACACCATTTGCCAATGAGCATAAACGACAACTATGTGAGTACAACCCTGACTGTAGTAGGGCTTGGCTTGCAAAGATGCACATGCAATGTTTTAGCAGGTGGCTCTGAGATTATGTCGAGACATGCATCAATAATGTTGTAATTACCGACGAGATAAGGAATCTAGCAACAGGGCCATTGTTCACTGTTACAAGATACGAAGCAATGGATATCAATGGATACACATTCTACACCATGGACCAGGATAAAAAGAGCGTCTATCAAAATAGTGGTGTGCGTGTATGAGCTGTCGACGACGACAGTCATGATGATGATGACACGGAGACAGACACATATTATGGTAAAATAGAGGAGATATGGGAGCTTGATTATGTAGGATTGAAGGTAGCCTGTTTCGGTGTAGATGGGTTACCAATGGGAAGAGAGTTGTGAGAAAGGACAAATATGGTTATGTTAGTGTTGATCTTCGGGTCTTTGGTTACAAAAATGAACCGTTTGTCTTCGCCAATGATGTTGAGCAAGTGTTCTATGTACCCGACCTTGCAAAGAAGAACTGGTCTGTAGTTTTGCATGGAAAAAAAGGATTGTTGGGGTTGAAAATGTTGTTGAGGATGAGGAATACGACCATTTTGACGAAATTTCATTATTTGACACTTCATACAAGCCCTGACTCTTGGGAACTAACATAACACCATACTTGCGAAGTGACCATAGTGAAAAATCCATATACAAAAATCAAGGAAGAAAAAGTAAGCCTAATTTCTGCTGAATCCTTTTTGTAATGCTGGAGGATGTGTTTATTGGTGGAAATGGAATCCATTTTGTAATATAAAGGATGCAATGTATTTGTGAAATTTCAATCCTTTTTGTTACATATGGGATGTGGTGGAATTTGAATCCTGCTTGTAATATATTCTGCCTAAGATACTCTATATATATTTGTTTATATTCTGCTTCTATTCAGTAACGGGCGTTAATATCAAAGAGTTGAGGATTAGGCAACCTGCATCGCCTAAGTTACGGGCAAGAGACAAGGATTAACAAACCTGTGTTGCCTTTGTTACGGGCAAGAGACGAGGACTAACGAATCCGCACCGCCTTTGTTATGGGCAAGATATGCGAAATCAAGAATAGATTACATCAAAAGAGACACGGATTAGCCAGCCCCCGCTGGCTTGTTCTTCAAGCTTTGCAAGTGAGTAGGTAAATCATACAAAAAATTGTACTGCACAGAGATAATCACACAAGCATGTCTCTTGAGATGCAAAATCACACACACACACACACAGAGATTACATCAAAAGAGACACGGATTAGCCAACCCCAGTCGGCTTGTTCTTCTTCATGCTTGCAAGTGAGTAGGTAAATCATACAAAAAATTGTACTGCACAGAGATAATCACGCAAGCATGTCTCTTGAGATGCAAAATCACACACACCCACACACAGATTACAATCATCATTGATACATCCGAAGAAGGTTACAATGCGGCCATATCTTCATGACGAGATATGCAAAATCACACACACAAATCGATCTTGTTGCACGTGGTCATCGAACAAGCTCCATTTGTGCTGACGGCTTAGAGACTTGATTCCTGGCATGACTAAAGAGAGCTTTTGTCTTGTAATGAGACCACAAAGCATCCTGAACCTGCACTTTTGGTTTGCAAGAGCCTTCCGCGAGTGGAGGGAGAAAGCATGGTGGTAGGAAAAATAATGACGAGATATGCTCCATCCAGATTCTGGTTTCTTCCTCATCTTTCAAGTGAACACAAGAGAAAGATACAGAGAGGGTGGAAACATATCCCTTAAAAAAACACTCCTCCTAGAGGAGAAGGGGAAAGCAAAAAGAAGTCCAAGCTTGATGGAAAAGCTGTAGCTTGCTTTCCATCGGCTTGTTCTTCCTGATGCCAGGAGGTTCTGGGCTACCTTCCCCGGACACGGCTGCGAGCAAGGGGTATGTCACAAGGATTCTTCTAGCAGCTATGTTAGAGGGATGAGCAACCCAATCACCTATATCACAAGAATTCTTCTAGCAACTAAGAGATCAAGGAGGAGGAAGAAGAGAGAAAAGCAAAAGCTCGCGCCCTACAAGATCTATTCTTTGTGCCATAGCTAGATCTAGATCTAGAGAAGAAGGAAGCAAGTGACTCGCTTTATTGTATCAGAAGAAGGAACCATGTAGCTAGACCTAGATCTAGAGAAGAAGGAAGCAACTTGAAGTGAGGAGGATCTATAGGCGTTGGTGCCTTTTATAGCAAAAACAAGGAAGGGATAACATCCGTTGTAAAAAAAGAGAGAGAGGAAGGGATAAGATCAAGAGCACAGGAAATGGGAAGGTTCCCAAGACGGTCAATGGCGAAATTGTTGCCAGTCAATGGCTGAGAGCAGAGGTAGTGATTCCAATGTAGAATTAGATGATACGCGGAGTAACCAAACATCGTCTCTAATGTACTCACATCCCGAGTAGTCAAACTACATGAAAAAACTACTAACAATTACGAAAAAAGAGAGAGGAAGGGATAAGATCAAGAGCATAGGAAACGGGAAGGTTCCCAAGATCGGTCAATGGGGAAACTGTTGCCAGTCAATGGCTCAGAGCAGAGGCAGTGACTCCAATGTAGAATTAAATGATACGCGGATTAACCAAACATCGTCTCCAATGGAGAATTAAAGGATACTACGCGGATTAGCCCAACGTTGTTTCTAATGGAGAATTAAATGATAACTCGGATTAGCCAAACGTCTTCTCCATTGCATACTTAAACCGTGTTTGGAAACAAATCTTCTGTATCTTATCCTTTGTCGGTGCGGAAAGTAGTCCCGACACTAACTAGTAATGAGCGCTGAGATCTGTCTCTCGATGGCCGGTGCTAAGCAACTAAGGACACTTGGTTGATCCTGGTTCCGGCCGGGGCCGTATGTCCAGCAGTGGTGTGCTCAGGGCACTGTATTGCTCGCACCGTGGTGCTCGTAGAGGGGTGGCTACAAGCATGGCGGGAGAGAAGGCGTGGCCTCCAAGTCCCTGAGGTTTGATTGAGGCGAGTGCCAATATCGTGGGGAAGGCGGAGAGCGTGTGGGTGACTGTTGTCCGTCGTCCCGTGTCTCTCCTGCGGCTGGGGGGCTCTCTCTCCTTTTATAGGCCAAGGAGGGAGCAGCTTACATGCACACTGCACTATTTCTATACGTGTAGCGGTATGGCGAACAGTGCCGCGGAGCTGACGGCCGTCCTGGCGAATCCCGCTCCCGTTGAGGCGTCGTGGTGCGTCCTGTGCTCGTACATGAGCGGCTTCGAGGGCTGCGACGCAGTAGTTGGTTGACTGGCCGTTGTGGTGGGCCAATTTGAGGGTGCCGTTGACGGGAAGTCCATACGTGGCACAGTGGCCGTTGTGGCGATGTCTTGTCCCAGCACGTCCCAGCAGCGCCGGGATGTTGCCACAGTGCCCGGCGTGGCACGGCGGTGGCGGGGATGGCTGCACAAGGCTGACAGCGACGGGGATGTCCGATCCCGCATGCTAGACGTCACGGCGTGGTCCTGTATAAGCACGTAGAAGGTATTCGAGGGTGCCGCCGGCCCCCCTTCGAGGGCGCGGCGTGTTAGCCGTACGGGGGTAGGCGGCACAGTGTCACGGAGCTGACACTGGCCTTGCCGCACAGTGCTGAACAGCGGTGAGGATGGCCAACCCTCGGGAGTTGGCGAAACAGTGCTGGGGCGTGATTCCCAGGTGTGTCAGAGTAGTGGCGTGGCCTTGCGGCGTCAGAGCATTAGATGCCCGCACGCGCGTGCGGGAGCAGGTGCATGCGGGGGCGTGGGAAAGACGCGCGTGGGTGCCCCCGAGCGGAGCAGGCCCTGCCCGAGGGGGTGCTCAACCCTCAAGCAAGGCGGACCTCGTTCAAGGGGCGGGGCTGAGCCCTCGAGCAAGGCGGACCCCGCCCGAGGGGGCGTAAGGGCCTCGAGCGAGGCGGACCTCGCCCGAGGGAGTGTCTATCCCTCGAGCGGGGCGGACTTCACTTGAGGGGCGTCCGCTGTGTTGCCTTGGCGGGCCGCGGGGGCCACCAGGGTCGCGGTTGTGTTATGTACGTGTTTTAGGTGTGCAAGTTGATTTGTGTTTTGCGTTTTTTGTAGGTTTTAAGCGGGTTTCCTCCCAGTTATTTAGGGGACCCTTAGGGCTGTCCCCGACAGTAGCCCTCGAGCATCTATGGGTGTTTCCGCTAGGATCCCGCAGATGCTGAATTCTGCTGATAAGACGTTCTTCCCACCTGGTTGCCAATACCTTTCCGTGGGGCCACGTCGGCGGACCCGCGGGTCTAGCCCCCAAAGCCCTGCAAGAGCGTGAGTGCTCCTGCAGGGGTTTTCTCGCGAAATTTTACCAGTGGGCGTGCCATTTGTTTCAACCGGCATCGGCAATGTCTCAGCCAGCTTCGGTCACGCGCGACCGGTACCTTCCGCGTTCGGTGCACCCCAGGAGGTGTAGCCACGCGTCGAGCCCCCGAGTCTGGGCCCATTCGAGGCGATTGGGGCGAGCTCTCCTTCTTGTTCTAAACGCGCCCTTGCCGTCCCTCTGCGGGACGAAGGGTGAGGTTTCCACAACCCCCATCGATCGGGTCACGGATTGTGGATTCCTCGTCGAGCTACTAGCAGGTGGTTCAAGTGGATGCCCATGCCCCGTTCGATAAGGGTAGGCTCGTGGTCCGGAGACTCGTCCATTAAAGCGCTTGCGTGGGTTTGCTAGGTGGGTCTCGGTCCCATTCGCTAGGGACCGAGGGCGCGGAAGCTCTCCCTCGGTGCGATCCCCCGACTAGCTGCCCTCGCTGGCTCTCGAACACAACATGTGGGTGCCCTCGAGCTGGAGGGCTCGAGGAAAGGCTCGAATGCGCGTGGCTCTTGAACACGACATGTGGGGTGCCCTCGAGATGGAGGGCTCGAGGAAAGGCTCGAATGCGCGCACCCTCGTCGTACCTGACTCTGGTGATCTGGGCACCTATTTGAACCCATCGAGGGTCAGGTTTCGAACCCCTGATCAGGCCATGCGGGGTGGCAGCTGAGTGCCCCCGTCTTTTTGCATCTGCGGGTGTCGAGGGTTCTCAGCCGTGCCAGCCCTCCAACCGCTGATCAGTAATTTTTTCAGATCGAGGGCACCGGTGGCGCTCGTCCACGCTGAGGGGCTTCGAGGCCATTGGTCGGTAATTGCACTCTTCGAGAGTCAGGGTTTTCGAGCCTGGGGCTCAGGCCGCTCGAGGGTCATTGTTATTGTGTAAGGGACCGGGCCATAACATGCGCGCAGTCGCGGCCACAACCCTGCGCTACGGGTGCGCCTTTTCAGGCGCCGCGGCCGCGCACGTAGTGGGCGACTGGGCAGGCGGACGTGACGGCCTACCGCGGCCCTCCGGTTACCGCGCCGTAATGATAGCGTGCGTGCAGGCGTGCGGCCGCCTCGGTCGTGGTGGGTCCCGCCCGTCAGTGACCAAGATTTTTACCTGCAATTAATGCGCGCGGGGCGTGCGTTCCGGGGAGCACAGCCCCATGGATCTATAAATCCGAGGGAGGGAGGCGAGGAGAATTTTTACCTCTCACACTTAGCATTTTGCCGTCCTCGCCCCTTACACTTCCGCTCCAGAGCCGCACTTGCTACTCTCGCCGGCGCACCACTCTTGCTTTGCGCTCCTCACTCCTTTGCCAATCCGCATGGCTCCTCAGCCCATCACCATCATCGACCCGCTGCCGTGGCCGCGCTCGACGGCGATGAGGCTCTCTCTAAGCGAGCTAGTGACTGCCGGCCAGCTTGCGGCGAACGAGGATGGGCGTCCCGCGGCGTGGGTCGTGCCGCAGCCGAACGAGTGGGAGCCCAACCCAGTGTATGGCTATGTTGTCAGTTTCATCCGCTTCCACGAGCGGGGATTCGCGGCGCCGGCGAGTCGCATCATGCGAGTGCTGTGCTACCACTACGGTGTGGAGTTGCACAACTTCACGCCAAACGCGATTTCGCAAGCGGCGACGTTCGTCGGCGTGTGCGAGGGTTTCCTGGGGATCCCTGTCAACTGGGATCTCTGGGTTCACCTCTTCCACGCGGAGCTGCACACGCTGACTACGCTGGAGCCGAAGATCCGTCGCGCGGTGCGCACCGGCGGCATGACAATCGCGCTGCGGAACACGCGCAGGGAGCTCTACATCCCCTGTACGATGACCTCCAATAACTCGGAGTGGGAGCGGGGGTGGTTCTACCTCCGCAACGATGGCGCCGACCTTCCCCCCTACTCCGGCAAGGTGCTGAAGGACAAGGCCGACTGGGGACACCATGGGGTGTCCCTTCCTTCGCACCAGACGCGGCTGGACTCGCTCCTGGCCGCATTGAAGGACCTGGCAGACGACAGCTTGTCCGCGGGGTGCATCCTTGCGAACCTCCATCACCGGCGGGTCGTCCCCCTAATGGAGAGGCCGCTCCGCATCTTCGAGATGCACAAGGACGCGGACCCCGTCGCGCTGGCGCAATCACGGTTGCTGCTGGGCCTCTTCCCGCGGGAGTACGCGGCCACCCGGGCGCGGCACGCCATCGACCTCAGGACCGGCCGGAATGACAACGCGACCCTCTAGGCCTTCGCCATGCTCCCCGTCGGCCCGTTGGTAAGTGGACTCCCGCCTCGCCTTGTTCTACTGGTTCACAGGGCGTCGGCGTGTCCTAAAATTTCGCTTGTTCCTTTGCAGATAAGGGCCGTAAACGCCGCGCGGTCCGACCCGCCTACGCCCCGAGCTCGACCACACGCGTGCGCAGCGCAGCGGCGGGAGCAGGAGCGGGCGATGCGCAAAAGGGAGCGAAGCATCTGGCGGCGAGAGCACCGCGAACGAAGGAGTGAGGAGTTCCGGCTGCGCGAGCAGCAGGGGCTCTCCTCTCCCGGGACCGAGGAGTACTCGTCGTCAGACGAGGAGGAGGAGGAAAGCGATGGGGGCCGGGCTCCCCCCGAGATGTGGCAGCCTTCGCCCCCCTCTCCCAGAGCCGCGGAGGCGGCGGAGGAGACGGTGCCTGGGGCGGGCGCAGGAGCGCCCGCCGCCGAGCAACTAACGAGAGAAGCGCCGCGCGCCGCGGAGACGGCCGGGGGTGCGGCGGCGGCCACACCGGTGGCGGCAACGACGTCCGCCGAACCCCCGAGGAAAAGGAAAAGGGGATTTTCCACCCTGAGGTAGGTGATTGCTTCCCCTCAAGCGTGTTCTTAGATTGACCGGGGCCTAAGTTTCTTGTCTTCGTGCTCGCAGGGGGAGCCCACCGTTCCTCCTCTCGCGCCTGCCAAGGTGCTGAGGACGGACGCGGTTGTCCCCACCAGGCGGCGCTCGTCGAGGGCGTCGCGAGCGGCCACGAGCACGGCTTCAGCGGCAAGCGGCGGCTCGCACGGCACGCCCGAGGTCATGGAGCCGCGGCCGGTGGCGACGACTACGGTCTTGCTGCCCGGCCGCCGCGGAAGCGCGGCGGACGGCGGCGGTTGCGAGCCGCGCCGGCCGGCGCCCCGGGGGTGGCACCGCAGCGGCCGGCGGCCAAAGGTGGAGCCGCGGCCGCTAGCGGCCGGGGGGAGCCGCGGCCGCGCGGCGTCGGTGACGGTGGAGGCCACGGCCGCGGCGGTCGCCGCGCCGCCAACTCGCTGCGCCCCGCCGCGGCCGGCGGCCCGGGGAGCGGGCGGTGGTGGAGATTCTCGACGACGACGATGTCTCGGCGCCGGCCGAGACCGGTGGGCGAGCGCGCTTGCACCAGCCCCCGAGGCCTTTGCGGGGGCACTTGTGGCCCGGAGCGACGCCGGCGTGGCGGCCGGGGCGCCCGGCGGACGGCGCCGGGCCCTCGTCCACCGCGCGCCGGACCCGCAACGCGCCTGGAGCAGGGGCAAAATGAGGCCGACGCTCCGCCGGCCCACTTCATCGATGCTCAGGCGGAGCAGGGGCTCTGGGAGGAGCTCCGCGACCACGACGCCTCGCTCAACCGGGTGCTGAACGAGGCGTTGCGGATCCACAGCGGTCCGGCATGGCACGCTTTCCAAGTCAGCTGAGTTTCGTGGTGTTTCGCAATTCCTTCCCCTGCTTTCTCTTTCATTCGTGTCTTTTCTGACGCCCGCCTCTATCGCTCTGCTTGTTGGTGGCAGGAGCTGGAGCATCGTGCTCGGGAGCGGTTCGTCGTCCTCGACCGCCTTGACACCGATTTCCGCTGGTACCGGGGGCAGTACGAGGCCCTTGTCGAGGCCCTCAGGTCGCCTGACTGGTGGCTGGCGTACAGGGCCGAGGCCCTGTTGGACTCGCCCCCGGAGCAGGGCGCCCAGGCCGCGGAAGGCGCCTCCGCGGTACGTGTGGGTGCGGACGGTGTTGGTGGAGCGGGACGACGCGCTGCGCTGGGCTCGCGAGGACCTTGAGGGGGCGCGCTCCCTTGCGTCGACATGGGAGGCAGAGGTCGCCACCGCCCGCGTCCATCTCCAACAGGGCCGAGCGGCGCTCCAGGAGGCTGAGGGGCTGAAGACAGCTCTGACGGACAAGGTCGCCGCGCTCACCTCGGCGGAGGAGCAGCTTAGGCAGGAGCGAGCCGCCCGCCAGGAGGCGGACGACCAACTTCAGTGGGAGCGGGCCGCGCTCATCGAGGTCCGGGCCGCGCTCGAGCAGGAGCGCATGGCGCGCGAGGAAGCACTGGGCCAACTCCAGCGAGAGCGTGGCGCGCTCGAGGAGGTGCGGGCCTCGCTCAATAAGCAGGAGGAGGAGGTATCGCGCCTCAACGGGGAGCTATTGCAGATCAGCATCTCTCACGAGGACGAGCGCCAGGCCCTCGAGGAGCAGGAGGCCTCGTACCTCAAGCTGCAGCGCGAGGCTGAGGAGACGCGCCGGTCCCTCGAGGTGGAGAAGAAGCAGGTTGAAGGTGAGTTTGTTTCCGTTCAGTTTTCGTTCGTTGATTCATTCCTTTGGGATCCGCTCCCATCTTCATCTTTCTTTGTTCGTGGCCTCCAGGCCTGCGGACCGCCTTGGGGCATGCGACCACCCAGCCCGAGACCGTGAGCGCGGCCTACAACTCCGCGGAAAAGGAGTTGGGGGAGCTACGGGCCGCCGCTCTCGAGACCTGCCAAGCGGTGGAGGAAGGCGAAGCGCAAGCCGGGAGCTCGCTGGCAAGTCGTCTGCGTGCCCTCAGCGGGCACGTCTCGAGGCGTATGCGCCGCGCCCTTCACCTCGGTGTCCAAAAGGACCTTGACGTAGTGGTGTCTCACTACCAGGTGAACTTTGAGGCCGTGGCGTCGGGCTACATCGTTCCGGAGGGTGTTGAAGACGAGGTGGCGATGGAGCGCGCGGACGCGCTTGCCGCCGCCGCCGCTGAGACGCTCGCCGAAGACTTCGAAGATTTCTTGTTCCCCGATGCTCCTGACGCCGGCGGGCCCCAAGCCTGAAAACTCCTGGGCGCCGTGCCCTTTTTTGTTTGAATGTTAGAATCCGGGCCGTGTGGCCATGTAAATAAACCAGTACTCTTTTGAGATGTTTAAACGCTTGAATGTAAGTGGTGTTTCTTATTTCGCTTTTCGTGCCGTTCTGTTTTTTCCTTTGCCTGGGTGAATTCAGGTTGGGGAAGTTCGTTTTCACAAGTAGCCCGCTGGGCCGGAGGCGAGAGAGAAGGGTCGTATCCTCGCGGAGGCGTAGGCTATCTCTGGCTCGCGCGTCCTTTCCGCTTGGCCACCCGCGCCCCGCCTGAACTCCCTCGAGGCTAAGCTCTAATCGTACTTAGCACGCTCGCGAACCTTTTGCGAAAAAATGGGACCATTTTTTTGGGGGGGGGGATGCTCCCTAGTAGCCCCCGAGGGTGATTTTGTTTTCTAGGGAAAGCCGAGTTGCCCTTTAACTTTTATTGACTTGTTGGTTTTTACATCTAGGCTGCCAACTGGGGTGTTGGGCGTGTAATTTATAACAAAAAACTTGGAAATCCTCGCTAAGGGTAGAAGCGACGTAGCTGCTGGATGTTCCAAGCGTTGGTGAGTTCCTCGCCGTCCTCGTTGGCCAGCTTGTACGTGCCGGGCTTGAGCACCTTCACCACGACGTAGGGTCCCTCCCATGGGCGCGACAGCTTGTGGCGGCCTCGATTGTCTTGGCGTAGCCTTGGGACCAAGTCCCCCTCGCTGAAGTCTCGTCGCCGCACCTTCCGGGCTTGATAGCGTCTTAGGGCCTGCTGGTACCTTGCAGTGTGCATTAGCGCCACGGTCCACGCCTCATCCAATTGGTCCAGCGAGTCCTCGCGGGTTCGCTGGTTGGCACCTTCGTCGTAGCCCCGAACTCTGGGTGACCCGTACTCCAAGTCCGTGGGGAGGATGGCCTCCGCGCCATGGACCAGGAAGAACGGGGTGAACCTGGTGGCCCTGCTTGTGGTGGTCCTGAGGCTCCACACAACCGCTGGCAGCTCCTGGAGCCATTTCCGGCCAGACTTATTCAGCCGGTCCAAAATCTTAGGCTTGAGGCCTTGTAGGATCATGCCGTTAGCGCATTCCACCTGACCGTTGGTCTACGGATGCGCCACGACTGCCCAGTCCACGCGGATGTGGAACTTATCGCAAAATTCCCGGAACTTCTTGCCTGTGAATTGGGACCCGTTGTCGGTGATGATGGAGTTGGGCACTCCGAAGTGGTAGACGATGTCGGTGAAGATCGTCACCGCCTGTTCTGCCCTGAGATTCGTGATGGGGCGCACCTCCACCCACTTGGAGAACTTGTCAATAGTGACCAAAAGGTGGGTGTAGCCCCTGGGCGCCTTTCGCAGGGGCCCGACGATATCCAGTCCCCACACGGCGAAAGGCCATGTGACGTGGATGGTCTGCAGGACGTGCACAGGGAGATTGGACTTGCGGGCGTAAAATTGGCACCCTTCGCAGGTGCGTACGATCTCGCTGGCGTCGGCGACCGCGGTGGGCCAGTAGAAGCCCTGGCGGAACGCATTGCCCACGAGGGTGCGGGGTGCTGCGTGATGGCCGCACACGGCCGCATGTATATCCCGGAGGAGCTCGCGCCCCTAAGGGATGGGCACGCATCACTGCAGGACGCCGGATGTGGCGCACTTGTACAGCTTGCCGTCGACGAGAGCGAATGACTTGGCCATCCTGGCGATGCGCCTAGCCTCGGATCGGTCTGAGGGGAGTTCCCCTTGATCCATCCAGGCGATATACTTGTCGCGCCAGTCCCCCTCGCTGGGGGCTGGTTCGACGTTCATGGTGTCGGCCTCGCTGGCGTCGTACCCCTTGAGCAGGGAGAGCACGTATGCCTTGTTCGAGGGGTCCTCGTCCATGGTCTCCGCGGCTGTTGGACTCGAGGGAGCCCCCGAGGGTTTTTCGTGGCTCGGGGGGCATGGCTCGAGGTGGACGGACGGCTGGGCGATATCTCGCGCAAAAACGTTCGGGGGAATGGTGATCCACCCCGACACGATTTTGGCTAGCTCATCTGCCTCCTCGTTGTACCGGCGAGGCACGTGGTTGAGCTCTATCCTGTAGAACTTGTCCTCGAGGGTGCCCACGGCCTTGCAGTACGCCTCCATCTTGTCGTCGTGACAGCTCGCGTTCTTCATGACCTGGTCGATCACGAGCTGTGAGTCCCCCCTCACGTCGAGGCATTTGATGCCTGTTTCTATGGCGATTTTGAGGCCGCAAAGGACAGCCTCGTACTCAGCCATGTTGTTTGACGCGGGGAAGTGGAGACGCACGGTGTATCTCATGTGCTCCCCGAGGGGTGAGACGAAGAGCAGGCCCGCGCCCGCCCCCGTTTTCATCACCGACCCGTCGAAGTACAGAGTCCAGCACTCAGCCTGGATCTGTGGCGGCGTAACTGCGTGTCCGTCCACTCGGCAACAAAATCTGCCAAGATTTGGGACTTAATGGCCTTGCGCGACGCGTAGCCTAGCGTTTCGCCCATCAGCTCCACTGACCACTTGGCGATCCTGCCTGCTGCGTCCGGGTTCCGGATGATTTCTCCCAACGTTTGGAGGAAACCACCGTGACCAGATGAGCCTCGAAGTAGTGGCGGAGTTTGCTCCGTGCGAGGACCACTGCGTAAAGCAGCTTTTGGACTTGCGGGTAGCGAGCCTTGGTTTCGGACAAGACCTCGCTGATGTAATACACCGGCCGCTAGACCGGCAGGGCGTGCCCCTCCTCCGTGCGCTCCACTACGATGACGGTGCTGACCACCTGGGTGGTCGCGGCTACGTAGAGGTACAGAGGTTCGCTGTCCTGAGGCGGTGTGAGGATAGGGGCGTGGGAAAGGGTCGCCTTCAGCTTGTCAAGCGCCTCTTGGGCCTCGACGGTCCAGGAGAACCGCTCGTGTTTCTTCAAGAGCCGGTAGAGGGGCAGGCCTTTCTCGCCGAGCCGCGAAATGAAGCGGCTCAAGGTGGCTAGGCACCCCAACACCTTGTGGACCCCCTTGAGGTCCCGAATCGGACCCATTCGTTCGAGGGCTGCAACCTTTTCGGGGTTGGCCTCGATGCCTTGCTGGGAGACGATGTATCCTAGCAGCATGCCTCGCGGCACACCGAAGACACATTTTTCGGGGTTCAATTTTACCCCGTTGGCCCGTAGGCAGCTGAACGCGATGTGAAGGTCGCTAACCAGGTCGTCTGCCTTCCTAGCTTTCACAACTACATCGTCTACGTACGCCTCAACGGTTCGCCCGATGTGATCTCCGAAGACGTGCTGCATACATCGATGGTATGTTGCGCCCGCGTTTCGGAGACTGAACGGCATTGTTACGTAGCAGTACATCCCGAACAGCGTAATGAATGAAGTCGCGAGCTGGTCGGACTCCTTCATCTTTATTTGGTGGTATCCGGAATAGGCATCAAGGAAACACAAAAGTTTTTACCCGACGGTCGAGTCAACGATTTGATCGATCCGTGGCAAAGGAAAAGGAATTTTAGGACATTCTTTATTAAGACTAGTATAGTCTACACACATCCGCCACTTCCCAGTCTTTTTCTTCACTAATACAGGATTAGCTAGCCATGTGGGGTGGAACACTTCCTTGACGAACCTAGCCTCGAGGAGCTTCCGCAGCTCTACTCCGATCGCCCGGCGTCGCTCTTCGTCAAAGTGGCGTAGCCGTTGCTGCACGGCGCGGGAGTGAGGTAGGATGTCAAGGGAGTGCTCGGCGACCTCCCTCGGAACGCGAAGATGTCGGCGTTGGTGCGGAGAAAGTCGACGAGCACCACTTCCTATTTCGGGTCGAGGGTGGAACTGACCCTCAACGCCTTGCCCTCGGGAGCAGCAAGGTCGAGGGGCACTTCTTTGGTTTGCTCGACAGCCTCGAAGCTGCTGGCGTGCTTGGCGGCGAAGTCGAGGTCCTCATTGACTAGCTTCTCCAAGTTTTCCACGAGCGCTTCATCCAGCGCCAGCGCCTTGGCATGCTCCACGCA
Source organism: Cenchrus americanus (assembly GCA_947561735.1). Classification (NCBI taxonomy): domain Eukaryota; kingdom Viridiplantae; phylum Streptophyta; class Magnoliopsida; order Poales; family Poaceae; genus Cenchrus; species Cenchrus americanus. The sequence goes on from OX387241.1 coordinate 125,154,910, forward strand.
CTCGACGTCGCAGTCAAATGCGTGCTTGATGGATGAGCCCAGGGTGATGACACCGTTGGACCCCGGCATCTTCATCTTGAGGTAGGTGTAGTTGGGGACCGCCATGAACTTGGCGTAGCACGGCCGCCCAAGTATGGCGTGGTACGCGCCCCGAAACCCCACCACCTCGAAGTTGTCTGGCGTGCCTGAGGACCATGTGTGGTTCGAGGACCGGTGGATGGTCGCTTCCTTGTGTGATGAGTGATTGACAACATTGTGTGGACTGATTCTTGGCTAAGTATTGCAGGTGCAGGTTGCGGCTTGACTGGTGTTGGTGCAGGTGAAGAACAAGCGTGAAAGGTCATCGCCGGTGAGGCCTCCAGGTGTGGAGAAGACAAGTAGGCTTCGTTCGAGGGACCCGGTGGCCAGCGGGGTCAAGTGCGGGCCGCATGGTGGCATGAACAACAAGATGAAGTCGTGGACGGTTTCTTGGTTGAGCCTCAAAACCAAGGTCGAGCCGGGACTACGTGGGAGCCGAGTCATGAGTGGAGATTGGCGGAGGCTACACCGAGTTCGCGGGGTTTCCAGTGGTTCACCAGAAAACCACTGGGTTCCTTGGTTGACCCACAAAGCCGAGGCCGAAGACTCGACGAGGAGGTGCGGCCACCCAGGCCGGTTCAACCGCCCAGGAGGGGCGGTCAGACCGCCTGGGGCCGGTCAGATCCCCAAGGCCGGTCTAACCGCCCAGGGGGGCGGTCTGACCGCCCTGGCCGCCGGCGCCGAGAAGCTTCGAAGCGGAGGACACGCGTCGGGATCGCAAGGCTTGCGTCGAGGCTACGCTGGGTGCGGTCGCCTGGCATCCGTCCGATGGTGAAGCCGTACGCTGGGCATCCGTCCGTACGCTGGGTCTCACGGAGCTCACACTGGCCTTGCCGCACAGTGCTGAACAACGGTGGGGATGGCCTCCCCCCGGGAGTTGGTGAAATAGCGCTGGGGCGTGATTCCCAGGCGTGTCAGAGTAGTGGCGTGGCCTCGCGGCGTCAGAGCATTAAATGCCCATACGCGCGTGCGGGAGCAGGTGCATGCGGGGGCATGGGAAAGACGTGCGTGGGTGCCTCCGAGCGGAGCAGGCCCCACCCGAGGGGGTGCTCAACCCTCGAGCGAGGCGGACCTCGTTCGAGGGGCGGGGCTGAGCCCTCGAGCGAGGCGGACCCCGCCCGAGGGGGGGTAAGGGCCTCGAGCGAGGCGGACATCGCCCGAGGAAGCGTCTATCCCTGGAGCGGGGCGGACTTCACTCGAGGGGCGTCCGCTGTGTTGCCTTGGCGGGCCGCGGGGGCCACCAGGGTCGCGGTTGTGCTGTGTACATGTTTTAGGTGTGCAAGTTGATTTGTGTTTTGCGTTTTTGCAGGTTTTAAGCGGGTTTCCCCCCAGTTATTTAGGGGACCCTTAGGGCTGTCCCCGACATCCTTCCAAAACAATTTAGATCCCCTGCCCCTTCATCTACCTGCGAAAAACAGCAACTGACTACTCCTCGTCTTCACCACTCCCGGCCGAAGATGTATAGCATGTCGGGAAGAAGCAGGTGGCACCTTCCGTCGTCGCTGCTGGGCCTCCCTCAAGACCTCCGCATTGAAATTGTGGCGCGCATCGGTGCGGCCTCGGAGCGGCCCTTGACTGACCTTTGCAGCCTACACGGTACTTGCTCGACCATGCGCCACATGTGCGGCCACAGCAACATCGGCCGACATTTGTCGATAGAGGGGATACAAGATGAGATTTCTTGGGTGTGGGACCCCACCACTTACAAAGCATTCCTTGCTATGCTTACCGGTCTCGGGAATCCGGAGGCTTGTTTCTTCTCCGGGATCAAAGTCGTTTTCATGGAAAATAGAGGATACAATGATCTCTGGCGTGCCTTCTAGGGTGGGCACAATGCGGCGGCCTATCTATACACCATCTTGCTCCACAGAGACAATGGCGGTGCCGCCAGCGACGACACCACTAAGTGGTACATGAGGCGGGTCGCGGGCATTGGTAGTACGACGTCGAGATGGCTGAGCTACAAGGGGTGTCTGCCTTTGCGCGAGAAGGCCACGCATGCGATCCACTCCTCGATTTGGAGCATTTGGGGTGAACCGCTGCCGCCTCCGGCACAGGTGCGCGGCAATCAGCCGTGCGAAGACAACGGCGGCGGCTGCGACGTGGATAAAGAATGGCTTCGAATTTCTCTGTTTTACAGTGAAGACTGTAGGCTGCGCTGCGAAATGGTGAAGTTTGAACGGAGTATTGGACTAGGAAATCAGTAGTAGATTAGCTTTTGTATGATGCTCAAATTATCTGTGTAAAATTTTGGGAGAGCAGCAAATCCGACGCGGGTTATGAGCCCCACGTCGCTAATGACTATGGGGTCCAGTTCTATTCAAATGAAGAATTGTTCCCATTTCTCCTTTTAATCTACAATCAAATGTTGTGACAAGTATATCTTCGTCATTATTAGTCCAAATTTGATATATTTTTTCTAATTTTTTCTAAAATCACCATCTTTTCATTAATTTCATTGTTTAGTGTACATTTCGTTTGTTGAATAATGTTTATATGCCTTATTTTGTTCTTTGTAAGTACAACATACAAATAATATTTGTTTTACACAACCATTAGTGATGAAACTTTACATTTCATAAGCTTAAGGTGAACACAAGGTTTTGTTAAGTTTCCAAATGCATATGAGTTCAAACATGTCGCAAAGTGTGGAAAACTTCAATGTTCAAGCAAACATTCTAGGAAACTATGTGAGAGATGTAGACATTTGTACACAAGCATATTATTCCTTCATCGATACCATTTGAAATTTCGAAGACAAGTTTAGGTACCCAAATTATCTTGCCAAGTCAACTTGTAGATTTTTTAGAGCAAATTTGATGTTATTAGAATAATTATATAATTACCATGGGGTGTAAAAACAAAATATATGAATTTTGGGCACACGAGTGTGACTTTTGATATTTTATTCAAATACTAAATGTCCAAATTCGAATTGTTCGTATTTTTATGATTTTTAGGTGCTGTTTTATGGGCTCTAATAATTTAGGGAAGAAAGTTTCATTCCAAAAAAATAGTGACGGGCCCACGCGTCAGCGTCAACAGCCAATATAAAAAAGATAACCGTTTCCTGCCCGCCCGGACCCAACTGCCAACGGGCCCACGAGTCAGCGTCAATAACCATAGTCGCCAATGACACTGGCCCACACGTCAGCGTCACCATCAGCAGGCTAACCTGCGTCGGCAATGACTATCCATTGTATCTAAGATCTAATTCATCACAATAGATCTCTAGTTCATCACAACAGATCTCCAGTTCATCACAACAGAACACAGCTCATCACAACGCAGATGGATCTACTCGTGTCTATTTGATCGAGTTCATGACATACAAAATCTAACAACCAAACTAATTCACTAAGTAGTTCATGATCGAGAAACAAACTAAGCAGTTCATGTCCAAGAACCTGACGAAGACACAAAAGCGCACACACATTGTTACTAATTGGTAGAGGAGTCTATCAATTAGTTGGAGTCCCGACGTTATCGCCGTCGTGGCTGCTGTCGTCATCGTCATCGTCACCGTGGCTGCCATCATCACCGTCGGAGCCGTCGTTGTCGAAGACGAAGTGGCGGCGGGCAGCCCGCTTGACCACGGGGAGGTTCTCGAGCTTCTCAGCCAACCCGTGGATCATAAAGGTGAGACCCTTCACGCTCGGGTCCTTGTGCACATCATGATGCGCCTTGATGTCGAAAGCCACACCAACACCTTCAAACTTTCCGAAGGCGCTCTTGAGCAGCTCGACAGTGAACTTAGTCTCTGTTGACGTAAAATTAGCACCTCACGCCAAGCACACAGCAAGCCGAAAAAGCTGGCTTAACACACGTTGCCGAATCCGAAGTGTGCCAGTCAATTTTCCCTGAAACTGACAAAGCATGAAAATAGTTAGATAAAACCTGTAACTGGCCGAGTGGTACCAGACAGTTCCATATTTACGGCTACAAAGCCAATCAAAACGACATATAGCAACAACAAGCTATCTGTCGGCAAACTGAGCATCATTCGGGAACTTTAAAACATGTAAACAGGGTATAGCCGAATGCATGACGTAAGCATGATGAAAGATCGGCCTTTATCTAAACAACATTGCAGCACGTGACCATGACCAATTATCAAGGATAAATCACAATAAAATAAATAAAGGCGAAGTATGATTATAAATTTGCAGTAAACATGCATGCATAGGCCAAAAGCACTAGTCTACCACATGTCTAGGTACTTTCAAACCCGTCGAGCATGACACCAAACAAGTTAATCCACTGCTTGATACGACTTGTTTGAAACCACACCACCAACCAAGAATAGATCAATCCACCGCATGATACAATCTAAACATGGAAGGCTAAAAGCATACATTATTTAAAACAAGCTTATCAACATGTTTCACTCATGGCAGAGCTGCCGAAAGCAGCTGTACAGCCGATCCTGGTTCCGTGGAGAAGGAACAAACTATGCTAAATTAACACGCTTGAACCCGCAACACGTGGCAATCTAGATTGATTCGAGTTCGGCTATTAAAGAGCACGTGATCCATGCGCCACATTAAATTCAGGATTTGAACATGCATCATATGGATCGGAAACAAGATAGAGCCGAATCTAATCAACCTCAATTGGGCAATAAGAGTGTTACATGAATTAAACATAAAAGCTAAATTCAAAGCAACACATGGTAACTTAATGAATCTATTAGATCTTGCCAAATCTAATAGAGCCGATAACTAGCTCCAAGCTAGATCTTAGCCTACCGCATGGCTCATGATATAAAAAGAAACCTTCTTGAACCAAGCTTAAATCCACCGCATGATACTAAGCATGGTAACAAGACTACTTGCATCACGGTCTAAATCCATCGCATGATACTATACATGATACAGGGTTGTCGATACTTACGGAGGTCGACGGATCGATGGCTCCTTTCGAAGAACTTGACGACTCGGCTAAAGGAATCGAAAAGTTGGCACGGGGCCGGTTTGTTGTGAAATTGTTCGATCCCTATTACAAACGCTAAGGGTTCATATTTATACCCTTGTCCTAACACGTCTCCTAGTCGACCACGATTACAACATTTATTGCCTAAATTAATGCCCCGGCGTCAATGTCCGTCTTGCACCCGTCATCAATTCGTCCCTTCCTTATATTCAGGCCACATCATCACGTATTCCCGAATGTTTCCTCTTCCAAGCGCAAATCAGCCCTTCTGCCGAATGATGGCGTGCTCCCGACCGCAGGCATCTTTACCGAATGCTTTGAGGAAAATTTCCTACCGAATGGTGTTTTCTTACCAAACTCGGCCCACAGGTTAGTCTCTTTCCTGTACCAATTTTTTGTGTTAACATATGCCCCTTCAATTACGGGATAAAGGTGATTTTGTTCTGGAATTGACCATAAATGCTCAACGTCTCCAGGCCGAATCTGTTCAACACCCGTTCTTTCCTCCTTCAAACCGTTGGAGTTTTCGCCCAGATCCAAACCCTAGTTCATCAATCTTTCAGGCTCAAATCTTTAAATGGCAAACCAAGACCAGGCTCTTCAGGTAAATCTCATCCTCCTCAGGCTCATTCGGTATTACTTTTCCCGAATTTCATCTCAGATTTTTTCCTATTGATCTTTCTTGTTCTTGGTAGGCTCTAGCCGCAGAAATCTTGATTCCCGTCGAGGACCAATCACAATCTTATTTCCTCGGGCCCGTGGGAATCTCCAACCCTTCTGAGTTCATTGTAGCCGAATCTCAGAGGATCCCTTTCAAAGCAGCACTGTCGAAACCCCATGAATGGCAAGATGCTTTCAAGAACTAGCCCCTACCCCCAATGGCAGGCTGGAGAAACTGGTACAAGAGGATGCTTGATGATGACAGCGTCAAGACAAGCAATTGGGACAGGCTTCGCATTGCTCATTGTTTGGAATTATCTTTGGCTGAAACACCTAAAAATGAGAATCTTCTGATTGCAGCCTGCCATTTTTGGTCAAATGGTGCTAATGCCTTTCTTTTTGGTCACGGGCCAATGTCCCCTACTTTGGCCGATGTATACATGATAACCGGCCTTGGGGTCACAAGAACTGTATACCCACACAAGTGCAAAGGCTCCTTCAGGCAAACAGGAGTGCGAACAGGGGTTGGATATAAGAAATATATCCAAAACTACATGTCTGATGGCCCTTTGTCTGAAGTTGAATACAAAGCTTTTTTTGAACATGTGGTTATGCAGATTCATCTTTTGTGGCAAAGCTAATGAGCCAACCTTGAACCACATTGTAATGGCTGAGGACCTGGCTGCTGGTACTACTATTCCCCTTGGGAAGTACCTCCTAGGAAGTGTCTACCACATGCTCCATCAGACCACCTATCTGATGCACACCAGCCAAAAGATTTCCTGTGTTAATGGTCCTTGGTGGTTTGTCCAGATGTGGCTGCAGCTATATATGCACCAGATTGTTGGTATTGACCTCAACACTCAGTTCTTTCCTTCAGCCAACTACAAAGAAGGGGAAACCCAAAGCACCAAAGGTTGCCAAACTTATGGAGAATCTGCCTCAACCGTGTCTATCAATCAAAGCATTGGCCAACTTTTTGAGCTCTTCTTCAGAGGTTTTGCCAACCCTCTTTGGCTTCCATATCTGGATAATGATAACTTGACTCTTCCTTGTGACTTTAGCTTTGAAGCTGGATGTAATGATGTACAATCTACAACAATTTTCAATACCTTCATTCATCCATGCATCATGCCAGCAAAATTTTGTGGAGGAAGGCAAATTCAGAGTACCTTTGAGTACTATCAGCCAAACATGATGGCAAGACAACTAGGATGTGGCCAAGTGCCCCCAAGGCTATTCCTTCATGAATTCCTCAAGCCCAGAGAGGATATCAAGGAATCACTGCAAGCAAAAAGGGTCTTCGAGTACAAGTGCAGCTCAACTGTTTATGCACCCAGGCCTTTTGTGCCAATAACAGTAACTCATCCCTCTTTTACTTCTTGGTGGCAAGAACTTCATGATCATATCTTTAATGTACCAGTACACCCTCTCTGTCTTGAACTAATTCCTGACTTTAATGCAACTTCAGAGGTAATATACTTATTTTCCCTCTTCTTCCATCATGTCTTTATTTACTGATCAGGATTCTGTCTTTTTCTGCAGGATACAGCACCTGCCCCTCTTGCCAGGACAATCTCCTACAATATCATAGGTCCAATCTCCTACAATTTTCTACAGGATACAGCACCTGCCCCTCTTGCCTTGGGATATCAATCTCCTACTCTGGCTCAACTGATGTCCAGATATGCCACACTAGATCCAACTCTCACCAGTTCAGCCTCTGACAAAAGGAAAGCTCCATCTCTGGTTGCTCCTTCAGCCGCTAAGAAGAAAAGAACATCAAAAAACTTCTTATTCAGGTCAAAATCCTTCCCTTCCTGAACATAAAGCCACTCTTCATCCTAATTATCTTTATCTTGTGTAATTTCAGACTAGAACTCAGCGACCACTGGCCATTACAGAATCTGCCAAGGCCTCATCTACTGGTAAAATTTTTAACCATCTCATTTTCTGGTCACTTTCTCTTCATTGGCACTTATCCTATACTTACTAGTTGCAGAGGAAACTTTGGTGAGCCAAAATGTGGGGAGTTCCTCTCCTCAACATGTTTCAAATCCAACCTCACCAAGGATCCAGCCATCTTCTCCTCAAGCAGAAGCTTCAGCCTCACCAAGGATTCCTCCAACTTCTCCTCAGCTAGAAGCTTCAGCCTTACCAAGGACTCCACCAGCTTCTCCTCAGCTAGAAGCTCCAGCTTTACCAAGGACTCCTCAATATTCTCCTCAACCAGACATCCAAGAGCCCCTCTTTGAGCCTGAAAAACTCCCTTCCCCAACTCAGGAAGCCAGGAATGATGTAAGCATGAACACCCACCTTTCCACTTTTCCATTCAATAAATCACCACTAATTTGGCAAGAAAAACTTTTTCAGGAGGAAACTGTATCATCACCAATTTACTCCTTTAATGTGGATGACCTGATTGCCGAAAAAGGGGATGAAGCATCTTCCAGTCAGACTTTATCAGAAGAAAATTAGGCAAAGTTGAAGGAAATCCTTTCCCTGCTGCAAAGGGATGTTCAAGATCAAGCCAAGGATGCTGATCTTTTAAGAGAAGCACTTGAACTCATTGATCAAGATCTCCCAGCCAACATCAAGGCTTCCATAGAACCTGTTTCCAAGCTGGATGATCATTTTGTAGCAGTAAAGCAAGCCTTGAAGAACTTAGCTTCTCAACCAGCTCTGGAACAATAGCAAGTTGCAAACAAGCAATCCATGAAAGATTTGCATATCCAAATGCAAAATCATAAGGAACTGCTAACCAAATTGCAGCCTGAACTTGAGTCGAAGAAAGCGAAAAGCCGAATTGGAAGCTGAGCTGAGAACCCTGACAGCTGAGATTGAGGCTGATGAAAAGAAGATGGCTGAACTTCCTGAATCAATGGAGAAGATACGGAAAGAAGCCACAACAACCATGACTGCAGGAAAGCAGCTCAAGACAAAGCTCTCAATTCTGTCTAAGACCCAAGAAGCTGATCAAAGATTACTAGAGAACATCAATAAGATGATATCAGATGCCTCCAATGTAATCTCAAAATACTTGAGTATATGATTGTAACAAACAATTTGTAGCCGAATGCTTCATCATCCCTGTAATCTTGCTCACCATCAGTCTTTACTTTCCAATATTTGTCTTGCCTTATTTTGACGAGAAATTTCTAGACGATTCATTCGGCAACTCTGGCCAAACAATGTCAGACACGAAAAGCAACCCGACCGCAACACAGCCAGATTTCAACCAGTCAAACCGAATACGACTCAACTTGAATCCCAAATGACCCGACGACAGTTCCGTTGAGGGAGTCTCTCCACTTCCCTAATTTCTTGGGATATGCGCCACGATCTCCGGCCACGATCTCTTCGCCAGCTACATAAATAAGAACTTCGGGTGCCCCTAGCCTTTCACTAAGTCCTCTGCTTTCCATGCCTTTGCCAATCTAAGCTTTCCTCTTCAGTACTAGTACTCCCAAAAGCTCCATGGCAGGTAGCAGCAATAGGCGTCGGGCCAGCGACAAGGCCGATGGGAGCCGTGCCGGCGCTCACCGGAGGTGGTGATCGTTGGTTTCTTCACAACTCTCTTTAGATCCCTTTTTGTTTCTGATGATCCTCTTTGTGTTTTCAGGATCATCCGGTGGAATCCTGCCTCTGCACCAGCAACGACCCTGGCCATGGTGGGCGATTCTTCAGGATCGTCTGGCCGCTCCCACTCTTCCAGCTCGCGCTACAATGATCGTGACGCCCGCAGGTTCAAGGCGGAACGCGATGAAACCCGGCACGAGTTGGAGATCATCTCCAAAGAGGCTGGGATCACCGAGCTCGAGTGGGAGCACCAGCGCAAGCAACTGCTGGAGGCCATTGACGGTGAATCTTGTGACCTGCTTAATCTCAACTTAACCTTGAACTAACCGCCATTGCTCTGTGATTGCTGAAAATCGCGACGCCGAGCTCAATCGGCAGAAGACGCTGGTGGAGAAGCTGGCAGACAAGGTGAACGCTCCTTGAGACACACCGGAAGCTCGCCTTGGCGCGGTGGAAGACCGCGTCGACGAGGTGGCCCTTCGTGGCATCCGCCTGGGCACCACCTTGGGCCTGGCTGCCATGGCGATGCACACCGACATGGACTACTCCACGCGGCCGCGCGGCTTCTACGGTGGCACGCCGGAGGACGTCGACGACATCGAGGTCACCATGGAGCGCCTTGACGGCCACGGCGATGCCATTACCGATTCCATTCACCCCCAGTCTGTGCTGAACAGGCTGTTTGACTAGTTTGTACTAGGGATGTTGGAATTTCGGCAATGAATATGAAATTTTATCTTTTGCATTTGTCTTGTGATGATTTCTTTAACTTGTGCACACGAGTTTTCGCTACCTTGAACGCATTCAGGAACTTTTACTCTAGCCGAATACGCACAAACTCTTGCCCCTTGGCGTAGAATCTGCAGAAAATCCTTATTCGGGAGCCATGAACACTGTTCAATGGAAAAAAACCCTTCGCATTCAGGGAAAACCCCCACCGTTTGGTATTCCCATCAATGCACGTTAGCCAGTTATCACTCCCGATGCACTCCACTACTAATAAAATAGCCCTTCTGGTGCCCTGCAAATCCATTTGCATACACTTCCATCACTTCACGTCCTCTCGTTCTCCTCTCCTAGAAAAAACCCCCAAGGCCATGGCGGACAAGGGGAAACAACCACTCGAGGAGAACAGCTTCCCACCAAAGAAGTGAACCATTCGAGAATAATCTTTTTTCTCATCCCGTTCTCTTGTTTTTTAATCGCAATCTCGTGATTCACTTTTCCTTTGATTTCAACCTTGATTTGCTGCCGGAGGAAATATTTGGTACTGAAGAAACCCCCAAGTACATCCTCTTTGACTCTTCAGCTGAAGAAGAAGACGCCACGCCAGAACAGAGGACCAATCACCAGCTGCGCCGCCGCATCCCGCATCTAGGACATGACCTGCGGGACATCACCGCCCGTTGCAGTGCCGAACGCGAACGTCGCATGAGCTTGGAGGCGTTGGTAGGGGGTAAGATCTTCATCCTTATTTGATTCTCATGTTCAAATTCAGATCCCATGTTCAACGAAAATCTGTTCCCCTTCTCCAGATGTCTTTGACAGGTAGAACAACCTGAAGGCCTCCTGGGACAGCTTGATGGAAGCTGCAGAACACGACAACCCCCGAAGCTTCTACGTTGCCGTCACGGTGGTCCTGGAGCGGCTAAAGAGGGAGGAACTAAAGAGGAGAAGCGCGGAACCAAAGAAATGAAGCATACTTTCGCTTCTTCCTCCAGGCACCCTGTTTCCAGCAGGCCCTCTCTTGTAATCTTAGGTGGCTGGGTTGCCAATAAAAGAACCTGCAAGAATGTTTGTAATGTAGAACATTTTCGTGCTAAGGACAACACACTTTAGTATTGGCCATTTCCCTTTTGTCAGGATTTTTTGCTCTGAAGGCGACTTCTTTCCTGAACGCCGGCTATTTCCTTATTTTTGATGCTTGTAGTCCTGATGCTTGTAATCAACGATCAATTTCAATAGTAGGATAATATTTCTTCAAGTATCTCCCGTTTATAGCAGCAGTGAACTCTTCTCCTAGTAAAGTTTTCAAAATGTATGCGTTTCCAGGCGTGCATCTAACCACCCGAAATGGACCTCCCAATTCGGGAATCATTTGCCGAACTTACTGTACTTAGTTCCAATCGGCAATAATGCTTTCCAAACCAAATCTCCTTCTGCAAATTGCTTGACTTTTACCTTCTTGTTATAACACTTAGCAACTCGCATCTTGTTTTTCTCAATATTTTCAAAGGCCCTAAGACGAATCATATGCAAATCTTCTAATTCGTCCATCATAAAGTCATTGTAATCCTTGGAACTTAAATCCTTTTGCAAAACTACTCTCCTTGAGTCTGATTGCATCTCCCATGGCAAAACAGCATGATGCCCGTAAACCAACTCATAAGGAGAGGTTTTTGTAGCTCCATGAGGAGCCATTCAGTAAGCCCACAATGCTTCATTGAGCACCGAATGCCACCTTTTTGGCTTCTGATCAATGTTCTTCTGTATAATCTTGATCATGATCTTGTTGGAAGCCTCTGCCTGACCATTAGCTTGGGCATAATAAGGAGAAGAATTTAACAATTTGATCCCCATACTTTCAACAAATTCTCTGAACTCTGAAGATGTAAATTGAGTCCCTTGATCAGTTGTAATTGTTTGAGGAATCCCAAATCTGTAAATGATATGCTCTTTGACAAACTCAACCATATTTTATAATGTTACTTTCTTCAATGGAATTGCCTCAACCCATTTAGTGAAATAATCTGTTGCCAAAAGCACAAACTTATGCCACTTGCTAGATGGAGGATTTATTTGGCCAATCAAATCTATGCCCCATCCTCTGAATGGTCATGGCTTGATAATAGGATTCAAAGCTGGTGCTGGATCTCTCTGAATATTTCCAAACTTTTGATGAACTTGACACACTTTGTAATACTCAAAGCAATCTTCCAGCATCGTCGGCCAATAACATCCAGTTTGCCTGATAACCCACTTCATTCGGTAAGCCGACTGATGCGCTCCACACAGCCCATCATGCACTTCACTCATCATCTTCTTTGCTTCTTCTTGACCCAGACATTGTAGCAACACCCCATCCAATGATTTGTAATACAAACGTCCATCAAGAAGAACAAACTTTATAGCTTTATATCTGAGCTTCCTAGAGCCTTTCGGGATGAATTCTCCAAATACTCAGCAATTTCTTTTCTCCAATCATCTTCTGCTAGATCACTCCCAAAAGCATATATATCATTGGCAAACACCTCTTGATTCTCTCTATAACCCGAAGCACTTTGAGCTAACCTGCTTGCCTCTTTATTGTGTCCCCTAGAAATACGTTGTAGAATCACTAACTGAAAACTTTTCAAGATTTCCTTGCACTCCTCATAGTAATTCTTCAGGATATCATTTCTACATTCATATTGGCCATTCAATTGTTTTATAACTAGCTCTGAATCTCCATAAATTTCAACTGAAATAGCCTTTTCTTCTTTCAAATATTGAAGCCCTCTAATTAATGCTTCATATTCAACTTGATTATTTGTGACAGTGGGTTGGATAGGAATAGCAAATTCAAACATCTCTCTCCTAGGTGAAATCAATAAAATTCCTACTCCACCACCTTTGCCACATGAAGATCCATCAAAGAACAAAGCCCAAGGAGTAATCTCAAGTAAATTAATTGATGGATCATGATGTTCAGTAATGAAATCAGCAATAATCTGTCCTTTAACAGCTTTTGCCGATTCAAATCTTAATTCAAACTCAGACAAAGCTAAACTCCACTTGCCAATCCTTCCATTCAAAATTGGCATAGACAACATGTGTTTAATTACATTAAATTTTGAATATACAATGCATTCGACATTCAACAAATAGTGCCGAAACTTTGTACATGAGTAATAAACACACAAGCAAAGCTTCTCTGCAGTCGAATATCTTGTTTTGAGATCAAGTAATTTTCGGCTAAAATATGCAACTACTCTTTCTTTTCCCTCAAATTCTTGTATGAGGGCCGATAAAATGGTTTGGGCATCGGCCGCCACGTACAACTTGAAAGGGTTGTTCAATTGTGAAGATACCAATACTGATGGTTCCTTCATGTACTCCTTGATCTCATCGAAAGCCTTTTGTTGTTCGTCACCCCATACAAACTTCTGATCCTTCTTGAGTCTTAACAGTGGAGAGAAAGGCAACACCTTTTGTGATAAATTGGATATGAATTTTCTCACAAAGTTGATCTTGCCAAGCAATGATTGCAACTCCTTGAGATTGGTTGGAGGAATAACTTCATCAATAGCTTTCATGCTCTTTTTGCCAACTTTTATTCCTCCTTCATGTACCAAAAATCCCAGGAACTCTCTAGCTGAAACCCCAAAGGCACACTTATTCGGGTTCATCTTAAGCCCATGTTTTCGGGTGCACTCTAGAGTTTTCCTCACATCATCCAAATGTGATTCATGATCCATGGATTTGATCACGACATCATCAATGTATATCTCCACAATTTTGCCGATCAACTCGTGAAAAATATTATTCATGGCTCTCTGATAAGTTGCACCAGCATTCTTCAACTCAAATGTCATGACAATCCACTCAAACAAACCTATATGTCCAGGACATCTAAAGGCCATTTTTGATATATCTTCTATTGGCATAAAAATTTGATTGTACCCTGCATTGCCATCCATGAAGCTAATAACTTTATGTCCAGTAGCGGCATCAACCAACAAGTCAGCAATAGGCATTGGATATCCATCCATGGGTGTAGCTCTATTTAGATCTCTAAAATCTATGCAAGCCCTCATCTTCCCATTTTTCTTGTAAATAGGAACAATATTAGAGATCCACTTTGCATATCTACATGGCCGAATGAAATTTGCTTCTATTAATCTCTCAACTTCCTTTTTCACGTTGGCCAATACTTCATCCTTGTAGATTTTTCGGGGAGGTTGCTTGTAAGGCCTAAAACCAGGCTTGATTGGCAGTTGATGCTCAACAATGGAACGATCCAAACCAGGCATCTCCGAATAATCCCAAGCGAAGCAATCTTTGTATTCTTTTAGTAGCTTGATCAACTCTTCTCTGAAACTCAAATCCAAGTTAGCACTGATAAATGTTGGCCTTGGCTTGTTACCATCTCCAATGTCTAGTTCTTCCAGTTTGTCAGCCGACATAAATCCACGTCCTAACTTTCCATCAGTTCCATCAATTGGATTCTCCATTAAAAATTGCTATAAGAGCTGACTGCTTGAATCGGCTGTTGATCACTGCTGACTGATTCAACAGGACCTTCACCCCAGTCCTTGCCTGAGAAGCAATCTATACCTTGATACTCCCAGAAGGCTGGTTCCACATTAGCCACGCTTACTGAATCATCTGCTTGGACCACTTCTACATCATCATCCACCCATTGAACAAGCTGTTGATGCATGGTAGATGGGATGCAGCAATTTGCATGGATCCAATCTCTTCCAAGCAGAAAGCTATATGCCCCTTTGCCTTCAATGACAAGGAAGGTCGTAAGCAGAGTTTTAGATCCAATCATCAAATCCACATGCACACAGCCCTTAGTGTCTGAAGGATTTCCAGCAAAATCATTCAGAACTATGCTTGTTGGCGTCAAATCTCCAAGGCCCATGCCAAGCTTCCTAAACGTAGTGTACGGCATCACATTGACCGCAACTCCACCATCAACAAACATCTTGGTCAATGGCTTCCCGTTGACATATCCTCTCAAGTACAGCGGTCCCATGTGCCGATTTTATGGCCGGCTTGTCAAAAGTAGCTTGCTTGGTCAACACTAGTTGTGCCATCAGCCCAAATTGCTCAGCCTCATCAATGTCTGGCGACGCCTCCTCCTGCACAATCTGATTAGCTGGAGCCATGAATTCATTCGGCAAGAAGCATATTATGCACGTAGGAGCCGAACGACCAGATCCATAAGGCTTGTCTTTTGGATGCCACACCTGTTTCCTTTTGATTCTTGCCTGCTTCAGCTCCTGATTCCTCAAGTGCTGAACCCTTCTCTTTTGGCTTCTCCTCAAACCAGGCAGGCACCACTGTCCTTTCTGCCAGACATACTCACTATCTTCTTCTTCTTCATGATTAACCCATCTGTGATCAGCATATCTTTTCCTTGGTTGATCATTAATTTCATTTATTTTTTTGCGCCGACCGTCACTAGGATGCATCCTTCCAATTCTTTCATGGACGGATCGGCGATTAATAGTATCCTGCCTGTATTCAGTGTACTTGTCACTGCATTCGGGACAATTGTTCAGCGTAGGGAGCTTTAAACCTTCATTCTAGCAGTCTCTGATGAAAGCACATCCCCAATGCGCGCGCTCTTGTTCTCGCGCATATTCCTCTCGTTCTTTCTTGTGCACTTCTTCTTCATATCTTCGCTTCTCCTCCTTGCACCTTTGTTTCTGGTAGCGCTCCTTTTCTTGCTGACGCTGCCATTTGTTGAGGAGAATACGCGAAGTCACCCTGGGTTTAGAGGATTCCCCCACTTCAATTTGACTTTTCAGGAAGCGAGGCACTTCCTTGTGGACTTGTTCAAACGTTACTTGTCGAGCAGGGTCAACTGAGCCATCCTGTTTTGCCTTTGCTGAAGTCAAAACCTTCACTTTTCCTTTCTCCTCAATAGTCACCATGTTGACTGAAAACCCAATCATGTTTTGAGGAAAAAGATTGCCATCTAATTTCATCTTATTGTCAAATTTTAGATGACCTTCTTGGATAGCCTTTTGAATTCTCATCCTAAAGACCCTGCACTCATTGATGGAGTGAGAATTCTTGTCATGAAACCCGCAGTATCTCTTTTCTTTCACTCCATCAGGCCGAAGCATAGAATGCCCATCTGGCAACTTGATTCGGCATTCTTTCACGAGGAACTTAAAGAGCTTATCTGCTTTGGTCACATCAAAATCATATGTGCCTTTGGCTTGCTTGATCCACCTCTGATTCACTGTTAATGGCTCTTTGCCCCACACTATTTCAGCTGCAGCTATATCCTCTTCATCATCATATTCCTCTCCCTGATCCGCCATTTCGAGGAATTGATTATAAATGTCAGCTACATCACTATGTTTGGTGAACCTGGAGTCTTTCTTGAAGCCATAAGCTTGGTTGCTCATCAATGACAGTCTGTGCGACAATTTGCCAAGATTATCGAACTCCATGCCGAATAGCTTTTCCCGAATAGCTGGCAACATCCCTGCTACAGCCATACCAGTCAATTGGTCATCTGGTAGGTTCAAAGAGAAGCACATGCTTTTCGTCTCTCTGAACCTCTTGAGTAACTCCATGGTTGTCTCATTATTCCTCTGCCTCAGGGTAGTTAGATCAATTAGCTTTTTCTCATTACTGCCAATGAAATAATGAGCATGAAACTTCTGCTCCAAATCCTTTCAGGAGCAGATTGAGTGAGCAGGCAGAGAAGTGAACCATGTAAAGGCCAGGCCTGTCAGTGATAAAGGGAAATATCTGATCCTGAATGCCTCACCAGCAGAAGCTTCTCCAAGCTGCATCAAGTATCGGGCTATGTGTTCCACAGTACTTCTATCATCTTGCCCAGAAAACTTCGTGAGATCTGCAGGAACTTTCACCCTGTTCGGTAAGGCTACCCTGTTATACCATTTTGGGAAAGGAGGTGTATACACATGCCCTTGGTTTTTAGGCTTTAGATCGAATTGATTTTGAAGTACATCGGTCATTCTCTGCATCAGGAGATCAATATTGACATCTTGATTCCCAGGTCCTCCAACAGGCATCAATGTAGCACCACCATATCCAGGATTCGGGAGAGCATCAACAACACTGTAATCCATGAACTCCGAATATCCGGTGCCGTACATGTTCTTCTGCAGCCTGTTATTTTCTGGGGCTATCCTGTAAGTAGAATCAGGTTGAAATCCAGGAGTGCCAAATGCCATCTCTCCATATGTACGTGGATTAGGTATTGCTTGACGAGGATTTGGCCGAACTGGTTGGCTATCCACGTGTTGAGTTGGCTGACCACTCATGCTCTGTGGAGGCGGTTGAATACCTGTATCTTGAAGAACTGGTTAGCCAGTGACAGCAACACTTGATTCTCCTTCAAAATGTCTATCCACGCTTGGGCCAAAGACACCAACCATAATCTGTCGAAAGCTATTTAAAAATGCAGTATTGTGCCTAGCCATTATATCTTCCAAAGCTTTCTGTAACATGCCAAAAACTTCTTGTTTCTCTTCAGCAGTTGTGGTATCAGGTTCTCATGGCATTAGAACTCTTGGCATGCTAGACTTGAGGAATGGCACACCACTTCTATTTTTGGAAAACGACATTAGACACTTCTGCTGGAATTGTTCAATAGCTTCCTTCAGTTGCAATTGCTGCTCGGTAGACAGCTCCTCGAAGGTGACATCCATGACGTCTTGGATATCAGGCATCTTGATCAAAAGAAGGTCCCACCGGGTGTGCCAAAAAGTGTGTTGACGTAAAATCAGCACCTCACGCCAAGCACATAGCAAACCGAAAAAGCTGGCTTAACACACGTTGCCGTATCCGAACCGTGCCAATCAATTTTCCCTGAAACTGACAAAGGATGAAAATAGTTAGATAAAACCTGGAACTGGCCGGGTGGTACCAGACAGTTCCGTATTTACGGCTACAAAGCCAATCAAAACGACATATAGCTACAACAAGCTATCTGTCGGCAAACTGAGCATCATTCGGGAACTTTAAATCATGTAAACAGGGTATAGCCGAATGCATGACGTAAGCATGATGAAAGATCGGTCTTTATCTAAACAACATTGCAGCACGTGACCATGACCGATTATCAAGGATAAATCACAATAAAATAAATAAAGGCGAAGCATGATTGTAAATTTGCAGTAAACATGCATGCATAGGCCAAAAGCACTAGTCTACCGCATGTCTTGGTACTTTCAAACCCGTCGACCGTGACACCAAACAAGTTAATCCACCGCATGATACGACTTGTTTGAAACCACACCACCAACCAAGAATAGATCAATCCACCGCATGATACAATCTAAACATGGAAGGCTAAAAGCATACATTATTTAAAACAAGCTTATGAACATGTTTTACTCTTGGAAGAGCTGCCGAAAACAACTGTACAGCCGATTCTGGTTCCGTGGAGAAGGAACAAACTATGCTAAATTAACATGCTTGAACCAGCAATACGTGGCAATCTAGATCGATTCGAGTTCGGCTATTAAAGAGCACGTGACCATGCGCCACATTGAATTGAGGATTTTAACATACATCATATGGATCGGAAACAAGATAGAGCCGAATCTAATCAACCTAAATTGGGCAATAAGAGTGTTACATGAATTAAACGTAAAAGCTAAATTCAAAGCAACACATGGTAACTTAATGAATCTATTAGATCCAAATCTAATAGAGCCGATAACTAGCTCCAAGCTAGATCTTAGCCTACAGCATGGTTCATGATCTAACAAGAAACCTTCTTGAACCAAGCTTAAATCCACCGCATGATACTAAGCATGGTAACAAGACTACTTGCATCACGGTCTAAATCCACCGCATGATACTAGACATGATACAAGGTTGCCGGTACTTACGGAGGTCGACGGATCGATGGCTCCTCTCGAAGAACTCGACGACTCGACTAAAGGACTCGAAAAGTTCGCACGGGGCCGGTTTGTTGTGAAGTTGTTCGATCCCTATTACAAACGCTAATGGTTCATATTTATACCCTTGTCCTAACACGACTCCTAGTCGACCATGAGGACCATGTGTGGTTCGAGGACCGGTGGATGGTCTCTTCCTTGTGTGACGAGTGATTGACAACGTTGTGTGGACTGATTCTTGGCTAAGTATTGCAGGTGCAGGTTGCGGCTTGACTCGTGTTGGTGCAGGTGAAGAACAAGAGCGAAAGGTCGTTGCCGGTGAGGCCTCCAGGTGTGGAGAAGACAAGTAGGCTTCGTTCGAGGGACCCGGTGGCCAGTGGGGTCAAGTGCGGGCCGCATGGTGGCATGAACAGCAAGATGAAGTCGTGGACGGTTTCTTGGTAGAGCCTCAAACCAAGGTCGAGCCGGGACTACGTGGGAGCCGAGTCATGAGTGGAGATTGGCGGAGGCTACACTGAGTTCGCGGGGTTGCAGTGGTTCACCAGAAAACCACTGGGTTACTCGGTTGGGCCACAAAACCGAGACCGAAGACTCGACGAGGAGGTGCGGCCACCCAAACCGGTTCAACCGCCCAAGAGGAGCGGTCAGACCGCTTGGGGCCGGTCAGATTGCCCGAGCCGGTCTAACCACCCAGGGGGGCGGTCTGACCACCCTGGCCGCCGGCGCCGAGATGCTTCGAAGCGGAGGACACGCGTCGGGATCGCAAGGCTTGCGTCGAGGCTAAGCAGGTTGCGCTCACCGGGCATCCGTCCGATTAAGAAATTCCGAAGACTTTCAAATCCGCTCTTGAGGAGCTTGTATCCCTAGTTATTCGGTGAGGGTAGTTTAGTCTTTTGGGTGCCTCCATATATACTCATTGAGTGGATGGATGGCAGCCAACTCTTGGAACCCTAGCTCATTTGTTTTTCCATTTTCATTCTCCTTTTCCCCTAGTTTTTCCTAGGACTATCTTGAGAGCTTCATGTGAGATCTAGAGAGAGAGATGGATGTTTGGGTGGCAAGCTAGACCTTGTACGCACCTTCATGGTATGTATAGATGGTTCGACGTTGTTCCTCAAGGTGGTTTATCCGTCCTTCTTGGTGTTGATTTTCTGAGCTCTTTGTTGGCAGTGTTTTGAGAACGATTTCTTGGGGTCTTTTGTGGGTGTCACGTATGAGGATCTTGTGCCTCTTTGGCTGGTGACTTTGCCCCCAAATCTCTCTTGAATCAGACTCGATTTGGTGGTTTTTCGAGTTGGGCGAATTCTTGACCTGATTTCTTCGATTCCTCTTGATTGTGAGCGATTCGGGTCGATTCCTTTGAGGTAGAGGTTGCCCAGGAGGTAACCCAGCTATTCCCGGAGTTTTGCTGCAATCCGTGGAGTGATTCGGGAGATCGGGCATGAGGAAGTTGGGGTTTGACCCGCGGGCTATTTTTCTGGAGAGGCGGTCTAACCGCCTGGAGGGAGCGGTCTAACCGCCCTAGGCTTTTCCAGGTCAAAGTTTTGTTTCGCCGGATTTTCCTCTGTGAGTTTGTTCGCCTTGATCAGAGGAGCGTCTGGGTGAAATTTCGGGTCGTTCTCGTGTCGTTTGCTAGGTGTTCTTGTTTGGAGTTCGTTGCTGGGTACAAGAGGTTAGACCGCCCCTGGTCTAGGCCCCTTGGTGGAGTTTTGGTTTTCGCCAAGATTTTCTGGTAGCTAGCATGGCCTTGACTAGAGATCTTTGTTGGTGAAACCGTGGTGCGTTTTGGTGCTCGGAAGAGGTGTTTCGGAGGATTTCTTGGTTTCCTGGTGGAGGCGGTCTAACCGCCCCCTATACCCGGTCTAACCGCCCCCTCTGGACAGCCGGCTTTCGAGTTGTTTTCGTTGTCGTGGGTGCATGTGTGTTGAGGTTGTTGGTAGTGTTTGTTCCGATCCTAAGACTAGTAGCACTCCAGAGGCTACGTGGTTTTGGCAAACTGAAGGTGGAAGTGCGGAGCGTGTGATTTTGGGGGTCCGACCGAGCGAGTTCATCTTGTCGGAGTTTCAATCTCCTTCGAGAAGAATTTTTATCGGCTCCCATTCACTCCCCCCTCTCTGGTCGCCTAATCGGTCCTTCAAGTGGTATCAGAGCCGGTTCGGGTCTTTGTTGACTCTAACCAGTCTAAGATCCAAGGATGGCGTACCAGGAACGGGGTTCGGGTCCTCCACACTTCGATGGCAAGAACTACCAGATGTGGAGTAAGCGGATGGGTGCGTTCCTCCGCGGAAAGGGTCAGATTCTTTGGGATGTCACAGTGGACACAGGCTATGTCCAGCCGATGGATTTCCTTGCTCCAGGATCGAGGGATAGGTTCGACGCCAACAACAAGGCGGTCAACTACTTGTTTCATGCTCTGTGTCAGCCTGAATTTGATCGGGTGCACACCGAGCACTTGGCTTGTAGAATTTGGACGGTGCTGAAGGAGGCTCATGTTGGGAATGCCCAGGTTCAGGCACGGATGTATGCGACCTACCGGAGAGAGTACGAGAACTTCACTCATCTCCCTGGTGAGTCCATCGATGCCTTGTTTCAGAGGTTCACGGTGGTTGTGAACAACATGAGGGCCAATGTGGACGTGCTCCCGTACGATGATCATGATAGAGTCGTCAAGCTCTTACACTCTTTGGATCGTACAATATGGGGCGGAAAGTTCGAGGCCATTGTGGAGTCGGAGAAGTATGACACTCTGACGGTGAATGAGCTGTTCTCGAAGCTCAAGTCGGCTGAGGTGGATAGGGGCATGACTGCCAAGCTCGAGGGTCCGACTGATTCCCATATTCTTGCCCTCGTTGGTGGTTCGAAGGGAAAGGCTAACACTAACCCATCCACCAGGATGTTCTTTTTGTCCTCCCTGATGTCTATGCTAGATGAGGAGTTCGATGTGCTTGGAGAGGACGAGCTGGCGCTCCTGATGAGGTGGTTCGAGAGGCTGCACAAGAATAGAGTGAACATGAGGAGGAACACGAGGACATGCTTCCAGTGCGGCAAGCCATGACACTTCGTCGCCGACTGCGCGGAGAAGGTCGAGAACAAGGACAGCAACAAGCACAAGCCGAGGAACGATGGCAAGTACCGGTCGAGGCGCGACCACAAGAGCAAGTACAAGAACAAGCACAAGGACGAACGACGATCGAGGAAGAAGGAGAGCCGAGGCAAGGCTCGAGCGATGGTTGGAGCGAGCAATGTCGACTCCAGTTCCACATACTCCACCTTGAGCTCGAGTAGCAGTGAAGACAAAGGTGATCGTCGCAAAAGCAGGAAGGCATCCAAGAACCTGAGCGGGCTGAGCTGCTTCGCTAGAGACAGCTTCTGCACCATGGCGCTGAGCTCCGGCAGCAAGAAGAGCACACAGAGCGACTCGGACTCTGAGTCCGACGACGAGGTGCATGATGAGCTTCCCTTCTTGCGCCAGGAGAATGAACGGCTTGGTACTTTGCTTGATAATCGTGATGACATGCTTAGAGAGGCAAAGAAAATGAGAAAAGAGCTTAGGGCTTCACTCGAGGATGCTAGGACTAGAGTGGCTGAGCTAGAAACACAGGTGCTTGATAGCAAGCTTGAGATTGATTCCCTTAAGGCTAGTCCTTTTGTTTCTGATGAGGTTGATTGTGCTGATTGCTCCATCTTTCTTGCTGATCTTGCTTTGTTCAAGGAAAAGCATGCCTCCAAGTGTGAGGAACTAGATGTGCTTAGGGTTGAAGTGGATGAGCTTAAGTCTAGATCTGCTTTGCTAGGTGCTTGCACTTCTTGCCCTGTTTTGCATGCTAAGATTGATGAGATGCATGCTTACACTAGTTCTCTTGAGGCTAAATTGAAGGAACCCATGCCTACATCATGCTATACCTGTGAAATGCATGCTTTGAAAAATTTGGAACTTGCACATTATGTTGATTGTTTGCAGGATGAGAATGATGAGCTGAGAAAGTTGATGGGTTGGTTGTCAGGTCATGAGCCTCAGTTGAGAATGATGATCGAGGCATTTAAGTGGCATGATGGTGAGGGACTTGGGGCAAACAAGATTGGTGAGGGAAGTGGAGAGAATATCCCAGAGCCACCAAAAACCCACCGCAAGAATGATTTTCCCCCAAAAACCTAACCATCTTAGGAACCGACTAGACACAACCCCAGCTCGACCCATGTTTCCTACACCCACAAATGATCTGCAAAAGCCTATCAAGTTTGTGAGCACTTCGAGGAAAGTGTTCTTTGGGACAGTGAGTGAGAAGGCTAGTGAGGAGAAACCGGTGGAGGAGTTGAGTGGAGAGAAACCAAGTGAGCAGCCCCAATCCAAGCCTAAACCTAAACTTGTGAGGTTCCATTGTGGCTATTGTGGGAAAGAGGGTCACAAAAGATGAGTTTTGCTTTAAGCGGAAGCGTGAGGAAAGGATGGCAAAGGAGTGGGTGAACAAGGATAGGTACAACCCTTCCCATGGTGTACCTAAGCCTCGTATGCCACTGCCTAGGGGTAAAGCGGTGGTGAGAAGTGTTCCGGCATGGGGAGATGCGAGTTCCCATAGCCGAGGAGCAGTTCTGGAGAGGGCGGTCAGACCGGCCTGGCTAGGCGGTTAGACCGGCCCTGCCCAGAGGGGGGCGGTTAGACCGGCCTGGCAAGGTGGTTCAACCACCCCCCAGAATTTTGGGCAGAGTGGTTTTCAAGGTGGTGAGTCGAGAGGTTTCAGTTCTAGAGGTGGTGTTGCTGGTGGTTGGTCCGGAGAGTCAGCAGGTGGTCAGTTTGCTAGGCATTCTCCCCCTCGAGTTCACTACGGGGATGGGAGGATTCGTAGCTTTGAGAAGGAGAGGAGGGACGGTCCACAGGTCGTCTTTCGTGGCTTTGGTCCTCCTCCAGGCAGTGAGGGGTGGTTTCCTCGGAGTGGTTACCGAGGTGGTGTTCGTGGTGGTAGTTTTGGTAGGAAAGATGGTTTGATGTGTGCTAACCCCACTTTCGAGCAAATGGCTCGGCAGACGGTTTTACTCTTTTGGTACTAACCCTGATCTTTGAGTCGTTTGTTCGCTCATGTGCTCGTTTTGGAATTTCAGGTGGGAGACTTGAAGAACATTTGGTTGATTGACTCCGGTTGCTCGAGGCATATGACCGGAGACAGGGGGGTAGTTCTCAAGTCTCGTCCCGGTGATGACGAAGAGGTACATCACTTTTGGGGACAATGGGCGTGGGCGTGTGCTTTCAGAAGGTGAGATTAAGGTGAGTGACAAGATCACTCTGAGGCGTGTTGATCTAGTTCAATCGCTGGGGTACAATTTGCTTTCTGTGTCCCAGTTGTTGGATGAGGGCTTTGAGGTGTTGTTTCGGCCAGGTGGTTCTCGGATTTTGGACTCTCGAGGGGACCTTGTTTGTATGGTCGTTCTTGAGGGTTAGGTGTTTCGCGCTGATTTTTCTCAGTCTTCGGGTGTGGAGCGTTGTTTCTTGGCTGGTTCTTCGAGTGAGTTGTGGAAGTGGCATAGGAAGTTGGGTCACTTGAGCTTTGACCTGTTGTCGCGCTTGAGTAAACTCAATTTGGTCCGAGGATTGCCACGGTTGAGGCTTGAGAAAGAGATGGTTTGTGCGCCCTGTAGGCATGCCAAGATGGTAGCCTCTACTCACCCGCCTCTCACCTATGTGATGACTGAGCGTCCATGCAAGCTGCTCCATATGGACCTTGTTGGCCCAGCTCGTGTGCGATCTGCGGGTGGGAAGTGGTATGTCCTTGTTGTGGTGGACGACTATTCTCGGTATGCGTGGGTGTTCTTTCTCGAGGATAAGGGGGAGACGTTTGGTTTTGTTCGAGATCTAGTCTTGAGGTTGAGAAACGAGGGGCACGGAGATGCCATACGAGCTATCCGCAGTGATTGGTGACATTCCTCCTCACAATAATTTTGATTTCTTTGGTTTTCGAAATCCCGTTCGCTATTGTGTTGTGCAGGATCGGTTCCAAGTACAATCGACGCCGAGGACGGCTTTTCATCAAGAAGGGGAGAATGATGAGGACATGACACTCATGCATACGATCATGATTGGTGCATGGAATGGAGTAGAAGAAGTCCAACAAGGGTTTCCAAGTCAAAAGGTGGTCCAAGGTTGATCCGGTTCGAGTCCCCGAGGTGGAGGCCAAAAGCAATTCAAGTTCGGAGTCCAGGAGCAGTGCGCAATAAAACGGACGCCCAGGTCGCATACAGAGTCGGTTTTGGACGTTTTATATATGGTTGGAAACAGAATTGCATAGAGCTTCCAATGGCATCGGTCTCATGCCAAAATTCATTCCGAGTCAACGGGAATCGTCGAAACAAGTTGACGTCCAGAATCTGCCAAAGTGCCGCGTCGACAGTTTGGTTGGGCTTTAGGCCCAAGTTGAGGGCGCCCCTCCTAGGTCGCCCCAAACCCTAGGAAGCCCCCCTCCTCTTATACTCAGTAGCCGCCACCTTAGAAACTCGGGTTTTGCTTAAGTCATTCTGTCAAGAACAGTTCGCCGCTCGATCGGTTTGTGAGACCTCAACTTGTGAGCTTAATCATTCATCTGCAATTTTCCAGATTGTGTTTCTTTCTTGTTCTTGCTTGTGTCTTTCGATTCTCAGGCAAGGATTAGCCCTCGTGGCGAGGTCAATCGTGCAGTGCGTGGTTGATAACCAGAGGAGAAGTGGTGCTGCGATTGCGGGGTTCTAGTCGTGTTGATTTGAAGCCGGATCGTTTGTGTGACATCTCCACCAAATCGATAGCTATCTCCACCTGACGGAAGATCGGGAACCCACGTCCCCATTATCCTTCCTTTGATTGCTTGATTTGTAGCCCGAGGAAGAACTGCAACTCGCCCGTCATGCTCATCACAAATTCCCTGCTCATATCCTCTGCAAACCTTGCAACAAGAGAGTTAGACGAGCCACCAAAGACAATATCATCCATGTACACCTGCACAATCAGGATATCTCCGCCCCGCCCTCGGCAAAAACAAGGTCTGATCGACCTTCCCCATCTCAAAACCTCTCTCAAACAATAACCCCCTCAACCTCGTCATACCAAGCTCTAGGCGCCCGCTTCAACCCATACGGCGCCTTCCTCAACTTGTACACCCTGGGGGTACTTCTCACTCTCAAACCCCGAGGTTTCCTCACATACACTTCTTCCTCCAAGACACCATTCGAAAAGCACTCTTCACATCCATTTGGTGCAACTTGAACCCTTTAGCCACGGAAAAGGCTAGAAGGATCCTAATCGCCTCCAAACGGGTTACGGGAGCAAAGGTCTCCTCGTAGTCGATCCCCTCCTTCTGACTGAACCCCTGAGCAACAAGACTCGACTTGTTTCTCACAACCTCACCTTTCTCTCCCTCTTTGTTCTTCCACACCCACTTTGTACCAATCAGCTTACACCCTGGGGGAGGGTCAACCAACTCCCAAACCTGATTCCTCTCAAAGTTCTCCAACTCCTCATGCATCGAATTAATCCAATCGTGATCAGATAGTGTGTGTCCAATGTCTTTGGGCTCAAAAGTAGCAACAAATGCAACATGAGCGAAATGAGAGTTGTTTCGAAACCTCGACCGTGTAGTGCGTTCATTCATGTCGCCGATGATCCTTGAAGCTGGGTGATCCACTTGTACTCGCCGGGGAGGTTCTCGCCTCGATGCTACCTCCCCCTCAGCATCAGCTTCTCCTCATTCTTGACTTGTCGTCGTAGGTGTAGTAGAGGGTCCGTCCATCATCGTAGTCGAAGTAGTGGGCACATGTTCAGCCGGGGGCACCGCACCGCCATCTTCATCGTCTCCTTGTTCATGCTCCTCCTCCTGATATATCTCCTCGCCAAGCTCATCATCACCTGCACACTCAAAGACAAGCTGACTACGTGGCTCTGTCTCGTCGAAGGTTACCTCGCAAGTCTCCACGATTTGGTTAGTTTCAAGATTGAGCACACGATATGCTCTAGATTGAGATGCATAACCAAAGAAAATACCATCGACAGACCTAGCCTCAAACTTATCCAACTTCCTGCCTTTCTTCAAAATGAAACACTTGCAACCAAAGACATGGAAGTGACTCACCTTCGGTGTGCGACCATGCATCAACTCATAGCATGTCTTCTTCTTGTGCACTCTGAGGTAGATCCTGTTTAACACATAGCATGCGGTATTTACCGCTGTTGACGGTGAAAATCCGTCAACCTAGCCATGAGTTTACCTTCGGTGTTGGCATGACTTTTGTATCTTATTCATTGGTACTAACCCCCGTGGTATAACAAGTTCACTTGTGCATGTCGGTTTTGGAGTTAAGTGTTTACGCAGGGTTTTAACGTTGAAAGCAAGACTTCCGGGATAAGTTCATTAAGCACCTCATGACAAGACCTTGAAGCCCGATACAAGTCAAGCAATGAAGTGAACATGACTCCAAGAGCCCAAGGACCAAGCCCGAGAAGATGATAAGCTCCGAGGACTGAACCAGATTAGTGCTGAATCTTGCAAGACAAGGAGTTGAGTCCAATTCGGAGAGAAACCGATGTTAAGGGCCCACATGCAAAAGGGGAGAACATCTAGAAGACGTGGGAAGCAACACCGGGCGAAGTAGGCCGCGGGATGGGCCGAATTGGGCCCAGGCCGGCCGGCCCAGGCCGGCCGGCCCAGCCCCACCGGGGCCCAATCGGCCTCCCCTTTGACCTAATTGCTTCCCGTGCTATAAATAGCCCCCCGACCGAGAGCCACGCAACGGAAGTCGTAATCCGCCGTCGAGGAGCGAGAGAAGCTTGAGGGACATCATCTCGGAGATGAGGGTCGTGCTAGTTGTCTAGGGTTTCCCTAGCCGACGTGGGAACCTTGCATGGAAGACCACGTCGGAGCTCGGAGCGAGGATCAAGATCGAGGGAGGGCCCCGGTGGTGATCTTGTTCATGTAATCATTCATGGTGAAGTTTGTAAGTGAATCCGATTTCTAGCGATTAAGTGCCTTCTCGATGATTTTGTTTTCTTCTTGGTTTTGCTTCTTCTACGATCTAGTTTGCGGCTAGATTACATAGGGTGCTCTTGTAGCCGCGGTGGCTAGAGGTGCATACGGACCGGCCAAGTGATTTCAACTTGTTCTATCGAACTCGCCCTAGACTACCCGCATGAATAGGGATACGTTGTGACAGAACGGGGGTTCCGAAAGGCGGGCGTTTTCGGAGTCGGATGGAAGGCCACGATTTAAAGATGCTTTTAATGAGATTCGCTTTTCTATCTTCATCTATCTTGTTTGGAGCTACAACATAAGCATGATCTAGATTCTCTAGATCGGTTATCTTTTGCTTTCTCTTGCTACCTCTTTAGTAGATTAGATTAGATTCGTTTTCCTAATGATATCTTAGATTAGATGCAATTTGATTCTTCAATAGATAGCTTTACCTTGCTTTACTAGATTGAATCCTTGCATTGCACATTGTTCCACGGATTCGATACCTTGGGTTCACCACTCGAGGGAAGAAGGGTCCCTTGACTACGACGGGAGACTTGTCCGCTTGTAAGTCTAAACGAACTTTGATACAACTATTAACCGTCAACAAGCCCCTTTTTCCGGCGCTCGTTGCCGGGGAACAAGCAATCAAGATCCAATCTAGTATCGCTTATTTTTCAGTTTTTTCTTTTGATTTTCTTTTGCATCTCTTAAGTTTGATCATCCTCAAAAAGAAAAAAAAATCAATCTAATCTAGTTTTGATTAACCCTAGTTTTTATGTTTAGATTTTTGTTTTATTACTAACCCTAACCGGAGATGGTTGGCTACCTCTCCAAGAAACCCAAACTTTTTTGTGGATGATCCAGGAAAACTTTACAGGCAAAGGTGACGTGCAACACAAGCTAAAGGGTTGGAAATTCAAAAGTTGAAGTCGAAGGACCGTCGAAATCTCCAAGGGAATCACCACCTCCAAGTCCAAAGGGAGATCAACCTCAACCACCGGAGCGCTACGCACCCCGACATCGTTGATCTACCTATCATAAACCTTCAAGACGCCGGGAGGCCGTTCAAGATCAAAGTCTCAACTATCCGCATGACGATTGCGAGAGCTGAATGCATACGAGCCGGATTCCTTGAGTGGCATATCGGTTTACTTAAGAGGAGGATGGAGAAGATGGAGATGGAGAAAGAAGCTCAACACCTAAAGGCCGCCGAAGCAAGTTCCACATGCAAGGAGTGTGTGGAGTACGACCATGTCCAAGGTAACCCCGATTTAATGCAAGTTCGTCCATTCAAGATTTGGTTCCTCTTTGTGCACAATTCAAGGACTTGATGGACGAGCAAGCTAAGATCAACAAGGACGCCGTCACTAAGTTCGAGGCTATGGAGAAAATATTGAAGAATTTAGATGGCAAGGTGACGGAGGTCGGAAGCTCTATATGTGAAGTGTTCATCGTGATGAAGATGCTAGACGCAAGTGGGACAACTTGCCGGGCGCCCGATGGGTAACAAAGAAGAATATCCGAGACAACTCCAAGGTCCCAAGACGGCGAAGGCTACTCAAGCTCACTCGGGAGAGATGAAGGATCACCATGAAGATCACAACCGAAGACCGGGGTTCGAGATGCCGAGCCACTACATGAAGGAAGTTGTTGCATCCGTCAAGACCAAAGAACAATGCGAGCTCCGTGAAGACCAAAAAAAAAAATTGACTAACCCGAAGAAGAAGCCCGTGCCCAAGATGGTGCGGAAGTGGGTACCCAAGATTCCAACGCTCGCAAAGAGCGTTGATCCGGAGTAATCAAGTGAAGAAGTCTAGCCATGGACCGTAAACGAAGCGCTAGGCGGGAGGCAACCCGTTTCGTCGAGTCAAGAATAAGCTACGGGAGGACAACCCGATTCCGGGTTTTTCGAGTCCTTTTAATTCAGTTTTGAATTTTACTACGCAAAACATTAGACTTAGAATGGTTGAACAATATTAGAGACATAATTCTTGGTTGAATATTTTGCTTGATCATAAACCCTTTACATGAACCATCCTATGTGTTTGTTTGCTTCTTTTCGAGAAACCACAACCAAAAAAAAATTCAGAACCTAACTCAACCCTTCGCCCTCATTATGGTGCTGTGGTTGACTTTTTTTTCATGCTAAAAACACTCGAGTAGAGCCACAACTTGTATCTATATGTTATTTAAATTTCAGCATGTGGTAGGACTCACGTGAACCTAGAAACTTGATTTTTGGTTGGTTTAAAAATCCATGTTCTTGGTTTCTCTAAGATTAGAATTTTTCTAAGTCTCACTTAATTTTATTTCATTCAAAATCTCTCTCATCTAATCAAAATTAGGACCTAAACCTATGCCCCCATGATCAAGCCGGGAAAAATTTGCTCTCAACTAATGAAGGCAAACTATACCGGTGAGACCGAAATCGACGTAGTCGAAAAATATTTTCGACTTACATTTGTTTTTAATGGTTTAAAAACTTCTCTAAATTTATGCTTGAGCTCTTGCATGGCTCTGAAAAATATTTTTAAATTTCGAAATTAGAGGAGTGCTTAGCCTTAAACACACTTAAAGGGAGGCAATCTAGTTAACCTAACCATGCATGCACCATGATACATCACGGGATGCCCCTCCAACATATTTAAACCACATGCAAAGTACAAGCATGGGGGGGCAGCCAAGGCTTTGTTTTGTAGGAATATCATGGATGCATGTGAGGCAATGGAGTATGGAAGCGAATCAAGCGAAAACATCAAGTGGAAGGAGCAATAAAGCAAGCGAAGGAGTGGACGGGAACGTTTGGAAGGTGTACGCGATCACGAAGCAACATGAATGCACTAGAGAAGAACCGAGCCAAGAGGAGGAGAGAGGTAAGTCTTTCATCCAACTCTTTGTTCGTGTGCTCTAGTTTGTAGGCCGGAACCACCTTAGACTTAGCCATCCACCGTGTTTGTTTCGTGCAACAAATCACATCCTTAATCCACTCAAAGTCCGACTCCAAAATAATATTTGTGTACCTCATTACCGGTGAAAACCCCGTATATTTATTTGTGAGGGAGAGCGCTGCAATTATGGAAGAAAACTACAAGCCTTTTCACCGAAGAAAAAGGGATCATCGTCGTCTAAGCCATCAACCCCTTCGAGGAGGCACTCGGATTCCGAGTTTCCTCGGAGTATGGAGGAGGACACGGCACCGCCGAGGAGGAACCACACTCTTCTCCTCGGTGGCATGAGGGCCACACGAAACTCGTTTATTAGGTTTACCAAACTTCAATAACATATGGAGGAGCTGCCGTCCAACCTCACCACTTGACACGATCATCCGCTCCACCTCCATGCACTCCGTGGCATTCCAATGGGTTTATCATCACGACGGAGGAGGAGGAGAAGAAGCTCGCTCGCCTTGGGTAGAGGCTTGTAGCGAACGTCGACAGCGACGACCAAGCTCTTCACATATTGGGTTTCACATGGGACATCGGTGCAATTCTCTAGCGGAGTGTCGGCAAACACCCACAAGGAATTCGCCTAGGAAATTTTCATGACCATGGCGCATACCCTTGATGAAGGAGTGTTGAGTCTCTCATTCCGTTGGAGGGAGCCCACAAGAGGAGAAGAAGGAAGACACCGTCGGAAGGGTAACCTTGATCAATGATGCTATTTCTAGCACCTTGATGGGGTAATCTCCTTTCATCCATGGGTTGCAATCGATCTTGAGATGTGATCATACTTTGTTGGATTATCTATCTATCATCTTACACCGTGACCATCATAGGTCTAGTCATGAATACCTTCGCGTAGTGAGAGTACGAGAGGAGGGAAAGGGCGAAACCGTGGTCACAACCCCCGATAGATTAGATTGGTTTTCATGTTCAAAACGATTGCATGTCTAGTATCGTAGACCCATGGGCGAGTGTCCCCTATTTTCAAAAGGGAGCTCCGGAACAAGTGGATGTGCATGAAGGCACATGGGAAGGTTTTTGGAGTATGATCACGGGAAGAGACCATCAACGAAAAAAATACTATCCGGAACCCATTATCCAAGTGTGTCACTTTTGTGCAAGTGGATTTTTGGGAGAACAAGAGAGACAAAGATAACCAACACGGAGTTGAATTGGCTTTACTCGGCTTTGATTGCCAGGAAGCCAACCGTCCCCACTCACCTCGGGGTGTTACCTCTCCATGTTGGCTATCTCTTTAAAACCGGGTATTACAAGGAACCCGAATCATCTCCTACTCAGGACCTCCCTAGAATTTGAGTATATGAAGAAAGGAAAATATATAAGTGAAGATGAGAGAGGAGGCTTCCAAGTGGCCCATGTGAATTTTCCCCTTCCGGATTGAGGATTAAAACTTTTTCTTGAGGGGAAGAAGATCGGTTAGAGGAAGGACTTCTTGTGCCGGCGAAGAGAAAAAAAATAAAAGAGAAGGATTATAGGAGAAGGATCTTCTATGGCCCAAGAATAAGGTGCACAACAAAATTATGTCCCACCATTGGGAGGAACCCCGGCGCCGCCGAGTTACTACGGTGGTGTACCAATGCAAGCATGGGGGAGTGGTGCAGCTACCCCCACCATTTTTGCGGTGCCCAACGTAGCCTTTGCGGAGCCCTATGCACACCTTCCTCAACCACAACAAAATGTGGCCACCATTGGAGGATACGCTGCAAGGAACATGCAAATTATTGCAGCCATCCAAACCAATGCAAACCAAATGGGTGAAGGAAATGCAAACGTCGCTTATGTGCTTGGACACCTTCACCTAGCACCGTCGGACAATTCATAGGAGGAGTGGTGCGTTCCTATTAAAAGTAAGGGTACAATAACCAAGACTATCAATATCAACCACCGGCGGAAGATTAGAGAGAGGAGGAGCTTTAGTTATCTTTCCTTTACCCCTTTTCTTTAATTTTCAGCTTGTTTGCACCTATGTATGCGTAGTATTTTCAGTTTTACTTTAATTTTTAGTGTTAGTTTAATTTTTCAGCGTGTATCTTAGTTTTTATTTTCATCATGAATAATGTCACCACCTAGTTTTTACCTTTGGTAAAGTTACAAAGTTTGTGCCATGATGATATATGATTATAATTGCCGCTTTGTTTATCTTTGTAATTGATTTATGCATGTTTAACCTAGTGCTCTCTTAAAAATACAAATCTGAAATTATCTAAAAGCTAGCTTAATCTTTAGTGGAGGTTATGATAAAAATAAAGACCCATAGTGTTTTGTGTGCTCTCAAGTTATGAATAGATTAAAGATGTCTTTTATGCTCAAAAATATTGCTAGCCTTGTCACAAATATCACTTGTGTGTTGCTCAACCTATCCAGAGCCTTATATATATTTGAGTGCATAAACCTTAGTGTACAAGATTTATTTTTGAGTGAGTTATTGCAGGCCATGATTTCTCTGGCCCGAGACTAAGAAGCTGGTCATTCCGTTTTTGCGTATCTATCTTTTTGCTAGCCTTTTTATCCGTGCATTGTGTATCCCCACATCGGAGATCTCACAAACCTCGCCGGATATCCACCCTTAAAACCAAATATCATCTTTTGTGATTACCTCTTTGACCACAACCTATCACAGAGAATGGATCATCAATTCAAGGAAGATCACAAGACGGTGCCAACATTGAAGATTTCAAGTATCTCTCCAAGGAAAAATATTTCCGGTACCTACCTTATTTGTCGCCTCTTTGCTCGAGGACGAGCAACGTCTAAGCATGGGGGAGGAGGTAGGTACGGTGCAGTTTTAGAGTTCAAAGGGGAGCAATTTAAAAAAAAAGAAGTTCAAAAGAGGAGCAAGCAAATAAAAAAAATCAAAACTCCGTTGTGAAAGTCACGTAACCGAATATATGACAGAAAAAAATGAATGAAAGAAAGAAAGAAAGAAAGAAACAAAAGAATGAGAAATATGAGAAAGAAAAAAAAATATATGAGTATGCGTAAAGTGAACTCCCCGGTTCTCTAAGAGTGCATTCAAGGCTTCAAGTTTAAAAGATCCATTCTCATTTTCCAACCATGTGCAATCCGATAACGAGGACTTCCTTTGTGCCTCGGGATCACTCTTTGCCATTTGCACATGTCCACTCATCTAAAAGTGTGTGTATTTTTCTCTTTCCCCTCCTTGATTGAACATTATTTTCCAATGACCTTTTTGACGAGTCTCGGTAAGACCATGAGAAGCTTGTCTTTTTTTGACAACACCTCATTTATAAAATCTTGGTAGGACTAAACTTTCCCAAAGCTCCATATAAAGCCTACCACACATATATGTTATGAGAGGGAAAGGAGTAGAATATATAGGCTTGAGAGACAAGCGAGATGAGAGTTCATGAGCAATATGCAAGGTGATTTAAATTTGTGAATTTGGTTTAGCTCTTTTCTTTATCTCATTCTTTATTTCAAAAATTCTGAGATCTATTTAAACTTTGTGAGCATGTTAATACTTGTGGGATAAGCTTAATAAGAATCTACCCTCCGTAGAGGTGAAGGCTAGTACATTATGGAACTTTAACGAATTAAACTTTTGAGAGCATTATGTTTTTTTCATGTATGATCAAGTGCAAGGTTTAAACATTGATGGGCAACGATGATATCCATCGAAGGCTTACTCGAGGACGAGCAAGCTTTAAGCATGGGGGAGATGTTGACAAGTGAAAATCTGTCAACCTAGCCATGAGTTTACCTTCGGTGTTGGCATGACTTTTGTATCTTATTCATTGGTACTAACCCCCGTGGTATAACAAGT
Source organism: Cenchrus americanus (assembly GCA_947561735.1). Lineage (NCBI taxonomy): Eukaryota > Viridiplantae > Streptophyta > Magnoliopsida > Poales > Poaceae > Cenchrus > Cenchrus americanus. Next base: position 125,189,474 of record OX387241.1, read on the forward strand.
TCACTTGTGCATGTCGGTTTTGGAGTTAAGTGTTTACGCAGGGTTTTAACGTTGAAAGCAAGACTTCCGGGATAAGTTCATTAAGCACCTCATGACAAGACCTTGAATCTCGATACAAGTCAAGCAATGAAGTGAACATGACACCAAGAGCCCAAGGACCAAGCCCGAGAAGATGATAAACTCCGAGGACCGAACCAGAAAAGTGCTGAATTTTGCAAGACAAGGAGTTGAGTCCAATTCAGAGAGAAACCGACATCAAGGGCCTGCATGCAAAAGGGGAGAACATCTAGAAGACGTGGGAAGCAACACCGGCGAAGCAGCCGCGGGATGGGCCGACTTGGGCCCGGGCCGGCCGGCCCAGGCCGGCCGGCCCAGCCCCACCCGGGGCCCAATCGGCCTCCCCTTTGACCTAATTGCTTCTCGGGCTATAAATAGCCCCCCGACCAAGAGCCACGCGAACGGAAGTCGTAATCCGCCGCCGAGGAGCAAGAGAAGCTTGAGGGACATCATCTCGGAGATGAGGATCGTGCTAGTTGTCTAGGGTTTCCCTAGCTGATGTTGGAACCTTGCATGGAAGACCACGTCGGAGCTCCAGAGCGAGGATCAAGATCGAGGGAGCCCCCCGGTTGTGATCTTGTTCATGTAATAATTCATGGTGAAGTTTGTAAGTGAATCCGATTTCTAGCGATTAAGTGCCTTCTCGATGATTTTGTTTTCTTCTTGGTTTCGCTTCTTCTACAATCTAGTTTGCGTACCGGATTACATAGGGTGCTCATGTAGCCGCGGTGGCTAGAGGTGCATACCGGACCGGCCAAGTGATTTTAACTTGTTCTATCGAACTCGCCCTAGACTACCCGCATGAATAGGGATACGTTGTGACGAACGGGGGTTCCGAAAGGCGGGCGTTTTCGGAGTCGGATGGAAGGCCACGATTTAAAGATGCTTTTAATGAGATTCGCTTTTCTATCTTCATCTATCCCGTTTGGAGCTACAACATAAGCATGATCTAGATTCTATAGATCGGTTATCTTTTGCTTTCTCTTGCTACCTCTTTAGTATATTAGATTAGATTCGTTTTCCTTATGATATCTTAGATTAGATGCAATTTGATTCTTCAATAGATAGCTTTACCTTGCTTTACTAGATTGAATCCTTGCATTGCACATTGTTCCACGGATTCGATACCTTGGGTTCACCACTCGAGGGAAGAAGGGTCCCTTGACTACGACGGGAGACTTGTCCGCTTGCAAGTCTAAACGAACTTTGATACAACTATTAACCGTCAACAACCGCCTCAGCCCAATACCTCCTCGGAGTCCTATGCTCATCAAGCATCGTCCGAGCCATCTCGCACAAGGTCCTGTTCTTCCTTTCCACAACACCATTATGGGGAGGCGTATACGGACTCGAAAACTAGTGCTCATGACCCAAGTCATGGCAAAAGGCTTCAAAACGAGAGTTTCTGAATTCCGAGCCATTATCACTGATGAGGACATGACACTCATGCATACGACCATGATTGGTGCATGGAATGGAGTAGAAGAAGTCCAAAAAGGGTTTCCAAGTCAACAAGGAGGTCCAAGGTTGATCCGGTTCGAGTCCCCGAGGTGGAGGCCAAAAGCAATTCAAGTCCGAGTCCAGTTCGGAGTCCAGGAGCAGTGCGCAATAAAACGGACGCCCAGGTCGCATACGGAGTCGGTTTTGGACGTTCTATATGTGGTTGGAAGCAGAATTTCATAGAGCTTCCAATGGCACCGGTCTCATGCCAAACTCCATTCCGAGTCAACAGGAATCGTCGAAACAAGTTGACATCCAGAATCTGCCGAAGTGCTGCGTCGACAGTTTGGTTGGGCTTTAGGCCCAAGTTGAGGGCGCCCCTCCTAGGTCGCCCCAAACCCTAGGAAGCCCCCCCTCCACTTCTCCTCTGGTTATCAACCCTGCACTGCATGATTGACCTCGCCACGAGGGCTAATCCTTGCCTGAGAATCGAAAGACACAAGCAAGAACAAGAAAGAAACACAATCTGGAAAATTGCAGATGAATGATTAAGCTCACAAGTTGGGGTCTCACAAACTGATCGAGCGGCGAACTGTTCTTGACAGAATGACTTAAGCAAAACCCGAGTTTCTAAGGTGGCGGCTCTCCAATTGGTGAATATGTCATCTTGCATATAACATTTAGCGAGCATGTAAGCATCTAGATCGGATGACACATAATATTTGGCAACACTACCCTGCAAAAGATTAGTACCAACAAAAGACAAACTAGGCATAGGTAGCAACCAGCAATGCTCCCCTTCTTGGAAGTAAACTTGTTTCACAGAAACTGAACTAGAGAAAGGTGAATGAATATGTGTAGTGTGGCTGCCCTCTAGTGGATCAAAATTGAGCACAACAAAAGGATAATTCAAATTTTCACAAATGTACACTCGATGTATCATATATTGTCCTTTGTTGTTATATTTGCCAATAACATGATATAAATGTCTAGACAACCATGGAAAATCAGCATGTGCAAAAATTCTCTGTTCTAAACAATCTAGATTACACGAATCATCGAATTCAATGTAACCCAAAGTATGTAAAGAAGACAATAATTTTTGCTCATCATGTGCACTAGCAATAGGACTAACATGTTTATATCCAGCAGAAGTGTTTGGTTTCAAAACATGTAAAACTAAAGCATTTTCGAACAATTCATCTTTATCACAAGGAATATCAAGTGACATAGATAAATCTAGAGAGGGTTCCACTAACAATTGCTCTTGGATAGCATGGTGTGTGGAAAAATTCATCATATTATGACAATTCTCACCTTCTATAATTATAGCACCATGGTCATTACCTGTGTCCTCAGTAGAAATATCAGGTGCACTGTGAAGTGGTGGTTCTGAATTTTCACATGAGGATGTGAGCTCCTCATTTTCTTCTATGTCATCCTTGTCCTCTTGCTTTTGTTCAGAATCCTGCAAAAGGTTAGGTGGAGCAAGAGATACAACAATGGACTGATCCTCTAAACTAATCACCTCATCATATGAATTTAATGTAGGAGGTGGATGAACAAAAGTTTCTCTCATAAGAATTTTCTTAGCATTCCAAGTTTGAGGTTTATCAGAATTATTTAAAGACTCGCACCAAGATAAAGCTGAGTGTCACAAAACACTAGCTGCATTTTTTACCTTCCTCCTTGGACACATAAAACGAGTAGCAAATATTTCTTCAATGGCAATTTCCCACTCCATGTATGCATCAGCACCCACACCATTGTATGTTGGTGGATATGAAGAATCTGTCATGGCTAGAAGACAGAAAAAAAACAACACAAACGGTGAAGTTTATCCCTAATAATCTCACTACACACTCCTCTCAGGTGGAACACCGGAACACACTCTATTGTGTCTTACCAAGCTCTTACAAGTGTCTGACGAAATACCAAGCAAATGATACTTACCAAAGGGAGTGAAACCACGATTGCAAGGTCAAAGCTGTATTGATCAGAAGAAAGTATGTGGAGCTTGGGAGGCCAAAAAATAGAATATGAAGGATTAGCAAATATCGAATGCAGATTAGCGAAGTTCAATAAGTGTCCAAGGCACAAGTCACAATTGCTGGCTAAGACGGGTCCTATCGTAGCACAACAAGGTATAAATAACAAGGAACGATGGACAAAACTCAAAGAACTTAGCAGAATGGCAGTTCTGTAAATAGAGCAGTTTTTTTCAGCACTAGTAGAATTCAAAAACGGGCGCTTCCAAAGGGGTACCAACAAACGAGTAGATCTTTGGCCAAATTTTTTACCACTGAACTAAGATCACCAAAGATGGAAGCACAAGAAAAATCACCTGAAACAAAGGTGTATTGCGGCCTAGGGAAATTCTGGAACTTTTTCAGAAATCGCTTGAAACGAGTAAATGAATTTTTTCTTTTTCTTCCTGTTTTTTTTTGAATTTTTTTGAGAACGGCGAAAATGATGGAGTTGGTGAATCGTATGTGCAACTTTTCGTTGCCAAGCTCCTGTAAAAATTTGAGCCAAAACGGAGCACCGAGCGAAAAGTTATGCCTGTTTTATGGAAGGTCACTCAACCTATGTTTTCCAAAAGGGACAAATCGGCAGGAAACGCAGCGGTGGCTATGGAACGCAGGGGCACAATCCTCCCTAGTATAAGCCGTAGGTATTGCAAGATTATGAATCAAGGAGGGGCTCAAAGGCGGTTTGCAACCTATCTATGGCTGGCGTGGCAGGAATTCACACAAGGCGGCTAGCGAGGGCAAGTCGAGTGATGTGGTGGCTCGACTTGTAATCTGGAAAAGGTGGATGGGCTAGCGGCGGAAACAAAGCAGCGACGGCGCGGTTGAACTACGATGATGAACACGACCTAAACCAGCAACAAGACTCGAACACGGACACAAACTCAACAAAGCAATCTGAAAACGAAATTGCGAGGCTAAAAACTAGGGTTGTAGGGCAGCAGAAATTTTTTTTAAGCTTTTTGTGGACTATGGGACGAAGGAGAAAACACTCAAAACTAGGGTAAGCCTGACGGTGATACCTGAGTCTCTGATTACCACTTAATGGGAACGTGGGTTCCCGATCTTCCGTCAGGTGGAGACAGCTATCGATTTGGTGGAGATGTCACACAAATGATCCGGCTTCCAATCAACACGACTAGAACCCCGCAATCGCAGCACCACTTCTCCTCTGGTTATCAACCATGCACTGCATGATTGACCTCGCCACGAGGGCTAATCCTTGCCTGAGAATCGAAAGACACAAGCAAGAACAAGAAAGAAACACAATCTGGAAAATTGCAGATGAATGATTAAGCTCACAAGTTGGGGTCTCACAAACCGATCGAGCGGCGAACTGTTCTTAACAGAATGACTTAAGCAAAACCCGAGTTTCTAAGGTGGTGGCTACTGAGTATAAGAGGAGGGGGGCTTCCTAGGGTTTGGGGCGACCTAGGAGGGGCGCCCTCAACTTGGGCCTAAAGCCCAACCAAACTGTCGACGCAGCACTTTGGCAGATTCTGGACGTCAAATTGTTTCGACGATTCCCGTTGACTCGGAACGAATTTTTGCATGAGACCAGTGCCATTGGAAGATCTATGAAATTCTTCTTCCAACCATATATAGAACGTCCAAAACCGACTCCGTATGCGACCTGGGCGTCCGTTTTATTGCGCACTGCTCCTGGACTCGAACTTGAATTGCTTTTGGCCTCCACCTCGGGGACTCGAACCAGATCAACCTTGGACCTCCTTGTAGACTTGGAAACCCTTGTTGGACTTCTACTACTCCATTCCATGCACCAATCATGGTCGTATGCATGAGTGTCATGTCCTCATCAAAGGAACATTTGTGCACCAAGCAAAGTACACCAAGGACATTGTGCGGAAGTTCAAGATGGAGGAGTCCAAGGCTATGACGACGCTGTTGAGTACGACTACAGCTCTTGATGCGGACGAGGAAGGTGAACACGTGGACCAGAAGGAGTTCCGGAGTATGATCGGCTCACTCCTCTACTTGACGGCGACGAGGCCGGACATCCAGTTCTCGGTGTGTCTATGCGCTCGTTTTCAAGCGTCTCCGAGGACTTCGCATCGGCAAGCGGTGAAGCGAATTTTCAGGTACTTGCATCACACTCCCGACTTTGGCCTTTGGTACTCCGCGTCCTCTTCTTTGGCGCTTCATGGTTTTTCAGACGCGGATTTCGGCGGGTGTCGGTTGGATAGGAAGTCCACTTCTGGGACTTGCCAGTTTTTGGGTTCTTCTTTGGTGTCTTGGTCTTCCCGCAAACAATCGAGTGTTGCTCAATCCACTACCGAGGTAGAGTATGTTTCCGCTGCTAGTTATTGCTCTCAGCTCCTTTAGATTTCATACACCATGAGTGACTTTGGTGAGGAGTATACCCATGTCCCACTTCAATGTGATAGCACTAGTGCCATAAGCGTTGCCAAGAACCCAGTGCTCCATTACAAAACCAAGCACATAGAATTGAGGTACCATTTTCTGAGAGACAATGTAGAGAAAGGAAAGATAGCTTTGATCCATGTACCCACACATGACCAACTAGCCGATATTTTCACCAAACCCCTAGATCAAAAAACTTTCACTCGTTTGCGGGGGGGGGGGGGGGGAGTTGGTGTGTGTTTGATTTCTTGAGTTGGGTGTGTGGGAGCTCCTTTGTAGAATATGTATAGTTTCCATTGTGCATTTCTTGCATTTGGCATGGCATATGTAACATGATGTATAGGCATCCTTGTATCTTAATTTGCATGCATTTTGTATCATATGCATTGGATAGGAAAAGCTTCTCCTATATACATTGTTCACCATGGGATGCTATATATGTTTTTGTGAGCTTGTTTGGTATGCTATGGTTAGTTTGGCTTAGCTCTTGATGATCTTGATGAATGATCCATGGTTGATGGCTATATTTTTGAAAAATGTCACATATATGCTCTCTCATGTGTAAACGCCTTTATATGATCTTGACATGTTTTAGTGGCTTTGCTATGCTTAATTTGTGGTTGGATAGCTAGTTTATTGATCATATGGGGCCAAAGGCTCATTTGCCATCATGAATGTTTAGCCCTCTTGCTTCATCTTGTGGAGGGGCATAAGTTCCTTTTTGTCGCAAAGACATTTCATGTACCAATTATGAATCTGAAAATGAAATGAAAAATGCTTGGAAAATATGCTCCCATGTCATATGTGCTGAAATTAATTTGCTTTGGGTGCTAAACCGTTGCATGATGCCTACCAATGAGAAGTCTCATACATAGAAGTAGGCACATGGCTCGGTGGCTTTGACATGACATGAGGTGCTTGTGGGTGTTTGTGATGGTCTTATGATTAGAATGGCTGTCCTAGCATGAAGTTCGTGTGGCTTTGCCATTTTGGCATGTTTTCCTCATGTTTAGGATTTTGCTTGTGAGAGAGTAACTTTTCGCAAAATTACTCTAATCCTTTTTAGCCTTGTCCAATGGTTGTGAAACTTGGTGATCATGTAGTTAAGGTCATTACGAACCTGTAGATTATCTAACTTGCTCATTTGGACTTGTGTAGCCTCTTGTGATGAATTTTGTATATTTGAGAAGCTATATGTTGAAACTTTTCGCATTTTGCCTTGATTCATGCATTGTCAACAAGGGGGAGAAGTTTGTGCATGCTATGGGCACCTGGGAGTGTTTGGAAGGTGTTCCAATTGGTTGGGCATTTTTTGAGCAGTTTGGTACAGGGTCGGTCACTTGGGGCGGTCTAACCGCCCCCAGACGGTCAGATGTGTGGTAGGCGGTCTAACCGCCTGGGGTAGGCGGTCTAACCGCCTTGGGCAGAGTGAGCAGGTTTTTGCTCTTTGTTGCATTCCCGTGTTGCATTGCTGCATTTGTTCAGGGGGAGTGTGCTTTGGCCCAGGGGGAGCTTGCATATGTGCAGGGGGAGCTCTTTGTGGTGTTCGAGCTTTGGTTCGTTGGTTCGCGCTCTTTGTTTGAGCATGGTTTTGTCTCGGATGTGTCGAGCCGTTGCCCTTGCCTAAGGGGTCCGAGACTTGTCTTCTTCAAGTGATCTTGCTCTTCGCCTTTTTTTGGCTTTCGATCGCTTGTTGAGTTTTCTTTTTATTTGTTTCTTTTCTTTTTCTTTTCTCTCGTGTTACTTCATGTGGGTGTTATCAATGCACTCATCAAGGGGGAGATTGAGGACCATGTGTGGTTCGAGGACCGGTGGATGGTCGCTTCCTTGTGTGATGAGTAATTGACAACGTTGTGTGGACTGATTTTTGGCTAAGTATTGCAGGTGCAGGTTGCGGCTTGACTCGTGTTGGTGCAGGTGAAGAACAAGCGCGAAAGGTTGTTGCCGGTGAGGCCTCCAGGTGTGGAGAAGACAAGTAGGCTTCGTTCGAGGGACCCGGTGGCTAGTGGGGTCAAGTGCGGGCCGCATGGTGGCATGAACAGCAAGATGAAGTCGTGGACGGTTTCTTGGTAGAGCCTCAAAACCAAGTTCGAGCCGGGACTACGTGGGAGCCGAGTCATGAGTGGAGATTGGCGGAGGCTACACCGAGTTCGCGGGGTTTGCAGTGGTTCACCAGAAAACCACTGGGTTACTCAGTTGAGCCACAAAACCGAGGTCGAAGACTCGACGAGGAGGTGCGGCTACCCAGGCCGGTTCAACCGCCCAGGAGGAGCGGTCAGACCGCCTGGGGCCGGTCAGTTTGCCCGGGCCGGTCTAACCGCCCAGGGGGGCGGTCTGACCGCCCTGGCCGCCGGCGCTGAGATGCTTCGAAGCGGAGGACACGCGTCGGGATCGCAAGGCTTGCGTCGAGGCTAAGTAGGTTGCGCTCACCGGGCATCCGTCCGATGAAGAAATTACGAAGACTTCCAAATCCACCGTTGAGGGGCTTGTATCCCTAGTTATTAGGTGAGGGTAGTTTAGTCTTTTGGGTGCCTCCATATATACTCATTGAGTGGATGGATGGCAGCCAACTCTTGGAACCCTAGCTCATTTGTTTCTCCATTTTCGTTCTTCTTTTTTCCCTAGTTTTTCCTAGGACTATCTTGAGAGCTTCATGTGAGATCTAGAGAGAGAGATGGATGTTTGGGTGGCAAGCTAGACCTTGTACGAACCTTCATGGTATGTATAGATGGTTCGACGTTGTTCCTCAAGGTGGTTTATCCGTCCTTCTTGGTGTTGATTTTCTGAGCTCTTTGTTGGCAGTGTTTTGAGAACGATTTCTTGGGGTCTTTTGTGGGTGTCACGTATGAGGATCTTGTGCCTCTTTGGCTGGTGACTTTGCCCCCAAATCTCTCTTGAATCAGACTCGATTTGGTGGTTTTTTGAGTTGGGCGAATTCTTGACCTGATTTCTTCGATTCCTCTTGATTGTGAGCGATTCGAGTCGATTCCTTTGAGGTAGAGGTTGCCCAGGAGGTAACCCAGCTATTCCTGGAGTTTTGCTGCAATCTGTGGAGTGATTCGGGAGATCGGGCGTGAGGAAGTTTTGCTGCAATCTGTGGGTGACCCGCGGGCTATTTTTCTGGGAGAGGCGGTCTAACCGCCTGGAGGGGGCGGTCTAACCGCCCTGGGCTTTTCCAGGTCAAAGTTTTGTTTCGCCGGATTTTCCTCTGTGAGTTTGTTCGCCTTGATCAGAGGAGCGTCTGGGTGAAATTTCGGGTCGTTCTCGTGCCGTTTGCTAGGTGTTCTTGTTTGGAGTTCGTTGCTGGGTACAGGAGGTTAGACCGCCCCTGGTCTAGGCCCCTGGGTGGAGTTTTGGTTTTCACTAAGATTTTCTGATTGCTAGCATGGCCTTGACCAGAGATCTTTGTTGGTGAAACCGTGGTGCGTTTTGGTGCTCGGAAGAGGTGTTTCGGAGGATTTCTTGGTTGCCTGGTGGAGGCGGTCTAACCGCCCCCTATACCCGGTCTAACCGCCCCCCTCCGGGACGGCGGCTTTCGAGTTGTTTCCGCTGTCGTGGGTGCGTGTGTGTTGAGGTTGCTGGTAGTGTTTGTTCCTAGGACCAGTAGCACTCCAGTGGCTACGTGGTTTTGGCAAACGGAAGGTGGAAGTGCGGAGCGTGTGATTTTGGGGGTCCGACCGAGCGAGTTCATCTTGTTAGAGTTTCAAAATCCTTCGAGAAGAATTTTTCTCGGCTCCCATTCACTCGCCCCTCTCTGGTCGCCTAATCGGTCCTTCAGACTATGATTACAACATTTATTGCCTAAATTAATGCCACAGCGTCGATGTCCGTCTTGCATCCGTCATCAATTCGTCCCTTCCTTATATTCAGGCCACGTCATCACGTATTCCCGAATGTTTCCTCTTCCAAGCGCAAAACAGCCCTTCTGCCGAATGATGGCGTGCTCCCGACCGCAGGCATCTTTACCGAATGCTTTGAGGAAAATTTCCTGTCGAATGGTGTTTTCTTACCAAACTCGGCCCACAGGTCAGTCTCTTTCCTGTACCAATTTTTGGTGTTAACAGTGTCGTCAAAGAACGGTTCCTCATCGGCATCCTTAGTCGCCGGCTCCTTCTGTTGGGCATACTCCCCGGGTACTCATGCAAGGAAGGATGAAGACGGACTCCTACTAGAATTCCCCTGTAATCCTACTAGGACTCGTTCCGTGTAATCCTACTAGGACTCCTGCCTTGTAACTGACTAGGAACCCGCCCCCTGGACTATATAAAGGAGGGTCGGGTACCTAGTCGGGCACCTGACCTGATCTCAACCCAACACCAAGCGCAGGGCGCCAGACTTGATCCCCCAAACAGGACGTAGGGTTCACCACCTTGGCGACCCGAACCTGTATAAATCTTGTGTCCCGTGTCCTTGTGCATACCTTCGAGTTCTCGGTCACCCGATCACGAACCTCACAGCACAATCTACTACCTCTAGTACCCCCTTGGTAGGTTTGCCGGTCCAAAACACCGACACCTGGCGCGCCAGGTAGGGGTGATCATCACCACCGGGCGAATTCGAAGGACCCTCGTCAACAAGATCAATCTACTCATCGACTCGCCGAGATCCATTGAAGCAAGTCGCCTCGTCCCTTTGAAAGCGGAATCAATTTTCCTCCGCCGCGCGTCCGGGTGCCTCGGCACGTCGCGCGGCTCGTCACGCGGCTCGTCGCGCCGCTCATCATCGACTACTCCGCCTCGCGCAGTCTCGTCGTCGACTACTACGCCTCGCGCAGGCTCGTCGTCGACTACTTCTCCTACGCCGCGCGTCCGGGTGCCTCGGCACGTCGCGCGGCTCTTCACGCCGCTCGTAGTCGACTACTCCGCCTTGCGCAGGCTCGTCGTCGACAACTCCAACTTGCGCAGGCTCGTCATCGACTACTTCGCCTACGCCGCGCGTCCGGGTGCCTTGGCACGTCGCGCGGCTCATCGCGCCGCTCGTCATCGACTACTCTGCGTCGCGCAGGCTCGTCGTCGACTACTCCGCCTCGCGCAAGCTCGTCGTCAACTACTCCGCATCACGCAGGCTCGTCGTCGACGACTCCGCCTCGCGCAGGCTCGTCGTCGACTACCCCGCCTCACGCAGGCTCGTCATCGACTACTTCGCCTTCGCCGCGTGTCCGGGTGCCTCGGCACGTCGCCCGGCTCGTCATGCGGCTCGTCGCACCGCTCGTCGTCGACTACTCCGCCTCGTGTAGGCTCGTCGTCGACAACTTCGCCTCGCGCAGGCTCGTCGTCGACTACTTCACCTACGCCGCTCGTCCGGGTGCCTCGAATTGTCGCGTAGCTCGTCACGAGGATTATCGCGCGGCTCGTCACGAGGATTGTCGCGTGGCTTCATCAACTGTCTGCCCAGGCAACAATAGCTAAGTCATTTATTTAAATGATTACTGTTTTTTCTTGGCTTGTTCTCCTCTTCAGGTAGGACTACTTGCCGACTACTCAATTGTGTACGCTTCTCGATGGGTTTTCACGAGAGCTACACTCTGATGACTACTCTTGGGGTATATCAATCAAGTCACCACGAGTCTACTTCATCAACTCGGGGGCTATCCCTAGGAGGCAGCTTCTAAAGTCCGCTACGCGCGACAATCTAATGTCGACTTCTAAAGTCGCATTCTAAAGTCCGCTTCGTGCGGCAACTTAAAGTCAACTCCGGTCGCATCTTCGCCTGCTTCGGTGGCATACTACGTGTGTAAGCTTCAATGGAACCTAGCTATAAGCGGCCCTCGGGTCCTGGCGACGATGAAACCTAGCTGCACGTGGTATTCACGCTCTGTACCATGGGTCCAAGTACCCTAAGTACTCGCGCTCCGTACCTTGGGTCTGAAATCCATGGCCCAGGTATACAAGTCGACTCCGGTCGCACCTTCAAGTCCACTACGGTGGCAACCATACCTTGGGTCTGAAATCCATGGCCCAGGTACACAAGTCGACTCTGGTCACACCTTCAAGCCCGCTCTGGCGGCAATCGTACCTTGGGTCTGAAATCCATGGCTCACGTACTCAAGCCCACTCCGGTGGCACAAGTCGACGCTAACGGTCGCATCCAAGCCCACTCCAGTGGCACAAGCCGACTTCGGTCGCAATCTTAAGCCCGCTCCGACGGCAAAACTACTCGTTTTCTCTGTTTTTTTATTCGCTTTGGCTTTCCGGAAAGTGCTTTTTCGTTTTTTGCATTTTAAGTCCACCCCACGTAGCACAAAGTCGACTATTGTAGTCGCATCTCAAAGTCCGCTCCGCGCGGCATCCTAAAGTCGACTTCCAAAGTCACATATCAAAGTCCACTCTGTGCGGCAACTAAAGTCGACTTCGGTTTTTAAGTCGCATCTCAAAGTTCGCTCCGCACGGCATACAGTCGACTTCGGTTTTCAAGTCACATCTCAAAGTCCGCTCCGCACAGCACAAAGTCGACTTCGGTTTTTAAGTCGCATTCTAAAGTCCGCACTGCCGGCATCTAAAGTCGACTTTGGTCGCACCTAAAGTCTGCTCTGACGGCACGGCTACTTCTCAAGCTCCATGGCTCGATGCCAAATTACTACTCGGAATCTCTCCAGCTCGGGGGCTGCACTAACCATACTACTCGAGGATAACTTCAGCATGCTTCGCTCGCTCTCAAGCTCGGGGGCTCTGCACCAACAACTACTCGACGTGGCTCATACGTCTCTCTTATCTCGGGGGCTACACGCTGCAAGAGTACTCAGATGATGGCTTTCGCGAACACTGAAGACCCTTGGATTGATTACCTAATCATTTCAAGGCTCGGGGGCTGCTATCCTACACCCATCATTCAATTTTTTCAAGACAGAAGATTCAACAAGATTGACCCTCAGCTAGAGTCTGCAACTCAACCTAAGGCTCAGGGGCTACTCCATATGGAGTGCGATTTTGCAACCGCACTTCCATATAATCTCAACTTAATGACTGATGAGCTGGACCACCTTCCAGCCTCGCGGCAGTTCAAGTACTATTGAAGACTTCTCCAAGCAGTACTCGAGGACGCTCAAGAACTAGTCGAAGAGGCTTCAAGACTACTAGAACTACTACTCTCGACTACAATGTGCTCGGGGGCTTTGAGGACCAGGAGTTTCCCAGTGGTCGATGGATGACCGCTCCTCAGTGATGAGTGATTGACAACAGGTGTTGGACCGACTCTTGGCTTAGTGTGCAGGTGTAGGCTGCGGCCTAGTTTGTGTTGTTGCAGGTGAAGAACGGGCGCGAAAGGTCTTCAGCCTTGAGGGGCCTCCGGGAGATGGAGAGACAAGTATGCTCGGTTCGAGGGACCCGGTGGACAGCGGGACTAGGTGCGGGCCACATGGTGGCGACATGAGGATGATGAAGTCATGGACAATCGAGCCGGTGCACGGTGGTGGTCGAGTCAAGTGGTTTGGCGGGAGGCCGGACCGAGCACGCGGGGTTCGGTGGTTTGCCCACAAAACCATCGGAGGACGGTTTCTTGGTTTGGGCCTCAAAACCAAGTCCGAGGGCCCAACACGACGGAGACGGGATTCGGGCGTGTCGGGAAGCTTCGAGGCGGAGGACACGCGGCGGGATCGCATGGCTTGCGTCGGGAGGACGCGGGGTGCGGCAAAGGCGTGGCCGTCCGATGGAAAGACCCACAAACATTACCTAAATGCCCCTGCGTGGGTTGTATCGCCTGTAGTTGAGTTAGGGGTAGTCGAGTCATTTACTAGTTCGGCGGGACCTGATATATAAGCCATGAGTGTGTGTGGATGGCTCTCCCTCTCTGCGACTTAGGGTTTCATTTCCTCCCTCCCATTTCTCATTTTTGTAGCTATTTCTCTTCCATTTTCTCTAGGCTAGCATGAGAGCTTCATGAGAGATTTGTTGAGAGGGATGGATGCTAGGGCGGCATGCTAGACCTTGTGAATCTTTCCTAGTTTGTATAGAAGATTCGGAGTTGTGTTTTTCGTGGTCTTTTTGTGCTTGTTTTTGTGCCTTTGTTCTCGGTGCGATTCCGCGGATCTGAGTGGGTTTCTCCCCGGATTTCTTTGAGGGAAACATGGATAGATGTCTCGCGCATCTTTGTGATTGATCTTGTGCCCTCAAACGCCGGGAAACCACTTCAATTCAAGAGTTTTCGTTTGGTGCTCAAGCTTTTGGTGGTGCTCAAAGGATTCGCAATTCCCGGTGATTTAGGGAGTTAGGAGGCAAGATTTTTGGGCTATAGCATCCTTGTATGACGCTTTTCAAGTCCCCAAACCCTTGTATCCACATCTTCAACCGTTTGGGAAATCCGATGATGATTTGGGGGAGTTGACTTTCGAGGTCGGGCGTTTTTCTGCTCTGTCCGAGCCTCGCGGATGGTCCGCGCCCTCCTGGCGGACGGTGCGCGCCGCTCGTGTTCGTCCCGTGTTCTTCGTGTTCTTGCTCGCCTTTCGTTTCGATCCGTCGTGATTTTGAGTTTTGGTTGGACGGAGTTTCGGACGGTCCGTAGCAGAGGGCGGACGGTCCGCGGGTGCCTGGCGGACAGTCCGCGTGCTCCCCGCGAACAGTCCGTGGTTCGTGGTGTGCTTCTGTTGGTTCTGTGTGATTTAACGGACGGTCCTCGGCGTAGGGCCAGACAGTCCACAGGGTTGGCGCAGACGGTCCGCGGCATCAGGTCGGACGGTCCGCGAGGCCCGTGCGGACGGTCCGCCACACCTGGCCGGACGGTCCGCCAGAGCCTGTGAGCTTTGATTCTTGGTTCGATTCCTCCCTTCCTTTCTCGTGCTTCCGCGTGTGCTTCAAGGAATTGTTCCTAAGTCTAGAGGTTGATCCATAACCTCGTTGTCTTGGCGATTGGTGTGTGATTCGACCCATCGCTTGTGTGTGACCGGGATTTGACTAGGATATAGGCCGGGTTCTTTGGGAAGAATTTTTACCGGCTCCTATTCACTCCTCCCCTCTCTAGTCGCCATCTGATCCTTCAATTGGTATCAGAGCTTGGTGCCGGATTCTTTGCGACTTTGACAAGTCTCGAATCCTGAGATGGCGTACGTTGAGCGGGGCGGTCCGCCGCACTTCGATGGAAAGGGTTACCACAAGTGGGCGGCCCGAATGATGATCTTTCTTCGTGGGAAGCTGTTGGATTTCATCGTGCTTGACAAGACCTATGCTATTCCGGTCAACATCCATACTCTTATGGTGACCGATGCCGGTGCTAAGGCTAAGTATGAGGCTAATGCAAAAGCCGTTGATCACTTGGTCCGAAGCTTGTGTGATCCAGAGTTTGAGTGTGTTCGCCATTTGAATCTTGCTTGGCAAATTTGGGAGAAGTTGTTGGTTGCTCACGGTGGTGATAACCATGTGAAGGCTCGCCTCTTTGTCTTTTACCGGATGCAATATGAGAACTTCACTCCACTTCCCGGTGAGGACATTGATGCGATGTTTCAGAGGTTCACCACCATCGTGAACAACATGAAAGCTAATGTTGAGGATTTTCCTTACACCGAGCATGATCAGGCTTTGAAGCTCTTGCATGTCTTGGACCCAAATGTTTGGGGGGCTAAGGTTGAGGCCATCAAGGAGTCTGGGCATTATTTGACTATTGAGTTGGATGACCTCTTTTCTAAGCTCAAGTCGGCTGAGGTTGACAGGAAGTTGCAATCCAAGCATGAGGGCTCGACTGACCATAGTCTTGCTCTTGTGGGCGGATCAAAGGGCAAATCTAACCCTTCCTGTCGACAGTTTTCCTTGTCTTCTCTTATGTCCATTCCAGATGAGGAGTTTGATGTGCTGGGCGAGGAGGATCTAGCCTTGCTCTCAAGGAGGTTTGATCGACTACACGAGAGTCGGAGGAATGCAAGGCGGAGCTCATGGACGTGCTACAAGTGTGGCAAGCGTGGCCACTTCATCGCCGAGTGCCCGGAAGCGGAGGAGAACAAGTACAAGGTGAACGAGTACAAGGCGCACCCGAGACGTGAAGACAAGTACTCCTCAAAGGGCAAGCGCTTCAGCAAGTCCAAGAGCAAGGACAAGAACAAGCGGCGACCGAGCAAGAGCGGCTACAAGAAGAACAAGGCAAGAGCGATGGTGGCCGGTGCGAGTGACGTCGACTCAAGCTCACGCGACGAGCAGTCAAGCTCAAGCAGCGAAGATGAAGACGCCGGGAGGCGCAAGGGCAAGAAGAGTGCAAGCCGGAACCTCAGCGGGTTGAGCTGTGTGGCGCTTGAGGGCTTTTGTGGCATGGCCCATAGCTCAAGCAGCAAGAAGAGAGAGAAGGAAGACAGCGACTCCGACTCGGAGGATGAGGTAAATCGTGACCCCGACTCTTTGCTTGCTGAGATCGCTAGGTTGAATGGTTTGATTGACAACCGTGATAGTGTCCTAAGAGATGCCAAAAAGATGAGGAAAGATCTTAGGGCTCAACTTGAGAATGCTAGTGAGAAAGTAGGAGAGTTAGAGTTGAAATTGCTTGAATTGAAACTTGAGAATGACTCTTTGAAACTTGCTCCTACTACTCCTGATGATGTTGAATGTCTTGAGTGTGATGCATGGCTGAATGAGATCAAGTTGCTTAATGAGAAGAATGCTTCCACTTTGGCTAAACTAGATGCTCTTAGGACTGAGTATGATGAGCTTAAGGCTAGACCTACTTTGCTTGGTGCTTGTAAATCATGTCCTACTATGCATGCTAAGCTTGTTGATGCTCGTTTTACCATTAGTTCTTTGGAAGCATCTTTGAAATCTCCTGTTGCAAATGCATGCTCTAGCTCTGATGAAGTTACTTTGTGAAATCTTGAACTTACTTCCCGTTTGGATGTCATCTATGAGGAGAATGACTATTTGAGGAAGGTGTTGGGTTGGTTGTCTGGGCAGGAACCTCAATTGAAAATCATGATTGAGGAGTTCAAGAGAGCGGATGGTCGTGGTTTGGGTTTTGAGAAGTTGGGTGAGAAAGTGGGAGAGAACAGTGGGGAGAGTGTGTATGAGAAGTGTGTTAAGTCTAACCCCGAGTTTGAGGTGATCGGAGACATCCAAGTCCCACTTCCAAAAGCACCCAAGAACTCTTTCACACCAAAGCCCAACCACCTTTGCAACAAGCTTGACACAACCCAGGATCCACCCAAATTCCCACCTAAGACAAATGACTTCCAGAAACTAGTGAGGTTTGTGAGTGACAAGGGTTAGAAGCCTAGAGAGAAGCCAGAGCCAAAACCAAAACCCATCCCCTTCAGATGTGAGTATTGTGGCAAGGAGAGGCATCTTGCAGAGTTTTGCTACAAGAGGAAAAGGGATGAGAGGCTTGCTAGGGAGCAAGCGAACCAGGACAGGTATCGCCAGTCTCATGGTATTCCTGAGCCTAGAGTGCCACTTCTACGGGGTGTGGGAAGTGTGAAGAGTGTTGGTAGAGTTGGAGCTCACAGTGGTAGGTTTGTGAGGATAGATGATGGTGTGCGTGCTGGTGAGAGGTTTGGTCGGGCTCGTGGTGGTTTTGCTGGACGTCCTCCTACTCGTCCTCAATACGGGTTTAGGGGAGATGATCGCAGCTTTGGGTTCCTGAGGAACTACGGACCACGCTTTCCCCCTCGTGGTGCTCGTACTCCTTCCATGGGACATGGGAAGTTTTGTGGCAAAAGGGAATGATGTTTGCTAACCCCTCTTTTGAGCAGATGACTCGACACTGGTTTAACTTTCTGTGGGCTAACCCCAGTGTCGAGTCGCTAGCTCATTCTCGTTCTTGTTTCTGACTGCAGGTAGGAGGCTTGGAGGACATTTGGTTGAACGACTCCGGGTGTTCTCGACACATGACCGGAGATAAGAAGTGGTTCTCCAGCCTCACCCCAGTGAAGGAAAAGATGTACATCACATTTGGGGACAACAGACGAGGAAGGGTGATGTCTGAGGGTGTTGTGCATGTGAGTGACAAGGTAACGTCGAAGAGAGTGGCTCTTGTGAAGTCTTTGGGTTTCAATTTGCTTTCGGTTTCTCAGTTGCTTGATGAGGGTTTTGAGGTGCGTTTCAAGTCTGGCGAGTCTCGTTTGCTGGATTCTCGAGGTGATCTTGTCTGTATGATCATCCCCGAGGGTCGATTTTCGTGGCGATTTCTCTCGTTCTTTGGGTCCTGCTCGCTGTTTGATGGCTGGTCCTTCTTCTGATTTGTGGAAATGGCATAGGCGGTTGGGACACTTGAGCTTTGATTTGATTTCCCGCTTGAATGGTCCTGACCTTGTCCGAGGATTGCCGAGGTTGAAGCTTGAAAAGGATTTGGTTTGTGCTCCGTGTAGGCATGGCAAGATGGTAGCCACTCCCCATCCACCCCTGACCGATGTCATGACCGAGCGTCCGACAGAGCTGTTGCATATGGACCTTGTTGGGCCAGCTCGAGTTCGCTCGGTGGGTGGGAAGTGGTATGTCCTTGTTGTGGTGGACGATTACTCTCGCTATGCCTGGGTGTTTTTCTTGAAAGACAAGAGTGAGACATTTGGTTTTGTTCGAGATCTGATCGTGAGGTTGAAAAACGAGAGGCATGGGAATGCTATTCGAGCTATCCGCAAAGTGATAATGGCTCGCAGTTCAAGAACTCTCGTTTTGATGCCTTTTGTCGTGATCTAGGTCTTGAACATCAGTATTCGACCCCTTATGTGCCCCCTCAAAATGGAGTTGTGGAAAGGAAAAATCGGACTCTTTGTGAGATGGCTAGGACGATGCTCGATGAGCACAGGACTCCTAGGAGGTATTGGGTTGAGGCGGTCAATACGGCTTGTCATGTTTCCAACAGGATTTTATTGCGGGCTTTCAAGAAGAAGACCTGTTATGAGCTTATGCATGGTCGAGCACCCAAGGTGAGTCATTTCCGAGTCTTTGGCTGCAAGTGCTTTATCCTTAAGAAGGGAAAACTCGACAAGTTTGAGGCTAGGTCTAGTGATGGTATTTTCTTTGGATATGCTAACCACTCTAGAGCCTATTGAAGGATCAGATGGCGACTAGAGAGGGGGGGAGTGAATAGGAGCCGGTAAAAATTCTTCCAAAAGAATCCGGCCTATACCCTAGACAAACCCCGGTCACACACAAGCGATGGATCGAATCACGCACCAATCGCCAAGACCACGAGGTTATGGATCAACCTCTAGTCCTAGGAACGATTCCTTGAAGCACACGCGGAAGCACTAGAAAGGGAAGGAAGGAATCGAAACAAGAAGCACTGCACACAGCTCCTGGCGGACTGTCCGGCCTGGCAGTGCGGACCGTCCGCGATGAACCGCGCGGACTGTCCGACCTGCTACCGCGGACCGTCCGCGCCGACACCGCGGACCGTCCGGCCCTCTCCGCGGACCGTCCGTTAAACACACACAGAACACCAGAAGCGACCCGAGAAAAACGGACCGTCCGCCGAGGCCAGGCGAACCGTCCGCGCCACCCGCGGACCGTCCGCTACTCAAGCCCGGACCGTCCGCAAACTGGCTGCAACAAAAACCAAAGGCCAAACCGGATCGAAAACAAGGATGCGCAAGAACTCGACGAACACGCGATGAACACGACCCACGCGGACCGTCCGCGACCACCCCGCGGACTGTCCGCCAGGTGCGGACAGAGCAGAAACAGCCCGACCCCGAAAGTCAACTCCCCCAAATCATCATCGGATTTCCCAAACGGTTGAAGCTATGGAGACAAGGGTTTGGGGACTTGAAAAGCGTCACACAAGGATGCTATAGCCCAAAACTCTTGCCTCCTAACTCCCTAAATCACCGGGAATCGCGAATCCTTTGAGCACCACCGAAAGCTAGAGCACCGAACGAAAAACTTCGAATCCAAGTGGTTTCCCGGCGTTTGAGGGCACAAGATCAATCACAAAGATGCACGAGACATCTATCCATGAATCCCTCAAAGAAATCCGGGGAGAAAACCACTCAAATCCGCGGAATCGAACCGGAAACAAAGGCACGAAAACAAGCACGAAAAGCCACGAAAAACAACCCCGAATCTTCTATACAAACCAGAAAAGATTCACAAGGTCTAGCATGCCGCCCTAGCATCCATCCCTCTCAACAAATCTCTCATGAAGCTCTCATGCTAGCCTAGAGAAAATGGAAGGAAAAATAGCTACGAAAATGAGAAAGAGGAGGGAGCAAATGAAACCCTAAATCGCGGAGGGAGAGAGCCATCCACACACACTCATGGCTTATATATCAGGTCCCGCCGGAGTGGTAAATGACTCCACTACCCCTAACTAAACTACTGGCGATACAACCCACGTAGGGGCATTTAGGTAATGTTTGTGGGTCTTGCCATCGGACGGCCACGCCTTTGCCGCACCCCGCGTCCTCCCGACGCAAGCCATGCGATCCCGCCGCGTGTCCTCCGCCCTCGAAGCTTCCCGACACGCCCGGATCCCGTCTCCGTCGTGTTGGGCCCTCGGACTTGGTTTTGAGGCCCAAACCAAGAAACCGTCCGCCGATGGTTTTGTGGGCAAACCACCAAATCCCACGTGCCCGGTCCGGCCTCCCCGCCAAACCACTTGACTCGACCGCCACCGTGCACCGCTCGACCGTCCATGACTTCGTCTTGCTCGTGTCGCCACCATGTGGCCCGCACCCGGTCCCCGCCGTCCACCGGGTCCCTCGAACCGAGCCTACTTGTCTCTCCATCTCCCGGAGGCCCCTCAAGGCGCAAGACCGTTCGTGCCCGTTCTTCACCCTCGCAACAACACGAACTAGGCCGCGCCTACACCGCGCACTAAGCCAAGAGTCGGTCCAACACCCGTTGTCAATCACTCATCACCGAGGAGCGGTCATCCATCGACCACCGGGACGCTCCCGGTCCTCAATCTCCCCCTTGATGAGTGCATTGACAACACACAACGCGAAATGAAATTCGGAGAAAAAGAGAAAAGAAAGAAGAAAGAAAAACAAAGAAGCTCAACTCATGACCAAAACCGAAGAAAGGCAAAGAAAGGTCACAAGCCAAGCAAAGCACAAACTCCACACCGAAAACAAGAAGAAAGCTCCCCCCCGAACAAATGCAAGCTCCCCCCCGAACATGTGGATGCAAACTTCCAAATTTCAGCTCACCTCTTCTGAATTTTCATTAAGCTCACCTCTTCTCCCCCTTGTTGACAATGTATGAATCAAGGTGAAAATGCAGAAATGCAAAACAAAGCATATAAACAACTACATGAGCTTCTCAAATAGGCCAAATCTAGTATCAAAGGCTAAAAATGAGACAAAGATCACACATATGAATCATAGCATAGTCAAAGCATTGCCACAAGTAATATATGAAAATACAAGCATGTGACAAAGCAAAATTTTCAGATTTTAAGCAGTTTTACCAAAAGAAGGCTCGCTTCACATGTAAAAGCCTATCCATGTCACACTTGAGCCACAAACATGCATACCATTCAAAGATCATACAAGGATATCAAATTCTCAGCAAAAGATCATGGCAAACACCCATAAAGCAAAGCATGTCATGTCAAAGCTCATGAGCCATGTGTCCACTTCTGGGAGACTTCTGCACTGGTGAACATCATGCAACATGTTTAGCAACCATATGTGAAAGATAAAACATTTTAAGCATAGACATGATGGATGGAACATTTTTCAAGCATTCACACTTCTTTTCAAGATTAATTCATTTCATGGTACATGAAGTGCCTTTGCGGCAAAAAGAAGCTTATGCTCCCCCATGAATGCAACATAGGCTAAACATTCACAATGATATTCGGCCTTTGGCCCAAATGCAAGAACAAGGCATCCAAGCACAATCTAAGCAAGAAAAGCACATTTAGACCAAACTGTGACATGGATACACAACTACACACGAGTGGAGCAAATTTCATCAAAAATTAGTCAAGTCGAGCATTTATTTCAAAAAGGGGCTATCTCACCACACATATATCTCAAATATTCCAAGAGCATAGCCTCACATCACCATTTCTCCACACATATAACCAAGATCTCACAAATAGCCAAAGAGACTCAAATATGGCATATGAAGGAAGCTCATCGTCCTAAAATGCAATATATGACAAATGCAACATGATATATGACAAGATGGCTATCCTACCATGATTTGTGCATCAAGCAAAGCATGTATATACATCAAAGTAAAACATGGTATGATACATATGAGACAAAAAGAAAAAACCCCCAAGAATCAACTAGAAAGGGCAACAAACCCCAAGTTCCCCCCGCAAGCGCACAAATGTAGCTTGGTCGAGAGGCTTTGTGAAAATGTCTGCAAGCTGATCTTGTGTAGGGACATGGCTCAAAACAATGGTTCCTTTCTCCACATTGTCCCTCAAGAAATGATACCTCACTTCTATATGTTTGGTTCTGGAGTGAAGCACTGGGTTTTTGGCTACGCTGATGGCACTGGTGCTATCACAAAGAAGTGGGATCTGGGTGCACTCCTCACCAAAGTCTCTCAAAGTGTATGAAATCCACAACAACTGGGAGCAACAACTCGCGGCGAAACATACTCGCCTCCGTGGTAGACCGAGCTACACTAGACCGCTTGCGGGAAGACCATGAGACCAACGAAGACCCAAGAAACTCGGCAAGTACCGAAGTAGACTTCCTCTCGACTCGACAACCGACAAAATCCGCATCGGAAAAACCATGAAGGGAAATAGTCGAGGAGGAAGAATACCAAAGGCCAAGACCGAGGGGGATCGTAGGTACCGAAAATCCTCTTGACGGCCCGTCGATGTGATGTCCTTGGCGAAGCCTGAAAACGAGCGCACAGACACACGCTGAACTGTATGTCTGGCCTCGTCGCCGTCAAGTAGAGGAGGGAGCCGATCATGCTCCTGTACTCCCACTGGTCCACTGGTTCTCCGTCCTCATCCGCATCCAAAGTGGCCATACTCCCCATGGGAGTCGACATCGCTTCACATCTTGCATCCGGAACTTCCTCGCATGTCTTTCGTGTACTTGGTTTGGTGCACAAATGTACCGTCCTTCACTTGCTTGATCTCGCGGCCCAAGAAAATACCGCAACTCGCCCATCATGCTCACCTCGAACTCCCCGCTCATCTCATCCGCAAACTTGGCAACAAGGTTATGTGACGAGCCACCAAAGATAATATCATCCACGTATATCCGAACAATCGGCAAGTCATTTCCATGCTTGAGGAGAAACAAGGTTCTATCCACGGTACCCATCACAAACCCTCTCGCTCAAAAGAAAACCTCTCAATCTCCCATACCAAGCACGGGCGCCCGTTTCAACCCATACGAGCCCTTTTCAACCCGTATACCCTATGTGGGTACAACTCGCTCTCAAACCCGTGTGGTCGCTTCACATACACCTCCTCCTCTATGACCCCATTCGAAAAGCACTCTTCACGTCCATCCGAAACAACTTGAACCCTTTAGCCACGGCAAAGGCTAGAAGGATCCGAATTGCCTCAAGACGGGCCACGGGAGCAAAGGTCTCCTCATAGTCGATCCCCTCCTTCGACTAAACCCCCGAGCAACAAGTCCGGACTTGTTCCTCACAACCATCCCATTCTCTCCCTCTTTGTTCTTCCAAACCCACTTTGTTCCTATGGGATGGCAATTTGGAGGTGGTTCAACTAACTCCCACACCTCGGTTCCTCTCAAAATTTTCCAACTCCTCATGCATAGAATTGACCCGGCTTTGCATCGGATAAAGCATGTCCAATGTCTTTGGGCTCAAAAGTAGCAACAAAAGCGAAGATGAGCAAAATGAGAGGAATTCCCGGACCTCGACCGTGTAGTGCGTTCATCGATGTTCCCAATGATCTTCGACAGGGGATGCACTTCTTGAATCCGCCGGGGAGCCTCACGCCTCGAGACTACCTCCCCCTCAACTTCAGCTTCTCTCGCCTGGTCCTCTTGTTGCACCGTCGTTGTCCATGAAGTAGACGGTCCATGCTCCATAGTAGTCGTAGGGGAAGTAGTGGGTACACACTCAGCTTCAGGCGCATGGTTCTCCCCATCATCATCTCCAGCTTCGTCCTTCTCCTCTTCAAAGAGGTCCTCAGCCATCTCTTCATCACCTGCACATTCAAAGCCAAGAGAGGTACATGGCATTGTCTCGTCGAAGGTCACCTCGCAAGTCTCCATGATTTTGTTAGTCTCAAGGTTATGCACCCTATAGGCTCTAGAATGGTTAGCATATCCAAAGAAAATACCATCACTAGACCTAGCCTCAAACTTGTCGAGTTTTCCCTTCTTCAAAATAAAGCACTTGCAGCCAAAAACTCGGAAGTGACTCACCTTGGGTGCCCAACCATGCATAAGCTCATAACGAGTCTTCTTCTTGAAAGCTCGCAATAAAATCCTCGTTGGAAACATGACAAGTCGTATTGACCGCCTCGGCCCAATACCTCCTAGGAGTCCCGTGCTCATCGAGCATCGTCCTAGCCATCTCACAAAGAGTCCGATTTTTCCTTTCCACGACTCCATTTTGAGGGGGCACATAAGGGGTCGAATACTGATGTTCAAGACCTAGATCACGACAAAAGGCATCAAAACGAGAGTTCTTAAACTCAGAGCCATTATCACTGCGAATAGCTCGAATAGCATTCCCATGCCTCTCGTTTTTCAACCTCACGATCAGATCTCGAACAAAAACAAATGTCTCACTCTTATCCTCCAAGAAGAACACCCAGGCATAGCGAGAGTAATCGTCCACCACAACAAGGACATACCACTTCCCACCCACCGAGCGAACTCGAGCTGGCCCAACAAGGTCCATATGCAACAGCTCTGTCGGACGCTCGGTCATGACATCGGTCAGGGGTGGATGGGGAGTCGCTACCATCTTACCATGCATACAAGGAGCACAAACCAAATCCTTCTCAAGCTTCAACTTCGGCAATCCTCGGACAAGGTCAAGACCACTCAAGCGGGAAACCAAATCAAAGCTCAAGTGTCCCAACCGCCTATGCCATTTCCACAAATCAGAAGAAGGACCGGCCATCAAACAAACGAGCAGGACCCAAAGAACGAGAGAAATCAGCCCTGAAAATCTGACCCTCGGGGATGATCATACAAACAAGATCACCTCGAGAATCAAGCAAACGAGACTCGCCAGACTTGAAACGCACCTCAAAACCTTCATCAAGCAACTGAGAAACCGAAAGCAAATTGAAACCCAAAGACTTCACAAGAGCCACTCTCTTCAACGTTACCTTGTCACTCACATGCACAACACCCTCCGACAGCACCCTTCCTCGTCCATTGTCCCCAAATGTGATGTACTGCTTTTCCTTCACTGGGGTGAGGCTGGAGAACCACTTCTTATCTCCGGTCATGTGTCGAGAACATCCGGAGTCGATCAACCAAATGTTCTCCAAGCCTCCCCGCCCGTAGTCGAAACAAGAACGAGAGTGAGCTAGCGACTCGACACTGGGGTTAGCACAAAGAAAGTTAAACCGTTGTCGAGCCATCTCGCTCAAAAGAGGGGTTAGCAAACATCACTCCCTTGCCACCAAACTTCCCATGTCCCATGGGAGGAGTACGAGCACCACGAGGAGGAAAACGTGGTCCGTAGTTCCTCTGGAACCCAAAGCTGCGATCATCTCCCCTGAACCCGTATTGAGGACGAGTAGGAGGACGTCCAACAAAACCACCACGAGCCCGACCAAACCTCTCACCAAGACGCACACCATCATCTCTTCTCGACAAACCTCTCACTACCACCTCTATGTGGGAACCCTCGCCAACACTCCTCACACTTCCCACACCCCGTGGAAGTGGCACTCTAGGCTCGGGGAATACCATGAGGCCGGCGATACTGTCCCGGTTTGCTTGCTCTCTAGCAAGCCTCTCATCCCTCTTCCTCTTGTAGCAAAACTCGCAAGATGCCTCTCCTTGCCACAATACTCACACCGAAGGGGATGGGTTTTGGTTTTGGCTCGGCTTCTCTCTAGGCTTCTCACCCTTCTCACCCACAAATTTCACTGGTTTCTGGAAATCATTTGTCTTAGGTGGGAATTTGGGTGGATCTTGGGTTGTGTCAAGCTTGTTGCAAAGGTGGTTGGGCTTTGGTGTGAAAGAGTTCTTGGGTGCTTTTGGGAGTGGGACTTGGATCTCTCCGATCACCTCAAACTCGGGGTTAGACTCAACACACTTCTCGTACACACTCTCCCCACTGTTCTCTCCCACTTTCTCACCCAACTTCTCAAACCCCAAACCACGACCATCACCTCTCTTGAACTCCTCAATCATGATTTTCAATTGAGGTTCCCCCCGTACAACCAACCCAACACCTTCCTCAAATAATCATTCTCCTCATAGATGACATCCAAACGGGAAGTAAGTTCAAGATTGCGCAAAGTAACTTCATCACAGCTAGTGCATGCATTGACAACAGGAGATTTCAAAGATGCTTCCAAAGAACTAATGGTAGAATGAGCATCAACAAGCTTAGCATGCATAGTAGGACATGATTTGCAAGCACCAAGCAAAGTAGGTCTAGCCTTAAGCTCATCATATTCAGTCCTAACAGCATCTAGTTGAGCCAAAGTAGAAGCATTCTTCTCATTAAGCAGTTTGATCTCATTCAACCATGCATCACACTCAACACATTCAACATCATCAGGAGCAAAGAGGGAGCAAGTTTCAAAGAGTCATTCTCAAGTTTCAATTCAAGCAATTTTGACTCTAACTCTCCTACTTTCTCGCTAGCATTCTCAAGCTGAGCCCTAAGATCTTTCCTCATCTTTTTGGCATCTCTCAGCACACTATCACGGTTATCAAGCAAACCATTCAACCTAGCAATCTCAGCAAGTAAAGAGTCGGGGTCATGGTTTACCTCATCCTCCGAGTCGGAGTCGCTGTCTTCCTTCTCACTCTTCTTGCTGCTTGAGCTATGTGCCATGCCACAAAAGCCCTCAAGCGCCACACAGCTCAGCCCGCTGAGGTTCCGGCTTGCACTCTTCTTGCCATTGCGCCTCCCGGCGTCTTCTTCTTCGGGCCGCTTGAGCTTGACCGCTCCTCGCTTGAGCTTGAGTCAACATCGCTCGCACCGGCCACCATCGCTCTTGCCTTGTTCTTCTTGTAGCCGCTCTTGCTCTGGTCGCCGCTTGTCCTTGTCCTTGCTCTTGGACTTGTTGAAGTGCTTGCCCTTGGAGGAGTACTTGTCTTCACGCCTCGGGTGCGCCTTGTACTCGTTCACCTTGTACTTGTTCTCCTCCGCTTCCCGGCACTCGGCGATGAAGTGGCCACGCTTGCCACACTTGTAGCACGTCCCTGAGCTCCGCCTTGCATTCCTCCGACTCTCGTGTAGTCGTTCAAACCTTCTTGAGAGCAAGGCCAGCTCCTCCTCGCCCAGCACATCAAACTCCTCATCTGGAATGGACATGAGAGAAGACAAGGAAAACTATCGACAGGAAGGGTTAGATTTGCCCTTTGATCCGCCCACAAGAGCAAGACTATGGTCAGTCGAGCCCTCATGCTTGGATTGCAACTTCCTGTCAACCTCAGCCGACTTGAGCTTAGAAAAGAGGTCATCCAACTCAATAGTCAAGTAATGCCCAGACTCCTTGATGGCCTCAACCTTAGCACCCCAAACATTTGGGTCCAAGACATGCAAGAGCTTCAAAGCCTGATCATGCTCGGTGTACGGAAAATCCTCAACATTAGCTTTCATGTTGTTCACGATGGCGGTGGACCTCTGAAACATCGCATCAATGTCCTCACCGGGAAGTGGAGTGAAATTCTCATATTGCATCCGGTAAGAGACAAAGAGGCGAGCCTTCACATGGTTATCACCACCGTGAGCAACCAACAACTTTTCCCAAATTTGCCAAGCAAGATTCAAATGGCGAACACGCTCAAACTCGGATCACACAAGCTCCGGACCAAGTGATCAACAGCTTTTGCATTAGCCTCATACTTGGCCTTAGCACCGGCATCGGTCACCATAAGAGTATGGATGTTGACCGGAATAGCATAGGTCTTGTCAAGCACAATAAAATCCAACAGCTTCCCACGAAGAAATATCATCATACGAGCCGCCCACTTGTGGTAACCCTTGCCATCGAAGTGCGGCGGACCGCCCCGCTCAACGTACGCCATCTTAGGATTCGAGACTTGTCAAAGTCGCAAAGAATCCGGCACCAAGCTCTGATACCAATTGAAGGATCAGATGGCGACTAGAGAGGGGGGGAGTGAATAGGAGCCGGTAAAAATTCTTCCAAAAGAATCCGGCCTATACCCTAGACAAACCCCCGGTCACACACAAGCGATGGATCGAATCACGCACCAATCGCCAAGACCACGAGGTTATGGATCAACCTCTAGTCCGAGGAACGATTCCTTGAAGCACACGCGGAAGCAATAGAAAGGGAAGGAAGGAATCGAAACAAGAAGCACCGCACACGGCTCCCGGCGGATCGTCCGGCCGGCGGTGCGGACCGTCCGCGATGAACCACGCGGACCGTCCGACTCGCCACCGCGGACCGTCCGCACCGACGCCGTGGACCGTCCGGCCCTCTCCGCGGACCGTCCGTTAAACACACACAGAACACCAGAAGCGACCCGAGAAAAATGGACCGTCCGCCGAGGCTAGGCGGACCGTCCGCGCCACCCGCGGACCGTCCGCTACTCAAGCCTGGACCGTCCGCAAACTGGCTGCAACAAAAACCAA
Source organism: Cenchrus americanus (assembly GCA_947561735.1). Taxonomy (NCBI): domain Eukaryota; kingdom Viridiplantae; phylum Streptophyta; class Magnoliopsida; order Poales; family Poaceae; genus Cenchrus; species Cenchrus americanus. The sequence goes on from OX387241.1 coordinate 125,217,990, forward strand.
AGGCCAAACCGGATCGAAAACAAGGACGCGCAAGAACTCGACGAACACGCGATGAACACGACCCACGCGGACCGTCCGCGACCACCCCGCGGACTGTCCGCCGGATGCGGACAGAAAGGTAAATAGCCCGACCCCCGAAAGTCAACTCCCCCAAATCATCATCGGATTTCCCAAACGGTTGAAGCTATGGAGACAAGGGTTTGGGGACTTGAAAAGCGTCACACAAGGATGCTATAGCCCAAAAATCTTGCCTCCTAACTCCTTAAATCACCAGGAATCGCGAATCCTTTGAGCACCACCGAAAGCTAGAGCACCGAACGAAAAACTTCGAATCCAAGTGGTTTCCCGGCGTTTGAGGGCACAAGATCAATCACAAAGATGCACGAGACATCTATCCATGAATCCCTCAAAGAAATCCGGGGAGAAAACCACTCAAATCCGCGGAATCGAACCGGAAACAAAGGCACGAAAACAAGCACGAAAAGCCACGAAAAACAACCCCGAATCTTCTATACAAACCAGGAAAGATTCACAAGGTCTAGCATGCCGCCCTAGCATCCATCCCTCTCAACAAATCTCTCATGAAGCTCTCATGCTAGCCTAGAGAAAATGGAAGGAAAAATAGCTACGAAAATGAGAAAGAGGAGGGAGCAAATGAAACCCTAAATCGCGGAGGGAGAGAGCCATCCACACACACTCATGGCTTATATATCAGGTCCCGCCGGAGTGGTAAATGACTCGACTACCCCTAACTAAACTACTGGCGATACAACCCACGTAGGGGCATTTAGGTAATGTTTGTGGGTCTTGCCATCAGACGGCCACGCCTTTGCAGCACCCCGCGTCCTCCCGACGCAAGCCATGCGATCCCGCCGCGTGTCCTCCACCCTCGAAGCTTCCCGACACGCCCGGATCCCGTCTCCGTCGTGTTGGGCCCCTCGGACTTGGTTTTGAGGCCCAAACCAAGAAACCGTCCGCCGATGGTTTTGTGGGCAAACCACCAAACCCCGCGTGCCCGGTCCGGCCTCCCGCCAAACCACTTGACTCGACCGCCACCGTGCACCGCTCGATCGTCCATGACTTCGTCTTGCTCGTGTCGCCACCATGTGGCCCGCACCCAGTCCCGCTGTCCACCGGGTCCCTCGAACCGAGCCTACTTGTCTCTCTATCTCCCGAAGGCCCCTCAAGGCTGAAGACCTTTCGTGCCCGTTCTTCACCTGCAACAACACGAACTAGGCCGCAGCCTACACCTGCGCACTAAGCCAAGAGTCAGTCCAACACCCGTTGTCAATCACTCATCACTGAGGAGCGGTCATCCATCGACCACTGGGACGCTCCTGGTCCTCACCTATAGGGTGCTTAACCTTGAGACTAACAAAATCCTGGAGACTTGCGAGGTAACCTTCGACGAGGCAATGCCATGTACCTCTCTTGGCTTTGAATGTGCAGGTGATGAAGAGATGGCCGAGGACCTCTTTGAAGAGGATAAGGATGAAGCTGGAGATGATGATGGAGAGAACCATGCGCCTGAAGCTGAGTGTGTACCCACTACTTCCCCTACGACCACTACGGAGTGTGGACCGTCTACTTCATGGACAACGACGGTGCGACAAGAGGACCAGGCGAGAGAAGCTGAAGTTGAGGGGGAGGTAGTCTCGAGGCGTGAGGCTCCCCGGCGGATTCAAGAAGTGCATCCCCTGTCGAAGATCATTGGGAACATCGACGAACGCACTACACGGTCAAGGTCCAAAAATTCCTCTCATTTTGCTCATGCTGCTTTTGTTGCCACCTTTGAGCCCAAGGACATTGGACATGCTTTATCTGATGCAAACTGGGTCAATTCTATGCATGAGGAGTTGGAAAACTTTGAGAGGAACCAGGTGTGGGAGTTAGTTGAACCACCTCCAAATTGCCATCCCATAGGAACCAAGTGGGTTTGGATGAACAAAGAGGGAGAGAATGGGATGGTTGTGAGGAACAAGTCCAGACTTGTTGCTCAGGGGTTTAGTCAGAAGGAGGGGATCGACTATGAGGAGACCTTCGCTCCTGTGGCCCGTCTTGAGGCAATTCGGATCCTTCTAGCCTTTGCCGTGGCTAAAGGGTTCAAATTGTTTCAAATGGATGTGAAGAGTGCCTTTCTGAATGGGGTCATAGAGGAGGAGGTGTATGTGAAGCAGCCACCTGGGTTTGAGAGCGAGCTGTACCCACACAGGGTGTACAGGTTGAAAAGGGCTCTGTATGGGTTGAAACAGGCGCCCCGTGCTTGGTATGGGAGATTGAGAGGTTTTCTCGTTGAGCGAGAGGGTTTGTGATGGGTACCGTGGATAGGACCTTGTTTCTCCTCAAGCATGGAAATGACTTGTTGATTGCTCGGATATACGTGGATGATATTGTCTTTGGTGGCTCGTCACATAACCTTGTTGCCAAGTTTGCGAAGAGATGAGCAAGTGAGTTCGATATGAGCATGATGGGCGAGTTGCGGTATTTTCTCGGTGCCGCGATCAAGCAAGCGAAGGATGGAACATTTGTGCACCAGACCAAGTACACGAAAGACATACTGAGGAAGTTCCAGATGCAAGATGTGAAGCCGATGTCGACTCCCATGGGGAGTACGGCCACTTTGGATGCGGATGAGGATGGAGAACCAGTGGACCAGCGGGAGTACAAGAGCATGATCGGCTCCCTCCTCTACTTGACGGCGACGAGGCTAGACATACGGTTCGGCCGTGTGTCCGTGCGCTCGTTTTCGAGCTTCGCCGAGGACATCACATCGACGGCCGTCAAGAGGATTTTCGTGTACCTACGATCCGCCCTCGGTCTTGGCCTTTGGTATTCGTCCTCCTGGACTCTTTCTCTTCATGGTTTTTCCGATGCAGATTTTGCTAGATGTCGAGTCGAGAGGAAGTCTACTTCTGGTACTTGCCAGTTTCTTGGTTCTTAGTTGGTTTCATGGTCTTCCCGCAAGCAGTCTAGTGTAGCTCAGTCTACCACCGAGGCAGAGTATGTTGCAGCCGCGAGTTGTTGTTCCCAGCTGTTGTGGAATTCATACACTTTGAGAGACTTTGGTGAGGAGTGCACCCAGATCCCACTTCTTTGTGATAGCACCAGTGCCACCTTCACTCCAGAACCAAACACATAGAAGTGAGGTATCATTTCTTGAGGGACAATGTGGAAAAAAGAACCATAGTGTTGAGCCATGTCCCTACCCAAGATCAGCTTGCAGACATTTTCACAAAGCCTCTCGACCAAGCTACATTTGTGCGCTTGTGGGGGGAACTTGGGGTTTGTTGCCCTTTCTAGTTGATTCTTGGGGGATTTTCTCTTGTACCATATGTATCATACCATGTTTACTTTGATGTATATACATGCTTTGCTTGATGTACAAACCATGGTAGGATAGCCGTCTTGTCATATATCATGTTGCATTTGTATCATATTGCATTATAGGATGATGAGCTTCTTTCATATGTCTTATTTAAGTCTCTTTGGCTATTTTTGAGATTTTGGTCATATGTGTGGAGAAATGGTGATGTGAGGCTATGCTCTTGAAATATTTGAGATATATGTGTGGTGAGATAGCCCTTTTTGCAATAAATGCTAATCTTGACTAATTTTTGGTGAAATGTGCTCTACTCGTGTGTAGTAGTGTATCCATGTCACAGTTTGGTCTAAATGTGCTTTTCATGCTTAGATTGTGCTTGGATGCCTTGTTCTTGCATTTGGGCCAAAGGCCGAATATCATTGTGAATGTTTAGCCTACATTGCATTCATGGGGGAGCATAAGCTTCTTTTTCGCCGCAAAGGCACTTCATGTACCATGAAATGATTTAATCTTGAAAAGAAGTGTATAATGCTTGAAAAATGCTCCATCCATCATGTCTATGCTTAAAATGTCTTATCTTTCACATATGGGTGCAAAACATGTTGCATGATGTTCACCAGTGGAGAAGTCTCCCCGAAGTGGACACATGGCTCATGAGCTTTGACATGACATGCTTATCTTTATGGGTGTTTGCCATGATCTTTTGCTGAGAATTTGATGTCCTTGTATGATCTTTGAATGGTATGCATGTTTGTGGCTCAAGTGTGACATGGATAGGCTTTTACATATGAACCGAGCCTTCTTTTGGTAAAACTGCTTAAATCTGAAAATTTTGCTTTGTCACATGATTGTATTTTCATATATTACTTGTGGCAAGGATTTGACTATGCTATGATTCATATGTGTGATCTTTGTCTCATTTTTAGCCTTTGCCACTAGATTTGGCCTATTTGAGAAGCTCATGTAGATGTTTATATGCTTTGTTTTGCATTTCTGCATTTTCTCCTTGATTCATACATTGTCAACAAGGGGGAGAAGAGGTGAGCTTAATGAAAATTCAGAAGAGGTGAGCTAAAATTCGGAAGTTTGCATTCACATGTTCAGGGGGAGCTTGCATTTATTCAGGGGGAGCTTTCTTGCTGTTTTCGGTGTGGAGTTTGTGCTTTGCTTGGCTTGTGACCTTTCTTTGCCTTTCTTTGGTTTTGGTCATGAGTTGAGTTTCTTTGTTTTTCTTTCTTCTTCCTTTCTTTCTTTCTTTGAATTTCATTTCGCGTTGTGTGTTGTCAATGCACTCATCAAGGGGGAGATTGAGGACCAGGAGCGTCCCAGTGGTCGATGGATGACCGCTCCTCAGTGATGAGTGATTGACAACGGGTGTTGGACCGACTCTTGGCTTAGTGTGCGGTGTAGGCGCGGCCTAGTTCGTGTTGTTGCGGTGGAAGAACGGGCGCGAAAGGTCTTCGGCCTTGAGGGGTCTCCGGGAGATGGAGAGACAAGTAGGCTCGGTTCGAGGGACCCCGTGGACAGCGGGACCGGGTGCGGGACATGAGCAAGATGAAGTCATGGACAGAGCCGGTGCACGGTGGCGGTCGAGTCAAGTGGTTTGGCGGGAGGCCGGACCGAGCACGCGGGGTTTGGTGGTTTTCCCACAAAACCATCGGAGGACGGTTTTTTGGTTTGGGCCTCAAAACCAAGTCCGAGGGCCCAACACGACGGAGACGGGATCCGGCGTGTCGGGAAGCTTCGAGGCGGAGGACACGCGGCGGGATCGCATGGCTTGCGTCGGAAGGACGCGGGGTGCGGCAAAGGCATGGCCGTCCGATGGCAAGACCCACAAACATTACCTAAATGCCCCTCGCGTGGGTTGTATCGCCGTAGTTAAGTTAGGGGTAGTCGAGTCATTTACCGGTCCGGCGGGACTCGATATATAAGCCATAAGTGTGTGTGGATGGCTCTCCCTCTCTCGCGACTTAGGGTTTCATTTCCTCCCTCCCATTTCTCATTTTCGTAGCTATTTTTCTTCCATTTTCTCTAGGCTAGCATGAGAGCTTCATGAGAGATTTTTTGAGAGGGATGGATGCTAGGCCGGCATGCTAGACCTTGTGAATCTTTCCTGGTTTGTATAGAAGATTCGGAGTTGTGTTTTTCGTGGTATTTTTGTGCTTGTTTTTGTGCCTTTGTTCTCGGTGCGATTCCGCGGATCCGAGTGGGTTTCTCCCCGGATTTATTTGAGGGAAACATAGATAGATGTCTCGCGCATCTTTGTGATTGATCTTGTGCCCTCAAACGCCGGAAACCACTTCAATTCGAGAGTTTTCGTTCGGTGCTCAAGCTTTTGGTGGTGCTCAAAGGATTCGCGATTCCCGGTGATTTAGGGAGTTAGGAGGCAAGATTTTTGGGCTATAGCATCCTTGTGTGACGCTTTTCAAGTCCCCAAACCCTTGTCTCCACAGCTTCAACCGTTTGGGAAATCCGATGATGATTTGGGGGAGTTGACTTTCGAGGTCTGGCGTTTTTCTGCTCTGTCCGAGCCTCGCGGACGGTCCGCGCCCTCCTGGAGGACGGTCCGCGCTGCTCGTGTTCGTCCCATGTTCTTTGCGTTCTTGCTCGCCTTTCGTTTCGATCCGTCGTGATTTTGAGTTTTGGTTGGACGGAGTTTCGGACGGTCTGCAGCAGAGGGCGGACGGTCCGCGGGTGCCTGGCGGACAGTCCGCGTGCTCCCCGCGGACGGTCCGTGGTTCGTGGTGTGCTTCTGTTGGTTCTGTGTGATTTAACGGACGGTCCGTGGCGTAGGGCCGGACAGTCCGCAGGGTTGGCGCGGACGGTCTGCGGCATCATGTCGGACGGTCCGCGAGGCCCGTGTGGACAGTCCGCCCCACCTGGCCGGACGGTACGCCAGAGCCTGTGAGCTTTGATTCTTGGTTCGATTCCTCCCTTCCTTTCTCGTGCTTCCGCGTGTGCTTCAAGGAATCGTTCCTAAGGCTAGAGGTTGATCCATAACCTCGTTGTCTTGGCGATTGGTGTGTGATTCGATCCATCGCTTATGTGTGACCGGGATTTGACTAGGATATAGGCCGGGTTCTTTGGGAAGAATTTTTACCGGCTCCTATTCACTCCCCCCCTCTCTAGTCGCCATCTGATCCTTCAGGCTTGTCGGGCATACTCCCCGAGTACTCATGCAAGGAAGGATGAAGACGGACTCCTACTAGAATTCCCCTGTAATCCTACTAGGACTCGTTCCGTGTAATCCTACTAGGACTCCTGCCTTGTAACCGACTAGGAACCCGCCCCTGGACTATATAAAGGAGGGCCGGGTACCTAGTCGGGCACCTGACCTGATCTCAACCCAACACCAAGCGCAGGGCGCCATACTTGATCCCCCAAACAGGACGTAGGGTTCGCCACCTTGGCGACCCGAACATGTATAAATCTTGTGTCCCGTGTCCTTATGCATACCTTCGAGTTCTCGGTCACCCGGTCACGATCCTCACCGCACAATCTACTACCTCTGGTACCCCCTTGGTAGGTTTGCCGGTCCAAAACACCGACACCTTCCCCTTCTCCAACTTCTTTGAACGGTGGCTGTCGTCGTCGTCGTCCTCCCTTCGTCCCCGCTTCGACAGCGGCGGGCTCCTCGACGCCATCTCCTCCTTCTCTCGGTGACAGAAGATTTGTAGTGGTAGATCGCGAGGAGGAAGAAGTCGAACAGATGATAAGATTATGGAAGAAGCAGGGGAATGTAGGGGAGGACGAGGGAGTTATATTGACAAGACGCGGAACCGTCAAGCGCCTCTGCCCCCACCCACTACTCCATTACTGCCAGTATGTGCCACTCGATTGCGCATCGGGCTCCGTTTCGGGTGCAAAACCGTCCAAAACCACGTGTCGCCTTTCAATTACGCCGGAAGGAAAAGGGGCGGGGCAATGCTGTAACCTTTTGGTTGGTTTCCTTTAATGTGAGTTTTATACTGTTGGGATCTCCCCCACAGTCTTTCTCAAAAAATGGTGTCGGGCCCACTTGTCAATGGCAGCAGCCAAACTGCGGCGCCTTTTCAATTTCAATCCTCGTCGCCAACTTCATCGCTTGTCGCCTTCAACTTCAACCCTCATCGCCTTTCAATTTCCAAACCCTGTCCCTTTTCTATTTCCTCCCCGTCTCCTTGATGCGTGCGATGTGCTTGATGCAGCTGCTGCCAGACGAACTTGTCACCCAGATCATCATCCACTCCATCAAGGATGAGCCCATCTTCCATTTTCTGAACCTTCGCAATAAAATCTGCGGCACCTTCCTATGCATCTGCGACTCTGAGGAGGTACTACTACACGTATCACTGCGTGATCTTTGTGAGGTGTGCAAAAATCGCTACGTCAGGTCGTGCTTTGAGCGACGCTTCCGTGAGGCCAATCATCCGGAGGCATTGTGCTTCAAGGGGATGGAGAGGTTGATGAGGCGGCGGAACCCCGATAAGGGTCTGAAGCTCATCGGAGATGCCGCTACTGAAGACTCCGGTGCCAACTACTTCTTAGTGATGCTGAAGTACCGTTGCAACCCGACGGACCCCGAAGCCATGGCACAGCTCCAGGAAATCAGCGGCGGCCTGTCACCCCCTGACGGCCGGTGGAAGAACCACAACCTGCAGCGGCTGTGCTACCTCATCAAGTAGGATCTCGACAACATTGCGTGGTGGTACTACCTTGATGATGGTGACGACGATGACATTTCGTTACTGCCCGTCCAGAATCCTCACATATGCATTTGGGCAGTGGGATGTAGGCGCTACGGGCCAGATACCAAAGAGATCATCCACTACTGCAGCAATGAGTGTCACATCCGTCATGAGTTCGACCTCTTGACACGTAGCTTCCGCCCCGCCGTGGAGTACGCTGTCAGCAGGATGAACGTCGGGATGTAGGCGCAAGCATCAATGAACATTATCTATCTTGAATGTAAATTATTAGATATTACTAAATGCAGATTTGATTTTATCCGGATGTCAGTTTTTAATTAGTTTTTGAAAGATAATATTTGATTTGTCACGTTTGTGAGTCAAATCAAAGGTTGCGGTTGTCTTATTTGCCGCCGACGAGGCCTGGGATGCCCTCTTGGGTGTCAAAACCGCCGAAGCGGGCACGACGGGAGCGGCAGCGGGCGGTGGTGCCCACTGCTTCCTCCTTTGTTCTATTGGAGAATGAAGAACAATTTATCCATCCCGCATCGCCGATGGTATTTTCTCTTTTTAATCCGCAATCAAATTGTTGTAACATGTATTTCTCCATCGTAATGAGTCCAAATTTGATTATTTTTCTACAATTTTCTAAAATCACTGTGTTTTAATTATTTTCATTGTTTAGTGTATATTCTATTTCTTGAACAATGTTTATATGCCTTACATTTTTCTATGTAAGTACAACATATAAATAATATTTGTTTTCCACACCTCCTGTAATGAAACTTTGCATTGTCGTAATCTTAAGGTGAACAACAAGGTTTTGTTAAGTGTTCAAATGCACATGAGTTCGAACATGTTGCAAATGTGGAAAACTTCAATGTTCAAGGAAGATTCCAGGAAACTATGTGAGAGATGTAGATATTTGTACACAAGTATATTATTCCTTCATCGAAACCATTTGATATTTTGAAGATAAGTCTAGGTACCCAAATTATGCTAGCAAGTCAATTTGTAGATTTTTTAGAGCACACTAGATGTTAGTAGAATTATTACATCATTAACATGGTATGTACAAACGGATTCTAAGAATCTTGGGCACACAAGTGTGACTGTTGATATTTTATTCAAATACAAAATGTCCAAATACGAATTGTTCGTATTTTTATGATTTTTAGGTGTTGTTTTATGGGCTCTAATATCTTAGGGAAGCACGTTTCATATTAAAAAAAATAGTGGCTGGTCCATGCGTCAGCGTCAGTAGCCAAAATAAAAAGATAACCGCTGCCCGCCCGCCGGACCCAACTCCCAACAAAGGCGATGCGGGTTCACTAACCATCGTCTCCTATGACATTGGCCCACTTGCCAGCCGTCAGCAGGCAAACCGTGCATAGGCTACTCAAAATTTCCCACCTATTTTGACTATAATATCCATGGAATTCCAATTGCTGCACAGAGCCGTCAAGGGCACGCCAGTAGTTTCATTAAACATAGTTACGCGTGTCGTTCATATTCAGCTCCTCGCTAGACAGATCCACAATGCCCGCATTCTCCCCACTGCCACTCGCCCCGCTTGGCTTCACCACTCTCTCCCCGCTCGCCTTCGCCACTCTCTCCCCGCCACAGCCCTGCTATTCTCTAGCCCCACAGCTCCCTGCGTGACGACAGTGAAGAGGACGTGGATACTGCTGTGCATACATACATCTTCCCGACCAACCTAAAGACAATTGACGCGGATCCATCGACGTCGTCCCCGGCCACAACGACGAGCTGGCCGCCTCAGGCCACGAGTCGACGTAGATCCGGCGCCTCCGACCATCACGAGAACAACTACTTCTTCGCGACAGAAGTAAGTCCTGCTTGAACCCCCAACGCCATCTCTCTCCTCAGCCACCAAATCTGCTATATATTTATGTCAATGTGGATTAAGGAGACATGCTTTGATAGGTCATCTTTAATTGATTGACTGTGGATTTGATGGATGGATTTTGTTGCCTCAAGTCTGTTTGAATAAATTGTTGCTAACAGATGTAGTTATATGAACTGTTGAAATTCATATTCATGTTCCTGGTGCTGCAATTTTTGCACTGTAAATTCATGAAAAGCATTGAGGATGTTTGCATACTTTAATTCTACTATGCTTTGAATGTACCAGATCGACAGTTAAGCTTTGGACTTGTTAGCATACTTCAATTCTACTATGCTTTGAATGTACCAGATCGACAATTATGCTTTGAACTTGTTAGCATATTTTAATTCTAATGGCCACATAATGTCAGTGGGAATTGCATCGCAATGGTTTATAATGTAGTGATAACTAGACTGTCTTATGCTTTGTTGTGAGTGTTCATTGTTTCACTACTGTCATATATATTGTTATTGTTGGTGTCATGATGTGTTGTAGTCTTGTTTCACTACTATCATATATAATGTCATGACCATTGCTTTATCCTCTTGTTGCATGTACACATGGAACACACAATCCATCGCTGCTAATGTGGGACAAGGAAGCAGTTGATAGAATTTATTCTCTGCTTTGATATATAAGCATATTGTTGTGTCCGTTTCAAAATGGTCACCACCTATCCATATATGCCAATTAAGTAAAATATGAACAGTGTATGTCTATGTTGATTTTATTTACGACTGTATCAGCTATTTTGCCTGTCAGAGAAAACGAATTTATCTAATAAAAATTTTGATTAGATTTTCAGTCTTGCTTATGTTGCTCTACTGACAACCTGACATATCATCTATGTAGTCTCCCACAACAACAAACACCTCTACCTCTAGTGCATCATCACAACCCATCGTCGGTGAACCTTCTTCACAGGGTCACTCAACACAGACTACTGCGAGTAGTACTCGATCCCGCGGGTCAAGGACACAAACCAAATGGCCAAAAGACAAGATGACTACAACGGGACTTGATGCCAATTTTTGGCCTACCCCAGATGCTGCGAGGGATAGGTTTGTATTGGTCTATGGTCTCATTGCTCGGGAGAGGGTGTCAATCAACAAGGCGGTTGATGATCTCTCATCAATTGAGAAGGACCATCTGTTCACAGTTTTAGAGGAAAAGCTAGATTACCCAGCCAATCTGGAAGAATCTATTCGCTAGAAGGCAGTTAAGGCAGCTATATCAGAGATTGGAACCTTCCAACGGCGGTTCAAGGCCCATTTAAGAAAAAAATATGTGAGTGAAGAGGAGGCTTCCTTTGTGAAGCATGCCTTTGTGCAGCAACAAGACTGGGACATGCTTGTGCAGGAAACCAATTCTCCTTCATTTCAACAATTGAGCTAGGAGATGAAACAAAAAAGAGCATTGTGTAATAAGCCACACAAGACGGGCAAAAAAGGTTATCGTGGTAAAACGAAAGAGTGGGAGGAGGAGGATGCAAAGCTAGCTGCAAAAGGAAAACAGAACCCTTGGGACCAATTTCCTGGACATTCGAGACCTTATCTGCGGGCAAGGGTAGGGAAGAGGAAGAAGAATACTAGTGAAGGAAGTGGGGCATAACATTCAGGAGCCCTGCGGTGGTGGGGGTAGCAGATAGGGTGAAAACACTTGCAACTCAGGGTAGTGATGGTTCTTTCTCTAGGGTTAGGGAGGATGATATCTTCACCGTAGCACTTGAGATTCCAGAGCATCGAGGTCGGGTCGAGGTTGGGTCCGAGGCGTGTCTAGTTCACTTGGCTGGGGTAAAGAGTTTGGTGAAGAGTTCGCTGGAATGTGCAGGAAGAAGAGGAACAAGAGGTCTAATGCTCGTGATATGATGGACATAACATTTAAATCAATTGTCCATGCTCTAAGACTATCTGCATCGAAATACCAAAAAATGCACATCTTCCTTCCAAATTTCCAGCGCCTGTGAGTAGCAGTGAGGAAGAAGATGTGCCTAGCAGCGAGGAAGAAGATGTGCATGACCGTGAGGAAGAACATGCACATGACAGCGAGGAAGATGACAGAGAGCAAGATCGTTGGAATGCCAACGGTGACGAAGCGAATCAAGTGCACAATAATGGTCGATCACCTATGCTGAATACAATAGATAAGCTGACGGAGCCAACCATGTGCAGCCTTTTGGATGGCACCGGGATTAATGTGGAGCTCGCACTAGCGAAAGTATTTCCATTTCAAAAGGCTTGCCATTCAGTATCGGTGCAGGATGGGTATGTTGTGGTGCAACATACTTATGTGTGGGCCAATGCAGGTCACTACCCTCTGCCTGTACCAATTGATGGGGGTGACAAAGCAACCCTAGCTGAGGCTCTCGTTCAAAGGATCCCATTGCCAAAGGACAGCATCCTTATACCACCCATGACGAGACGTCCCAACCCTGAAGCCGCAACAGGTAGGAGGAGTACAACATAATATGGAGGTACTGTAGCTCAGTGTCAGCAAGAGAAGGCTTAACAGCAGCAGTAGCAGATCAGCAAAACTACACAGCAGGAGCGTCGACAACAGCCAGAGGAGAAGCCCAAGCAAACTCTGCCTAAGCAACAGATGCAACTTGTGGATAATTAATAAATGAAATAGCAGCCTCTCCAGCAGCAGGAGCATCGACAACAGTAGGAGGAGCCCAGGCAAACTATGCCTAAGCAGCAGTTGCAACATGAGGATAAGAAATAGACGAAACAGTAGCCTCTCCAGCAGCAGGAGGAGAAGCGCATGCAATCTCCCCCTAAACAGCAGATGCACTAAGTACAACATCCTCTGCAACAGGAGGAGCCCAGGAAATCTCCACTGCAGAAGGGGAACCAAGCCAGGAAACCTCTGTCTAAAGATGAGATTCTAAATTGTATTATTGGGACAGAACATGAACGACCAAAATACAAGCCTGGTGCACCTATGTTGTCATAAGGAAATGTAAAGGCTGCTGGACCAAATTGTGCCAAGTTGCATGCTTATGTCATGGAACACAGTAAGGATAAACTTGCCTTTCTAGCAAAGGTGGATCAAGACTACTTTAAAGGTGGTTGTGGTGCTTTAATGTTAAACATTGCAATCAGTAGCGTGTATAACCTTATAACCCTGGCTTCTCTCGATGTTACCTTCACGAGGTTGTGGACATTGTAAGTCCTTTAAAACCTAAAAAGATATTTCTTTAATGTTGACCACAAAGTTCATGCATGCTAACAATTTGATTTGTTAGGAAAATGATGGACAAGGCAGCAGAGATGCAGATCAGTGTTGGGTTTTTAGATCTAGATTTGTTTACTTCCACAAATACTTCTCTGTGTTCTCACCAAGTTGGAAAAGCAATCTCAAATGCAATGAACAACAACTACGTGGTGGATGCCTACTGCACTAGCCACTGGGTAACACTGGCCATCTGTATGAAATTCAAAGAAATTTGCTATCTAGATTCTGCTAAAAATCATCCCCCGCTAAAGTTCTCAGCCTCAAACTGTTGTGGACTGGTCAGTATCTTGTAGGTTTTGTTCACAAAAATTCAATCTCTTAGTGTTTCTAATTGGTATTGCTGACCATGCAGGGCCTTTGGTACAGTATTTGTAGGTTTTGTTTAGAAAAACTCAATCTCTTAGTGTTTCTAATCGATATTGCCGATCATGTAGGACCTTTGGTAGACATGCATAGGACATAGTGATGAAAGGAAAGAAAAAGTCAAAAGCCACACTCAAGAACAAAACAAGTTTCGCTGTAAGACCGAGGTTTTTTATGGTCCCTTCTTACCCATTTGATACTACATTAACTTGTTATTTTGGTACCTCGATGTAGTGTGCTCAGCAGCCATGGGGGTCCTCTTTGTGTGGATTACATGTGGCATTCCATATGTTAAGATTACTCGATGACATACCTGACATCAAGAAGGCTGCTATAGGTAGATAATAATGCCCAACCTTGTCTCTACTCATATTATCCATCTGATTTTAGAAACTGATTACTACATGTATTCTCATAAATGATTGTATTTTGCAGGATTTCAAATCTCCTGTAGATGTTTCCACAGAAGATCTAAAGCGTGTCCGGGAGATGCTGTGCGAGTACATTCTTAAGGAGACCATTGACCGAAAGGTTAACTTCTACAGTGCTGCACCATGAGTTTATTGTAGCCAGAAACTTGAAACTCATTAAGTCTTCTTTAGTCAGGTGTTGTTGCCTGAGAAACCTGCTTGGCTTGCTTGGTTGGGGTCAGATACTGTCTGGTCCAGGCACTTTTCTCATGACTCCATCCAAACAAGCCCTATTGAGAGTAACTTGAAACTTGATGTCATCCTAGCTTGTCTATAAATGTGATCTTATTTGTCTATAAATGTGATCTTTCTTTGCCTATATCTGTGACGTGAGAATGTGTTTGTGATGTCTCCTTGCAGGGTGGCTGCCATATCCTGGCTGGTTCCAGGATGTAGCCCCTGATGGCTGCCAAATCCTGGCTGGTTACAGGATGCCGCTGGCAAGCGGGCATGTTACTGTAGGAGTGGCCTACATATCTGTAATGGGCGTTAATTAAAGCTCGTTACAAACACTGATTAGTGAGTAACGGGCATCATTCGGAAAGCCCATTACAAACATGCCCACAATGTAACAGGCGGTGTAAATGCCCGTTACCAGTCCTAATCGGTGGGCCCCAGGACCTGGCCCGTTCATCGAGATATAGGAGACGCAGGTTGAAAGCAAGCGTCTCCTTGAATAGAGAGAAAGCAAATGTATGAAGAAATAGATGCGTCTCATTTCATCGAGACAGAGGAGACACAGGTTCACGGAACGCGTCTCTGATGTTAATTTCACAGTAACAGACTCTGTTTTCATGCCCGTTACCAAAGTTTCCTGTGGGCCCAGTGATACAGCCATTTCACATGACCGGTGACTACTTGTGGTAACAGTTATTGTTTGATGCCTGTTACGAATCCTATATGTGCGGAGACGCGCGTGAAATAGACACGTCTCAGTTTGTCAAGAAAGTGGAGACGTAGGTGCACAGTAGGCATCTCCGATATTGAGCTACTGTAACGGGCTTTGCATTGGTGCCCGTTACGAAAGTTCCCTGTGGGTCTAAAGAACCAACCATTCCACATGACCGGTGGTTAGTTGTGGTAACTGTTGTTGTTTAATGCCCGTTACGAATATGTCTTATCAGTAACGGGCATTTGCCCGTTACCTTTCTTGGCTTATTTGTAACACTTGATCGGTAACGAGCGCATTGCCCGTTACCAAAGGCAATCTATGCCCATTAACAAAGCGAGTTTTTCATGTAGTGCAAGGAACCCAAAATTTCTACTTGTCGGGATTTCTTTGGGATCGAGTACATGAAGCAAGGAAAGTGGAGATGGGAGGAGAAGGTACAAGTTGATGAAGGTTATTATTCCTCTTTCCAACATGGGGCTGAATTTATTTGTTGAAGGGAGACAACAATTAGTTAGAGGAAGGATTTCTTGTACTGACGAAAAAGATTAAAAAGGAAAGTTGTGTAAGAGGGATCATCCTCCGTAGCCCAAGACCAAGGAGGGGCTGTGCATGAAGCTAATAAACAACCGTGGAAGGATTCCAATGCCGCCACCATATGAAGGAAGTATGTCAAATGCAAGGATGGGGGAGTGGGGCAGCCACACCATCACATCCTCCACCATACATGTTCCTCACAAAGTTTTCATGGCGCTCCATCCAACAAATGCAAGAAGAAGGGACCGCAAACATCGCCTATAAAATTGGTCACCTTCCCATTGGAGCAATTTAGAGGAGGACCGGCGCAATCATAATACAAGCAAGGATACAACACGCCGGACCATCAATATCAACCACGAGAAAACAAAGGAAGAAGGAGGAAGAAAAGAAAATTATAATGCTTCCAAATTCGGTTTGATTTTCTCCTTATCCTTTTCTTTATTTTCAGCTTTTGTGCAAGTTTATATATGTGTAGCATTTTATGTTTTTATTTATTTTCAGCATGCATGATAATAGCAGAGTTAGTTTAAGATCACTAAAGTTTCCCACCTTGATCAACCTTTGGTAAAAATATTAAGTTGATCCCATGATAATATATAATGAAAAGTTGCCGCTTTGCTCAACTTTTGTACTTGTTTTTATAAATTATTAAGCTAATGCTCTCTTTAATATGAATCTGAAATTAATTAAATTGCTAGCTTAATCTTTTGTGGAAGTTATGATAAAAATAAGACCCATAGTGTTATTTTCATGCTCTCAATTTTGGATGAGTTAAAGATGATTTGTTCTTAAAAATATATATGCTAAACTTGTCATTAATGCTACTTACATTTGCTCTTCCTATCCAAAGCCATATATATATATATATATGTATATATATATTGAGTGCATAAACCTTAGTATACAAGAATTATTCTTGGTTGAGTTATTTCAGGCCTTGATTTCTCTGGCCCGAGACTAAGAAGCTAGTTATTCCGTTCTTGCGTATCTATCTTTTTGCTAGCCTTTCTATCCGTGCATTATGTATCCCCACATCGGAGATTTTACAAACCTTGCCAGATATCCACCCTTACATCCAAAAATATCATCTTTTATGTTTACCTCCTTGACCACAACCTATCATTGAGTATGAATCATCAATTCAAGAAAGATCTCAAGATGATGCAATGATTGAATATTTCAAGTATCTCTTCAAACGAAAAATATTTCTAGTACCTACCTTATCTTTATCACCTCTTTGCCCGAGGATGAGCAACATCTAATCATGGGGGTGGAGGTAGGTACAATGAAATTTAGAGTTCAAGGGGAGCAAATAAAAAAAGAGAAAAAGAAAGAAAAAGAAAAAAGTGAGTATAAAGAAAGAAAAAATGAGAAAAGAAAAAATATATGAGTATATATGATATTAAAATAAAATAAAGTGAACTCCCCGGTTCTCTAAAGTGCATTAGGAATTTCAAGGTTTCAAGATTAAAAGATCCAAACTCATCTTTCCAACCATGTGCAATCTGATAACGAGGACTTCCTTTGTGCCTCGGGATCACTCTTTGCCATTTGCACATGTCTACCTATCTCAAAGTGTGTGTATTTTTCTCTCCCCCTCATTGATATAACATTATTTTTCAAATGACTTTTTTGACGAGTCTCGGTAAGACCATGAGAAGCTTGTCTTGTTTTGACAACATCTCATTCATAATATTTTCGTAGGATTAAACTTTTCCCATATAGCTCCACATAAAGCCTTCCACTTTATATATTGAGAGGGGAAAGGACTAGAATGAATAGGCTTTGAGAGACAAGATGAGATGAGAGTACATGAGTTAGATGCAAGAAAGTTTATTTTTGAATTTGGTTTAGCTCTTTTTCTTCATCTCACTCTTAATTTCAAAATTTCTAAGATTCATTTGAAATTTGGGAGCATGAGGTAATTACTTGTGGGAAGTGCTTAAATTAATATCTACCCTCCATAAGGATGAAGGCTAATACATTATGGAAATTTAATGATTAAATCCTTGAGAGCATTATGTTTTCTCATGTATGATCAAGTGCAGGGTATAAGTAATGAAAGGCAATGCTCATATTCATTAAAGGCTTACTCGAGGACGAGCAAGGTTTAAGCATGGGGGAGATGTTGACAGTGAATTTCCATTAGCCTAGCCATGAGTCTACCTTTAATGTTGGCATTTATTTATTATTCTAACCATTGGAACTAACCCCCCATATATAACAAGTTCACTCTTGCATGTCAAATTTGGAGTTTATTGTTTACGCATGAAATCTACACTAAAGAGGAGACTTTCGAGATAAGTTCATCAAGCACTTTGGAAGAAGATCATGAGGCCTGACAAGAGTCAAGACACGCGATGAACATGACTCCAAATGACCCGAGGACCGAAGCATCAACATGAAAATCTTCAGGGACTCAACCAGAAAACAGCGAAGCTTGGATGGCAAGGATTCAAGCCTTAAATGCGAAGGAAACAACGTCAAAGGCCCACAAACAGTTGGGGGAATACTCTAGAAGACTCAAGAAGTGACACCAAGCGATGGAGACCACGAGCTAGGCCGAAGTGGGCCCAAGCCGCCTAGCCCAGGCCGGTCGGCCCAGCCCACTTCGAGGCCCAGTCGCCCCCCTTTCACCTAGTCGTCGTTCAGGCTATTTATAGCCCTGAGGCCAGGCACCGCACATCAATTGATTCGTCATCCACCGCCGAGGAGTAGAGAAGAGAGGGACACCGTCCAGAGAGGAGAGGGTCGAGATGGTTGACTAGGGTTTCCCTAGCCGACGTGGGAACCTTGCATGGAAGACCACGTCGGAGTCCCGGAGCTAGGATCAAGATCAAGGTAGGATCCTAGTGGTGATCTTGTCCATGTATTATACTCTCATGTTGAATTTGCAAGATTGAATCTGATTTCTAGCGATCAAGTGCTTTCTCTACAACTTTGGGTTTGCTTCTTCCCCAATCTAGTCTATAGCTAGATTGCTTAGGTTGCTCTTATAGTCATGGTGGCTAGAGGTGCATATCTGATCTACCGAGCGTTTTCAACTTGTTCTTCTTGGACTCGCCCTAGGCTAACCTGCACGAATAGGAGTGCATTGTGACAGGACGGTGGCTCCAAAAGGCGAGCGTCTTCGGAGTTGGAACGGAAGCCATGATTTAAAGAGGCTAGTTAAGAGATTCATGTGCTTTATTTTTCTTTGCTTTGGAACTTCCAATCTCTAGATTGGTTTTATCTCTCTTTCTCTTGCTACCTCTGTGTTTAGTAGATTAGATGTGTTCTATGATTCTTCCATAGATTAGATGCAAAACCCCTTTTCAAGATCAAAGTGTTTTCCGCTTATTAGATTGGATCTTGCGTTACACATTGTTCAACGGATTCGATACCTTGGGTTCACACTTAAGGGAAGAAGGATCCATTGACTACGACGGAGGACTTGTCCGCTTGCAAGTCCAAACGAACTTTGATACGACAATCAATCGTCAACACTTTGCTAAACTCCCCACCGTTGCAGCCATCGCCCAACTCCGATTTGTTTCCAAACCTCCCGACCGCAAGCCAAGATGGAGCCATAGTCGCCCGCGGCGTTGAGGGTTTCTCCTCGCAGTGCCTCGCTGAACGCCGCATTGCTGGAATCTTCCTTGCCGAGCCGGAAGACGGGGCCGTCGAAGTCGAATGGACCAGCGGCGGAGGAGGCGATGCTGGGGTTCTTTTCTTGCCCGATGTTGGCGGGGCATCAGAGGAAGCAGACGTTGAATCCGCTAGGATGCCTCCGAAGTGGAAGGCCGACAATGAGGGTTTTCAGAACCCCACCGCCAGGAAGTCGAAGCAGGCGGTGTCGTCCAATGAGGAGTTGTTCCCCCCCAGATGGCAGGACTTCGGATGGGAGCATCCGGTAATTTTTATTACTCGCAGCAAATTGAAGTCCCCCCTTTATTATTCAAGAACTCAGTGTTTATTTCCTCTAGTTCTAAGTTCACTAAAGTGATTGTTTTTGTGTGATTGCGAAATTGTTTGTGAGTCATAATCAATTATGGGACTTGCAATTTAGGATTTCTTGACTAGGGTACATATGGAATTTTTTTGGTACAAATCATCTTGTTTAGAATCATTGAGCAAATCCATCTCAAAAGTTTGTGTACTAGAATTTTATCTTGAGTTCACAAGTGGAATATTGTTGTTCATGTATTGATTTCTTAATTCAGGATCTTGGGCCGACCGTGACTTATGAGTTCACCTTCACATGAGTTAGGCTATTCGTCGAATGCGATGACGACAACGACGATGAGCTCTGCCAGCCGGGCCCCTACCAAAAAAACCTACTGATGCCGATGTATTACCTTCATTCCCTATGTTTACTATTTCAATTTCATTCAAATTTTGATGTACTTATCACACTGATAAAGCATTGTAAAACCATTTAAGATTGAGGCTGAGGTGGAGGTCGTCCAGAAGGCGCTGAAGCGGGCAATCCTGTAGGCACGGTTGCAAGCAATGATAGATAGTTTTTGTGTAGTGACCTACTCCCTCATTAACATCCAAATGTGATGAATGAGGCTTATATGTAATTACCTTGTATAATGGCATTTTACATCTTGAACTAGGCATTTATGATTAATACCAAGCATACATCAGGAACACATATTTCTATGAGTCCTAAAATCTTGATCACAGCAGTAACGGTGCATCTAAGTATTTCAAGACTATACTCAGAAGTGGAGCTAAAAAATCTATTTAATTTTTGCTAAAAAATAGCTAAGTCAGAAAATAGCATAAATACAAGATAGATCATATCCAAAGATTTACTAAGTAACTTGGTGCAAATTTTGGTGCAGAGCCTACACATGGAATATACAACAACATATCCGAGATCACAAGAAGATTTTGAAATATAGCAGAAATAGGCCAAATTGATTTCAAATTTTCGTGCATAAACTATTAGTCAAAAGTAGGGTCATGCTTTGCAAAATACGTAGGTATGCTCACGGTGAAACCAAAAAATTGCTTTTACATTTTCATGATTTTTCTGTGATTTTATATGAATTTTACAAGTTATGGACCTATGGGTGAAAAGACTAAGAATCTACTTGCAACCCAGCCCTTACAAAGATTAAACTTTTCACAAATATGCCCTCGATGTTTGTATAGTGGTCCTTACAATTCTGTGACCTTCACAACTCTACCCTCGGCGGTGGGGGCGGGCTCGCCGCTGGCGGGGTAGGACTGGAGCAAGCAAACAAGCGGTGGAGAGGTGCGATAGTGTCCTAGGGACGATCTCTGAAGCACGGGTTGGTCACGGACGTGAGCGGAGGGAAGGTTCACCGGCGGGGGTGCTAATGACGGACGGTAGCGGAGCAGCTTGGAGAGGCGGTTTCGCCCGCCTTCGTCGTCTACAGGGGTCCCGGCATGGTCTTAAGGCGGTGGGTTTTCTGGTGCCTCGGCGTGCGGGCTTGGGGATATGGGGCCAGGGTTGTGGGTCCCACCTATCGGCATAGTTGTGGGTCCCACATGTTGGCGCCCAGATTGTGATGTGTTCTTGAGTTTTTCATGGACCTAATTAACTTGATTCTTTGATTCATATTATCAAATCTACAAACTTGTATAGATTTCACAAATGACGTTCAAATCAGGATTTTTTCCCCTACATTCTTATAAAACAATAATCTAGCTCATGGTGTCCACTACACTCCATGTTACTATATTTCAACAATCATAATTAAAAAATAGTACAATTCAAAACTAGAATCAAGATTTTGAAAAACTAGATGATGTCAAATGGAAAAGTGATGAATACCAAAGTTTCATTGCTCATCGAGATGAACAATCTTTCTTTTGGTCGGTCTTGCATTTGACGAATTGGTACTATCATGTGGTACAAAATTTACATGTCTCCAAGCAAGTTTCTTAAACTTTATAAGTGAACCTAGGATTAATGAACAATGTGTAGTACCACTTTGTCAAATGAAAATCCGAACAAAATAAAGATTGTTCATCTTGATGAGCAATGAAACTTTGGTATTCCATTTGACATCATCTACTATTTGTAAATCTTGATTCTAGTTTTCAATTGTTCAATTTCTTAATTATGATTGTTGAAACATACTAACATGAGTTGTAGTGGACACCATGAGCTAGATTATTGTTTTATGAGAATGTAGGAAAAAATTTCATGATTTGGACGTCATTTGTGAAATCTATACAAGTTTGTAGTTGTGATTATATGAATCAAAGAATCAAGTTAATTAGGTCCATGAAAAACTCAAGAACACATCACAATATGTGCACCAACAAGTGGGACCCACAACTTTGTGTTTACGTGTCCTCCCTAAGAAAGCGCATTTTTCTTAAACCCAATATACCCTGGGACCCCCCTAATTCAACCTGATCTGGCGGCAGTTGTTCTTCTCAATCTCCCCTGACATCTCACCTTCATCTTCTACCTCATCCTCACCGAGGAGGACAGCCTCGCACATCCAATTCGCCCCTGCACGTAACGAACTACAATCACTCCATGGAAAAGGTCGTCGCGACACGCTACGAGGCGTCGAGGCTGGTGGAACTACCTAAGGAGCTGACGATTGACATCATCTCCCGAGTTGCTGCTCAGTCAGAGGATGCCATGGAGGATCTCCGGAACCTGCATGCAACATGCAAGGCAATGTGCAAGGTGTGCAGCGCCGCCACAGTCGGACAACGATGAGCCTTGAAATGTGTTCTGGAGCGTCGATTCAACTTCGGCCCGGATTTTCGCGCAGCGCTCATCACCACACTGGCCACCCAGAGGCCTTGTTCCGCAGCGGGTTGTGCCTCGCAAAATTGTGGAACAAGCGCGGCATAATCATGCCATTCCTCGACCAACTAAGGCGCACCGCGGAGGCGGGCCACAAGGTATCGATGTACGCCCTCACCCTCTTCCTCTAGAGACCCAACAGCGGCAATGCCGACAATGACGAGGCCCGGCTGCTCTTGCGCTTGGTAAAGGGACCCGAAGAGGGGGAAACAACACTTCCTTGGAAAAACTTGACTTGAACCAAATGCCGCTCCAGGATCATTTTGGCGACATGGCACTTACGACCGTGGGCGGCGATTGTCGTGCCGCCGGTGCCGATGCCCGTACTGTGACAAAATCACCCAAATTAACTCCATATTATCACATAAAACCACTCCTTTTGGTCATTACGCAATAACACAGAGTTAACTTGTCGTCTCTGCCGGGTCAAGCTCGGTAAAGCACTTATAACAAAGGATCAACAACCGTACATCAAAAGTCACACGAAGGCGTGTCCAGAGATAAACAAGTCACAATTTATTACATGAATTCCCATAAAGGTTTATTTAATTACGAACCGAGTCTTTTGCATAAAAGTAAATTGTTCAGAGTTTATAAATACAGTGGAAATAAAACTAAACGAGAAAAGGTAGCATTATAGGAGGCCATCCATAATGCCAATAAACATCATCTTCTTCCCATCCCAAACTTCACCTAAAAACAACAACAAAAGCAAGGCTGAGTATACTAATACTCAGCAAGACTTATCCGACGGGTGATGGAAACTCACCAACTCTCTAGACATGAGCTTTTGGCTAGTGGATTATTTTGCTGAAAAGAAACAAAGAGTATGTCCTTACTTTCAAAATTTTAGCTCAAATTCTAGTTGATTAATCATTACTATGTAAGCATCTACTCCAAACATGAGTTGTGCAAAACAATTAATCAAACATCCATACTCATTTTCAATTCCGACATACAGGGAAATAGGCTGTATGGGTAAGTAGTCTTGGATAACGGTGAGAGGCTGATGATTGATCGATTATTAACTTTGCAAGGTGGACCTAAACACACGGGAGATGCACACCCCAAAAATGACAACTAAAACCAAGGGCGTGCAGTGTGCAACAACCAGGTCGTTCCCAGCTATCCTCGGTTCAGGATCGAATTCCAGAGTCTTTGGTACAGGGTGAGGTGGCTACGGCCTCGCCGCACACCCTCACTCATGCATCACCTTTATTGCAGCAGGGGGATTCTTCCCAAGATTAGTGGACCAAGTTCCCTAGACGGATCCAGAAGGTACTAGGCTTACCAATCCCATTCCTGGCAAATGTTTAGTACGTTCAAAAGTTTAACCAGTGACACCTGTGGACCGGAGCCGATCCCAAGCTCTTACCACCTGAGCATATCATTTTAAATCTTATGATTCCAACAAAAGAACCTATAGCTCGCGAGTGAAGGATTTCACTCGACTTTTACCGGGTCCTTAAAGCACGAAAACTAACGACCTATCATAGGAACCTAGGATCATGCATCTATGGTTTCAAATCAACTCCTGGAACTTAAATGCACAAGCATAACATATATAGATGCAGGAAGTTAAAATCATAGGATTATGCTCCGGTGCTTGCCTTTCATGTAGGTGTTAGTTCTAACTAGGCCTTGGGCCCTTCCAAACTTTGGTTTGGGTCTTGTGGTACTCCACGAAGTCCACTTGTCCCTCGAATGGTCCTTCGCCTTGTTCCGGGACAACCTCGTAGCTATCGACAGGAAATTCTACACGAGATGCATATGCATAAGATTTATTTGTCCAGTTCAAATGATATTTCACTTTTGAAACTTAGAGATAAATGTGGAGTTTCCGGGTGACCACATTCACCTAGATATGATATTCAGCATACTCTTCCTCTATTAGAGAAATGTGTGTGCGGGTGATGTTTTATTTATCATTCAATGGTGACTGTGTACATATATAAGATAATTAATTTATTTTACTTCACCAAGGTAAAGGTGTTGTTTAGGGTGTCTTGGTAAGGTTCATGTAATTAAAATTTGAGTTGCACAAAAGTGATCTTGGTTTTCCTTTTATCCATTTAATTGTCCTAGATTTATTTCAAGAATTTTTATTCTAAAAGACATACACATAAACTGACCATAAGAGGGTCCAAACATGCACAAGGTATACAATTATACTACAGCACCAAAGCTTAACTCATCTCATAAAATACGGCTAGCATGAAAAATCACACAAAGCTATACCTAACCATAAAAGATTAAAATCAAACAAATCATACATACCACCAAAAGAGATGAAACTTCCTATGGAGCTATACAGAGGCATTTCTAGCAGATATATGCACTTACTCGGCAAAGAAATTAATTTAAACTATGCACATGAAATTGACCTTAATATAGCATGGAAAATTATATGACTAAGCTACACATGTCCAAAATTGATATACTATTTATCATGGGTGCATAACCATAAAACATGGATGTAGCAAAAAGATGGGCATCATTTGATCAATAGATTAATTTACAAAAATCAAAAATATGAGCATTACACATATCAAAATTAAATTATAACTAAAATTCTACATGACATATATGTGCCATTTTTGAACACAGGGTCCGACATGGCAAGACTAGTAACATATCCAAAATTAACTTGCTGATCATTTATAGAATTTGAATTATTTCAAATCTAAGCAATTTGATGATTTCAAAATATTTTAAAAACTACACAGAAGTTTGCCGACGCTTCTTTGGCGCTTCATGGTTTTTCAGACGCGGATTTTGCTGGGTGTTGGTTGGATAGGAAGTCCACTTCTGGGACTTGCCAGTTTTTGGGATCTTCTTTGGTGTCTTGGTCTTCCTGCAAACAGTCGAGTGTTGCTCAATCCACTACCGAGGCTGAGTATGTTGCCGCAGCTAGTTGTTGCTCTCAGCTCCTTTGGATCACATACACCATGACTGACTTTGGTAAGGAGTATACCCATGTACCACTTCAATGTGATAGCACCAGTGCCATAAGTGTTGCAAAGAACCCAGTGCTCCATTCCAAAACTAAGCACATAGAAGTGAGGTATCATTTTCTGAGAGACAACGTAGAGAAAGGGAAAATGACCTTGATCCATGTACCCACACATGACCAACTAGCCGATATTTTCACCAAACCCCTAGATCAAGCAACTTTCACTTGTTTGCGAGGGGAGCTTGGTGTGTGTTTGATTTCTTGAGTTGGGTGTGTGGGAGCTCCTTTGTAGCATATGTATAGCTTTCCTTTGTGCATTTCTTGCATTTGGCATGGCATATGTAACATGATGTATGACATCCTTGTATCTTAGATTGCATGCATTTTGTATCATATGCATTGGTTAGGAAAAGCTTCTCCTATATACATTGTTCACCATGGAGTGCTATTTATGTCTTAGTGAGCTTGTTTGGTATGATGTGGCTAGTTTGGCTTAGCTCTTTATAATGTTGGTTTGTATCCATGGTTGATGGCTATGTTTTTGAAAAATGTCACATGTATGCTCTCTTGTGAGTAAATGCCTTTATATGATCTTGACATGTATTAGTGGTTTGGCTATGCTTAATTTGTGGTTGGATAGCTTATTTTGATCATATGGGGCCAAAGGCTCATTTGCCATCATGAATGTTTAGCCCTCGTACTTTATCTTGTGGAGGGGCACAAGTTCCTTTTTGTCGCAAAGACATTTCATGCACCAAATATGAATCTAAAAATGAAATGTAAATTGCTTAGAAAATGTGCTCCCATGTCATATGTGCTAAATTTAATTTGCTTTGGGTACTAAACCGTTGCATGATGCCTACCAATGAGAAGTCTCATATATAGAAGTAGGCACATGGCTCGGTGGCTTTGACATGACATGAGGTGCTTGTGGGTGTTTGTGATGGTCTTATGATTAGAATGGTCGTCTTAGCATGAAGTTTGTGTGGCTTTGCCATTTTGACATGTTTTGCTCATGTTTAGGACTTTGCTCATGAGAGGGTGAATTTTCACAAAATTGCACAATTCCATCTTAGCTTCGTCCAATGGTTGTGAAACTTGGTGATCATGTAGTTGATGTCAATACGAAGCTATAGAGTACCTAACTTGCTCATTTGGACATGTGTAGCATCCTATGTTGAATTTTGTCTATTTGAAAAGCTCTAAGTTGAATTTTTGGCATTTTTGGCTTTATTCATGCATTGTCAACAAGGGGGAGAACTTTGAGCTTGAAATGGCTTGCTGCACGCATTTAGAAGGTTTCCAAGTGGTTTCAAGCTATTTTTGAGCTCTAGCAGTTTCCCAGGTGGCATTGGCCTGACCTGTGAGGGGTACCGGTCTGACTGGTGTAGTTCCCAAGTGCTGGGCGATCTTGTCCATCGGTCTGACCTGTGAGGGTGACCGGTCTGACCGGTGAGAGCTGAGCTGATGCAGCTGCTCTGTTTCATGAGGTGGTTTGCATGCATTTGTCTAGGGGGAGTTGCATTGGTTCAGGGGGAGCTTGCATGTGTGCAGGGGGAGCTTTTTGTGGTTGTCGAGCTTTGGTTGGTGTTTTGTGCTATTTGCTTGAGCATAGTTTTGTCTCGGATGTGTCGAGTCGTTTCCCTTGTGTAAGGGGTCCGAGACTTGTCTTCTTCAAGTGATCATGTTCTTTGCCTTTCTTTGGCTTTCGATCGCTTGTTGGACTTTCTTTTTATTCGTTTCTTTTCTTTTTCTTTTCTCTCGTGTTACTATTTGTGGGTATTGTCAATGCACTCATCAAGGGGGAGATTGAGGACCATGTGTGGTTCGAGGACCTGGGGATGGTCGCTTCCTAGTGTGATGAGTGATTGACAATGTTGTGGGGACTGATTCTTAGCTACGTATTACATGTGCAGCTTGCGGCTTGACTGGTGTTTGGTGCAGGTGAAGAACAAGCGCGAAAGGTCATCGCCTGTGAGGCCTCCAAGTGTGGAGAAGACAAGTAGGCTTCGTTCGAGGGACCTGGTGGCCAGCAGAGTCAAGTGCGGGCCGCATGGTGGCATGAATAGCAAGATGAAGTCATGGACGGTTTCTTGGTTGAGCCTCAAAACCAAGGTCGAGCCGGGACTACGTGGGAGCCGAGTTATGAGTGGCGATTGGCGGAGGCTACACCGAGTTCGCGTGGTTTTCTATGGTTCACCATAAAACCACTGGGTTCCTTGGTTGATCCACAAAGCCCAGACCGAAGAAGCAAAGACGGAGATGCAACAGCTCCAGACCGGTCTGACCGGTGGGCGACGACGCAGTCTGGGGACTTCGAACCGGAGGACACGCGTCGGGATTGCAAGGCTTGCGACGAGGCTAAGCAGGCTGCGGTCGTCGGGCATCCGTCCGACAGTGCTACGAAGACAATTTCCCAAAGTGCCTTTGGTGGGTGTGTATCCTAATTTAGGATTTAGGGGCATTTTAGTCTTTCGGCTTGCCATCTCTTGGAACCCTAGCTCATTTGGTTTTCCTATTTTTCCCTTCTTATTTTCCCTAGGATTTCCATAGGACTATCTTGAGAGCATCAAGGTGAGATCTTGTGAGAGGGTTGGATGATCGGGCGGCAAGCTAGACCTTGTATGAACCTCTTTGGTATGTATAGATGATTCGGCGTGGATCTTCAAGGCTTGGTTGTGTTGTTCCCATTTGTTCTTGGTGGTGATATTCAGAGCACTCTCTTGGTGTATTTCTTGGTGTGTTTTCGGGACCTTGCTCTTGGGGATTTGGTGGGGGATGTATGTGTGAACCCTTCGTGGTTCTTTTCCCTTTGATTCCCCTCCCAAATCCGTGAGTTAAGGGGCTCGATTTTGGGGTTTTCGATGTTCTAGGGTTAGAGGAGTTCTTGGCGGGATTTCTTCGATTCCTCTTGATTTGGCAAGTTTTGGTGGACATAAACTTGGCTATGCACTCCCCATGAGGTGTTCCTACTATCCCCAAAGTCTTGCACAAGTCCGTGGAGCGATTCGGGAGATCGGAGTTTGGATTTGGGGTTGTTGACCCGCGGTTGTTGTTCATCCCGAGAAGCCCAGGTCACACCAGTCTAACCGGTGCCTCTCACCGGTCTGACCGGTGCCGACCCCTGTGAAATTGTGGAAACATGTCGAGGAAGAAGTCAAAGACGCAATAGTAACTGATGTACTGGTATATAATCTTAAACTTTGCTTTTGAATACAATTCAATTATAAACTACAGTAACAACTCACATAGTATTTGCATGTTATTGTGATTATATAACAGGCAAAGTGGGACATGGAGGATAATGCTGATTCAATGGAAAAGATATGGCACATTGTTGTAGAGTGTTACAAAGGATGGCGTTCAACTTTCAGTGCTACGGCCAGGGCATACGACAACTACCACCAGAGAATGTTACATAAGCCTAAAGAATTAGATATTGTTGAATGGCACTATCTGCTGATGTATTTTAGTACTGCTAAATTAAAGGTTTGTTTCACATTGTTACTATTACTGAGCAATACGTTTTTCATACAAATGGCAATGTTTGAGTCTTTAAGATTATTGTTCTAATCTTCACATTCTATGTAGGAGCGCACAAAATTCTGCGATTCGAGGCCAACAAAGGACAAGACATTTGTCAAGCTGTAAGCCTTTTTCTCAACGCGGCTATGAGTAGGTAATAACCAGAGACGCACATTTCTAATCTGTCTCGCAGGATGAATAACTAATTTGTTATGTTCTTGGCTTAACAGAGAGACCCAGAAACTGGTGACGAGCTCGATGATATGGAACTTTGGTGGTTAACTCACACTAAGCATTTGGAATGGACAAATGAACAATCTAAAAATGTCTATGTGAGTTCTCAATGAATGTGTACATACATTTCTATACATAGTCGATGCAATTATAGAATGCAAGCAATTTCTTGTTTAGCTAACTCCTCAATCTGTGCCTTGTAAATGTTAGGACAAAGCAAGCAGCGTTATTGCTGAGGCGGAATCAAATGCATGAAACAACTTTGTTTCCCAAAAGGAAAAAATGAGATGGTCATAAGCTCGACCATGGGAACTTCTTCCTACAGCAAACGTTGGTGATGTCATTCCCGTCTCACCACCAATTGTTGATGTATTAGTGAAGCTTCAGCTGCAAGGTTAGTGCCTTAGTGCACACACGAAATCTGATATGCTTATGATAAACATATGCATCCATAATCAACCTTCTAAACATGCAATAGAGGAACAAAAGGTGGTTGTAGCCCTCATGTGTGATTAGTGCACTAAGCATGGTTGTCTCTGGGGAGGAATTATGCAAGAATGGTTCGTGTGGTGTATCAAGTATAAAACTACCATTCTCATCAATGGTATACTTTCTTTTGGACTCTAGTGTCGGCATCTCGATCTCCAAGGCCCATGAATTCTCCATCTCAGGAGGTTCACCATGTAAGATCGATGTTGATTCTCGATCAAGGTCAAGAGCAATATGATATGGGCCAATGGGAAGAGGCTCAAACTCGATCGAGGATGATGACGATCATTCGCCTTCACAAAGGTGAAGAGGATCTTCCGAATTGTACTCTTGAGGAGTAGAGAAATCTACAACCTCGGGCTCGAGTGATGCGAACAAAGTACATGCATCATCTCCTCGAGCGGGTTTTGCTTGGGAAGAGGCTTCGCCACAAAACTTTCTGAGAACAAGGGAGTGGTTGCAGAAGCGGCTTCCCTAAGATTTTCGTCTAGGATCCCTTGAGATGCATCGAGAAGTTTGGGCTGGGGAGCCTAGGAGGAGATCAAGATCAAGGACATCAAAGATGTGGAAGTCTAGATTAACCTTGATCTTGCCTATTAGGAGTCGCAGAATGTGTGCGGAGGGACTTGATGAGTATGTCGGATGGTCTTAGAGTAATGTCGCCCAACAAAGTATACGCTATGTGCCATGACATGACATTAACCTCCATATTGGGGTTAAGATGATCTTCTACGATAACTCTCTTTTTGGAACAAGAAATGATCGTAGAGGGTGAACAAATCCAAAGTGCTTCAGAAAAGTTTCCCACTCTAGTCAACCACTTCTTTTCCATGGCCTCCATGATAGATGTTTCATTTGGAGGATTAGGAGGCAAATGAGGTACCATAAGCCTAGGAGAAGGTTCTGCCAAAAGATTTCTAGTCGGCTGGATTTGGACAGAAGAGGGCTCCTTCCCTAGTTGGACATCTAAGCAATTTGAGGTGTTTTTGAGATTTTGAAGAGGGTTATCCTCGAATCGATAGAGGAACTCTGGAGGCTGAATTTCTTCTTCCTCCATTGTTCCTGGATCGAGAGAGGGCTCAATGGTAAAAAATTAAGATCCGAAAACCATAGGTTCAGGTTCGGTTATTGAGAGACTCATGGATTGAATCCGATTCCTGGAGGGGTTCGTTATGGTCGGTAG
The DNA here is from genome assembly GCA_947561735.1 of Cenchrus americanus. NCBI lineage: Eukaryota > Viridiplantae > Streptophyta > Magnoliopsida > Poales > Poaceae > Cenchrus > Cenchrus americanus. The sequence continues at coordinate 125,248,558 of OX387241.1, forward strand.
GAAATAAAGATTTTTCTAAGAGGCTGTCTTGGATTGCTCTTCCTTCCACTAGAGTTTTGTGTGCAAACAAACCTCCAGCAGTGATGTCAAGATCTTGGGCAGCGTCCATGTCTAAACCCATGCAAAATGCATAAAGCAAGACATCATCGGGTAGAAATGAGCCGGGTCCGAATGCACAAAGGCATATGAACCTAAGCCCACGCTGCTCCTATAGACTCATCATCTAATTGTTCAAACTCGAGAATAACTCCTGGGAGAGAGGCCATAAGAGCATACCATTGCACAGTCCTCTCCATGAGAGAGAATGAGTTGCAAAAGTTATCTCAAAGTTTGCCCAAATCACCATTTACACTTTTTACAATGTCAGTGTACCTTTGCTCTGCCCTTTCTAATAGAGAGAGGGGGAACAACTTCCACCTTATGGATTTCTATGTCATGCCTGGAAGAACCAGATGCGAACACAGTTCCTCGAATTTTTCCAAATGAAAGTAGGGGTTTTCATTGATCGTTCCAAAAAAGGGTCGATCTTGAACCATGCCCGTAATGTGGAAATGAAGTTCATGGTTGGATGAAGACACTGATGGATCATTGAACTCATAAGTTGAGGTGGAGAGGTCATAAATGGATTGCCTCTCCATGGGTAACGGGGGTAAAGGTAGAATAAAGAAAAATAAAAGATACGAGGATCACTGGGTACGAAGATAGATAAAGCAACCGTTCCCCAGCAACAGCGCCAGAAAGCTTGTTGAGTATTTTAGCAACAAATGAATAAATCCGCAAGCACACGAATATTGTTGTAGCTTTTACCTCAGAGTATTCCAAGGGTATCAAATTCGAGGGAACATGTGTGGACTAACTTTGTTCTAATGGTCCAACGACACACCACGATATGATGCACTAGGAAAGAGGATTCATATGGAAAGTTCTACAGATGAGGTGAAAGGTCGATCTCTCGAGAACTTGCTTCGGGCACTGGCTAACTCCGGCCTACGGATCTAAGACGAACCTAAACCTGCACTATATACGAATGTGGAGGATTTCAAAGGATCAACAGGGCTGTCTCCACCTGCGATCTACCTCTACCAATCCGTGGGATATAGGGTACACGAAGGATAACCCTTAGCTTATACACTACGTCTATGCTATTGATTACTATCGTAGCCAGACTATGCTGTCTCGGGGTGCGTGGCAACATACGACACTCTATTGTAAATATAGAATGACGAACCCACAAGGAGGATATTTGATCTCACTCAACTATAGAAGCTATGAGCAAAAGGAATCTCGAATGCCAGTTTAGTCTAATTGAACATGCATGAATATCCACTTTATTCTAAAAGGTGAACGTGCATACAAACGAGCATGAAAGCTTATGAACCTATGCAACAGGATAAAGGGGTGTGTTCACGAAGAACACAAGCCTCTAAATCAAGAATGCATGAAGAACACAAGAACATATCATAAAAGTGTGAACACAATTTAGTCTAAATAGAAAATACAAATATACTCACTTTAGTCTAAATGAAGAACAATGACATGGAGAAGCACATGCCTCTCCCTCTCCCTCTCTACTCTAGCTCTCTCTCTAGGAGAGGAGGCTTAGATGGGGGTGAAGTGTGTCTCATTTCTTACCCCTCCCCTCATATTTTGAGGCAAGGGACAAGTGTTTCTCTCCCTCTTTCCTATGCTTCTTGCGCCACCTAGAGGGAGGAAATGGGGCATCCACAACACTGTGGCATGCAGGAGAAGGAGCCGGAGGCAGTGGAGGTGAAAGCCGTGAAACACCCGGACCCTAGGCACGTGAACTTGAGCTGAACCGGCTGGCTGGGCGCTGAACTGGTGTTAAAAAAGGAAAAACCAAGGGCTAACCGACGGAATAGCCAACCGACCTCATGGGAGCTAGGCAGTAGCCGCCACATGTCCCAGCCCCGCGGTCCGGCCTGCACACGACTCGTGCATGGGAGTCATCCGCGTGAGGGCTGGGCGGCAACTCACGGGCGTCCACATGGCCTGGCTGGCTAAGCCCCCCCACCCGCTTGGGGTTAACCCGCAACATTGGCTCCTACGCCCGTGCGCGCACGCGTGCTGCGCACCGCAGTGCGGTCTGGCGGCCAGCCAGGCATCACCACGTGGCAGTCCCGTGTTGTGTTGTGCGTGTACGAGGTCCAGTGGGATAGGTGTGGGCCCCACTGATGTCATCTTTTTATCTTTTTCGTACCTCCTTCATGCGAACTTCGATGTAGGCAGATAATATATCCATTTGGATCCTCTTGACGAGCTCATCGCAATGATGGAGTCCAATTTGGCATTTTACACTATTTGTGATAACGTTTTAGATAAGCTATTGATTAACTTGCTCTCAATTATATCATTCCATGTGTATTTTGATATGTCTTGCAACAAAAGACGAAAACAACAACACTTGTGGAAATTGTCAGTATAAGCCCCTATCATAGTGTTGATGATCACTTTTCATTTATTTTATGTAGGAGTTGATGGCTTAAAAGTGGTACATAATTGTTGTCAATAGTATCTTGAACTCAAACTTCATACAACACAGACACGTGATCTAACTAGACCAAACTAAGCTAGGCATACAAATAGATGTACTATGTCTATTAAACAGGATCAAAGGGTCGTGTTCAAGAAGAACACAAGCCTCTAACTTACGAACAAACATCGAAGACATGAGTAAATCATTAGTCAAGTGGATCGAAAGGCCTTGTTCATTAGGAACAAGAGCCTCTAAATGATGAACTTATGGAGAACACATGAACAAATCACCCATATATGCTAACACTGCTTTATATGAAATAACTGAATAATTGAAGTAGATCAAAGTCATACAATAAAATTAAGATACAGGGGAACTCATACCTAGATCTCAAAGTAGACTTGGAACCTGAAGTAGAACTACTCTAGCCAACCTCCTAGCCTTGGAAACCAAAAGTGAGAGAGGAGTTGGAAAGTGAATTGGGTAAGAAATGAGTCCCCTCCCTCCTATTTATAGGCCTTGGACAACATCAAGAGAATGGTGTGAGCACCCCGGGAGTGGATCATGAGCCAACCAAGGAGCACCATGTGGGAAGCCAAGTTGAGCCGACACAAGGTCGGTTCGACCAACTTGTGGGGTCGACTAACCCCTTGTGGGCCCACCTCAGCCTGTGCTTTCGCGTGGTGGCTGTCATGTGGATCCTAAGGTCAGTCTTCGGTGTTCACTTGGTTTTGAGGCAGTTTGCCTTCCGTGGGCCCTTCAATCCTTAGGATGTCCATGTGTCGTCCTCTATTTCATCGGGGTTGCTTCTCTTGGATCGGTGACCACTAGTAGATTTTCTTCCTAATGCAACACACGAAATGTGTTGCAATATGCCATATTTGGTTGCAATAGATCTAATTGCAACCAAATTGTTTCGTCAACCACCTGATGCGAAAGGTCGCGCTGCAAGAGCCTGAGGCGACGGTGGTCATTTTGTGGTTGCAATAGTTGTTCTATTACAACACAATTAAATGTTGCAACTTCACACACGTGTTGGTTGCAAGTCATAGTATTGCGACGCATCTGTGGTTGCCATAAGTGCAATTGCGTCATACCAAACGCGTTGCACTGCCTAAATTTTTGGGTTGCAAAGATTTCTATTGCTACATTGTTATTGTGGGTGAAATAGGGAAAGCACCTCTATTGCCACCAAATTGTTTTGGGTGCTATATGTGGTTCCATCTATTACCACGAAGTTGATTTGGGTGCTATAGTTGTTGTGCTCTCATGCCACGCAGCAGAGATGGTTGTTATAGGTGCAACATTCTATTACAACAAAAATATATAGGTTCGCGACAATAGGTGGGGCAATCTAGTGCCACCTTTTTTGCCTTCTATTGACACGAAGTGGAATATTACAATGAAGTGGTTGTTATAGGCAATAGGGTTTTGGGTGCTATATGTGTTTTCTTATATTACAACGAAGTGGAATACGGTGCTATAGGAGGCGTCCTACATTGCCACGAATCAATGATGGTTGTTATAGGTGTGACTTTCTAATACCACCAAGACAAATACGTTCGAGGTAATAGGTGGGGCCCTCCGATGCCACCTAGTTTACTTTGTTGTAATATGTTTCCTATGTTGTTGCTTCAAAAATGATTCAGTTGACAAAAGTTCATGCCTCTATTACCACCGTAATACAAGGTTGCTACATATGGAACCTACTATTGCCACAAGCCTTTATGACACAGAAAAATATTGGTTGCGGTAGGGTGGCTTCTCTTTTGCAACGAAAGGAGTTGATGCCATAGTTTTGTAGCTCGCCATGTGTTTGTTCTACCACGCAGATTTATTTGTAGCAGCAATAAGTTCAAACATTAAAATACATGATCTTCAATAATAATTATTATGCATTTATAATTCATGGTGTAATAAGTATTGAAATACTAATTAGAAACCACACTGATAAATGAAACCATCCACTGGAAACATTCAACCATCCACACTGATAATTAAGTTTAATGACACACGAAGTACTGAAATACTACTAAGTTTCAAGAGGACATTGTTTCAAGACAGATGATGTTGACTTGAAGACGATCACATCAGTTGATCAGCCATGTATTGTTTCAACAAAAAGTTGGGTGCCTTGAAGGAGATCCCATCACTTGACCAACAAAGTGTGACTTCAAGAATGTCCCATCACCTGTTTGCTCCATCCGAAACGGCTTAGCTTTCTAAAATGAATGAATAACATTTGTAAGCACCAAGTAATCTATAATATTGGAAATGGTGCAACAACAGCATGTACCAAACTAAAGTTTTACTTTCATTCATAAAATTACCAAAATGATATCAAATAATCAACACATCTATAAACACTTTGACAGTTGAATCATTCACAGCAGGCAGAGGAGTTACTAAAACTTCACCTCTTGTTTTTTGGCTTGTTGACGTCTCCTACTTGTTGCTTGTTCCTGTAGCTGTTGAGATGAAATTTTTGCCTGGCGCTGGATAGAAGGTGCTTCAGGATTGCTAACATATTTATTACTTCTTGTATAGAGATTGCTAGCCACCCTTTGTTTAGCACAGACTTCAAGTTGCTTCTCCTATGCACAAAAAATATAAGGGAGTGAAAAATTAGATGCCAATTTGATCAGTATCTGATGATAGAAGTAAAGACTTGTCAATCCACAAAACAACCTAACTAGAAGAGAGCATACTCGTTGAGTCTGTCTGCAAATCTTCAGTTCTCGTGACTAATGTAGCAGCCGCCGTAATGTCTGCAGATGCAGTGACATTATTGTTTGGCTAGACAGATGTTGGCAGGACAATCTATAAAAGGATAAAGACATTTAGATATAGAACCTAAGGAAAGAAAGTCATTCATGCAGCTAGCTTAAAGTTGCAGATTAGCCTCCCTTTTTCCTGTTACTTTCTTCAAGTTGTCGTGCATGTTCTTTTTGGCATTTTTTCTTGTAGCAGCCCAAATGCGTCCCTGAGCTCAATGTGTTCCTGATGCTGTTGCTCTTCCCTACGAATTTGTTCCTAGTGCTTCGCATTGAACATCTTGGTTAATTTCACTTTGTGACTTCCTTGTATGCCTTCTGGAACATCCCATTTTTTCCTTTAGGGAAATAAAGTTGTTCTCTGCATTTGATTCCGCCTCAGCAATAATGCTACTTGCTTTGTTCTAACATTTACAAGGCACAGATGGAGGAGTTAGTTGAACAAGAAATTGCTTGCATTCTATAATTGCATGGACTATGTATAGTAATGTATGTACACATTCATTGAGAACTCACATAGACATTTTTAGATTGCTCGTCTATCCATTCCCCATGCTTAGTGTGAGTTAACCACCAAAGTTCCATATCATCAGGCTCGTCACCAGTTTTTGGGTCTCTGTGTTAAGCCAAGAACATAACAATTAGTTATTCATCCTACAAGACATATTGGAGATGTGCTTCTCCAGTTATTACCTTCTCATAGCTGCATTGAGAATAAGGCTTGCAGCCTGACAAATGTCTTGTCCTTTGTTGGCCTCAAATCGCAGAATTTTGTGCCCTCCTTTCCTATTGAATGTCATGATTTGAACAATAATCTTAAAGACTCAAACGTTGCCATTTGTATAAAAAATGTATTGCTCTGTAATAATAACATTGTGGAACAAACCTTGAATTTAGCAGTACTAAAATACTTCCGCAGATAGTGTCATTCAACAATATCTAATTCTTTAGGCTTATGTTACATTTTCTAGTGGTAGTTGTCATATGTTCTGGCAATAGCACTGAAAGTTGAACGCCATCCTTTGTAACGCTCCTTAGCAATATTCCATATCTTTTCCCTTGAATCAACATTATCCTCCATGTCTCACTTTGCCTGTTATATAATTACAATAGCATGCAAATACTATGTGAGTTATTATGTTAGTTTATAGTTGAATTGTATTCAAAAGCAAAATTTATGATTATATACAAATACATCGGTTGCTATGGCGTCTTTGACTTCTTTCTTGACATGTTTCCATGATTTCACTCCAATGACTGGCGTCCTTTTCCTTGTATACATGACTACTTAATCAACAAATGAGCAGTAGTTATTATCTACCGGTTCTCCAAATTTTGAGAATTGAATGTCCAACTGCTCTTTGCCCACCTTGATTCTCTTAGCGATTACCTTCAAGGCTATTATGGGACCACGTCCTGTTTTCTTCACATTTTGTGAGCCTATTCCATGGGAACAAAATGTAATAATACCCACCAAAAACATACTATCCATAAACACAAGCTACCATCTCCTTGCTCCTGTAGTTTTCAACGCTGAGCATGAGATGGAGGCTGCACTGGAGGTGTTGGGTTCATGTCATGCCTGTGTTGCAAAATAAATGTGGGGTCCACATACCATTCTGCAAAAAATTTTGTGGCATGATGAGCTAGCATAATTTGTAGTCTGACAAAGAATGGTAATTTTCTTGCCAATTAGGAAAGGGATATTATCGATGTCATTAAGTAGTCTTGCAACATTCAGGTATTCTTGGTATGTGTCGATTGTGTCCTCCCTGAATATGTCTTTTAGTTCTGAAAAAGGATCCATAATTAATTTCAATCATGTGGGTGAACTGGACAATCATGAGTATACATATACAAATATTGGGTTGTACCATATCTTACCAAAGGCTTTCTTCTCTTTATGCAGTGCAGCTAGCCAAACTTTGTATTCATCTAATTCAGATTCTTCGACTTCATCATCATCATCATGTGTGTAAACACTTTTGGATTTCAATGGTGTTATGGGCATGGTATGGTTTTTAGGTATTAGCTCCCTGGATACAACTAAGTTGATCACCATCTCCTCCTCGTGAATCTTTTTCATTTTTGCTACATCAACCTCGTAGTCAATCTCAGTGAGTGTTACTTCCACAGGAGATTCAGTAATTCTAGTCTTGTAGTAAACCAAGTCCCTGTTCCGATACCATAATTTTTGTTTCAACTTGTTTATGGTTTCCAGGTTGATTTGTTTCCAAGAGGTTTACATGTATGGCATCTCCCTCCCCCTCTCTACCCTTTTCAATCATATACATGGTCCAAATCTGCTCATCTTTTGATCTACGCATTCATCGATGGAATTTCAAAAATATGAAGAAATTTGTTGTGCAAATCACGTGAATAAATTCATGAAATCTAGGGTACTAGTGCGTGCACAAGTGCATGGAATATAGTTGGTAGTATGTGGTGAAAGATCGAACGCGGAAACAACGTACCTGGCCTCGATCGTCTTGTCCTGAGACGAAGATACCACATCTTGGTCCACATCTAGGCCGTCGACGATCGCTTCTACATCACCCGAACCTTGTGAAGCTATTTGGGATGTAGGTGATGACTCAAATAGCACAGTTTGTCAGTGTTTTAGACCGGCAACCTACCAAGGGGAGTACCCGAGGTAGATGAATGTGGCCTCACCGAGATCGGGAACTCAAAGGAAGAGACACGTGGCACACAATTTAGAGAGGTTCGGGCCGTGAGGTGCGTAATCCTACGTCCTCTATGCTGTGTAGCTCTGGATTGATTGGGTGTGATTACAAGATGATGCGTAACAAGAGAGAAGGGTCCTTGCCTCGCCTTATATAGTCCGGGAGGCAGGGTTACAGGTCGGTTTAGGGAGAGAGTACTAGTCGTGTACGTCTAGGAGTCCTCTACACAGTACAAGGTATGTATAGCTTCCTATCCGAGTACTTCTCCACCGTAGTCTTTGCGCCTCTCGCCATCAGGTGTCGTGCAGCACAAGCCGGGTAGTCCCAGGGGCCCACCGAGTAGTCGGTCCTGATACCCACCGAGGTAGTGGGCCCAGGGAGGTCCATACGACAAGCCCCCGAGTACTTTGTAGTCGAGCAGGATGACTTCGAGTAGTTTTGACGGCCTTGACGAGTAGTCCTCAAGCGTCCCCGAGTACTACAAGTCGAAAGTCCTCAAGAATACTTGAAGCATCCCGAGGCTGGAAGGTACTCCAGCTGATCTTTGAGTAATCCTAAAGTCTTCTCGAGTAGTCCCCAAGTGTCCTCGAATTCTGCTCTTTAAGGTCTTCAACAATACTCGTGTTGCCTTGAAGCCGAAGTTTATATGGAAGTGCGATTGCAAAATCGCACTCCATATGGAGTAGCCCCGAGCCTTAGGTTGAGTCGTAGACTCTGGCTGAGGGTCAATCTGAACTTCTTGCAAGATTATCCCACAAAATCCGGAGAAAAAACCGAAGGACACGTGGCACGGAGCCCCCGAGCCTTGAGTCGAGTACTTCATCTCGAATTGAAGGGTCATCTTGTATGCAGAATGTGTCCTGAGTTGCTCTTGAATCTTGTCGCTTCCCAGGGAATTGATTAGACGTAGCCGAGCCCCCGAGATGAGGCACATCGACTACTGGAAGTTGAAAGCTCAGGTGCTGCCGCTGAGTCAGCTATTGTGAAACATATCCATCTGGCCGTTGAGGAGTCTCCTGTTGACTTATGAATAGAAGCCAAAACCCTTAGGGTTTTTCACCCCCACACTTGCAGCCATTCATAGTAGATCTAGCCTAGAATCCACCGCAGTGCACACTGCCACGTAAGTGGAAATCGTAGATCCAAACGCGCCGCCAGTAGCCACCGCTACAGCCCCCTAGCGAATGCGAGTGAAAACCCACTGTAGTTGGAGAATGAAGCCCTCACCATCCAAGAGCATGAAGACCGCCGGCGGGAAGAAAAGATCCCGGGAGGAAGCTGCTGGATCAGCCGCAGGTTCAACACCTCCAGTGTCTCCCCCGCGCCCGAATCCCAACAAGGAGTGGAAGAAATGCGTCGGGGACCGCCCTAGGGGTCCCCTTAAACAAAGGGGAATCCTCACTTAATCTCGGCATCAAAACACGCTAAGCTTAACCATGCAGGTAACTAACCATGCAGGACACGGCCTACGTCGGGATCCCGACGGCCCACCAAGACGGCCCATGGAGAAGACCCCTCGAGCGAGCACCGCCTCGCTCGAGGACGCGCTCCCCCTCGGGCGTGCTCCACCCCCGTTCGAGGGGCAACCCTTTCCCTCGAGCGGTCCCGCCCCGCTCGAGGGATCGCCCCCCCCCCCCTCGAGCGGTGTCTCGACTCGCTCGAGGGTTCGCTCCGCCCTCGGCGGGGCCCGCCACGCTCACGGGTGCGCCCGCACGCGTGCGCCGGCCCCGTACTTGGGCATTTAACGCCCGACGCCGCGGGACGGCGCCATCATGCGCCCCGGGCTCACGCCCGGTGCCGCCGCACCAACTCCCCGGGGGAGGAGCCCATCCCCGCCACCGTGGGATGGACTCGTGCGGTACGGCCGGTGTCGGTCCCGTGACACCGCGCGCCCACTACCGTACGGCTAACGTGCTCGACCCTCGAAAGAGGGTCGGGCGCACCCTCGATTCCCTTTCACGTGATCCTGCGGAGTTAGGTGAGGGGCGCTAGGCCGGTGGATGGCCATCCCGGCCACCGTAACGCGCGCGGCCGCCGTACCCACGCGTGCGGGCGCACGCCCGACTCCGCGGCGCACGCCCGGCACCGCAAGCAACCACTCCACTACCGCGAGCTCGTTGGCAAGGAACGCCGTTCGCCCGCTCCCCGTACCCCGTACCGCCCATCATCGCACCTCCCCTCGAAGCCTATCGAGAGGACGCCATCGCCATCCGCCGCCTCCTACCCCTCGAACCGCCACCGTTCGGGTACGGGGGTAGGCCATCATGGCCGGATCGCGCGAAGATCGTCCGACGACCGCCCACTCTACACCGTAGCGCGACGTGCTCCCTCACGTAGCTAGGCGGCCGCGGCGTGCATGTAACTCGCCACCCCCCTTAGCCTATAAAAGGGGAGGCGAGCCCCCGCCCGCGGGGGGGGGGGGGGGGGACGAATTCGGAGGGACACAACACACCGTGCACTCACTCTCTTATTCTCCCACAACATCTCCAACCACTCTCCCGTGGGACTTGGAAGCCACACTTCCTCTCCCGCCTCGCTTGTACTTGCCCCACTACAAGCACCCCCGGTGCCGAGCAATATAGTGCCACGAGCACGCCCCTGTCGGACGTACGGCCCCCTCGGCCGTAACCGGGATAAAACCTTGTGTCATTTGTTGCTTGGCATCGACCATTGAGGGATAGACCTAGGCGTTATCTACTGCGGTTATTGTCGGGACCATATTCCGCACCGACGCTGGCGCCCACCGTGGGGCACCGAGCGCCTAAAGTCGTTTCGCCAACTCCCTCCATGGTGATTCGCACCGAGTACCGCACTACGCGCTACGGCATGGGTAGCTCGGACCCTCTCCCCGCCGGGTTCGAGATCCGCTTCCGAGACTTGAACTTCCGTGCCACGGGGAACGGCTATCTCATGCGCCTCACCAATCGTGAGGAGCTTCGCGCGCGCCGCGAGGCCGGTCCGCTCTCGGTCTCCGCCGCACGCACGACACCGGCGCGGCGCCCGCGAGGCACGGATGCCGCGGGTCCGTCGACGCCGCGACGCCGTCGCCGCTCCGGGCCGCGCTCCCGCCGTGCACGGTCCGAGCGGCGGCAAGCCGAGCGCGCGCCGCCCAACGCGGTGCGCCCACCGTCACAACGGCCGCCACCGCCCGGCGGGGAGCCGCGTGCGGTCTCGGGACCGCGCATCCCCATCGGCCGCGTGGGCGCCACGACGGCCCGTAACGCCAACGCGAACACGACGATGCGCCGGGTTCCGCCTGGCCGCCACGTCTTCGTCGCCAGGGATCCCGGCACCTCAGCAGCAGACGAGTCGTCCCTGGGCTCCGTCGACACGATGCCACCCGCCAACCGCCACGGGTACGCGGAGTGGGACTTCTCCGGCGTGCCGGACCCAGTCGCGTTCAGGCGCTTCCTCGACGCCACGGACTACTGGTTTGGCTGCTCCGACGACTCCAGCACCGGGAGCTACGACCCCACGCGGGAGTGTTGCGCCGTCATCACCAACGACCCGGCCAACGCCGCCGGTGCGGCGGGCGCCGGAGACGGGGAAGTCACGCCTGCCCCGGGGATCGCCACGCGCCTGGCCGCGGGGCCAAGCGCTCTCGCCGGGGCCGACGTCGACGCACGGTGGCCCAAGCCCGCGAGCTCGAGGCCAAGGCGGCGGAGGAGTACGGACAAAGTGCGGCTACTCCGCGCCTCGATGGCGGGGGAGGCCTCCGCGCGTGGCGAGCGCGCGCGGGAGCCGGGCCGACAAGTCCGTGATCGCCTCAACCCCGTCCCCAACGTCGACAACGCGGATACGCCACCACGGCGAGCCAAAAGCTCATCGCCGCCGCGACGTTGCTACGCGCCATGCCGGCACCCTCGACCCCCGAGGCTCGAGACATGCACCGCGAGGTGCGGACTCTCCTTGAGCAAGCGGCCGTCCGGCGGGCCGAGAGCTCGGCCTCACGCATCCGCCAACAGGGGGGGACGCACGGGGTGATGATCCCGCACCGGGGGGCGAACCCTCGGTGCACGTGGGTCAACCCGCCGACCGGGGGCGAACGCCGGCCAAGGAACGGCTCCTCGACACGCGCGAGGCACCGGATGGCGATGCCCGCAACGTCATCAACGCCGGGCGCACCAGCAAGGCGGACGCGCGAGCGGCCGGGGGCTACCACCCTCGAAGGGGTGGACGCTACGACGCCGGTGGGAGGATCGCTCCCCCGACACCGGAGCCCCCGGCACCCGTGTGTTCGGCCCGGGAGATCCGCACGGCGGCGTTCCCACGCCGCTTCCGTCGGCCCTCGACGATCGTCAAATACAACGGGGAGACGGACCCTCGTGTCCGGCTCAACGATTACCGCCCCCGGCTCGTCGGTGGGCGGGGCCACCAACGATGAAGTAATCATCCGCAACTTGCCCCCGCATTTGAGCGACGCGGCCCGACATGGCTCGAGCACCGCCCGCCACCGGATCCATAACTAGGACGATCTAGTCCACACCTTCGTGGGCAACTTCCGGGCACATACGTGCGCCCCCGGGAACTCCTCGGGATCCGCGCTCCCCGCACGCGAAGCCGGCGAATCGCTACGGGACTTCATACGGCGCTTCTCCAAGCGCCGCATGGAGCTACCCGGCGTGGCACGCTCCGAGATCGTGCACGCGTTCCTCGAGGGCACCACGTGCGGGACCTTGTGCGCGAGCCGGGACGCAGCCCGCCCACGGACTCGAACGAGCCGTTCGACATTGCCACCGCCTTCGCCTCCGGGAGAGGAGGCCGTGGGAGCAATCTTCGACGGCAAGAAGGGCAAGCGCTCCGAGGACACGCCCGCGGAGGGCGGCGGGTCCAAGGGAGCCGCGCCGCAATGACAAGCGGGGCAAGAAGGGGGAAGAAGCCGCGCCGCGAGGCGCGCGAGCGGGGGCGCAACGGCGGCAACGCCGAGGCCCTCGCCGTTGACCCGGCCCGACGGGGCCCTCGACCGGCTCCTCGAGGCCCGGGGTGTTTGACGACATGATGAAAAAGCCATGCCCCTACCACAAGACTCCCGCTGAACCACACTCTTGAGCAGTGCGACATGCTCAAGAAGTTCTATGGCCGTGCCGCCGCGAAGGAGGCAGAAGCCAAGAAGGGTGGAGGCGATGGCGACGCAGGCGGTTTCCCTGCTGTCGAAAATGTGTTCCTCATCTTCGGGGGACCTACTGTCGACATGTCGACCCGGCAACGCAAGAAGGAGCGGCACGAAGTCCTCGCCGCAGAGAGGGCACCTCCGGCCTTCCTCAACTGGTCGGAGGACGCCATCACTTTTAGCCGGGACGATCACCCAAACCGCATCCCGAACCCGGGCCAGTACCCACTGGTGGTCGATCCCATCATTGGGAACGCCCGGTTTTCGAAGGTCCTTATGGACGGAGGCAGTAGCCTCAATATCCTCTTCGCGCATACATTGCGCCTGATGGGGATTGGGCCGGACCGGCCGCGGCCCGGCACAAAGCCGTTTCACGGCATCGCGCCCGCAAGCGGGTTCAACCCCTCGGGCATCGATCCGCCCGTCCGGTTTGGGACCCCCAAGAATTTCCGCAAGGAAACCCTCACCTTCGAGGTGGTGGGATTCAAAGGGGCCTACCATGCCATCCTTGGGCGACCATGCTATGCCAAGTTCATGGCGGTCCCCAACTACACGTACCCGAAGATGAAGATGCCGTGTCCAAACGGCGTCATCACCGTCGGGTCGTCGATCGAGCATGCATTCGACCGCGACGTCGAGTGCGTGGAACATGCGAGGCACTAGCGCCGGATGAAGCGCCGGTGAACACACCGGAGAAGATGGTCAACGACGACCTCGGCCTCCGCCACCAAACACATCGGCACCTTCGAGGCCGCCGAGCAAACCAAAGGGGTCCCCCTCGACCCGTCGGCCCCCGAGGGCAAGGCGTTGAGGGTCAGCTCGACCCTCGATCCTAAATAGGAAGCAGTGCTCGTCGACTTCCTCCGCGCCAACGCCGAGGTTTTCGCGTGGAGCCCCTCGGACATGCCGGGCATCCCGAGGGAGGTCGCCGAGCACTCCCTTGATATCTCGCCTAACGCTCGCGCCGTGCGGCGGCGGCCGCGCCGCTTCGACGAGGAGCGGCGACGGGCGATCGGAGCGGAGCTGCGGAAGCTCCTCGAGGCCGGGTTCATCAAGGAAGTGTTCCACCCTACGTGGCTAGCTAATCTCGTGCTTGTAAAAAAGAAAAATGGGAAGTGGAGGATGTGCATAGACTACACTAGTCTCAATAAAGCGTGTCCAAAAGTTCCCTTTCCTTTGCCACGAATAGATCAAATCATTGATTCTACGGCGGGTGTGAACTACTCTGTTTCCTCGATGCCTACTCGGGATATCACCAAATAAAAATGAAGGAGTCCGACCAGCTCGCGACTTCGTTCATCACACTTGTTCGGGACGTTCGCTACGTCACGATGCCTTTTGGCCTCGTAAACGCGGGCGCGACATATCGGCGCCGCATGCGCATGTTTTTTGGGGACCATATCGGGCGGACGGTCGAGGCTTACGTAGACGACATCGTCGTCAAGACCGTGAAGGCGGACGACCCGGTTAGCGATCTTGGCATCGCGTTCACCGCTGCGGGCCAACGGGGTCAAGCTCAACCCCCGAAAAATGTGTCTTTGGAGTGCCGCGGGGCATGCTCCTAGGGTACATCGTCTCACAGCGGGGGATCGAGGCCAACCCTGAAAAGGTCGCGGCCCTCGAGCGAATGGGTCCAATTCGGGACCTCAAGGGAGTGCAGAAGGTGTTGGGGTGCCTCGCCGCCTTAAGCCGCTTCATCTCGAGGCTCGGTGAGAAGGGCCTCGCCCTCTACCGGCTGCTCAAGAAGCACGAGCGCTTCTCTTGGACCGCCGAGGCCCGGGAAGCGCTCGATAAGCCGAAGCGTCGCCGACGCACGCCCCAATCATTACGCCGCCGCGAGACGGTGAACCCCTCCGGCTCTACGTGGCCGCAACCACCCGGGTGGTCGGCGCCGTGATCGTTGTGGAGCGCACGGAGGAAGGGCATGCCTTGCCCGTGCGAGAGGCCGGTCTACTACATCGGCGAAGTCCCGTCGGACACGAAGACGCGCTACCCCCGTGTCCGAGAAGCCGTTGTACGCGGTAGTCCTCGCGCGGCGCAAGCTCCGCCACTACTTCGAGGCCCACCCCCGTTACGGTGGTCTCCTCCTTCCCGCTAGGAGAGATCATTCGCAACCCCGACGCGGCGGGCGAATTGCCAAGTGGTCCGTGGAGTTGATGGGCGAGACGCTCGCCTACGCTCCGCGCAAGGCCATCAAATCGCAAATCTTAGCCGATTTCGTCGGCCGAGTGGACGGACACGCGCTTGCCGCCCCCTCGGATTCAAGCGAGTGCCGGACTCGTTCTTCGACGGCTCGGTGATGAAGACGGGAGCGGGCGCGGGCCTCGCTCTTCGTGTCACCCCTCGGGGAACACATGCGCTACGCAAGTGCGCCCTCCACTTCCCCGCATCCAACAATATGGCGGAATACGAGGCCCTTCTCTCGCGGCCTCAAAATCGCCATTGAGTTAGGCATCAAGCGCCTCGACGTGCGAGGGGATTCGCAGCTCGTGATCGATCAAGTCATGAAGAACGCGAGCCGCCACGACGACAAGATGGAGGCTTACTGTAAAGCCGTGCGGGCCCTCGAAGACAAATTCTACGGCATCGAGCTTAATCATGTACCCCGCCGGGGCACAACGAGGAAGCAGACGAGCTGGCAAAAATAGCGTCCGGGCGGATCACCATTCCCCCGAACGTTTTCGCACGCGACATCGCGCAACCCTCGGTCACCTTCGAGCCCTACCCCTCGAGCGACGGCGGACCCTCGGGGGCTCCCTCGAATCCAGCGGGTGCGGAACCCATGGAAGAGGACCCCTCGAACGAGACGTACGTGCTCTCCCTTCTCGAGGGGTACAGCTCCCACGAGGCTGTCGCGATGGACATCGAACCGGCTCCCGTCCAGGCGGACTGGCGGGAGAAGTACATCGCCTGGATTGCTCGAGGGGAACTCCCCGAAGACCGGGCCGCGGCCAGGCGCATCGCCGGATGGCCAAGTCATTCACCCTCGTCGACGGCGAGCCGTACAAGCGCGCCGCGTCAGGCATCCTCCAGCGGTGTATACCCATCCCCGAGGGGCGCGAGCTCCTACGGGACATCCACGCGGGAATCTGTGGCCACCACGCCGCGCCACGCACCCTCGTTGGCAACGCGTTCCGCCAGGGCTTCTATTGGCCTACCGCGGTCGCGGACGCCAACGAAATTGTACGCACTCGCGAAGGGTGCCGGTTCTACGCCCGCAAATCCAACTTGCTCGCTCACGCCCGCAAACAATCCCCGTCACATGGCCGTTCGCCGTGTGGGGGTTGGACATCGTCGGGCCCCCGCGGAAGGCGCCGGGGGGCTTCACCCACCCTCGCTTGTCGCGATCGACAAGTTCTCCAAGTGGGTGGAGGTGCGCCCCATCACGAATTTGAAGGCCGAGCGGGCGGTCACGTTCTTCACCGACATCGTCTACCGCTTTGGAGTACCAAACTCCATCATCACGGACAACGGGTCCCGCTTCACGGGCCGGAAGTTCTTGGAGTTCTCGCGACAAGTTCCACATCCACGTGGATTGGGCGGCGTGGCACACCCACGGACCAACGGCCAAGTGGAGCGCGCCAACGGCATGATTCTACAAGGCCTCAAGCCCCGAATTTTTGACCGGCTCAACAAATCCGGCCGAAATGGCTCCAAGAACTACCGGCGGTCGTGTGGAGCCTAAGGACAACCCCAAGCGAGCCACCGGGTTCACCCCGTTTTTTCGGTCCATGGCGCGGAGGCCGTCCTCCCCACGGACCCGGAATATGGGTCGCCCGAGATTCGAGGCTACGACGAAGAGGCTAACCGGCGAGCCCGCGAGGACTCACGGGACCGCCTAGACGAAGTACGCCTCGTGGCGTTGATGCACTCGCAAGGTATCAACGGTCCCTACGACGCTACCAAGCACGCAAGATACGTCGCGGGGATTTCGGCCGAAGGGGATCTAGTCCTAAGGCTACGCCAAGACAACCGAGGGCGCCACAAGCTATCGCCCCCGTGGGAGGGACCCTACGTCGTAGTGAAGGTGCTCAAGCCGGCACGTACAAGTTGGCCAACGAGGACGGCGAAGAACTTACCAACGCTTGGAACATCCAACGACTACGTCGCTTCTACCCTTAGCTAGGATTTCCAAGTATTTTCTCGTTGTAAAAACGCATGGCCAACACCCCGCTTGGCGTCACCTATGTAAATACTCCAAGTCTAATAAAAGGGCAACTCGGCTTTCCCCTGAAACCCAAGTTACCCTCGGGGGCCTCCGCGGGGGGGGGGGGGGGGGGGGGGGCACCCCCCCAAATGGTTCCATTTTTTCGCGCAAAAAACGTAACAACACGCGCTAAGTTTGTTTCCTACTTCAACCTCGAGCCATGATTTGAACGGGCGCGGGTGGCACGGCGGAAGGAGCGTGCGAGCCGAGACAAACCTACGCCGCGTGGCTATGGCCCGTCTCTCTCACCTCCAACCCGGCGGGCCCCCCGCGAAAATCGAACTTCCCTAACTAGAATCTACTCGGGAAGAAGGAGAAACAAAAAAGCGTAATTAACAAGCAGCATCATTTACGAAGAATCGTTTATGTTCACAAAATAACTTGTCAATTTACAAAGGGCCACGAGGCCGAATTCCGATACACATAAAACAAAAAACGGGCCTAGCGCCCGGATGCTTTCGAGCAAGTGGAGCGACACCATCGGCGGCGTCCGGAAGAGGAATTCTTCGAAGGCCTCGGCGAGTGACCGGCGGCGTCGGCGCGCAAGCGCGCGTCCGCGCGCTCCATGGCCACCTCGTCCTCGACGCCCCTCGGGCACGATATAGCCCTCCGCCGCCTCAAGGTTGACCTCGTAGTGGGATCGCACCACTCCGAGGGCCTTCCGGACGCCTAGATGCAACGCCGGCGCATCCGCTCCGTGACATGACCGCCTAGGACGCGCGGGCGGCCGGCCGGCCGAGCCGCCGCCCGGGCCTCGCCTTCCTCGACGACGCGGCAAGTCTCGAGGGCCGCGTCACGCAGCTCTCCCGCCGGCCTCCCCGCTCGCAGGAGTTGTAGGAAGCCTCGCAGGGGCCTCGGCCCGCCCGGCCAGCGTGCCCCAAGGCCGTGCGCAAGCCCGGAACCAACAAGACGACAGGGAGATCGAAAGGGAGAAGCGAACCCTCTAAAGCAAAAAACCAACAAACGCAGTCAAAAAGTCTCACCCTCGACTTGCTTCCTCTCCCGCATCGAGGTCACGGCGCGCGGACTCGAGTGCCGGCCGAGACGCCGGACGGCCTCGCCTTGCTCGCGGAGGGCCGCCCTCCCCGGCCGGCGTTGTCGATGCCGAGCGCGAGCGCTTCATCCTCAACCTCGGAGAATGCGGTGTTCCGCTCCTCCAGCGACTTCTCCGCCGTTTCGCGAGCAACGCGCTCCCGCTCCCGGCGCCGTTCGGGGCGTCGCCAAGGGCAGCCTGCTCCTGCTGGAGCCGCCCCTCAGCCCCCGGCGGGCGATGCGCTCTCGCCGGGAGCCGCTCCCTCGCCGACGACGAGGGCCGCGCCCTTGGCGTCGAGGGGCGGCCTTCGTGTCATCGGCCTCCTTGGCGCGCTGCTCCCCCCGCGCGCCCGCTCCCTCGGCCCGCGGTGCGGCGCCTGCGCCCCCTCGAGCGACGTGCGGAGCTCCCGAGCTTCGGCGCGAGCGGTGGCCACCTCCGCCTCCCGGTTGGCGGCCGGCGTCCGCGTCTTCTCTAGGTCCGCGCGCGCATTACGTAGCGCCTCGTCACGATCGACGAGGGGCCGCGCGGATCCGCTCGAGGCTCGACCGGCGCGCCGCGTCCCCGCCCCGAGCTCTCCCGGGAGCTCGGCGCACCACGCCATTGCCGGTACGCTACCCGGCCGTCCGTGTCCCGAGAGCGTCCGCAAGCGCGTCGAAAGCGCCGCATCGCTCCCGGAGCCGGCGGGCCTCGGCGTTCACCCGATCGAACGCGTCGTATTTGTTGTGGGCGCGACGCTCGAGCTCCCGGCGTCCACACATCAAATCTCGTAAGTGCTAAGGCTTGAATGCAGCGCACGAAAACGAAAAGGGAAGAGAGATGAGCAACCGTGGCTCACCCGGAAGACGAGCCGAGCCGGCCGCCGTGGACCCGCGGCGCCTCGTTCAACGCGTGGTTGAGCGTGGCGCCGTGGCTCCGGAGCTCGCCCCGCAGCTCCTCGCTCCCCCCCGGCGTCGGCGAACGCAGGGGGATCCTCCACGGCCCCCCCCCCCCCCCGGGCGGGGCGGCCGGCGTGGGAGGACGAGGCCTCGGCACCATGCCCTCGACCCCCCACCATCGGGTGACCCTCGCGCCGCCCTCACGAGGGCCCCCTCCCCGGGGCTCGGGGGAGTTCGTGGGCCCGGCCCACGGTTCCACCCGGGCGGTGGGGAGTCATCCGAGAGCTCCACCACCTCCGCCCGGAGACCGCCGGCGGGCGGAGCCGCTTGCGCCGCCTCCGCCGGCACCTCCGCTCGTGCCTCCGCGCCCACGGGCGCCCGTTGTGGTGCCATGGCCGCCGCCTCCCGCCGTGCCGCCGCATCTTCGGGCGCTCCCGCAAGTTGCGCCCGCCCCCACCTCCTCCGCAGGTGGTCGCCACCGCGGGCCGCACCTCCTCCGTGGTCGTCTCTACGGCCCGTGCCTCCGTGGCGACCGGCGCCGGCCGCCCCCCGGCGACCTCCTCGGCTGCGCCACGGCGGGCTGATCCGCCGGCCGGGGCCTCGAGGCCCCGGCCCGGGCATGCGAACTCGTGCCGCCGCCGCGCCCGTCCCCCGGCGCGACCCCCTCGACGAACGCCGCCGGGTGGGGATCGACGCGTCCGTCCTCGGCACCTTGGCCGGTGCAAGAGGAGGAACGGTTGGCACCGCCCGCGCGTACACGAACGGAGGGTTAGAGCATCTAATCACCGGCAAACTAAAATCAAACGAAGGAAGACGAGGCTCCTTACCTCGCGGAGGAAAAGGCCCGCTTCCTTTTCCTCAAGGCCTCTCGTGGACGAGACCGGCGCGGCGGCCGCGCGCGCGCGGCGCCTCCCCGACGGCGCCGCCGCACGCACGGGCACGCCCGCCCGCGCGGGGGCGCGCCCCGATGCCGTACCCCCCGATGACGCCACCGCGCGCGCGGGCACGCTCGCCCCGCACGCGGGCACGCCCGCCGACGCGCCCCTTGACGACGACGCCGCGCGCGCGGACGCGCTCCCTCCCGCGCGCGGGCACGCTGCGCGCGCGCGCGCGCGTCTCGCCGCGCGTGCCTCCGTGGCTCGCGCCGGCACCTCGCGCGCGCGCGCCGCCCCGATGATGATTGCCCGGCGGCGGCGCCGGTGCGCCCGCCCCGTGCGAGGACACCCCCGACGCCGGCGCCGGTTCGGCGACGGGGCGCAGCTTGCCACCCGTCCGAGGGGCCCTCCCCCTCGGACTCTTCCTCCTCGTCCTCGCTCCGAGGACGAGGGCTCCCTCGACATCCGGGGGGGAGCCCCGGCTCCTCGCGCGCCGGTACTCCGCGGACCGTTGGTCGCGGCGCGCTTGGCGACGCCCGGCGTGCTCCCTCTTGCGCGCGCGCCCGCTCCCGCCGCTCCCGGCCGCGCCGCCCGGCCGAGCGCACGGGAGTCGGGGGTGGGTGGGACGGACTTGGCGATGTTGAACTCCACCGGTACCGCGCGTAAGCGGCGGTGGCACGTCGAAAACGAAAACGAAACCAAAAACCGGAAACGAAATCGAAAGACAAAGGCTCACCGGCGGCCGAGGGGGAGCATCTCGACGTCCCACGGGGTCCGGCCCTCGGGCGGCGGCGGCGTCCGGGTGTCAGCGGCGCTCCGTGCCCGGGTGAGCGCGTACGGCCGCTCAAGGGGCGTCGGGAGCATCCGCGACCTCGCCGGTCGACGGGGGTTGGCCGCCTCCGTCATCTCGAAGATGCGGAGCGGCCTCTCCATCGAGGCACGACCCGCCGATGGTGGAGGAAGGCGAGGACGCCCATCGCGGTCACCCCGTGCTTCCTCGGCCGCCGCAAGTGCGCCCGGCACCGACTCTCCGCCGCGCCGGCCGGGGCGAGGACACACCCCGTAGCCCCGGGAGCTAGGCCTCTCCTTGAACACCCTACCGGTGTAGGGGGGAAGGCCGGGCTCGGCGTTGCGCGGATAAAACCATCCCCGCTCCCGGCCGGCGTTGTTCGTCGTCATGGTGCGGGGGATGTAGATGTTCTTGAATTGCCCCCGCAGGGGCAGCGACATCCCGCCGGCGCGCACCGCGCGGCGGGTCCTTGGCTCCGTCGTAGGCCGCGTGAAGAGCTCCCCGCGGAAGAGGTGTACCCGCAGCTCCCAATTGACCGGGATCCCCTAGGTACCCCTCGCGTACGCCCACGAATGTGGCCGCTCGCGAGATTGCGTTGGGGGCGAAGTTATGCAACTCCACCCCCGTAGTAGTGGCACATTGCCCGCATGAATGTGCTCGCCGGCGCGTTGAAGCCGCGCTCGTGGTAGCGGAGGAAGCTCACCACGTAGCCCTCCGACGGGTTGGGCTCGTGGTGCGCCGCCGGCGGCACGATCCACTCCGCCGGACGCCCTTCTTCGTTGGCCGACAAGAGCCGGGCGGCGGCGACCGGCTCGCCCGGGCGAGCCGGGTCACCGTGGACCTCTCCCAGGCGTACGGATCCAAGATCCTAAGGGGAGGCTGAGGCGGCTCCATGGAGGGGACGAAGGCGAACATGGGCGGAGGACAAGGAGCGAGGGAAAAGGCGCTAGCAGCGAGCCAACACGACAGCGAAAGCGAGACGAAGGCGAAGGAGCGGGGACTGAAAACGGTGAGAAACCAAGGTAAAAAACCGCAGTCCTTTCCTCCCCCGCGGTTTATAGGCCGACGGGCGAGTTCTCCGGAGCGGACGCCCCCGCCGGCATTAACCGGCAGGAATCTTTCCATCGCGTCGACGAGCGGGCCCCACCACGACCGCGGCGGCTCTAACACCGCAGGCGGATCATCATTACGGCGAGGAACGGCCGCGACCGAGGCAAAACCGTCACATCCGCCGCCGCGCCGCCCACTACGCGCGCGCGCGCGGCGCGCCGCCTAAAAAGGCGCGCCCGCGCTCGCAAACCCGCGGCCACGACCGCAAGGCAATTAAATGCCCGGCCCCTTGCCAAGCAAGGAGAGCCCTCGAGCGAGGCGAACCCTCGGCTCAAAACAAAGGCGACCCTCGATCGGATATCCGCGTGAGAAGGCCGCCCGGACCTGCTCGACGTAGAGCGAGGCAACCGCGGCACCCATGCCACGTAGAACCCTCGAGCGGCATGACCCTCAACTCGAAACAAAGGCGACCCTCGACGGGATATCCGCGTGAGAAGGTCGCCGGGTCTGCTCGACGTAGAGCGAGGCAACCGCGGCACCCATGCCACGTAGAACCCTCGAGCGGCGTGACCCTCGACTCGAAACAAAGGCGACCCTCGACAGATATCCGCGTGAGAAGGTCGCTCGGGACTCGCTCGATGTAGAGCAGGCAACCGCGGCACCCATGCCACGTGAAGCCCTCGAGCGGCATGACCCTCCGGCTCGAGACAATGTCAACCCTCTAAAAAAAAAAAGGGGCACGCGCGTAAGAGGATCGCCCGTGTCACGCTTGAAATAGAGCGACACCGAAAGCACTCATGCCGCGCCGTGCCGCCAACAAGCACCTCGAGGGTCGGCACGCCCGGACCCCTCGACGGCCGCAAACGTGAAAAGACGGGGCGGTCCAAGCACGGCCCCGCACGGCCTTGCGATCGAGAGGTTCGAAGCCCGACCCTCGACGGGTTCGAACGGGCGCCCCCATCACGCAGTTAGGGACGACGAGGGCACGCGCATTCGAGCCGTTCCTCGAGCCCGTCGGCTCGAGGGTGCCCCACATGTCGTGTTCGAGAGCCGGCGAGGGCGCCTAGCGGGGGATCCCACCGAGGGAGAGCTTCGCGCCCTCGGTCCCTAGCGAACGGGACCGAGCCCCACCTAGCAAACCCACGCAAGCGCTTCCATGGACGCGTCTCCGACCGCGCAGCCTACCCTTATCGAACGGGGCATGGGCGTCCACTTGAACCACCCGCTAGCGCTCGACGAGGAATCCGCGATTCGCGACCCGCTCGATGGGAGTCGTGGAGACCTCACCCTCCGTCCCGCGGAGGGACGGCGAGGGCGCGTTAAAAAACAAGTCGTCGGGCTCGACCCGATCGCCTCGAACGGGCCAAGGCTCGGGGGGGCTTGACGCGCGGCTACACCTCCTTGAAATTGCACCCGCCGGAGACAGTGACAGGGGAGCGTGCACCCCCGAAGCCGGCTGAAACATCGCCGAAGCCGGTTGGCATATGTGCCACGCCTTTCTGTCCAAAGTTCTCACGGTCAACCCCCGCGAGAGAACCCACACTCTGCAGGGCTTCGGGGGCTAGACCCGCGGGTCCGCTGACGCGGCCCCACGGAAAGCGTTCGCAAACAAGGAGGGAAGAACGTCCTATCGGTGGTTCCGGCATCCGCGGGAGCCTCAATGGCAAACCCGCGGATGCTCGGGGGCTGCGTCGGGGACCGCCCCTAGGGGTCCCCTTAAACAAAGGGGAATCCTCACTTAATCTCGGCATCAAAACACGCTAAGCTTAACCATGCAGGTAACTAACCATGCAGGACACGGCCTACGTCGGGATCCTAACGGCCCACCAAGACGGCCCACGGAGAAGACCCCTCGAGCAGGCACCGCCTCGCTCGAGGACGCGCTCCCCCTCGGGCGTGCTCCGCCCCGTTCGAGGGGCAACCCTTTCCCTCGAGCGGTCCCGCCCCGCTCGAGGGATCGCCCCCCCCCCCGAGCGGTGTCTCGACTCGCTCCAGGGTTCGCTCCGCCCTCGGCCGGGGCCCGCCACGCTCACGGGTGCGCCCGCACGCGTGCGCCGGCCCCCGTACTTGGGCATTTAACGCCCGACGCCGCGGGACGGCGCCATCATGCGCCCGGGCTCACGCCCGGTGCGCGTCGCACCAACTCCCCGGGGAGGAGCCCATCCCCGCCACCGTGGGATGGACCGTGCGGTACGGCCGGTGTCGGTCCCCGTGACACCGCGCGCCCACCACCGTACGGCTAACGCGCCCGACCCTCGAAAGAGGGCCGGGCGCACCCTCGATTCCCTTTCACGTGACCCTGCAGGTTAGGTGAGGGGCGCTAGGCGGTGGATGGCCATCCCGGCCACCGTAACGCGCGGCCGCCGTACCCACGCGTGCGGGCGCACGCCCGACTCCGCGGCGCACGCCCGGGCACCGCAAAGAACCACTCCACTACCGCGAGCTCGTTGGGAAGGAACGCCGTTCGCCCGCTCCCCGTACCCCGTACCGCCCATCATCGGCACCTCCCTCGAAGCCTATCGAGAGGACGCCATCGCCATCCGCCGCCTCCTACCCTCGAACCGCCCTTGTTCGGGTACGGGGTAGACCATCATGGCCGGATCGCAGCGAAGATCGTCCGACGACCGCCCACTCTACACCGTAGCGCGACGTGCTCCCTCACGTAGCTAGGCGGCGCGGCGTGCATGTAACTCGCCGCCCCCCTTAGCCTATAAAAGGGGGAGGCGAGCCCCCCGGCCGCGGGGGGACGAATTCGTAGGGACACAACACACCGTGCACTCACTCTCTTATTCTCCCACAACATCTCCAACCACTCTCCCGGGGACTTGGAAGCCACACTTCCTCTCCCGCCTCGCTTGTACTTGCCCCACTACAAGCACCCCCGGTGCCGAGCAATATAGTGCCACGAGCACGCCCCTCGCTGGACGTACGGCCCCCTCGGCGGGAACCGGGATAAAACCTTGTGTCATTTGTTGCTTGGCATCGACCATTGAGGGATAGACCTAGGCGTTATCTACCGGTTATTATCGGGACCATATTCCGCACCGACAAAATCGAAGGCGAAGACCGAGGACATGTTGGCGCTACTAAACAGCGGATTTCTCCGGGAGAAGGAGGTCGACATGTGGCGCGCCGCCGCGGGAGATCCATACCCAATGGAGAAAAATCCGGATGAGATCCCAATGTTCACACGATTCGTGGAGCGCGGGTTGGCCCTCCTAGCAAGAAACTTCTTCATGGGGCTTCTGGAGTATTACGGTATCGAGTACCTCAATCTCAATCCCAACGACATCTTCCACACTTCTGTCTTCGTCCATTTTTGCGAAGTGCTCTTGGGGATCAAGCCCCAATGGGTACTATTCCGGAAGTTCTTCAGCGTGAAGCCCCAGCCGAGCGCCAACGACCCGCGAGTAGTTGGAGGGGCCGGCATCCAGATGCGCGAGGACGCCACAGAACAGTACCTGGCGTACAAGTTGATTGACTCCAACCAAGACTGGAAGTCGAAGTGGTTCTACGCCACCAATCACCACCCATAGTTACCAAAGCCCAGCGGGAAGCAGCCGAAGCACCGGCCCTGGTGGAATACGGAGCCCACGATGCAGGAGGGAATCCAGCTACCCGAGCTGCTGGTGAAGATCAAGGCTTTGAGGGAAGCCATGCTGAGGGCCGAGCAAGTGGCCTTCAGCTTTATGAAGAGGAGGGTGCAGCCGCTGATGGCTCGCGACACCCTCGGCTACCAGTACACCGGCGAGGGCGACTCGTCACGGATGCCTGGCGGTGAGATTGATGATGATGACATCATCGATAGGCTGGGCAGGATCTTCAAGGACATGCCGGCATACACGCCCTGTCCGGTCCCCAAGTACACCACCGCTCATCCACCGAACGAGGTCAGTAGCCGCACTCAGTGTCGAGTACTGATTATGCAGTAGTAGTCGTGCTCACCAAATGTGCTTGTTGCAGGATGACATAGTAAAGTTTGTCTCTAAGCCAGCTTCACCTCCTCGACTTGTGGAAATCCCAGAGGAGGGGAAGGGCAAGGCCAAGGAGCGCTGCGAAGTCGGCGAAGGTGACGACACTGTTATTGTCGAAGACACATCAGATGAAGATGACGAGGAAATGCTTCAGGAGCGGTTCCAGCTGCGGTCGAGGTTTAGCCGCCCTGGACTGCCCAATGATCCTCTCATCCAAGATCCTCCGACTAGTTTGGAGGCTAGTTTGCCTGCGCCGCCGAGGAGGCTGCGCAACGTGGCACGCAAGCGCGTGGCCAAGAAGCTGAAAGTCACTGAGACCACGTCTCAAGAGGTAAACTCCTCGAGTAGGGTAGTCGAGTACTTGTCTTTCGATGTTGTGTATGCTGATGACAAAATTTCGTTGCTTGCCGGAGATTCCGCCTTCCAACCCCGTAGACCAAGGGGACGAAGGCGACTGGGAGATGGTGGGGGAGCCGGTTGGAAGAAGCCACAGCCCAGCCCCCGCCGTGACAGAGGTTGAGCCGCAAGCACCAGTTGCTGAAGGCAGGACTGAGCCAACCGCAACTCCTGCTGCTGAAGAGCCAGCGGCTACTGAAGCCGAAGAAGAGGCGCCTGCTGAAGCTGGACTTGTCGACATCGCCAGCATACTTGGCGCCCCAACCGTGACAGTAGTCCGGTCGAGCTTGTAAGTGAAGATCTTTTCTGAGTAGTACATGTAGGTTGGTAGTCGTACTTAGTTGACAACCAATTGTATACTGTGCAGAAAATCCACAGACTTATCATGGGAGAAAGATGAACCCAGCGCGGCAGTAGCTGAAGAAGGTTCCACGCCATCCACCAAGGAGTTCGCTCCCGCCCCCCAAGCAGAGACCGTGGTGCTGGCCGTAGAGGCTACGCTGCCGGAGGCCAGCATTGTTGAAGGTGAGTGTACTGCACGAACGCAGCCTTCCTCGAGTAGAAGTCGTAGCCCCCGAGGGAGACTAATCCATGTGTCTTTTGTTGACAGGGGCCGAAGCCGAGGGAAGCACCATCCCTGAGGCTGTGCCCATTGAAGGCTTGGCGTCGGAGACCCAAGAAGCCGCCGGAGCAACTCCCGAGCCAGCGGAGGTAGCCAGCGGAGGAGCCCCCGCGGTAGCCGAAGAGGAGTGTGACAAGGTACTGCCGGAGTCAAACCTGGAAGTAGTCGTCCATTCGCCAGAGATTCAAAACCCGGAGCCGATCCGTTCGGCGCCGATGTCCGGGACCGCCACGACTAGTCGTGGTGGGATCGAGCTTCCTGGCGGACGATCTCGTCGACCCGGCGGTGGTAGCGTGCAATTTGGAGGTGATGCGCCGGGCCGAGCAATGGATGAAGGTAAACTATCAGTACCCTTGTGTAGTCAACTGCCATAGGTGCTGAGTACCCGAATAACAGTTGTTGCCTGCCTCAGGATGTCGTGGAGAGATCCCGATAGAAATCTGAGACGCACCAAGGATACGGCGATACAGTGCTCCGGGCGGAAGCATTGGAGGGAGAACTCGCGAAGGCCACGAAGCACACCACCATGCATCAGTCAAAGCTTGACAACGCCTTCACCCAGTACCATAATGAAGTCCAGGACATGCAGGCGAAGAGCGACGAGCTGGTGCGCAAGAACAAATCGCTCCGCAACAAGAACAAAGGTACGCTGCTGTCTTGTCGAGTACCCATTGGAAGTACCTTGCAGTGGTCTAATCCTGCCTTGTTTGATTGTAGAGCTTGAGACCCGGGTCAAGCAACTGAAGGGTTCAGAAGTCGACATGAAGAACCTCTTCTACCAGGAGAAGGAGGCCCGTAAGGTACTTGAATATGATTATAAGCAGTTGGCTTACGAGTGCGATAAGCACATGGAGCTCCGAATTGCCTCAGACCGTGACCTCTTCAACTGCTACAAATCCCTACAGAAGTTGAACGAAGACTGCGAGAAGTTGCAGGCCCAGCTCAAAGAACTTGAAGAAGCTGCACTTCCCATTGCGAGGCTACTGGTTCCTCATCCGGGCGGGTTGAAGATAGCTCCGTTGGTTGACCGGCTTAGAGAAGCTCCTGGTCCTCTGGCGACGTACGTCAAGCATCTGGCGAAGTCCATCCCGAATCAAGTCTTGGAGTACATGAAGTCGTACTTCCCCAAGGCTCCGGTGGACGTAGTCGTGGGTGGAATAGCCGCCAACTGTACTGATGAGCAGTACGTGGAGCTCCTGGAGCAGATGGCGCTAATAGCTGGACAAGTTAACGGAAAGCTGAACCTCCAGTAGTCCTGTAGGGTTAGCTTGTAGCAATAGTTGTGTATAAACAAAGTTGTACTGAACTTGTTTAAGTATGAATGAGAAAACTTTCATAAATGAGTACTCGTTGTCGCAAGATATGTATGCAGAGTTCTCATTGTGGAGTTGTAACGAGTAGTGGTACTCGCCAGTAGTCCCGTTGAGGGGAACACAGTAAGTTAGTTGATAGATAATCAAACTTTTTTACTGAAATAAGTACACCTGGATGGCCAGGGCCATTTTACAAGTGTAGTAGCCAGGACCCGAAGGCCGCCTACGGCTAAGTGGTGCTAGGGCGCTTAGCCGTTTATAGCAGTAGATCCGTTAGTAGTCGTATAGGCTGGATCTAGAAGTACATGGTCTTTTAGTAGACCGCTGCTGGAGTCCTTTGTCGCTCTGAGCAGCCCGAGATCCGTTAGTAGCCGTGAACGCTGGATCTTGGAGTAGAGTAGTCCGGAGACTAGTGCCTGGACCTGGAGGCCCTTACAGCGAAGGGTTCTTGGAGTAGTCGTGCAGACTTGAGCCCCCAGGGTAGTTGTGAGACTAGGCGTAGAATCGACAGAGCTGGTCGATATTCCACGAGTTGCTAACGTCTTCGCCTTCAAGGGTCTGGAGGCGGTAGGAGCCTGGTCGGTCAACTTTGAAACTGTGAAAGGACCTTCCCATGGCGAGCTGAGCTTGTGTAGTCCTTCCGTGTTCTGGATGCGACGGAGGACAAGATCGCTGACGTTGAAGGAGCGTTCCTTGATGTTGCGATCATGGTAGCGTCGGATACCCTCAAGGTACCTTGCTGATTGGACGAGGGCGGCGCAACGAGCTTCTTCAAGTCCATCGATATCAACTCGTCTGCTATCTTCAGATATGCCTTTGTCGTATTGCTCTACTGCTAGTGAATCCCACATGACATCGGCAGGGAGAATTTCTTTAGAGCCATAGACCAAGAAGTAAGGCGATTGTCCCGTTGGCTTGGAGGGTTGAGTACGTAGCCCCCAGAGCGCATTGGGTGGTAGTTCCTTGATCCACTTGCCTCCTTTTGAGTTAGCAGCATTGTGCAGTCGCTTTTTGAGAGCGTCGAGAACCATCCCATTGGCACGCTCGACTTGTCCATTGGCCCGAGGTTGGGCAACTGAGACATATCGGACGTCGATCCCGCTGTTCTCGCAGTACTCCCAGAACTGGTGAATGTTGAAGGTTGAGCCCAGGTCTGTGATGATGTGGTGGGGTAGTCCGTAGCGATGCACGAGTTAGTCCAAGATGTCGAATACTCTGTCGGCCTTGGGGCATGTGACTGGCGTGACCTCGATCCACTTGGTGAACTTGTTGATGGCCACAAAGACTCTGTTGAATCCACCTGGCGTAGTCGGGAGAGGCCCAATCATGTCGAGCCCCCAGCAGGCGAAAGGCCAGGTTGGCGGTATGGTGACTAGCTTGTAGACCGAGACGTATTGTTGCTTGGCAAAGTATTGGCACCCTTGGCACCTTGTGACGAGTTCTTCGGCATCGCCCAGAGCTGTGGGCCAGTAGAAAGCTCGGCGGAAGGCCTTGCTAACCAACATGCGTGAAGACGCGTGGTTGCCGCATACACCTTTACAAATTTCCTCCAAGATGCCCTTGCCTTCTTTTCGGGGGACGCACTTCATGAGTACTCCAGAAGATGTGCCCCGCCTGTAGATCTTGTCTCCGACTAGGACGTAGGACTTGGCACGGCGGATGAGTTGCTCGGCCAAGTTCTTGTCCGAGGGAACCTTCTGCTCGCGGATGTAGTCGATGAAGGGTTACCTCCTGTCCACGTTTATCATCATGGCCTCCTAGCCAGCTAGGTGATGTGCTGGATTAGTGGTCGGTGGCGCCGGCTCCGGGATGGATGGCGCGTGAAGCTTGTTGACGAAAACACCCGCTGGCACTTGAGCGCGAGTAAAACCAAGCTTCGACAGGACATCCGCTTGAGGACCATGTGTGGTTCGAGGAACGGTGGATGGTCGCTTCCTTATGTGATGAGTGATTGACAACGTTGTGTGGACTGATTCTTGGCTATGTATTGCAGGTGCAGGTTGCGGCTTGACTGGTGTTGGTGCAGGTGAAGAACAAGCGCGAAAGGTCGTCGCCGGTGAGGCCTCCACGTGTGGAGAAGACAAGTAGGCTTCATTCAAGGGACCCGGTGGCCAGCGGGGTCAAGTGCGGGCCGCATGGTTGCATGAACAGTAAGATGAAGTCATGGACGGTTTCTTGGTTGAGCCTCAAAACCAAGGTCGAGCCAGGACTACGTGGGGGCTGAGTCATGAGTGGTGATTGGCGGAGGCTACACCGAGTTCGCGGGGTTTCTGGTGGTTCACCAGAAAACCACTGGGTTCCTTGGTTGATCCACAAAGCCAAGACCGAAGAACCGAAGATGGTGCTGCAGCAGTGCCAGACCGGTCTGACCGGTGTGCGACGACGCAGTCCAGAAACTTCAAAGCGGAGGACACGTGTCGGGATCGCAAGGCTTGCGTCGAGGCTAAGCAGGTTGTGGTCGCCGGGCATCCGTCCGATTGAGAAAACTTGAAGACTTCCAAAACCGCCCTTGAGGGGCTTGTATCCCTGGGCACTCAGTTGGAGTAGGTAGCTGATTTTCCCGCCACTCCGCCATGAAGTCGACTAGTGCCTGCGACTTGATGGCTGTTCGTGGCTTGAAGTCGATGTTGAGGGCACTGAGTTCGACTGCCCACTTTGAGATCCTTCCAGTAGCGTCTTGGTTCCGCAAGATGTCGCTGAGCAGGTAGTCCGTGACGACGGAGATCGAGTACTCCTGGAAGTAGTGTCGTAGCTTCCGCGAGATGATGAGTACTGTATACAGTAGCTTCTGTACTGGTTGATAGCGTGCTTTAGATTCTGACAGGACCTCGCTGACGAAGTAGACTGGTCGCTGGACTGGGTAGGCGTGGCCGTCTTCCTGCCGCTCGACGACGATGGCGAGATCGACCACGTGAGTAGTCGCAGCGATGTAGAGCAGTAGCTGCTCCTTTTTGCGAGGAGCCGTGAGGACTGGTGGCTTGGATAAGAAGTTCTTGAGCTGAGCAAGGGCTTGGTCTGCCTCTGGAGTCCACGCGAACTTCTCTTGATGCTTGAGTAGTTTGAAGAAGGGGAGCACCGTTCTCCAAGCTTCGAGATGAATCTGTTCAGGGCCGCCATGCACCCTGTTAGCTCCTGCACGTCTTTGATGCACGTCGGAGCTTTCATGCTGGTGGTGGCGGAGATCTTCTCGGGATTGACTTCGATGCCACGATGGCTGATGATGAAGCCGAGTAGTTTGCCCGACGGTACGCCGAAGACGCACTTGTTCGATTTGAGCTTCCAGCGGTACTCTCGCAAGGATGTGAAAGTCTCTTCAAGAACGGCGATGAGCGTGTCGGAGTTTCTGGTCTTGACGACCACGTCATCCACATAGGCTTCGACGTTCTTGTTGTGTTGCCTATTGAAACAGGCCTAGATACCTCGCTGGTAGGTAGCGCCGGTGTTCTTCAACCCGAAGGACATGGTCGTGTAGTAGTACGCGCCAAACGGGGTGATGAACGTGGTCTTCTCCTGGTCTTCTTCCTTGATTGTGATTTGGTGGTACCCGGAGTAGCAGTTGAGGAAGTAGAGCAGGTCGCAGCCCGCCGTGGAGTCAATGACTTGGTCTATCCACGACAACTCGAAGGGGTCCTTGGGGCAATGCTTGTTGAGGTCGGTGTAGTCGACGCACATCCTCCACTCGTTTGAGTTCTTCTTGCGGAAGAGGACAGGGTTGGCGAGCCACTCAGGATGGAAGACTTCTCTGATGAAGCCAGCCGCGAGTAGTTTAGCTGTTCCTTCTTGATGGCATCCCGTCTATCGTCAGCGAAGCGGCGGAGGTATTGTCGCTTCGGGGTAGCTTTAGGGTCGATGTTGAGTGAATGCTCGATCAGATTATTGGGCACCCCTGGCATGTCTGCTGGTTTCCACGCGAAGATGTCTCGGTTAGCCCGGAGGAAGCTGACGAGCGCGTCCTCCTATTTCGGGTCGAGGCCCGCCCCGATGGTTGGGGTCTTGCTGCTGTCGCCTATCCCGAGGTCAATCGTCTTGACTTGAACCTCCTCAGCTGGCTGAGGCTTGTTGGCGCTGTCTGACTTCTCTGGGATGTCGAGTTCGCTTGGGGCAAGCTTCTTGGATGCAGCGTAGATCTCCATCATTGCGTTGGGTACTTGATTTGTGGCTGCCAGTTCCACAGCTTCTGTGTCGCAGTCGAAGGATATCTTCAAGTCCCCTTGCAGCGAGAGTACACCGGCCGGACATGGCATCTTGAGTACCAAGTACGTGTACTGAGGTACCGCCATGAACTTGGCGATAGCTGGTCTGCCAAGGATGGCATGGTAGGAATCTCGAGTCCGCGACTTCGAACTTGATGTACTCAGTATGGTAGTTTTCCCATGTATCCCCAAAGGTAACTGGCAGGACCACTGAGCCCAGTGGGATAGCCACGTTCCCTGGGATGATGTCGTAGAAGGGCGAAGCGCTCTTGGTGAGCATGTGGGTGATGTCGAGCTTCATCTTCTTCAAGGTCTTGGTGAAAAGGACATTGAGCCCGCTTCCCGTTGTTGTTGCTGTTGCCGCCCGTGTTCTGCTTGCTCTTGCCACGGATGGCGTCGTACTTGTCGTTGACCTTGTCTTCTTCATCAGCCTAAGAGGTGATGATGTCCTTGAGGTGGGTGATGGAGCTCGAGCGGCGACGACCGAAGTCTTCGAAGGTGCGACGGTGGTAGAGACCATCTTGGAAGAGGTCGATGACCTCCTTGTCGGTGACGTCGACCACGGTGGCGCGCTTGTCGAAGAAACGCCGCATGTACTTGCGAAGGGTCTCGCCCTGTTCCTGCTTCATCATTGCCAGGTCAATGCGAGTACCCGAGCGGCCCATAGCGCCCGGAAGTTGCTGGTGAAATGTTCCTTGAGCTGGTCCCACTTGTCGATCGAGTACTTCTCGAGTGACTCGAGCCATGTAAGCAGTGCTTGGTCCAGACAGAAGGGGAAGTAGAGGCACTTCGTGTCATTCTTGCCACCAGCGTTTT
Source organism: Cenchrus americanus (assembly GCA_947561735.1). Lineage (NCBI taxonomy): Eukaryota > Viridiplantae > Streptophyta > Magnoliopsida > Poales > Poaceae > Cenchrus > Cenchrus americanus. The sequence continues at coordinate 125,281,764 of OX387241.1, forward strand.
CGATGGAGAGGGCGTAGCATCTGAGGCACTGTACTGGGTCTTGCTTCGCGTCGTACTTGCTGATCCCCAGAGGTTTGAATTTCTCCGGGAGAAGTACATTGCGAAGCCGTGCAGAGAAGGCGGAGAAGCCGTCGTTGTCGCCTTCTGTGGAGGACTTCTTGCGTCGTAGTTCTTCGATTTTTTGGCGGGCGTCGAAACCGGCACGTGAAGCACCGGAGGCGTGACTGTTCGCGTGGCCTCGGCCGCCGCAATCGCCTCCGCCCCCGGCTCTCCTGCCAGCCCCGTGGTTGGAGCTCCCGACGTCATTGCCTCTGCCGCCAGGATCGCGGTGAGGGATAATCTCACGGTTGCCGCCGGCGCCGCCAGCGCTGTTGCCACCACGAGAGGGTCCACCGGCCGATGCTCGGGTATGGTTGGGGTTAGCCGGTAGCTCCCCTCGAGTACGGTTGCGACCGATATCCGCACTACGACTTGTGGCTTCATTGTCTTCCTGGCGATTCCTAACGGGGGGCACTTGAGTGACTCTGTTCTCAACTCACATGAAGTAGGCATCCTCCGCGAGCTTGGCGATGACTTCTCCTGCGCGCATCCCCTGAGCCTGACGTGCTATCGTGGTGATAGACATGAGGCATTGCTCTGGGGTAGTGTGCACCCGGTTTTTCACTTGGTCGAGGGCCTCCGCGAGGTTCCGGATGGGTAGGGACCCGCGAAGGCGCCGACGCCGTTCGTTCCGCTTTCTATTGCGTTCACGTCGGGCGTCCCTGTTGGCGTCGGTCTCATCTGCGGGTGCGTTGGCAGACAATTCGTCTGCTGAGATATCCTCGAGATATCGGTCAGGGAGTGTCCCTGAGGGTCCCGGCGTCTCGTTGGTAGTCATGACGACTTGCCAATCAGGAGAGTCGAGCTGGAGTCGCTGGTTGCCACCTCTGTTGGAGTGTGCTCCTCAGCTGGAGCTAGCAGAGTTCCCTCCTCAAAGGGAAGTGAGTCGAGGTAGGCGACACAGCGTGAGTTCTCGTCTGTCTGGTCTGCGGGCTTGCGGTCTGGCCAGCAGACGAATCTGTCGGCGGGTGTAGATGTTATAACCACGCCGGAGGCAGTTCCTGACAGCGGTTGCTCAGTCGTGTAGACTTCGGACTCGGGCTCATCAGGCTCTGCCCCGAAGTCGAACTCGTAGGAGGAGTCCGAGTAGTAGCCGAAGATGCGGTTGGAGTCCGAGTCATACTCGGAGATGATCTCCTTCCCAGCCCGGCGTGCGGAAAGAGCCTTCACGTGGGCCTTGCTAGAGATGTCGAGGCCGTATGGGAAGTGCTCATGGAGTGGGGAGTCCGCACACGATGGCTTGATAGCCGGCTCGCATGCGATGGCCCACGGTGACGTCGAGTTCGAGTTGGAGTCGGATCCAAGCTCGAAGTCCGCGTGCTAGTTGTAGAGCGAAATTTCGCCGAACTTCCTGGCGAGATCTCCCGTGACTACTTCGGGAAGTGTCACGAGCCCAGTCTTCAGGTTGGGCGGCATGGTGAGGCGGCGCTGGAAGGATCCGGTGCCGTTAGCAGTGCAGACCCAGGAGCCGAAGACGAAGGTGTCGCCGCGGTTGAAGGCGATGGTTGGCTTGATGCAGATTGAAGCCGTCGACTTCGCCATATGTTCTTCGGCGAGATCCCCTACCTGGCGCACCAGCTGTCGGTGTTTTAGACCGGCAACCTACCAAGGGGAGTACTCGAGGTAGATGATTGTGGCCTCGTCGGGATCGGTAACTCGAAGGAAGAGACATGTGGCACACAATTTAGACAGGATCGGGCTGCGAGGTGCGTAATACCCTACGTCATGTATGCTGCGTAGCTCTGGATTGATTGGGTGTGATTACAAGATGATGCATAATGAGAGAGAAGGGTCCCTGCCTCGCCTTATATAGTCTGGGCGGCAGGGTTACAAGTCGGTTTAGGGAGAGAGTACTAGTCGTGTATGTCTAGGATTCCTCTACACATTACAAGGTATGTATAGCTTCCTAGCCGAGTACTTCTCCACCGTAGTCTTTGCGCCTCATGCCATCAGGTGTCATGCGGCACAAGCCGGGTAGTCCCAGGGGCCCACCGAGTAGTCGGTCCTGGTACCCACCGAGGTAGTGGGCCCAGGGAGGTCCATACGACACAGTCATCACCATAGCCATGGTGGGCATGCTGCGGGGAGGTGAGGACCATGTGTGGTTCGAGGACTAGTGGATGGTCGCTTCCTGGTGTGATGAGTGATTGACAACGTTGTGTGGACTGATTCTTGGCTAAGTATTGCAGGTGCAGGTTGCGGCTTGACTAGTGTTGGTGCAGGTGAAGAACAAGTGCGAAAGGTTGTTGCTGGTGAGGCCTCCAGGTGTGGAGAAGACAAGTAGGCTTTGTTCGAGGGACCCGGTGGCCAGTGGAGTCAAGTGCGGGCCGCATGGTGGCAAGAACAACAAGATGAAGTCATGGATGGTTTTTGGTTGAGCTTCAAAACCAAGGTCGAGCAGGGACTGCATGGGAGCTGAGTCATGAGTGGTGATTGGCGGAGGTTACACCGAGTTCGCGGGGTTTCCAGCGGTTCACCAGAAAACCACTGGGTTTCTTTGTTGATCCACAAAGCCAAGACCGAAGAACCGAAGATGGAGGTGCAGCAGCATCGGACTGGTCTGACCGGTGGGTCTGAGCGGTGAGGAGCACCGGTCTGACCGGTGTGCGGCGACGCAGTTCGGAGACTTCGAAGCGGAGGACATGCGTCGGGATCACAAGGCTTGCGTCGAGGCTAAGCAAGTTTGCGGTCGCTGGGCATCTGTCTGATGGGGTGATGACAAAGATTTCCGAATTCGCCCTCGAGGGGCATGTAACCCTAATTAGGTAGTAAGGGAATTTTAGATTTCAGTTGCCTCCATATAACCCAAGATGTGTGAGGATGGCAGCCAACTTTTGGAACCATAGCTCATTTGGTTTTCCTATATCCCCTTCCTATTTTTCCTAGGATTTCTATAGGACTAGCTTGAGAGCATCATGGTGAGACCTTATGAGAGGGAAGGATGATCGGGCGGCAAGTTAGACCTTGTATGAACCTCTTTCAGACGTATAGATGATTCGGCATGGTTCCTCGAGGCTTGGATGTGTTGTTCCCGTTCGTTCTTTTTGGTGATTTTCAGAGCCTTTTCTTGGCGATTTCCTTGGAGCGATTTCGAGGCCTTTCTCTCTGGGATTTGGTGGGGGGGTGTATGCATGAGCCCTTCGTGGTTCTTTTCCCTTTGATTCCCCTCCCAAATCCGTGAGCAAAGGGGCTCGATTTTGGGGTTTTCGGTGTTTAAGGTTAGAGGAGTTTTTGGCGGGATTTCTTCGATTCCTCTTGATTCAACGAGTTTTGGTGGACGATAACTTGGATATGGAGTGCCCATGAGGTGTTCCTACTATCCCCAATGTCTTGTTTGGATCCGTGGAGCGAATCAGGAGTTGGATTTGGAGGAGTTGACCCATGGGTTCTGTTCATCCCAAGCTGCCCAGGTTACACCGGTCTGACCGGTGCTCCTGACTAGTCTGACCGGTGTGAACCCTTTGTGGGATTTGCCTCAGGTGAGTTGCAGAATCCGTGTGTCTTTGGGTTGTTTTGTGTTGGTTCCGGATCTGTCCACTGGTCTGACCGGCGCGGGCCATCGGTCTGACCGGTGTAACACATCCAGCAAGCCGTGCAAGTTTCCGCTGTGCGTGTAGGTGAGTTTTGGCTTGGAAGGTTGTTTGTTGGTTCCTAGGATCAGTAGCACTCCAGCGGCTACGTGGTATTGACCAACTTGAGTAGTTGAGTCGGAGACGTGTGTTGGAAGTCGTGTTCATCTTGTTGGAACCTCTATCTCCTTCGAGAAGAATTTTTATCGGCTCCCATTGACTCCACCCTCTCCGGTTCATCGTATCAGTCCTTCAAGTGGTACCAGAGCCGGTTACAAGTCTTGATTGACTCTAACCAGTCTAAGATCTAAGGATGGCGTACCAGGAACGGGGTTTGGGTCCTCCACACTTCGATGGCAAAAACTACCAGATGTGGAGTAAGCGGATGGCGACGTTCCTCCGCGGAAAGGGTTAGATCCTTTGGGATGTCACGGTGGACACAGGCTATGTCCAGCCGATGAACTTCCTCGCTCCAGGATCGAGGGACATGTTCGACGCCAACAACAAGGCAGTCGACTACTTGTTTCGTGCTCTGTGTCAGCCTGAATTCGATCAGGTGCACACGGAGAGCTTGGCTTGTAGAATCTGGTCGGTGTTGAAGGAAGCTCATGTTGGAAACGCCTAGCTTCAGGCTCAGATGTATGCGACTTACCGAAGAGAGTATGAGAACTTCAATCATCTCCCTAGTGAGTCCATCGATGCCTTGTATCAGAGGTTTACGGTGGTGGTGAACAACAAGAGGGCCAATGTGGACGTGCTGTCGTACGATGATCATGATAGAGCCGTCAAGCTCTTACACTCGTTGGATCGTATGGTTTGCGGCGGAAAGTTCGAGGCCATTGTGGAGTCGGAGAAGTATGACACTTTGACCATGAACAAGCTGTTCTCAAAGCTCAAGTCGGCTGAGGTTGATCGGGGCATGACAGCCAAGATTGAGGGCCCAACTGACTCTCATAGTCTTTCCCTCATCGGCGGCTCGAAAGGAAAGTCAAATGCTAACCCATCCACTAGGATGTTCTCTTTCTCCTTTTTGATGACTATGCCAGATGTGGAGTTCGACGTGCTTGTAGAGGATGAGTTGGCGCTCCTGACCAGGCGGTTCGAGAGGATGCACGAGAACCGAGTGAACACGAGGAGGAACACGAAGACTTGCTTCCAGTGGGGCAAGCTGGGACACTTCGTCGCCGACTGCCCCGAGAAGGTCGAGAACAAGGACAACTACAAGCACAAGTCGAAGACGGATGGCAAGTACCGATCAAGGCACGATCACAAGTACAAGCACAAGAGCAAGCACAAGAACGAGCGACGATCGAGGAAGAAGGAGAGCTGAGGCAAGGCCCGAGCGATGTTTGGAGCGAGCGACGTCGACTCCAGTTCCGCGTACTCCACCTTGAGCTCGAGCAGCAGTGAAGATGAAGGTGATCGGCACAAGGGCAGGAAGTCGTCCAAGAACCTGCACAAGCTGACCTGCTTCGCTGGAGACGGCTTCTGCTCCATGGCGCTTAGCTCCGGCAACAAGAAGAGCAACCAGAGCGACTCAGACTCCAACTCCGACGATGAACTTCTCTTCTTGCATCAAGAGAATGAACGGCTTGGCTTGTTGCTTGATAATCGTGATGATATGCTTAGAGAGGCAAAGAAGATGAGGAAAGAGCTTAGGGCTTCGCTTGAGGATGCTAGGACTAGAGTGGCTGAGTTAGAAACGCAGAATCTAGATGCTAAGCTTGAGATTTATTCGCTTAAAGCTTCACTTGTTGTTTCGGATGAAGTTGAATGTGCTGATTGTCCTATTTTCCTAGCTGATCTTGCTATGTTCAAGGAAAAGCATGCCTCCAAGTGTGAGGAACTAGATGTGCTTAGGGTTGAAGTGGTTGAGCTTAAGTCTAGACTTTCTTTGCTAGGAGCTTGCACTTCGTGCCCTGTTTTGCATGGAAAAATTAATGAGATGCATGCTTATACTGTTTCGCTTGAGGCTAAGCTGAAAGAACATATTCCTACTTCTTGCTCTACATGTGAATTGCATGCTTGAAGAATCTAGGACTTGCACATTATGTTGATCATTTGCAGGATGAGAATGATGAGTTGAGAAAAATGATGGTTGGTTGTCGGGGCATGAACCCCAGTTGAGAATGATGATGGAGACCAATAAGCGCCAAGATGGGCGTGGGTTTGGGTCGGAGAAGATTGGGGAGTCTAGTGGCGAGGGAGAAGAAAAGATTGGTGATATCCGTGCTCCACCAAAAACCCACCACAAGAATGAATATGTCCCTAAACCCAACCCACTACTAAACAAACTCGACACAAATCCAGATTGACCTATAAGCGCCAAGATGGGCGTGGGTTTGGGTTGGAGAAGATTGGGGAGTCTAGTGGTGAGGGAGGAGAAAAGATTGGTGATATCCGTGCTCCACCAATAACCCACCACAAGAATGCCTATGTCCCTAAACCCAACCCACTACTAAACAATCTCGACACAATTCCAGATCCACCCATATTTCCTCACTCCACAAATGATTTCCAAAAGCCCATCAAATTCATAAGCACTTCGGGGAAAGTGTTCTTTGGGAAAGAGATTGAGAAGCCTAGTGAGGACAAACCGGTGGAGAAGCCGAGTGGAGAGAAACCAAGTGAGCAGCCTCAATCCAAGCCTAAACTGAAAGCTCGTGCGGTTTCATTGTGACTATTGTGGGAGAGATGGTCACAAGGGTGAGTTTTGCTTCAAGAGGAGGCGTGAGGAGAGAATGGCAAAGGAGTGGGCTAACAAGGACAAGTACCACCCTCCAATGGTGTACTTGAGCCTCGTGTGCAGATGCCTAGGGCCAAGGCGAGTGTGAGGACAGTTCTAGCTTGGGGAGAGAGAAAGGCTGCAAGAGGTGCTGCTCGCCGGGCTACACCGGTCAGACCAGTGCGTCACACCGGTCAGACCGGTGCAGGTCTAGGCAGACAGAGGAATAGTTTTCGTGCTCGTGGTGAGTCTCGATTTGTTTCTGAAGGTCGTTATTCTGGTGGTTGGTCTGGAGAGTCTGTAGGTGGTCAGTTTGCTAGGCGTCCTCCTCCTCGTGCTCAATATGGGGATGGGAGGAGTCGTAGCTTTGAGATGGAGAGGAGGGACGGTCCACGATCTTCCTTTTGTGTCTTTGGTCCTCCTCCAGTTAGAGAGGGTTGGTTTCCTCATAGTGGTTACCATGGTGGTGTTCGTGGAGGTAGCTTTGGTAGGAAAGATGTTTTGGATTGTGCTAATCCCACTTTTGAGCAAATGGCTCAGCACTGGTTTTACTCTTTTGGTACTAACCCCAGTGCTGAGTCGTTTGTTCCCTCACGTGCTCGTTTTTTAATTTCAAGTGGGAGACTTGAAGAATTTGGTTGATTGACTCCGGTTGCTCGAGGCATATGACCGGAGACAAGGGGTGGTTCTCAAGTCTCGTCCCGGTGGTTACAAAGAGGTACATCACCTTTGGGGACAATGGGCGAGGGTGTGTGTTGTCAGAAGGTGAGATTAAGGTGAGTAACAAGAACACTTTCAGGCGTGTTGCTCTTGTTCAATCGCTTGGATACAATTTGCTTACTGTGTCCCAGCTATTGGATGAGGGTTTTGAGGTGTTGTTTTGGCCTGGTAGTTCTCAGATTTTGGACTATTGAGGGGACCTTGTCTGTATGGTTGTTCCCGAGGGTCAGGTGTTTCGAGCTGATTTTTCTTAGTCTTCAGGTGTTGAGCATTGTTTCTTAGCTGGTTCTTCGAGTGAGTTGTGGAAGTGTCATAGGAAGTTGGGTCAGTTGAGCTTTGACCTTTTGTCTCGCTTGAGTAAATTCAATTTGGTCCGAGGATAACCACGGTTGAGGCTTGAAAAAGAGTTAGTTTGTGTGTCGTGTAGGCATGATGTTGACGGATAAAAGACATATCCCTCTACGATCCACAAGCGTACGGACCCCACAGCTTTTTCACCACGGGATTCCCAAGGTTCTTGTCAATCCGCGGAGCAAGGGGATTACAAGCGTTCGATCAACAACGACACACATAGCTACTAAAACCCTAACTACTATTATACTAGAAAACACTAAACTACACTAGAGAGAATGATAAACGATCAAGGTAGAAGACACTCGCCCACGGGTCTACGATACTAGAGCATGCAATCGCTTAAAGACATGAAAAACCAATCTAATCTATCGGGGTTGTGACCACGGTTTCGCCCTTTCCCTCCTCTCGTACTGTCACTACGCGAAGGTATTCATGACTAGACCTTTGATGGACACGGCGTATTGAATGGATCCAAGGAAGCATTGAGGCCTTACTTCCTTTACGGTATGGTAGCGAACCTTAAGCATGAAAGTATATTCAACACAAGATGATAGATAGATAATCCGACAAAGTGCGATTACATCTCAAGATCGATTACAACCCATGGACGAATGAGAAGATTACCCCATCAAGGTGCTGATCATGGCACCGTTGATCATGGTTTCCTTTCCGCCGGTGTCTTCCTTCTTCTCCATGAGAGGGTGCTTCCTTCGAGGTGGTTGATCTCCCGCCGAAGATCCTCCTCCTCTCTCTCTAGCTTGTGGATGGCTTTCTGGTGCGAATGACTCCTCCCCTCGGTGTTGGCGGCGCCTCGGGGGTTTTAGGGTTGAAGATCCTTCGAGGGGAAGGAAAACGGGACCGAACCGGTGCCGGAACTGGGCTGGGCCGGCCGGCCTGGGCCGGCCGGCCCGAGCCCACCCGGCCCGGTTCGGTCGCCCCTTTTGCTCCGTGGGTCCTCGTGCACTTATGTACTTTGCCCCCTCCACTTGCATGATTTTGACGCTGTTATCCTCGCGTCCAAGATGGAGGCTCTCTTTGCATGAAGTTTGATCTTTTACGCTTCAATCCCCGGGGGTGTTCCTCGTAGCACTTCGGTCCTCGCCACCATTGGAAGTGATTTCAGCAAGCTCATGAACACGAACAAGACTCCATGAATGCTCCTTTGAACTTTTTGCGAATCCTTCCTTTATGTCCATGTTTTCCTACATAAACACAACACTTCCAAATGCATGCACAAAGATGAACTTGTTATATGATTTGTGTGCCTAGTGGCAGCTTAGTTCCATAATCAAATCCAAACCAAAGTGTAATGAACATGCTAGGTGCACCAAAATACACCATCAACATCTCCCCCACACTTAGCTCTTGCTCGTCCTCGAGCAAGTACTCGTAAAAGAATTTCGTCCAAGGTGTGTAATCGTGTATCATTAACCCTCCTTCACAAGTTAGTCAATATTTTCATCTTTAATACATAAACACAAAGTAATGATAATAAAACATAAACATGGGCGTTTAGAACTTTTACCACGTCAAGTTTTACCCCACAACTCAAACTCTTCACTCGAAGTCTTCAATTTCAGCCATGCTTACTCCTTTGCTTCCATCGAAGGGTTTTTATGGTTTTCAAAACAAAAATTCCTGCAACAAGTATTAGGCAAAAACCTTTCTCCAAGCTCTCTCAAGTCAGTCATATAAAGTGGCTATCCTAACCAAATTTTATAAAACTCTCACCTCCCATTAATCTCTCTTATATCATGTAAAGTGGAGCTATAGGTAGGGCTAGCGCAATCAACACAAGTATTGTCAAACTAAGAACTTCCTCTAATGGTTGTCTACCTTTCAAAGTCAATGATCATGAGAATTAACCATATGTAGGGATATCAAGGATGAGAAGATTTAGAATGGTGGACATGTGCAAGGGCAAAAGAAAATTGTGACTACAAGGCACCAATGATGTCCTCGTTGTCGGATTGCACATGGCTGAAAATAGAGTAAAAGTTTCGTCTCATAATCAACGTGACACCCTTCCTTACACTTTATTATTTTTCTTTTCTTTCACTTGATCCATCCCTCTCATATCTTCATTGCTACCTCATCTTTTTCTCTTTTTCTTCTTTCATTCACATATAATTTCTTCTTTCTTTCTTTCTTTTCCATACACATACTTTTTCTCTTTATTTTTCTCTCTCTTGACAACTTTTCAAAGCTTTCAATTCTCTCTTTCCTCGCATGCATACAATCTGAAATTTTAAATAAATCATGCTAGAGACGAGATGAAACTTTGAATATAGGTTGTGTTCAAGGAATATGTGTACAAAAGAGACGTATAGGGTTGGGTATGGAATCTGGCGATGATCATGACTTTCGTTGTGAAAGTCATGTACCGAATATATGACGAGGCTAGCAACAAAAGATAAGCACAAGGACATGATCATTGATTGAAATTAAAACTCACCAAGAGAGAAGGGTCCTAGCCTAACTCATCGTGCTAATCACACTTATGGTGGAGCGAAAAAAATAAACTTGGCTTTGGATAGGAATTTTTTCTTACTCTCAACTTGGAAAAAGAGATTTTGCTAACCTTTATTACAAGGGTTTTAAGATAATTTTCAGAACTGAAATCTTCCAATTTTTAGCATCGAATCAAAGCACAACTAACATGTGAAGCTCAAGATCGAAGTGCGGTATGGGTACTTTAAGTAGTAGCAATTCCACTAAGCACCACGGTAAACGTTTTTCAAACCACATACTTGTGCTCATATATCAAGAATCGAAGATTAAACAAACAAGTAAATAAAGATAAACAATACATAAAACACAAAGATATATATAAAGACTCTTTTTATTTGGTTTTCTTGACTCAACACTAATTTAAGACACTTGCAAAAATTTTAAAACGGACTCAAAAACTAAAGACTCATTAAAACACTAAGACTCTCACACGAAGATTAAACCGAACCTAAACTTGAAGTTCAAAAGCTAAGGCTAGCGAGCTAGCTCTCCCCCACACTTAAAACATACGACGTCCTCGTCGTATCTTACAAAATTCTAAGGGGAAAACTAGATCTAGTGGTACTTCAAGCAAGTTTTGCACCACTTGCCTCTCATGTTTCCAACCATGCCGAAAAGTTTGCGCACGTTGTGGTTAAGGAACTTGTAGTCATCTTCAACTACGCGCTCCAAGTCCTCCATACGCTACTTCATCGCTTCCATGGCTTGGAGACATTCGTCGGCCGACGTGTAGAGATCCGCGATGGATTGACGGCAAACTCGACAACACATCGGATGCAATCCGAAGGGGTCGTCGTCGCCATAATCTCCACCGTTGTCACCACCGTCGTTGCCACCTCCATTGTCGCTGCCTTCGTTGCCGTCATTGCCGTCGCCGTTGGGGCCTTCGGGAGTCCTTTCCTTGGGCTGCTCATCCCAATCATCATCATCTCTACCGGCGGCCGCCCACGAGCTCGGGCTACGATCGTCAGAGTAGTCACTATCCCCATAATCCTTAGGCTCTGGTGACACCTCCTTGTAGTCTTTGCGCTTGATGCCTTGGACGCGTGCCGACCTTCGGACGAGTGTAGGGACCTTCTCTCCTTCGACGGGGTTGCGAGATGCAAGAGCTCCGGTCGGGACACGTCCTGCGCAACGGATGCGTGCGGTCCTCTTGATGGGTAGCTTGAGCTCGCATCGCATCACCTCCTCCACCGATGGCTTCTTGGCTTCTAGCTTCAACTCTAAGCTTCTTGGAGGCACAATGGCTGCTACAAGGGTGCAACACATTGCTTGAAAGGTTTGATTCTCGAGCTCCCAATTCGGCCAAATAAATAGTCCTGAGAGAAAAGCCCTAGGAACCTTATTTTCCTTTTTTACACTTCCCTTAAAATTTTCCGACCAAACAAGGAAGTCAAAAAGGAGCAATTCGGGCGAAATTCGGCGTCATCGGGCGTCGGGCCCCTCCCGGGCCGGTCCGCTGGGCCGGCCGGCCCACCCCCGCCTCGGGGGCCGGGCCGGTCCGGTTTTTGCACACCGCCCTATTTTTTTCTTCCTTAGCCCATGGGAAAAAGTTGGCCTAGTAAATCTTCGCGAAAAACTCCAGAAAACTAAAAGAAAAATTATTTACAGAAGTTGATGCCTTGATTTTCGTCCTAGGCAGGACGTTCGGGCTCTTCCTCCATGGTGAAGACGTCAACATGGTGAAGGGGCACGACATCGGGTTCGTAGTAAACCTTAAGCCGCTGTCCATTCACCACAAATTGATCGCCGTTTATATCCATAATGGTTACCGCTCCGTTGGAGAACACCGAATGCACAACATAAGGTCCGTCCCACTTGCTTTGCAATTTCCCCTTTCCGAAGGTTTTAAACCTCGAATTGTAGAGGAGAACCTTATCTCCTTCTTTAAATTCTTTTTTCTTCAATCTTTTATCATACCACCTTTTGATTCTCTCCTTGTATATGCTTGCGTTTTCATATGCTTTCAACCTCAACTCCTCTAGCTCGATTATTTGAATTCTTCGTTTCACCACCGCGGCATCGAGATCAAGGTTCATCTCTATAATCGCCCAATAGGCTTTATGTTCCAACTCAACCGGAAGGTGGCAAGCTTTTCCATAGACGAATTGATAAGGGGTCATACCTATCGGTGTTTTAAACGTCGTTCGATAAGCCCATAAAGCTCCGTCTAATTTCTTTGACCAATCCTTGCCTCCCTTCTCTATGGTTTTGTTAAGTATGCTTTTTAATTGCCTATTTGACGTCTCCGCTTGTCCGTTGGTTTGTGGGTGATAGGCCGTGGAGACCCTATGCTCAATTCCCAACTTGGACAAGCACTTTTTGAAGTTCTTCCCGGTGAAATGAGTTCCTCCATCACTTATCAAGATTCTCTCGTGTACCGAAACGGGGAAAAATCACGTTCTTGATCATAGTGATGGACTCCTCCGTGGAAGCTTTACGACATGGTATAGCCTCTACCCACTTGGATACATAATCAACCATAACAAGGATATACTCGAATCCAAATGAGTTTTTAAAAGGCCCCATGAAGTCTATGCCCCATACATCGAATATGTCGATTTGTAAGTTGTATTTCAAAGGCATAGAATTTCTTTGAGAGATGTTTCCGGTTCTTTGGCATTCGGGGCATGACGCAACATATATTTTAGTATCTTCATGCATCTCCGGCCAATAGAATCCGCTCGACCATACTTTTGCTTCGGTTCGAAAATGGCTATAGTGTCCACCGTACTCTGCCGAGTGGCACTTCCTTAGAATCTCAACCCTCTCTTCTCTTGGCACACATCTTCTCATCACTCCATCATTGCCAAGCTTGAAGAGGTAGGGTGCATCCCAAAAATATTTCTTACTTTCGGAGATTATCTTCCTTTGAGTGTTTTTATCTAGATGATCAAGGGGCATCTTTCGAATTGCTCGAATGATGTCGATCATCCAAGTATCTTTATCGAGCACTCTATAGAGGTGGTCATCTCTCATCTTATCTTCTATGGGCTCTTTATCATCTTGTCCATGATTCATCCTAGACAAATGATCGGCCACAACATTCTCCACCCCCTTTTTATCACGAATTTCCACATCAAACTCTTGGAGAAGAAGGATCCAACGAATCAAACGTGGTTTAGCTTCCTTCTTAGCCAAGAGATACTTGATGGCCGCGTGATCGGTGTAAACAATGACTTTCGAGTTCACGATGTAAGATCTGAATTTTTCGAAAGCGAATACCACCGCTAGCAACTCCTTTTCCGTAGTGGCGTAGTTTAATTGTGCCCCACTAAGAGTTTTGCTAGCGTAGTAAACGGCGTGAACTCGACCTTCCTTTCTTTGACCCAAGACCGCGCCTACGGCGTAGTCACTTGTGTCACACATGATCTCGAAAGGTTGGCTCCAATCCGGAGGTTGGATGATGGGAGCACTCACCAACGCATTTTTCAAGGTCCGGAATGCCGCTAGACACTTCTCATCAAAGTCGAAAGCCACATCCTTTTGAAGAAGGTGTGTTAAAGGCTTAGTGATCTTCGAGAAGTCCTTTACAAATCTTCTATAGAATCCGGCATGGCCTAGAAAGCTCCTTAAGGACTTAACATCCGTAGGAGGTGGGAGTTGCTCAACCGTCTCTACCTTAGCCTTGTCCACTTCAATTCCTCTCTCGGATATAACATGTCCGAGCACTATGCCTTGCTTAACCATGAAGTGGCACTTTTCCCAATTTAAAACCAAATCTACTTCCGCACACCTTGTAAGGACCTTTTCTAAGTTTGCTAAGCAATCCATGAACGTCTTCCCGTAAACGGAAAAATCATCCATAAACACTTCAACAATTTCTTCGATGAATTCCGAAAAGACGGCCATCATACAACGTTGAAAAGAGGCCGGAGCGTTGCATAGGCCGAAGGGCATCCTCCTATATGCAAACGTTCCGTAAGGGCACGTAAAACGTTGTCTTATGTTGATCTTCCGGGTGAATAGGAATTTGCATGAACCCCGAGTATCCATCGAGAAAGCAAAAATAAGCGTGGTTTGCTAACCTCTCGAGCATCTCGTCTATGAACAGTAGGGGGAAGTGATCTTTCTTCGTCGCTTTGTTAAGCTTACGATAATCGATACACATCCGCCACCCGGTCACGGTTCTTTCCGGTATCAACTCGTTCTTCTCATTCTTCACCACGGTCAAACCTCCTTTCTTCGGTACACAATGTACCGGGCTCACCCATTCGCTATTCGGAACCGGGTAGATGATCCCGGCATCAAGTAACTTGATAACCTCTTTCTTTACTACGTCTCGCATGGCATGGGTTAGCCTCCTTTGATGGTCCACTACAGGCTTACATTGGTCTTCCATTGGTATACGATGAGTGCAAAAGGCTGGGCTAATACCTTTGAGATCATTAATTGAATATCCAATCACCTTCCTATGTTTTTTTAATAAAATCAGCAACACTTCATTTTATTCGGGACTCAACTCGTCGCTCACAATGATCGGATAAGTTTTGTCCGGGCCCAAAAATTCATATTTTAATCCCCGGGGCAAAGGTTTAAGGTCTACCTCGGGCACTTGTGGCTCCTCGGGTTTGATTTCTCCTATGTCTTCGAACTTCTCTTCCTCCACACTACCATCATGCGGCTCTAAGCCTTTCGTTGCTTCCTCTAGTTCTTCATCTTGTTGATTACTAATTTGATTTTCCATCGCTCTTTGCAGCGGGTCTCTAAGGGTTTCAACAAAACAAAGACTATCTATGTCTTCTACTTCTTCATCGTCGGGAGGAAAGGGTGTAAGGTGTTTAGAAGCATGAAGAAAGTTATATGTGTACTTTGTTCCATTAAGGTTCATTGTTACTTTGCCTTCTCTGGCATCTAACACGGCATCTACCAACTTAAGAAAAGGCCTACCTAGGATTATATGATCAGAATTACTATGGTAAGCATCAATAACAAAGAAATCGGTTGGTATATAGTTTCTAGAAATTTTTACTTTCATGTTGCAAGCAATACCTAGAGGTTTGATAGTTCTACCATCTCCCATAATTAATTTCGTTGATGTTGGAGCTAAGTCTAGGTTGTGGTATTGAACTTTATCGTAAATTTTAGAAGATAGAACACTTACTTGGGCTTTGCATTGAACTCCGTTGATCTCGCAACTCAAGTGTGGCGTCATCTTCTCTTCTTCTTCGGATCCTATCAAGTAGATTTCAGCGAGGCGAGCGTATGGTGATGCTTCGGGCTTGATCCCCATGATTCTCTTCACCTCGGCAATATGTTCCGGATCCACCACATCATCTCCAAAGAGCTTTTCAAAAATCTCACCGGTGGTTTCGAGGTCGTATGAATTTTCAGCTTTCTTCTCCGGTGGGAAATCCACTTCCAATGCTCTTGCCATTCCCTTTTGATTAGGGAACGGTCTTCTCTTGTCGAATATTTATCCGTAATCAATAGGAACCCAATCCATTGGCTCGAACTCCCTTAGTGGCTTCGCGCTTGACATGCTTCTCTTGTTCGTCTCATTTGGTGTGGCGAAGTCGACGCTTGGTGTAGTTCTTGACTTGATGTGTTCTTGTTCAAGCTTTTCCATGATCGGTTCATCTTTTGTGACTTCCGGGGTTGCTTCTTTATAAAAATCAGCATGCTTCTTCTTCCTTGAATTGAATTCCGGCTCTTCCGCAAGTCTTGTTTCCCAATCTCTTCGCATGGCAGCCACTTTACTAACTTTTTGTAGAAGTTGGGCGGCTTCCGTGAGTGTTTTCTCCATGAGATCCCCACCTGCACACATTTCGACATGACGCATGCAACTAGGGGTTAGGGAAAAGAAAAATGTATGCAAGAGTACGTCACCGGTGAAGCCGAGTTTTGGTCCTTGTTCGATTAATTCATTAAACCTATCCCAGGCTTGGTCTATCCCTTCCTCTTCTCCTTGCATGAAAGTGATCACTTGCCTCCTTAGATGTTGAACCTTGCTAATTGGAAAGAACTTCTCGCAAAACTTCTTTGTCAACTTGTTCCAATTGCCTTCAACTTCAAAGGACGCAACCGAATACCATGTCTTTGCTTTGCCGGCAAGTGAGTAGGGAAAGAGATTCCATTTGAACCATTCATCGGGAACTCCTTCTTGACGCACCGTGTTGCATATTGTCGTGAAATCCCTTATGTGTCTATATGGGTTCTCCGTAACCATCCCTTCAAATGGGTTTTCCGCCCCCATCTTGATGATCTTGGATTTAATTTCATACTTGGTCGCTTCGAGCTTCGAATCCGACTCTTGTACTTTTATGTCTTCACATCGAGGGCTAGCGTAATCCCTTAATGATTTCTCCCGGTTCTTCCACGGGTTGATTAACGAACTCCATCTAGACAATAAGATAAAAACAAAAAAAAAACAAAAACGAAACAAGTGTTTTTCTAGATAATATATGTTAGATAAAGCAAACAAAAGATAAACTAAAATATAAAACTAAGTTAGATGCAAATCAAACGATGTAAACTAACTTGCTCCCCGGCAACGGCGCCAGAAAAAGGGGCTTGTTGACGAATAAAAGACGTATCCCTCTACGATCCGCAAGAGTACGGACCCCACACCTTTTTCACCACGGGGTTCCCAAGGTTCTTGTCAATCCGCGGAGCAAGGGGATTACAAGCGTTCGATCAACAACGACACACATAGCTACTAAAACCCTAACTACTATTATACTAGAAAACACTAAACTACACTAGAGAGAATGATAAACGATCAAGGTAGAAGACACTCGCCCACGGGTCTACGATACTAGAGCATGCAATCGCTTAAAGACATGAAAAACCAATCTAATCTATCGGGGTTGTGACCACGGTTTCGCCCTTTCCCTCCTCTCGTCGTCACTACGCGAAGGTATTCATGACTAGACCTTTGATGGACACGGCGTATTGAATGGATCCAAGGAAGCATTGAGGCCTTACTTCCTTTACGCTATGGTAGCGAACCTTAAGCATGAAAGTATATTCAACACAAGATGATAGATAGATAATCCGACAAAGTGCGATTACATCTCAAGATCGATTACAACCCATGGACGAATGAGAAAATTACCCCATCAAGGTGCTTTTCATGGCACCGTTGATCATGGTTTCCCTTCCGCCGGTGTCTTCCTTCTTCTCCACGAGAGGGTGCTTCCTTCGAGGTGGTTGATCTCCCGCCGGAGATCCTCCTCCTCTCTCTCTAGCTTGTGGATGGCCTTCTGGTGCGAATGACTCCTCCCCTCGGTGTTGGCGGCGCCTCGGGGGTTTTAGGGTTGAAGGTCCTTCGAGGGCAAGGAAAACGGGACCGAACCGGTGCCGGAAGTGGGCTGGGCCGGCCGGGCTGGGCCGGCCGGCCCAGGCTCAATTCGGCCTAGTTCGGTCGCCCCTTTTGCTCCGTGGGTCCTTGTGCACTTATGTACTTTGCCCCCTCCACTTGCATGATTTTGACGCTGTTATCCTCGCGTCCAAGATGGAGGCTCTCTTTGCATGAAGTTTGATCTTTTACGCTTCAATCCCCGGGGGTGTTCCTCGTAGCACTTCGGTCCTCGCCACCATTGGAAGTGATTTCAGCAAGCTCATGAACACGAACAAGACTCCATGAATGCTCCTTTGAACTTTTTGCGAATCCGTCCTTTATGTCCATGTTTTCCTACATAAACACAACACTTCCAAATGCATGCACAAAGATGAACTTGTTATATGATTAGTGTGCCTAGTGGCGGGTTAGTTCCATAATCAAATCCAAACCAAAGTGTAATGAACATGCTAGGTGCACCAAAATACACCATCAACACATGCCAAGATAGTTGCCTCTTCTCACCCGCCTCTCACCGATGTGATGACTGAGCGTCCTTGCGAGCAGCTCCATATGGACCTTGTTGGCCCAGCTCGTGTGTGATCTGCAGGTGGGAGGTGGTATGTCCTTGTTGTGGTGGACGACTACTCTTAATATGCATGGGTGTTCTTTCTTGAGGAGAAAGGGGAGACGTTTAGTTTTGTTCGGGATCTTGTCTTGAGGTTGAGGAACGAGAGGCACGGAAATGCCATACGAGCGATTCGCAGTGACAATGGTTCAGAATTCAGAAACTCTCGTTTTGAAACCTTATGCCATGACTTGGGTATTGAACACTAGTTTTCGAGACCGTATACGCCTCCTCAGAATTGTGTTGTGGAAAGGAAAAACAGAACCTTGTTTGAGATGGCTCGGATGATGCTTGATGAGCATAGTACTCCGAGAAGGTTCTGGGCTGAGGCGGTGAATACCACGTGCTATGTTTCGAACAGGATCTACCTTAGAGTGCATAAGAGAAAACCTGTTACGAGTTGATGCACGGTCGTACACCCAAGGTGAGTCACTTCCATGTCTTTGGTTGCAAGTGCTTTATCCTTAAGAAAGGGAAGAAGTTGGATAAAGGCTAGGTCGGTTGATGGTATTTTCTTTGGCTATGCATCTGACTCTAGAGCATATCGTGTGCTCAATCTTGAAACTAACCAAATCGTGGAGACTTGCGAGGTAACTTTCGACGAGACACAGTGTTGACGGTGAAAATCCGTCAGCCTAGCCATGAGTTTGCCTTCGGTGTTGGCATAAGTTTTATACCTTATCCATTGGTACTAACCCCCGTGGTATAACAAGTTCACTTGTGCATGTCGGTTTTGGAGTTTAGTGTTTATGCAAGGTTTTAGCGTTGAAATCAAGACTTCCGGGATAAGTTCATCAAGCACCTTGTGACAAGACCTTGATGCCCTGTACAAGTCATGCAATGAAGCAAACTTGACTCCAAGAAGCCAGGGACCTAGCCCGAGAAGATGATAAACTCCGAGGACCTAACCAGAAAAGTGTCGAATCCTGTGGGACAAGGAGCTACGTCCGACTCAGAGAGAAACTGACGACAAGGGCCTACATGCCTAAGGGGGAACGATCTAGAAGACTCAGGAACCGACACCACACGAAGGAGGTCGGGAACTGGGCCTGGATGAGCCCAGGCCAGTAGGCCCAGGCCGGTCGGCCCAGCCTAGTCCAGGGCCCATTTGCCCCCTCCTTTGACCTAGCTGCCATTCGGGCTATTTATAGCCCCGGGGTCGAGAGCCACGGATCGATCAATTTGTCATCGGCCGCCAAGGAGCAGAGAAGAGAGGGACACCATCCCAGAGAGGAGAGGGTCGAGCTAGTTGACTAGGGTCTCCCTAGCCGATGTGGGAACCTTGCAAGGAAGACCACATCGGAGTTCCCGGAGCTAGAAGCAAGATCAAGGTAGGATTCCGGTGGTGATCTTGTTTATGTATCATTGTACTAGTTGAATTATCAAGTTGAATCGATTTCTAGCGATCAAGTGTTTCTTCGATGATTTTGTTTTTCGATCAGCTTTGCTTATTCTTGATCTATTCTCAAGATAGATCACATAGGGTGTTCTTTAGCCGCGGTGGCTAGAGGTACACGCCGGATCTTCTGAAAGAACTCGACTTGTCCTTGGACTCGCCCTAGACTACCCACATGAATAGGAATACGTTGTGACAGAACCGGGGTTCTGAAAGGCGGGCGTTTTCGGAGTCGGACGGGAAACCACGATTTAAAGAGGCTTCTAATAAGATTCGATTTACTACTTCTTCTCTTGCTTGGAACGTCAACAAAAGGCTTAACCCGTTCTCTCTAGATCGGTTTATCTACCCTATCTATCTTTGTTACCTCCGGTCTTTAGTAGATTAGATTAGTTTTGTGTTCTTTATCTAGATGCATTAGGGTTTCACTTTACCAAAGATTGAAGTTACTTGGCTTTACTAGATCATCTTTTGTGTCACACATTTGCTCCACGGATTCGATACCTTGGGTTCACCACTCGAGGGAAGAAGGGTCCCTTGACTACGACGGGGGACTTGTCCGCTTGCAAGTCTAAACGAACTTTGATACAACTATTAACCGTCAACACACAACCACGTAGTCAGCTTGTCTTTGAGTGTGCAGGTGATGATGAACTTGGAGAGGAGATTTTTCAGGAGGAGCATAAACATGGAGATGATGAAGATGGCGGTATGGTGCCCACGGCTGAGCATGTACATACTACTTTGACTACGTTGATGGACGGCTCCTCTCCCGCACCTACGACGACAAATCGAGATCAAGGAGAAGCTACTATTGAGAGGGAGGTAGCATCAAGGTGAGAACCTCCCCAGCGAGTACAAGTGGATCACCCAGCTTCAAGGATCATCGGCGACATGAATGAACGTACTACACGATCGAGGGTTCGAAACAATTCTCATTTCGCTCATGCTGCTTTTGTTGCCACCTTTGAGCCCAAAGACATTGGACACGCACTATCTGATCATAATTGGGTTAATTCTATGCATGAGGAGTTGGAGAACTTTGAGAGGAACCAAGTTTGAGAATTGGTTGACCCTTCCTAGGGTGTAAGGTGATTGGGACAAAATGGGTGTGGAAGAACAAAGAGAGAGGAAAGGTGAAGTTGTTAGAAACAAGTCAAGGCTTGTTGCTCAGGGTTCAGTCAGAAAGAGGGGATCGACTATGAGGAGACCTTTGCACCCGTAGCTTGTATGAAGGCTGAAACGACCCGGATTTCCGCGAGCGGAATCCCGAATCTTAGCACCTCGGTGGTAGTCCCAGGAGGGCTACCACGTGCAATCCCTGTCTCAGCGATTCCAAAATCCATACAGAAAGGTAAAAACAATAAAGTAGAGTACAACATTTATTTTATTACATTAATCAGAGTACATCTCTTCGGCACATGCCGGGTACAAGTCCATCAGGACTAAATCAAACAGAAATAAAACGCCTAGCAGCGGCTTCATGAAAGCGCGGGAACTCCATCTCCGCAGGCAGCTCAAGTGTAGGAAGAGCTCTAGTCCACCCAGCCGTCGTTGTCGAAGTCGTAGTCCGGCTCGCGTCAGAGTCACCGGGGGTCTACCCGATAAGCGGGTAGGTCATGTCGACTTCCCAACAAAGAGGCAAAAGCGGTGTATATTCTACTATGCATGAGGTATTCCTAATCCGGCGTAGAAAGCTTAAGCGAAGCGACGAAGTGCAACATACAAGGTAAGCAGAGTATAGCGAGGAGGTCAACACCTCGGGGAAGCTTCCGCTTCCGAGGTCCACACCTCAGAGGTCCACACCCCGCTCAAGGAATACCTCACCAAAACACCGGATCTCAACCACGATCCAGAACCCAACTCTCATCTGCGATGTGGGGCCCACCGGCTCCTATCCCCACATCTCAACGGCCGAAGCCGGGCTCACACACTCGGGGGAGAGAAGAAGCACAAGAGAAGTGTAGCTAGTCAGGTGAGAGATCGAAAGACCGTCCATAACCGGTGGACACGGACTATAGCTATAGGTTTAACACTGCGAGAGGTTGTACAACCGTACCCGCCCGAATAGGTCGAACCGGCCGTCACCGGTGTCCGACCCTACCATACGGCCGAAGCTCAAGTAAGTGGATAGTACCCTTCCGCATCTCCGAGCCCGGCCCGGCCTCCGCGGCGAGCTCATACTACTCGCGAGAGGTCCCTCGAAGCCGTGGAACCCTTCCCCGGCCTCGCCGGGCAAAGTCTACTAAGGAGGGAAAGACCACTCCCGACACGATCACACCGATCCTCCAACGGGAGGGGTGCTATCCACTACAAGTCTCACCCCGCACCCCCGCCCAATACAAGGCGGGCGGTCCGTACGAAAATAGTCATCCGAAGCAAGGTCAGCGACGATCGGTCCTTAAGGGGCCGAGAGCGAGCACTCAACATCTCCATCCCACACGACACGACCCTCGGGTAAGAGGCCAGATCGCATCTTCCCTCGGCAGCCGTTCACAAGTAACCAACGGCTCGCTCCCGCCAAAACACAGCAAGGTAATACACACCCAGGACACACGCTAGAATCACACCGAGATACCCACATCTCAGCTCAAACCCAGAGCACCATCCATAATCAAACAACAAACGTATGGATAGTTGAAGTAAGGGACTAGCTAGGGGTCTGTAGCTAGTCCCGCAGGTAGAAGAACAAGGAATCAGGGTATATCAAAGCATCAAGGCAAGGCTAATAAACGGGTTATGCAATTCATCAGTTCAATGCATTAAAGTAAAGCACTAGCAGCTACAAAGCAACATAGGATCTATATGGTTGGGAGTGACATGACACCTTCGTTGCCGTTGAAGCAGTCGCTGTCTGGAGCAGTGTACTCGGGGTCCTCCACGTCCTCCTGGTCGAAGCTCGGGTCTGCGGCACGAGATTCGACGCGAGAATAAGATAACGGTGCACAACTAAGCAATAACTCCAAATAAGAATCAATTTAGAAGATCCAAATGAACCCAAACTACCTACAATCAGCAAGGTTTCGCAAATACAGATTTATAGAAATTAGTTTTGTATTTTTCTGAGCTTCCTAGAATTTATTATGAATTTTTAAAGATTAAATACATTTTCTGGAAATTTTAAACAGAAGAGAAAAGGGATTTTCAGAAAAGGAGCTGCTGACGTCAGCATGACGTCAGCGGTCCCGAGGTCAACGGTACCGCACGGGCACGGAGTGCGGCCCCGGCCGCGGGGTGGCCCAGCGGACTAATTTCCGCCCAAAGCATGGTTTTGGCCCACGTGGCCCGGCGCCACGGCCGCTAAACAATTCACGGAAGTACGGTTTCCCCCCGACTTCCCTTCACGCATCGGGCCGACGGCGTGCTAGAGACTTCCTAGCGGGCTAAGGGCCGGTCCATCCGGTGGCCCAAAGTTCGGGTAGCACGTACGGGGGATCCATGCCCCCCGGGTGTTCGTCAAAATGGTTCGGACGACGCGGCTCCCCGCGCGGCGCGTCGCCCGGCGTCCGGCTTGCGGGTGCTCGACGCCCGGGCACCACGGCTCTCCCCAAAAAGATGCCCCTGTCATGGCTCGGAGCCGGGGTGTTCGGCCGGACCGGCGCTCGCGTCCATGTTCCCGCGCGCGGAGCGGCCGCCGTCCCGTGGCCGGGCCCGCCGCCACCGCCGCCGGCGCGTCATAGCGCGGCGGCCGCCAAACCCCCCGCTCGCACAAGCCTCGGGTCGAAGCCCGGTTCAACGAGATCAAGCCTTGCGCACCCACGCTGTCCCGGCCGGCGCGGTCGCCCGGTAACCGGGCGCGCGCGCGCGCGCGCGCGGCGTGTCCCCGCTCCCGCACGAAAAGCTCGGCGCGAAGGCCGGCACACCAACGTTTCAGCACAAGCGATCACGGCTCGACGGCCGGACCCATCCCCTCCTCGCACGGCGGCGGCGGCGCCCAAAAGCACAGGCGGCTCAGGAGCTCCTGCTGCCGCGGTGCGGCAAACTTGCGGCGCGACGGCCAGCAACCAAGCAAGAGTTCACGACGTCGCGCCTCGGCGTCGCGGTGCAACACAGGGAAGAGAGACCAAGGGGAAGAAGAGAGAAAGGGGTTGCGGTGCTCACGATGGGTCGACGGTGTAGTCGTGGCCGGCCTGCCGGAGACGTGGCGTCGGTGTTCGGTGAAGTAGATGCTCCCCGGTGGCGTAGGTGTTCACGCCGGCGACGAACTCCGCGGCTTCGGTCCGAGATCCCGCCGCTCTGGTGTTCGTCCCCTTCTTCTCCGGCGCGGCCCGGCGTACTTGGCGGTGAAGATGTCCCTGCCCCCGGTCCGGTCCTCGGCTCCCCCTTCAGGCGGCGCGTCGCGGCGACGACACGCCCGCTCCTTCTCCCAACGGCGCGGCGCGGCGGCGCGCCCGCCTTCTCCCTCGGTGCTCACGGCCTTGCGGAGGAAGAAGAAACCCCAAGAGGGGGTGGTTAGCCTTGCCTCCAGTCCACACCGGCCTCCTCTCCTTTTGAATCCGCGCCTCGGGGTCTCGAGGAGAAAATCCCCCCGTTGCCCTTGGCTCGCCGCCGCCCCGGGGCAGGTGGTGTGCCCGGTGGAGCCCCGGCCCGCCTCGGATGCGCGTTGGGGAAGGGCAGGGGCGTCCTTTGCCTTTTCCCCGGTCGCCACCCCGTCCCGCGCGCGCGCGCGCGCGGTCCCTTGGCGTGCGTGCCGGCCGGGCGGCTCGGCCGCGCACGCCACCCCGCGCGAGCCGGTGGGGGCTGGACCGGCGGCGCCCCCGGGCGGTTCGGCCGGCCGGCGCGGCGGTCAAACGGATAAGGGGAAGAAAGGGGGTGAGAGGAAGGCGCGCACGGGACCCGCTCGGCGAGAGAAAGAGAAGGGGGAAGGGGTGCTGTGCGGGTTGATGGGCCGTAAGGCGCCTTGGGTTGGGCCGTTGCAACGCAAGGGAAGATGAGATACGGCCCAAAGTTCTTAGCTGCCCTTTACCTATTAAAACGGATATGTTTGGACTAGGATTTGAAAAAAATAGTTTGAATTTGATCCCCTTTCAAATTCAAACTTCACTCAATTGAACTCCAAGTAAACCAATGAAAAACCAACTCACAAACTATACCATATTTTAAACATATGTTTTATAAATAGGATAATTTAGTGGAGAATTTGGTGAGAGGCTAGCAATTTTGGCTCAAAAATTGATAGCACTCAAATGCAAGCAAAAAGTTTTAAATTTTCGCAAAATTTACACACCTAAATTCCTGGGTTGTTACATTCTCCCCCACCACCGAGAATCTCGTCCTCGAGATTTAGTCCTCGACCTCCTCCGTGAACAAGTGTGGGTACTCTTTCCTGAGATCAGCTTCCTTCTCCCAAGTTGCCTCTCGCTCTGTATGGTTGCTCCACAACACTCTACAGAAAGGGATGGTAGTTCTCCTCGTTTCCTTGACAGCTCTGTCCAAGATTTTCTCAGGGTACTCTGTATACTCTAGGTTGTCTTGCAAGTCGAGCAACTCCATGGGCACTTGCTTTGCCTCCACTGCCTTCTCGCTCTTCTTCGAGTGTGACACGTGAAACACTTGGGTGAACTCCCGCCATTGTCTCGGGTAGTGCAAGCTGGTAGGCCAAACTCTCAATCCTACGGGTGATAGGGTACGGTCCCACGTACCTCGGTGCAAGCTTTCCCTTCACCAAGAACCTCTTAGTTCCTCGGAGTGGTGAGACTTTCAAGTACACTCTGTCGCCAACTGCGAAGGTCAACTCTCTCCTTCTCTTGTCGGCATAGCTCTTCTGACGACTTTGAGCGATTTTCAGGTTCTCACGAACTTTCTCAACTTTCCCCTCTGCTTCCTCAATGATTGCTGGTCCGAACAGAGCTCGCTCTCCAACCTCTGACCAAGCTAGCGGGGTCCTGCACTTTCGACCGTAAAGTGCCTCGAAGGGTGCCATCCGGAGACTTGCTTGAAAACTGTTGTTGTACGAGAACTCGCAAACGGCAAGCGCTCTCCCAATCGGTACCATAGGTGAGTGCACAAGGTCGTAGCATGTCCTCCGGGACACGGTTGACCCTCTCTGTCCGACCATCCGTACGTGGGTGAAAAGGCCGTGCCGTAGGCGAGTGTGGTGCCCATAAGCTTGTGGAAGCTGCGCAAAACTTGGAGACAAGCGCGTGGTCCTCGATCGGACACAATAATTACGGGTGCCCCGTGCGGCCGAGTATATGCTCTACGTACGGTTACGCCAACTTCTCGGTTGCATACCGGGTCTTCACCGGCACAAAGTGAGCCACTTTGGTCGACCTATCCACTATGACCCAAGGCGAGTCATTTCCTTTTGGTGTTCGAGGAAGTCCCACCACAAAGTCCATGGAAATGTCCTCCCACTTCCACACTTTGGAATATCCAACGGCTTCAACAAACCGGCGGGTTTCGATGTTCAATCTTTATTACGCTACGGGTGTCGCAACGAGCCACGTAGTGTGCAATATCCTTCTTCATGTCCTTCCACCGATGCGACCTTCGGATCTGCGTACATCTTGGTGTTGCCCGGGTGAATCGAGTACCTCGAGTCGTGAGCTTCTCTCATGATCTGATCCCGGAGTGCCTTGTCTTGTGGTACACAGATCCGTTCTTTCAACCACACAGTGCCCTGTTCATCAACCCGGTAGTCCTCCGCTTTGCCCTGCTTCATTAGTTCTCGCAAAGTTTTGATTTCTGCACACTCCTCCTGGGCTGTACGGATTCGCTCCTCCAGATCATAGGTCACTTGCATCACGTTGGCTTGTCCTTGGTCTACAATTTCGATTCTCAGCTTCTCTAGCTCTTCATGCAGGGCAGGTTGCTCTCCTTTTACCATGAGGTTGTTGCAATATGTTTTCCGGCTCAGTGCATCTGCCACGACGTTAGCTTTGCCCCGGGTGGTAGTTGATCTCGACGTCGTAGTCCTTGATCGGCTCTAACCACCGTCTCTGCCTCATGTTCGGCTCGATCCGTGTAAAGAAGTACTTCGGGCTCTTGTGGTCGGAAAACGGTTCACACTTGTTCCATATCGGGTAGTGTCTCCGGATCTTGAGCGCATGCACAACGGTACCCGACTCCAAGTCATGTGTTGGGTAGTTTTCCTCGTGCTTCTTCGGTATGCGGAAGCATAAGCCACAACTTTCCCTTCACCGCATCGGCACACAACCAAGTCCTTGCTTTGAAGCGTCACAGTAGACCACAAAGTCTTTCTTGATATCTGGCAAGGTAAGCACTGGGGCTGTGGTGAGTCTCTTCTTCAGTTCCTGGAAGCTCTTCTCACACGCTTCTGACCACTCGAACTTCGTGTTGTTCTTGAGCAACTCGGTCATTGGCTTTGCAATCTTGGAAAAGTTCTCAATGAACCTCCGGTAGTAACCTACCAACCCAAGGAAGCTTCTGACATCTGTCACGTTTAACGGCTGCTCCCACTTGGTCACTGACTCTACCTTGGACGGGTCCACGGCTATCCCCTCTGCTGACAACACGTGTCCCAAGAACGCGACCTTCTCCATCCAGAACTCGCACTTGCTGAACTTAGCGTACAGTTTCTGCTGCCTCAGCCTCTCTAGCACGACTCTCAGGTGCTCCTCGTGCTCCTCAGTGGTCTCAGAGTAGATCAAGATATCATCGATAAACACTACTACAAACCTGTCCAACTCTTCCATGAAGACTTTGTTCATCAAGTTCATGAAGTAGGCTGGGGCGTTGGTCAGCCCGAAGGAAACCACCACGAACTCGTACAAGCCGTAGCGTGTGGTGAAGGCTGTCTTGGGTATATCCTGCTCTCGGATCTTCATCTGGTGGTAACCTGACCGCAAGTCGATCATGGAGAAGAACCTTGCCTTTTTGAGTCTATCCAGCAAATCCTCGATTTTGGGTAGTGGGTACTTGTTCTTGATTGTCATCGAGTTGAGCGTGCGGTAGTCGATGCACATCCTCTTTGTGCCGTCTTTCTTCTCCACGAAGAGCACTGGTGAACCCCACGGTGAGGCACTCGGCCGAACAAACCCTTGCTCGAGCAGTTTCTTGAGCTGTTTATTCAACTCGTCCAGCTCGTCGGACGACATCCTGTACGGACTCTTCGCAACGGGCCCTGCCCCTGGCATCAGCTCAATCACGAACTCCACGTCCCGGTCTGGGGGTAACTCCGTAAGCTCCTCTGGGAACACGTCCGGAAACTCACTGACCACTGGGATCTCTTCAATCTCTTTCCCACACATGTTGCACATCATCGTAGCAACCTTCGGACTCTGTGGCTCGATCCGCACTGTAGTCCCGCTGGGGTGTTCTAGCTGTATCACTCTGGGGTTACAAGAAACTATCCCGTTGTGCTTCGCCAACCAATCCATCCCTAGGATCACGTCTATCCCGGTAGACTCCAAAACTGTCAAGTCTGCCGTGAACGGTAGCCCCTCAAACACCATCCTCACTCCCCTGCACTCTAACGTACTCCTCTTCTCTCCTAGCGGAGAGCTAGTCAAGATAGGCCTTGGTCGAGGCTTAGTTGGTAAAGACCTTTCTTTAGCAAACTTGGTAGAAATATACGGCCGAGCTCCGGTATCGAACAAAACGGTAGCCAAAACTGAGTCAACAAGGAACTCACCAAGTGTGACGTCGGGTGCGGCTGCTGCATCCTCGGCGGTGAGGTGGTTCAGACGGCCTCGAGTAGCTGGCGGCTGAGCAGTCCTCTGCTGAGTACGGGGTGGCTGTCCTCCTGGTGCTGGTGGCTTGGCTGGGGTCTGGAACTGAGAGCTGCGGTTCTGACTCCCTGGTGGCGCCCGCTCGTGGACACTCAAACGACTTGTGCCCAACCTGACGGCAGTTGAAGCAAGTCACCTTGGATCTGTCTGCTGACTGCGGTGGTGGCCTCGGTTTCCGAGTTGTTCGACCTCCACTCCCGCCCGGGTTGGCTGCGCTCGCGGGCCGAGGCCGAGAGACGTGGTGCCTCTCGCCGTGGCCGGTGGCCCCGAGCGTAACCTCCGTCCTCTGCGCTCGAGGTGGTCTCGAGCGTCTGCCCCCGATCCGTGCGCTTGGACTTGCTTCCACGAACCTCCATGTACTCAAGTCTTGACCTCTCCACGATCAGTGCCTTGTCGATAATGGAGCGAAGTGTCGGGCAGTCGTGTGCGGACAAGTGGTGTGCCATCCCCTTGTGCAGCCCCTTTCTGAACCAGTAGACCTTCTTCTTCTCTCTCTCGGTGTCGTCTGGCACGTACCTCATCAGCTCCTGGTAGCGGTTGGCGTACTCCTGCACTGACATGTTTCCCATCTTGAGGTGCCTGAACTCGTCGGCCTTGGGTCCATCACTGCATCTGGAATGTGGTGACTCCTGAAGGCCTCCACGAACTCGTCCCACCCGATGTGCAACGGGTCCCGGTGCGAGTCACGATAGGCTGTCCCACCACGCACCGGGCCGTGCCGATCGGGGTGCACTACCACGGTCACACACTCCTCCTCGGTAAGCTCGGTCGGCTCCGGCTTCTTCTCGATCTCACGTAGCCGCTTGTCCGCATCCATCGGGTCCGCCGAGTGGTCGAAGGTAGGCGGCCGCGGCTTGTTGAAGTTCTCAACCTTCTTCGGAAACCCTGCGGCGCGTAGCGGTTCGACCCCCGGGTTGTTGTTGTTGTTATTCGAGCTAGCATCCGGGTGATCGTACGCATCGGCCGAGTCCGTCCGCCATCACGTCGGCCAAGTTCGGGGGAGGTGGCGGTGGTGGCACCTCGTGTCCCCGTGCCCGGCTCCGCTCCTCCCTCGGTCGGGGTACTGCTCGTGCTCGAGCTCCTCGCTCTCCGAGCTCCCTCGTCGTCGTGCGCGGCTCCTCGACCGCCAACTCGGCCTCCTCGGCCTACGCGGCCTGCCAGGCCCCCGCGAAGCCCGCCTCGTGGCGCGTGACCTCCACGGCGTCCACGGCCTCTCGCTCCCGCTGGGTTAGGGGCATCCTCCCCTCCGTCATCCCCAGCGACCTCCTCGAAACGGGCCAGGAGTCGCCCGGACCTCCTTGCTCCCGACATCTGTTCCAGTTGCAAGAGTTAGTAGTGGTAGGGAGAATATATCTATTAAGGTTACTAACTATAAAGGAGTAATCCTGCTAACAGTCAAAGAATTTTCAGACAGACATAAAGAAGCATGAAATCCGAAAGAAACCATGAAGATCCATGTCACTCAATCAATGCCACCATACAAAAGGGGTGCACCTCGAGGTTTACTCCAACGACCTTCGAGGGTGCACGGCAACACATCACGCTAACGCATGGTACATCATGGGGTAGCTGCTAAGGTCATGACAACAAGAGCGACAGCATCACATCTAACTTATTACAACGACTCAGAAACTACAGCGAAGACTCTACTCCCGTCACGGGGTACACTGAGGTGCCTCGGGGGCCGGCGTCGGGTGGACCGAGTAGAACGGCGGTGAGTGTGCCCCCCGGGTATCCCGGCACCCGATCGCCGGTCCTCCGTAGTAGTCACGGGTATCCCGAAGAGCACGGTCCATCTCTGTCGTGTCCCGGGAACCACTCGGGTACGGGCGTACTCGTGGTAGGAGCGTCGGCGGAAGCTCGAAAGTCTCTTGTCCTCGGTCGGGGGTCTCTTCTTGGGTGGTAGGCCGTGCGGAGAGCGCCTCCGGCTACGGTAGCCTCTCGCTGGTCGAGCCGCTCCCAAGCCGCGCGGGTCTGGGCTGCTCGGTCCCTCTCCCTCGTAGACCGGTCCTCCAAGGTAACACAGGTGGTGGTAGTTGTGTCGACTCGCCTCCTGTAGATCCCACACCTTGACCTGATAGTCAGCGGCCGCAGCCCCGACCGGCTCCAACCGATCTCTCGCCTCCGCCCGGCCTCACCCTCGTCCTCACGCGAGGCCTCCACCGAAGCCGGTGCGGCTCCCGCTCTTGCCCTCAACCGCGCCTCCCGGAGTAGCGATCCTCCGGCGTCCTTCTCGGTCGGCTGCGGCCGCTGCCAGTCCAAGCTGTACTAGCTCTCCGTTCCTCACGTGCGACGCCTCCAACTCGTCAAGTATATCCTCTCTCTCCACCTCCAGGTCCCGAACCTGCCGCAGGGCAGCGTCACACCTCCACCGAAGGTACGCCACCTCACCGTCTGCCCAGTACAGCGCCTGGTCCTGAGTCAGGATGCACCGTCTGGCTGCGAGCATCACCTGGTCCTCCACCACTGAAGTCACCTCTAGGTACCGTGCCCGGTCGCTCGAGTCCCAGCGACCCGGGTCGTAGATCTCTGTCGGAAGCACGCTGAACGGAGTGTCCTTCAGCTTCTCCCTGAGCTGGACACAAACCTTCTTGAGAGCCCTGCGTGCGCCAGTCTGGTGTGCCTCCGTGACTGAACTCTTGAAGCAGTGCACCTCAACCTCCTCAAACTCTGGCACCCGTGGGTCTGCCGGCACCGTGATGGCCAGGTAAGTGGGGGTCTGCTCCAAGTGCCCCATGGCCCTCCCCTTGTAGCTGACTCCGTCGGTCTCCACTCCAGCTGCCTCCAGGCACTCTCTCAGCAAGCGGCAGAAGCCTCCGTAGCTCTTGCCGTCCGACTCCAAAGGAACCCACGTACTCTCCGCCATCTGCACAACGTAGTTAGAGCGTAGTTAGTAAGGTAGTTAGTGAAAGTTAATCAAGGTAATGCATATATATAAGTACAGTTATATACATATGGAAGCCAAGGGGTTTATATAAAGTTTCAAGGTTCAGAAACGGCTTCCTATACTATCGACCATTCCTGGGGCTCGTCCTACAGTCAAGCATGGCTCTGGTACCAACTGAAACGACCCGGATTTCCGCGAACGGAATCCCGAATCTTAGCACCTCGGTGGTAGTCCCAGGAGGGCTACCACGTGCAATCCCTGTCTCAGCGATTCCAAAATCCATACAGAAAGGTAAAAACAATAAAGTAGAGTACAACATTTATTTTATTACATTAATCAGAGTACATCTCTTCGGCACATGCCGGGTACAAGTCCATCAGGACTAAATCAAACAGAAATAAAACGCCTAGCAGCGGCTTCATGAAAGCGCGGGAACTCCATCTCCGCAGGCAGCTCAAGTGTAGGAAGAGCTCTAGTCCACCCAGCCGTCGTTGTCGAAGTCGTAGTCCGGCTCTGCCCAAAAGCACAGGCGGCTCAGGAGCTCCTGCTGCCGCGGTGCGGCAAACTTGCGGCGCGACGGCCAGCAACCAAGCAAGAGTTCACGACGTCGCGCCTCGGCGTCGCGGTGCAACACAGGGAAGAGAGACCAAGGGGAAGAAGAGAGAAAGGGGTTGCGGTGCTCACGATGGGTCGACGGTGTAGTCGTGGCCGGCCTGCCGGAGACGTGGCGTCGGTGTTCCGGTGAAGTAGATGCTCCCCGGTGGCGTAGGTGTTCACGCCGGCGACGAACTCCGCAGCTTCGGTCCGAGATCCCGCCGCTCCTGGTGTTCGTCCCCTTCTTCTCCCGGCGCGGCCCGGCGTACTTGGCGGTGAAGATGTCCCTGCCCCCCGGTCCGGTCCTCGGCTCCCCCTTCAACTGGCGCGTCGCGGCGACGGCGCGCCCGCTCCTTCTCCCAACGGCGCGGCGCGCGCGGTGCGCCCGCCTTCTCCCTCGGTGCTCACGGCCTTGCGGAGGAAGAAGAAACCCCAAGAGGGGGGTGGTTAGCCTTGCCTCCAGTCCACACCGGCCTCCTCTCCTTTTGAATCCGCGCCGCGGGGTCTCGAGGAGAAAATCCCCCCGTTGCCCTTGGCTCGCCGCCGCCCGGGGCGGGTGGTGTGCCCGGTGGAGCCCCGGCCCGCCTCGGATGCGCGTTGGGGAAGGGCGGGGGGCGTCCTTTGCCTTTTCCCCGGTCGCCACCCGTCCCGCGCGCGCGAGGCGCCGGTCCTTGGCGTGCGTGCCGGCCGGGCGGCTCGGCCGCGCGCGCCACCCCGCGCGAGCCGGTGGGGCCGGACCGGCGGCGCCCCGGCCGGGTTCGGGCCGACCGGCGCGGCGGTCAAACGGATAAGGGAAGAAAGGGGGTGAGAGGAAGCTGACGCCTGGGACCCGCTCGGCAGAGAAAGAGAAGGGGGAAGGGGTGCTGTGCGGGTTGATGGGCCGTAAGGCGCCTTGGGTTGGGCCGCTGCAACGCAAGGGAAGATGAGATACGGCCCAAAGTTCTTAGCTGCCCTTTACCTATTAAAACAGATATGTTTGGACTAGGATTTGAAAAATAGTTTGAATTTGATCCCCTTTCAAATTCAAACTTCACTCAATTGAACTCCAAGTAAACCAATGAAAAACCAACTCACAAATTATACCATATTTTAAACATATGTTTTATAAATAGGATAATTTAGTGGAGAATTTGGTGAGAGGCTAGCAATTTTGGCTCAAAAATTGATAGCACTCAAATGCAAGCAAAAAGTTTTAAATTTTCGCAAAATTTACACACCTAAATTCCTGGGTTGTAACAAAGGCAATCAGGATCCTTCTAGCTTTCTCAGTGGCTAAAGGGTTCAAGTTACACCAGATTGATGTGAAGAGTGCTTTCCTAAATGGTGTGTTGGAGGAAGAAGTGTATGTGAGGCAACCACCGGGGTTTGAGAGTGAGAAGTACCCCCACCAAGTGTACAAGTTGAGGAAGGCGTTGTATGGGTTAAAGCAGACGCCTAGAGCTTGGTATGGTAGGTTGAGGGGGTTCTTGTTTGAGCGAGGCTTTGAAATGGGGAAGGTCGATCTGACCTTGTTTTTTACTTAGGCAGGGTAGAGATATCCTGATTGTGCTGGTGTACGTGGATGATATTGTCTTTGGTTGCTCGTCTAACTCTCTTATTGCAAGGTTTGCAGATGATATGAGCAGGGAATTTGAGATCAGCTTGATGGGTCAGTTGCAGTTCTTCCTCTAGCTACAAACAAAGCAATCAAAGGAAGGAACATGTGTCCACCAAGATAAGTACACCAAGGATATTGGAGGAAGTTCAAGATGGAGGACTCCAAGGCCATGGTGACGCCTATGAGTACGACTACAGATCTTGATGCGGATGAGGATGGTGAACACGTGGACCAGAAGGAGTACCGAAGCATGATCGGGTCACTCCTCTACTTGGCGGCGACAAGGCCGGACATCAGTTCTCGGTATGTTTGTGCGCTCGTTTTCAAGCATCTCCAAGGACTTCGCATCGGCAAGCGGTCAAGCATATATTCAGGTACTTGCGTCACACTCCCGACTTCGGCCTTTGGTACTCCACGTCTTCTTCTTTGGCGCTTCATGGTTTTTCAGACGCGGATTTTGCCAGGTGTCGGTTGGATAAGATGTCTACTTCTGGGACTTGCTAGTTTTTGGGATCTTCTTTGGTGTCTTGGTCTTCCCGCAAATAGTCGAGTGTTGCTCAATCCACTACCGAGGCAGAGTACGTTGCCGCAGCTAGTTGTTGCTCTCAGCTCCTTTGTATCACATACACCATGAGTGACTTGGTGAGGAGTATACCCATGTTCCACTTCAATGTGACAGCACTAGTGCCATAAGTGTTGCAAAGAACCTAGTGCTCCAATCCAAAACCAAGCACATAGAAGTTAGATATCATTTTCTGAGAGACAAGGTAGAGAAAGGGAAGATAGCTTTGATCCATGTACCCACACTTGACCAACTAGCCGATATCAAGCAACTTTCACTCGTTTGCGGGGGGAGCTTGGTGTGTGTTTGATTTCTTGAGTTGGGTGTGTGGGAGCTCGTTTGTAGCATATGTATAGCTTTCCTTTGTGCATTTCTTGCATTTGTCATGGCATATGTAACATGATGTATATGCATCCTTGTATCTTAGATTGCATGCATTTTGTATCACATGCATTGGTTAGGAAAAGCTTCTCCTATATACATTGTTCACCATGGAATGATATTTATGTCTTTGTGAGCTTGTTTGGTATGATATGGTTAGTTTGGCTTAGGTCTTGATAATCTTGGTTTATATCCATGGTTGATGGCTATGTTTTTTGAAAAATGTCACATGTATGCTCTCTTTTGAGTAAATGCCTTTGTATGATCTTGACATGTTTTAGTGGCTAGGCTATGCTTAATTTGTGGTTTGATAGCTTATTTTGATCATATGGGGCCAAAGGCTCATTTGCCATCATGAATGTTTAGCCCCCATGCTTTATCTTGTGGAGGGGCATAAGTTCCTTTTTGTCGCAAAGACATTTTATGTACCAAATATGAATCTGAAAATGAAATGTAAATTGCTTGAAAAATGTGCTCCCATGTCATATGTGCTAAATTTAATTTGCATTTGGGTGCTAAACCGTTGCATGATGCCTACCGATGAGAAGTATCATATATAGAAGTAGGCACATGGCTCGGTGGCTTTGACATGACATGAGGTGCTTGTGGGAGTTTGTGATGGTCTTTTGATTAGAACGGTTGTCCTAGCATGAAGTTTGTGTGGCTTTGCCATTTTGACATGTTTTGCTCATGTTTAGGACTTTGCTCATGAGAGCGTAAATTTTCACATAATTGCTCAATTCTATCTTAGCTTCGTCCAATGGTTGTGAAACTTGGTGATCATGAAGTTGATGTCATTACAAAGCTATAGAGTATCTTACTTGCTCATTTGGACATGTGTAGCATCCTATGTTGAATTTTGTCTATTTGAGAAGCTCTAGGTTGCATTTTTTGCTTTTTTGGCTTGATTCATGCATTGTCAATAAGGGGGAGATGTTTTAGCATGTTTTGGGCTTCTGAATGCATTTGGAAGGTTTTCAGATGGTTTCGAGCCATTTTTGGGCTCTGTGTGTCACCGGTCTGACCGATCGAGGTCACCGGTCTGACCAGTAAGAGTGCTGGCTCTGTTCACATGTTGCGCACCAGTCTGACCGGTGGTGGTGACCGGTCTGACCGGTTAGAGCTGAGCTGATGTAGTTGCTTTGTTTTCATCAAGTGGTTTGCATGCAGTGGTTCAGGGGGAGCTTGCATGTGTGCAGGGGGAGCTCTTTGTGGTTTTCAAGCTTTGGTTTGATGGTTTGTGCTCTTTGCTTGAGCATAGTTTTGTCTCGGACGTGTCGTGCTATTGCCCTTGCCTAAAGCGTCCGAGACTTGTCTTCTTTAGGTGATCTATCTCTTTCCCTTTGTTTGGCTTTCGATCGCTTGTTGAAGTTTCTTTTTATTCGTCTTTTTTCTTTTTTTTCTCTCGGGTTACAATATGTGTGTGTTGTCAATGCACTCATCAAGGGGGGAATGAGGACCATGTGTGGTTCGAGGACCGGTGGATGGTAGCTTCCTGGTGTGATTAGTGCTTGACAACGTTGTGTGGACTGATTCTTGGCTAAGTATTGCTGGTGCAGGTTGCGTCTTGACTAGCGTTGGTGTAGGTGAAGAACAAGTGTGAAAGGTCGTTGCCGGTGAGGCCTCCAGGTGTGGAGAAGACAAGTAGGCTTCGTCTGAGGGTCCCGGTGGCCAGTGGAGTCAAGTGCGGGCCGCATGGTGGCAAGAACAGCAAGAAGAAAACATGGACGGTTTCTTGGTTGAGACTCAAAACCAAGGTCAAAGAGGGACTACGTGGGTGTCGAGTAATGAGTGTAATGAGTGGCGATTGACGGAGGCTACACCGAGTTCGCGGGGTTTCCAGTGGTTCACGAGAAAACCACTTGGTTCCTTGGTTGATCCACAAAGCGAAGACCGATGAACCGAAGACGGAGGTGCAGTAGCA
This sequence comes from Cenchrus americanus, assembly GCA_947561735.1. Lineage (NCBI taxonomy): Eukaryota > Viridiplantae > Streptophyta > Magnoliopsida > Poales > Poaceae > Cenchrus > Cenchrus americanus. The sequence continues at coordinate 125,317,686 of OX387241.1, forward strand.
TCGGACCGGTCTGACCGGTGGGTCTGACTGGTGGGTCTGACCGGTCTGACTGGTGTGCGACGACGCAGTCCAGAGACTTCGAAGCGGAGGACACACGTCAGGATTACAAGGCTTGCGTCGAGGCTAATCAAGTTTGCGGTCGCTGGGCATCTGTTCGGTGGAGCGATGACAACGATTTCCGAATTCACCCTCGAGGGGCATGTATCCCTAATTAGCTAGTAAGGGAATTTTAGATTTTCGGTTGCCTCCATATAACCCAAGAGGTGAGAGGATGGCAGCCAACTCTTGGAACCCTAGCTCATTTGGTTTTCCTATTTTCCCTTCCTATTTTTCCTAGGATTTCTATAGGACTAGCTTGAGAGCTTCATGGTGAGATCTTGTGAGAGGGAAGGATGATCGGGCGGCAAGCTAGACCTTGTATGAACCTCTTTGTGATGTATAGATGATTCAGCGTGGTTCCTCAAGGCTTGGATGTGTTGTTCCCGTTCGTTCTTTTCTTGGCAATTTTCTTCGAGTGATTTCGAGGCCTTTCTCTTTGAGATTTGGTGGGGGATGTATGCATGAGCCTTTCGTGGTTCTTTTCCTTTTGATTCCCCTCCCAAATCTGTGAGCAAAGTAGCTCGATTTTGGGGTTTTCGGTGTTGAATGGTTAGAGGACTTATTAGCGGATTTCTTCAATTTCTCTTGATTCAACGAGTTTTGGTGGACCATAACATGGCTATGGAGTGCCCATGAGGTGTTCCTACTATCCCCAAAGTCTTGTTTGGATCCGTGGAGCGAATCGGGAGATCAGGAGTTGGATTTGGAGGAGTTGACACGCGGGTTCTGTTCATCCCGAGCTGCCCAGGTTACACTGGGCTGACTAGTGCTCTTGACCGGTCTGACCGGTGTGAGCCCTTTGTGGGATTTGCCTCAATTGAGTTGTTGAATCCGTGTGTCTTTGGGTTGTGTTGGTGCTGGTCAGTTTTGGAGGTGTTTTGGTTAGGTTTGTGTTGGGTTCTTCTTCCGTGTCGGCTGTGTTTTGAGGGTGTTTTGGTTCCAGGGCCTAGAGAAGTCACTGAGGCTCTCTGGAACATTTGTTGTGCGGTTTCTATAGCCACTGGCTTGACCAGCTCTGTTCGGTGGCTATAGAAACCACACAACAAATGTTCCAGAGAGCCTCGGTGACTTCTCTTGGCCCTGGAACCAAAACACCCTTAAAACACAGCCGACACGGAAGAAGAACCCAACACAAACCTAACCAAAACACCTCCAAAACTGACCAGCACCAACACAACCCAAAGACACACGGATTCAACAACTCAATTGAGGCAAATCCCACAAAGGGCTCACACCGGTCAGACCGGTCAAGAGCACTGGTCAGACCAGTGTAACCTAAACCCTAAACCCTAAACCCGGTTTAGGGTTTAGGGTTTAGGGTTTAGGGTCTGACCGGCGCGGGCCATTGGTCTGACCAGTGTAACACAGGCAGCAAGCCGTGCAAGTTTCCGTTGTGCGTGTAGGTGAGTTTTGGCTCGGAAGGTTGTTTGTTGGTTCCTAGGATCAGTAGCACTCTAGTGGCTATGTCGTCTTGACCAACTTGAGTAGTTGAGTCGGAGACGTGTGTTGGAAGCAGTGTTCATCTTGTTGGAGCCTCTATCTCCTTCGAGAAGAATTTTTATCGGATCCCATTCACTCCCCCCTCTCTGGTTCGTCGTATCGGTCCTTAGGGAGGTTCAACACTAACCGTACCAGAAGTTGGTGTGAACATTTGAGGTAGAATCACCGACGAAGGTGTGCGCAGCGCTTCATATGAGGAAGGGGTCACCCTTGTCGCCTCGCTGGTCGTCTGCATCCTCGTGTAAGGCGAGAAGTAGCTTGGCGGCGGCGCTGGTCGTGGTTGACTACTCGACCCCTAACTGATCGAGATGTAGATTGGTTTTGCGAGGGGAGTAGGGAAGGAAACTAAAGACGCACGAGTTACTACTCTAAAAACCAAGTGTTTTGCAACAACGTGGTGGCCCTAGTCATGGCAGCGCGGTAGTTTGGTCATTTGTTAATTATTTCGGGTGGAAAAACTAGCGGCACATTCCAAATCGTTGGCTACCAATTTTTTTGAACGCTTGCCGTATTTGAGGGGTGTATTTTCATGTGTCCCGCTTACGAGTGGGTCCCACTCAGTTTCATATATATTTGTAAAGATGATGCATTGAACATAATCAAGTTTTGTTAATATAGTTTTATATAAGCTATCTTAGTTTACTTCTTGTTTGCTATATATCTGCACAAGATGACACATGTTATTGTATATTGCTTATAGAAAAGTTTTTGTGGTTAAAGTAAATTTTGAATATCAAATTTCCACCAACTTTAGCAGAATAACATTTCTCACATCAATTTCGTACCAGAGTAACATGCATCACATAAATCAAGTAACCAACATAAAGATCGGCAGCCAGTGCGTACGATATATGAGGACTGAGTTTACACATAGACTTCCCGAGCCACGATGACACCACACCAACTAAGGGTCATAAAAAACATGCTCCAGATCGACACAAGTTGAGAGACACATGGACCAAAGACACAACTTCAGAGATATTCTTTGAGTTTATTTGCTGTATTTCTTTAAAGTTCGGCCTAAAATGACGCCAAAGCCTCTCCGCAAGGTCCCCCCTCAGTGCCAGATAATTTCCTGAAAAACGAAGGCATTCACCGAACTACAATTTAATTCTTGATAACTGAAATCCTCTGAACTAAAAGAATTTTTAATAGTCAGATGAAGTTTCTAGCAGACAAGAAATAAAGCAAACATGTAGACTAAAATCCTAAATGTCTTTTATGGTGCATCATGTCTGGAACAAATTAATCAAAACATATCAGCAATCACAAAATTTTACCTTGTATCAGATCACATTACACGCTTCCTTGAGTGTGAAGAAGAACCAATCATACTTGTTCTGAATCCTACACTCCTCACTACAGAACCTACGCCACGGGTAGGAAGCATGCTATCCTGCATGGTTGCCACACCTGCGACCTGCACACTGTAAATTTCCCTGGCGAGGTACGAGCGCTGGCACCGGCGGCACGGCAACCGCCGCCGACGGCCGTAAGTGCCACTTCGCTGAAGTGATCCTAGAGCGGCGTTTCGTACAAGTCAAGTTTTTCCAAGAAAGTGTCGTCGCCCCCTCTTCGGGTCCCTCGACCAAGCGCAGGAGCCACCGGGCCTCGTCGTCGGTAGCCTCGCTGCTGTTGGGTCTGTAAAGGAAGAGGGTGAGGGCGTACATCGATATCTTATGGCCTGCCTCTGCAGTGCACCTTAGCTGGTCGAGGCAAGGCATGATTACACTGCGCTTGTTCACCAATAATGCGAGGCACAACCCAATGCGGAACAAGGCCTCCAGGTTGCCAACGGTGGTTAGTGTGATGATGAGCGCCGCACGAAATTCCGGGTCGAGGTTGAATTGATGACGCAGGACATGTTTCAGGGTAGGAGTTGTCCGACAGTGGCAGCGCTACACACCACACACATTGCCTTGCATGTTGCACGTAGATTTTGGTGATCCTTCATGCCATCCTCTGACTGAGCAGCGACTCGGGAGACAATGTTAATCATTAGCTCCTTCGGCAGTTCCACTAGCCTCGACGCCTTGTAGCGTGCCATGGCGACCTTTTCCATGGAGTGGTTGTTGTTCGTAACACGCGGGGCAGATTGGATGTGCCAGGCTATGCTCCAGGATGATGATGAGGTAGGAGATGAAGGAGAGGTGTCAGGGAAGATGGAGAAGAACCACCGCCGCCAGATCAGGTTGTTGACTGAATTAGGGGGTCCCAGGGTATATTGATTTTTAGAAATTGCGCTTTCTTAGGGAGGACACTTAAACACAGAGTTGTGGGTCCCACCTGTCGGTGCCCAGATTGTGACGTATTTTTGAGTTCTTCATGGACCTAATTAACTTGATTCTTTGATTCATATAATCTTAGCTACAAACTGTTTTAGATTTCACAAATGACATCCAAATTATGATTTTTCCCTACATTCTTATGAAATAATAATCTAGGTCATGGTGTCCACTGCATCTCATGTTAGTATGTTTCAATAATCATAATTAAGAAATAGAATAATTCAAAACTAGAATTAAGATTTTCAAACACTATATGATATCAAATAGAAAAGTGATGAATACCAAGTTTCATTGCTCATCGAGATGAACAATCTCTATTTTGGTCGGATTTTCATTTGACGAAGTGGTACTACACATTGTTAAATAATCCTAGGTTCACTCAGAAAGTTTTAAGAAACTTGGTTGGAGACATGTCAATTTTGTACTACATGGTAGTACCAATTGGTCAAATGCAACACCGACCAAAACAAAGATTGTTCATCTCGATGAGTAATGAAACTTTGGTATTCATCACTTTTCCATTTGACATCATCTACTGTTTGAAAATCTTGATTCTAGTTTTGAATTGTACTATTTTTTAATTATGATTGTTGAAACATACTAACATGAGATCTAGTGGACACCATGAGCAAGATTAATGTTTTATAAGAATGTAGGAAAAAATAGTTCTTGATTTGGACGTCATTTGTGAAATCTATACAAGTTTGTAGATGTGATTATGAATCAAAGAATCAAGTTAATTAGGTCCATGAAGAACTCAAGAACACGTCACAATCTGGGCACCGGTAGGTGGGACCCACAACTCTACCAATAGGTGGGACCCACAATTCTACCAACAGGTGGGACCCACAACCCTGGCTGCCATACCCCTGAGCCCGCACGTCGAGGCACCAGAAAACCCACCACCTAAGGACCATTCCGCGACCTGTAGACGACGAAGCCAGGCGAAACCACCTCTCCACACTACTCCGCCTTCGTACGTCATTAGCACCGTCGTCGGTGAACCTTCCCTCCGCTCACGTCCGTGACCAACCCGTGCCTCAGAGCTCGTCCCTAGGACACAATCGCACATCCACATCGCTTGTATGCCTGCTCCGGCCCTACCTCGCCGGCGGCAAGCTCACCCCCGCCACCAAGGGTAGAGTTGTGAAGGTCACAGATTTGTAGGGACCCCTGTAGAAACGTCGAGGGCATATCGAAAAGTATAATCTTTGTAAGGCAGGGTTGCAAGTAGATTCTTAACCTTTTCACCCATAGGTCCAGATCTTGGAAAATTCATATAAAATCATAGAAAAATCGGAATAATGTAAAAACGATTTGGTTGGTTTCCCCGTGAGAATACCTACATCTTTTGCAAAGCATAACCCTACTTTTTGCTAATAGTTTTTGCACGGAAAATTGAAATCAGTTTGGCCTACTTTTGCGGTATTTCAAATCTTCTTGTGATCTCAAGCTGAATCCGCACCCTGCGTCAAGCACACAGCAAGCCGAACAAGCTAGCTTAACACGCGAACAGATTCCATAGTGTGCCAGTCAATTTTTCCTGAAATTAACAAAGGGTAACGTAGTTAGATGCCAAAGCTTGGAACTTGCCGGGTGGTACCAGACAGTTCCATATTTGCGGCTAGAAAGCCATGTAAGATGACATATAGCTATGAGAAGCTATTTGCCAACAGATTAGAAACCATTCGGGAGCTTTAAGGCATAAAACAGAACATAGCCGAACAGATGATGTAAGCATGACGATAGATCGGTCTTTATTTAAATGATATTGCCCATGCACAAGATCATGACCGATCCTCGAGAATAAATAACAATAAACAATAAATGAAGTAAAGCATGATTACAAATATGTAATGAACAAGCATGCATAGGCCCAAAGCACTAGTCTACCGCATGTCTAGGTACTTTAAAACCCGTCGAGCATGAAACCAAACAAGTTAATCCACCACATGATACAACTTGTTTGAAATCACACCACTAACCACAAAAAGATCTATCCACCGCATGATACAATTTAAATATGGAAAGTTAAAAGCATGCATTATTTAAAACATAACTTGTAAACACGTTTTACCCGTGAAAGCGTAACCGAATGCGGCTGTACAGCTGAATCGGGGTCCATGGAGAAGGAACAAACATTGCCAAAGATGATAAACCTATCAGATTGAATCGAAATCTAATCCACTGGATGATTAGCTCTAAGACAACCCAAAAACCTGCATCTACCGCATGATACCCGGTTCTGCCAAGGTTCACACAAGATCAACAAGCTTGAACCCGCAACACGTAACAACCTAGATTGGTTCAGTTTCGGCTATTTGGAAAAACACGTGATCCACATGCCTTATTGAATCAAGATGTTAACGCATAATGTAAAGATCACCAAACAAGATAAAGCCGATCCAAATCAATCTAAATTGGGCAAAAAAGTGTTACATGAATTTAAACATAAACTAAAAACTCAGAGCAACACGTGGTAACTTAATGAATCTATTAGATCTTGACAAAATCTATTAGAGCCGATAACTAGCTCCGAGCTAGATCTTAGCCTACCGCATGGCTCATGAGCTAACAAGAAACCCTCTTGAACCAGGCTTAAATCTACTGCATGATACTAAGCATGGTAACAAGACTACTTGCATCACGATCTAAATCCACGGCATGATACTAGACATGATACAAGGTTGCCGGTACTTACGGAGGTCGACGGATCGATGAACCCTCTCGAAGAACTCGACGACACGACTAGAGGACTCGAAGGTTGGCGTAAAGCCGGTTTGTTATGAAAATGTGAGAATACAATTACATACATCCAGGGTTCATATTTATACCCTGTCGTGCATGACTCCTGGTGGACTACGAGCACAATATTTGATACCTAAACTAACGCCTAAATGCGAATGCTTATCCATCCATTCGTCCCTTCCACTCGGGCCACGTCACCATGCAATCCCGCGAAATCACCGCAATCGCTTCCCTTGCCGAACGGAAGCAAAACTGCCGACCGCGAGCATCTCTGCCGAATCTTTTTGAAGAAACCTTCTTTCTCTGGACGGGATTTTTTACCAAGTTAGGCCCACAAATCAGACCCCCTTCTGTACCAAATTTTGGTGTTAACATATGCCCCTTCAATTACGGGATAAAAGTGATTTTATTACGAAATTGACTCCAATTGCAAACGTCTTCAAGTCAAATCTGTTCAACACCTATTCTCTCTCCCCGCACTCCATCGAAGTCTCCGTCCAGATCCAAACCCTAGGTCATCTTTTCCCCAAGCTCAAATCTTCAATGGCAGGTCAAAATCAAGTTGCTCAGGTAAATTTCATCCCCGTAAGTTTCATTCGGCATTACCCTTTTCGATTTTTACCTCAGATTTCTCCCTCCGTCTTCTCTTGATAGGAGCTTTCAACCGAGCTTTTGATTCACACTGAAGCCAACTCAACATCATATTTCCTCGGACTTGTGGGAACTTCCGATCCCCGCGAGTTCGTCGCAGCCGAATCCAAGAGAATCCCCTTCAAAGCGGCTTTATCAAGGCCTCCTCTGTGGCAAGATGCTTTCAAGAACTGGCCTTTGCCCCCAATCGCAGGCTGGAGAAACTGGTATAAGAGGGTACTTGCGGATAACAGCGCCAAAACCAAAAATTGGGACAGCCTCCGTATTGCTCAATGCTTGGAATTATCTTTGGCCGAAACTCCAAAGAATGAATATCTTCTGATAGCAGCCTACCACTTCTGGTCAAATGGCGTCAACGCTTTCCTCTTTGGTCATGGCCCAATGTCCCCAACTCTGGCCGATGTGTACATGATCACCGGCCTTGACATTTCAGGATCCGTGTTCCCCTGGGAATACAAAGGCTCCACTAGGCAGAAAGGAGTGAAGACAGGAAGTGGATATAAGTCCTATATCCAGAATCATATGAAAGATGGCCCCCTGGGTGAAGTTGAATATAGAGCATTCCTGAACATGTGGCTATGCAGATTCATCTTCTGTGGTAAAGCCAATGAGCCGACCTTGAATCACATTGCCATGGCTACAGATTTGGCTACTGGCCATCGCATCCCTCTTGGAAAATATCTCCTAGGCAGTGTGTACCACGTGCTTCATCAGACAATTTCTCAAATGCACACTGGCTAGAAGATATTATGTGTCAATGGCCCTTGGTGGTTTGTGCAAATGTGGCTGCAACTGCACATGCACCGGATTGTCAACATCGACCTCAACAATCGGCTCTTCCCTTCATCCAGCTATAGAGAAGGGGAACCTCAAATCACCAGAGGATGCCAAACCCATGGAGAAGCTGCTTCAACCGTATCTATTGACCAGAATATCAGTCAGCTTTTCGAGCTCTTTTTCAAAGGCTTCCCTGATCCTCTTTGGCTCCCTTACCTGAACAATGCCAATTTGACCCTCCCCTTTGAGTTCTCCTTTGAAACTGGATGCCATGATGCATGATCTACAGAAATCTTCAACATCTTCATCCATCCATGTGCCTTGCCAGCAGAATTTTGTGGGGGAAGGTTAAATCACAACACCTATGAATATTATCAGCCAAACATGATGGCCCGACAGCTAGGATGTGGCCAAATGCCCCCAAGGCCATTTCTTCATGAGTTCCTCAAACCCAAAGAGGAAATCACAGAAAGCATTCAGGCCAGAAGGGTCTTTGAATACAACTGCAGCCCAACTCTTTATGCTTGGCTTTTCACACCAACAACAATAGCTCATCCTCTCTTTATTTCCTGGTGGCAAGAATTCCATGACCACATCTTCAATGAGCCAGTTCACACATTCTGTCTTGAGCTGATGCCTGACTTTCAACCAACCTCAGAGGTAACATACCTATCTTTTCTTTAACCAGGCAGACTTTTTACTACTAACCATGATTTTTGCTACCTCTTGCAGAACACAATGCCTGCTCCTCAAACCAGAGCAATTGCTTATAATGTAGTAGGCCCAATTTCTGCCTTGGGATTTAAATCCACAACTCTGGCCCAGCTGATGGCCAGATATGCTACAATGGACCCTACTCTCATCAGCTCAACCTCTGACAAGAGAAAAGTTCTACCCTTGGTTGCACCTCCAGCTGCCAAGAAGAAAAGAACTACTAAAAAGGTCCTTGTTGAGGTAACATCTTTTCTTTATTGAACACAAGACCACTCTTATTCTGACAAATTTCATCTTGTGCATTTTCAGACTAGAGCCCAGCAACCATTAGCTTCAGAATCTGCCAATGCTTCATCTGTTGGTATGACCTTTATTACTTTCTTTTTTCTTCAAAGATCATTATTCACACTGCATTTACCCTTCATCTGGTATTTGCAGAAGAAATATTGGTGAATCATCCTGTAGAAACCTCTTTCCCTCAGCATACAAATTCACCAAGGGCTGAATGTGACAACCCGCCCAGGAAAATACCGTACTATCGCCTAAGACCGATCAACTTTTGTCATTAAGCAATAGTAAAGTATCATCCTGTCGTTAGTTGCCGGGTTAACGCCTGGTAAATCACTTGGACATCGAACAGAGGATCGACACATGCATTAAAACTCATGTGAAGGCGAGTCCAGAGTACAACATGAGTTAACATAATTTATTACAAACCATTGTTCATGACATGGAGTAAAGGTTCAGCGTTCGAAAATACAGCGGAAATAAAATAACTAGCGCAACGGTAGACATCACAGGAGGCCATACGTGATGTCGTCACTTGTCATCACCCATCCGATCAATCACACCTGCAACAACAGTTTTAAAGCAAGGCTGAGTATACTAATACTCAGCAAGACTTAACCGTCGGGTGATGACTACATCACCAACCTCTAGACATGATAGGCTTTTGGCCGGTGGAGTTTCTTTTGCTGGAAGGCTACTAAGAGTAGGTCCTTACTTTCAATATTTTAGCAGAAGTTCTAGTTGATTACCTTTTCTAAATATGCCAACTAATTAAATCAAGAATTGGACAAGCAATTAATTCATCCAACCATATTCCTCGAGTTCCATCGTTATGGGATATCATGGCCAGTTGATTAAGCATTCTCGGATAACGGTGAGAGGCTGACAATCGATTGATTCAAACCTTGCAAGGTAGACCCAAACACACGGTAGGCTGCCCCCACAAGGACAACATTCCCAGGCCGTTCCCATCGATCTTCGACTCGGGAGCGGAACCTACATTCCTTGGTACAAGGTTTACTGGATCGCTCCCACACGAACGTCCAGACTCACTCGGGTACCACACTGTTGCAAGCAGGGGGACACAAGTTCCCCAGGTTTAGTAGGGAAAGGTTCCCTTACCGCGTCAATCGGGTACTAGGCTTACCGGTCCCATACCCGGCATATGCTTAGTACGTTCAAAAGCTTAGCCCACGAAAGCCACTGGACCGGAGCCCAAATCCCATGCTCTTACCACATGAGCAATCCATTTAAGGATATCTTATGATTCCTATCTAGGAACCTAATCTCTCGAGTGACGAACGTCACTCGACTTCTATCAGTCCTAAAGCATAGCAGCTATCGACCTAGCATACTAGTGATAGAGCATAGGTACCTAGGGATCATGCATCTAGGGTTTCAATTCAACTCCTGAAACGTAAATGCACAATCGTAGCAAACATAATTGCATAATTTTAAAAGATGGGTTAATGATCCGGGGCTTGCCTTCGATGGCAAGGTTGGCCTTGGGCCCTTCTGGACTTGGTCCAGGTCTTGCTCTACAACGACGTGGTGCACGTCTCCGTCAGCTCCTCTGTCTCCTCCGTCCGGCACATGCGTACAACTACCGTTCGGGAGATCTACACGAGGATGCAAATGCAAGATTTACTTGACGATTTTAATTTAATTAAACACAAACAATAAAAGACAACCATAGGGTGCATTAGTTGGACACATTCACCTAGATAAGGATACATTTAGCATACTCTTCCAAAAAGGAACAATATGCAATTCTTTATTAAACATTTGAATAAAGGTTCTTATTATACTTATCATTTCATGTGAAAGCTTCCTTTCCTTTTATCTTCTCCAATAAACTGTAATTAATATTTTTATTTAAGAATTAATTTCTTATTAGTGATGATAATTAATTATCTTTTAATTGTATTAAATAATACATTTCAAAAAGGAAAAAGAATTAAATAAGGGTTTTTCTTTAATTAATTTCCCTTTAATATTCAAAGGGCTTTTAAGCTTTTTATTAAGCAATTAAATTACCAAAAATTAAAGGAGTGTTTCTTAAGCCTACTAGCATCTATCCTTGTTCATTGGACCACATGCAAGTGTTGGATGCTAGGAAAATAAATATTATGGGAAAATAACAAAGGCTAGCTAGTGATTCCATTTTAAATGCATACAAAACTAAATAAGCAACAAAATGATCCAAACTTTCTTGTGCATGCCCTCTGGTCCTAAACAAGTCTAAAAAGCCAGCATGTTCACATGGAATTTCCACTGAACTTAGTTTATTAATTTACAAAGGAAAACATGCATAAATCAAGAATAATTATTTCTGTTAATTCAAAAATCATGATTAATTCACAAGATGTGTATTTTGCTATTATAAGACAGTGTGCACAAGCTGGGGTCAAAAACATAAATATATTTAGCAAGAAAAATCACTTATGCAGATCTGTTCGAAATAGAAAAACATTTTTATAAAAATATTTACATTATAACTTTGTTCAATTTTTGGCATAGGAGCTAGTCATGACCTAACACAAAAAATATCCAAAAATTAGCTACAGAGGATTTATATATTTTCAGATATTGCAGATCTAGGCTTTTCACATTTGTATTGTTCATGCAAAAACTAACAGGAATTAGCTCAGGCCAGAATAACAAAAGTTGTAGAATAAATCACAACGAACCCAAAAAAATTGGTTTCACATTTTTCTTATTTTTCTGTGATTTTCTACGCAATTTACAAGAAACAGAAAAAACAGTTTTACTATTGGAGTTTCTTTTTGCACCAAGGCCCCTGGAAATAATTCCTCCTTTGCAATGTCACCCCTGGCCATGGAGGGCGGCGGCGCCGGCCCAAATTCCGGTGTGCCAGTGGTGGAAACGGCCAGGAAAGGGGAGGGGGAGGGTTAGGGGCTCACCACGCACCGATTTCGGGGGTTGCACAGGGCAGGGGCGGCGCCGGCGGTGGCGTGCGCCGGCGGCGAGGGGCACCGGCCGCCGCGGCCGGGCAATGCCGGCGAGGGGCGGTTCGTGGGAGCGGGGAAGCAAGCCGGCGAGCTATGGTGGAGCTAGAGGAGGGTGGCCGGGGATCCTTGGGTGGCGCCGGGAGGTGCAGGGAGGGGTCTTGCCGCGGTGCTTGCCCCCGGGCGCCGGCGGACGCTCGGTTGGCCGCGGGAGGACCGGTGCGCCGGGGGAAGCGGACAGCAGCACCTATATGGGTGGCCGGGAGGTGAGGCGCGGCTCCCCCCACACGACGCGCGAGCCCCCAGGCCTAATTACGTCGCCCGGACGGAGTCGGCCTCGGTAGAAACGCGCGGCGGTACGGGAACGCACGACGGCACGGAACTTCACACGTTCTCGGCATGCGCGCGGGCCTAGGAAGGCGGCCTGCGCTGGGAAGGAGCGAGGAATGGCGTGGACGTCGAGGCGAGCCGGCTCCGGCGCGGGCGCGCGGCGCGCGCGCGGCCGGCGAACGGCCGGCCGCGCGCCGGCGGCGCTCTAGAGCGCGGCCGCGCTGGTTTTCAGCCGGTCAAGACGTCTTCGACTGCGGTTTTCTCCAAAAAACTGAATAGAAGTGCACAAAGTAGTCAACAGGAAAGTTGTAGATCTAACTACCCTCTACAACTTTCGTAAAGGCCGTCTAGTGTTTTTCTCAACGGATTTTGCAGGAACGTCGTGCCAACATTGAATGTCGGCCTGTTCTGAAAAAACATGAGGTACTGTCAGTCGATCGAGTTTTTCGCTAATTTCCACCCAAAATTTGAAATGCCAATCTACACGAAAGTTGTGTCCCTCAACAAGACGGACAACTTTCATAAAGGTAGATTTTGAAGTGTTTAGGTGAATTTTGGAGAACGCGGCAAAAGTTCCGGACGACACTCGCTGACGTCAACGGTTAAGCGGGGTTTGACCGTGTCTTTGACCACGGGTTGACCACGGGTGTGTGTAGGCTTGGTCAAGGGGTTCATTAGGGTTCATTGGCGAGGTTTTCGGGTGATGACCCAGGTTGACCTAGGTTTGACCATTGCCAGCGGGTTCGACTCGGCTGAACCGGTTGTTAACGCTAATGACGTTAATTAGAAACCTGGGGCGTCACAGCCTACTCCCCTTAAAGGGAATCTCGACCCGAGATTCGAAAATTAAAGACAAAGGTAGGGGTAAGGTTCTTACTGTTTCGCGATTGAAGAAAACCCGGATACTTGGTGTTGAGGAAGTGCTCGGTCTCCCACGTAGCTTCTTCTTCAGTATGGTGACTCCACTGTATCTTGTACATCTTCACGGTATGTCTCCTAGTTTGCCTTTCTTTTTGATCTAGCACTCTCAGCGTATGCTCTACCACTGAAAGATCTGGCTCGATCCAAGCGTTCGCTTCCGTGATCACTTCTGTTTCGGGTACTTTCACACCTTTCTTCAATTGTGTCACATGAAACACATTGTGCACAGCCGAGACTCGATCCGGAAGTTGGATACGATAAGCGACTGGTCCACATATCTCAATGATCTCGTACGGGCCGATATAACGTGGGGCTAACTTCCCTTTGATGCCAAATCTCTGTACACCTTTGGTCGGGGAAACCTTGAGGTATACGTAATCACCCACTGCATAGTGTCGGGGTGCTGTCCCTTTGTCATGGTAACTCTTTTGTCTCATTTGAGCCAACTTCAAGTTTCCTCTGATCACTTCCACCTTTTCTTCCGTGTCTTTAACTAAATCCGGGCCAAAGAGCGTTCGCTCTTCGGCTTCTGACCAATTCAAAGGAGTTCGGCATCTTCGTCCATAAAGAGCTTCAAATGGTGCCATCTTCAAACTAGCTTGATAACTATTGTTATAGGAGAATTCTGCCAAAGATAGACACTTGTCCCAACTCTTATCAAAATTCATGATGCTCTCTCTCAGCATGTCTTCCACAATTTGATTGACTCGCTCGGTCTGACCATCGGTCTGAGGATGATAACTTGAACTACGAATCAATTTGGTTTCCAAAGATTCATGCAATTGTTCCCAAAAACGAGCCACAAATTGAGTACCTCGATCAGAAACAATGGTCTTGGGAATCGCGTGCAGGCGCACAATTTGATCGATATAGAGTTCTGCATAATCTTGGATGGAGTAAGTGGTGTGCACTGCGATGAAATGAGCAGTCTTGGTCAATCGGTCCACTATAACCCGGATGGAATCCTTCTTTACGGCGCAACGGGGGTAAACCCACAATGAAATCCATACTGATGTCATCCCACTTCCACAAAGGTATAGCTAACGGTTGAAGTACACCGGCTGACTTCAAATGGCTGGCTTTGACTCGATGACAAGTATCACATTCTGCCACATATTTGGCTATGTCTACCTTCATGTTCGACCACCAAAAGTTTTTCTTCAAATCTTGATACATTTTAGTGCTTCCAGGGTGAATAGAGAACTTGGACAGATGAGCTTCGTCGAAAATTTCCTTTCGGAGTTCCGGATCAACAGGAACTACGAGACGTTGCTCAAACCACACCACATCTTTTGCATCCTTACGGAAACAACTATATTTGGCGTCTCCTTCCGCTAATTTCTGTTTTATTAGCTGGACACCTGCATCATTATGTTGAGCCAAAACGATTCTATCATATAGATTGGACTCAGCTGAGATAGCATTCAAGCTTCCTTGCTCCACAATTTCCAATCGGAGCTTCCGCAAGTCTTCACACAAAGTCTCACTATACAACTCCACGGTTAAGCAGTTGCAGTGAACCTTGCGGCTAAGCGTGTCTGCAACAACATTGGCTTTTCTGGGATGATAGTGTACTTCTAGATCATAATCTTTAATCAATTCCAACCATCTTCTCTGCCTCATCTTCAATTCTGATTGGGTGAAGATATACTTAAGACTCTTGTGATCGGTGAAGATATTACAACGGTTTCCCATAAGATAATGCCTCCAAATCTTGAGAGCATGAACAACCGCTGCTAACTCAAGGTCATGGGTCGGATAATTCACTTCATGGGGTTGAAGCGATCGTGAGGCATAGGCAATGACTCAATTTTGTTGCATAAGAACACAACCGAGACCAGTGCCCGAAGCATCACAAAAGACTTCAAACGGTTTGGAATTATCCGGCTGTACTAGCACTGGGGTTGTAGTGAGATGTTGCCTCAATGTGTTGAAAGCCTTTTCACAATCTTTGCTCCACACAAACTTAACTCCCTTCTTTAATAGTTCAGTCATAGGTTTAGCGATCCTGGAGAAATCCGGAATGAAACGACGATAATAGCCTGCTAAACCCAGAAAACTTCGGATCTGATGGACGGTCTTGGGTGGTTTCCAATCCATAACTTCTTGTACTTTGCTAGGATCCACAGATATGCCTTCCTTGGAAATAGTGTGCCCCAAAAATTTTACACTATCTAACCAAAATTCACATTTGGAGAACTTTGCATAAAGCTTGTGATCTCGCAAATGTTGCAAAACAACTCGGAGATGTCCTGCATGTTCTTCTTCATTCTTGGAATATATTAAGATATCGTCAATGAATACCACCACAAACTTGTCCAGCTCCGTCATGAATACAGAATTCATGAGATACATGAAATAAGCAGGTGCATTGGTAAGACCAAAGGACATTACCAAATACTCATAAAGACCATATCGGGTGGAGAAAGCTGTCTTGGGGATATCACATGGTTTGATCTTTATTTGATGGTACCCTGATCAAAGATCAATCTTGGAGAAAACTTTGGCTCCAGCCAACTGATCAAACAAGACATCGATGCGGGGTAGTGGGTACTTGTTCTTGATTGTTACCGCATTGAGAGGTCGGTAGTCCACACATAACCTCAAGCTACCATCTTTCTTCTTCACAAATAAAGCTGGGCAACCCCAAGGTGAAGAACTTGGGCGAATATAACCCTTATCTAGCAACTCTTGAAGTTGGGTCTTCAATTCTGCTAATTCCTTGGGTGGCATACGGTAAGGTCTCTTGAAGATAGGGGCTGTCCCCGGTTGAAGTTCGATGACAAACTCAACCTCTCGGTCGGGTGGCGTACCCGGCAGTTCATCGGGAAAGATATCCGCAAACTCTCGAACCACTGGAATTTCTTCCAGCTTAGAAGTGATTACCACATAAGAACGAGGATTCACATCATCTTTGAAAGGTAGGTATAGAGTCGTGGCTCCAACAATTGGTGAGTTGATCTCTACCACTCTCTCTGAAATATCCAGTACTACCTTATGTCGGTTCATCCAGTCCATTCCTAGAATGACATCCATACCTTCTAATCCCAAAATGATAAGGTCCGTGTCAATTGTTTTGCTTCCTAATTCCAAGAGTACTCCCCTGGTCACCAACTCGGAAGAGATGTTCCCTCCCGCTGTTTTGATTGTAAAAGAGTCCTTGGTGTTGCAGGAGTTCAGTCCTACTTTGCTCAGCGTCTTAGCATTCATGAAGCTATGGGTAGCGCCAGAATCAAATAACACACGGATGGGTTTGCCTCGAATAGAGAATGTTCCCATCATTACTGGTGCTCCTTCTGGAATATCACCCATAGAAGTGAAGCTGAGTCTGCCCGCCCTGACTTGAGCAATCTTCCTCTTGCCCTTCTTGATGGGTTTGGAAACTTGTCTCCGATTAGGCTGAGTTAGCCGGTGCCGCCTGTTGGTCTGGCACGGTTGTAGGCATGACCTAGCGAAGTGTCCTGGTTCACCACACTTGAAGCAACAACGCTCATTGTTGTCATTAGGACTAGGTACAGTAGGCTTGGGAGTCGGCTGTTGAGTGTTGGGAAGGTGAAGGTTTGCTTGAGTCCGATCCTGGGACAACTTAGCCACCAACTTTTCCGACTGTGAAGCCTGCTGGAAGTCGGGGAAGGTCTTCCGCATAATGCGTATCTTGCAATGCTGTGCATTATGGGGCATGGAGTCAGCCTTTCTTTTCTTCTCGGCTTGGGCTCTCTTCATGGCATCTTCTTGGGAGATAGCCTTATTCACTAGCATGGGGTAGTCGTCAAACTTTACCGGGTTCGGCCATTCGACCCGGTTTACTATTCAGACCTTCACGAAAAAGCTCCATCTTCTTCGTGTCGGTATCCACATGATATCCTCCATACTGGCAGAGGTTATTAAACTTTTGCGCGTACTGGTACACCGTGTCTGACCCTTGCTTGAGAGCCAATAACTCTCTCATTTTCCTATCGGTAAGTGCTTTAGGAAGGTGATGATCTCTGAAAGCCTTTTTGAATTCTTCCCAAGGGATTTCATACTCAGGTTGCTGCATGGATTTGTAGTGTTCCCACCACATTAAAGCAGAACCACGAAGCTGCAATGCCGCGAATTTAGCCTTGCGTCCTTCGAACATGGTAAGGTAAACACCGCAAACATAGCTTCAATGGCCCGAATCCGGGCATCGGCATCCAAGGGTTCTTCTCGTCCCATTGAACTGCGGAGGATTCATATCCAGAAAGTGCTTGTATCCAGTTACTTGACCTTGGGCATTAATCTGATTCCCGGGGCCGCTCGCTCGCCGGGATTGCTTCGCTGCGCAGTATAGAAGAATTTGGCGCATCATCTCGGTTTGAGTAGCCACTACTGTTGGGTCTGGCGATGGTGGCGGCTGGTTGCGGCCACTAGGATCACCGAAACCATTCGGAGTGCTGCATGTCGAGCCCACCATCTAAAAAATTTGAGTTTTCATAAGTTACACATTCGTAAGCTTGTTCAACAAGTAGAACATGTACGACAAAAACTCAAATTGACCAAATAGCTAGACTCGAGACAGTTGCACTGCATCGAAATGACAATTTCCAACATTCCGAAACCAAAGTTTCCGAAACGTTCAAATTTTTCCGGTAACTTGGTAGGTTCATGAGACCAAACTTGGTAGTCAAGGGTGAAGCTAGACGAGTCAGGAACAAGGCGCGAAGGTGCAAGATTCGGAATGACGTGTTCCGGAAAGACGACAAGATCTAGGTTTACTATTTGAGCATAGCTTGAGATTTGAAAACTTATGATCGTGCAAATACTTCTCGACAAAGATTTGGATAGATTGGGGGCACTTGGGTGTAGATCACTATTACGGAAACTCTGCAGAAAGGTCTAAGAAGAGGTCACGACAACAGGGTCGACTAAACGGTTCAACAACACTTTTAATTCGGTTTAAAGGTTGTTTTTGTTGTTATTAGAATATTACTTAAGGAAAACCATACATGTGACCCTTTTATTATTCAGCAGGTTTTGATCATGATACAAGAATGACCTATTTGTCCTCACCAAGCAATTAAACCAAAAATCAGAGTTGGTGCCGGTGGCAAGGCAACAATTACGTCTCTCCCTATAATAACTAGTCGAGACTATCGGTACTTGCTTAGCGACTTACGAACGTGGTTAGTGTACCTGCAGAAGATCATAGAACACAACGAACCTTTCATGCCCGCACTCATGAAAGCATCCACATACATTACCGTTCACTATAGAAACGGCACCCATGCGTTAAGTCGCTGCATGGACAGCGTCCTATTTAAGACTCTGATGTGACATGAGTGCCCATTGGAATAGGCCTCACTCATCCCTCACGGACTTTCCCGTGGTACCATCACGTATGGCAAAACGTGACGAGACTCAGACGCGACGTGGCACCCATTGGAATAGGTCCCACTAGTCCCTCATAGGACTTCCCTGTGGTACCACCACGTATGGCAAAACGTGATGACTTAGTATGGTTGTGCGAGAAGGTAAGTCTGACATAAAGTAATGTGCTGGGAGTTCGCAAAATAAACCAAACCCAAAAATTCCCTCTAGGGCCTCTCGGTATAGTTCATCCTTAACGGACCAACGTGTTTTGCAAATCAAACAATCTTGGCAAATTTTTATTCAAAAATCATGTGATTAGAGTTGTTAATTAAACTCTGGTGCATGAAATCGCTCTGATACCAGCTGTGAAAACCCGCCCAGGAAAATACTGTACTATCGCCTAAGACTGATCCACTTTGGTCATTAAGCAATAGTAAAGTATCATCTTGTCGTTAGTTGCCAGGTTAACGCCCGGTAAATCACTTGGACATCGAACAGAGGATCGACACATGCATTAAAACTCACGTGAAGGCGAGTCCAGAGTACAACATGAGTTAACATAATTTATTACAAACCATTGTTCATGACATGGAGTAAAGGTTCACAATTCGAAAATACAGTAGAAATAAAATAACTAGCGCAACGGTAGACATCACAGGAGGCCATCCGTGATGTCGTCACTTGTCGTCACCCATCCGATCAATCACACCTGCAACAACAGTTTTAAAGCAAGGCTGAGTATACTAATACTCAGCAAGACTTAACCGTCGGGTGATGACTACATCACCAACCTCTAGACATGATAGGCTTTTGGCCGGTGGAGTTTCTTTTGCTCGAAGGCTACTAAGAGTAGGTCCTTACTTTCAATATTTAGCACAAGTTCTAGTTGATAACCTTTTCTAAATGTTCCAACTAATTCAATCAAGAATTGGATAAGCAATTAATTCATCCAACCATATTCCTCGAGTTCCATCGTTACGGGATATCATGGCCAGTTGATTAAGCAGTCTCGGATAACGGTGAGAGGCCGACAATCGATTGATTCAAACCTTGCAAGATAGACCCAAACACACGGTAGGCTGCCCCCGCAAGGACAACTTTCCCAGGCCGTTCCCGTCGATCTTCGGCTCGGGAGTGGAACCTACATTCCTTGGTACAAGGTTTATTGGATCGCTCCCACACGAACGTCCAGACTCACTCGGGTACCACACTGTTGCAAGCAGGGGGGCACAAGTTCCCCAGGTTTAGTAGGGAAAGGTTCCCTTACCGCGTCAATCGGGTACTAGGCTTACCGGTCCCATACCCGCATATGCTTAGTACGTTCAAAAGCTTAGCCCACAAAAGCCACTGGACCGGAGCCCAAATCCCATGCTCTTACCACATGAGCAATCCATTTAAGGATATCTTATGATTCCTATCTAGGAACCTAATCTCGCGAGTGACGAACATCACTCGACTTCTATCGGTCCTATAGCATAGCAGCTATCGACCTAGCATACTAGTGATAGAGCATAGGTACCTAGGGATCATGCATCTAGGGTTTCAATTCAACTCCTGAAACGTAAATGCACAATCGTAGCAAACATAATTGCATAATTTTAAAAGATGGGTTAATGATCCGGGGCTTGCCTTCGATGGCAAGGTTGGCCTTGGGCCCTTCTGGACTTGGTCCAGGTCTTGCTCTACAACGACGTGGTGCACGTCTCCGTCAGCTCCTCTGTCTCCTCCGTCCGGCACATGCGTACAGCTACCGTTTGGGAGATCTACACGAGGATGCAAATGCAAGATTTACTTGACGATTTTAATTTAATTAAACACAAACAATAAAAGACAACCATAGGGTGCATTAGTTGGACACATTCACCTAGATAAGAATACATTTAGCATACTCTTCCAAAAAGGAACAATATGCAATTCTTTATTAAACATTTGAATAAAGGTTCTCATTATACTTATCATTTCATGTGAAAGCTTCCTTTCCTTTTATCTTCTCCAATAAAGTGTAATTAATATTTTTATTTAAGAATTAATTTCTTATTAGTGATGATAATTAATTATCTTTTAATTGTATTAAATAATACTTTTCAAAAAGGAAAAAGAATTAAATAAGGATTTTTCTTTAATTAATTTACCTTTAATATTAAAAGGGCTTTTAAGCTTTTTATTAAGCAATTAAATTACCAAAAATTAAAGGAGTGTTTCTGAAGCCTACAAGCATCTATCCTTGTTCATTGGACCACATGCAAGTGTTGGATGCTAGGAAAATAAATATTATGGGAAAATAACAAAGGCTAGCTAGTGATTCCATTTTAAATGCATACGAAAATAAATAGGCAACAAAATGATCCAAACTTTCTTGTGCATGCCCTCCGGTCCTAAACAAGTCTAAAAAGCCAGCATGTTCACATGGAATCTCCACTGAACTTAGTTTATTAATTTACAAAGGAAAACATGCATAAATCAAGAATAATTATTTCTGTTAATCCAAAAATCATGATTAATACACAAGATGTGTATTTTGGTATTATAAGACAGTGTGCACAAGCTGGGGTCAAAAACATAAATATATTTAACAAGAAAAATCACTTATGCAGATCTGTCTGAAATAGAAAAACATTTTTATAAAAAGATTTACACTATAACTTTGTGCAATTTTTTGGCATAGGAGCTAGCCATGACCTAACACACAACATATCTAAAAATTAGCTACAGAGAATTTATATATTTTGAGATATTGCAGATCTAGGCTTTTCACATTTGTATTTTTCATGCAAAATCTAACAGGAATTAGCTCAAGCCAGAATAACAAAAGTTGTAGAATAAATCACAACGAACCCAACAAAATTGGTTTCACATTTTTCTGATTTTTCTGTGATTTTCTATGCAATTTACAATAAACAGAAAAAACAGTTTTACTATTGGAATTTCTTTTTGCACCAAGGCCCCTGGAAATAATTCCTCCTTTGCAATGTCACCCCTGGCCATGGAGGGCGGCGGCGCCGGCCCAAATTCCGGCGTGACAGTGGGGGAAACGGCCGGGAAAGGGGAGGGGGAGGGTTAGGGGCTCACCACGCACCAATTTCGGGGGTTGCACAGGGCAGGGGCGGCGCCGGCGGTGGCGTGCGCCGGCGGCCGGGGAGCACCGGCCGCCGCGGCTGGCAATGCCGGTGAGGGGCGGTTCGTGGGAGCGGGGAAGCAAGCCGGCGAGCTATGGTGGAGCTAGAGGAGGGCGCTGGGGATCCTTGGGTGGCGCTGGGAGGTGCAGGGAAGGGTCTTGCCGCGGTGCTTGCCCTGGGCGCCGGCGGACTGCTCGGTTGGCCGCGGGAGGACCGGTGCGCCGGTGGAAAGCGGACAACAGCACCTATATGGGTGGCTGGGAGGTGAGGCGCGGCTCCCCCCCACACGACGCGCGAGCCCCCAGGCCTAATTACGTCGCCCGGACGGAGTCGGCCTCGGTAGGAACGCGCGGCGGTACGGGAACGCACGACGGCACGAACTTCACGCGTTCTCGGCATGCGCGCGGGCCTAGGAAGGCGGGCTGCGCTGGGAAGTAGCGAGGAATGGCGTGGACGTCGAAGCGAGCTGGCCTGGCGCGGGCTCTCCTCCTCGTAGCGCCTCTCCTCCTCGTAGCGCCGCTCCTGGTAACGCTCTTTGTCAATCTGGCGCTGCCACTTGTTGAGGAGGATGCGCGATGTCACCCTGGGCCTGGCTCTGGATGACTCCCCAATTTCGATGTGACTCCTAAGAATGCGGGGGGCTCCACCTTGCACCTATTCCAGAGTCACTTGGCGCTCCGGGTCCACTGCTCCATCTTGTGTAGACCTGGGCCGAGGTCAAAACCTTGACTTTTCCCTTCTCCTCGGTTCGTTATCACGTTAACGAAAAAGCCCACCATGTTCTGAGGGAAGGGGTGGCCATCCAGCTTCATCTTGTTGTCGAACTTGAGGTGACCCTCCTGGATGGCTTTCTGGATCCTCATCCTGAAGACCCTGCAATCATTGATGGAGTGCGAATCCCTGTCGTGGAAGCCACAGTAACGTTTTGCTTTAACTCCATCGGGCCAAAGCATGGAATGCCCCTCGGGCAGCTTGATTCGGCCTTCCTTCACTAGGAGCTCGAACAATTTATCAGCCTTTGTGATGTCAAAATCATAAGTGCCCTTGGTCTGCTTGACCCAGCGCTGATTCATCGTCAAGGGCTCCTTACCCCACATGATCTCTGCCGCGGCTACATCCTGCTCGTCATCGGAGTCTTCGATCAGGTCAGCCTTGTCTAAGAACTGGTTGTAGATGTCGGCAACATCATGCTGCTTGCCGAACTTGGCATACTTCTTGAAGCCGTACGCCTGGTTGCTCATCAGTGATAGCTTCTGTGATAGCTGGCCCAGGTTCTCGAACTCCATCCCGAACAACTTTTCGCGTACAGCCGGTAGCATCCCGGCGACGGCCATGTCAGCCAACTGGTCATCTGGCAAGTTAAGCGAGAAGCACATACCTTTGACCTCCCTGAACCTCCTGAGAAACTCCAGCGGCGTCTCGCTATGCCTCTGCTTCATGGTAGCAAGGTCAATCAGCTTCTTCTCCGAGCTGCCGCTGAAATAGTGAGTGTGAAATTTCCGCTCCAGGTCTTTCCATCTCGCTAACCGATTCGGGGGGTAGGGACGAGAACCACCGGAACGCCGGGACTCGTCGCTGACGCGGGGAAGTAACGGATCCCGAATGCCTCCTCAGCTGAGCATTCCCCGAGCTGCATGAGGTAACGAGCGATGTGCTCAACCGTGCTTGTGTCGTCTTGTCCTGAAAACTTCGTGAACTCCGTTGGCGGCTTCACCCTTGGCGGCAAGAGCACATTGTAGTACCATTCTTGGAACGGCGGCTTATATGCGGGTCCTTGCATTTTTGGCTTGAGGCCGAATTGATTTTGCATCAATTCGGCCATCTTCCGCGCCAGGGCGTCGTCCTCTTGCGCGCCTGCAGCTGGCGCGTATCCTGGATGAGGGAAAGCGTCAAATGCCCCGTAGTTTCCCACTTCGTGGTAGCCTCCGCCGTACAGGTTTCTCTGCAACCAATTGCTCGCCGGAGCGATCCTCTGACCGGAAGTGAGCGGGGCGCCGGGTGAGCCGAATGCTAAATCTCCGTACGTGGGCTGGTACGGATTCGGCTGTTGCACAGGTTGACCTGTGCTGCCTTGCGGTGGTGGCTGGATTGGCTATCCTGAGGCCTGCAGTGGAGGCTGAACCGGCTGTTTTCCAGCGGCCTGTGGAGGAGGCTGGAAAGCTTGACTTCCAGCGCTTTGGGGAGGAGGCTGCACTGGCGGGCTCCGAAGTGGCGGCCGAGAGCTTGATTCGCCTAGTTCCACTGTGCCCCCCTGGACGGGCGCTTTTCTAAACGCTTGTTCCATGCCAGGGCCGAAGACGGCCACCATCATCTGCTGGAGCGCACCGAGGAAAGCCTTGTTGTAATTGCTCAACATGTAATCTGTGGATTCTTGGAACACCCGCATGCACTCCTTTTTCTCCTGTTGGACCGTAGCATCGCTCTCCCCTGGCAGCAACACCCTGGGCATCTCGTTCTTCAAGTATGGGACGCCACTCCCATTTTTCTTGAAAGACAGCAGACACTTCTGCTGAAACTGGTCCATGGCGTCCTGGAGTTGCTGCCGCTGCTCTAGAGATAGGTCTTCCAGGTTGACGTCCATGATGTCCGCGATCTCGGGCATCTTGATCTATTCGGCTGTTGGTCCCACCGGGCGTGCCAAAAAGTGTGTTGACACAAAAAGTGCACCTAGCGCCAAACACACAGCAAGCGGAAAGCTAGCTTCGCACGCGCAAAGAGTAGAGATGACGTGCCGATCAATTTTTCCCGAAAATTAACAAAAGATAAAGAAGTTAAATACCAAAACTTGGAACTTGCCGGTGGTACCGCAGCTTCCATATTTACGGCTAAGAAGCCATACGAGATGACACATAGCTATATAAAAGATATTTGCCAAAGAATTGAAACCACTCGGGAACTTATGAGAGGAAAAACAATACTGCCGAATGGATGACGTAAGCATGATGGCAATCGGTCTTTGTTCGGTCAACAATACATAAACATGATATATGACCGATCCCATAAAAATAATGTTAAATAAATGAATGAAGTAAAGCGCGAACGTAAGCATGTAATAAACAAGCATGCATAGATCCAAAGCACTAGTCTACCGCATGTCTAGGTACTTAAAGATCCGGCAGGTACGATGCCAAAGCAAATCTATCCACCGCATGATACAACTTGCATGAAATCGTACCACTTTCCACAAATAGATCTATCCACCGCATGATACAATCTAAACATGGAAATCTAAAAGCACGCATTATTTAAAGCATGAATTGCGCACGTGTTTTACTCGTGGAAAAACATAACCGAATACGGCTGAACAACCGATTCGGGGTCCATGAAGAAGGAACAAACGTTACCACGCGGATAAATCTATCAGGTTGATTCGAAATCTAATCCACCGAATGACTAGCTCTAAAGCAACCCAAAAACCTGCATCTACCGCATGATACTCGGTTCTTTCAAGATTTATACCAACAATGGCAAGCTTGAACCCACAACACGTAACAACCTAGATCGATTCGGTTTCGGCTATTCGGAAGGCACAAGATCCACGTATTAAAACATGAAATCTACCCATACAGGGATCACAAACGGAGCGAGCCGATCCAAACCCATTTAGATTGGGCAAAAGTGTTACACGAATCTAAACATAAAGTAAAAACTCGAAATAACACAGGGTAACTTAATGAATCTATTGGATCTTGCCAGAATCCAATAGAGCCGATAACTAGCTTCAAGCTAGATCTTAGCCCACCGCATGGCTCATGACCTAACAAGAAACCCTCTTGAACCAAGCTTGAATCTACCGCATGACACGAAGCATGGTAACAAGACTACTTGCATCAGATCTAAATCCACCGCATGATACTAGACATGATACAAGGTTGCCGGTACTCACGGAGGTCGACGGATCGATTGGCCCTCTCGAAGAACTCGACGACACGACAAAAGGACTCTAGGGTTTGGCGTAAGGCCGGTGTGTATTGAAGAATGATTGTCCCTTTTTTTACATACATTCAGGGGTCATATTTATACCCTGTCATATTTACACACATGCCCCTTCAATTGTGGGATAAAAGTAATTTTGTTCCACAATTGACTCCAGCCACGAATACTTCAAATCAAATCTGTCAACACATGTTCTTCGCAATCCGCCGGAATCTTCATCCAGATCCAAACCCTAGATCCCCTCGTTCCGAGCTCAAATCTCCAATGGCAGCTCAGAACCAAGACGCTCAGGTAAATTCATCCCCCGTAAGCCTCCTTCGGCATTTAGGTTTTCAATTTTACCTGAGATTTCCTTTTCCGCTCCTCCTCCAGGAGCCTTCTACTGAGCTTTTGATTCGCACCGAGGCCAATTCGAGATCCTATTATCTTGGTCCTATGGGGAACTCTGACCCTCGAGATTTCATCGCGGCTGAATCTCAGAGAATCCCCTTTAAAGCAGCTCTGTCTCCACCGCCTCAGTGGCAAGACGCTTTCAAGAACTGGCCTTTACCTCCAATTGCGAGGCCGGAAAACTTGGTACCGGAGGATTCTCGCGGACAAGAGCGGATTGACCAACCCGGATACCCTCCGTATCGCCCGGTGCTTGGAGTTATCCGTGGCCGAGACCCCCAAGAACGAAGACCTCCCGATAGCGCACCGCCACTTCGGTCAAACGGCGTCAACGCCTTCCTTTTTGGCCATGGCCCAATGTCTCCAACCTTGGCCGATGTATATATGATCACCGGCCTTGACATTACAGGGTCTGTTCAGCCTGGGAACTTCAAAAATTCCTCACGGCAAACAGGGGTGAAGCCAGGGAACGGATACAAGAATTACATCTTGAAACACATGAAAAACAATCCCCTTGGTGATGTTGAATACAGGGCATTTACGAATATGTGGGCGTGCGATTTGTCTTCTGTGGTAAAGCCAACGAGCCTACCCTGAACCACATCGCAATGGCGTCTCATTTGGCCAGTGGCAATCGCCTCCCCCTGGGAAAATTCTTCTTGGGCAGCGTATACCATATGCTTCACCAAACTGTCACCCAGATGTACACCAGCCAAAGGATAGCATGTGTCAACGGCCCTTGGTGGTTCGTTCAGATATGGCTGCAACTTCACCTGCATCAAATTGTTGGTGTTGATTTGAACACCAGGCTTTTCCCTTCATCCAATCACCCTGAAGGAGAAAACAATGCTACCAGGGGATGCCAGAATTATGGAGAAGCGGCTTCAACTGTTCTTATTCAGCAAGACATCAGCCAGCTTTTTGAACTATTCTTCAAAGGTTTCCCGAATCCTCTCTGGCTCCCCTATCTGGATAATGACATCTTGACTTTCCCTGTTGAATTCTCCTTTGAGCCCGGTCGCCAAGATGGGAGATTTCTTGAAATCTTCAACATTATAATCCGCCCATGTATACTTCCGGCTGAATTCAATGGAGGGAGGTTGAATGCTAGCACTTATGAATATTACCAGCCCAATGTAATGGCCAGGCAAATTGGATGTGGGCAAATGCCCCCAAGATTGTTCCTGCATGAATTCCTCAAGCCCAGAGAGGAAATTAAAGAGAGTATGCAAAGCGACGGGGTCTTCCAATATGTGTGTAGTCCCACTACCTACACCCGGCCTTTTGTGCCTATAACCTCAACTCATCCCACCTTCAATTCCCGGTGGCAAGAATTCCACGATCACATCTTCAGTGAGCCTGTACACGTGTTCTGTGCAGAGTTGACGCCCGATTTCTCGCCAACTTCGAGGTAACATAATGAACCTTTGGATCGACATTTCTCCTTTCAAGCATGATTCGACCTCATTCTTTTGATTCCACGAACACGACGCGTCTCGCCCCTCGAGCCGGGAATATCACCTACAATCTCGTAGGCCCAATCTCAAGATCGGGATTCAAGTCAACAACTCGGCTCGGTTAATGGCCGGGTTTGCTACAACGGACCCCGCCCCTCTCTAGCCTTGCTGGCGTCGACGGAGGCAAGGTTTATCTCTCGGTTGCTCCTCCAAATGCCAAGAGGAGGAGAACTATCAAGAAAATCCTTGTTGAGGTAAAATCCTTTACCTTCTTGACCCCAAGATTACTCTGTTCCTGATAAATTATCTCTTTGTGCATTCTCAGACCAGAGCTCAGCAACCTTCAGTGTCAGAACCTGCCAATGCCCCATCCACAGGTATGACCTTTGTTGTCCTCTTTTAATGATGAACACTGGCATTTACCCTTGTGACTTGACATTTGCAGAAGAAACAGTGGAAGAACAACTGGTTGATGTCCCAGTAGCTCATCAAGCTAGTCCACCCAGGGTTGAATTACCTATCCCAGTGGAGATCTCATCTTCATCACCCTCTGCAGAAGTAATGAATTCTCCAGAGATGAGTCTCCCAATCCAGCCGGAGCCATCAAGTCCTTCAAGGGCACAATCACCTGTTGGTCACGCAGCGACTCCAATCCCAACGAGAGGTGGATCCGACTTCTCATCGGCCGAAGCCCATGAACTACCAAGAATCGCATCAACACCTTCTAGCTTGGAAGCTTCAGCTCTACCTGGAGCACCTCCTTCACCTGTGAATACCCCTGCTCAAGAAATCGGCCACAAGGTAATCATTTGCACTCAACTCTGCTATTTTTACTTTTAGCACCTCTAACTCGGCAATACGGCTTCTTAGGATCAGGCTCCATCATCATCAAGCCTGCCGTCGGGGACCGATCCAGTTGCCGAGGCGATGGAAGGAGTGCACCAGCCTTTGTCAGATGAGGTGCTAGCAAAGCTGCGAGAAATTGTTGCCTGGCTGGAAAGAGATGCACAAGATCAGTTCAAGGATCTTGACCACTTCGAGGATATGCTTGAATCCATCAGCCAAGAACTTCCCGAGGATATCAGCGCTCCTCTTGTATCCATCTGTGGCCTGGACGTCCTTTACGCGCCCATAAGACATGCTTTGAGGAAACTGCGCTCCCGTCCGGCTATCGAAAAGAAGAGATCTAATGCTGAACAAGCCATGAACGGGGCGCAATCCCAGACAGAGAGCCACAGAGACACATTGTCTAATCTGCAGGTTTCTTGTGTTCTGAAAATCGCCAGGAAAGCCGCTCTAGAAGCGGAGATGAGAAGCCTGTCAGCTGAGATAGAGGCTGATAAAAAGAAAATAGCCGAGCTTCCTGTATTGATAGAAAAGACCCAAGAGGAAGCAAGATCGGCTATAGCCAGGATGGAACAATGCGATGCAGAACTCACCACCTTGTCCAGCGCCCAAAAAGATTGCCAAGAACTGTTGGACAATTTCCGTCAGGCAACATCCAATGCTCGTGGTGTGATTGCGAAACATCTGAACATTTGAATGCCCCCATTGCTGTATAACCGAATTGGCCGTTCTTGTGATATTTTCTTGTAATTTGTTTCTTTTCTTCTACGTACCTTCAAATATAATGCTGAACGACCCATTCGGCAAAGAAACGCCAACTCCCCAATTGCACTTTGATTCTCCTTAGACGAACCAATCAACTGAATGCGACTCCGCCTAGAACTCCAAGCGACCCGTCGGCGGGCTGGCCAAGGAAACCTTTCCACCTTCCGATTTTCTTGGGATATGCGCCACGATCCAAAGCCACGACTCGAAGCCACGATTCATCTTGCCAGGCCTATAAATGCAACCGTAGGTCCCCTAGCTCTCCACCAGGCCTTCTAGCTCTCGAATCTTTGCCAATCTCAGCCCTTTCTCTTTCCAAACAGTGCACATCCCAAACCACCATGGTGCGCCGCCTCAACCGCCGCCGCGCTTCTGATGAGGCGGAGGGGAGCAGCGCCAACGCGCGCCGGAGGCAATGATCGTCGATTTCCTCTTCTTTGATTCAACTTTTGCTCTTCTTTTTGTTTTGACGATCATCCCCTTTTTCAGATTGATTCAGTGGAAGCCGTCTCCTGCGCCGGCCAATCAACCCCTTCCAGACGACTCCTCGGAGTCCGACGGCCACTCCCCCGTGCCGTACGGGGAGGTCGATGCCCTCCGCTTCAAGGAGGAGCTGGAGGCGTCCCGGCATGAGCTAGAGGACGTCTCCAAGAAGGCGGGCATAGTCGAGCTGGAATGGGAGGACCAGCGCAAACAGCTACTGGAAGCCATCGATGGTACGGCTCTGAAAGCAGTTCTTGATCCAACCCAGCTTTTGATGCTAATCTTTTTCTTCTTGCTCTTTGCAGCCCGCGATGCTGAGCTCAACCAGCTAAAGGCGCTGGTAGAGCAGCTGGCCGAGAAGGTGAACGCCCGCGGTGATACGCCGGCGGAGCGCCTTGCCGCGGTGGAGCACCGTGTCGACGAGGTGGCCACCCATGGCGTTCGCCTGGGCACCACCTTGGGCCTGGCTGCCATGGCGACGCACACGGACGTCGACTACTCCACCAGGCCGCGCGGCTTCCGGGGCGGCGCGCCAGAGGACATTGAGGAGATCGAGCTCATCCTGGAGCG
Organism: Cenchrus americanus; assembly: GCA_947561735.1. Taxonomy (NCBI): domain Eukaryota; kingdom Viridiplantae; phylum Streptophyta; class Magnoliopsida; order Poales; family Poaceae; genus Cenchrus; species Cenchrus americanus. Next base: position 125,347,865 of record OX387241.1, read on the forward strand.
CCTTGATGGCCATGGCGACGCCATTGCCGAAATTACTCATCCCCAATCTGTGTTGAACAGGCTCTTCGACTAGATTGTATTAGGGATGTGTAAATATCGGCAATAAATGAAGAACTTTTGAATTTCGTGCTTGTTTTGTGATGACTCCCTTTACATTTTGCATCCGTGAATCTTGTTTTCTTTGAATGCATCCGGAACTATCTTGAGCCGAACGCGCGAGAACAAATGCCCCTTGGCGCAAAATCCACAGAAGATCCCGATTCGGCAATCCATAAACACTGTTCAAGCAAAAACGCTTCGCACCCGGGGAGAAAACCCTTCCGTTTGGTATTCCAACAAGGCGTTGCGTCTTGGCGGTCATCACTCCCAATGCACCCCTTCAGTCAAAATAGCCTGCCGGGATGCCCTGCAAATCCACTCGCGCACTCATCCATCATTTCTCATCTCTCCCCCTGTCCTTAGCGGAGAAAACCACAAAGCCATGGACAAGGGCAAGCAACCCCAGGAGAGTAGCTCATCAAAGAAGCGCACGATTCGAAGGTGAGTTTATCCTTGATCTAATCCTCGTTCTCCACATGATCTCGCGCTTCATGTTCTCCTCTTTTCCTCTTCCAGTCTTGATTTGCTCCCTGAAGAAATCATCGGGACCGAAGATGTGCCGGAGTACATCTCCTTCGATTCCTCCCTTCAGGCAGAGGAGGCCACACCTGAACAGAGGGCCAACCATCAACTGCGCCGCCGCATTTGGCATTTGGAGCACGGCCTCAGGGACATCACCGCCTGCTGCCAAGCCGAACGTGAGCGCCACATGGCCCTGGAAGCACTAGTAGGGGGTAAACGCTTCTGACCTCTTCCTGACCTTATGCCTGCATTTGGATGTCCTGCCCCTAACCTTGATTTCTCCGCTTCAGATGTCTCCGACAGGTACAACAACCTAAAGACGGCCTGGGAGAGCTTGGTGGAGGTTTCGCTTCTTCCTCCACGCCTTCTGCTTCCCACCTCCTTGAAGATTCGACCATCAGGGTTGTTATATGTAAACCTGCAAGAAGCAGTTGTAATGTCTGTGCTAAGGGCAATGCATTCAGGCACTGGCCATTTCTTCTGTTTATGGATTTTTTGCTCTGAAGGCAGCCTCATTCTTGAGCGCCGGCTATCTCTATGTCAGATGTGTGTAATCATCGATCGATCTCAATGCTAGGATAATATTTCTTCAGATATCTTCCATTTATTGCAGCAGAAAATTCTTCTCCTAGCAGAGTTTTCAATATATATGCATTACCAGGGACGCATCTGACCACACGGAAAGGCCCTTCCCAGTTAGGGGACCATTTGCCGAATTCACTGTATTTAGTTCCAATCGGCAATAGCGCTTTCCAAACTAGATCGCCTTCTGCAAATTGCCTTACTTTTACCTTCTTCTTGTAGTACTTGGCAACCCGCAGCTTGTTTTTCTCGATGTTTTCCAGGGCCCTGAGACGGATCATATGTAAATCCTCCATCTCGTCCATCATTAGGCCACTTTAATCCTTGGAGCTCAAGTCCTTTTGCAGCACCACTCTCCTTGAATCTGATTGCATCTCCCAAGGCAAAACCGCGTGGTGCCCGTAAACCAACTCGTAAGGAGAGGTCTTTGTAGCTCCATGGGGGGCCATTCGGTAAGCCCACAGTGCTTCACTGAGAACCGAATGCCACTTTCTTGGCTTCTGATCGATCTTCTTTTGTATTAGCTTGATCATGATTTTGTTAGAAGCCTCAGCTTGACCATTAGCTTGGGCATAATAGGGAGAAGAGTTAAACAATTTGATCCCCATGCTTTCGGCAAACTCTCTGAACTCCAGTGACACGAATTGTGCCCCTTGATCAGTGGTAATTGTCTGAGGGATTCCAAATCGATAGATGATGTGCTCCTTGATGAATTCAATCATGTTTTCTGACGTCACCTTCTTCAGTGGGATCGCCTCAACCCATTTAGTGAAATAATCTGTAGCCAAAAGCACGAACTTATGCCCCTTGCTAGATGGTGGATTGATTTGGCCAATCAAGTCGATACCCCAACCCCTAAATGGCCATGGCTTGATGATGGGATTCAATGCTGATGCAGGGACCCTTTGAATATTCCCAAACCTTTGGCAATCCTGACATCCCTTGTAATACTCAAAGCAGTCCTCTAATATCGTCGGCCAAAAGCATCCAGCTTGTCTAATGACCCACTTCATACGGTAGGCCGATTGGTGTGCTCCGTATATCCCATCGTGCACTTCGCTCATCATGTTCTTGGCTTCTTCTGGACCCATGCAGCGTAATAATACCCCATCTAATGATTTATAGAATAAATTATTATCCAGAAGAACGAACTTTATGGCTTTGTACCTGAGCTTCCTAGAGACTTTACGGGATGGATCCTTCAAGTAATCAACGATCTCTTTCCTCCAATCATCTTCTGCAAGATCCGCCCCTAGTGCGCAAACCTCTGCAGCAAACGCTTCTTGACTCTCTTTGTAACCAGAGGCGCTCTGAGCCAGCCTGTTTGCTTCTTCGTTATGTTCTCTAGGAATGTGCTGTAGAGTCACCAATGGGAAGCTCTTCAAGATTTCCCTGCATTCTTCGTAGTAACTCCTCAGCGCTTCACTTTTGCATTCATATTGGCCATTCAATTGCTTGATTACCAGCTCTGAATCTCCATAAACTTCAACCGAAACGGCCCCTGCTTCTCTCAAGTATTGAAGCCCTCGAAGTAATGCCTCGTATTCAGCCTGATTATTTGTGACAAGTGGGCCGAATAGGGATGGCAAATTCAAACATCTCACCTCTAGGAGAAATCGAGAGGATCCCTACTCCCCCACCTTTGCCACATGATGACCCATCAAAAAATAAAGCCCAAGGGGTAATCTCAAGCAGATCAATTGACGGATCACGATGTTCAGTTATAAAATCGGCAATGATCTAACCTTTGATGGCTTTTGCCGATTCGAACTTCAATTCGAACTCTGATAAAGCTAAAATCCATTTGCCAATCCTGTCGTTCAAAATTGGCATAGATAACATATGTTTTATTACATCAAACTTGGAATACACAGTGCATTCGGCATTCAACAGGTAGTGCCGAAACTTTGTACACGAGTAGTACACGCAAAGACACAGTTTCTCCACAGCCGAATACCTGGTTTCAGGATCAAGTAGTTTTCGGCTAAGATAAGCTACTACCCGCTCCTTTCCTTCAAATTCTTGAATAAGGGCCGATCCAATGGTTTGGGTATCGGCCGCCACGTACAACTTGAAAGGCTTGTTCAGCTGAGGAGGGACCAGTACTGGTGGCTCCTTCATGTACTGCTTGATCTCATCGAAAGCCTTTTGTTGTTCGTCGCTCCAAATAAACTTCTGATCTTTCTTTAACTTCAACAGCGGAGAGAATGGCAAGACCTTCTGTGACAAATTCGATATGAATCTTCTTACGAAATTGATCTTGCCGAGCAGTGACTGCAACTCCTTGAGGTTAGTTGGAGGAACAACTTCATCAATGGCCTTCATGCTCTTTTTGCCAACTTCAATTCCCCCTTCGTGGACCAAGAACCCCAAGAATTCTCCAGCTGATACCCCAAAAGCACATTTGTTCGGATTCATCTTCAAACCATACTTCCGAGTACACTCCAAGGTCCTCTTCACATCTTCCAAATGCGTGTCATGACTCAGGGACTTGATTACCACGTCATCAATGTAGATTTCCACAACTTTGCCGATCAACTCGTGAAAAATATAATTCATGGCCCGTTGATATGTTGCACCAGCATTCTTTAACCCAAACGTCATGACTATCCACTCAAACAGGCCTATATGACCAGGACACCTAAAGGCCGTCTTTGATATGTCCTCTATTGCCATGAAGATTTGGTTGTAACCCGCATTACCATCCATGAAGCTGATGACTTTGTGCCCAGCTGCGGCGTCAATCAACAAATCGGCAATAGGCATTGGGTAACTATCCATCGGAGTAGCTCTGTTAAGGTCCCTGAAATCTATGCAGACCCTCATTTTTCCATTCTTCTTGTATACAGGGACGATGTTAGAAATCCACTCCGCATATCTGCATGGCCGAACGAAGTTTGCGTCAAGTAATCTTTCAACTTCCTTCTTCACATCGGCCAATACCTCATCCTTGTAGATTTTCCGGGGCAGTTGCTTATATGGTTTGAAACCAGGCTTGACTGGCAACCGATGCTCGACGATGGAGCGATCCAATCCGGCATCTCTCGAATAATCCCGTGCGAAGCAATCCTTGTATTCTTTGAGAAGCTTAATTAACTCCCCCCCCGAAGTCCGGGCCGCAAGTTTGCACTGATGAACGTCGGCCTTGGCTTATCACCGTTTCCAATGTCAACCTCTTCCAATTTATCAACCGACATGAATCCCCGCCCTAGCTTGCCATCAGTGCCGTCTACGGGGTTCTCCATTAAAAATTGCTATAAGAGCCGACTGCTTGAATCGGTTGTTGATCACTGCTGACAGGTTCAACAGGACCTTCCCCCCAGTCTTTGCCTGAGAAGCAATCAATACCTTGGTACTCCTAGAAAGCTGGTTCCATGTTCGCCACGCTCACGGAGTCATCTCGCTCGGACGACCTCAATCTCATCGTCCACCCACCGGATAAGCCGTTGATGCATGGTGGACGGGACGCAACGCTTGACATGGATCCGGGCCCCGCCCAAGCGAGCAGTCGTAGGCCCCCTTGCCTTCGATGACAAAGAAGGTAGTGAGCGACGTCTTGGATCCGATCATCAAATCCACCTGAGCACACCCCTTGGTATCTGAAGGGTTCCCAGCGAAGTCGTTGAGGATTATACTCGTGGGTGTCAAATCGCTCGGGCCCATGCCAAGCTTCCTGAAGGTGGTGTACGGCATTACGTTGACCGCCGCTCCACCATCGACGAACATCTTTGTCAATGGCTTGCCATTGATGTATCCTCTTAAGTACAGCGGCCTCATATGTCGATTCTTGGGCGGCTTGTCGAAGATCGCCTGCTTGGCCAGCACCAATTGTGCCAGCATCCCCTCGGCCTGCTCATCATTTAGGGCCACTTCCTCCTGCACAACCTGGTTAGCAGGAGCCATGAATTCGTTCGGCAGAAAGTATACCATGCATGTTGGAGCCGAACGCTTCGATCCTTCAGGTTGATCTTTGGGGCGCCACACTTGACGCGTCCGGATTCCGCCCGCCCTCAACTCGCGGTTCCTCACGCGCTGGACCCGTCTCTTCGGCCTCTCCTCGGGCGGGCAGGGCACCATTGCCCCTTCTCGCCGCACGTAGTCATCTTCATCCTCCTCTTGATCAGCCCACCTGAGGTCAGCATGCCGCTTCCTAGGATGATCAATGACTTCAATTTTTTGGCGCCGATCCCCATTAGGTTGGATCCTTCCAATTCTCTCATGGACGGATCGGCGATTGACAGTCTCCTGCCTACACTCAAAATACCTGTCACTGCATTCAGGACAGTTCTTCAACGTGGGTAGCTTCAAACCCTCATTCCAGCAATGCCTGAAGAAGGCACATCCCCAGTGTGCGCGCTCCTGCTCGCGCGTGTCTCGCTCTTGGTCCCTTCGTGTGCTTCTTCTTCGGCTCGCGCCTCTCCTCCTCGTAGCGCCGCTCCTGGTAGCGCTCTTTCTCAATCTGGCGCTGCCACTTGTTGAGGAGGATGCGCGATGTCACCCTGGGCTTGGCTCTGGATGACTCCCCAATTTCGATGTGACTCCTAAGAATGCGGGGGGCTCCACCTTGCACCTATTCCAGAGTCACTTGGCGCTCTGGGTCCACTGCTCCATCTTGTCTAGACCTGGCTGAGGTCAAAACCTTGACTTTTCCCTTCTCCTCGGCTGTTATCACGTTAACAGAAAAGCCCACCATGTTCTGAGGGAAGGGGTGGCCATCCAGCTTCATCTTGTTGTCGAACTTGAGGTGACCCTCCTGGATGGCTTTCTGGATCCTCATCCTGCAGACCCTGCAATCATTGATGGAGTGCGAATCCCTGTCGTCGAAGCCACAGTAACGTTTTGCATTAACTCCATCGGGCCGAAGCATGGAATGCCCCTCGGGCAGCTTGATTCGGCCTTCCTTCACTAGGAGCTCGAACAATTTATCAGCCTTTGTGATGTCAAAATCATAAGTGCCCTTGGTCTGCTTGACCCAGCGCTGATTCATCGTCAAGGGCTCCTTACCCCACATGATCTCTGCCGCGGCTACATCCAGCTCGTCATCGGAGTCTTCGATCAGGTCAGCCTTGTCTAAGATCTGGTTGTAGATGTCGGCAACATCATGCTGCTTGCCGAACTTGGCATCCTTATTGAAGACGTACGCCTGGTTGCTCATCAGTGATAGCTTCTGTGATAGCTGGCCCAGGTTCTCGAACTCCATCCCGAACAACTTTTCGCCTACGGCCGGTAGCATCCCGGCGACGGCCATGTCAGCCAACTGGTCATCTGGCAAGTTAAGCGAGAAGCACATGCCTTTGACCTCCATGAACCTCCTGAGAAACTCTAGCGGCGTCTCGCTATGCCCCTGCTTCATGGTAGCAAGGTCAATCAGCTTCTTCTCTGAGCTGCCGCTGAAATAGTGAGCGTGAAATTTTCGCTCCAGGTCTTTCCATGTGCTAACTGATTCAGGGGGTAGGGACGAGAACCACTGGAACGCTGGACCTGTCAGTGACGCGGGGAAGTAACGGACCCTGAATGCCTCCTCAGCTGAGCATTCCCCGAGCTGCATGAGGTAACGAGCTATGTGCTCAACCGTGCTTGTGTCGTCTTGTCCTGAAAACTTCGTGAACTCCGTTGGCGGCTTCACCCCTGGCGGCAAGAGCACATTGTAGTACCATTCTGGGAACGGCGGCTTATATGAGGGTCCTTGCATTTTTGGCTTGAGGCCGAACTGATTTTGCATCAATTCGGCCATCTTTCGCGCCAGGGCGTCGTCCTCTTGCGTGCCTGCAGCTGGCATGTATCCTAGATGTGGGAAAGCGTCAAATTCCCCGTAGTTTCCCACCTCGTGGTAGCCTCCGCCGTACAGGTTTCTCTGCAACCAATTGCTCGCCGGAGCGATCCTCTGACCGGAAGTGAGCGGGGCGCCGGGTGAGCCGAATGCTAAATCTCTGTACGTGGGCCGGTACGGATTCGGTCCGCTTGCACGGGCTGACCCGTGCCTCGCCCGCGGTGGTGGCCGGATTGGCCGTCCCGAGGCTCCGCAAAGGGGAGGCCGAACCGACCGTTTCCCGGCGGCCGTGGAGGAGGCCGGAAAGCTTGACTTCCGGTGCTTTGGGGAGGAGGCCGCACCGGCGGGCTCCGAAGTGGCGGCCGAGAGCTTGATTCGCCCCGGTGCCCACGGTGCTCCCCCGGACGGGCGCTTTTCTAAACGCTTGTTCCATGCCGTGGCCGAAGACGGCCACCATCATCCGCCGGAGCGCACCGAGGAAAGCCTTGTTGTGCTTGCTCAACATGTAATCTGCGGATTCTTGGAACACCCGCATGCACTCCTCTTTCTCCCCGTTGGACCGTAGCATCGCTCTCCCCCGGCGCAACACCCCGGGCATCTCGTTCTTAAAGTATGGGACGCCACTCCTATTTTTCTTGAAAGACAAGCAGACACTTCGCCGAAACCGGTCCATGGCGTCCCGGAGTTGCTGCCGCCGCTCCGGGAGATAGGTCTTCCAGGTTGACGTCCATGATGTCCGCGATCTCGGGCATCTTGATCTATTCGGCTGTTGGTCCCACCGGGCGTGCCAAAAAGTGTGTTGACGCAAAAAGTGCACCTAGCGCCAAACACACAAAGAAGCCGAAAGTCAAGCTTTCGCACGCGCAAAGAGTAGAGATGACGTGCCAATCAATTTTTTTTGAAAATTAACAAAAGATAAAGAAGTTAAATACCAAAACTTGGAACTTGCCGGTGGTACCGCAGGTTCCATATTTACGGCTAAGAAGCCATACGAGATGACACATAGCTATATAAAAGCTATTTGCCAAAGAATTGAAACCACTCGGGAACTTATAAGAGGAAAAACAATACTGCCGAATGGATGACGTAAGCATGATGGCAATCGGTCTTTGTTCGGTCAACAATACATAAACACGATATATGACCGATCCCATAAAAACAATGTTAAATAAATGAATGAAGTAAAGCGCGAACGTAAGCATGTAATAAACAAGCATGCATAGATCCAAAGCACTAGTCTACCGCATGTCTAGGTACTTAAAGATCCGGCAGGTACGATGCCAAAGCAAATCTATCCACCGCATGATACAACTTGCATGAAATCGTACCACAATCTAAACATGGAAAGCTAAAAGCACGCATTATTTAAAGCATGAATTGCGCACGTGTTTTACTCATGGAAAAACATAACCGAATACGGCTGAACAACCGATTCGGGGTCCATGAAGAAGGAACAAACGTTACCACACGGATAAATCTATCAGGTTGATTCGAAATCTAATCCACCGGATGACTAGCTCTAAAGCTACCCAAAAACCTGCATCTACTGCATGATACCCGGTTCTTTCAAGATTTATACCAACAATGGCAAGCTTGAACCCACAACACGTAACAACCTAGATCGATTCGGTTTCGGCTATTCGGAAGGCACAAGATCCACGTATTAAAACATGAAATCTACCCATACAGGGATCACAAAAGGAGCGAGCCGATCCAAACCCATTTAGATTGGGCAAACGTGTTACACGAATCTAAACATAAAGTAAAAACTCGAAGTAACACAGGGTAACTTAATGAATCTATTGGATCTTGCCAGAATCCAACAGAGCCGATAACTAGCTTCAAGCTAGATCTTAGCCCACCGCATGGCTCATGACCTAACAAGAAACCCTCTTGAACCAAGCTTGAATCTACCGCATGACACGAAGCATGGTAACAAGACTACTTGCATCAGATCTAAATCCACCGCATGATACTAGACATGATACAAGGTTGCCGGTACTCACGGAGGTCGACGGATCGATTGGCCCTCTCGAAGAACTCGACGACACGACAAAAGGACTTTAGGGTTTGGCGTAAGGCCGATGTGTATTGAAGAATGATTGTCCCTTTTTTTACATACATTCAGGGGTCATATTTATACCCTGTCAAGTACAACCTCGAATGGATTCGTTGCCTAACTTATCTCTAAGCTTGATCGCCTATCCATCCATTCGTCCTCCCTGATTGAGCCACGTCACCATCCAATCCCGCAAAATCGCCCTCTCTTGTTCCTTTGCCGAACCGGAGCAGATAGCCGACCGCAGATCTCTTTGCTGAATATCTCTAAAAATATCCTTCCTTCCACCAAACGGACTCTTTATCGAACCGGACCCACATGTCAGACTCCTTACCAAATTTTGGTGTTGACACATTGTATGTCGGCCTGTTCTGAAAAACAGGAGGTACTGTCAGTCGATCGAGTTTTTCGCTAATTTCCACCCAAAATTCGAAATGCCAATCTACACGAAAGTTGTGTCCCTCAACGAGACGGACAACTTTCATAAAGGTAGATTTTGAAGTGTTTAGGTGAATTTTGGAGAACGCGGCAAAAGTTCCGGATGACACTCGCTGACGTCAACGGTTAAGCGGGGTTTGACCGTGTCTTTGACCATGGGTTGACCACGGGTGTGTGTAGGCTTGGTCAAGGGGTTCATTAGGGTTCATTGGCGAGGTTTTCGGGTGATGACCCAGGTTGACCTAGGTTTGACCATTGCCAGCGGGTTTGACTCGGCTGAACCAGTTGTTAACGCTAATGACGTTAATTAGAAACCTGGGGCGTCACACTGAACCATCTTCTGCTCAAGTAGAGACCTTATCTTCATCAGGGACCCAGTCACCCCCTTCTCAAGCAGAAGTGCCAGCTTCACCAGAAATGAACCCATGAGTTAAACCAAAAGCTTCAAGCCCCCCAAGGGTTGTTCAATCTCCCCTTGGCCAAGTAGAAATCCCAGTCTTAACAAAGATAAATCCACCTTCACCTCAGCCAGAAGCCTCAAATTTGCCAGAGACTGCACCAGCCTCTCGTCAAGTAGAAGCTTCAGCTTTACCAAGAACTCCTCAAACTCCTCTTCCACCTGTTGCCCAAGAAATTCCCCCTGAACCTAAACAAGTCCTTGACCCAGTTCAGTGAACCAGGCATGAGGCAAGAGCATGCACCCAACTCTGTTATCTTCTTTTAATAAAGCATTCCTAACCCGACAATCTTTCTTTTTCAGGATCAAACTTCATCACCATCGAGCTCATTTGTGGTGAATGATCCAGCTGCCGAAACAGGAGATGGAGGATCTCCAAATCAGGCTCTACCAGAGGAAATTCCGGCAAGGCTCAAAGAAATCTTTGCTTGGCTGCAAAAGGATGCCCGAGATCAAATTAGAAATGTTGATCACTTCGAGGAAATGCTTGAACCCATAAATCAAGAGCTCCCTGAAGACATCAAAGCTTCCTTGCAGCATATCTTAGGTATGGATATCCATTATGTGGTAATAAGGCGAGCCTTGAAAAGCCAATCCTCCCGACCAGCCATTGAGCCAAAGAAAGCCAACGCTGAACAAGCTGCGAAGGGAGCACAAACCCAAACCGAGACCACAAGGAAATGTTGACCAATCTGCAATCTGCTCTCAAATTGAAAATTGCCGAAAGATCGCAAGGGAAAAACGAGCCGAAGAATTTTTCAGCTGAAATAGAAGCTGACGAAAAGAAGATAGCCTAGCTCCCCCGGATCGATAGAGAAAACCCAAAAGGAAACATCATCGCCCATAACCGAAGCAAATCGCTCGAGGCGGAGCTCACCGTCCTGTCCAACACTCAGAGAGATTATCAGGAACGGATGAAGAACATTAATCAGACAATATCAAATGCCTCTAATGTAATTGCAAAGTACTTGAACATTTAGTTGTACTGAGCAATGTATAACCGAATTAACTGTCCTTGTAACATTTGCCTTTTATAAACTTCATTTTCCTTTTCTCTGCATGACTTTGATTGCAACTCTGAACGATCCATCGGTAACTAACGGTCAAATAGTGCTACACCCGAACAGCACTCCGACCGCAACTCAGCTGAGCCAGTCAACCGAATATCACTCAGCTTTGAATTCCAAACGACCCGACGGCGAATCGGTTAAGGAAACCTCTCCACCTTCCAAGTTTCTCGGGATATGCACCACGATCCAAGGCCACGATCTTCTCATCAGGCCTATAAATAAAACCGTAGGTGCCCCCAGCTTATTTCACCAAGCCTTTAGCCTTCAAATCTTTGCCAATTCAAGCTTGCCTTTCCAATCACCTGCGCGGCCCCAAGAACCCATGGCGGGTAGCAGCAACAGGCGCCGCGTCGCCGATGAGGCGGAAGGAAGTTGCGCCGGCGCGCGTCAGAGGCAATGATCACCACCTTCCCTTATGATTCCTTCCAGATTTTTTCCTTTGTTCCTGACGATCTTCTCTGTTCCAGGCTCATCCACTGGAACCCGGCCCCTGCGCCGACCATGAATCAGCCTCTGCCGGACGACTCCTCGGAGTCGAACCACTACTCCCCCGTGCCCTACGGTGAGCTCGACACCCTCCACTTCAAGGCGGAGCTCGAGGTGGCCCAGCGCAAGCTGGAGGATGTCTCCAAGAAGGCTGGCATCACCGAACTTGAGTGGGAGGACCAGCGCAAGCAGGTGCTGGCAACCATCAATGGTACATCTCTTAGATTACTCCCCAATCCAATTCGGCCTTTGATACTAATCACCACTGTCTTGCACCTTGCAGCCCACGACGCCGAACTTGACCAGCTGAAAATGCTGGTAAAGCAGTTGACCGACAAGGTGAACGCTCCTGGCGACACGCCGGCGGAGCGCCTCGCCATGGTGGAAGACCGCGTGGACGCGGTGTCTGTCCGTGGCATCCGCCTTGGCACCACCCTGGGCTTGGCTGCCATGGCGACGCATACCTGCGTCGACTACTCGATCCAGCCGCGCGGCTTCCGGGGCGGCGCACCAGAAGACTCGACAAGATCGAAGTCATCTTGGAGCGCCTCGATGGCCACGGCGATGCCATTTCTGAACTCACTCATCCCAAGTCTGTGCTAAACAGGCTTTTCGATTAGATTGGTGTTTGATCTTCGGCAATAAATAAAGAATTTCAATTTCCATGCTTGTATTGTGATCATTCCCTTGAGTTTGCAACTGCGAGCCTTATTCTTCTTAAATGCATTCGGGAATTTTGCTTGAGCTGAACACGCGAAAATAAGTGCCCCTTGGCGCAAAATCCGCAGAAAATCCTCAATTTGGGAATCCATAAGCACTGTTCAATGAAAACCCCTCGCATTCGGGAGAAAAACCCTGTCGCTTGGTATTCCAATAACGTACGCCAACCAGACATCACTCCCAATGCGCTCTCTCAATCAATAAAATAGCCCCCTGGGATGCCCTGCAAATCCACTCGCACACTCATCTATCACTTCACATCTTCTCCCCTGCTCCAGAAGAGAAAACTCCAAGGCCATGGACAAAGGAAAGCAACCCATCAAGGAGGACAGCACCCCACCAAAGAAGCGCCCCATTCGAGAGTGAATTTTCTTTTAACCTGCTTATTGCTCTCGTATGCAATATTGTGTTTACCCCTTCTTGTTTTTTTTCCAGCATCGATCTTCTTCCTGAAGAAATCCTTGGGACCGAAGGAACGCCTGAGTACATCTCCTCTGACTCCTCCCTTGAAGCAGAGGACGCCACGCCAGAACAGAGGATCAACCACCAGTTGCGCCGCCGCGTTCGGCATCTGGAGCATGATCTGCGAGACATCACCGCTCGCTGCCATGCCGAACGCGAATGTCGCATGACCTTGGAGGCATTAGTAGGAGGTAAAACTCCATCTTTATTTTCACTCCATGCTCGAGCTCAGATCTCTATTTCTAACAACTATTCTTCTGTCTTAGATGTTTCTGACAGGTACAGTAATCTGAAAGCTGCTTGGGACAGCCTGATGGAGGCTGCGAGCCACGGTCATCCACGAAGCTTCCAAGTTGCCGTCACGGTGGTCCTGGAACAGTTGAAGAGGGAGGAGCTGAAGAAGCAAAGAAAAAAAGGATTGAAGCATACTTTCGCTTCTTTTGCCAGGCCTTCTGCTTTCCACCCCCTTTTAATCCTGAGCAGCTGGATTGTTAAATAAAAACATGCAAGAAACATCTGTAATGTTATGTATCTTCGTGCTAAGGGCAATACATCATAGTATTGGCCATTTCACTATTCAGGATTTTTTGTTCTAGAGGTGGCTCCTTTCTTGAACGCCGGCTATCTCTGTCCCAAATGCTTGTAACCCTGGTGCTTATGATCAATGATCAACTTCAATACTAGGATAATATTTCTTTAAATATCTTCTGTTTATTGCAGCAAAAAATTCCTCTCCTAGTAAAGTTTTTAACATGTAAGCATTACCAGGCACACATCTGACCACCCGAAAAGGTCCTTCCCAGTTCGGGGACCATTTGCCGAATGCACTGTACTTGGTTCCAATCGGCAGTAATGCTTTCCAAACCAAATCTCTTTCTGCAAATTGCCTAACCTTTACTTTCTTGTTGTAATATTTAGCAACTCGCAGCTTGTTCTTTTCAATGTTTTCCAGGGCTCTAAGACGAATCATATGCAAATCTTCTAACTCATCCATCATCAAGCCACTATAATCTTTGGAGCTTAAGTCCTTTTGTAAAACCACTCTCCTAGAATCTGACTGCATTTCCCAAGGCAAAACAGCATGGTGCCCGTAAACCAATTCATAAGGAGAAGTCTTTGTAGCTCCGTGAGGAGCCATTTAGTAAGCCCATAAAGCTTCATTGAGTACCAAATGCCACCTCTTCGGCTTCTGGTCGATCTTCTTTTGTATAAGCTTGATCACGATCTTGTTAGAAGCCTCTGCTTGTCCATTAGCTTGGGTATAATAAGGAGAAGAATTAAACAATTTGATCCCCATGCTTTCGGCGAACTCCCAGGACACAAACTCGGCTCCTTGATCAGTGGTGATTGTTTGAGGAATTCAAAACCTATAGATGATGTGTTCTTTAACAAACTCAACCATGTTCTCTGATGTTACTTTCTTCAGTGGAATGGCCTCAACCCATTTGGTGAAGTAATCAGTTGCCAAAAGCACAAACTTATGCCCCTTGCTAGATGGTGGGTTAATTTGGCCGATCAAATCTATACCCCAGCCTCTGAATGGCCATGGCTTGATAATTGGATTCAGTGCTGACGCTGGAACCCTTTGAATATTTCCAAACTTCTGACAATCCTGACATCCCTTGTAATACTCAAAGCAATATTCCAACATCGTCGGCCAAAAACATCCAGCTTGCCTAATAACCCATTTCATAAGATAGGCCGATTGATGTGCTCCACATAGCCCATCATGCACCTCACTCATCATTTTCTTTGCTTCTTCTGGACCCAGGATCGCAACAACACCCCATCCAATGATTTGTAAAATAGACTTCCATCCAGAAGAACAAATTTTATGGCTTTATACCTGAGCTTCCTAGAAACTTTTCGGTATGGATCTTCCAGATAATCAACAATTTCCTTTCTCCAATCATCTTCAGCGAGATCCCCTTCGAAAGCGCACACCTCCATGGCAAACGCTTCTTGATTTTCTCTACAACCTGAAGCACTTTGAGCCAACCTGTTTGCCTCTTCATTGTGTTTTCTAGGAATATGTTGTAGAATTACTAACTGAAAACTCTTTAAGATTTCCCTGCATTCCTCGTAGTAATTCCTCAGGGCATCACTTTTGCACTCATATTGTTCGTTCAATTGCTTTATAACCAGCTCTGAGTCCCCATAAATCTCAACTGAAACAGCCCCAGCTTCTTTCAAATATTGAAGCCCTCTAAGCAATGCCTCGTACTCAGCTTGATTGTTTGTGACAGTAGGCTGGATAGGGATAGCAAACTCAAACATCTCACATCTGGGTGAAATCAATAAAATCCCTAGTCCCCCACCTTTACCACATGACGATGCATCAAAGAACAAAGCCCAAGGAATAATTTCAAGCAAATCAATCGATGGATCACGATGCTCAGTTATAAAATCGGCAATAATCTGACCTTTTATAGCTTTTGCTGATTCGAACTTCCACTCAAACTCAGATAAAGCTAAGATTGACTTGCCAATCCTTCCATTCAAAATTGGCATAGATAACATATGTTTTATTACATCAAACTTTGAGTATACAATGCATTCGACATTCAACAAGTAGTGCCGAAACTTTGTACACGAGTAGTACACACATAAGCACAGCTTCTCTGCAGCCGAATACCTGGTCTCAGGATCAAGTAATTTTCGGCTGAGGTACGCTACTCCCCGCTCCTTTTCTTCAAATTCTTGTATAAGGGCCGATCCAATGGTTTGGGTATCGGCCGCCACGTACAACTTGAAAGGCTTGTTTAACTATGGAGGCACCAGCACTGGTGGTTCCTTCATGTAC
Source organism: Cenchrus americanus (assembly GCA_947561735.1). Taxonomy (NCBI): domain Eukaryota; kingdom Viridiplantae; phylum Streptophyta; class Magnoliopsida; order Poales; family Poaceae; genus Cenchrus; species Cenchrus americanus. The sequence goes on from OX387241.1 coordinate 125,363,333, forward strand.
CGCTTGATTTCATCAAAAGCCTTTTGTTGTTCGTCAGCCCACATGAACTTCTGGTCCTTCTTGAGCTTCAATAAGGGAGAAAAGGGCAAAATCTTTTGCGATAGATTTGAAATGAACCTTCTCACAAAATTGATCTTGCCAAGCAGTGATTGCAACTCCTTGAGATTGGTTGGAGGAACAACTTCATCAATAGCTTTCATGCTTTTCTTGCCAACTTCGATCCCTCCTTCGTGTACCAAGAATCCCAAGAATTCTCCAGCTGATACCCCAAAGGCACACTTGTTTGGATTCATCTTCAATCCATGCTTTCGGGTGCACTCCAGGGTTCTCTTTACATCCTCCAAATGTGAGCCATGATTCACAGATTTGATCATGACATCATCAATGTAAATTTCAACAATTTTGCCGATCAACTCATGAAAGATATAATTCATGGCTCGTTGATAAGTTGCACCGGCATTTTCAACCCCAATGTCATGACTATCCACTCAAATAGGCCTATGTGACCAGGACATCTGAAGGCTGTCTTCGATATATCTTCTATTGCCATGAAAATTTGGTTGTACCCTGCATTACCATCCATAAAACTGATAACCTTATGTCCAGCAGCAGCATCAACCAATAAATCAGCAACAGGCATTGGGTATCCATCCATAGGAGTAGCTCTGTTCAAATCTCTGAAATCTATGCAAACCCTCATCCTCCCATTTTTCTTGTAGACAGGGACGATGTTTGAGATCCACTCCGCATACCAGCATGGCTGAATGAAGTTCGCATTAAGTAATCTCTCAACTTCCTTCTTCACGTCAGCCAATACTTCATCCTTGCAGATTTTCCGGGGAGGTTGCTTATAAGGTCTAAAACAAGGCTTAATTGGCAACCGATGCTCAACAATAAACGATCTAAACCAGGCATCTCCGAATAATCCCAAGCGAAACAATCTTTGTATTCTATTAAAAACTTGATTAATTTTTCTCTGAAACCTGACTCCAAGTTAGCACTGATAAATGTCGGCCTTGGCTTGTCACCGTTTCCAATATGAACCTCCTCTAGTTTGTCAGCCGACATGAATCCTCGCCCTAACATTCCATCAGTTCCATCAACTGGATTGGCCATTAAAAATTACTATAAGAGCCGACTGCTTGAATCGGCTGTTGATCACTGTTGACAGGTTCAACAGGACCTTCACCCCAGTCTTTTCCTGAGAAACAATCGATGCCTTGATATTCCCAGAAAGCTGGTTCAACGTTTGCAACGCTCACTGAAACATCTGCTTGGAGCACTTCAATATCGTCATCTACCCATTGAATGAGCTGTTGATGCATGGTAGATGGGATGCGGCAGTTGGCATGGATCCAGTCCCGCCCAAGCAGTAAGCTATAAGCTCCTTTGCCATCGATGACAAAGAAGGTCGTGAGCAATGTCTTTGACCCAATCATCAAGTCCACGTGCACGCAGCCCTTGGTATCCGAAGGATTTCCAGCAAAATCATTCAGAATTATACTCGTTGGCGTCAAATCCCCGGGGCCCATGCCAAGCTTCCTGAAAGTAGTGTACGGCATCATGTTGACCGCAGCTCCGCCATCAACGAACATCTTGGTCAATGGCTTGCCATTGACGTGTCCCTTCAAGTACAACGACCTCATGTGTCGATTTTTGGCCGGCTTGTCGAAGGTGGCCTGCTTGGCCAATACCAGTTATGCCATCAATCCCCCAAGATGTTCATCATCATTGATATCTAGGGACGTTTCCTCCTGCACAACTTGGTTAGCGGGAGCCATGAACTCATTCGGCAAAAAGTATACCATGCACGCCGGAGCCGAACGACCCGATCCTTCCGGCTTTTCTTTTGGGCGCTATACTTGCTTTCTCTGGATCCCCGCGTGCTTCAATTCCCGGTTCCTCAAGCGCTGAACTCTTCTCTTTTGGCTTTTCCTCAAGCCAGGCGGGCACCACTGTCCTTCTTGCCAGATGTACTCGTGTTCCTCTTCTTCTTGATCAGCCCATCTTTGGTCAGCTTGCCGTTTCCTCGGGTGATCAATGACCTCAATTCTTTTTAGACGCCGATCGTCATTAAGATGCATCCTTCCAATTCTCTCGTGGACGGATCGGCGATTGACCGTCTCATGCCTGTATTCAGAGTACTTGTCACTGCACTTAGGGCAGTTCCTCAGTGTGGGGAGCTTCAAGCCCTCGTTCCAGCAGTGTCTGAAGAATGCCCACCCCAATGTGCATGCTCCTGCTCTCGTGTGTACTGTTCCAGTTCTTTCCTGCGCGCCTTTTCTTCAAACCTGCGCCTCTCCTCCTTGTGTCTTCGCCTCTAGTAGCGTTCTTTCTCCTACTGATGCTGCCATTTGTTGAGGAGGATGCGCGTGGTAACCCTGGGATTTGTCCTGGATGATTCCCCAACTTCAACATGGCTCTTGAGGACGCGGGGAGCTTCCCCGTGGACTTGCTCCAGCATCACTTGCCGTGTGGGATCCACTGATCCACCCTGTTTTACTCTAGCTGAAGTCAGGACCTTTGTCTTCCCCTTCTCCTCATTAGTGACCATATTGACAGAAAAGCCAACCATGTTTTGAGGGAAAGGATGGCCATCCAGATTCATCTTGTTGTCAAATTTCAGGTGTCCCTCCTGGATAGCCTTTTGGATCCTCATCCTGAAGACCCTGCAATCGTTGATGGTGTGAGAGTTTCTGTCATGAAAACCGCAGTAATGTTTCTCTTTAACCCCATCGAGCCGAAGCGTAGAATGCCCCTCAGGCAGCTTTGGTGACATCGAAGTCATACGTGCCCTTAGTTTGCTTGATCCACCACTGGTTCACAGTCAAAGGGTCCTTGCCCCACATAATCTCAGCGGCGGCCACTTCCTCGTCATCATAAAAATCCTCTACCTGGTCAGCCTTCTCAAGGAACTGGTTGTAGATGTTAGCTATGTCGTGGTGCTTGGCAAATCTGGTGTCCTTCTTGATCTCATAGGCCTGGTTGCTCATCAGTGACAGCTTCTGAGACAATTGACTTAGGTTGTCAAATTCCATGCCAAACAACTTCTCCCATACAGCCGGCAACATTCCGGCAACGGCCATATCAGCCAGCTGATCATCCGGTAGAGTCAAAGAAAAGCACATGCCCTTGACTTCCCTGAACCTTCTGAGGAATTCCAGAGGCGTCTCATTGTGCCTCTGTTTTAAGGTGGTCAGGTCAATCAGCTTCTTCTCTGTGCTACCACTAAAGTAATGGGCATGGAACTTTTGCTCTAGCTCCCTCCATGTGCCAACTGACTGAGGAGGCAAAGAAGTAAACCATTGGAATGCTGAGCCCGTCAACGACAGAGGGAAATACCTAACCCTAAACGCCTCGTCAGCTGAAGCTTCTCCAAGCTGCATCAGATACCGAGCAATATGCTCCACTGTGCTTGTATCGTCTTGCCCAGAGAACTTTGTAAACTCCGTAGGAGGCTTTACACTTGGCGGCAAGATCACCCTGTAGTACCACTCTGGGAAGGGAGGTGTATAAGCTGGTCCTTGAATTTTAGGTTTAAGGCCGAATTGATTTTGCATCAGATCGGCAATTTTCTGCACCAGAATGTCATCGTCTTGCATTCCCGCAGCTGTACCGTACCCAGGATTTGGGAGAGCGTCAATAGTGCCATAGTCCATGACCTCGTGGTAACCTCCACCGTACATGTTCTTCTGCACCCTGTTACTGGCTGGAGCTATCTTGTAAGAGGAATTGGGCGGCACTCCAGACGAACCGAACGCCATTTCCCGATATGTAGGCTGATATGGGTTCGGCTGTTGAACGGGTTGACCTGTGTTGCTTGTAGATGTGACTGGACTGGCTGGCCCCCTGCGACTCGTAGAGGAGCTTGCATTGGCTGACTTCCAGCGCTGTGTGGAGGAGGCTGGATCGGCGGGCTCCCAACGCTTTGTGGAGGAGGCTGGATCGGCTGGCTCTGCAGTGGCGGTTGAGCTCCTGTTGGTTGAGCAGAACTGGTTTCTCCAACGTCTGCAGAATATGCATGAGGGGATACTCGACTAAACACCTTTTCCATGCCTGGGCCGAACACGCCGATCATCATCTGCTTAAACATGCCCTAGAAAGTTGTGTGATGCCTACCCAACACAGCTTCTGCAGTATCCCGAAAAGCCTGCAGAGCTTCTTCTTTCTCTTGAACAGTCGTGATATCAGACGCCCCCGGCAACAGAACCCTGGGCATCTCATTTTTAAGGTATGGGATGCCGCTTCTGTTCATGGCGAACGACATCAAGCACTTCATCTGGAATTGGTCAGTAGCGTCTTTCGGCTGTTGTAGTTGCTCTGGAGATAGTTCGTCAACGGTGACGTCCATAACGTCACCTATCTCAGGCATCTTGATTTCAACTGAATGGTCCCACCGGGCGTTCCAAGAAGTGTGTTGACGCAAAATTCGCACCCTGCATCAAGCACACAACAAGCCAAACAAGCTAGCTTAACACGCGAACAGATTCCAAAGCGTGCCAGTCAATTTTTCCTGAAATTAACAAAGGGTAACGTAGTTAGATGCCAAAGCTTGGAACTTGCCGGGTGGTACCAGACAGTTTCATATTTGCGGCTAGAAAGCCATGTAAGATGACGTATAGCTATGAGAAGCTATCTGCCAACAGATTAGAAACCATTCGGGAGCTTTAAGGCATAAAACAGAACATAGCCGAAAGGATGATGTACGCATGACGATAGATCGGTCTTTATTTAAATGATATTGCCCATGCACAAGATCGTGACCGATCCTCGAGAATAAATAACAATAAACAATAAATGAAGTAAAGCATGATTACAAATATGTAATGAACAAGCATGCATAGGCCCAAAGCACTAGTCTACCGCATGTCTAGGTACTTTAAAACCCGTCGAGCATGAAACCAAACAAGTTAATCCGCCGCATGATACTAAGCATGGTAACAAGACTACTTGCATCACGATCTAAATCCACCACATGATACTAGACATGATACAAGGTTGCCGGTACTTACGGAGGTCAACGGATCGATGAACCCTCTCGAAGAACTCGACGACACGACTAGAGGACTCGAAGGTTTGGTGTAAAGCCGGTTTGTTATGAAAATGTGCGAATACAATTACATACATCCAGGGTTCATATTTATACCCTGTCGTGGCATGACTCCTGGTGGACTACGAGCACAATATTTGATACCTAAACTAACGCCTAAATGCGAATGCTTATCCATCCATTCGTCCCTTCCACTCGGGCCACGTCACCATGCAATCCCGCGAAATCAGCGCAATCAGTTCCCTTGCCGAACGGAAGCAAAACTGCCGACCGCGAGCATCTCTGCCGAATCTTTTTGAAGAAACCTTCTTTCTCTGGACGGGATTTTTTACCAAGTTAGGCCCACAAATCAGACCCCCTTCTGTACCAAATTTTAGTGTTAACATATGCCCCTTCAATTACGGGATAAAAGTGATTTTATTCCGAAATTGACTCCAATTGCCAACGTCTTCAAGTCAAAACTGTTCAACACCTATTCTTTCTCCCCGCACTCCATCGGAGTCTCCGTCCAGATCCAAACCCTAGGTCACCTTTTCCCCAAGCTCAAATCTTCAATGGCGGGTCAAAATCATGCTGCTCAGGTAAATTTCATCCCCGTAAGTTTCATTCGGCATTACCCTTTTCGATTTTACCTCAGATTTCTCCCTTCGTCTTTTCCTGACAGGAGCTTTCAACCGAGCTTTTGATTCACACTGAAGCCAACTCAACATTATATTTCCTCGGACCTGTGGGAACTTGTGATTCCCGCGAGTTCATCGCAGCCGAATCCAAGAGAATCCCCTCCAAAGCGGCTTTATCAAGGCCTCCTCTGTGGCAAGATGCTTTCAAGAACTGGCCTTTGCCCCCAATCGCAGGCTGGCGAAACTGGTATAAGAGGGTACTTGCGGATAATAGCGCCAAAACCAAAAATTGGGACAACCTCCGTATTGCTCAATGCTTGGAATTATCTTTGGCCGAAACTCCAAAGAATGAAGATCTTCTGATAGCAGCCTGCCACTTCTGGTCAAATGGCATCAACGCTTTCCTCTTTGGACATGGCCCAATGTCCCCAACTCTGGCCGATGTGTACATGATCACCGACCTTGACATTTCAGGATCCGTGTACCCTTGGGAATACAAAGGCTCCACTAGGCAGAAAGGAGTGAAGACAGGAAGTGGATATAAGTCATATATCCAGAATCATATGAAAGATGGCCCCCTGGGTCAAGTTGAATCCAGAGCATTCCTGAAGATGTGGCTATGCAGATTCATCTTTTGTGGTAAAGCCAATGAGCCAACCTTGAATCACATTGCCATGGCTACAGATTTGGCTACTGGCCATCGCATCGCTCTTGGAAATATCTCCTAGGGAGTGTGTACCACATGCTTCATCAGACAATTTCTCAAATGCACACCGGCCAGAAGATATTATGGGTCAATGGCCCTTGGTGGTTTGTGCAAATGTGGCTGCAACTGCACATGCACTGGATTGTCAACATCGACCTCAACAATCGGCTCTTCCCTTCATCCAGCTACAGAGAAGGGGAACCTCAAATCAACAGAGGATGCCAAACCCATGGAGAAGCTGCTTCAACTGTATCTATTGACCAGAATATCAGTCAGCTTTTCGAGCTCTTTTTCAAAGGCTTCCCTGATCCTCTTTGGCTCCCTTTCCTAAACAATGACAATTTGACCCTCCCCTTTGAGTTCACCTTTGAAACTGGATGCCATGATGCAAGATCTACAAAAATCTTCAACATCTTCATCGATCCATGTGCCTTGCCAGCAGAATTTTGTGGGGGAAGGTTAAATCACAGCACATATGAATATTATCAACCAAACATGATGGCCCGAAAGCTAGGATGTGGCCAAATGCCCCCAAGGCTATTTCTTCATGAGTTCTTCAAACCCAGAGAGGAAATCACAGAAAGCATTCAGGCCAGAAGGGTCTTTGAATACAACTGCAGCCCAACTCTTTATGCTTGGCTTTTCACACCAACAACAATAGCTCATCCTCTTTTTATTTCCTGGTGGCAAGAATTCCATGACGACATCTTCAATGAGCCGGTTCACACATTCTGTCTTGAGCTGATGCCTGACTTTCAACCAACCTCAGAGGTCACATACCTATCTTTTATTTAACCAGGTATACTTTTTACTACTAACCATGATTTTGGCTACCTCTTGTAGAACACAGTACCTGCTCCTCAAACCAGAGCAATTGCTTATAATGTAGTAGGCCCAATTTCTGCCTTGGGATTTAAATCCACAACTCTGGCCCAGCTGATAGCCAGATATGCTACAATGGACCCTACTCTCATCAGCTCAACCTCTGACAAGAGAAAAGTTCTACCCTTGGTTGCACCTCCAGCTGCCAAGAAGAAAAGAACTACTAAAAAGGTCCTTATTGAGGTAACATCTTTTCTCTCTTGAACTCAAGACCACTCTTATTCTGACAAATTTCATCTTGTGCATTTTCAGACCAGAGCCCAGCAACCATCAGCTTCAGAATCTGCCAATGCTTCATCTATTGGTATGACCTTTATTACTTTCTTTTTTCTTCAAAGATCATTATTCACACTGCATTTACCCTTCATCTGGTATTTGCAGAAGAAATATTGGTGAATCATCCTGTAGAAACCTCTTCCCCTCAGCATACAAATTCACCAAGGGTTGAACCATCTTCTGCTCAAGTAGAGACCTTATCTTCATCAGGGACCCAGTCACCCCCTTCTCAAGCAGAAGTGCCAGCTTCACAAGAAATGAACCCATCAGTTAAACCAGAAGCTTCAAGCCCCCCAAGGGTTGTTCAATCTCCCCTTGGCCAAGTAGAAATCCCAGTCTTAACAAAGATAAATCCACCTTCACCTCAGCCAGAAGCCTCAAATTTGCCAGAGACTGCACCAGCCTCTCGTCAAGTAGAAGCTTCAGCTTTACCAAGAACTCCTCAAACTCCTCTTCCACCAGTTGCCCAAGAAATTCCCCCCGAACCTGAACAAGTCCCTGCCCCAGTTCAGTGAACCAGGCATGAGGCAAGCGCATGCACCCAACTCTGTTATCTTCTTTTAATAAACCATTCCTAACCCGACAATCTTTCTTTTTCAGGATCAAACTTCATCACCATCGAGCTCATTTGTGGTGAATGATCCAGCTGCCGAAACAGGAGATGGAGGAACTCCAAATCAGGCTCTACCAGAGGAAATTCAGGCAAGGCTCAAAGAAATCTTTGCTTGGCTGCAAAAGGATGCTCGAGATCAAATCAGAGATGTTGATCACTTCGAGGAAATGCTTGAACCCATCAATCAAGAGCTCCCTGAAGACATCAAAGCTTCCTTGGAGCCTATCTCAGGTCTGGATATCCATTATGTGGTAATAAGGCGAGCCTTGAAAAGCCAATCCTCCCGACCAGCCATTGAGCCAAAGAAAGCCAACGCTGAACAAGCTGCGAAGGGAGCACAAACCCAAACCGAGAGCCACAAGGAAATGTTGACCAATCTGCAATCTGCTCTCAAATTGAAAATTGCCAGAAAGACTGCGCTGGAAACAGAGCTGAAGAATTTGTCAGCTGAAATAGAAGCTGACGAAAAGAAGATAGCCGAGCTCCCTGGACTGATAGAGAAAACCCAAAAGGAAGCATCATCGGCCATAACTGAAGCAAATCAGTTCGAGGCAGAGCTCACCGTCCTGTCCAACACTCAGAGAGATTATCAGGAACGGATGAAGAACATTAATCAGACAATATCAAATGCCTCTAATGTAATTGCAAAGTACTTGAACATTTAGTTGTACTGAGCAATGTGTAACGAATTAACCGTCCTTGTAACATTTGCCTTTTATAAACTTCATTTTCCTTTTCTCTGCATGACTTTGATTGGAACTCTGAACGATCCATTCGGTAACTAACGGTGAAACAGTGCTACACCCGAACAGCACTCCGACCGCAACTCAGCCGAGCTAGTCAACCGAATATGACTCAGCTTTGAATTCCAAACGACCTGACGGCGAATCGGTTAAGGAAACCTCTCCACCTTTCAAGTTTCTCGGGATATGCACCACGATCCAAGGCCACGATCTTCTCACCAGGCCTATAAATAAAACTGTAGGTGCCCCCAGCTTTTTTCACCAAGCCTTTAGCCATCAAATCTTTGCCAATTCAAGCTTGCCTTTCCAATCACCAGCACGTCCCCAAGAACCCATGGCGGGTAGCAGAACAGGCGTTGCGCCGCCGATGAGGTGGAAGGAAGCTGCGTCGGCGCGCGTCGGAGGCAATGATCACCACCTTCCCTTATGATTCCTTCCAGATTTTTTCCTCTGTTCCTGACGATCTTCTCTGTTCCAGGCTCATCCACTGGAACCCGGCCCCTACGCCGACCATGAATCAGCCTCTGCCGGACGACTCCTCGGAGTCGAACCACTACTCCCCCGTGCCCTACGGGAATCTCGACGCCCTCCGCTTCAAGGCAGAGCTCGAGGTGGCCCAGCGTGAGCTGGAGGATGTCTCCAAGAAGGCTGTCATCACCGAACTTGAGTGGGAGGACCAACGCAAGCAGTTGCTGGCAACCATCGACAGTACATCTCTTAGATTACTCCCCAATCCAATTCAGCCTTTGATACTAATCACCACTGTCTTGCACCTTGCAGCCCGCGACGCCGAACTTGACCAGCTGAAAATGCTGGTAAAGCAGTTGGCCGACAAGGTGAACGCTCCTGGCGACACGCCGGCGGAGCGCCTCGCCGCGGTGGAAGACCGCGTGGACGCGGTAGCTGTCCATGGCATCCGCCTTGGCACCACCTTGGGCTTGGCTGCCATGGCGACGCATACCGGTGTCGACTACTCGAACCCGCCGCGCGGCTTCCGGGGCGGCGCACCAGAAGACCTCGACGAGATCGAAGTCATCTTGGAGCGCCTCGATGTCCACGGCGATGCCATTGCCGAACTCACTCATCCCCAGTCTGTGCTAAACAGGATTTTCGATTAGATTATACTAGGGATGTTTGATCTTCAGCAATAAATAAAGAATTTCAATTTCCATGCTTGTATTGTGATGATTCCCTTGTGTTTGCAACTGCGAGCCTTATTCTTCTTAAACGCATTCGGGAACTTTGCTTGAGCCGAACATGCGAAAATAAGTGCCCCTTGGCGCAAAATCCGCAGAAAATCCTCAATTCGGGAATCCATAAGCACTGTTCAATGAAAACCCCTCGCATTCGGGAGAAAAACCCTGCCATTTGGTATTCCAATAATGTACGCCAACCAGTCATCACTCCCAATGCGCTCTCTAAGTCAATAAAATAGCCCCCTGGGATGCCCTGCAAATCCACTCGCACACTCATCTATCACTTCACATCTTCTCCCCTGCTCCAGAAGAGAAAACACCAAGGCCATGGACAAAGGCAAGCAACCCATCAAGGAGGACAGCACCCCACCAAAGAAGCGCACCATTCGAGAGTGAGTTTCTTTTAACCTGCTTCTTGCTCTCGTATGCAATCTTGTGTTTACCCCTTCTTGTTTTTTCTCCAGCCTCGATCTGCTTCCTGAATAATCCTTGGGACCGAATGAACGCCTGAGTACATCTCCTCTGACTCCTCCCTTGAAGCAGAGAACACCACGCCAGAACAGAGGATCCACCACCAGTTGCGCCACCGCGTTCGGCATCTGGAGCATGATCTGCGAGACATCACCGCTCGCTGCCATGCCGAACGCGAACGTCGCATGACCTTGGAGGTGTTAGTAGGAGGTAAAACTTCCATCTTTATTTTGACTCCATGCTTGAGCTCAGATCTCTATTTCTAACAACTGTTCTTCTGTATTAGATGTTTCTGACAGGTACAGTAATCTGAAAGCCGCTTGGGACAGCCTGATGGAGGCTGCGAGCCACGGTCATCCCCGAAGCTTCCAAGTTGCCGTCACGGTGGTCCTGGAACAGTTGAAGAGGGAGGAGCTAAAGAAGCAAAGAAAAAAGGATTGAAGCATACTTTCGCTTCTTTCGCCAGGCCTTCTGCTTCCCACCCCCTTGTAATCCTGAGCAACTGGATTGTTAAATAAAAACCTGCAAGAAACATCTGTAATGATATGTATCTTCGTGCTAAGGGCAATACATCTTAGTATTGGCCATTTCCCTCTTCAGGATTTTTTGTTCTAGAGGCGGCTCCTTTCTTGAACACCGGCTATCTCTGTGCCAAATGCTTGTAATCCTGGTGCTTATGATCAATGATCAACTTTAATACTAGGATGATATTTCTTCAAATATCTTCCGTTTATTGCAGCAAAAAATTTCTCTCCTAGTAAATTTTTTAACATGTAAGCATTACCAGGCACACATCTGACCACCCAAAAAGGTCCTTCCCAGTTCGGGGACCATTTGCCGAATGCACTGTACTTGGTTCCAATCGGCAGTAATGCTTTCCAAACCAAATCTCCTTCTACAAATTGCCTAACCTTTACTTTCTTGTTGTAATATTTAGCAACTCGCAGCTTGTTCTTTTCAATGTTTTCCAGGGCTCTAAGACGAATCATATGAAAATCTTCTAACTCATCCATCATCAAGCCACTATAATCTTTGGAGCGTAAGTCCTTTTGTAAAACCACTCTCCTAGAATCTGACTGCATTTCCCAAGGCAAAACAGCATGGTGCTCGTAAACCAATTCATAAGAAGAAGTCTTTGTAGCTCCGTGAGGAGCCATTCGGTAAGCCCATAAACCTTCATTGAGTACCAAATGCCACCTCTTCGGCTTCTGGTCGATCTTCTTTTGTATAAGCTTGATCATGATCTTGTTAGAAGCCTCTGCCTGTCCATTAGCTTGGGCATAATAAGGAGAAGAATTAAACAATTTGATCCCCATGCTTTCGGCAAACTCCCTGAACTCCTAGGACACAAACTGGGCTCCTTGATCAGTTGTGATTGTTTGAGGAATTCCAAACCTATAGATGATGTGTTCTTTAACAAACTCAACCATGTTCTCTGATGTTACTTTCTTCAGTGGAATTTCCTCAACCCATTTGGTGAAGTAATCAGTTGCCAAAAGCATAAACTTATGCCCCTTGCTAGATGGTGGGTTAATCTGGCCAATCAAATCTATACCCTAGCCTCTGAATGGCCATGGCTTGATAATTGGATTCAGTGCTGACGCTGGAACCCTTTGAATATTTCCAAACTGCTGACAATCCTGACATCCCTTGTAATATTTCCAAACTTTTCGGGATGGATCTTCTAGATAATCAACAATTTCCTTTCTCCAATCATCTTCTGCGAGATCCCCTCCTAAAGCACATACCTCCATGGCAAACGCTTCTTGATTTTCTCTATAACTTGAAGCACTTTGAGCCAACCTGTTTGCCTCTTCATTGTGTTCTCTAGGAATATGCTGTAGAATTACTAGCTGAAAACTCTTTAAGATTTCCCTGCATTCCTCGTAGTAATTCCTCAGGGCATCACTTTTGCACTCATATTGGCCGTTCAATTGCCTTATAACCAGCTCTGAATCCCCGTAAATCTCAACTGAAACAGCCCCGGCATCTTTAAAATATTGAAGCCCCCTAAGCAATGCCTCGTACACCGCTTGATTGTTTGTGACAGTGGGCTGAATAGGGATAGCAAACTCAAACATCTCACCCCTGGGTGAAATCAATAAGATCCCTACTCCCCCACATGATGATCCATCAAAGAAAAGGGCCCAAGGAGTAATCTCAAGCAAATTAATCGATGGATCACGATGCTCAGTTATAAAATCGGCAATAATCTGACCTTTTATAGCTTTTGCCGATTCGAACTTCAACTCAAACTCAAATAAAGCTAAGATCCACTTGCCAATCCTTCCATTCAAAATTGGCATAGATAACATATGTTTTCTTACATCAAACTTAGAGTATACAACGAATTCGGCATTCAACAAGTAGTGCCAAAACATTGTACATGAGTAGTAAACACACAAGCACAACAGCTTCTCTGCAGCTGAATACTTGGTCTCAGGATCAAGTAATTTTCAGCCAAGGTACGCTACTACCCGCTCCTTTCCTTCAAATTCTTGTATAAGGGCCAATCCAATGGTTTGGGTATCGGCCGCCACGTACAACTTGAAAGGCTTATTCAAGTGTGGAGGCACCAGTACTGGTGGTTCCTTCATGTACCGCTTGATTTCATCAAAAGCCTTTTGTTGTTCGTCACCCCATATGAACTTCTGGTCCTTCTTGATCTTCAACAGCGGGGAAAATGGCAGAACCTTTTGTGACAAATTTGAAATGAATCTCCTCACAATATTGATCTTGCCAAGCAGCGATTGCAACTCTTTGAGATTGGTTGGAGGAACAACTTCATCGATAGCTTTCATGCTTTTCTTGCCAACTTCAATCCCTCATTCATGTACCAAGAATCCCAAGAATTCTCCAACTGATACTCCAAAGGCACACTTGTTTGTATTCATCTTCAATCCATGCTTTCGGGTGCACTCCAGAGTTCTCTTTACATCTTCCAAGTGTGAGTTGTGATTCAAAGATTTGATCACGACATCATCAATGTAAATTTCAACAATTTTGCCGATCAACTCATGAAAGATATAATTCATGGCTCGTTGATAAGTTGCGCCGGCATTCTTCAACCCAAATGTCATGACTATCCATTCAAACAAGCCTATATGACCAGAACATCTGAAGGCTGTCTTCGATATATCTTCTATTGCCATAAAAATTTGGTTGTACCCTACATTACCGTCCATAAAACTGATAACCTTGTGTCCAGCAACAGCATCAACCAATAAATCAACAACAGGCATTGGGTATCCATCCATGGGAGTAGCTCTGTTCAAATCTCTGAAATCTATGCAGACCCTCATCTTCCCATTTTTCATATAGACAGGGACGATGTTAGAGATCCACTCCGCATACCTACATGGCCGAATAAAATTTGCATCAAGTAATCTCTCAACTTCCTTCTTCACATCGGACAGTACTTCATCCTTGTAGATTTTTCGGGGAGGTTGCTTATAAGGTCTAAAACCAGGCTTGATTGGCAACCGATGCTCAAAAATGGACCGATCCAAACCAGGCATCTCCGAATAATCCCAAGCGAAGCAATCTTTATAATCTTTTAGCAGCTCGATTAACTCTTCTCTAAAATCTGACTCAAAGTTAGCACTGATAAATGTCGGCCTTGGCTTGTCACCATTTCCAATATCAACTTCTTCTAATTTGTCAGCCGACATGAATCCTCGCCCTAACTTTCCATCAGTTCCATCAACAGGATTTCTAGCAATCATCAAGTCCACGTGCACGCAGCCCTTGGTATCCGAAGGATTTCTAGCAAAATCATTCAGAATTATGCTCGTTGGCGTCAAATCCCCGAGGCCCATGCCAAGCTTCCTGAAAGTAGTGTACGACATCACGTTGACCGCAGCTCCGCCATGAATGAACATCTTAGTCAATGGCTTTCCATTGACGTATCCCTTCAAGTACAACGGCCTCATGTGTCGATTTTTGGCCGGCTTGTCGAAGGTGGCCTGCTTGGCCAATACCAGTTGCGCCATCAATCCCCCAAGATGTTCATCATCATTGATATCTAGGGACGTTTCCTCCTGCGGAACATGGTTAGCGGGAGCCATGAACTCATTCAGCAAAAAGTATACCATGCACGCCGGAGCCGAATGACTCGATCCTTCAGGCTTGTCTTTTGGGCGCCACACTTGCTTTCTCTGGATCCCCGTCTGCTTCAATTCCCGGTTCCTCAAGCACTGAACCCTTCTCTTTTGGCTTTTTCTCAAGCCAGGCGGGCACCACTGTCCTTCTTGCCAGATGTACTCGTGTTCCTCTTCTTCTTGATCAGCCCATCTCTAGTCAGCTTGCCGTTTCCTCGGGTGATCAATGACCTCAATTATTTTTAGACGCCGATCGTCATTAAGATGCATCCTTCCAATTCTCTCATGGACGGATCGGCGATTGACATTCTCCTTCCTGTATTCAGAGTACTTGTCACTGCACTCAGGGTAGTTCCTCAGTGAGGGGAGCTTCAAGCCCTTGTTCAAGTAGAGTCTGAAGAATGCGCACCCCCAATTTGCACACTCCTGCTCTCGCGTGTACTATTCCAGTTCTTTCCTGTGTGCCTCTTCTTCAAACCTGCGCCTCTCCTCCTCGTGTCTTCGCCTCTAGTAGCGTTCTTTCTCCTGCTGACGCTGCCATTTGTTGAGGAGGATGCGTGTGGTAACCCTGGGCTTGGTCCTGAATGATTCCCCAACTTCAACATGGCTCTTGAGGACGCGGGGGGCTTCCCCGTGTACTTGCTCTAGCGTCACTTGCCGTGTGGGATCCACTGATCCACCCTGTTTCGCTCTAGCTGAAGTCAGGACCTTTGTCTTTCCCTTCTCCTCAATAGTGACCATATTGACAGAAAAGCCAACCATGTTTTGAGGGAAAGGATGGCCATCCAGTTTCATCTTGTTGTCAAATTTCAGGTGTCCCTCCTGGATAGCCTTTTGGATCCTCATCCTGAAGACCCTGCAATCGTTGATGGAGTGAGAGTTTCTGTCATGAAAACCGCAGTAATGTTTCTCTTTAACCCCATCGGGCCGAAGCATAGAATGCCCCTCAGGCAGCTTGATTCGGCCTTCCTTTACCAAGAACTCAAAAAGCTTGCCAGCTTTGGTGACATCGAAGTCATACGTGCCCTTGGTTTGCTTGATCCACCGCTGGTTCACAGTCAAAGGCTCCTTGCCCCACATAATCTCAGCGGCCGCCACTTCCTCGTCATCATCAGAATCCTATACCTGGTCAGCCTTCTCAAGGAACTGGTTGTAGATGTCAGCTATGTCATGGTTCTTGGCAAATCTGGTGTCCTTCTTGAACCCATAGGCCTAGTTGCTCATCAATGTCAGCTTCTGAGATAATTGACCTAGGTTGTCAAATTCCATGCCAAACAACTTCTCCCGCACAGCTGACAACATTCTTGCAACGGCCATATCAGCCAGCTGATCATCCGGTAGAGTCAAAGAAAAGCACATGCCCTTGACTTCCCTGAACCTTCTGAGGAATTCCCGAGGCGTCTCATTGTGCCTCTGTTTTAAGGTGGTCAGGTCAATCAGCTTCTTCTCTGTGCTACCACTGAAGTAATGGGCGTGAAACTTTTGCTCTAGCTCCCTCCATGTGCCAACTGACTGAGGAGGCAAAGAAGTAAACCATTGGAATGCTGAGCCCGTCAATGTCAGAGGGAAATACCTAACCCTAAACGCCTCGTCAGCTGAAGCTTCTCCAAGCTGCATCAGATACCGAGCAATATGCTCCACTGTGCTTGTGTCGTCTTGCCTAGAGAACTTTGTAAACTCGGTAGGAGAATTTACCCTTGGCGGCAAGATCACACTGTAGTACCACTCTAGGAAGGGAGGCGTATAAGCTGGTCCGTGCATTTTAGGTTTAGGGCCGAATTGATTTTGCATCAGATCGGCCATTTTCTGCACCAGAATGTCATCGTCTTGCATTCCCGCAGCTGTACCGTACCCAGGATTTGGGAGAGCGTCAATAGCGCCATAGTCCATGACCTCGTGGTAACCTCCACCGTACATGTTCTTCTGCAACCTGTTACTGGCTGGAGCTATCTTGTAAGTGGAATTCTGCGGCACTCCAGACGAACCGTACGCCATTTCCCATATGTAGGCTGATATGGGTTCGGCTGTTGAACGGGTTGACCTGTATTGCCTTGTAGATGTGACTGGACTGGCTGGCCCCCCGCGACTCGTAGAGTAGGTTGCATTGGTTGACTTCCAGCGCTGTGTGGAGGAAGCTGGATCGCCTGGCTCCCAACGCTTTGTGGAGGAGGCTGGATCGGCTGGCTCTGCAGTGGCGGTTGAGCTCCTGTTGGTTGAGCAGAACTGGTTTCTCCAACCTCTGCAGAATATGCGTGAGGGGATACTCGACTAAACACCTTTTCCATGCCTGGGCCGAAAACGCCGATCATCATCTGCTTAAACATGCCCAAGAAAGCTGTGTGATGCCTACCCAACACAGCTTCTGTAGTATCCCGAAAAGCCTGTAGAGCTTCTTCTTTCTCTTGAATAGCCGTGATATCAGACTCCCCCGGCAACAGAACCCTGGGCATCTCATTTTTAAGGTATGGGACGCCACTTCTGTTCTTGGCGAATGACATCAAGCACTTCATCTGGAATTGGTCAGTAGCGTCTTTCAGCTGTTATAGTTGCTCTGGAGATAGTTCGTCAATGGTGACGTCCATAACGTCGCCGATCTCAGGCATCTTGATTTCAACTGAATGGTCCCACCGGGCGTGCCAAAAAGTGTGTTGACGCAAAATCCGCACCCTGCGTCAAGCACACAGCAAGCCGAACAAGCTAGCTTAACACGCGAATAGATTCCAAAGCGTGCCAGTCAATTTTTCCTAAAATTAACAAAGGGTAACGTAGTTAGATGCCAAAGCTTGGAACTTGCCGGGTGGTAGCAGACAGTTCCATATTTGCGGCTAGAAAGCCATGTAAGATGCCAACAGATTAGAAACCATTCGGGAGCTTTAAGGCATAAAACAGAATATAGCCGAATGGATGATGTAAGCATGACGATAGATCGGTCTTTATTTAAATGATATTGCCCATGCACAAGATCGTGACCAATCCTCGAGAATAAATAACAATAAACAATAAATGAAGTAAAGCATGATTACAAATATGTAATGAACAAGCATGCATAGGCCCAAAGCACTAGTCTACCGCATGTCTAGGTACTTTAAAACCCGTCGAGCATGAAACCAAACAAGTTAATCCACCGCATGATACTAAGCATGGTAACAAGACTACTTGCATCACGATCTAAATCCCCCGCATGATACTAGACATGATACAAGGTTGTCGGTACTTACGGAGGTCGACGGATCGATGCACCCTCTCGAAGAACTCGACGACATGACTAGAGGACTCGAAGGTTTGGCGTAAAGATGGTTTGTTGTGAAAATGTGCGAATACAATTACATACATCCAGGGTTCATATTTATACCCTGTCGTGGCATGACTCCTGGTGGAGTACGAGCACAATATTTGATACCTAAACTAACGCCTAAATGCGAATGCTTATCCATCCATTCGTCCCTTCCGCTCGGGCCACGTCACCATGCGATCCCGCGAAATCAGCGCAAACAGTTCCCTTGCCGAACGAAAACGAAACTGCCGACCGCGAGCATCTCTGCCGAATCTTTTTGAAGAAACCTTCCTTCTATGGACGGGATTTTTTACCAAGATAGGCCCACAAATCAGACCCCCTTCTGTACCAAATTTTGGTGTTAACACTTTGGATATGTTGTTGTAGATATCATGTGTAGGCTCTGCACCAAAGTTTGCACAAAGTTGTAAATCTTTTATTATGATTTATCTTGTATTTATGCTATTTTCTACCTTATTGATTTTTGTAGCAAAAATTAAATAGATTTTTGAGCTCCACTTCTGAGTATACTCTTGAAATGCCTAGATGCACCTTTAATGATTTGATCATGATTTTAGGACTCATAGAAATATTTTTTCTTGATTTATGCTTGGTTTTAATCATAAATGCCTTGTCCAAGATCTAAAATGGCTCCTTGTGCATTTGTTGGTTTCATAGCCTTGTTTAAGGTCAGAGGTGATGTAGGAGAAAAAAATTTGGATCCAAAAGTGATTTATACAATCATTATAAAGAGAAGTAAATAATAAAGCATTTCATAATATTCTTTAAAAGAAAGAGTATGATGAATATAATTTGTCATGGTGACCTTGGTCAACCATGTGCTTCTTGTAGTCATGTCTTGTTGTTTTTAATTAAGTTAAATTAATTTCTTGCGAGCAAATGGACAACACATTTGCAATCACAAGGATGATCAAGGTTAATAATAATACTAGCATTCACTAGCTACCATATATTTTCACTAAACTAATGCCATTATACAAGGTCATTACACAAAAGCCTCATTCATCAAATCTAGATGTTAATGAGGGAGTAGTTCACTACACAAAAGCTATCTGTCATTCATTTCAAGCGTGCCTACGGGAGTGCCCAGCGCTTTAGCGCTAGGCGGATGTCCTCCACCTCAGCCTCAATCTGAAATTGTTTTACAATGCATTATCAGTGTGATAAGTACATCAAAATTTGAATGAAATTGAACGTAGTCAACATAGGGAATGAAGGTAATACCTCGACATCAGTAGGACGTTTTCGGTAGTGGCTCGGGAGGCAGACCTCATCGTCGCGGTCGTTATTGCATTCCACTAATAGCCTAACTCGTGCGAAGTTGAACTCATAAGTCACCTTCGGCCCAAGATCCTGAATTAAGAAATCAAGACATGAACAACAATAGTCTACTTGTGTACTTAAGATTAATCATGTTGCAATCAGAGGTGATCAAAATTTTGTTTCAAACTGTCCAAGCTAAAATTCACATAAACACTTGTGTACCGAGAATGCTAATACACAAAATGTTGAGATGGATTTGCTTAATGATTCTTAACTGGATGATCTCTACCAAAAATTTCCATATGTACCCTAATCAAGAAATCCTAAATTGCAAGTCCTAGAATTGATTATGACTCAAAACAATTTTGCAATCACACAAAAAATAATCAAATCAATGTACTAAGCAACTAGAGGAATTAAAGACTGAGTTCTCAAATAATAAAGGGGAACTTAAATTTGGTACAAGTAATAAAAATTACAGACGCTCCCATCTGAAGTCCTGCAGATTGTAAGGTATCAGGATGACAAGCCGTATGGAGTATGTAAGATTTTGCTTGCCAAAGGGATTGAACCTAGCAGAAGCAAGACCCAGCCTAACATTATGACCTCCTTTTTTTGAAAACCATTCAAACTCTGTATCCATGTGCTTCCATGCCTTTGAGTCAGCAGGGTGACACATTTTCCCATCGTTCACCAATTCTTTCTTGTGCCACTGCATATCTTGTGACATTTACTTTGACATATACATTATTTGCAGCCTAGGAACAAGAGGAAAGTAGCGTAAGATCTTAACTGGTAACCGCTTCTTAATAGTAGTAGCACCAACTGAACTGTCATTATTGACACAAGTTTTTTCTACAACTTTCCACCGTGACTGCTTACAAATAGGACATGTTTTCAGATTTGCGTATTGCTCAAAAAAATAACACACAATCATTTTCACATGTGTGTATCTTAACATAGTCCAAGACTAGGTCTCGAAGCACCCTTTGCACTTCATCCAAGGAGTCAGAAATACAATGCCCTTCAGGGAGAACTGAGGACCTATGTGGTTCGAGGACTGGTGGATGGTCCTCAGTTGTGGAGAAGACAAGCAGTCTTGGTTCGAGGGACCGGTGGCTAGCGCAGTCAAGTGCGGGCCGCATGGTGACAAGAACAGTGAGACGAAGTCATGGACGGTTTCTTAGTTGAGCGTCAAAACCAAGGTCGAGCCTGAAAAACATTGGAGCTGAGTCATGAGTGGTGATTGGCAGAGTCTACACCGAGTTCGCGGGGTTCGTAGTGGTTTACTAGAAAACCACTGGGTTACTAGATTTGTCGGGGACAGCCCTAGGGGTCCCCTTAAACAGCTGGGAAATCCCCACTCAAAACCCGCAACAAAGCCAAACCCAAATACGCCTTACTTAACCATGCAGGACATGGCCCACACCACGAAGGCCCCAGCGGCCCACCGGGCGGCCCACTCGAAGACCCCCTCGAACAGGCTTCGCTTCGCTTGAGGATGCGTGCCTCCCTCGGGCGGGTTCCGCCCCGTTCGAGGGGGTGCGCCTCCCTCGAGCGGGCTCCTCCTCGCTCGAGGGTCCGCCCCGCCCTCAAACGGGGTCCGCCTCGCTCGAGGGCACCCCCGCACGCGCGCGCCGCTCCCGTACGCGGGCATTTAATGCCCCGACATCGGCGGGGGCGGCGCCATCATGCGCCCCGGGGCTCGCGCCCCCCGTGCCGCCGCACCAACTCCCCGGAGGGAGCCCATCCCCACCACCGTGGGGGGGGGGGGGGGGGGCGCGCGGCGCGGCCGGTGCTAGTCTCGTGACGCTGTGCCGCCTGCTCCGGTACGGCTAATGCGCCGAGCCCTCGAAGGGGGGCCGGCTGCACCCTCGATTCGCTTTCTTGTGACCCTGCAGGGTTAGGTGGAGGCGCTAGGCCGGTGGGACGCCATCCCTGCCACTGTTAACGGTATGGCTGCCGCCCCCGCGCGTACGGGCACACGCCAGGCGCTGTGGCAACAACTCCAGTGTTGTGGAGCGTGCGGGAACGGGACGCCGCCTTACCTGCCGCTGTGCCTCGTACGGACCGACGTCAGCAACTCCCTCGAGCCTATCTGAAGATATCACAGCCGTCCGCCGCCCTTCTACCCTCGAGGCCGCCACTGTTCGGGTACAAGATACGCCATGATGGCCGGATCGCTGCAAGGATCGCCGGGGCGGCCGCCTACTCTACAACATAGCACATCACGCTCCCTCACGTAACTAAATAGCGCGGCGCGCATGTGATTCGCTCTCTCCTTGGTCTATAAAAGGAGGACGAACCCCCTTGCCGCAGGGGATAGGCACAGACACAACACACGACACGAACAACAGAACCCAACAGAACACAACACGAGACAGGCTGCGCCACGCGCTTGCTCTCCAATTCTCCCACAATATCTTCAGCCACTACACCAGGGACTTGGAAGCCACACATCCTCTCCCGCCTTGCTTGTAGCAGCCCCACTACAGGCATCCCCGGTGCTGAGCAATATAGTGCCTTGAGCACACCACTGCTGGACGTACGGCCCCTCGGCCGGAACCAGGATAAACCCCGTGTCCATTATTGCTTAGCATCGACCATTGAGGGAGAGACCTCGGCGCTTAGTACTGGTTAGTGTCGAGACCACATTCCGCACCGATAGTTGGCGCCCACCGTGGGGCAATCGAGCGCCTAAGGTCAATCCACCGTCAACTCTCTCCATGGTGATCCGCACTGAGTACCGCGGCACGCGTTACTGCATGGGCAGCTCGGACCCCCTCCCCGCCGGGTTCGAAATCCGGTTCGGGGGCCTGAACTTTCAGGCCACGGGGAACGGCAACATCATGCGCCTCACCAACCGTGAGGAGCTTCGCGCGCGGCGCCGGCCGGGTCCGCTCCGGTCCCCGCCGCGCGCACCACCACGCGCGGACGCCCGCCGGCGCGCGGATGCCGGCGGGCCGGTCGACGCCACGACGCCGCCGCCGCTCCGGTCGGCGTTCGCGCCGTGCACGGTCCGAGCGACGGCGGCCGAGCGCGCCGCCTCTCAGCGCGGCGCGCCCGTCATCACGGCAACTGCCACCCCAACGGGACAGCGCACGGTCTCTGGACCGCGCTTTCCCATTAGGTTGCGCGGCGCCACGACGGCCTACAACGCCAACGTCAACACCACGATGCGCAGGGTTCCCCCTGGCCGTCACGTCTTCGTCGCCAGGGATACCAGCGTCTCAGCGGGTGACGAATCATCCCTAGGCTCCCTTGATGCACCGCCACCCGCTAACCTCCACGGGTACGCGGAGTGGGACTTCTCCGGCGTGCCGGACCCGCTCCATGTTCGGGCGTTTCATTGACGCTACGGACTACGGTTCGGGCCGGCTTCGACGACTCCGAAGACCGGGAGCTACGACCCCGCGCGGGGGTGCCGTGTCGTCATCGCTAACGACCCGGCCGAACGCCACCGCGCCGTGGGCACCGGAGACGGGGAGGTCACGCCGCCCCGGGGATCGCTACGCGCCCGGCCGCGGGGCCAAGCACCCCCGCCGGGGGCGACGCCGACGCCGCGCCTAGCCCAAGCCCGTGAGCTTGAGACTAAGCCGGCGGAAGAGTACCGAACGGTGCGGCCGCTCCGCGCCTCGATGGCCGGGGAAGCCTCCGCGCGCGGCGAACGCGCGCGGGAGCCGGCGGACGTGGCCCGCGACCGCATCAACGCCGACAACCCCCGACGCACCTCCACGGGCAAGTCGAAGCTCGTTGCGCCGCGACGCCGCCGCGAGCTATGCCGACACCCTCGACCCCCGAGGCGCGGAACCCCCGCAACGCGAGGTGCGAGCTCTCATCGAGCAAGCGGCCGTCCCGCGGCCGAAAGCTTAGCCTCACGTATCCGCCGCAGGTGGATGCGCGAGGAGGGGTCGCTCGTGGGGGCGAACCCTCGGTCCACGCGGCGAGCCGCGGGGCGCCCCGCCAACTCGGGGACGCGCGCCGGCGAAGGAGCGGCTCCTCGACACGCGCGGGACGCCGGGACGCGTGACGCCCGCAACGTCATCAACGTGCGGCGCACGAGCAAGGCGGATGCGCGAGCGGCGGTAGGCTACCACCCTCGACGGGGTGGACGCTACGACAGCGACGAGGACCGCTCCCCGACGCCGGAGCCCCCGGGGATCCGTGTGTTCAGCCGGGAGATCCGTGCGGCGGCCTTCCCCCAACGCTTCCGCCAGCCCTCGACCATCGTCAAGTACAACGGGGAGACGGATCCTCGCGTGTGGCTCAACAACTACCGCTTGGCGTGCCAGCTGGGCGAGGCCACCAGCGACGAGGTCATCATACGCAACCTGCCTCTGCACCTCGGCGATGCAGCCCGGACATGGCTCGAGCACCCCCGCCGCCCGGCCCGCATCCACAACCGGGACGATCTGGTCCGCACGTTCGTGGGCAATTTCCAGGGCACGTACGTACGCCCTGGAAATTCCTGGGATCTGCGCTCCTGCACTCAGAAGCCCGGCGAGTCGTTGCGGGACTTCATACGGCGCTTCTCCAAGCGCTGTACGGAGCTCCCCAGCGTGGCGCAATCCGAGATTGTGCACGCCTTCCTCGAGGGCATCACATGCCGGGACCTCGTACGAGAGCTGGGACGGAGCCCGCCCGCGGACTCCAACGAGCTGTTCGACATCGCCACCAGCTTCGCCTCAGAGGAGGAGGCCGTGGGGGCGATCTTTGACGGTAAGAAGGGCAAGCGCTCGGACGATGCGCCCGCGGAGGGCAGCAAGCCCAGGGAGCCCTACCGCAAGGACAAGCGGGGCAAGAAGGGAAAGAAGCCGCGCCGCGAGGCGCGCGAGCAGGGGCGCGACGGCAATGATGCCGAGGCTCTTGCTGTTGACCCAGCTCGACACGGCCCTCGGCCGGCCCCTCGAGGTCCGGGGGTGTTTGATGACATGCTGAAAAAGCCATGTCCTTACCACAAGACCCTAGTGAACCATACCCTTGAGCAATGCGACATGCTCAAGAAGTTCTATGGCCGCGCCGCTGTGAAGGAAGCAGAGGCCAAGAAGGACGGAGGAGATGGCGACACCGGCGGTTTCCCCGCCGTGGAGAACGTGTTCCTCATCTTCGGGGGACCCACCGTCGACATGTCGACCCGCCGCCGCAAGCGGGAGCGGCACGAGGTCCTCGCCGCGGAGAAGGCGCCTCCCTCCTTCCTCAACCGGGTCGGAGGACGCCATCACCTTCGCCGGAAGACCATCCGAACCGCATCCCCAACCCGGCCGAGACCCGCCGGGTGGTCGACCCAATCATTGGGAACGAGCGGTTCTCAAAAGTCTTGATGGATGGAGGCAGCAGCCTCAACATCCTCTACGCGCATACGCTGCACTTGATGGGGATCGGGTTGGACCAGCTGCGGCCCAGCACGAAGCCATTCCATGGCATCGCGCCTGGCAAGCAGGTCCAGCCCCTCGGGCAGATCGACCTGCCGGTTTGGTTTGGCACCGCGAAGAATTTCCGCAAGGAAACGCTCACCTTCGAGGTGGTGGGGTTCAAGGGTGCCTACCACGCTATACTTGGGCGACCCTGCTACGCCAAATTCATGGCGGTCCCCAACTATACCTACTTGAAGATGAAGATGCCAGGACCGAACGGCGTCATCACCGTAGGCTCGTCCATCGAGCACGCATTCGACTGCGACGTCGGTTGCGTAGAGCACGCAGAAGCACTGGCGCTGGATGAAGCGTTGGTGACCACTTTGGAGAAGATGGTTAACGAGGACCTCGACTCCACCTCCAAGCACACCGGCAACTTCGAGGCCGCGGAGCAGACCAAGGATGTGCCCCTCGACCCCGCGGCCCCCGAGGGCAAGGCGTTGAGGGTCAGCTCCACCCTCGATCCCAAATAGGAAGTGGTGCTCATCGACTTCCTCCGCGCCAACGTCGATATCTTCGCGTGGAGCCCCTCGGATATGCCAGGCATCCCGAGGGAGGTCGCCGAGCACTCCCTTGAAATCCTGCCTCACGCCCGCGCCGTGCAACAACGGCTCCGCCGCTTTGACGAGGAGCGGCGGCGGGCACCGGAGCGGAGCCGCGTGCTTCTCGAGGTCGGGTTCATCAAGGAGGTGTTCCACCCTACGTGGCTAGCAAACCCTGTGCTTGTAAAGAAAAAGAACGGGAAATGGCGGATGTGTATAGACTATACTAGTCTCAATAAAGCACGTCCTAAAGTTCCTTTTCCTTTGCCACGCATTGATCAAATCGTTGATTCAACGGCTGGGTGTGAGTTGCTTTGCTTCCTTGATGCCTACTCCGGGTATCATCAAATAAAGATGAAGGAGTCCGACCAGCTCGCGACTTCGTTCATCACGCCGTTCGGGATGTTCTGTTACGTCACGATGCCGTTTGGCCTCCGAAACGCAGGTGCGACGTATCAACGCTGCATGCAACACGTTTTCGGAGATCACATCGGGCGAACGGTCGAAGCGTATGTGGATGACATCGTCGTGAAAACCAGGAAGGCGGACGACCTGGTTGGCGACCTTGGCACCGCATTCAGCTGCCTACGGGCCAGTGGGGTCAAATTAAACCCCGAAAAGTGTGTCTTTGGAGTGCCTCGAGGCGTGCTCCTGGGATACATCGTCTCCCAACGGGGGATCGAGGCCAACCCCGAGAAGGTTGCGGCCCTCGAACGAATGGGCCCAATCCGGGACCTCAAAGGGGTGCAAACGGTGTTGGGGTGCCTTGCCGCCTTGAGCCGCTTCATCTCGCGGCTCGGCGAGAAGGGCCTGCCCCTCTACCGCCTACTCAAGAAGCACAAGCGCTTCTCCTGGACCGCCGAGGCCCAGGACGCGCTCGACAAGTTAAAGGCGTCCTTAACGCATGCCCCGATCCTCACGCCACCGCAGGATGGCGAACCCCTGCAGCTCTACGTGGCCGCAACCACCCAGGTGGTCAGCGCCGTGATCGTGGTGGAGCGCACGGAGGAAGGGCACGCCCTACCGGTCCAGCAGCCAGTTTACTACATCAGCGAGGTCTTGTCCGACACCAAGACGCGTTACTCCCAGGTCCAGAAGCTGCTGTATACGGTAGTCCTCGCGCGGCGCAAGCTCCGCCATTACTTCGAGGCTCACCCTGTCACGGTGGTCTCCTCCTTTCCGCTGGGGGAGATCATCCGCAATCCCGACGCGGCGGGCAGGATCGCCAAATGGTCCGTGGAGCTGATGGGCGAGACGCTCGCCTACGCCCCGCGCAAGGCCATCAAGTCCCGCATCCCCGGCGGATTTCGTCGGCCGAGTGGATGGATATGCGGGCCGCGCCGCGCATCCGCGCATTGTCGGACTCGTATTTTGACGGCTCGGTGATGAAAATAGGGGCGGGCGCGGGCCTGCTCTTCGTGTCACCCCTCGGGGAGCACATGCGGTACGCCCCGCCTCCACTTCCCCGCATCAAACAACATGGCCGAATACGAGGCCCTCCTCTGCGGCCTCAAAATCGCCATTGAGTTAGGCGTCAAGCGCCTTGACGTACGGGGGGACTCGCAGCTCGTAATCGATCAAGTCATGAAGAACGCGAGCTGCCATGACGATAAGATGGAGGCCTACTGCAAGGCCGTGCGAGCCCTCGAAGACAAATTCTATGGCATCGAGCTCAATCATGTGCCCCGCCGGTACAACGAGGAGGCAGACGAGCTGGCCAAGATCGCGTCCGGGCGGATCACCGTCGCCCCGAACGTTTTTGCCCGCGATATCGCCCAGCCCTCGGTCGTCCTCGAGCCTCACCCCTCGAGCCATGCAGAACCCTCGGGGGCTCCCTCGGATCCAGCAGGTGCGGAACCCATGGATGAGGACCCCTCGAACGAGGCGTACGTGCTCTCGCTACTCGAGGGGTATGGCTCCTACGGGGCCGACGTGATGGACATCGAGCCAGTTCCTGTCAAGGCTGACTGGCGCGACAAGTATATCGCCTAGATGGCTCGAGGAGAGCTCCCCTCGGACCGGGCCACAGCCAGGCGCATCGCCAGGATGGCCAAGTCCTTCGCCCTCGTCGACGGCGAGCTGTACAAGCGCGCCGCCTCCGGCATCTTGCAGCGGTGCGTGCCCATCCCCGAGGGGCTCGAGCTCCTGCGGGACATCCACGCTGGAATCTGTGGCCATCACGCCGCGCCTCGAACCCTCGTTGGCAACGCTTTCCGCCAAGGCTTTTACTGGCCTACCGCGGTCGCGGACGCCAGCGAGATCGTACGCACCTGCGAAGGGTGCTAGTTCTACGCCCGCAAGTCCAACCTTCCCGCCCACGCCCTGCAGACCATCCCCATAACATGGCCATTCGCCGTGTGGGGGCTGGACATCGTCGGGCCCCTGCGGATGGCGCCCGGGGGCTTCACTCACTTGTTGGTTGCGATCGACAAGTTCTCCAAGTGGGTGGAGGTGCGCCCCATTACGAATCTCAGGGCGGAGCAAGCGGTGACATTCTTCACCGACATCATCCATCGCTTTGGAGTGCCAAACTCCATCATCACCGACAACGGGTCCCAGTTCACGGGCAGGAAATTCTCGGAGTTCTGCGACAAGTTCCACATCCGTGTGGATTGGGCAGGTGTGGCACACCCACAGACCAACGGCCAAGTAGAGCGTGCCAATGGCATGATCCTACAAGGCCTTAAGCCTAGAATTTTCGACCAGCTAAACAAATCAGGCCGGAAATGGCTCCAAGAGTTACCGGCAGTCGTGTGGAGCCTAAGGACCACCCCAAGCATAGCCACCGGGTTCACCCCATTTTTCCTAGTCCATGGCGCGGAGGCCGTCCTCCCCACGGACCTAGAATACGGGTCGCCCAGGGTTCGAGGCTACGACGAGGATGCCAACCAGCGAGCCCGTGAGGACTCGCTGGACCAGCTGGATGAGGCACGCCTCGTGGCCTTGATGCATTCCGTGAGGTATCAACAGTCCCTCAGGCGCTACCAAGTACGCAAGATATGCCGGCAGGCCTTCAGCGAAGGGGATTTGGTCCTACGGCTACGCCAAGACAACCGAGGACGCCACAAGCTATCGCCTCCGTGGGAGGGACCCTACGTAGTGGTGAAGGTACTCAAGCTCGGCACGTACAAGCTGGCCAACGAGGATGGTGAAGAGCTGACCACTGCTTGGAACATCCAACAGCTACGTCGCTTCTACCCCTAGCTAGGATTTCCAAGTATTTTGTTGTAAAAATCATATGACCAACGCCCCAGTTGGTGGCAACAATGTAAACATCATAAGTCTTATGCAAAGGGCAACTCGGCTTTCCCCCGAAACCCAAGTTACCCTCGGGGGCTACTACGGGGGCATCCCCCCCAAAATGGTCCCATTTTCACGCAAAAACGAAACAACTCACGCGAGCTAAGTTTGTTCTCTACTACGGCCTCGAGCAACGATTCGAACAGGGCGCGGGCAGCCTAGCGGAAGGAGCGCGCGAGCCAGAGATAGCCTACGCCTCCGCGAGGATACGGCCCTTCTCTCTCGCCTCCAACCCAGCAGGCCACCCGCGAAAATCGAACTCCCCTAACTAGAATCTACTCAGGAAAAAGGAGAAACAAAAAGCGTAGTAAACAAAAGACTTCATTTCACATCAACAAATGTTTGTGGCAAAAACAACTTGTTTATTTACAAAGGCCGCACGGCCAGCGTACTGATACATAAACAAAAAACGTTCCTAGCGCCCGGCTGTCTTCAGGGGGGAGGAGCGGCGGCGTCAGCAGCGTCCGGGAAGAGGAACTCCTCGAAGGCCTCAGCGAGCGTCCCAGCGGCGTCGGCGGCGAGCGCGTCCACACGCTCCATCGCCACCTCGTCCTCAACACCGTCGGGGACGACATAGCCCTCCGCCAGCGCCTCGAACTTGACCTCGTAGTGGGACCGTACCACTCCGAGGGCCTTCTGGACGCCCAGATGAAGCACCCGGCGCATGCGCCCGGCGACGTGGCCGCTAAGGGCGCGCAGGCGGGCCGGCCGCCGAGCTTCCCGCCTACGCCTCGCCCTCCTCCACGGATCAGCAGGTCTCGAGGGCCACATCGCACAACTCCCCGCAGCTCTGGCCGGAGGAGTTGTAGGGAGGTGCGGCGCCTCGGCTCGCTCAACCGCGTGCCCCAGCGCGGTGCGCAAGCCTGGAGTTGCCAGACGAGAAAGAAGTCAGAAAAAGAGTGCGAACCCTCTAAGGAAAACCCAACAACACAGGAGTCAAACAGCGGCACACCTTCGACTTGCTTCCTCTCCACCTCGAGGGAGCGACGCTCGGCCTCGACCGTCTGCTCGAGGCCCCGGACGATCTCGCCCTGCTCCTGGAGGGCCAGCTCCTGGTTCGCGCTCGTAATGCTGAGCACTATCAGCTCGCCCTCGACCTTGGAGAACTCGGTGTTCCGGTCCTCCAGCGACATCTGCGCCACCTCACGAGCAGCGCGCTCCCACTCCAGGGCCGACCGAGCGTTGACGAGGGCGGCCTGCTCCTGCTGGAGCCGCCCCTCAGCTCCTTGACGGGCGGTGCGCTCTGCCGGGCAGAGCCGCTCCTCAACAACGGCGAGCGCCGCGACCTTGGCGTCGAGGGCGGCCTTCAAGTCGTCGGCCTCCTTGACCCTTTGCTCGAGCGCGCGCGCCCGCTCCTCGGCCCCGACGCCGCCGCGCGCCCGCGCCCCCTCGAGCGACGAGCAGAGCCCCCGGTTCTCGCTGTGGACGCCGGCCACCTCCGGCTCCCAGTTGGTCGCCAGCGTGCGCATCTTCTCCAGGTCCGAGCGCGCCTGCCGCAGCGCCTCATCACGGTCGATGAGGGCCATGGAGACCCGCTCGAGGCTAGAGGGACGCGCTGGGTCTTGCCTTGTGCTCTCGAGGAGTTGATCGCGCAAGGCCATGGCCCGGTACGACAACCAGCCGTCCGGAGTCCTGAGGGCGTCGGCGAGTGCGTCGAAGGTGCTGCATCGCTCCCGGAGCTGGTGGAGCTCGGCGTTCACCCGATCGAAGGCGCCGTACTTGTCGCAGGCGCGGCGCTCGAGCTCCTGTCACCCACGAGTCAAAACCCGTAAGCACCATGCCGCAAGGATAAGCGCGCAGAAACAAGAAAAAAGGGAAGCAAGCAACGACACCCCACCTGGAAGACACGCCACGTGGGGCTGCCATGGACCCTCAGCGCCTCATTCAGCGCACGGTCGAGCGTGGCGCCGTGGCTGCGGAGCTCCCCCCAGAGCTCCTGCTCCCCCTGGGCGTCAGCGAACGCGGGCAGGTCGCCAGCGATCCCCTCCACCTAAGCGAGGTGGCCGGCGCGGGAAGACGAGGCCTCGGCGCCGTGTCCTCGGGCTCCTGCCACCATGTGGCCCTCGCGCCGCCTCACGAGGGCCCCCTTTTGAGACTCAGGGGAAAGCGTAGGGAAGCTCGCCCACTGATCCCACCTGGGCGGCGGGGAGTCATCGTCCGGGACCTCCACCACCACCGCCCGGGAGCCGCCGCCAGCGGCGCCGGTCCCCTCGCGTCGCCCTCCGCCGGCGCCTCCACTTGCGCCTCCGTGGCCGCGGACGCCCGGCGCGGCGCCGCGGCCTCCGCTCTCCGGCCGCACCTCGCGAGCACAGCGCCCGGCCGCCCTCCTCGCCCACCGCCGCCCGCTTGGCCTCCGCCGCGGCCGCGCGCGGACCGCGCCTCGCCGTCACGGCGCCCACCATGGGCCGCACCTCCCCCAAAGCCGCCGCCGCCGGGCGCGTCTCTCGCCACGACCGACGCCGGCCGCTTTTCGACAACCGCCGCCGCGCGCGCGGCGGGCCGATCCGCCGGCCGAGGCCCCGAGGCCTCGGCCCGGCCCCCGCGAGCTCTCGCCCGCCGCCGCCGTGCTTGCCCCCCGCCCGCGGTGCCCTTGACGAACGCCGTCGGGTGGGGACGGACGTGTCCGCCCTCAACACCTTGGCCGGTGCGAGGGGAGGCACGGTCGGCACCACCCTGCAAAAGCACAAGCAAAAGATCAGAACGTCTGGCCGCCATAAAACCAAGCCCCGCAGAAGAACAAGCCCCTTACCTCGAAGAGGAGAAGGCGCGCTTCCTCTTCCTCGAGGCTTCGGCGGATGAGGCCGGCGCGGCCGACGCGCCGGACGCCGCACCTCTTGACGTCTCCGCCGCGCGTGCGGGCCCCGCCGCGCGCGCGCCCCCGCGCGCGCGCGCGCGGCACCTCCGCGGCGCGCGCGCCCCCGTTGTCGATTGTCCGGCGATGCCGCCCCGGCGATGCCGCTCGCCCGCCCCGTGCGATGCCGCCCTTGCCGCCGAGGCGGCTCGGTGGCGGGGGGGTCCGGCTCCCACCTATCTGAGGGGCCCTGCCCCCCAGCTTCTTCCTCCTCGTCCTCCTCAGAGGACGAGTACTCCTCAGTCCCCGGCGAGGAGAGCCCCAGCTGCTCGCGCCGCCGATACTCCTCGCTCCGCCGCTCGTGGCGCTCGCGGTGCCGCCTTGCACGCTCCCTCTTGCGCGTCGCCCGCTCCTGCTCCCGTTGCTGCGCCGCCCGACCAAGCGCGCGGGAGTCAGGGGTGGGCGGAACGGACTTTGCGGCACTGAAGTTCACCAACTGCATGCGAGAACGTCAAAAGCGCGTCAGGGGCCAGGGGCAACATTGAGAACAAAGACAGGGCCAAGGATCATACTCACCAGCGGGCCGGTGGGGAGCATCTCGAGGTCCCACGGGGACCGATCCCCGGCACGACATCCGGTGTCGACGGCGTTCCGCGCCGGGTGAGCGCATACCCCCACCTCGAGGGGGGGTTGGGAGCATCCGCGACCTCGCCGGCGCGACGGGGTCCACCTCCTCTCCGTCATCTCGTAGATGCGCAGCGGCCTCTCCATCGAGGCACGACCCGCCGGTGGTGGAGGAAGGCGAGGACGCCCGCCGCGGTCGGCCCGCGCGTCGCCGGGTTCTTCGGGGCGGCCGGGGAGCGAGTCCGGCCCACCTCCCGATCCTTGGGTCGTGGACACCCCATGGCCCCAGGAGTTGGGCTTCTCCCGGAGCACCAGACCAGTGTAGGCGGGGAGGCCGGGCTCCGCGTTGCGCAGGTAGAACCATCCCCGCTCCCAGCTGGCGTTGTTCGTCGTCATGGTGCAAGGGATGTAGTCGTCCTTGAACTGCGCCCGCATGGCGAGCGACATCCCGCCGGCGTGCACCGTGCGGCGGGTCCTCTGCTCCGTCGTGGGCTGCGTGAAGAGCTCCGCGCGGAAGAGGTGTATCTAGATCTCCCAATTGACTGGGATCCCTAGATACCCCTCGCAGACGCCCACGAACGTGGCCGCCTGTGAAATCGCCTTCGGCGCGAAGTTGTGCAACTCCACGCCTTAGCGGTGGCAGAGCGCCCGCATGAAGCGGCTCGCCGGCGCGGCGAAGCCGCGGTCATGGAAGCGGATGAAGCTCACCACGTAGCCCTCCGGCGGGTTGGGCGCGTGGTCCCCCGCCGGGGGCACGATCCACTCCGCCGTCCGGCCCTCCTCGTTCGCCGCCAACTGGCCGGCGGAGACCAGCTCGCCAAGGGCCAGCCGGGTCACCGTCGACCGCTCCCAGGCGTACGAGTCGAGGATCGTGAGAGGCGGAAGATAAGGAGAGGAAGAGGAGCTCTAATGGCGAAGGCGCGCGATGGCAAGAGCAGGACGAAGGCGAGAGCGCAGGGGGCTAGAATGGCGGAACGCTAAGGTAAAAAACCGCCGTTTTTCCCTCCCCTCAGATTTATAAGCCGCGGGCGTGCTCTCCATGGCGGACGTCCCGCGCGCATTAACTGCAGGGAATCTTTTCTCTCGCCGACGGGCGGGCCCCACCACGACCGCGGCGGCCACGCCACCGCGAACAGGCCATCATCACGGCGAAGAATAGCAGGGACCGTGGCAGGCGGTCACGTCCGCCTACCCACTCCGCCCACTACGCTCGCGCGGCTGCAACGCCTAAAAAAGTGCGCCCGCGACGCGAAATCACAGCCTCTACTGTGGAGCATTTAATGGTCCGGTTCCTTACAAAGTAAGGAGAACCCTCGAGCGGCACGAGCTCCTGGCTCGGGAAAACTTCAACCCTCGAAAGGGTACAGGCGTGAGAAGGTCGCCCCGGGGCCCGTTTGAAACAAAACAGGCATCGCAAAGCACCCATGCCACGCTGTATTTACTGATCAGCGCCTCGAGGGCTGGCTCGCCCAGGCCCCTCGAAGGATCGCAGATGCAAAGACGGGGCCGCCCAGGCGCCACCCCGCACGGCCCTACTGATCAGGGGTTCGAAGCCTGACCCTCGATGGGTTCGAACAGGTGCCTCAGATCGCCAGAGTCAGGGACGACGAGGGCACGCGCATTCGAGCCGTTCCTCGAGCCCGCCAGCTCGAGGGTGCCCCGCATGTCGTGTTCGAGAGCCAGCGAGGGCAGCTAGCCGGGGGATCCCACCGAGGGAGAGCTTCCGCGCCCTCGGTCCCTAGCGAACGGGACCAAGCCCCACCTAGCAAACCCACGCAAGCGCTTCAATGGATGCGTCTCCGGACCACACAGCCTACCCTTATCGAATGGGGCATGGGCGTCCACTCGAACCACCCACTAACAGCTCAACGAGGAATCCACAATTCTCTACCCGACCGATGGGAATTGCGGAAACCTCACCCTCCGTCCCGCGGAGGAACGGCGAGGGCGTGTTAAAAGACAAGTCGTAAAGCTCTACCCGATCACCTTGAATGGGCCCAGGCTCGGGGGCTTGACGCACGGCTACACCTCCTGGATTGCACCCGCCGGGGATAATGCCAGCAGCGCGTGCGTCACCGAAGCCGGCTAAGATATTGCCGACACCGGTTGAAACATGTACCACGCCCTCTGACTAAGTCTCGCGGTCAACCCCTGCAGGAGCACCCACGCTCCTGCAGGGCTTCGGGGGCTAGACCCGCGGGTCCGCTGACGCGGCCCCACGGAAAGCGTTTGCAAGACCAGGGGGGAAGAACGTCCTATCAGTATGTTTCAGCATCTGCGGGAGCCTCAATGGCAAACCCATAGATGCTCGGGGGCTACTGTCGGGAACAGCCCTAGGGGTCCCCTTAAACAGCTGGGAAATCCCCACTCAAAACCCGCAACAAAGCCAAAGCCAAATACGCCTTACTTAACCATGCAGGACATGGCCCACACCACGAAGGCCCCAGCGGCCCACCGGGCGGCCCACTCGAAGACCCCCTCGAACAGGCTTCGCTTCGCTTGAGGATGCGCACCTCCCTCGGGCGGGTTCCGCCCCGTTCGAGGGGGTGCGCCTCCCTCGAGCGGGCTCCGCCTCGCTCGAGGGTCCGCCCCGCCCACGAACGGGGTCTGCCTCACTCGAGGGCACCCCGCACGCGCATGTGATTCGCTCTCTCCTTGGTCTATAAAAGGAGGACGAACCCCCTTGCCGCAGGGGACAGGCACAGACACAACACGCGACACGAACAACAGAACCCAACAGAACACAACACGAGACAGGCTGCGCCACGCGCTTGCTCTCCAATTCTCCCACAATATCTTCAGCCACTACGCCAGGGACTTGGAAGCCACGCTTCCTCTCCCGCCTTGCTTGTAGCAGCCCCACTACAGGCATCCCCGGTGCTGAGCAATATAGTGCCTTGAGCACACCACTGCTGGATGTACAGCCCCTCGGCCAGAACCAGGATAAACCCCGTGTCCATTATTGCTTAGCATCGACCATTGAGGGAGAGACCTCGGTGCTTATTACTGGTTAGTGTCGGGACCACATTCCGCACCGAAAAGATTGATCCACAAAACTGAGGCTGAAGACTCGATGAGGAGGTGTCGCCACCCAGGCCTGTACAACCACCCAGGAGGGGCGGTCTG
This sequence comes from Cenchrus americanus, assembly GCA_947561735.1. Classification (NCBI taxonomy): domain Eukaryota; kingdom Viridiplantae; phylum Streptophyta; class Magnoliopsida; order Poales; family Poaceae; genus Cenchrus; species Cenchrus americanus. The sequence goes on from OX387241.1 coordinate 125,398,345, forward strand.
ACCGCTTGTACTAGTCGGTCTAACCGCCCAGGGGGCGGTTTGACTGCCCGGGTTGCAGCCGCTGAGAAACTTCGAAGCGGAGCACACGCCTCTGGATCGCAAGGCTTGTGTCGAGGCTAAGCAATGTTGCGGTCACGGGGCATCCGTCCGATGGTGCTGAACTGAAGACTTCCAAATTTGCACTTGAGGGGCATGTATCCCTAGTTATCTAGTAAGGGTAGTTTAGTCTTTTTTTGTTGCCCCATGTAAACAGTTGGAGGGATGGATGGCAGCCCACTCTTGGAACCCTAGCTCATTTCCCTTTGTCATTTTTGTTTTGTATATTCTCTAGTTTTTCTAGGGCTAGCTTAAGAGTTTCATGTGAGATCTAGAGAGAGGGATGGATGACCGGGTGACAAGCTAGACCTTGTATGATCCTTCATGGTACGTATTGAACTTTCAGCGTGGTTCCTCAAGGCCTTGTGTTGCCCTTCCCATTTTTTGTTTTGGTGTTTTTCAGAGCCATTTCTTGTGACTTTCGTGGCGGAGTTTTGAGGGTGATTTCTTGCGGGTTTCTTGTTGGGTGTCATGTATGAGGACCTCGCACCTCTTTGGTTGGTGACTTTACCCCAAGAACTCTCTTGAGTCGACCTTGATTTGGTGGTTTTTCAAGTTGCTCGAGTTCATGACCAAGAGGGCCAAGATCCATGATTCCCTTTGATGAGAGTGTTTCGGTTTGATTCCTTTGAGGGAGAGGATCCTGCAAGTGAAACCGTGGAGAGTTTTGGAGCTCGGAAGAGGTGTTTCCAAGGATTTCTTGTCTGCCCAGGAGCAGGTGGTTTAACTGCCCCCTACCCTAGTTGAACCGTCCCTGCTAGCCAGACAGCTTTCTAGTTTTTTCCACTGCCGTGTGTGTATAGAAGTTGTGCTTGCAGATAGTGTTTGTCCCTAGGACCAGTAGCACTCCAGTGGCTATGTGCTTTTGGCAAATAGAAGGTTGCGTGCAGATCGTGTGATTTTGGGTATCCGACCTAGTTCATCTTGTTGGAGTTGCCATCTCCTTCGAGAAGAATTTTTATCGGCTCCCATTCATTCCGCCCCTTTCTGGTCTCCAGTTCGGTCCTTCAATTGGTATCAGAGCCGATTCAAGTCTTTCGGGAATCTAACCAGTCTAAGATCCAAAGATGGCGTACCAGGAATAGGGATCGGGTCCTCCGCACTTCAATGGGAAGAACTACTAGATGTGGCAAAGATGGATGGCCACGTTCCTTCATGGCAAGGGACAGATCCTTTGGAACATTACGGTTAACACAACTTATGGACATGTTCGATGCCAACAACAAGGTGGTTGATTACTTGTTTTGTGCTCTGTGTCAATCCGAATTCGATCGGGTTCAAACAGATGAAAGATGCTCATGCTATGAATGCTCAGGTTCATGCTCGAATGTACGCAACTTACCAGAGAAAGAACGAGAACTTCACTCATCTCCTCGACGAGTCTATCGATGCCCTTTTCCAGTGGTTTACATGCGGTGAACAACATGAGAGCCGATGTGGTTGTGCTCCTGTACGATGATCATGATAGAGTCGTGAAGCTCTTGCACTCGCTGGATCATACAGTATGGGAGGGAAAGGTCAAGGCTATTCTTGAGTCTGAGATGTATGACACCCTAACGGTGAACGAGTTGTTCTTGAAGCTCAAGTCTATTTATTTGGATCGTGGAGTGACTGCCCGTCTTGAGAGCCCGACTGACTCCCATAGTCTTGCTCTCATCGGTGGCAAAGGTCCTAAGTCTAATGCTAGAACATCCTCCGAGTTGTACTCCCTGTCTTCTTTAATGACTTTGCTAGATGAGGGGTTCGATGTGTTTGGAGAGGACTAGCTGGCATTACTGACCATGAGGTTCGAGAGGTTGCACGAGAACCGGGTGAACACTAGGAAGAATCCACGGACATGCTGTCATTGCAGCAAGTTAGGAAACTTCTTCGCCAACTATCTAGAGAAGATGGAGAACAAGGATGGCTACAAGCACTGGTCTAGGAAAGACAGCAAGTACCAATCAAGGTGCGATCATAAGCACAAGAACAAGAACAAGGATGAGCAACGATCGAGGTCCAGTAGCAGCGAAGATGAAGGTGATCGACGCAAGAACAAGAAGTCATCCAAGAACTTTAGTCGGCTGAGCTACTATGCGAGAGATGGCTTCTGCAGGATAGCTCGTAGCTTCGGTAGCAAGAAGAGTCACCAGAGAGACTCGGACTCCAACTCCGAGGATGAGGTACATGACAAGCTTCCCTTCTTGTGTGAGGAGAATGAGCATCTTGGCAAGTTGCTTGATAACCACGATGACATGCTTAGAGAGGCAAAGAAGATGAAGGAGCATAGGTCCTCACTACAAGATGCTAGGAATTGAGTAACTGAGTTAGAAACCCAAAACCTTGATGCTAAGCTTGAGATAGATTTGATTTAGGCTTCACTGTGGTTTCTGATCAGATTGATTGTTGTCATTGCTCCGTCCTAGCTGATCTTACTTCTCTTAAGGATAAGCATGCCTCTACTTGTGAGCAACTAGATGTTCTTAGGGTTGAAGTGGTTGAGCATAAGTCTAGACCTACTTTGCTAGGTGCTTGTTTGCATGGAAAGATTGATGTGAAGTGATGCATGCTTACACTGTTTCTCTTGAGGCTAAGTTGAAAGAACATGTTCCCACTTCTTTCTCTACTTGTGAATTGCATGCTTTGAAGAATTTGGAACTTGCACATTATGTGGATTGCTTGCAGGATAAGAATGATGAGTTGAGGAAAATGATGGATTGGTTGTCGGGTCATGAACCACAACTTATGATGATGATAGAGGCATACAAGAACTATGATGGGCAAGCGCTTGGCTCAGATAAGATTGGAGAGTGAAGTGGTGAGCGTGGAGAGAAGATTGTGATATCCAAGCTCCACCAAAAACGTTCCACAAAAATGCCTATGCTCCTAAGCCCAACCCATTGTGACACAAACTTGACACAACCCCATATCCTGCCATATTACGTCACCCAACAAATGATTTCCAAAAATCAGTGAAGTTTGTGAGCTCTAAGGAGAGTGTGGTTGGAGAGAAGAAGGGTGGGAAGCCAAGTGAGGAGAAACCAAGTGTAGGGCGCTTAGTAGGGCGCTTAAACCAGCTCTCCTGTCAGGCCTCCACGCCCCCAACGGCTATGGCTAAACAGCGACCAAAGAGACTAGGTGCTAAACCGCATCAGGCTAACTACTCGACGCCTTACGACCGAAACAAGAGAATGACACATGACATTTACATCTATATTCATATTTGTATTTGTCTTTAGTAGATCCAAATTCTACCAAAATGCTACATAATGTACGCATATCTACTTTCAGGTCAAGCTCCGGTGACGACTTTCCAGTACGCTCTGTGTACCTCCATAGGCGCGGCTAGTTCCCAAACTCGGGGGCTACGCACCAAATTACTACTCGACGACAACTCGAGTAGTCTCTGCTAGCTCTCTAGCTCGGGGGCTCAGCACCAACAACTACTCGACGTGGCTCCTACGGCTCTCCCGGCGACGAGCTCGGGGGCTGAATGCTACAAGAGTACTCAGATGATGACTTCCGCAAACACTGAACACCCTTGGATTGATTCTTCAATCGTTCCAAGGCTCGGGGGCTACTAGGCTACACCCATCAGTTGATTTTTTCAAGACGGAAGCAGAATCAAGATTGACCCTCAGCCAGAGTCTACAACTCAATCTAAGGCTCGGGGGCTACTCTATATGGAGTGCGATTTTGCAATCGCACTTCCATATAATCTCGACTTCAAGACTGATGAGCTGGACCACCTTCCAGCCTCGTGGCAGTTCAAGTACTATTGAAGACTTCTCCAAGCAGTACTCGAGGACGCTCAAGAACTAATCAAGGAGGCTTCAAGACTACTCGAACTACTACTCTCGACTACAACGTGCTCGGGGGCTTGTTGTGCATACACCCCGGGTACTCATGCAAGGAAGGAAGAAGACGAACTCCTACTAGAATTCCCCTATAATTCTACTAGGACTCGTTCCGTGTAATCCTACTAGGACTCCTGCCTTGTAACCGACTAGGAACCCGCCCCTGGACTATATAAAGGAGGGTCGAGTACCTAGCCGAACATACACAATCCCTCCGGGGAACAACACCCAATCGCAGGGCGCAATACTACTTCAAACAGGACGTAGGGTAGCTACTCTGGCTAGCCGAACCTGTATAAATCTTGTGTCTTGTGTCCTCGTGCGTACCTTCGGGTACCAGAGCATGGCGATCCCCACCTTCTACCTTGCTGCGGGTACCACCTATGGAGGTTGAGAGGTTTAAACACCGATACCAAGTGAGCAACCCCAACCCAAGTCAAAACCTAAGCTCATACAGTTTCATTGTGACTATTGTGGGAGAGATGGTCACAAGGGTTAGTTTTGCTTCAAGAGAAAGCGTGATGAGAGAATGGCTAAGGAGCGGGCTAACAAGGACAGGTACCACCCTTCTCATGGTGTACCTGAGCCTCGTATGCCACTACTCAGTGGTAAGGCGGTGGAGAGAAGTGTTCCGACATGGGGAGAAGCGAGTTCCTGCAACCGAGGAGGTTTTCTGGAGAGGGCGGTCAGATCAGCGTACCGAAAAGGGTGCGGCTAGACTGGCCTGGCTAGGCGGTCACATCGCCCCTCCCCCCAGAATTCTGGGCGGTTTTGTTTTCGAGGTGTCGATTCGAGTGGTTTCAGTTCTGGTGGTCGTGACTCTGGTGGTTGGCATGATGAGTCTGGTGGTGTTCAGTTTGCTTGGCATTCTTCACCTCGTGCTCAATACGATGATGGGAGGAGTCGTATTGTCGAGTTCGAGAGGGGCAACGATCCTCGATCTTCCTTTTGTGGCTTTCGTTCTCCTCTAGCGAGACAGGGGTGGTTGGAGAGTCTGGTGTGATGAGTGATTGACAACAAGGTGTGGACTGATTCTTGGCTAAGTATTGCACGTGCAGGTTGCGGCTTGACTGGTGTTGGTCCAGGTGAAGACAAGCGCAAAAGGTCATTGCTAGTGAGGCCTCCAGGTGTGGAGAAGACAAGTAGGCTTGGTTCAAGGGACCCGATGGCCAGTGGAGTCAAGTGCGGGCCGCATGGTGGCAAGAACAGCGAGATGAAGTCATGGAAGGTTTTTTTTGTTTGAGCCTCAAAACCAAGGTCGAGCCGGGACTATGTGGGAGCCGAGTTATGAGTGAATATTAGCGGAGGCTACCCCCTAGTTTGTGGGGTTTCCGGTGGTCACAAAAAAACCACTGGGTTCCTTGGTTGATCAACAAAGCCAAGACCGAAGACCGAAGATGGAGGTGCAACAGTACCGGACCGGTCTGACTGATGTGTCAGACCGGTTTGACCAGGGGGTACCGGTCTGGCCGGTGAGGAGCACCGGTCTGACCTGTGTGCGACGATGCAGTCCAGAGTCTTCGAAAAGGTGGACACACATTGGGATCGCAAGACTTGCGTCGAGGCTAAGCAAGTTTGTGGTCGCTAGGCATCCGTTTGATGGTGCGATGAAAAAGTTTCCCAATGTGCCCCTCGAGTCATGTATCCTAGTGTTAGGCTTTAGGGGTAGATTCATCTTTCGGTTGCCTCCATATAACCCAAGTGGTGAGAGGATGGCAGCCATCTCTTGATACCCTAGTTTATTTTGTTTTGCTATTTTCCTCTTCCTTTCTTCTTTTGGAATTTCAAGGACTATCTTGAAAGCTTAATGGTGAGATCTTGTGAGAGGGAAGGATTATTGAGAAGCAAGCAAGACCTTGTATGAACCTTCATGGTATGTATAGATGATTCGGTGTGGTTCCTCAAGGCTTGGTTTTGTCTCTCCCATTTTTCCAATTTGGTGATTTTTAGAGCCTTTTCTTGGTTAATTTTCTTATGGCGGATTCGAGGCCTTCCCTTTGATTCCCCGCCCAAATTTGTGAGCAAAGGTGCTCGATTTTGGGATTTTCTCCTCTCAAGGGTTAGAGGCATTCTTGGTGGGATTTCTTCGATTTCTCTTGTTCTAGCAAGTTTTGGTGGACCAAATCTTGACTATGGAGTGCCCATCAGGTGTTCCTACAATCCCCAAAGGCTTGTGCGAATCCGTGGAGCGAATCAGGAGATCGGGAGTTAGAGTTGGGGGATTTGGATTTGCCTCTCACCGGCCTGATCGGTGCCGACCCCTAGTTGTGTTTTGCTCAGGTGAACGTGTCGGTGAGTTCCCTGTTGTCATGTGTTGATAGTGGTCAATTTTTTGAATGTTTTGAGGAGTTTGGCTAGGCCTTATGTAGGGCTTCCTTTTCTTACAAGTTGTGTTTTGGAGGTGTTTTTGTTCTAGGGCCTAGAGGAGTCACTGAGGCTTCCTGGCGTTTTCTGTGTGGCTGTTATAGCCACCAGCGTGACCGGCGCAGGCCATCTGTCTGACCAGTGTAGCACAGGCAGCAAGCCGTGCAGATTTCCGTTGTGCCTTTGTTGTGTTTGGTTTGGAAGATTGTTTTGTTGGTTCCTAGGATTAGTAGCACTCCAGTGGCTACGTGGTCCTGGCCAACATGGGTAGTTGAGTCGGAGACGTGTTTTGATAGTCATGTTCATCTTGTTGGAGTTTTCATCTCCTTCGAGTATAATTTTTATCGGCTCTCATTCACTCCCCCTCTCTTGTCACCAATTCGGTCCTTCATGGTTCCCTCGTGGTGGTTCTCGTGGTGGTAGCTTTGGTAGGCGAGATGCTTTGGATTGTGCTAGCCCCACAATGGAGCAAATGACTCGGCACTTGTTTTACTCATTTGATACTAACCTAGTGCTGAGTTGTTTGTTCACTCACATGCTCACTTTTGAATTTCAGGTGGGAGACTTGAGGAACGTTTGGTTGATTGACTCTGGTTGCTCGAGGCACATGACCAGAGACAAGGGGTGGTTCTCAAGTCTCGTCTCGGTAGTGTCCAAGACATTCATTACCTTTGGGGACAATGGGTGAGGGTGTATGCTTTCAGAAGGTGAGATTAATGTAAGTGACAAGGTCACTCTTAGGTGTGTTGCTCTTGTCCAATCGCTCGGGTTCAATTTGCTTTCCGTATCATAGCTTTTGGATGAGGGGTTTGAGGTGTTGTTTCGGCCTGGTGGTTCTCACATTTTCGATTCTCGAGGGGACCTAGTTTGCATGGTCATTACCGAGGATCAAGTGTTCCGAGCAGATTTCTCTCAGTCTTCTGGTGTGGCTCGTTGCTTTTTTGCTGGTTCTTCGAGTGAGTTGTGGAAGTGGCATAGGAAGTTGGGTCACTTGAGGTTTGACCTTTTGTCTCGCTTGTGTAAACTCAATTTGGTCTGAGGATTGCCACCGTTGATGTTTGAGAAAGAGTTGGTTTGTGTGTCGTGTAGGCATGCCAAGATGGTAGCCTCTTCTCACCCGCCCCTCGCTGATGTTATGACGGAGCATCCATGCGACCTGCTCCATATGGACCTTGTTGGCCTAGCTCGCGTGCGATCTGCAGGTGGGAAGTGGTACGTCCTATTTGTGGTGGACGACTACTCTCGGTATGCTTGGGTCTTCTTTTTTGGAAGAGAAGTGGGAGACGTTTGGTTTTGTTCGAGATCTTGTCTTGTGGTTGAGGAGCGAAAGGCACAGAGATGCCATACGAGTAATCCGCAATGACAATGGCTCGAAATTTAAAAACTCTCATTTTGAAACCTTTTGCCATGACTTGGGTCTCGAACACCAGTTCTCTAGTCTGTATACGCCTCCCTGGAGCGGCATGGTGGACAGGAAAAACAGAACCCTATGCGAGATGGCTCGGACGATGCTCAACGAGCATAGGACTCCGAGAAGGTTCTGGGCTGAGGCTGTCAATACCACGTGCTATGTGTCGAACATGATTTACCTCAGGATCCATAAGAGTTGCTACAAGTTGATGCACGACAGACCCCCCAATGTGAGTCACTTCCATGTCTTTGGTTGTAAATACTTCATTCTGAAGAAAGTAAGAAATTGGACAAGTTCAAGGCTAGGTCTGTCAATGGCATTTTCTTTGATTACGCGTCTCATTCGAGAGCCTTTCGAGTGCTCAATCTTGAAACTAATCAAATCGTGGAGACTTGTGAGGTAACATTCGGCGAGACACGGCCACGTAGTCAGCTTGTTTTTGAGTGTACAGGTGACGAGGAACTTGGCAAGGAGATCTTTCAGGAGGAGGAGCATGAACATGGAGATGATGAAGATGGCGGTGTGGTGCCCACGGCTGAGCATGTACCTACTACTTTGACTACGATCGAGAATGGGCCCTCTCCCACACCTACGATGACAAACCCAAAACAAGGAGAAGCTGCTGTTGAGGGGGAGGTAGCATCAAGGTGAGAACCTCCCCAACCAGTTCAAGTGGATCACCCAGCTTTGAGGATCATCGGTGACATCAATGAACGTACTACACGGTCGAGGGTTCGAAACAATTCTCACTTCGCTTATGCTGCTTTTGTTGCTACCTTTGAGCCCAAAGACATTGGACACACACTATTTGATCATATTTGTGTCAATTCGATGCATGAGGAGTTGGGGAATTTTTAGAGGAACCAAGTTTGGGAGTTGGTGGATCCTCCACTAGGGTGTAAGCAAATTAGGATAAAATGGGTGTGGAAAAATAAAGAGGGAGAGAAAGGAGAGGTGGTGAGAAACAAGTCGACATTGGTGGCGCAAGGGTATAGTCAGAAAGAGGGGATCGACTATGAGGAGACCTTTCCTCCCATAGCTCGCTTAGAGGCGATTAAGATCCTTCTAGCTTTTTCCGTGGCTAAAGGGTTCAAATTGCACCGAATGGATGTGAAGAGTGCTTTCATGAACAGTGTTTTGGAGGAACAAGTGTATGTGAGGCAACTAGAGTGAGAAGTACCCCGACCGGGTGTACAAGTTGAGGAAGGCGTTGCATGGGTTGAAGCAAGTGCCTAGGGCTTAGTACGATAGACTGAGGGGGTTCTTGTTTAAGAGAGGTTTTGAGATGGGGAAGGTCGATTAGACCTTGTTTCTCCTCAGGCAAGGAAAAGAGATCCTTATTGTGCAGATATACGTGGATGATATTGTCTTTCGCCCTGTTCGTTTGGCTTATCAACCACCAGCCAGCAGTATTTTTCTCTCACAACAAATCAGCCATCTGCAACCAGCCAATGGTAGTTTTCTCTCAGAACAAATCAGCACCAGCCATCAACCACCAGCCAAACGAACAGGCTGTTTGGTGGCTCGTCTAACTCTATGGTTGCAAGGTTTGCAGAGGACACGAGTAGGGAATTTGAGATGAGCATGATTGGTGAGTTGCAGTTCTTCCTCGGCCTCCAGATCAAGCAATCAAAGAAAGGAACATTTGTGCACCAAGCCAAGTACACCAAGGACATTGTCAAGAATTTCAAGATGGAGGACTCCAAGGCCATGGCAACGCCTATGAGTACGACTACAGCTCTTGATGCGGACGAGGATGGTGAGCGCGTGGACCAGAAGGAGTACCAGAGCATGATCGGGTCACTCCTCTACTTGACGGCGACGAGGCCGGACGTCCAATTCTCGGTATGTTTGTGTGCTCGTTTTCAAACGACTCCAAGGACTTCGCATTGGGAAGCAGTCAAGGGCATATTTAGGTACTTGCGACATACTCCCGACTTCGTCCTTTGGTACTCCGGGTCTTCTTCTTTGGCTCTTCATGTATTTTTAGAAGCGGATTTTGCTGGGTGTCGGTTGGATAGGAAGTCCACTTCTGGTACATGCCAAGTTTTGGGTTCTTCTTTGGTGTCTTCGTCTTCTCGCAAACAATCGATTGTTGCTCAATCCAATACTGAGGTAGAGTATGTGGCCGCAGCTAGTTGTTGCTCTCAGCTCCTTTGGATCACATACACCATGAGTGACTTTGGTAAGGAGTATACCCATGTCCCACTTCAATGTGACAGCAACAGTTCTATAAGTGTTGCAAAGAACTCAGTACTCCATTCCAAAACCAAGCACATAGAAGTGAGGTATCATTTCCTGAGAGACAACGTTGAGAAAGGGAAAATTTCTTTAATCCATATACCCACACATGACCAACTAGCTAAGGGTGCAAAGGGGTAACCATTAGGTGCCCCTCCAAACCTCTTTAGTTCAATCATTTGTACTACTTTTTCAAAATTTTGAAGAAGTAGTATAAACAATTGCACTAAAGAGGTACGGAGGTGCACCACATTATAATCAACTTGCACCCCTACAACTAGCTGATATTTGCACCAGGCCCCTAGATCAAGCAACTTTCACTTGTTTGCGGGGAGAACTTGGTGTTGTTTGATTTCTTGAGTTGGGTGTGAGAGCTTCTTTGTAGCATATGTATAGCTTTCCTTTTGTACATGTTTGTATCTTAGGTTGCATGCATCTTGTATCTTAGGTTGCATGCATCTTGTATCATATGCACTTTGTTGGAAAAGCTTCTCTTATATACATTGTTCACAATGATGTGCTATATATGGTCTTGTGAGTTAGTTTGGTATGCTATGGTTAGTTTGGCTTAGCTCTTGATGATCTTGATTTATATGCATGGTTGATGGCTATGTTTTTGAAAAATGTCACAGGTACGCTCTGTGAGTAAATGCCTCTATATGATCTTGACATGTTTTAGTGGCATTTCTATGCTTAATTTGTGCTTGGATAGCTTATTTTGAGCATATGGGGCCAAAGGCTCAATTGTCATCATGAATGTTTAGCCACCATGCTTTATCTTGTGGAGGGTCATAAGTTCCTTTTTGTCGCAAAGACATTTCATGTACCAAAAACGAGTCTGAAAATGAAATGAAAAGTGCTTGGAAAATGTGCTCCCATGTCATATGTGCTTAATTTAATTTGCTTTAGGTGCTAAACCGTTGTATGATTGAAAGACCGATACAGCGAACCAGAGAGGAGGGAGTGAATGGGAGCCGATAAAAATTCTTCTCGAAGGAGATGAAGACTCCAACAAGACGAACACGGCTTCCAACACACGTCTCCGACTCACTACCTAAGTTGGCCAAGCCCACGTAGCCACTGGAGTGCCACTGGACCTAGGAACCAACAAACAACCTTCCAAGCCAAAACACACCAACACGCACAGGGGAAAATTGCACGGCTTGCTTCCAGTGCTGCACCGGTCAGACCGGTGGACAGCGCCGGTCAGGCCGGTGGCTACAGCAACCGCGCAACAAGTGTTCCAGAAAGCCACAGTGACTTCTCTAGGCTCTGGAACAAAAACACCCCAAAACACAACCTGCACGGAAGGAAAACCCTACACAAAACCTAACAAAACAACTCCAAACAGACCAAGAACTAACCAGCATCACCAAGACCCAAAGACACACGAGTCAAGCAGTTCACCCGAGGCAAATCCCACAAGTGACTCACACCGGTCAGACCGGTCAAGAGCACCGGTCAGACCGGTGTAGCCTGGGCAGCTCGGGATGAACAGCACCCGCGGGTCAACTCCTCCAAATCCAAACTTCGATCTCCCGAATCGCTCCACAGACTTAAACAAGACTTTGGGGATAATAGGAACACCTCATGAGGAGTCCATAGCCATGATTTTGTCCACCAAAACTTGTCAAATCAAAAGAATCGAAGAAATCCTGCCAAGAACTCCTCTAACCCTAGAACACGGAAAACCCCAAAATCGAGCCCCTTAACTAACAGATTTGGGAGGGGAATCACAGGCCAAAGAACCATGAAGGGTTCCCACAAATTTCCCCCACCAAATCCCCAAGAGCAAGTTCCCGAAAACACCCCAAGAAAACCACCAAAAGAGGGCTCCGAAAATCACCACTAAGAACAACCGGGAAAAACACAACAAGGCCTTGAGGAACCACGCCAAATCATCTATACATACCAAGAAGGTTCATACAAGGCCTAGCTTGCCACCCGATCATCCAACCCTCTCACAAGATCTCACCATGAAGCTCTCAAGCTAGTCCCATGGAAATCCTAAGAAAATAGGAAGGGAAAATAGAAAAGCAAATGAACTAGGATTCAAAGAGATGGCTGCCATCCTCTCACCTCATGAGTTATATGGAGGCAACCGAAAGTCTAAAATACCCTTACTTAACAACTAGGGATACAAGCCCCTAAAGGGCGGTTTTGGAAGTCTTCAAGTTTTCTCTATCGGACGGATGCCCGGCGACCGCAACCTGCTTAGCCTCGACGCAAGCCTTGCGATCCCGACACCTGTCCTCCGCTTCGAAGATTCCGAACTGCGTCGTCGCACATGGGTCAGACCGGTGCTCCTCACCGGTCAGACTGGTACCCACTAGTCAGACCGGTAAGACCCACCGGTCAGACCGGTCTGGCACTGCTGCAGCACCGTCTTCGGTTCTCCGGTCTTGGCTTTGTGGATCAACCAAGGAACCCAGTGGTTTTCTGGTGAACCACTGGAAACCCCGCGAACTCGGTGTAGCCTTCGCCAATCACCACTCATGACTCAGCTCCCACGTAGTCCCGGCTCGACCTTGGTTTTGAGGCTTAACCAAGAAACCATCCATGACTTCATCTTGCTGTTCATGCCACCATGCGGCCCGCACTTGACCCCGCTGGCCACCGGGTCCCTCAAACGAAGCCTACTTGTCTTCTCCAGACTTGGAGGCATCATCGGCGATGACCTTTCGCGCTTGTTCTTCACCTGCACCAACACCAGTCAAGCCGCAACCTGCACCTGCAATACTTAGCCAAGAATCAGTCCACGCAACATTGTCAATCACTCATCACACAAGGAAGCGACCATCCACCGATCCTCGAACCACACATGGTCCTCAATCTCCCCCTTGATGAGTGCATTGACAACACCCACATAAAGTAACAAGAGAGAAAAGAAAAAGAAAACAAACAAACAAAAAGAAACTCCAACAAGCGATCGAAAGCCAAACAAAGGCAAAGAGCAAGATCGCTTGAAGAAGACAAGTTTCGGACCCCTTAGGCAAGGGCAATGGCTCGACATATCCGAGACAAAACAAAGCTCAAGCAAAGAGAGCAAACCACCAAACCAAAGCTTGAAAAACCACAAAGAGCTCCCCTGCACACATGTAAGCTCCCCCTGAACCAATGCACCTCCCACAGTATGAATGCATGCAAAACACCACTTGAAACTGGGCAGCTGCAACAACTCAGCCCTGACCGGTCAGACCGGTCACCACCACCGGTCAGACCGGTGACCTTGACCGGTCAGACTGGTGCACACCAGAGCCCAGAAATGGCTCGAAACCACCTGAAATCCTTCTAAATGCATCTAGCAAGCCATTGCAAGATCAAACTTCTCCCCCTTGTTGGCAATGCATGAATCAAGACAAAAATGCAAAACTTTCAACCAAGAGCTTCTCAAATAGACAAAATTCAACATAGGATGCTACACATGTCCAAACGAGCAAGTTAGATACTCTATAGCTTCGTATTGACATCAACTACAAGATCACCAAGTTTCACAACCATTGGACGAAGCTAAGATGGATTTGGGCAATTTTGCGAAAAATTTACCTCTCATGAGCAAAGTGCTAAACATGTCAAAATGGCAAAGCCACACAAACTTCATGCTAGGACAGTCATTCTAATCATAAGACTATGACAAACGCCCACAAGCACTGCATGTCATGTCAAAGCCACCGAGCCATGTGTCTACTTCTATATATGAGACTTCTCATTGGTAGACATCATGCAACGGTTTAGCACCCAAAGCCAATTAAATTTAGCACATATGACATGGGAGCACATTTTCCAAGCAATTTACATTTCATTTTAAGATTCAAATTTGATACATGAAATGTCTTTGTGACAAAAAGGAACTTATGCCCCTCCACAAGATAAGACAAGAGGGCTAAACATTCATGACGGCAAATGAGCCTTTGGCCCCATATGATCAATAAGCTAGCTATCCAACCACAAATTAAGCATAACCAAGCCACTAAAACATGTCAAGATCATATAAAGGCATTTACACATGAGAGAGCATACATGTGAATTTTTTCAAAAACATAGCCATCAACCATGGATATAAATCAAGATCATCAAGAGCTAAGCCAAACTAACCATAGCATACCAAACAAGCTCACAAAGACATAAATAGCATTCCATGGTGAACAATGTATATAGGAGAAGCTTTTCCTATCCAATGCATATGATACAAAATGCATGCAATCTAAGATACAAGGATGCCTATACATCATGTTACATATGCCATGCCAAATGCAAGAAATGCACAAAGGAAAGCTATACAAATGCTAAAAGGAGCTCCCAAACAAAACTCACAAACCACCGGCTCCTCGAGGGGAGGCAAAAAGGGCTCGACACCACCGGCAAAAGAGCAAAGGAGCACAAAACTCACAAGCTCCCCCTAAACTCATGCATTAAGGCCAAAAAGCATACAAGGCTCACCTTACACACATCAGATGGGGCAAAGAGCAAAAAGAACCAAGTGGCTTGACCAAGGCCACACACTTGAAGGTCACAAATTTACTTACCTTGATCATTTATTCACAATTCACTCGTTCTTGTCCACCATCCCCGAAAGTGATGTACCTCCATGTCACCACCGGGGTATGAGGCCGGAGAACCACCCCCGATATGAACCAAATGTTCTCCGGGCCTCCCACCTGCAACTCAAAACCAAGAGCGACAGCGAGCAAGTGACTCAACACTGGGGTTAGCTCCAAAGGTGTTAAACCAGGGTCGGGCCATTTCCTCAAAAGTAGGGTTAGTAACACTCATCCTACCGCGCCTATCAAAAATGCGATCCATCCTGTCAACCCTATCAAACCTGGAACCACTATGGGAAAACCACTCCCATCTCACTAGAGGAGTACGAGTGCCACGAAAAAAGACCACGGTCCGTAGCCCCTCTAAGACTCAAAACTGCGACCTCTCCCAAACTCGTATTGATCACGAGATGGAGAACATCCAGCAAACTCAACACCATCAAACTCAAGGTGCTTACCATCTGTTCCATGACTGAAAGGACTGAACCCTCTAGCATCACAACCAGGGAAACCAAACTCTTCAGCAATCTGCCTAGCACCGGTCTGACTGGTCACCCTGACCGGTCTGGCCGGTGGTCCTCGGCTTGCAGCCTTGTCTCCACCTAAGGCTCTCCTATCTCTCCATGCTGGAACCGTATACACAAAAGTCTTTCCCTTGGGCAGAGACATACAAGACTCAAGCACACCATGAGAAGGGTGGCACCTGTCCTTGTTTGCCCACTCCTTAGCCATTCTCGCCTCTCTCCTTCTCTTATAGCAAAACTCTTTCTTGTGACCATCCTTTCCACAAAACTCACAATGGAAATGGATTGATCTGGGCTTAGGCTTGGGGTTAGGCTCTTCACAAGGCTTCTCACTAGGCTTCTCACTTACCTTCTCTCTCGGTTTTTCTCTCGGTTTACGTGATTGGTTTGGCTTGGGTGCAAACTTATCCTTAGGTGTGGATTGTGGTGGAACTAAAACATCCCCAAATTTCCCTTCTCTCTCACCATTGCCCTCACCAGACTTATCGAATCCCAAAGCCCCACCATCAAAGCGCTTACAACTCGCAATCATCATTCCAAGATGAGGTTCCTGACTAGATAACCAACTCAGCACTTCACGCAACTAATCATTCTCATCTTGCAAGCGACCAACATATTTTGCAAGATCTAAATTCTTTACAGCATGTAATTCACATGTGGAACATGAGTAGGAATAGGCACTTTCAAATCAGCCTCAAGCGAAGCAATGCGAGAACGAAGCTCAACAATTTTGACATGCAAACTAGGGCAAGAATTACAAGCACCAAGCAAAGTGGGTCTAGATTGTAGCTCAGCCAACTCAACCCTAAGCACATCTAGTTCGTCACACTTGGAGGCATACTTTTCCTTAAGATCAGTCAAGTCAGCTAGGAAAACAGAGCAATCAGCACAATCAATCTCATCAGAAACAACAGGGCTAGCCTTAAGAGAATCAATTTCAAGCTTGCTATTAAGAACCTGTGTTTCTAGCTCAGCCACTCTAGTCCTAGCATCCTCGAGCAAAGATCTAAGCTCCTTCCTAAGCTTGTTAGCCTCTCTAAGCATGTGATCGCGATTATCATGCAAATCAACCAACTCCTCATTCTCCTTGCGCAAAGAAGAGAGCTCATCACATACCTCATCCTCGGAATCCAAGTCTGAGGCGTCCTTCTGGCTTCTCTTGCTGCTAGAACTGCAAGCCATGCCGCAGAAGTCGTCCTTGAGGCTTAGGCTCGTCACACAAAGGCCGTTGCAATACTTGTCGAGGTTCTTCTTCTTTTCTTCTTGTCATCCTCTTCGTCTTCATCACTCGAGCTTGAAGACGTGTCCTCGGAGTCAGACTCGATGTCGCTCGATCTCTTCATCTTCTCTCGAGAGTGCGTATTCTTCCCCTGTCCATGATCCTTCTTATTGGACTTCTTCCTCTTGTCCTTGAACTTGTGCTTGCCGTGGTTGTTCACCTTTAGACACTCAGCGAAAAAGTGTCCGGCCTTGCCGCACTTGAAACACGCCCTCGAGTTCCTACTTGAGTTCACCCGATTCTCGTGCATCCTCTCGAACCGTCTGGTCAGCAGCGCCAGCTCGTCCTCTCCAAGCATGTCGAACTCCTCATCTGGAAAAGACATCAAAGAGGACAAAGAGAACATCCTGGTGGATGGGTTAGGGCGTGTTTGGGATAGCTCCACGCAGCTCCAGATCCACAAAAACAGCTCCACTCCATTTTTTTTCCTACCAAACACCCCTGCTCCAAAAATTCCAGATCCACCAAATCCATGGATCTAGCTCCCAACTCCACCAAATCCATGGAGTGCCTCAAGGGGTACTCTACAAACACGTTTTTCATAACAACTCGTGGAGTTGGGGGTAATTACACAACATACCGGTTCGTTCTTCCCCCCCCCCCCCCGCGACCCATCGCCTCCCCGCAACTGTTCCTCTTCTGCGCCGCCTCCTTCATTGTGAACTGGCCGCCGTCGGCGCCCTTCCCTCCGCCGGTCGGCCGGCCGACCGCCGGAGTCGCCGCAGATGAGCCGTCCGCCGCCCCCTCCACCTCCTCCTCTCAATTCTTGGCGTCGAGTTGGCCTTTCCCGTCCTCCTCCTCCAACCCTAGACGCCATGGATGGCAATGGAGTTGCGGCCACCGGAGACGAGGAGCAAAACAAAGCTCATGGCGCTGTCTGGGAGGATTCATTTGCTCCGTTTTCAGAAGGATTTGAAGCGACCGGCGAGTTAGGCGAAGACATGGCCGGCGGCCTTGGCACAGGCGCTACCGACGGCGCCCTGGCCAAGGGCGCGACCGGCCTGGCGGTAGGCTCGGCCGGCGGCCCGGGGAGAGGCGTGGCCATCGTCCCGGCCGGGGGCGCGACGGCCTAGCTAGGGGCGCGAGCGACCAAGGTAGGGCCGCCACCGCCGCCCAAGGTAGGGGCCCGGCCGGGGGGTGTGGCCGGCCGCCCGGCCGGTGGCGCAACAGGTCGGCCGCGGCACGGGCCCGGCCGGCCTAGGTAGGCCCGCACCGCCCATTCCAAGTGGCGTGGTCGGCCATGGCAGTGGCGCGGCCGGCCTCTCCAGCGGCCCTGCCGGTCTGGGCAACGAAGGAGACGGCCTGGGCAGCGGCATGATCGGGCGATTTGAAACGGATCCGTCCATCGGTGATGCATTTTTAGCCTCTCAAGGATCAGCTACCTCCGGTGCTCAGAGAAGGAGACGTGCTGCAGCAGTCAAAAGGGTCAGAGATGATGAGGTATAATTCGATGTCTTTGCCTTGTTCATAGGTTTTTAAATTTGTAGATATAAATTGGACTGTCATAAATCATGTACAGGGAGGAGATTATATTGATAGGACTGATGAGAATACCACCCTAGTTTGCCAATTGTTTGTTGAACAAAAAAAGAAAGGAAATATACCAAACACACACTTGAATAATGTGGGGTATGATGAGGTTATCAAAGGGTTTTTCCAGTGCACCGGTATCATGTTAAAAAAGTCGCTTAAGAACAAATGGGATAAGTTGAAGAATGATCTGTCTGTTTGGAGAAAATTGATGAGGAAACAAACTGGAACTGGTTGGAGTTGGAGCCGAGTGGTGGAAAAAAATCAAATCTGTGAGCACCTAACATTTCCTTTCATTTATAGTTTTTTGGTAATTATACACTTGCTTACTGTAACTTAATTATGTAGGAGATACCTGGTGTTGGAAAATTTAAGAATAAACCTCTTCAAAATGAAGAATATTTGAAGGTGATGTTTGGGAACATCATGAATGAAGAGACTGATCATTGGAATCCTATGTCATCCAACCCAATAATTCCACCTAACACTGTTCAGGATGATATCGACTTGGAGAATGAAGTTGAAGAGAATGGTGAGGGGAATGGTGAAGAGAATGGTGATGATATTGTTGAAGAGAATTTGGAAGTCTCTCCTACACCTAGCAACAAACCTAAGAGGAAGCCTCATATTATTTTAGATAAACCTAACAAGACGCCTAAGAGTAGCACTAGAATAGTTATACAGTAGAATATGACAAAGATAACAGTGCTCAGGCTTTTGTTGCAGCTAGGTTTGGAGGGATCAGTATTGAGGAAGTCATGAGTCATGTCATTGCATGTGGGGCTGATCTTGGGAGTGATGAGCACTTTATGGCTACTGAGTTGTTTGTGAAAAAGGAACATAGGCAGATGCTTATGACCATACCCACCAATGAGGCTAGGTCGAATTGTCTAAAGAGGAAGTTTGACATGATGTTTGGAAAGTGATCAGTCTAGTGTTATTTTATCAGTGTCATGTAAACCTTTGTCTTTTGTCATGTTGGTGTCGTTTATTTATGTCATGTGGACAAGTTATCTATCTATGTCATGTGGACAGGTTGTTTATTTATGTCGTGTGGACAAGTTGTTTATTTATGTCATGTGGACAAGTTGTTTATCTAGGTCATGTGGACAAGTTGTTTATCTATGTCATGTGAACAAGTTGTTTATCTATGTCATGTGGTATAATTATTTGTTCTATGTCATGTGCACAAACTTCTTATTTTTTATTTCGATAAATTATTTATCTATATCATGTACGCAGCTATCTAGCGATGATGATTATGGCATTGATGAAGAGGATGATGATTTTTTTAAAATGATCTATGCTGCTGCTATGCTGGGACAAACATATGTTGACATGTTTGTTAAGAAAAATCCTCTAAGGACGTCTACAACAAGTGGAATGGGGTATATGATGGAGCTATTCAACACTCCGGGAGAATGCCATAGGCAATTGCGCATGAGCCCAGAGATTTTTTCCGACCTGCATAAGTTACTGGTCCAGAGGTATGGGTTGACCTCATAACTGCATATGTCTACTATTGAGAGTCTTGGTATTTTGTTATTCATTTGTTCGGGGAATGAGTCCAACAGCAGAAGTCAAAATAGATTCAAGCACTCTGGTGAAACTATTAGTCGTAAATTTGAGGAGGTTTTGTTTAGTTTGATGAGCATGGCAAAGGATTTCATTAGGCCAAAAGATCCAAATTTTCATACAATCCATAGAAGGATAAGGGATGACAAACGAGCCTATCCATATTTCAAAGATTGCATTGGAGCATTAGATGTCACACATATTCGTGTGACACTTCCACCTGATGAGAAAGTGAGGTACATTAGAAATACAGGGATACCCACCCAAAATGTATTAGCAGTTTGTGATTTTGACATGAAATTCACATATGTGTCAGTGGGCCAACCTAGATCTATGCATGACACAAGTGTGCTATACAATGCATTGAGTGTCGACAAGGACTTCTTTCCACATCCTCCACAAGGTAAATAGTTGTCAATAATTAATTTGAATCCATTGACCATGAAAATATTTTAATTTCTTTTATCATTTGCAAGTAAATATTATGTTGTCGATGCTGGATATCCTAATCAGCCCGGTTACCTTGCTCCATACAAGGGTGAGAGGTATCATATGCCTGAGTGGCATAGAGGTATGGAACCTAATACTCCGCAAGAGAAGTTCAATCGCAAGCATTCATCTATTTGTAACGTGATTGAGAGATCTTTCGGTTTATTAAAAATGAAGTGGGAAATTCTATATAGAATAAAGAAATACCCCATGTGGTAGCAAAAAATGATAGTTGTTGCTTGCATGGTTCTCCACAATTTCATTCGTGAGCATAACAGTGAGGATGCAGACTTTGCTCGGTTTGATCGTAATCCCAATTACATGCCTACAATACCATAACCTTATAAACGAGATGCCGTCCTAGCAAATGCATCAGATACATCTACTCCGGAACCGAGTTTGAGGACCATGTGTGGTTCAAGGACCAGTGGATGGTCGCTTCCTTGTGTGATGAGTGATTGACAATCTTGTGTGGACTGATTCTTGGCTAAGTATTGCAAGTGCAGGTTGCGGCTTGACTGGTGTTGGTGCAGGTGAAGAACAAGCGCGAAAGGTCGTCGCTGGTAAGGCCTCCAGGTGTGGAGAAGACAAGTAGGCTTCATTCGAGGGACCCGGTGGCTAGCGGGGTCAAGTGTGGGCCGCATGGTGGCATGAACAGCAAGATGAAGCCGTGGACGGTTTCTTGGTTGAGCCTCAAAACCAAGGTCGAGTTGGGACTACGTGGGAGCCGAGTCATGAGTGGAGATTGGCGGAGGCTACACCGAGTTCGCGGGGTTTCGGTGGTTCACCGTAAAAACCACCGGGTTCCTTGGTTGATCCACAAAGCCAAGACCGAAGAACCGAAGACGGTCTTTAGTAAGCGCTGCCCGGACCGGTCGACCGGTGTGTCCGACGGTCGGTACCGGTTTGACCGGTGAGGAGCACCGGTCTGACCGGTGTGCGACGACGCAGTCCGGAATCTTCAAAGCGGAGGACACTCGTCGGGATCGCATGGCTTGCGTCGAGGCTACGCATGGTGCGGTTGCCGGGCATTCGTCCGATGGTGAAGACATGAAGACTTCCAAATCTGCCCTTGAGGGGCTTGTATCCCTAGTTATTAGTAAAGGGCATTTTAGACTTTCGGTTGCCTCCATATAACCCAAGAGTTGAGAGGATGGAAGCCAACTCTTGGAACCCTAGCTCATTTGTTTTCCTATTTTCCTTCCTATTTTTCCTTAGGATTTCCATAGGACTAGCTTGAGAGCTTCATGGTGAGATCTTGTGAGAGGGTTGGATGATCAGGTGGCAAGCTAGACCTTGTATGAACCTTTGTTGCATGTATAGATGATTCAACGTGGTTCCACAAGGTTTGGATGTGTTGTTCGCGGTTGTTCTTGGTGGTGCTTTTCGGAGCCCTCTCTTGGTGATTTCTTTGGGTTGTTTTCGGGACCTTTCTCTTGGGGATTCGATGGTGGAAATGTGTGGAAACCCTTCGTGGTTCTTTGGGCTGTGAATCCCCTCCCAAATCTGTGAGTAAAGGGGCTCGATTTTGGGGTTTTCCGAGTTCTAGGGTTTGTGGTGCTCTTGGCGGGATTTCTTCGATTCCTCCTTTTTGGACAAGTTTTGGTGGGATTAAACTTGGCTATCGACTCCTCATGAGGTGTTCCTAATATCCCCAAAGTCTTGTTCAAGTCCGTGGAGCGATTCGGGAGATCGAGGTTTGGATTTGGGGGAGTTGACCCGCGGGTACTGTTCATCCCGAGCTGCCCAAGCTACACCGGTCTGACCGGTGCTCTTGACCGGTCTGACCGGTGCAACCCTCGGTGGGTTTTTGCTCGGGTGAACATCTGGGTGTGTTCGTTGTTGTCCCGTGTTGCTGCTGTTTCGAGTTTGGGTCTGTTTGGAGGTCGGTTGACCTGTTTTGTGCCTTGGGGCTTTCAGGCTGTGACCGGTCTAACCGGTGTGTCTCACCGGTCTGACCGGTGTGGAGCCACTTAGTGAAAGTTGCCCAGTTTCACCAGCAGGGACCGGTCTGACCGGTGGTGCTCACCGGTCTGACCGGTGTTGGTCTAAAGACTCGAGGTTTGATGTTCCGCTGCGTTCTCGGGTCGAAAGGGTGTGTGTGTTGGTTCCTAGGTCTAGTGGCACTCCAGTGGCTACGTGGGCTTGGCCAACTTGGGTAGTGAGTCGGAGACGTGTATTGGAAGCCGTGTTCATCTTGTAGGGTTTCCATCTCCTTCGAGAAGAATTTTTATCGGCTCCCATTCACTCCCCTCCTCTCTGGTTCGCCGTATCGGTCCTTCAAGTGGTATCAGAGTCGGTTCGGGTCTTTATTGACTCTAACCAGTATAAGATCCAAGGATGGCATACCAGGAACGGGGTTCGGGTCCTCCACACTTCGATGGCAAGAACTACGAGATGTGGAGTAAGGGGATGGGTGCGTTCCTCCGCGGAAAGGGTCAGATCCTTTGGGATGTCACAGTGGACACAGGCTATGTCCAGCCGATCGACTTCCTCGCTCCAGGATCGAGGGACAGATTCGACGCCAACAATAAGGCGGTCGACTACTTGTTTCGTGCTTTGTGTCAGCCTGAGTTCGGTCGGGTGCCCACCGAGCACTTGGCTTGTAGGATTTGGGTGGTGTTGAAGGAGGCTCATGTTGGGAATGCCCAGGTTCAGGCACGGATGTATGCGACCTACCGGAGAGAGTACGAGAACTTCACTCATCTCCCCGGTGAGTCCATCGATGCCTTGTTTCAGAGGTTCACGGTGGTTGTGAACAACATGAGGGCCAATGTGGACGTGCTCCCGTACGATGATCATGATAGAGCGGTCAAGCTCTTACACTCTTTGGATCGTACGATTTGGGGCGGAAAGTTCGAGGCCATTGTGGAGTCAGAGAAGTATGAAACTCTGATGGTGAACGAGCTGTTATCGAAGCTCAAGTCGGCTGAGGTGGATAGGGGCATGACTGCCAAGCTCGAGGGACCGATTGATTCCCATAGTCTTGCCCTCGTTGGTGGTTCGAAAGGAAAGGCTAACACTAACCCATCCACCAGGATGTTCTCTTTTTCCTCCTTGATGTCTATGCCAGATGAGGAGTTCGACGAGCTTGGAGAGGATGAGCTGGCACTCTCGACGAGGCGGTTCAAGAGGCTGCACGAGAACCGGGTGAAGATGAGGAGGAACACGAGGACATGCTTCAAGTGCGGCAAGACTGGACACTATTTCACCGAGTGTCCAAAGGTGAACAACCACGACAAGCACAAGTTCAAGGACAAGAGGAAGAAGTCCAAGAAGAAGGATCATGGACATGGGAAGAAGACACGGTCTCGAGAGAAGATGAAGAGATCAAGCGACATCGAGTCTGATTCCGAGGACACATCTTCAAGCTCGAGTGATGAAGACGAAGAGGATGAGAAGAAGAGGAAGAAGAAGAACATTGGTAAGTATCTCAACAGCCTTTGTGTGATGGGCCTAAGCCTCAAGGACGACTTCTGCGGCATGGCTCGCAGTTCGAGCAGCAAGAGAAGCTAGAAGGATGCCTCGGACTTGGATTCCGAGGATGAGGTATGTGATGAGCTCTCTTCGTTGCGCAAAGAGAATGAGGAGTTAGTTGACTTGCTTGATAATCGCGATCACATGCTTAGAGAGGCTAAGAAGCTTAGGAAGGAGCTCAGATCTTTGCTCGAGGATGCTAGGACTAGAGTGGCTGAGCTAGAAAGACAGGTTCTTGATAGCAATCTTGAAATTGATTCGCTTAAGGCTAGCCCTGTTGTTTCTGATGAAAATGATTGTGCTGATTGCTCTGCATTCCTAGCTGACTTGACTGATCTTAGGGAGAAGTAAGCCTCCAAGTGTGAGGAACTACATGTGCTTAGGGTTGAGTTGGCTGAGCTACAATCTAGACACACTTTGCTTGGTGCTTGCACTTCTTGCCCTGGTTTGCATGAGAAAATTGTTGAGCTTCGTTCGCGCATTGTTTTGCTTGAGGCTGATTTGAAAGTTCCTATTCCTACTTCTTGCTCTACATGTGAGTTGCATACTATAAAGATTTTGGATCTTGCAAAATGTGTTGGTCGCTAGCAAGATGAGAATGATAAGTTGCGTGAAGCGCTGAGTTGGTTGTCGAGTCAAACACCTCAGCTTGGTATGATGATTGCTAGCTGTAAGCGCTTTGACGGTTGGGCTTTGGGATTGGATAAGGTTGGTGAGGGCAGTGGTGAGAGAGAAAAGGAAATTTGGGAATGTTTCAGTTCCACCACAACCCACACCCAAAGACAAGTTTGCATCCAAGCCAAACCGACCAAGAGAAAACCCAAGTGAGAAGGCAAGTGAAACGCCTAGTGAGAAACCAAGTGAGAAGCCTTGTAAAGAGCCTCATCCCAAGCCTAAGCCCAGATCGATCCGTTTCCATTGTGAGTTTTGTGGAAAGGATGGTCACAAGAGAGCGTTTTGCTTAAAGAGGAAGCGTGAGGAGAGAATGGCGAAGGAGTGGGCTAACAAGGACAAGTACCACCCTTTCGATGGTGTACTTGAGCCTCATGTGCAGTTTCCAGGGCCAAGGCGAGTGTGAGGTCAGTTCGGGCTTGGGGAGAGCAGAAGGCTATTGGAGGTGTTGCTGCCCAGGCTACACCGGTCAGACCGGTGTGGTGCACCGGTCAGACCGGTGCAGGCCTGGACAGGCAGCAGTTTGGGTTTCGTGCTTGTACAGGTGCGAGGTTTGGTTCAGAAGTTCGTGGTTCTGGTGGTTGGGCTGGAGAGTTTGCAGGAGGTCAGTTTGCTACGCATTCTCTCCCTCGAGCTCACTACGGGGATGGGAGGAGTCTTAGCTTTGAGAAGGAGAGGAGGGACAGTCCACGAGCTTTCTTTCGTGGTTTTGGTCCTCCTCCAGGTAGAGAGGTTTGGTTACCTCATGGTGGTTACCGTGGTGGTGTTCGTGGAGGTAGCTTTGGTAGGAAAGATGGTTTGGTTTGTGCTAACCCCACTTTCGAGCAAATGGCTAGGCACTAGTTTTACACATTTGGAACTAACCCCAGTGTTGAGTCGTTTGCTCGCTCTCGCTCTTGTTTTTGAGTTGCAGGTGGATGGCCCGGAGAACATTTGGTTGATATCGGGGGTGGTTCTTCGGCTTCATACCCCGTTGGTGACATGGAGGTACATCACTTTCGGGGATGGTGGACAAGGATGAGTGACTTCTGAAGAAATGATAAAGGTAAGTGAATTTGTGACCTTCAAGTGTGTGGCCTTGGTCAAGCCACTTGGTTCTTTTTGCTCTTTTCCCTATCTCACGTGTGTAAGGTGAGCTTTGTATGCTCTTTGGCCTTAATGCAAGAGTTTAGGGGGAGCTTGTGAATTTTGTGCTCCTTTGCTCTTTTACCGGTGGTGTCGAGCCCTTTTTTGCCTCCCCTCGAGGAGTTGGTGGTTTGTGAGCTTTGTGTGTGGGAGCTCCTTTGTAGCATATGTATAGCTTTCCTTTGTGCATTTCTTGCATTTTGCATGGCATATGTAACATGATGTATAAGCATCCTTGTATCTTAGATTGCATGCATTTTGTATCATATGCATTGGTTAGGAAAAGCTTCTCTCATATACATTGTTCACCATGGAATGAGATATATGTCTTTGTGAGCTTGTTTGGTATGCTATGGTTAGTTTGGCTTAGCTCTTGATGATCTTGATGAATAATCCATGGTTGATAGCTATGTTTTTGAAAATGTCACATGTAACAACCCAGGAATTTAGGTGTGCAAATTTAGCGAAAAATTAAAACTTTTTGCTTGAATTTGAATGCTATCAATTTTTGAACCAAATTGCTAGCCCTTCTCTAAATTCTCCACCAATTTAGCCCATTTATAAAACATATATTAAAAAAATATGGTAAAATACGTGAGTTGATTTTTCTCTGGTTTATTTGGAGTTCAAATGTGTGTAGTTTGAATTTGAGTGGGAAACAAATTCAAACTCTATTTCAAACCTTAGTTCAAAGCTTATTTCCCTAATTTGTAAAAAGTCAAGATTGTGCTTTGGGCCGCTTTCTTCCTTCCCTCGCTTTGCAGCGGCCCAACCCAAGCCATCCTTTCGGCCCACTAGCCCGCGCCCCTTCTTTCTCCCTCTCTGTCACCGACGCGTGGACCCCGCTTGGCAGCCTCTATTTCCCCCATCTCTCATCCCTTTCTCCCCTTTCCACTTGACTCGCGCCGGTCAACCGAGCCGCCCCAAGCGCGCCGCGGGTCCCGGCCCACGCCGGCGCGCGGGACGGGGCGCGGCCGGACCGCCGGCCGGCACGCACGCCGAGAGCCGGTGCGCGCGCACGCGGCCGGGTGCGACCGAGGAGAAAGGTGAAGGACGGATTTGCCCCGCCCGCGGGCATCCAAGGCGCTCCAAGCTGCGGCCTTGGCGCGCCACCTGCCCCGCCCGGCGGCGAGCCAAGGGCATTGAGGGGCTTTCCCCTCGAGCCGCCGCGGCACTAATTCAAAAGGAGAGGGCCGGTGTGGCCTGGAGGCAAAGCCAACCACCCCCTCTTGGGGTTTCCACTTCCACTACTCGGCCGTGTGCACCGGGTGGAGGGAGAAGGCGGGCGTGCCGCTGCGCCGCGCCATTGAGAGAAGGAGCGGGCACGCCGCCGCCGCGACGCGCGCCGGTCGAAGGAGGAGCCAAGGACCGGACGGGGGCAAGGACATCTTCACCGCCAAGGAACGCCGGCCGCGCCGAAGAGGGAGGACGTGCACCGGCCCGGGGACACGGAGCGAGGGCCGAGGCGGCGACCAACGGCGTGAACCACTACTTCGCCGTCGTACATCCCTCCACCGAGCCGGCCACGACTCCACCACCGCCCCGAAGTGAGCAACACCGCGGCCACCTTATCTCCTTCCCTCCTCCTTGAGCTTTCCTCTCGTTTTGCGCCGACGGCGTTGGGGAGCGCCGTCGAGCCGCCATGCCTGGATGCCGGCCGTCGTGCCGCGGATCGCCGTGTCGCGCACGTGCGGAGCTCTCGGGCCTCTCATGCCCCCGGGCCCACCCGGCGCCACACGAGGACCGTGCTTGTGTGCCGGCCTTCGCGCCATGCTTTCCGTGCGGGGGCAAGAGCGCCGCCGTGTCGCCGCGCGCGCGCGCGCCGGTTACCGGGCGGACGCGCCGAGCGATCGGGCGGGGACGCGCAGGGAACGGGTGGTTGTGCCGGGGCTTCGACCCGTGGTTTCTTGCGGGTGGGGGAATTTGGGGCCGTCGCGCCGTGATGCGCCGGCGGCGGCGGCATCGTGCCCGGCCACGGGATGACGCGCCGCCCGCCGCGCGCGGGATCACGGATGCGAGCGCCCGAACGGCCGGCACACCCCGGTGCCGAGCCGTGTCGTGCGTTCCGGCCGGAGGATGTTGAGGCGGGGCGAGTGGCACCGAACCGAGTGCGGCGGCGCACCGCGCGGTCGCGGCGCCGCCAGGGCATTTCGTCGAGCACTTGCTGGGCGAGCGGACAGGCTGTGCCGGTTTAAAGAAAGGAGCGGGCCGCCGGCCAGGTTTGGGCCCTAAGCCCAGCTAGCTGCTAGCAGGACGCCGGCCCAGCGCGGGATAGGAAACAGGAGGTGGTTTACCGGACTTCGAATGCTACCTCTAGCGGGCTGTAGCGCCTGGGCTATTATGGGCCGAAACTCGATTCCGGGCGGTAACGAGTCCGCTGGGCCGCCCACGGCCCAGCAGCACTTTTGGCCTTCTTGCAGCCCAATAGACCCAGGAGGCTGACGTCATGCTGACGTCAGCAGCTTATTTTCTGAAAATCCCTTTTCTCTTCTGTTTAAAAATTCCAGAAAATGTTTTTAACCTTTATAAATTCATAATAAATTCTAGGGAGCTCAGAAAAATACAAAACTAATTTCTATAAATCCGTATTTGCGAAACCTTGCTGATTGTAGGTAGTTTGGGTTCATTTGGATCTTCTAAATTGATTCTTAATTGGAGTTATTGCTTAGATGTGCACCGTTATCTTATTTTCCCGTCGAATCTCGTGCCGCAGACCCGAGCTTCGACCTGGAGGACGTGGAGGACCCCGAGTACACTACTCCAGACAGCGACTGCTTCAACGACAACGAAGGTGTCATGTCACTCCCAACCATATAGATCCCATGTTGTCAATAGCTGCTAGTGCTTTACTTTAATGCATTGATCTGATGAATTGCATAACCCGTTTATTAGCCATGCCTTGATGCTTTGTTATACCCTGCTTCCTTGTACATCTACCTGCGGGACTAGCTACAGACCCCTAGCTAGTCCCTTACCTCAACTATCCATACTTTTGTTGTTTGATTATGGATGGTACTCTGGGCTTGGGCTGAGATGTGGGTGTCTCGGTGTGATTCTAGCGTGCGTTCTGGGTGCGTATCTCCTTGCTGTGTTTTGGCGGGAGCGAGCCGCTTGGTTACTTGTGAACGGCTGCCGAGGGAAGATGCGATCTGGCCTCTTACCCTAGGGTCGTGTCGTGTGGGATGGAGAGGTTGAGTGCTCGCTCTCGGCCCCTTAAGGACCGATCGTCAGTTGACCTTGCTTCGGATGACTATTTTCGTACAGACCGCCCGCCTTGTATTGGGCGGGGGGTGCGGGGTGAGACTTGTAGTGGATAGCACCCCTCCCGGGGAGGATCGGTGTGATCGTGTCGGGAGTGGTCTTTCCCTCCTTAGTAGACTTTGCCCGGCGAGGCCGGAGAAGGGTTCCACGGCTTCGAGGGACCTCTCGCGGGTAGTATGAGCTCGCCGCGGAGGGCCGGGCCGGGCTCGGAGATGCGAAGGGTACTATCCACTTACTTGAGCTTCGGCCCGTATGGTAGGGTCGGACACCGGTGACGGCCGGATCCGGGACCTATTCGGGCGGGTACGGTTGTACAACCTCGAGAGTGTTAAACCTATAGCTATAGTCCGTGTCCACTGGTTATGGACAGTCTTTCGATCTCTCACCTGACTAGATACACTTCTCTTGTGCTTCTTCTCTCCCCCGAGTGTGTGAGCCCGGCTACGGCCGTTGAGATGTGGGGATAGGAGCCGGTGGGCCCCACATCGCAGATGAGAGTTGGGTTCTGGATCGTGGTCGAGATCCGGTGTTTTGGTGTGGTATTCCTTGAGCGGGGTGTGGACCCCTGAGGTGTGGACCTCGGAAGCGGAAGCTTCCCCGAGGTGTGGACCTCATAGCTGTATTCTGCTTACCTTGTACGTTGCACTGCTGCTTTGCTTAAGCTTTCTACAGCCAGATTAGGAATGTCTCATGCATAGTAGAATATACACCGCTTTTGCCTCTTTGTTGGGAAGCTGACATGACCTACCCGCTTATCTGGTAGACCCCAGTGACTCGACGCGGCCGGACTACGACTTCGGCAACGACGGTTGGGTGGACTAGAGCTCTTCCTACACTTGAGCCGCCCGCGGATATGGAGTTTCCCGCGCTTTCATGGAGCCGCTGCTAGACGTTTTATTTATGTTTGATTCAGTCCCGATGGACTTGTACCCGGCATGTGCCGAAGAGATGTACTCTGATTAATGTAATAAAATAAATGTTGTACTCTACTTTAATGTTTTTATCTTTCTGTATGGATTTTGGAATCGCTGAGACAGGGATTGCACGTGGTAGCCCTCCTGGGACTACCACCGAGGTGCTAAGATTCGGGGTTCCGTTCGCGGAAATCCGGGTCGTTTCAGTTGGTACCAGAGCCATGCTTGACTGTAGGACGAGCCCCAGGAATGGTCGATAGCATAGGAAGCCGTTTCTGAACCTTGAAACTTTATATAAACCCCTTGGCTTCCGTATGTATATAACTATACTTATATATATGCATTACCTTGATTAACTTTCACTAACTGCCTTACTAACTACGTTCTAACAACGTTGTGCAGATGTCGGAGGAAGCGTGGATCCCTTTTGAGTCGGACGGCAAGAGCTACGGAGGCTTCTGCCGCTTGCTGAGGGAGTGCCTGGAGGCAGCCGGAGTAGGGACCGACCGAGTCAGCTACAAGGGGAGGACCATGGGGCACAGGGAGCAGACACCCACTTTCCTGACCGTTACGGTGCCGGCGGACCCACTGGTGCCAGAGTTCAAGGAGGTAAAGGTGTACTGCTTCGAGAGTTCGACCACGGAGGCTCACCAGACTGGCGCACGCAGAGCTCTCAAGATGGTTTGTGTTCAGCTCAAGGAGATGCTCAAGGACACACCGTTCAGCGTGCTTCCGTCAGGGATCTACGACCTGGGTCGTTGGGACACGAGCGACCGAGCGCGGTACCTTGAGGTGACTTCTGTGGAGGTGGACAAGAAGATGCACGCAGCCAGACAGTGCATCCTCGGCCCGCAGACCGTGCACTTTTCCGGGGCGGGACAAGTGAGATCGCGTACCTTCGGTGGAAGTGGGATGATACACTGCGGCGAGTTCAGGACCTGGAGATGGAGAGGGAGGATTTGCTCGACCGGTTGGAGGAGTCGCACGAGAGGAACGGAGAGCTGGTACAGCTTGGACTGGCAGCAGCCACAGCCAGCACCGAGAGGGACGCCAGGAGGATCGCTACACTGGAGGCACGGCTGAGGACGGAGCAAGAGTTGCACCGGGCTACTGTGGAGGCCACGCGTGAGGACAGAGTGAGGCTTGCGGAGGCGAGGGACCAGTTGGAGTCGGTTGGAACTGCAGCAGCTGACTATCAAGTCAAGGTGTGGGATCTTCAGGAGGCGAGTCGACACAACTACGACCACTTGTGCTACCTCGGTGGACTGGTCTACGAGGAGAGAGACCGAGCGGCCAGGACCCGCACGGCCTGGGAGCGTTCCGACCAACAGAGGCTGAGAGAGTTGGAGGAGCTCTCCGCACAGCTACCGCCCAAAAAGAGGCCCCGACTGAGGACAGAGACCTTCGAGCTACCGCAGACACTCCTACCACGGGTACGCTCGTACCCGAGTGGGTCTCAAGACACAGCAGAGATGGACCGTGCACTTCAGGATACCTATGACTACTACGGAGGACCGGCGATCAGGGTGCCGGGATACCCAGGGGCACACTCACCGCCGTTCTACTCGGTTCCACCAGACTCCAGCCCCGAGACACCTCAGTGTACCCCGTGATGGGAGTAGAGATTTAGCTGTAGATTCTGAGGCGTTGTAATAAGTTAGATGTGATGCTGTCGCTCATGCTGTCTTGCTTGTAGTAGCTACCCCATGATGTACCATGCGTTAGCGTGACGTGTTGCCGTGCACCCTCGAAGGTCGTTGGAGTAAACCTCGAGGTGCACCCCTTTTGTATGGTGGCATTGATTGAGTGACATGGATCTTCATGGTTTCTTTCGGATTTCATGCTTCTTTATGTCTGTATGAATTCTCTGACTGTTAGCAGGATTACTCCTTTATAGTTAATAACCATAATAGATATATTCTCCCTACCACTACTGACTCTTGCAACCGGGAACGCGATGTCGGGAGCAAGGAGGTCCGGCGACTCTTGGCCCGTTTCGAGGAGGTCGCCGGGGACGACGGAGGGGAGGATGCCCCTAACCCGGCGGGAGCGAGAGGCCGCGGACGCCGTGGAGGTCACGCGCCATGGGGCGGGCTCCGCGGAGGCCCGGCGGGCCGCGTAGGCCGAGGAGGCCGAGTTGGCGGTCGAGGAGCCGCGCACGACGGCGAGGGAGCTCAGGAGCAGGAGCTCGAGCACGAGCAGGTACCCCAGCCCGAGGGAGGAGCAGGCCAGGCTCAGGGACACGAGGTGCCACCACCGCCACCTCCCCCGTACTTGGCCGACGTGATGGCAGTGCAGACACAGCTGATGCAGACGATCACCCAGATGCTAGCTCAGAATAACAACAACAAAAACCACAGGGGTCAGAACCGCAACGCGCCAGAGGGTTTCCAGAAGAAGGTTGAGAACTTCAACAAGCTGCGACCGCCTACCTTCGACCACTCAGCTGACCCGATGGACACAGACAACTGGCTACGTGAGATTGAGAAGAAGCTGGAGCTGACTGAGCTTACGCAGGAGGAGTGTGTGACCGTGGCGGCGCACCACCGATCGGCACGGCCCGGTGCGTGGTGGGACAAACTGGCCGTGACTCGCACCGAGACCCGTTGCACATCGGGTGGGACGAGTTCGTGGAGGCCTTCAGGAGTCACCACATCCCAGGTGCAGTGATGGAGAGGAAGGCTGACGAGTTCAGGCACCTCAAGATGGGAAACATGTCAGTGCAGGAGTACGCCAACCGCTACCAGGAGCTGATGAGGTACGTGCCAGACGACACCGACACAGAGAAGAAGAAGGTCTACTGGTTCAGAAAGGGGCTGCACAAGGGGATGGCACACCACTTTATCCGCACACGACTGCCCGACACTTCGCTCCATTATCGACAAGGCACTGATCGTGGAGAGGTCAAGGCTTGAGTACATGGAGGTTCGTGGAAGCAAGTCCAAGCGCACAGACCAGGCAGGACGCTCAGGACCACCACAGAGGCAGAGGACAGGTTACGCTCAGGGCCACCAGTCACAGCAGAGGCACCACGTCTCTCAGTCTCAGCCGCAGAGCAGAGCCAACCCAGGCGGGAGTGGAGGTCAGAACAGCTGGAAACCGAGGCCACCACCGCAGTCAGCAGACAGATCCAAGGTGACTTGCTTCAACTGCCGACAGGTTGGGCACAAGTCGTTCGAGTGTTCACAGCAGTCGCCACCAGGGAGTCAGAACCGCAGCTCTCAGTTCCAGACCCCAGCCAAGCCACCGGCACCAGGAGGGCAGCCACCCCGTACACAGCAGAGGACTGCTCAGCCGCCAGCTACACGAGGCCGTCTGAACCACCTCACCGCCGAGGATGCAGCAGCCGCACCCGACGTCACACTTGGTGAGTTCCTTGTTGACTCGGTTCCGCTACTTGTTTTGTTCGATACCGGAGCTCGGTTTTCGTATATTTCTACCAAGTTTGTTAAAGAAAGGTCTTTACCAACTAAGCCTCGACCAAGGCCTATCTTGACTAGCTCTCCGCTAGGAGAGAAGAGGAGTACGTTAGAGTGCGGGGAGTGAGGATGGTGTTTGAAGGCCAACGAGTTCACGGCAGGACTTGACGGTTTGGAGTCTACCGGGATTGACGTGATCCTAGGGATGGATTGGTTGGCAAAGCACAATGGGATAGTCTCTTGCAACCCCAGAGTGATACAGCTAGAACACCCTAGTGGAACCATAGTGCGGATCGAGCCGCAGAGTCCGAAGGTTTCTACGATGATGTGCAACATGAGTGGGAAAGAGATTGAAGAAATCCCAGAGGTCCGTGAGTTTCCGGACGTGTTCCCAGAGGAGCTTTCGGAGTTACCTCCAGACCGGGACGTGGAGTTCGTGATTGAGCTGATACCAGGGGCGGGGCCCGTTGCAAAGAGTCCGTACCGGATGTCGTCGGACGAGTTGGACGAGTTGAAGAAACAGCTCAAGAAGCTGCTCGAGCAAGGGTTTGTTCGGCCGAGTGCCTCACCGTGGGGTTCACCGGTGCTCTTCGTGGAGAAGAAAGACGGCACCAAGAGAATGTGCATTGACTACCGCACGCTCAACTCAATGACAATCAAGAACAAGTACCCGCTACCCAGAATCGAGGATTTGCTGGATAGGCTCAAAAAGGCAAGGTTCTTCTCCAAGATCGACTTGAGGTCAGGCTACCACCAGATGAAGATCCGAGAGCAGGATATTCCCAAGACAGCTTTGACCACACGTTACGGCTTGTACGAGTTCGTGGTGGTTTCTTTCGGGCTGACCAACGCCCCTGCTTACTTCATGAACTTGATGAACGAGGTCTTCATGTAAGAGTTGGACAGGTTTGTAGTGGTGTTTATCGACGATATCTTGATCTACTCTGAGACCATGGAGGAGCACGAGGAGCACCTGAGGGTCGTGCTAGAGAGGCTGAGGCAGCAGAAACTGTACGCCAAGTTCAGCAAGTGCGAGTTCTGGATGGAGAAGGTCGCGTTCTTGGGGCACATGTTGTCAGCAGAGGGGATAGCCGTGGATCCGTCCAAGGTTGAGTCAGTGACCAAGTGGGAGCAGCCGTTAAACATGACAGATGTCAGAAGCTTCCTTGGGTTGGCAGGTTACTACCGGAGGTTCATTGAGAACTTTTCCAAGATCGCCAAGCCGATGACAGAGTTGCTCAAGAACAACACAAAGTTCGAGTGGTCAGAAGCGTGTGAGAAGAGCTTTCAAGAGCTGAAAAAGAGACTCACCACGGCCCCAGTGCTCACCTTGCCAGATATCAAGAAAGACTTTGTGGTCTACTGTGACGCTTCAAAGCAAGGACTCGGATGTGTGCCTGATGCGGGGAAGGGAAAGTTGTGGCTTATGCTTCCGAGCAGTGAAGAAACACGAGAAAAACTACCCGACACACGACTTGGAGTCAACAAGCAGTGCATGCGCTCAAGATCTAGAGACACTACCTGATAGGGAACAAGTGTGAACTGTTTTCCGACCACAAGAGCCTGAAGTACTTCTTTACACAAACAGAGTTGAACATGAGGCAGAGGCGATGGTTAGAGCTGATCAAGGACTACGACGTCGAGATCAACTACCACCCAGGCAAAGCTAACGTCGTGGCGGATGCACTGAGCCGGAAAACATATTGCAACAACCTTATGGTAAAAGAAGAGCAACCTGCCCTGCATGAAGAGCTAGAAAAGCTGAGAATTGAAATTGTAGACCAAGGTCAAGTCAACGTGATGCAAGTGACCTATGACCTGGAGGAACGAATCCGTACAGCCCAGAAGTCGTGTGCAGAAGTCAAAGCTTTGCGAGAACTAATGAAGCAGGGCAAAGCGGAGGACTACCGGGTAGATGGACAGGGCACCGTGTGGTTGAAAGAACGAATCTGCGTACCACAAGACAGGGCACTCCGGGAGCAGATCATGAGAGAAGCTCACGACTCGAGGTACTCAATTCACCCGGCAAAGACCAAGATGTACGGAGATCCGAAGATCGAGTGCCGGTGGAAGGACATGAAGAAGGATATAGCACACTACGTGGCCCGTTGCGACACCCGTAGCGAGTAAAGATTGAACATCGAAACCCGCCGGGTTTGTTGAAGCCGTTGGCTATTCCCGTTTGGAAGTGGGAGGACATTTCCATGGACTTTGTGGTGGGACTTCCTCGAACTCCAAAAGGAAACGACTCAGTTTGGGTCATAGTGGACAGACTGACCAAGGTGGCCCACTTTGTGCCGGTGAAGACCCGGTATGCAACCGAGAAGTTGGCAGAACTGTACGTAGAGCACATACTCGGCCGCACGGGGCACCCGTAAGTATTGTATCTGATCGAGGGCCACAGTTTGTCTCCAAGTTTTGGCGCAGCTTTCACGAGCTTATGGGCACCACTCTCAACTACAGCACAGCTTTTCACCCACAGACCGATGGTCAGACAGAGAGGGTCAACCAGGTGTTGGAGGATATGCTACGAGCGTGTGCACTCACCTATGGCACCGATTGGGAGAGCAGTTTGCCGTTTGCAGAGTTCTCGTACAACAACAGCTTTCAAGCAAGTCTCCGGATGGCACCCTTTGAGGCCCTTTACGGGCGGAAGTGCGAAACCCCGCTAGCTTGGTCGAGGTGGGAGAGCGGACACCTGTTTGGGCCAAGCAATCATTGAGAAAGTTCGTGAGAATCTAAAGATCGCTCAAAGCCGTCAGAAGAGCTATGCCGACAAGAGAAGGAGAGAGTTGACTTTTGTAGTTGGCGACCGAGTGTACTTGAAAGTCTCACCGCTTCGAGGAACTAAGAGGTTCTTGGTGAAGGGAAAGCTTGCACCGAGGTACGTGGGACCGTACCCTATCACCCGAAGGATTGGGAGTTTGGCTTACCAGCTTGTGCTACCCGAGACAATGGCAGGAGTTCACCTAGTGTTTCACATGTCACAGCTGAAGAAGAGCGAGAAGGCAGTGGAGGCTAAGCAAGTGCCCATGGAGTTGCTTGACTTGCAAGACAACCTTGAGTATACGAATATACCGAGAAAATCTTGGACCGAGCTGTCAAGGAGACAAGGAGAACCACCATTCCTTTCAGTAGAGTGTTGTGGAGCAACCATACAGAGCGAGAGGAAACATGGGAGAAGGAAGCTGATCTCAGGAAAGAGTACCCTCACTTGTTCACGGAGGAGGTCGAGGACTAAATCTCGAGGACGAGATTCTCGGTGGTGGGGGAGAATGTAACAACGCAGGAATTTAGGTGTGTAAATTTTGCAAAAAATTAAAACTTTTTGCTTGAATTTGAGTGCTATCAATTTTTGAACCAAATTGCTAGCCCTTCTCTAAATTCTCCACCAATTTAGCCCATTTATAAAACATATATTAAAAATATGGTAAAATACGTGAGTTGATTTTTCTCTGGTTTATTTGGAGTTCAAATGTGTGTAGTTTGAATTTGAGTGGGAAACAAATTCAAACTCTATTTCAAACCTTAGTTCAAAGCTTATTTCCCTAATTTGTAAAAAGTCAAGATTGTGCTTTGGGCCGCTTTCTTCCTTCCCTCGCTTTGCAGCGGCCCAACCCAAGCCATCCTGTCGGCCCACTAGCCCGCGCCCCTTCTTTCTCCCTCTCTGTCACCGACGCGTGGACCCCGCTTGGCAGCCTCTATTTCCCCCATCTCTCATCCCTTTCTCCCCTTTCCACTTGACTCTGCGCCGGTCAACCGAGCCGCCCCAAGCACGCCGCCGGTCCAGCCACGCCGCCGCGCGGGGCGGGGCGCGGCCGAACCGCCCGCCGGCACGCACGCCGAGAGCCGGTGCGCGCGCACGCGACCGGGTGCGACTGAGGAGAAAGGTGAAGGACGGATTTGCCCCGCCCGCGGGCATCCAAGGCGCTCCAAGCTGCGTCCTTGGCGCGCCACCTGCCCCGCCCGGCGGCGAGCCAAGGGCATTGAGGGGCTTTCCCCTCGAGCCGCCGCGGCGCTAATTCAAAAGGAGAGGGCCGGTGTGGCCTGGAGGCAAAGCCAACCACCCCCTCTTGGGGTTTCCACTTCCACTACTCGGCCGTGTGCACCGGGTGGAGGGAGAAGGCGGGCGTGCCGCCGCGCCGCGCCGTTGGGAGAAGGAGCGGGCACGCCGCCGCCGCGACGCGCCGGTCGAAGGAGGAGCCGAGGACCGGACCGGGGGCAAGGACATCTTCACCGCCAAGGAACGCCGGGCCGCGCCAGAAGAGGGAGGACGTGCACCAGCCGGGGACACGGAGCAGGGGCCGAGGCGGCGACCACCGGCGTGAACCACTACTTCGCCGTCGTACATCCCTCCACCGAGCCGGCCACGACTCCACCGCCGCCCCGAAGTGAGCAACACCGCGGCCACCTTATCTCCTTCCCTCCTCCTTGAGCTTTCCTCCCGTTTTGCGCCGACGGCGTTGGGGGAGCGCCGTCGAGCCGCCATGCCTGGATGCCGGCCGTCGTGCCGCGGACCGCCGTGTCGCGCACGTGCGGAGCTCTCGGGCCTCTCATGCCCCCGGGCCCGCCGGCGCCACACGAGGACCGTGCTTGTGTGCTGGCCTTCGCGCCATGCTTTCTGTGCAGGGGCAAGAGCGCCGCCGTGTCGCCGCGCGGCGCGCGCGCCCGGTTACCCCACGGGCGGACGCGCCGAGCGATCGGGCCGGGACGCGCGGGGAACGGGTGGTTGTGCCGGGCTTCGACCCGTGGTTTCTTGCGGTGGGGGGGAATTTGGGGCCGTCGCGCCGTGGACGCGCCGGCGGCGGCGGCATCGTGCCCGGCCACGGGACGACGCGCCGCCCGCCGCGCGCGGGATCACGGATGCGAGCGCCGAACGGCCGGCACACCCCGGTGCGTGCGAGCCGTGTCGTGCGTTGCGGCCGGAGGATGTTGAGCCGAGGCGAGTGGCACCGAACCGAGCGCCGGCGGCGCACCGCGTGGTCGCGGCGCCGCCAGGGCATTTCGTCGAGCACTTGCTGGGCGAGCGGACGGGCTGTGCCGGTTTAAAGAAAGGAGCGGGCCGCCGGCCAGGTTTGGGCCCTAAGACCAGCTAGCTGCTAGCAGGCCGCCGGCCCAGCGCGGGATAGGAAACAGGAGGTGGTTTACCGGACTTCGAATGCTACCTCTAGCGGGCTGTAGCGCCTGGGCTATTATGGGCCGAAACTCGATTCCGGGCAGTAACGAGTCCGCTGGGCCGCCCACGGCCCAGCAGCACTTCTGGCCTTCTTGCAGCCCGATAGACGCAGGAGGCTGACGTCAGCGGCTTATTTTCTGAAAATCCCTTTTCTCTTCTGTTTAAAAATTCCAGAAAATGTTTTTAACCTTTATAAATTCATAATAAATTCTAGGGAGCTCAGAAAAATACAAAACTAATTTCTATAAATCCGTATTTGCGAAACCTTGCTGATTGTAGGTAGTTTGGGTTCATTTGGATCTTCTAAATTGATTTTTAATTGGAGTTATTGCTTAGATGTGCACCGTTATCTTATTTTCGCGTCGAATCTCGTGCCGCAGACCCGAGCTTCGACCAGGAGGACGTGGAGGACCCCGAGTACACTGCTCCAGACAGCGACTGCTTCAACGGCAACGAAGGTGTCATGTCACTCCCAACCATATAGATCCCATGTTGTCAGTAGCTGATAGTGCTTTACTTTAATGCATTGATCTGATGAATTGCATAACCTGTTTATTAGCCATGCCTTGATGCTTTGTTATACCCTGTTTCCTTGTACATCTACCTGCGGGACTAGCTACAGACCCCTAGCTAGTCCCTTACCTCAACTATCCATACTTTTGTTGTTTGATTATGGATGGTACTCTGGGCTTGGGCTGAGATGTGGGTGTCTCGGTGTGATTCTAGCGTGCGTTCTGGGTGCGTATCTCCTTGCTGTGTTTTGGCGGGAGCGAGCCGCTTTGTTACTTGTGAACGGCTGCCAAGGGAAGATGCGATCTGGCCTCTTACCCTAGGGTCGTGTCGTGTGGGATGGAGATGTTGAGTGCTCGCTCTCGGCCCCATAAGGACCGATCGTCAGTTGACCTTGCTTCGGATGACTATTTTCGTACAGACCGCCCGCCTTGTATTGGGCGGGGGTGCGGGGTGAGACTTGTAGTGGATAGCACCCCTCCCGGCAGAGGATCGGTGTGATCGTGTCGGGAGTTGTCTTTCCCTCCTTAGTAGACTTTGCCCCGGCGAGGACAGGGAAGGGTTCCCACGGCCTTCGAGGGACCTCTCGCGGGTAGTATGAGCTCGCCGCGGAGGGCCGGGCCGGTGCTCGGAGATGCGAAGGGTACTATCCACTTACTTGAGCTTCGGCCGTATGGTAGGGTCGGACACCGTGACGGCCGGATCCGACCTATTCGGGCGGGTACGGTTGTACAACCTCTACGCAGTGTTAAACCTATAGCTATAGTCCGTGTCCACCGGTTATGGACGCTCTTTCGATCTCTCACCCGACTAGATACACTTCTCTTGTGCTTCTTCTCTCCCCCCGAGTGTGTGAGCCCCGCCACGGCCGTTGAGATGTGGGGATAGGAGCCGGTGGGCCCCACATCGCGTATGAGAGTTGGGTTCTCGGATCGTGGTCGAGATCCGGTGTTTTGGTGTGGTATTCCTTGAGCGGGGTGTGGACCCCCGAGGTGTGGACCTCGGAAGCGGAAGCTTCCCCGAGGTGTGGACCTCATAGCCGTATTCTCGCTTACCTTGTACGTTGCACCGTCGTTTTTGCTTTGCTTAAGCTTTCTACGACCGCATTAGGAATGTCTCATGCATAGTAGAATATACACCGCTTTTGCCTCTTTGTTGGGAAGCTGACATGACCTACCCGCTTATCGGGTAGACCCTGGTGACTCTGACGCAGAGCCGGACTACGACTTCGGCAACGACGGTTGGGTGGACTAGAGCTCTTCCTACACTTGAGCCGCTCGCGGATATGGAGTTTCCCGCGCTTTCATGGAGCCGCTGCTAGACGTTTTATTTATGTTTGATTCGGTCCCGATGGACTTGTACCGGCATGTGCCGAAGAGATGTACTCTGATTAATGTAATAAAATAAATGTTGTACTCTACTTTAATGTTTTTATCTTTCTGTATGGATTTTGGAATCGCTGAGACAGGGATTGCACGTGGTAGCCCTCCTGGGACTACCACCGAGGTGCTAAGATTCGGGGTTCCGTTCGCGGAAATCCGGGTCGTTTCATCAAATGTAAGCTCTCTCATGTGTAAATGCCTTTATATGATCTTGACATGTTTTAGTGGCTTTGCTATGCTTAATTTGTGGTTGGATAGCTAGTTTATTGATCATATGGGGCCAAAGGCTCATTTTCCATCATGAATGTTTAGCCCTCTTGATTTATCTTGTGGAGGAGCATAAGTTCCTTTTTGTCGCAAAGACATTTCATGTACCATTTATAAATCTGAAAATGAAATGAAAAATGCTTGGAAAATATGATCCCATGTCATATGTGCTGAATTTATTTTGCTTTGGGTGCTAAACCGTTGCATGATGCCTACCAATGAGAAGTCTCATACATAGAAGCAGGCACATGGCTCGGTGGCTTTGACATGACATGAGGTGCTTGTGGGTGTTTGTGATGGTCTTATTATTAGAATGGCTGTCCTAGCATGAAGTTTGTGTGGCTTTGCCATTTTGATATGCTTTGATCATGTTTAGGACTTTGCTCATGAGAGGCAAGTTTTTCGCAAAATTGCCCAAATCCATCTTAGCTTCGTCCAATGGTTGTGAAACTTGGTGATCATGTAGTTGAGATCGATACGAAGCTATAGAGTATCTAACTAGCTCATTTGGACATGTGTAGCATTCTTTGTTGAATTTTGTTTATTTGAGAAGCTCTAGGTTGTGCATTTTTGGCTTGATTCATGCATTGACAACAAGGGGGAGAAGTTTGAGCTTGAAATGGCTTACTGGACGCATTTAGAAGGTTTTCAGGTGGTTTCGAGCTATTTCTGGGCTCTGTTGTACACCGGTCTGACCGGTGTGAGTGCTGGTCCTGTACACATGTTAGGCACCGGTCTGACCGGTGGTGATGACCGGTCTGATCGGTGTGAGCTGAAGTTGCTGCAGCTGCCCTGTTTTCAGCTGGTTTGC
Organism: Cenchrus americanus; assembly: GCA_947561735.1. Lineage (NCBI taxonomy): Eukaryota > Viridiplantae > Streptophyta > Magnoliopsida > Poales > Poaceae > Cenchrus > Cenchrus americanus. The sequence continues at coordinate 125,439,245 of OX387241.1, forward strand.
ATGCTTTCGTCCAGGGGGAGTTGCATTGGTTCAGGGGGAGCTTGCATGTGTGCAGGGGGAACTCTTTGTGGTTTTTCGAGCTTTGCTTTGGAGGTTTGCGCTCTTTGTTTGAGCTTTGTTTTGTCTCAGATGTGTCGAGCCGTTGCCCTTGCCTAAGGGGTCCGAGACTTGTCTTCCTCAAGTGATCTTGCTCTTTGCCTTTGTTTGGCTTTCGATCGCTTGTTGGAGTTTCTTTTTGTTCGTTTCTTTTTTTCTCTCTTGTTACTTTCATGTGGGTGTTGTCAATGCACTCATCAAGGGGGAGATTGAGGACCATGTGTGGTTGGAGGACCGGTGGATGGTCGCTTCCTTGTGTGATGAGTGATTGACAACGTTGTGTGGACCGAGTCTTGGCTAAGTATTGCAAGTGCAGGTTGCGGCTTGACTGGTGTTGGTGCAGGTGAAGAACAAGCGCGAAAGGTCGTCGCCGGTGAGGCCTCCACGTGTGGAGAAGACAAGTAGGCTTCATTCGAGGGACCCGGTGGCCAGCGGGATCAAATGCGAGCCGCATGGTGGCATGAACAGCAAGATGAAGTCGTGGACGGTTTCTTGGTTGAGCCTCAAAACCAAGGTCGAGCCGGGACTACGTGGGAGCCGAGTCATGAGTGGAGATTGGCGGAGGCTACACCGAGTTCGCGGGGTTTCTGGTGGTTCACCAGAAAACCACTGGGTTCCTTGGTTGATCCACAAAGCCAAGACCGAAGAACCAAAGACGATGCTGTAGCAGTGCCAGACCGGTCTGACCGGTGGGTCTGACCGGTGGGTACCGGTCTTACCGGTGAGGAGCACCGGTCTGACCGGTGTGCGACGACGCAGTCCGGAATCTTCGAAGCGGAAGACACACGTCGGGATCGCATGGCTTGCGTCGAGGCTACGCAGGGTGCGGTTGCCGGGCATCCGTCCGATGGTGAAGACATGAAGACTTCCAAATCCGCCATTGAGGGGCTTGTATCCCTAGTTATTAGGAAAGGGCATTTTAGACTTTTGGTTGCCTCCATATAACCCAAGAGGTGAGAGGATGGCAGCCAACTCTTGGAACCCTAGCTCATTTGTTTTCCTATTTTCCTTCCTATTTTTCTTTAGGATTTCCATAGGACTAGCTTGAGAGCTTCATGGTGAGATCTTGTGAGAGGGTTGGATGATCGGGCGGCAAGCTAGACCTTGTATGAACCTTTGTTGCATGTATAGATGATTCAGCGTGGTTCCTCAAGGTTTGGATGTGTTGTTCCCGGTTGTTGTTGGTGGTGATTTTCGGAGACCTCTCTTGGTGATTTCTTTGGGTTGTTTTCGGGACCTTTCTCTTTGGGATTTGATGGGGGAAATGTGTGGGAACCCTTCGTGGTTCTTTGGGCTATGATTCCCCTCCCAAATCTGTGAGTAAAGGGGCTCGATTTTGGGGTTTTCAGAGTTCTAGGGTTTGTGGTGCTCTTGGCGGGATTTCTTCGATTCCTCCTTTTTGGACAAGTTTTAGTGGGATTAAACTTGGCTATGGATTCCTCATGGGGTGTTCCTAATATCCCCAAAGTCTTGTTCAAGTCCGTGGAGCGATTCGGGAGATCGAGGTTTGGATTTGGGGGAGTTGACCCACGGGTGCTGTTCATCCCGAGCTGCCCAGGCTACACCGGTCTGACCGGTGCTCTTGACCGGTCTGACCGGTGCAACCCTCGGTGGGTTTTGCTCAGGTGAACGTCTGGGTGTGTTCGCTGTTGTCCCGTGTTGCTACTGTTTCGAGTTTTGGTCAGTTTGGAGGTCGGTTGACCTGTTTGGTGCCTTGGGGGCTTTCAGGCTGTGATCGGTCTAACCGGTGTGTCTCACCGGTCTGACCGGTGTGGAGCCACTTAGTGAAAGTTGCCCAGTTTCACCAGCAGGGACCGGTCTGACCGGTTGTGCTCACCGGTCTGACCGGTGTTGGTCTGAAGACTCGAGGTTTGGTGTTCCGCTGCGTTCTCGGGTCGGAAGGGTGTGTGTGTTGGTTCCTAGGTCTAGTGGCACTCCAGTGGCTACGTGGGCATGGCCAACTTGGGTAAGTGAGTCGGAGACGTGTATTGGAAGTCGTGTTCATCTTGTAGGGGTTTCCATCTCCTTCGAGAAAAATTTTTATCGGCTCCCATTCACTCCCCCCCTCTCTGGTTCGCCGTATCGGTCCTTCAGAGTTGGACTTGCATGGATACTTTTTGAGATGAACTTGCCACATATCTCGCTCTCGGTTGGCACTAGCTTGTAATCGACATTGAACTTTTATGTCTCTTAACGTTTGAACAATTTTTCTGTGTAAACTTTTATATGCATGTGGACAATTTCTAATTATCAATTACTTGGAGTCTTGGAGATATGTGCTGATCAAAATCATTACTTTTTTCTTCAAATTCAAAAGAAAAAAAACACACCAGGCGCACACGCATGCAGCATGCACACACGCATGCTGCACGCACACAGCACACAACACACCACGCACACACGCATGCAGTACCCACACGCACACACAACACACGCGCACACACATGCAGCACGCACATAGCACACAACACACCACGAACACACGCATGCAGCACCCACACGCACCCACAACACACCACACACACACAACACACACACGCACAACACACATACACACACGCATGCACACACAGCACATCACGTACAAAGGCATGCAACCACAAAACAATGAGGGCAAAAGAGGGTAATCTATTCAAATCTTCATTTTTCGGAGCTGGAGTTGTTATCTCTACCAAACACATCTCCTCAGCTCCAAAGGGAGAGTCCAGCTCCACGGTGGAGCTGCAAATTGGTGGAGTTGCTACTCCAAAGTTGGTTTGGTGGAGCTGGAGCTCTCCCAAACACACCCTTAGTGTTAGCCTTCCCTTTCGAACCACCGACGAGGGCAAGACTATGAGAGTCAGTCGGGCCCTCGAGCTTGGCTGTCATGCCCCTATCCACCTCAGCTGACTTGAGCTTCGAGAACAGCTCGTTCACAGTAAGAGTGTCATACTTCTCCGACTCGACAATGGCCTCAAACTTTCCGCCCCAAATCGTACAATCCAAAGAGTGTAAGAGCTTGATAGCTCTATCATGATCATCATACGGGAGCACATCCACATTGGCCCTCATGTTATTCACAACCACTATGAACCTCTGAAACAAGGCATCGATGGACTCACTAGGGAGATGAGTGAAGTTCTCTTACTCTCTCCGGTAGGTCGCATACATCCGAGCCAGAACCTGGGCATTCCCAACATGAGCCTCCTTCAACACCAACCAGATTCTACAAGCCAAGTGCCCGGTGTGCACCCGATTGAACTCAGGCTGACACAAAGCACGAAACAAGTAGTTGACCGCCTTATTGTTGGCGTTGAACATGTCTCTCGATCCTGGAGCAAGGAAGTTCATCAGCTGGACATAGCCTGTGTCCACCGTGACATCCCAATGGATCTGACCCTTTTCGCGGAGAAACGCCACCATCCGCTTACTCCACATCTGGTAGTTCTTGCTATCGAAGTGTGGAGGACCCGAACCCCGTTCCTGGTATGCCATCCTTGGATCTTAGACTGGTTAGAGTCAATAAAGACCCGAACCGGCTATGATACCACTTGTAGGACCGATACAGCGAACCAGAGAGGGGGGAGTGAATGGGAGGTGATAAAATTCTTCTCGAAGGAGATGAAGACTTTAACAAGACGAACACAGGTTCCAACACACGTCTCCGACTCACTACCTAAGTTGGCCAAGCCCACGTAGCCACTGGAGTGCCACTGGACCTAGGAACCAACAAAGAACCTTCTAAGCCAAAACACACCAACACGCACAACAGAAAATTGCACGGCTTGCTGCTAGTGCTGCACTGGTTAGACCGATGGCCTGCGCCGGTCAGGCCGGTGGCTACAGCAGCCTCACAACAAGTGTTCCAGAAAGCCTCAGTGACTTCTCTAGGCCCTCGAACAAAAGCACCCCCAAAATACAACCTGCACTAAAGGAAAACCCTACACAAAACCTAACAAAACCACTCCAAACAGACCAAGAACTGACCAGCAGCACCAAGACCCAAAGACACACGAGTCAAGCAGTTCACCCGAGGCAAATCCCACAAGTGACTCACACCGGTCAGACCGGTCAAGAGCACCGGTCAGACCAGTGTAGCCTGGGCAGCTCGGGATGAACAGCACCCGCGGGTCAACACCTCCAAATCCAAACTTCGATCTCCCGAATCGCTCCACGGACTTGAACAAGACATTGGGGACAATAGGAACACCTCATGAGGAGTCCATAGCCATGATTTTGTCCACCAAAACTTTCCATATCAAGAGGAATCGAAGAAATCCCGCCAAGAACTCCTCTAACCCTAGAACACGGAAAACCCCAAAATCGAGCCCCTTAACTCACGGATTTGGGAGTGGAATCATAGGCCAAAGAACCACGAAGGGTTCCCACAAATTTCCCCCACCAAATCCCCAAGAGCAAGGTCCTGAAAACACCCCAAGAAAACCACTAAGAGAGGGCTCCGAAAATCACCACCAAGAACATCCGGGAACAACACAACAAGGCCTTGAGGAACCACGCCGAATCATCTATATACCAAGAAGGTTCATACAAGGTCTAGCTTGCCGCCCGATCATCCAACCCTCTCACAAGATCTCACCATAAAGCTCTCAAGCTAGTCCCATGGAAATCCTAAGAAAATAGGAAGGGAAAATAGGAAAGCAAATGAACTAGGGTTCAAAGAGATGGTTGCCATCCTCTCACCTCATGGGTTATATGGAGGCAACCGAAAGTCTAAAATACCCTTACTTAACAACTAGGGATACAAGCCCCTCAAGGGCGGTTTTGGAAGTCTTCAAGTTTTCTCCATCGGACGGATGCCTGGCGACCGCAACCTGCTTAGCCTCGACGCAAGACTTGCGATCCCGCCGCGTGTCCTCCTCTTCGAAGATTCCGGACTGCGTCGTCGCAGATCGGTCAGACCGGTGCTCCTCACTGGTCAGACCGATCAACCTCACGCTGATGCGGTGGTAAAGGTTCGAAAAAAGATCAAAAATTGTTCTGCCAATCCGCCGAGTGTCGAGGCAAGCACATTCAACTCTGATCTTTGTGTGATGCCATTAATTTGCATCCATGTTTCAAATGATCTAGATCATGATATAGCAATATGCATATATATGCAGGGAACGAAAATATATACGAGATCAAGACAACATTACCGGTCATGGCGCCGCACAGATGTTGATTGATCGCAATGGAGATCTATTCGTACGTCATGGAGATCGATCTAGATGGAGACCTATACACTATTGTGGAGATCATGATGGAGACCGAATGGAAATTTATCGAAGACTTGGAATTTTGGAAGGGTCCTGATGAGTCCCTATCTAATCGTCGTTTTGATCTTTTGCATAAGCGTCGCGATAGACAAATTACAGTGCAACCAAGGAATACCTCATTGCAATATTTCTGAAGTTGTACGTATTATGACCTTTCACAGGGTCCACATTATGTGCCTCAGGTTTTCAACAGATGCGTAATTCATGATTTTAATTTTCCGATCGGCTACAAGAGGCTAACTATAATACACAAAATTCAGGAGTTCTAGTGAAGAGTCTCTAGATTGTTGATCACAAATTGAAGTATGAAACCCAAACAACAATCTCGCATCTATAGGACACTGTATCCATCTAGCTACAATCAAATATCATTTCCTCCAAGATTCAAGGTACCAGACTTCACCAAGTTCTCTGGGCAAGATGATACATCCATAACAGTGCATATCACTCAATTCATTATACGATGTGGAGAAGTAGGGAATGTTGATGCACTCAGGATACGTTTGTCCTCCTCATCTCTATTAGGGCCAACATTCTCATGGTTTACCTCATTGCCAGCTAACTCGATCATCAAGTGCTCTGATCTAGAGCAACAATTCCACAACTATTTCTTCTCTAGCATCCATGAGGTGAAGATTACTGATCTGACCAATCTCAAGCAAAGGAATGATGAAACAGTTGTTGGATTCGTTCAGAGATTTAGGGAGGTCAGAAACAAATGCTATAGTCTGAACCTGAGAAATAAACAATTGGCTGAATTGGCATTCCAAGTTCTCTTGCCAACGTTGAGGGAGAAGTATGCATCACATGACTTCAAGAGCCAGTTGGTCAGTCGAATGAGCCAGGAAACTGCAAAGTCCTATGAGCCTAGAAGGAACTTCCAAAAGAAGGTATCTTATGTGGATTACTCTGACTCAGAAGATGAAGATAAGATGATAGGGCTCACAGAGTGGGACAAAGGCAAGAAGACAATTTCCTGTCCCTTTGGTAAGAAAGAACCAGAAAAATTCAGCTTTGATATCACTAAGTCTAATAAGATATTTGATCTGTTGCTTCAATTAGGGAAGATCAAACTCTCTCAATTCCATACCATACCATCTGCATATGAGCTGAAGAGGATGAAGTATTGCAAATGGCACAATACAACATCTCACGACACCGTTGATTGCAAGATCTTCAAACAACAGATCCAATCAGTTATTGAGCAAGGGAGGCTCGAGTTTAAAACCCCTACCAAAGCTGAAAAGCTGATGAAGATTGATCAGCACCCCTTCCAAACTAATACAGTTGAGGTGTCTAGCAAGACACGTCACGAGTTAAGTTGCTGACATCTGATTCGGCTCAAAATAAAGGAGTTGTTGGCCCTAAGGTCCAAGCAACCGCTACTGATGTAAAAAAAAGGGTTGCTCCTTGAAGAAGGGTACTTGAAGCCACGCCGACCTGACACGTACCAGATGCTGATCAAAAAGTTTCAGCATCAACAAGAGAAGGCAAAGGGAGGAGTAGAGTGGGCATGGCGTAATGAGGACATTAGAGATGTCCATTCTTCAAGTATTGCTGGGAAGAAAGGATTAAGCTGCCAACAACAGAGAATTGTCCAGAGTGCAATGGGGCTTACAACAACAATAGCTCATCTAAGAGGTTTTGCTTCAATGATAGAAGACATATAACTGGCGATCACTGTAAATTCAGTAATAAATGGGTCTCAGTTTACGATCCGCTGGGGGGCAAAGCCAGCGTCAACGATCGACTGGGGGCAAGGTCACTGTTCATGATCTGCTGGGAAGTCGAGTCAATGAGGAGTCAAACGATTGGCAGGAAGAGATGGCCAATTCTCTGGTCCCTGATGCATATATCATGTTCCGAGCTCCTAAACGTCGATGCACGCTACAACTAGATGATGAAGGATCAAGTCAATCCTATAAGAAGCCTAATCCCCAATGGTGTCCAGATGGCTTGACTAAATCCCAGAAGAGGAGAGTCCAAAGCCTACGCCAGCTAGAACAGCAAGAAGAAGCAGAAAGACAACAGCTGGACAAGAACAAAGTTCGGTCTAAAGCATGGCGTCCAAATCCTAAGTCCGATGATGGGAAGGATGACAAACCACACACTGATATAATCATGGTTTTCTTCCTACCAAAAGAGGTCATGGCTCTAGTTGATTCGGATGTGTCCGGTGAAGAAGGTGGCATGGCTAAATTAACACTGGAGCCTACACAATATATCTGTGAGAAGGCAGAAGATGAGAAGAGACAACATTTGAAGGCATTATTTCTCAAATGTTTTGTCAATGGGAAACCAGTCACTAGGATGCTAGTAGATGGAGGAGTAGTAGTCAATTTGATGCCATACACCATGGTACGCAAGATTGGGAAGTTTGAAGAAGATTTAACCCAAACCGACATGATGCTGGTATACTTTGAAGGCAACATCTCTCCGGCTCGAGGAGTAATCTACGTGGAGCTCATCATTGGTAGTAAGACCCTTCCAACCGCTTTCTTTGTCATTAAATGGAGGGGATCTTATAATCTATTGCTGGGTAGTAAGACCCTTTCGACATGATTATCGGGATTGGATACATGCCAACTGTTGCATGCCATCTACCATGCATTAATGCATCATCCAATGGATCAGAGATTCACTGGAGTTTGGTCCTAGGAGAAACCTCTTTGACAGTGGTAGCTACAGAAGCACAAGGATGAACATATGATTGAGTATGCTGTATATCTGGAAAAGCTTAGGATACAAAGTATCTCAAAGTGTCCAATTTCGTACTAAAGCCAGTTCAAGCAGTCGGCTCTGATGACAAGATTTAATGAATCAACTCCTTAAAAACAAAGGGAAGCTTGGGCATGGAATCACAATAGTTGAAATTGGTCCCCCAAGTATATCAGCAGTTGTATAAGCCGATTGTCATATCGAGCCTATCGGCCGATTGAGTTTTCGAGTTCTAGCCGATTGCAAATGTAATCGTTTCTAGTAGAACAGCCAATATCTATGAAGAATCTCCTATAGTACAAAATTAATATAATCGATTGTGGCCGATACATATATCGCCGTTAGAACAAAATGAATGCATTTTCATCTCTTCTGTTTTGGATTACAAGAATGACATTACAACTTAGATTTGAAGACTACATGAATTCTCAAGAAATTACAAGGGGTGCATTATCCTATCTCTAGTGTGATAAGGATATTAAATCAATGAATGAGAGAAGGACACCGCGACAAAGAAACAGAAGACTAAGATCTTCAGTCGATTCTATAATCTTCCGCCGAGAGGAGCCCGAGTTGATGACCAAGATGGTCGTTCCTTTGGCATGCTCTTCCTCTGATAAATGTGTAGCAAGACACCCTACCTTGCTCCTTCCCCAAAAGCCAGATCCTCACAAGGATTCTAGCTATATGCCTCCTAGCTTTTCGAAAGGAGACAAAGAAGAAGAGAGTTCACTACACTACTTCACAAGAATTATTCTAGCCATGAAAGGGGAAAGAAGAGAAAACAGTTATACAACAAGAGCCTATAATCTCTCTGAGTTGGTTGTGCCATGGCCGATGAGTGTGAGTTTTCTCCATAGAGCTTCAGACCTATTTACAGCCCCAAATGGCGGAAGGGATAACTACAAGAGGGGATTGAAAAGGAGAAATGAAAGGCATATGATGCAGTCAAAGCAAGAATAGTTTCCCTTTGAAAGTCAAAGATTGAACAATGGGCAGGCATGTGATGATGTGTTTCCCAAAAATCAGGGGTTGACTTTGAAGGAGGATTAAATTACAATGTGTGGCCCCACTTTGTACTCCTGAAGAAGAGGCTATCAAAATTCCCCTCTCTCAACATTTCCAGCAATAACGACAAGCTTTGATTCATCATTTGGATGCAAGAAGACTTCACGAAGAAACTTGTCAAGGAATGGAAATGATTCCACTTTGCTGGAAATGCCCTGGAGAAGGCCTACCTCCTATTCCTAATGGAAGCTGATTTGGTTCATAGTCAAAAGATTGAGATACCACATAAGAAGCAAGCTAAATTTTTATTGCAGGAGAAGTCGAACAGATCATGATGGGAATCTATAAGTAGGGGTGGGAATTCATCACTAGGAAATAACACATTCAAAACCATCAGCAAATAGTGATTTCATTCATAAAAGCAGATTGTATCGGCTGGCAGTACATCAAGGATTAAAAAAGACTATTTGCCTTATCGAACTCTGCCTTAACTTGGGATATTTCCTCGCCCATGCGATCTAGTTCCTGAAGAAGAGGAGTCCTCATAGCTTCAATAACTTCCAGATTCTTCTTGTTGTTTGCGATCACCAGGCGAAGACAACGTTCTTGTCTAGATGGATGGGTTGGTCGATTTGCACCAAAGGCATTGATGCTTGATACGATCCTTTCCATGGTATCACGATTTGGAGATTGAGAAAAGAGGAAACATCAGGGAAAGGATCATGAGAATGAAGAAAACAAAATAAAAAACCTACCTTATTTATAGAGGAGGAAGAAGAAGTGGAAGCCATTACAAAAGAGAGATAACAGTTCAAAGGACTAAAGAGATCTGGGCATCTTATAAAGGCCGAGTGGAACGTTCGGTCAAAATAATTAATATAGAGCATTGGAACTTGGCCAATAAAGTCTAATCACAGTTTTGAAAACTACAAATAAAGTTTAAACTATTCTTAAAAGATGGATGGCATTGATGAGTCCAGAAGCAGTTGATCGACTGCTTCTATCTCCTGGTGATTGACATCGGCCGAACCAAGAAATGGCTGCTCTTGTTCACGTAGAGCTTGGGCTTGATGTGCAGCTCAGTCCCTCTATTCTTGCATAATAGCTATGGTTCCTTTGATATTTGCGAGCTTCTGTTCTTCAGCTGCCATGTCTTGATCAACCTGGCCAAGCTCCTTCATCAGTTCAGCACGACACCTCTTCAAACGGTCAATGTTATTGACAATATCAGAAGGAGAAGAAGTCAGGAATTCAATCATGTTGTCCAAATCGGCCATACTGCTATTCAGGTTCTCCCTGTACTGAGTAAGTTGCTCTTGATGTTTCCTTTCACCCAGTCGATCTTGAGCTTTCTGAACTATGAGCTGCTGATTCTCGATGAAAGCAACTTGAAGCATCTTCACCTTGAGATCTTTAGGCAACTGGCCTTGGATTTTCTTGAAAATAGTTTTGATCGACTCAGCATCTTGAACAAGTTGACTGATGTATTGGTTCAACAATGGAAGCACTCGATCAGCTTGGCTTTCACTTCATCTGGGAGAATAATTGCCAATGCACCCTGAATAGAAGTCAAGTTTGTTAGAACCTGCAGAGAGAACAAAAAATCGAAAAGGAAATTTAAGAAGATCAAGAAGTTTGCCTCTGCAGCAGAAGATATTGCTCGAGTTTGAACAATAGGGTTTGCAGCTGACGCTAGTTCAGGAACCTCAACAACCAACAACCGTTATTGATCACCAGTACCCTGCTGAAGGTCACCCAAAGACTTATCGTGAACCTCAATCGACGTCTCGACAATATCCTAGAACAAAGACAAAGAGTTAAAGGATGAGAGTAATGAAGAGACAACTAATGAATATTTTACCTCAATTGGTTGTTCAGCTTGAAAATCGACCTGTTCACGAGAACGTTGAAGTTGACTAACAAGAGCATTTGAGACATTAACACTTTGAGGTTCAGATTGTTTAATCGATGAACTCAGTGCATCATCAACTGGATTCTCCATGACTTTATCCTGTTGCTTAGATGGCTCAACCAAAGTATCATCGGTTGAAAACCTCTTGAATTGACTCAAGAACTAAACCTTGTTCAGAACCAGCAGTACTAGCTTGCGTTGATTGACTTGAAAACTAGACAGAAGAGGAAGATGATCAATCAAAAATGTAGAAGAAAAAGGAAAAACTAAATGTCAATACCTTGAAAGAACTTGCCAATACTCTGGCCATATCTGAGCCATGTACAACCTTAGTGTCAATCTTCTTCTTTGTTCTATGGGAGAGAAATTTGCTAGTGACACCTTTCCTCTTAAGAGTCGACAGAGGTATATTGTCCGCAGCTGGATTGATCTGAGGAGATCGAAGGAGCATTGTGGCTGATATATGGAGCTTAACTTGGTGTCCAATATCGAATCGGCTTTCCAATTTTACTGATAGCAGGAGGCCCTGTTGTTTTAGGCTGAAAAAAGGATACAACTGTCAGTAACACAATCAAGCTAAAATATAAACTGGTGAAAAGGGAATTACCTCATCAGCCGATGCATGATATGCAGGGTCCAGCTTCTCACAATAGATCCTTGGAGAAACACAGAAAATATGGTCATACCATTCTGCCCACCAGATATTGAGAAGGGAAGAAGTGTAGCTGGAAAATCTCTAGGAAGCAAGATCAATGGTGGCAGAACCAGGGACTCTGTCGTATGGACCTCCCTGGGCCCACTGCCTCAGTGGGTACCAGGACCGACTACTCGGTGGGCCCCTGGGACTACTCGGCTTGCGCTACACGGCACCTGATGGTGTGGAGCACAAGGACTACGGAGGAGAAGTACTCGGTTAGGAAGCTGTACGTGTCCCGCACTGTATGGAAGACTCCTAGACGTACCCGACTAGTACTCTCTCCCTACTCCGACTTGTAACTCTGCCTCCCGGACTATATAAGGTGAGGCGGGGACCTTTCTCTAGCATCGCATCTCATGCAAACTCATCCCACGGCGCACAATTACGCCATCCTGTAATCGTGCCCAATCAATCCAGAGCTACACAGCATACATGACGTAGGGTATTACGCACCTCGCGGCCCGAACCTGTATAAATTGTGTGTCGCGTGTCTCTTTCTTCGAGTTACCGATCTCGGCGAGGCCACATTCATCTACTTCGGGTACTCCCCTTAGTAGGTTGCCGGTCTAAAACACCGACAGCTGGCGTGCCAGGTAGGGGCTCTCGCCCGAGATCACATGGCGAACTCGACGGCTCCTGTCTACTTTAAGCCCACCGTCGCCTTCAACCGCGGCGACACCTTCGTCTTCGGCGCTTGGGTCTGCACTGCTGACGGTGCAGGGTCCTTCCAGCGCCACCTCACCATGCCGCCCAACCCAGAGACCGGCTTCATGACGCTTCCAGAAGTCGTCACAGGCGAGCTCGCCGGCAAGTTCGGCGAAATTTCGCTCTTCGATCATCACGCTGACTTCGAGCTCGAGTCCGCTTCCAACTCGAACTCGATGTCTCCATGGGCTATCGCATGCGAGCCGGCTGCTCAGCCATCGCACGCGGTCCCACCACCCCGTGAGCGCTCCACGCATGGTCCCCGCATCCTCAGCAGGGCCCGCAAGTAGGCTCCTCCTTCGCGCCGGGCCGGCAAGGAGCCCGTACCCGAGTACAACTCGGACTCCGACACCGCCCCCGGCAACGCTTCGGACTCCAACCCCCTCACTGAGTTCTACTCGGATTCTGCATACGAGTTCGACTTAGGGTCGGACCCAGAGGATCCCGAGTCCGAGGACAACCCCACAGAGCATCCCTTATCAGGCTCGGCCTCTGGGCTGGTTATAACATCCACACTGGCCGGTAGATTCGTCTACTGGCCAGACCGCAAGCCACTGACCTGATAAGTGGTGACTCACACTACGTCGCCTACATCGACTCGCTCCCGTTCCAGGAGGGAACACCGCTAGCTCAGGCTGACTCAAACACACCTGCTAAGGTGGCGCCTTCTGAGTCCAGCCTTGGCACCACCGATCGCCAAGTCTTCATGGTTGCTGGCGACACCCCGGGGCCTTCAAGGACTGCTCAAGACAAGTACCTTGAAGACATCTCCTCCGACGAGCTCTCTGCTGATGCTTCAGCAAACGAGACCCCCGCAGACAGAGACGCTCGACTTGAGCGTAACAGGAAGCGCAGCGAACGTCGCCGACGCCTCTGTGACAACTTCCCCATCCACAACCTCGCGGAAGCTCTCGAGGCGGTCGAGAGCAGAGTACACACTAACCCTGAGCAGAGCCTCATGTCGATCACAGCGATCGCACGCCAGGCCCAGGGAATTTGCGCCGGGGAGGTCATCGCCAAGCTCGCTGAAGACGCCTACTTCATGCAGGTCGACAACAGGGTCAACCAGCCTCCTCCCGCCAGGCACCGCGACAACGAAGCTACAAGTCGCAGCGCCAACAACGGTCCCAACTGTACTCGAGCTGGGCTCCCAGCCCAGCCCAACCGTACTCGCTCCAACGCCGGCGGACCCCCACAGGGTGGCAACAGCAACCGCGAGATCGTCCCCCACCATGCTCCAGCCGGCGGCGGCGGCCACGATCCTGATGGCGGCGGCAGCGACGGCGGAAGCTCCAACCATGGAGCCAACAGGAGGGCCGGCGGCGGCGGCGGTCGCGGCGGCCGAGGCCACGCGAACAACCACGCCTCTGGTGCCTCGCAGGGCGGCTACGACGCCCGTCAGAAGATTGAGGAGCTGCGACGGAAGAAGTCGACCACGGCAGGCGACAACGACGGCTTCCCCGCCTTCTCACCTCGACGTCGCAACTTGCTGCTCCCCGACAAGTTCAAGCCTTTGGGGATCACCAAGTACGACGCGAAGCAGGACCCCATCCAGTGGCTCAGGTGCTACGCCCTTTCCATCGAGAACGCTGGCGGCAACAACGACACCAAGTGCCTCTACTTCCCCTTCTGCCTAGACCCAGCTCCACTCACATGGCTCGAGTCACTGGACAAGCACTCGATCGACAAGTGGGACCAGCTGAAGGAGCAGTGAAGGACCGATACGGCGAACAAGAGAGGGGGGGAGTGAATGGGAGCCGATAAAAATTCTTCTCGAAGGAGATGGAAACTCCAACAAGATGAACACGGCTTCCAACACACGTCTCCGACTCACTACCCAGGTTGGTCAAGTCCACGTAGCCATTGGAGTGCCACTGGACCTAGGAACCAACACACAACCTTCCGACCCGAGAACGCAGCAGAAAACCAAACCTCGAGTCTACAGACTCACACTGGTCAGACCGGTGAGCACCACCGGTCAGACCGGTCCCCTCGCCGGTGGAAACCGAGCAACTTTCACTAAGTGGCTCTACACTAGTCGACCCGGTGAGACACACCGGTCGAGACCGATCGCGGCACCGAAAGCCCCCAAGGCACCAAACAAAGCCAACCGACCACCAAACGGACCCAAACTCGAAACAGCAGCAACACGGGACAACAACGAACACACAAAGACGTTCACCCGAGCAAAAACCCACCAGGGCTTGCACCGGTCTGACCGGTCAAGAGCAACGTTCAGACCGGTGTAGCCTGGGCAGCTCGGGATGAACAGCACCCGCGGGTCAACTCCCCCAAATCCAAAACTCGATCTCCCGAATCGCTCCACCGACTTGAACAAGACTTTGGGGATATTATGAACACCTCATGAGGAGTCCATAGCCAAGTTTAATTCCACCAAAACTCGTCCAAAAAAGAGGAATCAAAGAAATCCCGCCGAGAGCACCACAAACCCTAGAACTCGGAAAACCCCAAAATCGAGCCCCTTTACTCACGGATTTGGGAGGGGAATCACAGTCCAAAGAACCACGAAGGGTTCCCACAAATTTCCCCCAACAAATCCCCAAGAGAAAGGTCCCGAAAACAATCCAAAGAAATCACTGAGAGAGGGCTCCAAAAATCACCACCAAGAACAACCGAGGAAAACACATCCAAACCTTGAGGAACCACACCGAATCATCTATACGTGAAACAAAGGTTCGTACAAGGTCTAGCAAGCCGCCCGATCATCCATCCCTCTCAACAAGATCTCTCCGCGAAGCTCTCTTGCTAGTCCTAGAGAAAACCTAAGGAAAATAGGTGGAAAATAGGAAAACTAATGAGCTAGGGTTCCAAGAGTTAGCTGCCATCCTCTCACCTCTTGGGTTATATGGAGGCAACCAAATGTCTAAAACGCCCTTCTCTACTAACTAGGGATAAAAGCCCCTCAAGGGCGGATTTGGAATTCTTGATGTCTTCACCATCGGACGGATGCCCGGCGACCGCACCCTGCGTAGCCTCGACGCAAGCCATGCGATCTCGACGCGTGTCCTCCGCTTCGAAGATTCCGGACTGCGTCGTCGCACACCGGTCAGACCGGTGCTCCTCACCGGTCAGACCGGTCCCCACCGGTCTGGCGCTGCTGCAGCTCCGTCTTCGGTTCTCCGGTCTTGGCTTTGTGGATCAACCAAGGAACCCAGTGGTTTTCTGGTGAACCACCGGAAACCCCGCGAACTCGGTGTAGCCTCCGCCAATCTCCACTCATGACTTGGCTCCCACGTAGTCCCGGCTCGACCTTGGTTTTGAGGCTCAACCAAGAAACCGTCCACGACTTCATCTTGCTGTTCATGCCACCATGCGGCCCGCACTTGACCCCGCTGGCCACCGGGTCCCTCGAACGAAGCCTACTTGTCTTCTCCACACCTGGAGGCCTCACCGGCGATGACCTTTCGCGCTTGTTCTTCACCTGCACCAACACCAGTCAAGCCGCAACCTGCACCTGCAATACTTATCCAAGAATCAGTCCACACAACGTTGTCAATCACTCATCACACAAGGAAGCGACCATCCACCTGTCCTCGAACCACACATTGTCCTCAATCTCCCCCTTGATGAGTGCATTGACAACACCCACATGAAAGTAACAAGAGAGAAAAAAAGAAAAGAAACAAACAAAAAGAAACTTCAACAAGCGATCGAAAGCCAAACAAAGTCAAAGAGCAAGATCACTTGAAGAAGACAAGTCTCGGACCCCTTAGGCAAGGGCAACGGCTCGACACATCCGAGACAAAGCAAAGCTGAAGCAAAGAGCGCAAACCACCAAAGCACAGCTCGAAAAACCACAAAGAGCTCCCCCTGCACACATGCAAGCTCCCCCGGAACGAGTGCATGCAAGACACCACTTGAAACAGGGCAGCTGCAACAACTCAGCCCTGACCGGTCAGACCGGTCAACACCACCGGTCAGACCGGTGTGCAACATGTGTACAGAACCAGCACTCACACCGGTCGGACGGTGACCCGACCGGTCGACGGTGCACAACGAGCCCGTAAATGGCTCGAAACCACTCGAAAACCTTCTAAACGCGTCCGACAAGCCATTTCAAGCTCAAACTTCTCACCCTTCTTGGCAATGCATGAATCAAGCCAAAAATGCAAAACTTTCAACCTAGAGCTTCTCAAATAGACAAAATTCAACAAAGAATGCTACACATGTCCAAATGAGCAAGTTAGATACTCTACAGCTTCGTATCGATCTCAACTACATGATCACCAAGTTTCACAACCATTGGACGAAGCTAACATGGATTTTGGCAATTTTGCGAAAAACTTGCCTCTCATGAGCAAAGTCCTAAACATGATCAAAGAATATCAAAATGGCAAAGCCACACAAACTTCATGCTAGGACAACCATTCTAATCATAAGACCATCACAAACACCGACAAGCACCTCATGTCATGTCAAAGCCACTGAGCCATGTGCCTACTTCTATGTATGAGACTTCTCATTAGTAGGCATCATGCAACGGTTTAGCACCCAAAGCAAATTAAATTCAGCACATATGACATGGGAGCACATTTCCAAGCATTTTTCATTTCATTTTCAGATTTGTAAATGGTACATCAAATGTCTTTGCGACAAAAAGGAACTTATGCTCCTCCACAAGATAAACCATGAGGGCTAAACATTCATGATGGCAAATGAGCCTTTGGCCCCATATGATCAATAAACTAGCCATCCAACCACAAATTAAGTATAGCCAAGCCACTAAAACATGTCAAGAGCATGTAAAGGCATTTACACATGAGAGAGCATACACATGACATTTTCAAAAGCATAGCCATCAACCCTGGATTATTCATCAAGATCATCAAGAGCTAAGCCAAACTAACCATATCATACCAAACAAGCTCACAAAGATATTAATAACATTCCATGGTGAACAATGTATATGAGGGAAGCTTTTCCTAACCAATGCATATGATACAAAATGCATGCAATCTATGATACAAGGATGCCTATACATCATGTTACATATGCCATGCCAAATGCAAGAAAAGCTATACATATGCTACAAAGAAGCTCTCACACAAAACTCACAAACCACCGGCAAAAGAGAGCTCCCACACACCCAACTCAAGAAATCAAACACACACCAAGTTCCCCCCCCCCCCCAAACGAGTGAAAGTTGCTTGATCTAGGGGTTTGGTGAAAATATCAGCTAGTTGGTCATGTGTGGGTACATGGATCAAAGCTATCTTTCCTTTCTCTACGTTGTCTCTCAGAAAATGATACCTCACTTCTATGTGCTTGGTTTTGGAATGGAGCACTGGGTTCTTTGCAACGCTTATGGCACTGGTGCTATCACATTGAAGTGGGACATGGGTATACTCCTCACCAAAGTCACTCATGGTGTAGGTGATCCAAAGGAGCTGAGAGCAACAACTAGTAGCGGCAACGTACTCGGCCTCGGACGTGGATTGAGCAACACTCGACTGCTTGCGGGAAGACCAAGACACCAAAGAGAAACCCAAAAACTAGCAAGTCCCAGAGGTGGACTTCCTATCCAACCGACACCCGGTAAAATCCGCGTCTGAAAGACCATGAAGCGCCAAAGAAGAGGACGTGGAGTACCAAAGGCCGAAGTCGGGAGTGTGACGCAAGTACCTGAAAATTCGCTTCACCGCTTGTCGATGCGAAGTCCTCGGAGACGCTTGAAAACGAGCGCACAGACACACTGAGAATTGTATGTCCGGCCTCGTCGCCGTCATGTAGAGGAGTGACCCGTTCATGCTCCGATACTCCTTCTGGTCCACGTGTTCACCTTCCTCGTCCGCATCAGGAGCTGTAGTCGTACTCATCGGCGTCGTCATAGCCTTGGAGTCCTCCATCTTGAACTTCCGCACAATGTCCTTGGTGTACTTAGCCTGGTGCACAAATGTTCCTTCCTTTGATTGCTTGATTTGTAGCCCGAGGAAGAACTGCAACTCGCCCATCAAGCTCATCTCAAATTCCCCCGCTCATATCATCCGCAAACCTCGCAACAAGAGAGTTAGACGAGCCACCAAAGACAATATCATCCACATACACCCGCACAATCGGGATATCTCCCCCCGCTCGCCTCGGCAAAAACAAGGTCCGATCGACCTTCCCCATCTCAAAACCTCTCTCAAATAGGAACCCCCTCAACCTTGCCATACCAAGCTCTAGGCGCCTGCTTCAACCCATACGGCGCCTTCCTCAACCGGTACACCGGTGGGGGTACTTCTCACTCTCAAACCCCGAGGCCGCCTCACATACACTTCTTCCTCCAACACACCATTCAGGAAAGCACTCTTCACATCCATTTGGTGCAACTTGAACCCTTTAGCCACGGAAAAGGCTAGAAGGATCCTAATCGCCTCCAAACGGGCTACGGGAGCAAAGGTCTCCTCGTAGTCGATCCCCTCCTTCTAACTGAACCCCTGAGCAACAAGCCTCGACTTGTTTCTCACAACCTCACTCTTCTTTCCCTTTTTGTTCTTCCACACCCGCTTTGTACCAATCGGCTTACACCCTGGGGGAGGGTCAACCAACTCCCACACCTGATTCCTCTCAAAGTTCTCCAACTCCTCATGCATCGAATTAACCCAATTGTGATTAGATAGAGCGTGTCCAATGTCTTTGGGCTCAAAAGAAGCAACAAACGCACCATGAGCGAAATGAGAATTGTTTCGAACCCTCGACCGTGTAGTGCGTTCATTCATGTCGCCGATGATCCTCGAAGCTGGGTGATCCATTTGTACTCGCCGGGGAGGTTCTCGCCTCGATGCTACCTCCCCCTCAACATCAGCTTCTCCTCGTTCTTGATTTGTCGTCGTAGGCGTAGCAGAGGGTCCATCCATCATCGTAGTCGAAGTAGTGGGTACATGTTCAGCCGGGGGCACCACACCACCATCTTCATCATCTCCATGTTCATGCTCCTCCTCCTGAAAGATCACCTCGCCAAGCTCATCATCACCTGCACACTCAAAGACAAGCTGACTACGTGGCTATGTCTCGTCGAAGGTTACCTCGCAAGTCTCCACGATTTGGTTAGTTTCAAGATTGAGCAGACGATATGCTCTAGAATGAGATGCATAACCAAAGAAAATGCCATCAACAGACCTAGCCTCAATCTTATCCAACTTCCTGCCTTTCTTCAAAATGAAACACTTGCAACCAAAGACATGGAAGTGACTCACCTTGGGTGTGCGGCCATGCATCAACTCATAGCATGTCTTCTTCTTGTGCACTCTGAGGTATATCCTGTTCGACACATAGCACGCGGTATTCACCGCCTCACCCAATACCTCCTCGGAGTCCTATGCTCATCAAGCATCGTCCGAGCCATCTCGCACAAGGTCCTGTTCTTCCTTTCCACAACACCATTCTGGGGAGGCGTATACGGACTCGAAAACTGGTGCTCAAGACCCAAGTCATGGCAAAAGGTTTCAAAACGAGAGTTCCTGAATTCCGAGCCATTATCACTACAAATAGCTCGTATGGCATCTCCGTGCCTCTCGTTCCTCAACCTCAAGACTAGATCTCGAACAAAACCAAACGTCTCCCCCTTGTCCCTCGAGATAGAACACCCACGCATACCGAGAATAGTCGTCCACCACAACAAGGACATACCACTTCCCACCCGCAGATCGCACACGAGCTGGGCCAACAAGGTCCATATGGAGCAGCTCGCATGGACGCTCAGTCATCACATCGGTGAGAGGCGGGTGAGAAGAGGCTACCATCTTGGCATGCCTACACGGCGCACAAACCAACTCTTTCTCAAGCCTCAACCGTGGCAATCCTCGGACCAAATTGAGTTTACTCAAGCGAGACAAAAGGTCAAAGCTCAAGTGACCCAACTTCCTATGCCACTTCCACAACTCACTCGAAGAACCAGCCAAGAAACAACGCTCCACACTCGAAGACTGAGAAAAATCAACACGAAACACCTGACCCTCGAGAACGACCATACAGACAAGGTCCCCTCGAGAGTTCACAATCCGAGAACCACCTGGCCGAAACAACACCTCAAAGCCCTCATCCAACAACTGGGACACAGAAAGCAAATTGTACCCCAGCGATTGAACAAGAGCAACATGCCTCAGAGTGATCTTGTCACTCACCTTAATCTCACCTTCTGAAAGCACACGCCCACGCCCATTGTCCCCAAAGGTGATGTACCTCTTTGTCACCACCGGAACGAGACTTGAGAACCACCCCCCGTCTCCCGGTCATATGCCTCGAGCAACCGGAGTCAATCAACCAAATGTTCTTCATGTCTCCCACCCGAAATTCAAAAACAAGCACGTGAGCGAACAAACGACTCAGCAGATCAGGGTTAGTACCAAAAGAGTAAAACCAGGCGAGCCATTTGCTCGAAAGTGGGGTTAGCACCAACCAAAGCATCTCTCCTACCAAAGCTACCTCCACGAACACCACCACGGTAACCACCCTGAGGGAACCACCCCTCTCTGCCTGGAGGAGGACCAAATCCACGCAAGAAAGCCCGTGGAACGTCCTTCCTCTCCAACTCAAAGTTACGACCCCTCCGATCCCCGTATTGAGCACGAGGAGGAGAACGCCTAGCAAACTGACCACCTGCACCCTTTCCAGCCCAGCCACCAGAACCACGACCACCAGAAACAACCCTCGCATCTGTACGAGCTCGAAACCCAAACGGTATGCTCGTCTCCGTCTGTGCTCGCACCGGTCCGACCGGTGCTCCACACCGGTCCGACCGGCAGTGACCCGGGCAAGAAGACACCACCAGCCTGCCTTCCGCTCTCCCCAAGCCCGAACTGTCCTCACACTCGCCTTGGCCCTGGGCATCTGCATACGAGGCTCAAGTACACCATCGGAAGGGTGGTACTTGTCCTTGTTAGCCCACTCCTTTGCCATTCTCTCCTCTCGCTTCCTCTTGAAGCAAAACTCCTCCTTATGGCCATCTCTCCCACAATAGCCACAATGGAACCTCACAAGCTTAGGCTTAGGCTTGGGATGTGGCTGCTCACTTGAGTTCTCCCCACTCAACTCCTCCACCGGTTTCTCACTGCTAGCCTTCTCACTCTCCTTCCCAAAGAACACTTTTCCCGAAGTGCTCACAAACATGATAGGCTTTCGGAGATCATTTGTGGGTTTAGTAAACACGGGTGGAGCTGGGGTTGTGTCTAGACGGTTCCTAAGATGGTTGGGTTTTGGAGGGAAATCATTCTTGTGGTGGGTTTTTGGTGGCTCCGGGGTATTCTCTTCACTTCCCTCACCAACCTTGTTTGCCCCAAGTCCCTCACCATCTTGCCTCTTAAAGGCCTCGATCATCATCCTCCACTGAGGCTCATGACCGGACAACCAACCCATCAACTTCCTCAAGTCATCATTCTCATCCTGCAAACGATCAACATAATGTGCAAATTCCAAATTTTTCAATGCATGCATTTCACAGGTAGAGCAAGATGTAGGCATGGGTTCCTTCAATTTAGCCTCAAGAGAACTAGTGTAGGCATGCATCTCATAAATCTTAGCATGCAAAACAGGGCAAGAAGTGCAAGCACCTAGCAAAGCAGGTCTAGACTTAAGCTCAGCCACTTCAACCCTAAGCACATCTAGTTCCTCACACTTGGAGGCATGCTTCTCCTTAAACAAAGCAATATGGAGCAATCAGCACAAACATTCTCATCCGAAACAACAGGACTAGCCTTAAGGGAATCAATCTCAAGCTTGCTATCAAGCACCTGTGTCTCTAGCTTAGCCACTCTAGTCCTAGCATCCTCGAGTGAATCCCTAAGCTCTTTCCTCATTTTCTTGGCCTCTCTAAACATGTCATCACGGTTATCAAGCAAAAAGCCAAGCCTCTCATTCTCCTGGCGCAAGAAGGGAAGTTCATCACGCACCTCGTCGTCGGACTCAGAGTCCGAGTCACTCTGTGTGCTCTTCTTGCTGCCGGAGCTCAGCGCCATGGTGCAGAAGCCATCTCTCGCGAAGCAGCTCAGCCCGCTCAGGTTCTTGGATGACTTCTTGTTCTTGCGACGATCACCTTCGTCTTCACTACTGCTCGAGCTCGAGGTGGAGTACGCGGAACTGGAGTCGACGTCGCTCGCTCCAACCATCGCTCGGGCCTTGCCTCGGCTCTCCTTCTTCCTCGATCGTCGCTCGTCCTTGTACTTGTTCTTGTGCTTGCTCTTGTGGTCGCGCCTCGACCGGTACTTGCCATCGGTCCTCGACTTGTGCTTGTAGCTGTCCTTATTCTCGACCTTCTCCGGGCAGTCGGCGACGAAGTGTCCCGGCTTGCCGCACTGGAAGCACGTCCTTGTGTTCCTCCTCATGTTCACCCGGTTCTCGTGGATGGGTTAGTGTTAGCCTTTCTTTTCGAACCACCAACGAGGGCAAGACTATGGGAATCAATCGGTCCCTCGAGCTTGGCAGTCATGCCCCTATCCACCTCAGCCGACTTGAGCTTCGATAACAGCTCGTTCACCATCAGAGTTTCATACTTCTCTGACTCCACAATGGCCTCGAACTATCCGCCCCAAATCGTACAATCCAAAGAGTGTATGAGCTTGACCGCTCTATCATGATCATCGTACGGGAGCACGTCCACATTGGCCCTCATGTTGTTCACCACCACTGTGAACCTCTGAAACAAGGCATCGATGGACTCACCGGGGAGATGAGTGAAGTTCTCGTACTCTCTCCGTAGGTCGCATACATCCGTGCCCCGAACACCGGGCGTTCCCAACACGAGCCTCCTTCAACATCGCCCAAATCCTACAAGCCAAGTGCTCGGTGTGCACCCGATCGAACTCAGGCTGACACAAAGCACGAAACAAGTAGTCGACTGCCTTATTGTTGGCGTCGAATCTGTCCCTCGACCCTGGAGCGAGGAAGTCCATCGATTGGACATAGTCTGTGTCCACCGTGACATCCCAAAGAGTCTGACCTTTCCGCGGAGGAACGCACCCATCCGCTTGCTCCACATCTGGTAGTTCTTGCCATCGAAGTGTGGAGGACCCGAACCCCATTCCTGGTACGCCATCCTTGGATCTTAGACTGGTTAGAGTCAATAAAGACCCGAATCGGCTCTGATACCACTTGAAGGACCGATACGGCGAACCAAAGAGGGGGGAGTGAATGGGAGCCGATAAAAATTCTTCTCGAAGGAGATTGAAATTCCAACAAGATGAACACAGCTTCAAACACACGTCTCCGACTCACTACCAAGGTTGGTCAAGTCCACGTAGCCACTGGAGTGCCACTGGACCTAGGAACCAACACACAACCTTCCGACCCGAGAACGCAGCGGAAAACCAAACCTCGAGTCTACAGACTCACACCGGTCAGACCGGTGAGCACCACCGGTCAGACCGGTCCCTGCCGGTGAAACTAAGCAACTTTCACTAAGTGGCTCTACACCGGTCAGACCGGTGACACACACCAGACCGATCGCAGCCTAAAAGCCCCCAAGGCACCAAACAGGCCAACCGACCACCAAACGGACTCAAACTCGAAACAGCAGCAACACGGGACAACGACGAACACACAAAGACGTTCACCCAAGCAAAAACCCACCAAGGCTCGCACCGGTCAGACCGGTTAAGAGCAACGGTCAGACCGGTGTAGCCTGGGCAGCTCGGGATGAACAGCACCCGCGGGTCAACTCCCCCAAATCCAAAACTCGATCTCCCGAATCGCTCCACCGACTTGAACAAGACTTTGGGGATATTATGAACACCTCATGAGGAGTCCATAGCCAAGTTTAATTCCACCAAAACTCGTCCAAAAAGGAGGAATCGAAGAAATCCCGCCGAGAGCACTCCCAACCCAAGAACTCAAGAAACCCCAAAATCGAGCACCTTTACTCACAGATTTGGGAGGGGAATCACAGCCCAAAGAACCACGAAGGGTTCCCACAAATTTCCCCCAACAAATCCCCAAGAGAAAGGTCCCGAAAACAATCCAAAGAAATCACTGAGAGAGGGCTCCGAAAATCACCACCAAGAACAACCAAGGAAAACACATCCAAACCTTGAGGAACCACGCCGAATCATCTATACATGAAACAAAGGTTCGTACAAGGTCTAGCAAGCCGCCCGATCATCCATCCCTCTCAACAAGATCTCTCCTTGAAGCTCTCTTGCTAGTCCTAGAGAAAACCTAAGGAAAATAGGTGGAAAATAGGAAAACTAATGAGCTAGGGTTCCAAGAGTTAGCTGCCATCCTCTCACCTCTTGGGTTAAATGGAGGGAACCGAATGTCTAAAACGCCCTTCTCTACTAACTAGGGATACAAGCCCCTCAAGGGCGGATTTGGAATTCTTGATGTCTTCACCATCGGACGGATGCCCGGCGACCGCACCCTGCGTAGCCTCGACGCAAGCCATGCGATCTCGACGCGTGTCCTCCACTTCGAAGATTCCGGACTGCGTCGTGGCACACCGGTCGAGCCGGTCGGACCCACCGGCCGGACCGGTGCGCGCGGCTCGTGCGGCTCCGTCTTCGGTTCTCCGGTCTTGGCTTTGTGGATCAACCAAGGAACCCAGTGGTTTTCTGGAGAACCACCGGAAACCCCGCGAACTCGGTGTAGCCTCCGCCAATCTCCACTCATGACTTGGCTCCCACGTAGTCCCGGCTCGACCTTGGTTTTGAGGCTCAACCAAGAAACCGTCCACGACTTCATCTTCTTCGTTCATGCCACCATGCGGCCCGCACTTGACCCCCGCCGGCCACCGGGTCCCTCGAACGAAGCCTACTTGTCTTCTCCACACCTGGAGGCCTCACCGGCGACGACCTTTCGCGCTTGTTCTTCACCTGCACCAACACCAGTCAAGCCGCAACCTGCACTTGCAATACTTAGCCAAGAATCAGTCCACACAACATTGTCAATCACTCATCACACAAGGAAGCGACCATCCATCGTTCCTCGAACCACACATGGTCCTCAAGCAGTTCACCAGCAACTTCGCGGGTGCCATGGGCCGATCGGGTACTCGCATGGACCTGGCCATGGTCAAGCAGGAACAAGGCGAGACCCTCTGCAAGTACATGCGCCGCTTCTTCGACAAGCGCGCTACCGTGGTCGACGTCACCGACAAGGAGGTCATCGACCTCTTTCAAGACGGCCTCTATCACCGCCGCACCTTCGAAGACTTCGGTCGTCGCCGCCCCAAGTCCATCCCCCACCTCAAGGACATGATCACGTCCTGGGCAGATGAAGAAGACAAGGCCAACGCCAAGTACGACGCCATCCGTGGCAAGAACAAGCAGAACCAGGGCGGCGGCACCGGCAACAACGGGAACCAAGGCGGTCGCAGCAACAACAACAACAACTACTCGGGTCCCAACCGCAAGCGCAAGCCAGATAACACTGTCGCGGCTATCCAGCGCCCTGCGAAGGAGAACTCGAAGAAGAACTCCAGCAGCTTCAAAGACTTGCTGAAGGAGAAGTGCCTGTGGCATCCAAACAGCAACCACACCACCAAGCAGTGCTACCAACTCAGGCATGCACTTAAGGACACGCCAGAGCCACCGCACCCTCACGACAAGAAGGGCAAGAAGAAGAACGATTGAGACAACAATGATTTCCAGGAACCCGATAAGACTGTCAACGTCCTCTTCGGCGGACTACCCAGCAGGCGGGAGCAGAAGGCTACCTGTCGAGAAGTCATGAGCATTGAACCAGCGGTCCTGACCCCTCTCAGGTGGTCGGAGGTACCCATTACCTTCTCCCGCGCGGATCAATGGACCAGCTTCTCCGAACCAGGACGGTTCCCCCTCGTCCTGAAGCCGGTGGTCGCGGGCTCCAAACTCAACAAGGTCCTCATCGACGGTGGAAGCGGGCTCAACGTCCTTTTCACCAAGACCTTGAAGAAGATGAAGCTCGACATCACCCACATGCTCACCAAGAGCAACACGCCCTTCTACGGCATCATCCCCGGTAACGCGGCTATCCCACTGGGCTCAGTGGTCCTGCCAGTTACCTTCGAGGAATCTCGGGAGAACTACCGTACCGAGTACATCAAGTTCGAGGTCGTGGACTTCGAAACTTCCTACCACGCCATCCTCGGCAGACCGGCCATCGCCAAGTTCATGGCGGTGCCCCACTACACCTACTTGGTACTCAAGATGCCAAGCCCAGCGGGTGTACTCTCTCTCCAAGGGGACTTGAAGATCTCCCACGACTGTGACACAGAAGCCGTGGAGATCACCTCTATGAATCAAGTACCCAACGCTATGATGGAGGTCTACGCTTCGTCGAAGAAGCTTGCCACAAGTGAGCTCGACATCCCGGAGAAGTCTGACAATGCCAACAAGCCTCAGCCAGCTGAGGAGGTTCTTGTCATGACGATCGACCTCGGAACAGGCGACTCCAGCAAGACCACCACCATCGGGGCCAGCCTCGACCCCAAATAGGAAGACACACTCATCAACTTCCTCCGAGCTAACCGCGAAATCTTCGCGTGGAAGCCAGCGGACATGCCAGGAGTGCCCAGGGAGTTGATTGAGCACTGCCTCAACGTCGACCCTAAGGCCACCCCCAAGCGACAACACCTCTGACGCTTTGCCAACGACAGACGGGACACCATCAAGAAGGAACTCGCGAAACTACTCCGGCTGGCTTCATCAGAGAAGTCTTCCATCCTGAGTGGCTCGCCAACCCCGTCCTCGTCCGCAAGAAGAACTCGAACGAGTGGAGGATGTGCGTCGACTACACCGACCTCAACAAGCACTGCCCCAAGGACCCCTTCGGGTTGCCGCGGATTGATCAAGTCATCGACTCCATGGCGGGGCCGCGACCCGCTCTCCGCTTCCTCGACCGCTACTCCGGTACCACCGGATCGCGATCAAGGAAGAAGACCGGAGAAGACCGTGTTCATCACCCCCGTTTGGCGCGTACTTGCTACACGACCATGTCCTTCGGGTTGAAGAACGCCGGTGCTACCTACCAACGAGCTATCCGGCCTCGCGTCAAGAAGCGGCTCAACAAGAACGTCGAAGCCTACGTGGATGACGTGGTCGTCAAGACCGTAAACTCCGCACCCTCATCGACGACCTTGAAGAGACCTTCGCATCCCTGCGTGAGTACCGCTGGAAGCTCAACCTGAACAAGTGCGTCTTCGGCGTGCCTTCGGGCAAACTACTCGGCTTCATCATCAGCCAACGCGGCATGGAAGCCAACCCCGAGAAGATCTCCGCCATCACCAGCATGAAAGCTCCCACGTGCATCAAAGACGTCCAGAAGCTGACCGGGTGCATGGCGGCACTGAACAGATTTATCTCGAAGCTTGGAGAACGGGGGCTCCCCTTCTTCACACTACTCAAGCACCAAGAGAAGATCGTGTGGACTCCAGAGTTGGATCAGGCCCTTGCCCAGCTCAAGGTCTTCCTATCGAAGCCGCCGGTCCTCACGGCTCCCCGCAAGGGCGAGCAGCTACTGCTCTACCTCGTTGCGACTACTCACGTGGTCAGTACTGCCATCATCGTCGAGCGGCAGGAAGACGGCCACGCCTACCCAGTCCAGCGCCCAGTCTACTTCGTCAGCGAGGTCCTATCAGAGTCCAAGGCACGCTATTAGCCTGTGCAGAAGCTCCTGTACGCAGTACTCATCACCTCGCGGAAGCTACGACACTACTTCCAGGAATACTCGATCTCCGTCGTCACCGACTACCCGCTCGGTGAAATCCTGCGGAACCAAGATGCTACTGGAAGAATCTCCAAGTGGGCAGTCGAGCTCGGCGCCCTCACCATCGACTTCAAGCCACGCAATCAAGTCGCAAGCGCTAGTCGACTTCATGGCGGAGTGGCGGGAGAACCAGCAACCTACTCCAATCGTGCGACCAGAGCATTGGGTGATGTACTTCGACGGCTCACTCAACCTCGAGGGTGCAGGTGCAGGGGTACTCCTGATCTCTCCAATGGGCGAACAACTCAAGTACGTCCTGCAGATCTTCTGGAAGGTCTCAAACAACGAAGCCCAGTACGAAGCTCTCCTACACGGGCTCCGCCTCGCAGCTTCACTGGGCATCAAGCGGCTACTAGTCTACGGCGACTCCGCAGTGGTCATCAACCAAGTCAACAAGTCTTGGGACCGCAACAAGGAGAACATGGACGCCTACTGCCTAGAAGTCCGCAAGCTCGAGAACAAGTTATATGGTCTCGAGTTCCACCACATCGTCCGCGATAACAACGTGGCAGCGGACGTCCTGTCAAAGCTTGGACCTACCCGCGCTCTAGTACCAGCGAGTGTCTTAGTTCACGAGCTTCACGCGCCATCCATCCCGGAGCAGGCGCCACCGACCACTGTCCCAGCGAACCCACCGGCCGGACAGGAGGTCATGATGATCGACGTGGACTAGAGGCAACCCTTCATCGACTACCTCAGCGAGCAGAAGGTTCCCTCGGACAAGAACTTGGCCGAGCAGCTCATCCGCCACGCCAAGTCCTACGTCCTCGTCGGAGACAAGCTTTACAAGCGGGGCGCATCTTCCAGAGTACTCATGTAGTACGTCCCTCGGCAAGAAGGCAAGGACATCTTGGAGGAGATCCACAAGGTCGTCTGCGGCAACCACGCATCTTCCCGCACGCTGGTCAGCAAGGCCTTCCGGCGAGCTTTCTACTAGCCCACAGCCCTGGGCGACGCTGAAGAACTTGTTAAAAGGTGCCAATGATGCCAGTACTTCGCCAAGCAGCAACACGTCCCAGCCTACAAGCTAGTCACCATACCGCCAACCTGGCCCTTTGCCTGCTGGGGGCTCGACATGATTGGGCCACTCCCAACTGCGCCAGGTGGTTTCAACAGAGTACTGGTGGCCATCGACAAGTTCACCAAGTGGATCGTGGTCAAGCTGGTTACATGCCCCAAGGCTGACAGAGTACTCGACTTCCTGGATGAACTCGTGCACCGCTACGGACTACCCCATCGCATCATCACAGATCTGGCTCCAACTTCAACAACCACCAGTTCTGGGAGTACTGCGAGAACAGCGGGATCGACGTCCGATACGTCTCAGTTGCCCATCCTCGGGCCAACGGACAAGTTGAGTGCGCCAACGGGATGGTGCTCGACGCTCTCAAGAAGCGGCTACACGACGCTGCTAACTCTAAAGGAGGCAAGTGGGTCACGGAACTACCCAACGCACTCTAGGGGCTACGAACTCAGCCCTCCAAGCCAACGGGGCAATCCCCTTACTTCCTGGTCTACGGTTCCGAAGCAATCCTCCCTGCCGATGTCATGTGGAACTCACCAGCAGTGGAGCATTACGACGAATGCGTCTCTGAAGACAGCAGACGAATTGACATCGACAGCCTCGAAGAAGCTCGCTGCGCTGCCCTCGTCCAATCAGCAAGGTACCTGGAGGGTATCCGACGCAAGGAACGCTCCTTCAACGTTCGTGATCTCGTCCTACGTCGTATCCAGAACACGGAAAGACTACACAAGCTCAGCTCCCCCTGCGAAGGTCCCTTCACCGTGGAAAAGGTGACTGGGCCGGGCTCCTACCGCCTCCAGACACTCGAAGGCGAAGACATCAACAACTCGTGGAACGTCGACCAGCTCTGTCGGTTCTACGCCTAGTCTACATGACTACTCGGGGTTCAAGTCTACACGACTACATCAACACCCCTCCACCGTAAGCGGCCTCCGGGTCCTGGCTCCAGTCTCCGGACTACCCTTCTCCAGGATCCAGCCCGCGCGGCTACCTACGGATCCTGGGCTGCGACGAGCGACAAATGACTCTAGCAGCGGTCTACTAAGAGACCATGTACTCCAAGATCCAGCCTACACGGCTACTTACGGATCTACTGCTGTAAGCGGCTACCCGCCCTAGCACCACTTAGCTGTAAGCGGCCTCCGGGTCTAGGCGACTACTCTGTAACTACAGCCCGGCCATCCAGGTGTACTTCTTCAGTAATAAAGTTTGATCGTTCATCAACTTCTTTACTATCTACTTCCCTCAACGGGACTACTGCCGAGTATGACTACTCGCATCCACTCCATGATGGGGCTCCGCACTCAGAGATCGCGACTACGAGTACTCGTTGATGGAAGGTTTCTTTCATTAATACTTAAGCAATTCCATTACAGTTGTTTTTGTACAACTTTGGCTACGAGCTAACTATTACAGGGCTACTAGAGATTGAGCTTATCGGCTACTTGCTCCGCAATGGGAGCCATCTGCTCCAGCAGCTCCGTGTACTGCTCATTTGTACAGTTGGCGGCTACCCCGCCAGCGACTACCTCCACAGGTGCCTTCGGGAAATAAGACTTCATGAAGGCCAGCACTTTCTTCGGGATCGACCTCGCCAGGTGCTTCACATAAGTCGCCAACCGACAGGGGGCTTCCCTGAGGCGATCCACGAGCGGTGCGATCTTGGGGCCGCCAGGATGAGGCACCAAGAGTCTTGCTATCGGAAGTGCGGCTTCTTCATGCTCCTTCAACTGGGCCCGCAGCGCCTCGCAATCTTCGTTCAGCTTCTGCAACGATTTGTAGCAGTTGACGAGATCACGGTCAGAAGCAATCCGAAGCTCCATGTGCTTGTCGCACTCGAAGGCAAGTTCCTTATAGTCAAGTTCGAGTACCTGGCGGGCCTCCTGCTCCCGGTAGAAGAGGTTCTTAATACTTGTCTCTGAGGACTTCAACTGCTCCACCTGGGCCTCAAGCTCTGCAACATAACAAGGTGCAGCGGGTTAGACTACCTCTCGACCTCTAACAACTACCCAACAAGTCAAGCGGTATATCTTTGTTCTTGTTGTGGAGCGTCTTGTTCCTCCGCACCAAGTCGCCGCTCTTTGCCTGCATATCCTGGACATCATTGTGATATTTGGCAAAGGCGGCGTCGAGCTTGGACTGCATGGCGGTCACGTGCTTCTGAGACTTCAAGAGTTGATCTTCAAGCGCCTCAGCCCGGAGCACCGCGTCGTCGAAGCCTTGCAGCATGTTGGACTTCTCACGGGACCTGTCCACGACGTCCTGCACAGACAACACATGTCAAATGAGTACTCAACAACAGAGGATTGACTACTCAGGAGTTAAGACTACCCACCTTCATCCATTGTTCTGCCTGGCGGACCGCCTCCAGATGCTTGGCTACCGTCGCCGGGTCCACCAAGTCGTCGGCCAGCAGCTCCACTCTGCCACGACTACTCGTGGCAGCTTCCGTCATTGGCGCAGAGCGGATGGGCTCCGCGTCCTGGATTTCCGGGGAACGGACCACTACCTCCAGAGCGGCCTCTGGCGGCACGGCGGCCTCCACTCCTCTGGTGGCCACGGCGACCTCCTCGGCGGCTTCCTCCATTGGCTCGGGGGCTCCTTCTGCAACCTCCAGCACTTCTGGTGTCAACGTCTGCATGGGTACCGCTGCGGGGATATCGCCCACTTCGGCCTCAGCACCTGTCAAGAAGAAGACAAGCGCATCAGCAACTATGACTACTCTATGGGGAATACCAAAGCCTCAGCAGAGTACTTACCCTCGACCACGCTGGCCTCGGGCAACGCATCTCTAGTAGCCGGCGCTTCGGACTCTGCCTGGGGGGCAGGAGTTGACTCCTCGGCGGGCGGCGCGACTTCTTCCTCCGCCACCGTCGCAGAGGGCTCATCTCCCTTCTAGGATAGATCTGTTGACTTCCTGCAAAAGTACACAAATTGGTCGTCAATCAAGCTAGACTACTACACCAAGTACTACTCGGGAAGGCTCAGCACTTACAAGCTTGACCGGACTATCATCACGGTCGGGGCTCCAAGGATGCTAGCAATATCTACCAGTCCAGCCTCGGCGGGCGCCTCCTCCTGCGCCTCTGCGGCTGTCGCCTCTTCTACGGCAACGGTAGCCGGTGCAGCGCCCTCCTGCGCTCCCGCGGCCACCACTTCCTCAGCGGTAGGGGCTGCAGGCTCCGTACTCCCTTGAGGAGCAGGGGGCTGGCGCTCCAGTTGCGCCAATAACTCTTCAACAGTGGGGGCTGGGCTACGACTCCCAGCCGGCTCCCCCACTGTGTCCCACTCGTCTTCGTCGCCCTCCTCGACGAGCTCCGTTGGCGGCACCTCCTGCATACAAGGAAGATTAGTCATGAGCAAGTGAACTCGCACGACGGGTACTCGACTACACTAGTCAAAACATCTTACCTCTTGAGGCGTGGTCTCTGAGACCTTCAGCTTCTTCATCACCCGCTTGCGGGCGGGGTTGCGCGGCTTCCATGGCGGCGCAGCCAGACTAGCGTCTAGGCTAGCCGGCGGATCTTGCACGAGAGGCACATGAGGTAGGTCGGGGCGGCTGAACCTCGACCGCAGCTGAAAGCGGTCCTGCAGTGTCTCCTCGTCGTCGTCCTCGTCGGACGTGTCCTCCACGATGACGGTGTCATCCCCTTCGCCGACTTCTCGCCGCTCATTGGCTTTGGCTTTTCCCTCCTCCGGGATCCCGACTTCCTGAGGAGGCGGCTGCGGCTCGGAGATGGACTTCTTCAAGTCGTCCTGCAAGACACAAGATATCTGCTCGACTACTCAAAGGCAATGGGTACTCGACTGGGGTGTACGGCTACTTACCTCCTTTGGCGAGCGCGCGGCGGAGTACTCCTGGACAGGGCACGCCGTGTACGGTGGCATGTCCTTGAAGATACGTGTCAGCCTATCAACAATGTCGTCGTCGTCGACTTCACCTCCAGGCATCCGCGACGTGTCGTCGTCGCCGGTGTACTCGAAGCCTAGGGTGTCGCGGGCCATCAGCGACTGCACCCTGCGCTTCATGAAGCTGAAGGCCACGTGCTCGGCCCTCAGCCCCGGCTTCTCTCAACACCTTGATGCACGCCAACAGCTCGGGGAGCTAGATCCCCTCCTGCATTGTGGGCTCCGTGTTCCACCAGGCGCGATGCTTCGGCTGCTTTCCACTCGGCTTCGGCAGTCCTGGGTGGTTGTTCGTGACATAGAACCATTTCG
The DNA here is from genome assembly GCA_947561735.1 of Cenchrus americanus. Lineage (NCBI taxonomy): Eukaryota > Viridiplantae > Streptophyta > Magnoliopsida > Poales > Poaceae > Cenchrus > Cenchrus americanus. The sequence continues at coordinate 125,472,553 of OX387241.1, forward strand.
CCTTCCAATCTTGGCTGGAGTCGATGAGCTTGTACGAGAGGTACTGCTCGGCCGCATCCTCCCACATCTGAATCCCCGCTCCACCAACTACTCGTGGGTTGCTGGCGCTCGGCTACGGCTTCACCTGGAAAAACTTCCGGAACAAGATCCAGTGGGGTTTGATCCCCAGGAATGCCTCGTAGAAATGGACGAAGACTGCGGTATGGAAAATACCGTTGGGGTTGAGGTTGAGGTACTCGACGCTGTAGTACCCCAGCAGGCCTTTGAAGAAATCGCTGGCCGGCAGCGCGAGTCCGCGCTCCGCGAAGCGCGCGAACATCGGAATCTCATCCTCGCTCTTCTCCATGGGGTACGGATCCCCGGCGGCGGCCCTCCAACTGTCCACCTCCTTCTCACGGATGAATCCGCTGTTGAGGAGAGCCAGCAGATCCTCGGTCTTCATCTTCGATTTTTTCCACTCGCGGCTTGGATCTGGCCGCGGTGGAGACATCGGCTGCGCTGCTCCTGTGGCAGCCCCGGCGGCCTCTTCGCGGCCCCTCTTCTTCCCGGCGGTCTTCGTAGACTTGGACGGCGATGGCTTCATTCTCCAAGTACACGGAGTCTTCACGCGCATTCGCTCGGGGGCTACCCTAGCAGCTGTGGGTGGCGGCGCGGTTGGATCTACAGCGGCGGCAGCGTGCGCAAATCTATTCGAATGGCTGCAGCAGCGATGGGTGGAAAACCCTAATGGTGTTGGCTTCTATTTATAAGTCAAACCGGCCCTCCAACGGCCCAATGGATAAGTCCACGCTCGGCTAACTCAGCGGCCGCGCGTGACCCTTCGTATTCTACTAGTCGACGCGCCTCACCTCGGGGGCTCGGCTACATCTACTCGACTACCTGGGAAGCGACAAGATTCAGGAGCATCTTAGGACACATTCTACAAGATGACCCTTCAATTCGAGAGGAAGTACTCGACTCAAGGCTCGGGTGCTCCGTGCCACGTGTCCTTCGGTTTTTTCTCTCCGGATTTTTCGGGATATTCTTGCCAAGACTTCAGATGGACCCTCGGCCCGTAGCCTCGCGGCTCAACCTAAGGCTTGGGGGGCTACTCCATATGGAGTGCGATTTTGCAATCGCACTTCCATATCAGCTTCGGCTTCAAGACAACGCGGGCATTTTTGAAGACCTTCGAGGGCAGCACTCGAGGACGCTTGGGACTACTCGAGAAGACGTCAAGATTGCTCAGGTATCAGCTGGAGTACATTCCAGCCTCGGGATGCTTCGACTACTCTTGAGGACTTTTGACTTGTAGTACTCGGGGACGCTTGAGGACTACTCGTTAAGGCCGTCAAGACTACTTGAAGCTATCCTTCTCGACTACAAAGTACTCGGGGGCTTGTCGTATGGACCTCCCTGGGCCCACTGCCTCGGTGGGTACCGGGACCGACTACTCGGTGGGCCCCCCGGGACTACTCGGCTTGCGCTACACGGCACCTGATGGCGTGGAGCACAAGGACTACAGAGGAGAAGTACTCGGTTAGGAAGCTGTACGTGTCCCGCACTGTATGGAAGACTCCTAGACGTACCCGACTAGTACTCTCTCCCTACTCCGACTTGTAACCCTGCCTCCCGGACTATATAAGGCGAGGCAGGGACCTTTCTCTAGCATCGCATCTCATGCAAACTCATCCCACGGCGCACAATTACGCCATCCTGTAATCATGCCCAATCAATCCCGAGCTACGCAGCATATAGGACGTAGGGTATTACACACCTCGCGGCCCGAACCTGTCTAAATTGTGTGTCGCGTGTCTCTTCTTTCGAATTACCGATCTCGGCGAGGCCACAGTCATCTACTTCGGGTACTCCCCTTAGTAGGTTGCCGGTCTAAAACACCGACAAACTCGGTCCAAGAGATGTTGATAATGAGTAGCATAGAAATAATCTCCAGTGGTTTAATCAAGTTAGAGAGGTAAAGGCCAATCGACAACTAGCCAAATCCCAGCTGACGAGCACACACTGAAGGGTTATAAAATTTGTATGTGGCGGATGGATCTTTTCCAAAGACACAATAAGGGAGGAACACTGTTTTAATAATTTCTACGAAAGTAATTATGTCTTCATCATCCTTGTGGATATCATTGAAACTGAATGTGGTCTCAAAATAGGCATCATCACCTCTATATGCAAACTAGATGAAAGATTCTAGGTTGAAGCTAAGATAAAAGCTTCTGAAAAGCTCTGCTACCTCCGGCTTTCATAGATTAGATTCGTTTTGATGATGTTCTTTAGATTACATGCATAAGATACCCCTTTTGAAGATCTAAGTGTTCTCGAATTTAATAGATAGTATTTAGCATCACACATTTGTTCCACGGATTCGATACCTTGGGTTCACATTTGACAGAAGAAGGGTCCCTTGACTACGATGGAGGACTTATCCGCTTGCAAGTCCAAATGAAGTTGGATACACATATACACCGTCAACACCAGCACCTCATCTGTGTCGATGAGCTTGCTGACAACCTCCATGAGGGTCGCGATGGTGGTGGCCCAGACTTGTGGATCTTCTCAAAGATCTTGCGATCCCTGACACCTTTCTTGTAGCTGTCGACAACCTGGTCGTCTCTGACACCGGCGCAGGTGTTGCGATTCTCGAAGAACTGGTTGGTGTAGTCGCGGAGCCGCTCATTGGGCTTCACGGTGACCCTCCCGAGGTTGAAGGTGTTCCCAGGGTGATTGTAGGTCGCCTGGAAGTTGGACGTGAACGCCTGGTATAGGTCAGCCCAAGAGGTGATGCTGCCAGCCGGGAGGTTGTTGAGCTAGAGTGAGGGCACGTCACCCATTACTAGCGGGAAATACACTGCCATGTGGTCGAGGTTGCCGCCGATCACCTTAACAGCAACGTAGTAGGTCGACTGCCAGATGTTAGGGTCGAAGCGGCCGTCGTACTTCTGAATGTTAGGCTTGAAGTGTCAGGGTAGGCCACCGACCTAAGAACAGGAGCCAGCGCGAGAAAGGTGGTGATGGCTATGTCGTCAGCGCCATCTTCAGTTTGAGCACCGCCTTTGTTCTGCGTAGGGGCGATGATCTGGGAGTGGGGTTGACGATCTGGATTTCAGGCGCCCTCCTCCGGATGGCCGTAGTCAGCTTCGTACTGGGCGTGATGCCTGTTCTTGACATCATGGTGGCCGCGCTCCTCGCGTTCCATGATGTGGTGGACGGCGCTAGGGGGGCGTACTCGCAGTCGTACCCCGAACGACGCCACAACTCACGTTCCTCGCCCTCGTGGTGACGCTGATGTAGTCGCGTGCGTCGCGGGCGCGCCTGTTCTTGTCAAAGTTGGCGCGGAGGTCGCCATCGTTGGCGCCGTTCGCCAGAGCTTGCTCGGGGTTGTTTTGATCGACCTCCTGCTGGATGGTAGGGAGGTTGCTGTGTGCAGGTCGATTGGATCGACTGCGCGAATGGAGACTTGACGAAGATGCGACGGACTTGGTTGTCGCGCTCTTTTCCTCCACCAGGGCCATGGCGACCCGAAGGTAGGTCATGGCTGATTCTGCCTCGGGTGTAGGGTTAGCTTGCTAAAGGTGCACCATGACAACACCCAGGTTGGCCTGGGGGCTGTTGAAGGTCGGTAGCCTCGCTTCTTCAGAATCGCCGCGTGTTGCTCTTCTGGACGTCAGTGAGCGCAATTGGCATTTCCCTGGAATCGGTTGCACCGTGACGTGGTGGTTCATTCTCGGAAACCACCAAGACCTGGCGAAAGATGGGATCCAAGTCTTTGGGGGGAGACGTGGACCCGGACCTTCTGGAACTCGACGCCATCCAAAGACGTGGGAGTTCGAGTGGTACAGGGAAGCAGCTCTTGGTCGATCTTCTTCAGTAGGTAGCAGTCGCGAAGGGTATGTCATGCTCTCTTATGGTAGGTGAATGGTATGTCGAGTGGGTCATGGTGTGCGCGGAGTTCAGGCTTGAGGTTGCCAGAAGGCCATCGCCACCCAGATTGGGTCTAGATGGTCTTGATCGCGTGGTGAGCGTAGACGTCGCTGGGTGGTCACATACTGAAGGGGATGGCCCTAGGGGCGGTGACACCCTCGTTGAGAGCTAGGCTCTTTCGCAGATCTGGAGGGCGTCCTCGATCACGTTGATGGCGCGCTCCATTCCCTGAATCCTTGAATGATGTCATAAGGTTTGGGCGGGTGGGTCTCCGATGCTGGATCGAAAACGGGTGTGGCAATGGACGCCGTCGCGATCTGTACAGCGGCCACCGGAGTGGTCGTGGCTGTCGAAATGGTCGAGGTCGCCGTGAAGGAACCGAAGCAGATCTCCATGGGATTGGCGAGGATCGCTGCCATGCTTGTCAGGAAGATGACACCAGATCGGACTACCATGCTGCACAGCGAGTTCCCAATCACCCCTACCCGGCGCGCCAACTATCAGGGGGTGAAACTTGGACTGATCCGCAAGGGGGCGACACAATCGATTTTAGATTAATTGGAGGGTTTCGAGATCTAAGAGCGTAGGTGGTAGTTCGCATGTGGAACTTGGAACACGGCAAGAATGGCGGTGAACACAAGGGTTTAGACCAGTTCGGGCCTCCGGAGAGTGAAATCCTATGTCTAGTATGGCGTGGAATTATGTGTGGAAGGGAAGTCGCCTTGAATGGAGCTCTATGCCGCCTTACATGGTCAATGGTCTAGGGCTTTCATTCGATGTCGGTGGACCCTCATCGGGGTCAGTTAGAATTTAGGAAGGCCATATGCCTTGATTACAGGGTGAATTCCGCGATTTGTGGACCTACTAGCGGCGCTAAGTTGCGATCTAGTAGCTCGCCTTGCGCTCCAAGCCCGGCGGATCCTCCGGGATTTGGATAAGGTCTTCCAGGGTCTCCCTAGGTCGCCGGAGGTGTAGATAAGGTCTCTGGGCCCACTTGCAGGTCAATAGGGCTTATGGCAGGTGAGGTCCACTTGGTAGGGACCTCTGGGACCCTGGCCGGTGGGGACCCGTGGGTACCCATCACAACATAAAAAACTCACTTGTGTAATGGACATAGATTGCATTTCATAACGGGCAAAGCGCTCGCTACTAATCAAGTGTTAGAAATGAGCCAATAAAGGTAACGGGCAGATGCCTGTTACTGATAAGACATATTCATAACAGGCATCAAACAAAAACCATTATCACAACTAGCCACAGGTCACGTGAAATGACTGTTTCTCTGGGCCCACAGGGAACTTTGGTAACAGCAGCCCATTACAGTAGCTCAATGTTGGAGGCGCCTGCTGTGTACCTGCGTCTCCTCTATCCTGACGAAATGAGACACATCTATTGCACACGCATCTCAGCACATCTAGGATTTGTAACGGGCATCAAACAATGACCATTACCACAAATAGTCACCGGTCACGTCAAATGGTTGTTTCTCTGGGCCCAAAAGGAACTTTGGTAATGGTCATGAAAACAGAGCATGTTACTGTGAAAACAACATCAGAGACGCATGTCGTGAACCTGCATCTCCTCTATCTCGACGAAATGAGATGCATCTGTTTCCATGCGCGTCCACTTTCTCTTGATTAAAGGAGACGCGTGCTTTCAACCTGCGTCTCCTATATCTCGATGAATGGGCCAGGTCCTGAGGCCCACCGGTCAGGACTGGTAACATGCTTTTACACTGCCCATTACATTGTTGGCATGTTTGTAACGAGCTTTCTGAATGAAGCTCGTTAGCTATTATGTGGAAACATGTACAACAGATTTGAAATCCTGCAAAATACAATCATTTACGAGAATACAAGTAGAAATCAGTTTCTAAAATCAGATGGATAATATGAGCAGAGACAAGGTTGAGCATTATTATCTACTTATAGTATCCTTCTTGATGTCAGGTATATCATCGAGTAGTCTTAACATATGGGATGCCACATGGAATCCACAAAAAGAGGACCAACATGGCTACTGAGCACACTGCATCGAGGTACCAAAATGATAAGTTAATGCAGTACCAAATAGGTAAGAAGGGACCGTAAAAAAACCTTTGTCTTACACGAGATTTATTTTGTACTTGAGTGTGGCTTTTGGCTTTTCTTTCCTTTCGTCACTCAGTCCTGTGCATGTTCACCAAAGGCCCTACATGATGAGAAATATCGATTAGAAACACTAGGAGATTGAGTTTTTGTGAACAAAACCTACAAGATACTGACCATTACACAATATTTGAGGTCTGAGAACTTTAGCGGGGGATGTTGTTTAGCGGAATCTAGATAGCAAACCTCTTTGAACATCATACAGATGACCACTGTTACCTAGTGGCTAGTGCAGTTTGCACCCACCACGTAGTCCTTGTTCATTGCATTTAAGATTGCTTTGGTAAGGAGAGAATGCTGAGAAATATTTGTGCAAGTACTTGTCCATCATTTTTTCCTACAAAAAATCAAATTGTTAGCATGCATTAACTTTGTGGTCAAAATTAAAGAAATATCTTTATTGGTTTTAAAGGACTTTGAGAAGGTAACATCGAGAGAAGCCATGGTTATAAGGTTATACACGCTACTGAATGCAATGTTTGACATTAAAGCACCACAACAACCTTTAAAGTAGTGTTGATCCACCTTTGCTGGAAGGGCAAGTTTATCCTTATTGTGTTCCATGACGTAAGAATGCATCCTGGCACAATTTAGTCTAGCAGCCTCTAAGTTTGGTTCTGACAGCATAGGTGCACTGGGCTTGTATTTTGGTCGTTCCTGTTCTGTCCCAATAATACAGTTAAGAATCTCATCTTTAGATAGAGGTTTCCTAACCTGGTTCCCCTTCTTCAGTGGAGGTTGCATAGGCTTCTCCTCCTATTGCAGAGGCTATAGTACATGTTGCATCTACTGCTTAGGGGAGATTGCATGCGCTCCTCCTCCTGTTGCTGGAGAGGCTGTTGTTTCGTCAGTTGCTTATCCTCATGTTGTAGCTGCTTCTTAGGCGGAGTTTGCGTGTGCTCCTCCAGCTGTTGTCGACACTCCTACTGCTGGAGAGGTTGTTGTCTGTTGCTTATCCTCATGTTGCAGCAGCTTCTTAGGTGCAGTTTGCCTGTGCTCCTCCGGCTGTTGTCGACGCTCCTGCTGCTGGAGAGGTTGTTGTTTCATCTGTTGCTTATCCTCATGTTGCAGCTGCTGCTTAGACAGAGTTTGCTTGGGCTCTTCCGGCTGTTGTCGATGCTCCAGCTGTGTAGTTTTGTTAATATGCTGTTGTTGTTGCTGTTGAGCCTTCTCTTGCTGACACTAAGCTGCAGTACCTCCATCTGATATTGTACCCCTGCTACCTGTTGCGGCTTTAGGGTTGGGATGTTTCGTCATGGGTGGTATAAGGATCTTGTCCTTTGGCCATTGGATCCTTTGAATAAAAGCCTAAGCTAGGGTTGCTATGTCTCCCCCATCAATTGGTACATGCAGAGGGTAGTTACCCTCATTGGCCCACACATAAGTAGGTTGCACCACAACATACCCATCCTTCATCGGTTTTGAATGGAAAGACTTTTGAAATGGAAAGACTTTCGCTAATGCGGGCTCCACATTAATCCCGGTGTCATCCAAAAGGCTACACGCGGTTGGCTCTGCTAGCTTATCTATTGTGTCCAGCATAGGTGATCGACTATCACTGAGCACTTGTGTAACACCCTAAATTCCACTGTTTATTTTAAATCAAAACTTGCTTAGCAACATCTCGATCTCGCTTAAGGAATATAAGGATGTTGTGCCCTTATAGGCATTTAATCATTTTTCTTAATTAATTAAAGAAATATAGGAGGTTGCTGTTGCATTCATGCTGGTGCATCGTTTTTGGGTGTTTGGATTCAAATCTTGGTTCGAATGCATTTGCTTGAGTGGATTTTGAAAATTGAGAACCCTTTTCCTTTTTCCTCGCCTCTCTTCTTCCTTTCCAGCCCAACTCCGCAGGCAGCCCAACCCACCTTCTCCTCTTCCGCAGCGCAGCCCGTTTCCGCGTCCGGCCCACTGCAGCCCGACGGGCGGGCCGCTCCCCACACGCGCCACCGCCCCGCCCGACGTGCGGGGCCCGCACGTCGGCTTCTACCTCGCGCCGCCACCCCGTCTCCGAATCGGGCACGAGCCCGAGTCCGCGGCACTGCTCGATTCGGCGCCTTGGGCCCGCGAGCCGGTGCTCCGCACCGCCACCTATTTAGGTGCCCCCCCATGCCGCGCCGCACCCGCACCCTTGAACCCCGAGCGGCCTTGCGCCGTCGCCACCCACAACCCTAGCTCGTCAGCGCCGTCGCTCGGATTCCGCCCGCTCGCCGCCGTCTCGCCGCCGTTCGGTCGCCTTAGTGCTGCTCAGTGGAATTGCCGTGATGTAAGGAGCCCACCGGTGTCGTTGGTTTGGATGTTCGTGCTCCGCGCCGCCGGCTCGTCTTCGCCGGAGCGCCGCCGCCACCGCCGTCCGCCGTGCGCCGCGGCGCGTCGTCGCCGCCGCCACGGGATGCCTCTCCCGTTGAGTTCGCACGCGCGTGCTCGACGTCTCGGGGCAAACCCCACAGCAAACGGTGCACCCCGGCCGCCGTATTGAGTTTGCGCGCCGCCGCCGCCGTCGATGCGCCACCGCGCCGGCATCGCCGCCGGTCGCGCCCCGCCGCTGCCGCGCATGCTTTAGACCGGAGCCGCCGGATCGCAGATCTACGGTCCCGATCGCGTCAAGCCCCGGTCAACAGCTTCAACCATACCGGTCAACCGTGGCACCCCAGCCGCATTAAACCCTAGCCGCTGGATCTTGATCCGATGGATCAGATCCGCCCCTTCAGTTTTCCCCGCGCTGTTTTGCTTAAAAACCCCCGGGTTTTCCCTGTTTCACAGAAATACCCTCCCACCGTAAGGAAACCTTTACAGTTAGGTCCTGTATTCTTCAGTTTAGCCCGAAAACTTAAAATTCTTTAAATATTAGTCCTAAAAATTGTTTTAGCCATAACTTCATCGTTTTAGCTCCGTTTTTAGCGTTCTTTATATCCACGCGATCGTCTCGACGAGTAGAATAGTTTTCTGTTGCTTTTATTACTGTTTGAGATGATTGGTGTACTGTTTCTTATTTGTTTCCATTGTATGCTTGTATGTGATGTGTGGAGCGTAGCGTACGAGCAATTCGGGGACTTCGCTGCAGTTGAAGAGTATCATGACCCTGAGCAGTTTCCGGTGCTGGTAGAAGGCAAGTCCTTCCTGCATTCCCGTTAAATTCCTATTAAAACATGCATTTTAATTACACTGTTATTTACTGTTTCTATGCATTAAATTGATGGATCCTATTGCTAAGGTTCGACTAGCTTTGTTATCCCATGCCTTGATCAACCTGGGTTTACTTTATGTTGGGTAGCACATGCTAGCGCTTTACATGGTTTTGGGATGGTTTAATGAACACTTGTTAATATAGAGAACACTTGTTAATATGGCCTTATGCTACCATTCATGTAATGCAAGAACACTTTATGCTTGTAATCGGAACATGGAGAACCACCCAGGAAAATAGTACTACCACAAGACATATGGCTCTGTCTTGACTTATTAATTAGTGAACTAGATGTTAGGTAAGATTTACCTGATAAGGGTTAGGGGTTGGTGGGTAGTGGCGTACGGACCTGCTCGGGCGCAGGTGTGGGCTTAGCTAAGACACGGTACTCGTCCGGGAGCTTTATACGTTGCACTGACCAGGTAACCTAGCGGGCAGCCTTCATATGGGGATCTTTGTAACGGCCTCGTAGCGTCCCTATGCAATCACACCTCGGTAGTGTGGTATGGTGCCTTGCAAACACCGCATGGTTGGGTCCAAAACCCTTCGGGGTTTTTACGCGACTTGTGGGTAAAGATGTACAACCTCTGCAGAGTGTAAAACTAACTAGTTAGTCATGCCCACGGTCAAGGGCGGCCTGGACCCTCACATGATTAATTCTATGGAAGATGGAACTTTTATAATAATAGAAGCCACACATAGTTTAGCTTGCTTTATTCTATTTATTATATCTAATCTTGGTTTAATCTTATCCTTGTTTGCTTTTGTTATCTAAGCTTGATCTTGTCTCATTTAGTAATCTGCACTTGTCTCATCTATCTTAGATGGTTCGCCGAGTGAAGACCACTCGTTCAGGTGCTTACTGCTTTCCAAGGTACCTGGAGGACCAGGACTTCTACTGCTACTCCACGGACAGTGATGAGCACTAGGAGGCTTCTGGAGAGGGAGGTTAAGCGAACTCTGCTTTAGGGCAAGCTTCACCACCCACGGTCATTGAGCTGTCAGATGATGAGCCAGAAGAGGAGCCAGCTGAAGAGCAAGAACCAGAAGAGGAGCCAGCTGAAGAGCCAGAACAAGGAGGTGATCCAGATGACCACCCAGACCCTGAGGACTCTGAACCAGAGGATGGAGATGCTGATGATCAACCAGCTCCAGAGAAGTGGGAGGTGGTCATTTGTCACCATGATGGATGGCATGCACGCTTTCCGTCCAAGCTGAGGAGGCTCTTCCAGCGTCTTCAGCTGCATGTGACAATTGACTACGTTGGACTGAAGAGGACTCACCCTCGCTATCCAACACAGTGGGATGTGTCTGTGCACATCTTGGAGGATAACCCACTGGATGGGGGACTGTATGAGGTTGTTGTCCACCAGGCTCTAGCCACCAGAGCTACCTTCACCGCAGGGAGGGATGATGCAGCTAGAAGGGCTCTTTCCGCATGGTGTTATGAGGAGGGTCATCACCTCACTAACTCTGTGTGGGGTGACCTACCCCGTCGTCGCTCTGGAGCTGTGGGCAGTGAGATTCCAATGGCCAATGAAACCTTGGGAGCACGCTATGCCATGCAAGTGGGACTCGTAGCAGCTCTCAACACAAACATGGATGACACCCTCATGAAGCTTCAAGACCTCCGCGACCAGCAAGATGAAGACCGGAGGGAGATCAAGAGGCTCAAGGCAGTGATCGCGGGACAAGATGAGGAAGAAGTGCAGGAAGATGGAGAAAACTGGCCTGCAATGTCACCAAGACCCGCGAGGACAAGCTATGGGTCACTTGGATCCCCCACTAGGGTCATTTGGCCATAGGTGTTAGGTGTCTTTATCTTTCAGTTATCGAGTCTGTAATCGCTAGAACGACACGTTGGATCGATGAGTTAGATAGTGGTGTGTTTGAATGCATGGTTTGTGAACATCTATGAGTTGGATTTTTGTTTGATTGCAGTGTGTTGTGGATTAATGCCACAATGACATTGGTTTAGTAATAGAGTTTGATTAGTGGGTTTAGGTTCTGTTCCACCTATCTTTTATCTTGCAAATTCGTAATTCTTTATCTATCATATTTTATCTATCTTAAGGAGTATTGTAGTGCTGAATCTGTTCACGTCACTTCCTGACACAGCAGTAGTGTTTTATTTTTATCTCGAGATACATAACTCCGAATTAAGTAAAACCAGTGGGGTTAGTTCACAAATTTCATACATGATTTTCTGTCAAAAATTCAGCTCTATCCAACTTATATTCTGTGAGTTATGGATGAAACATTAAGCCAACAGAAATCTGTCAATTCCTGCTGACATATCTGACTTCATTATTTTATATCTCGAGTTGTAGACCTCCGATTGAGGCAAAACCAGTTGGGTTAGTTCGATAATTTCATACACCATATCTCCAGACAAATTTGTGGTTTTTGGTTACTGGTACAGAGAGATATCTTGGTTTCTTTACAGCTATCAGAATCTGTCATAATCTGGAATTCAGCATTGTTTATCTTTTCGGCTTTTTCTATTGCTGTCATAATCTAAATCAGTGTTTCTAATGCTCAGATGGTAAACACCACGTCCGGATCATTAATTGATCAACCTCCAGTGGCACGTCAAGGTCGAGGCAACAGTTCAAGCAGTGCACCGCCACCACCACCGCCACCAATGGATCCCATGCAGCAGTTCTTCCAGAACCAGATGCAGCTACTAGAGAATCTGACCAACACTGTGCCAACATGTAGGACCTAGTTAACAACCTACCTCAGCCACCGCCACAGCAGCCAGCACCCATGAACAGACACAGGGAGTTCATGAGCCACCGTCCGCCAGTTTTCACCCATGCTGCTGATCCACTTGATGCTGATGATTGGTCGAAGACCGTGGGCAAGATGCTCACCACTGCTCAGTGTGACGACAAGGAGAAGGTCCTGTTTGCTGCAGATCGACTCCAGGGATCCCAGGAGCATTGTGGGATGCTTACACTACCGCCCATGCCGCACCCGACACCATCACCTGGCAGGAGTTCACAGAGAGCTTCAGGAACCACCATATTCCCCGCCGGGGGTGATGAGGCTGAAGAAGAAAGAGTTCCTCTCTCTCAAGAAGGGAGGGATGTTAGTGGCAGAGTACCGAGACAGGTTCATCGAGCTGTCTCGCTATGCACCAGAGGAGGTAGCTGATGATCCTAAGAAGCAGGAGCGCTTCTTGGAGGGTTTGGCTGGACCGCTTCGTTACCAGCTGACGTCTCACACCTTTCCGACCTTCCAGCAGCTGTTAGACAAAGCTATTATGTTGGAGTCCATGCGCAGAGAGCTGGGAGAACTGAAGAGGAAGGCCTCCACTCCAGGACCGTCTGGGAGCCACACTCGTCCCCGCTTTACCTCACCGCCGGGAGTTCCGTTCCGTTCAGGAGGTCTGACAGGAGGCTATAGTCAGCGGCGGATGAGTACCGGCCGCGGCGCTATCGGTAGTTCCGGCGCATTCCTCAGCAGTTTCCGCGCCCAGGGCCGCAGACTCCACGCCCTACTTACCCGCAGCACCGTCCGATGGCTCCCCTTGGTACGCCCGTGAGGCCAGGCGCACCTCACACCCCCGCGGGCAACACTTGCTTCAAGTGTAGAGAGGTTGGGCATTATGCTAATGCCTGTCCTAAGAGGCACCCCCCAGGCACCCCCGTGCAGAACCAGCAGATGCAGCAGATGAGGAGCGGGAACCAGACCCTGCAGAGCAACAAGGGGCAGCGAGTCGGGGCCGTGGCGGGGGTGAACCACGTGAGTAGTGAGACCGCTCAGGAGAATCCACAAGTGGTGCTTGGTATGTTCTTTGTCAACTCTATCCCCGCATCAGTATTATTTGATTCTGGAGCATCTCATTCGTTTATATCTGCTCAATTTGTGGCCAAGCATAGCATACCCATGTGTCCCATGAAACAAACCATGATAGTTAAATCACCAGGGGGGATATGAAATCTTTATACATGTGTCCTAATGTTAGTCTAAAGATCATGGGAGCAGACTTCTGGGCAAACTTGATAGTGCTGGAATCAAAGGATCTTGATGTTATACTGGGTATGGATTGGTTGGGCATACATGATGCGACGATACAGTGTGGTAAGAGGACAGTTCTTCTCACTGGTCCCAGCGGGGTAAAGATTGAGCTTGTGGCTGATCCACCTTCAGGTTCAGGAGGTTTTGTGCAGCAGTTGGATGGCAAAGCTTTGGAGGAGATCAGGGTGGTCAATGAGTACCCGGACGTGTTTCCAGAGGAGTTGCCAGGTATGCCACCTGACCGAGATGTTGAATTTGTTATTGATCTATTACCTGGTACTGCTCCTATTTCTAAACGTCCATATAGAATGTCTAGTACACAATTGATAGAACTTAAGAAACAGATTAAAGAATTAATGGAAATGGGGTTTATCCGTCCTAGTTCATCACCTTGGGGGGCACCGGTTATCTTTGTTGAGAAGAAGGATGGTACTCAGAGGATGTGTGTGGATTATCGATTGCTTAATGAGGTTACTATCAAGAATAAGTATCCATTGCCTCGCATTGAACACTTGTTTGATCAGATGAGAGGTGCTAAGGTGTTCTCCAAGATTGATTTGCGTTCTGGTTATCATCAAATGAAGATCAGATGGTCGGATATTACTAAAACTGCATTCACCACCAGGTATGGGTTGTATGAGTATACTGTTATGTCCTTTGGGTTGACAAATGCACCTGCCTACTTTATGTATCTGATGAACAAGGTGTTTATGGAGTACTTGGATAAGTTCGTTGTGGTGTTTATTGATGATATTCTAGTTCACTCTAAGACTGAGGAGGATCATGAGGAGCATTTGAGGCTTGTTTTGCAGAAGTTGAGAGAGCAGCAGTTGTATGCCAAGTTCAGCAATTGTGATTTCTGGCTGAAGGAAGTCTCTTTTCTCGGGGCATATTATTACGGATGGAGGTATCTCGCCGATCCACTAAGGTAGAAGATGTGTTTAAGTGGGAACCGCCGAGGACGAGCAAGGAGATCGGAGTTTCCTTGGACTTGCAGGGTACTATCGACGGTTCATCGAGGGGTTCTCCAAGATTGTGAAGCCTCTCACCACCTTACTGGAGAAGGATAGAGAGTTCAAGTGGACTGATGCCTATCAGCAGAGTTTTGAGGAGCTGAAGTAGAGGTTGATAACCGCTCCAGTGCTTGTGATGCCAGACTTGCAGAAGGGCTTTGATATCTATTGTGATGCATCTAGACAAGGTTTGGGTTGTGTTCTTATGCAGGAAGGGCACGTCATAGCTTATGCATTGAGGCAGTTGAGGAAGCATGAGCAGAACTATCCTACACATGATCTGGAACTGGCAGCTGTGGTTCATGCTTTTAAGATTTGGAGACATTACATCATGGGAACCAAGTGCCAGATCTACACAGACCACAAGAGCCTAAAGTACATCTTCACTCAGAAGGATCTTAATCTGAGACAACACCGATGATTGGAGCTGATCAAGGATTATGATCTAGACATACAGTATCATCCTGGGAAGGCTAATCTGGTTGCAGATGCTTTGTGTCGGAAGGGACAGGCCAATACTGCTTTGGCGTTCCAGCTGCCTGACGAGCTGATGAAGGAGTTCTTGGGACTCAATCTAGGGGTAGCTGCTCACACTGAGGGAGACACTTTGGAGGTAGAGTCTACTCTGGAGCAGCAGATTCGTGAAGGGCAGTTGGAGGATGAGGAGATCAAGGAGATCAGGGACACCACGGAGAGGGGCATGGCCCCAGATTTCACTGAGGATGATCAGGGTACGATATGGTTCAAGAATCGGATCTGTGTGCCTGATATGGGAGATCTCCGGAAGACGATCTTGAGCGAGGCCCATGATTCAGCTTATTCTATCCACCCTGGCAGTACAAAGATGTGTCAAGATCTGAAGCAGAGGTATTGGTAGTATGGGATGAAGAGGGATGTAGCTGCTTACGTTGCATTGTGTGACACGTGCCACAAGGTCAAAGCTGAGCATCAGAGACCAGCAGGATTGCTTCAGCCATTTAAGGTGCCAGAGTGGAAGTGGGAAGAAATAGGCATGGATTTCATAGTTGGATTGCCCCGTACTCGTGATGGATATGATTCGATATGGGTTATAGTGGATCGTTTGACAAAGGTTGCTCACTTCATACAAGTGCGTACCACTTATACGGGGGCAAAGCTAGCTGAGTTGTACATGACCAGGATCGTATGCTTGCATGGTGTGCCTAAGAAGATTGTGTCCGACAGAGGTACACAGTTCACATCTCGTTTCTGGGAGAAGCTTCATGAGTCCATGGATACCAAGTTGAACTTCAGCTCAGCCTATCATCCGCAGACAGATGGTCAGACTGAGAGGACAAATCAGATTCTGGAGGACATGCTAAGAGCTTGCGCCCTTAAGCATGGTGAGAGCTGGGACAAGAGTTTGCCGTATGCTGAGTTTTCTTACAACAACAGCTATCAGGCCTGTCTGAAGATGGCACCCTTCGAGGCATTGTATGGAAGAAAGTGCAGAACACCGTTGTACTGGAGTCAGACAGGTGAGAGTTAGTTGTTTGGGACAGACATCATCAAGGAGGCAGAGAGGCAGGTTCAGATCATCAGAGAGAACTTGAGAGTTGCTCAGTCTAGACAGAAAAGTTATGCAGACGGGAAGACAAGAGATGTATCTTTCCAGGAAGGTGATTTTGTGTATCTGAAGGTGTCACCTATAAAGGTTTACGCAGGTTTAAGGTGAAGGGAAAGTTGTCCCCTCGCTACATTGGACGTTTCCAGATCTTGCAACGAGTGGGAGAGGTAGCATACAGACTTGATTTGCCAGAACAGCTTGCAGATGTGCATGATGTGTTCCACATCTCTCAGTTAAAGAGGGGTCTCAAGCCTCATGATAAGGAACCATTGCCTATGGATGGGTTGGATGTGAAGGAAGATCTCACCATTACGGAACGACCTATCAGAATTCTGGACAGGTTGACACGGGTTACAAGAAACCGGACTTTCACAATGTGCAAGGCGCAGTGGAGTAATCATGCAGAGGATGAGGCTGGGAAAGAGAAGAGGAGTTGAAAGCAGAATATCCACATCTCTTTGATCCATCCGAATCTCGAGGACGAGATTCACCTTAAGGGGGGTAGGATTTGTAACACCCTAAATTCCACTATTTGTTTTAAATTAAAACTTGCTTAGCAACATCTCGATCTCGCTTAAGGAATATAAGGATGTTGTGCCCTTATAGGCATTTAATCATTTTTTAATTCATTAAAGAAATATAGGAGTTTACTGTTGCATTCATGCTGGTGCATTGTTTTTGGGTGTTTGGATTCAAATCTTGTTTTGAATTCATTTGCTTGAGTGGATTTTGAAAATTGAAAACCTTTTTCTTTTTTCCTCCCCTCTCTTCTTCCTTTCCAGCCCAACTCCGTAGGCAGCCCAACCCACCTTCTCCTCTTCCGCAGCGCAGCCCGTTTCCGCGTCCGGCCCACCGCCGCCCCGGCGGGCCGGCTCCCCGCACGCGCCACCGCCGCCCGCCGACGTGCGGGGCCCGCATGTCGCCTTCTACCTCGCGCCGCCGCCCCGTCTCCGACTCGAGCACGAGCCCGAGTCCGGCCGTCGCTCGATTCACCGCCACCTATTTAGGTGCGCCGCCCCCCCCCATCGTGCCGCGCCGCACCCGCACCCCTAAACCCTAGCAGCCTTGCGCCACCACCGCCCACAACCCTAGCTCGTTAGCACTGTCGCTCGGATTCCGCCCGCTCGCCGCCGTCTCACCGCCATTCGGTCGCCTTGGTGCTGCTCAGTGGAATCGCCGCGATGTAAGGAGCCCACCGGTGCCGTTGGCTTGGATGTTCGTGCTCCGCGCCGCCAGCTCGTCTTCGCCGGAGCGCCGCCGCCGTCGCCGCCATGCGCCACGGCGCGTTGTTGCCGCCGCCACGGGCTGCCGCCTCGTTGAGTTCGCACGCCGTGCTCGACGTCCCGGTGCAAACCCCGCAGCAAACGGTGCGCCCCGGCCGCCGTATTGAGTTTGCGCCGCCGCCGCCGCCGCCGCGCGCCGCCGCGCCGCCGTCGCCGCCGGCCGCGCCCGCCGCCCCGCCGCGCATGCTTTATACCGGAGCCGCCGAATCGCAGATCTACGGTCCTGATCGCGTCAAGCCCCGGTCAACAGCTTCAACCATACCGGTCAACCGTGGCACCCCAGCCGCATTAAACCCTAGCCGCTGGATCTTGATCCGATGGATCAGATCCGCCCCTTCAGTTTTCCCCGCGTTGTTTTGCTTAAAAACCCCGAGTTTTCCCTGTTTCACAGAAATACCCTCCCACCTTAAGGAAACCTTTACAGTTAGGTCCTGTTTTCTCCAGTTTAGCCCGAAAACTTAAAATTCTTTACAGATTAGTCCTAAAAATTGTTTTAGCCATAACTTCGTCGTTTTAGCTCCGTTTTTAGCATTCTTTATATCCACACGATCGTCTCGACGAGTAGAATAGTTTTCTCTTGCTTTTATTACTATTTGAGATGATTGGTGTACTGTTTCTTATTTGTTTCCATTGTATGCTTGTATGTGATGTGTGGAGCGTAGCGTACGAGCAATTCGGGGACTTCGCTGCCGTTGAAGAGTATCAAGACCCTAAGCAGTTTCCGGTGCTGGTAGAAGGCAAGTCCTTGCTGCATCCCCGTTAAATTTCTATTACAACATGCATTTTAATTACAATGTTATTTACTATTGCTATGCATTAAATTGATGGGTCCTATTGCTAAGGTTCGACTAGCTTTGTTATCCTATGCCTTGATCAACCTGGGTTTACTTTATGTTGGGTAGAACATGCTAGCGCTTTACGTGGTTTTGGGATGGTTTAATGAACACTTGTTAATATGGCTTTACTTATGCTATCATTCATGTAATGCAAGAACACTTTATGCTTGTAATCGGAACATGGAGAACCACCTAGGAAAACAGTAGTACCACAAGACATATGGCTCTGTCTTGGCTTATTAATTAGTGAACTAGATGTTAGGTATGCTTTACCTGATATGGGTTGGGGGCTGGCGGGTAGTGGCGTATGGACCTGCTCGGGCGCAGGTGTGGGCTTAGCTAAGACACGGTACTCGTCTAGGAGCTTTAGACGTTGCACTGACCAGGTAACCTAGTGGGCAGCCTTCATCTGGGGATCTTTGTAACGGCCTCGTAGCGTCCCTATGCAATCACACCTCGGTAGTGTGGTATAGTGCCTTGCAAACACCACATGGTTGGGTCCAAAACCCTTCGGGGTTTTTACTCGACTTGTGGGTAAAGATGTACAACCTCTGCAGAGTGTAAAACTAACTAGTTAGTCGTGCCCACGGTCAAGGGCGGCCTAGACCCTCACATGATTAATTCTATGGAAGATGGAACTTTTAAACTTGTGCATTACATTTTATGGATCTGTTGCATTTTATTATCTGGGTTTGGTATATATTTACACTTGCTAGTAACAGTTGCTTAATAAAACTTGAACAACTAAAATGCTGACTTGCTTATGAACCATCAGCTTCCACCATAAAGCCTTGCCTGTTGTTATAGAACTTTTCCCTTGTTGAGTACGACATGTGCTCATGCTTGTTGTTCCTTTATTGCATCTACACTATCCGCCGTCGCTCGTATGGACATTTTGAGGACTATAATGAAAGTTCGATGGGTTCTAGGCGTTCGTTCTCCCGCCACCGCTCGTGGAGGACTTCTACGTGTGTTTCTTTTCCGCTGTTAGCTACTCGAACGACTGTTTAGTTGAGACATTCGGTCATGTAATAACTGTTTAATACTCTCTTTACGCTTTACACTGTGTTTTTGGTATTCACTGCTTCGATGCATGTGTGTAACTTGATCCTGGCGCACATGTATTCTTGCATTCGGATTTGCCCTTAAATCCTGGTGTGACAACTTGATTCGCTTCGTCCTCGTTGGCATTCCAATGATCTTGCTCTCTGCCACACGCATCTTCCTTGCTGTCATGTGCATGTTCTTCCTCACAGTCATGCGCATCTTCTCCCTCGCTGCCATGCACATCTACTTCCTCACTGCTACTGACAAGATCTGGTAATTGGGAATAAAGAAGTAAACTTTTCAGTGTTTCGATGCTTGATAGTCTTAGAGCATGGACAATTGATTTAAATGTTATGTCCATCATATCATGAGCATCGGACCTCTTGTTCTTCTTCTTCCTGTACATTCCAGCGAACTCTTCACCAAACCCTTTACCCCAACCAAGTGATGTAGACACGCCTCAGACCTGACCTCGATGCTCCAGAGTCTCAAGTGCTGCGGGAAGGTTATCGTCCTCCCTAACCCCAGAGAAAGAACCATCGCTACCCTGAGCTACAAGTGTTTTCACCCTATCTACTACCCCCACCACCACAGGGGTTTTGAATGTTATGCCCCCATTTCCTTCAGTAGTATTCTTACTCTTCTTCCCTACACTTGCCTGTAGATAAGGTCTCGAACGTCCAGGAAATAGGTCCCAAGGGTTCTGTTTTCCTTCTGCAGCTAGTATTGCATCCTCCTCCTCCCACTCTTTCCTTTTACCACGATAACCTTTTATGCTCGTCTTGTGTGGCTTATTATGCAATGCTCTCTTTAGTTTCGTCTCCTGGCTCAATTGTTGAAATGAAGGAGAATTGGTTTCCGGCACAAACATGTCCCAGTTGTGTTCCTGCAAAAAAAGCATGCTTCACAATGGGAGTCTCCTCTTCGCTCACATATTTTTTTCTTAAATGGGCCTTGAACCACCGTTGCAAGGTTCCAATCTCTAATATTGCTACCTTAATTGCCCACTTGTGAATAGATTCTTCCAGATTGGCTGGGTAATCTAGCTTTTCCTCTAAAACTATGAAAAGATGATCCTTCTCAATTGTTTAGAGATTATCAACCGCCTTGTTCATTGACACCCTCTCCCGAGCAATGAGAACACAGACCAATACAAATCTATCCCTTTCAGCATCTAGGGTAGGCCAAAAATTGGCATCAAGTCCAGTTGCGGTCAATGTGTCTTCTAGCCATTTGGTTTGTGTCCTTGACCTGCTGGATCGAGTACTACTCGTAGCAGTCTGTGCTAAGTGACCCTATGAAGAAGGTTCACCGACAATGGGCTGTGTTGATGCAC
Organism: Cenchrus americanus; assembly: GCA_947561735.1. Classification (NCBI taxonomy): domain Eukaryota; kingdom Viridiplantae; phylum Streptophyta; class Magnoliopsida; order Poales; family Poaceae; genus Cenchrus; species Cenchrus americanus. The sequence continues at coordinate 125,492,934 of OX387241.1, forward strand.
TGGAGGTAGAGGAGTTTGTTGTTGTGGGAGACTGCATATATGATATGTCAGGTTGTCAATAGAGCAACATAAGCAAGACTGAAAATCTAAAAATATTCTTATGAGATAAATTTGTTTTCTCTGATAGGCAAAATAGTTGGTATTACACTATAAATCATTACAAGTCGTAAATAAAATGAGCATGGACATACACAGTTCATATTTCACTTAATTAGCATATAGTGATAGGTGCTAACCATTTTGAAAAGGACACAACAACATGCTTATATATCAGAGCAGATAATAAACTCCTTCAACTGCTTCCTTGTCCAACTTCAGCAGCGATGGATTGTGTGTTCCATGTGTATAGTACATGCAACAAGAGGATAAAGCAATGGTCATGACATTATATATGACAGTAGTGAAACAACACTCACAACACATCATGACACCAACAATAACAATATATATGACAATAGTGAAACAATTAACACTTACAACAAAGCATAAGACAGTCTTGTTATCTCTACATTATAAACCACTATGATGCAATTCCCACTAACATTATGTCACCATGAGAATTAAAGTATGCTAACAGGTCCAAAGCATAATTGTCAATCTGGTACATTCAATGCATAGAAGAATTAAAGTATGCTAACATCCTTTATGTTTTTCATGAATTTACAGTGCAAAAATTGAAGCACTAGGAACATGAAAATGAATTTCAATAGTTCATATAACTTCATCTGTTAGCAAAAATTTATTCAAACAGACTTGGAGCAACAAAATCCATCCATCAAATCCACAATCAATTAATTGAAGATGAAATATTAAGGCATGTCTTCCTAATCCACCTTGACATGAGTATATAGCAGATTGGGTGGACTACATTATAAACCATTGCGATGCAATTCCCACGACATTATGTGGCCATCAGAATTATAATATGCAAAGCATAACTATCAATCTGGTACATTCAAAGCATAGCAGAATTAAAGTATGCTAACAGGTCCAAAGCATAAATGTCGATCTGGTACATTCAAAGCATAGCAGAATTAAAGTATGCTAACATCCTCAATGCTTGTCATGAATTAGCTGTGCAAAAACTGTAGCACCAGGAACATGAAAATGAATTTCAACAGTTCATATAATATCATCTGTTAGCAACAATTTATTCAAATAAACATGGAACAACAAAATCCATCCATCAAATCCATAATCAATCAATTAAAGATGAACTATCAAGGCATGTCTCCCTAATCCACATTGACATGAATATATAACAGATTTGGTGGTTGAGGAGAGAGAGGGCATTGGGGGTTCAAGCAGGACTAACCTCTGTTGGGGGGATACCCGAAAAATTCGGATAACTACCCTAACACAAGTAGAGTTCTCAACACGTTCGAGTATAAGATTAGGGCGCAAAGAGACGATGAAACTCTCTGCAAGTAGCACAAGTCCCAAAAAGTCTGAATCCGTTTACACGTGCCCTCGCGCCCCCTTTTATAGGGAGACGAAGGGACTTTTACATACCGATAACACCCTCGGGCTCGGAGAATATTCCTAATGTGAACACATACAAGAATGTCTTTTCCCCCCTTACACATTTACAAGTCTGCCACTAGTTCACACTCTAAACCCGGACTTTTTGGGACTACAACTTTGACTTTGCTTCTCCCGTGATTCGCGAACGTCTTCGCCCGAAATTCCCGAACTAAGTCTTCTACAGATTCCCGAAGTGGCCCTTGCTTCCCTGCAGGTTCGTGCATGTCCTTGCGCTTGAGTCCCGAACAGAGTCTTCATCAGATTCCCGAATCAGCAAATCCCCGAAGTTCGGACCATCAACGGTTGAGGTCCCGGCTTCCGCGTGTTCATGACTCCGCCTCTTCGCCGAATCAAGATTCCCGAACCCTGCACATTCGCGACCCGAGACTCCGCAGGTCCCAGACTTCCGAGAATCGCGAATTCCCTGCTCCTGAAAAACATGCTCTGAGAACTTCATTAAACTCAAAGTTTCGAGGGTGACGGGTTTTCCTGAATTCCCCAACACTAGCCCCTCGGGGAAGCGGGTTGACTCCGACGATCCGATTCCACGAACCTTTCAGAAATTTAGTAAAAAACGTCACCCTCGGAACGTCGGAGGGGACACGCGTCACCCAGGGAGCCAAAGGTGGTTAAATCGAGGTGCACTTCGCGAAACTACCCCCCCCCCCCCCCCCCCCTATAAATAGTGGGCTGGCGCTGTTAAAAATCTTTTTACTGCTCTCGAGTTTTTCACAATTCGCGCGTCTCTCTCTTCGCGGATTCTGGTTTTCTGCTTGAAGGCTTACGAACTCCAGGCCTTGTTCGTGCTCCTCTAAGGTATTTTTTTATCCATGCTTCGTTGATTCATTATTTCGTTAAATTTAGGTGTAGAGACATCGCGAATTCGTGAACTTCATATTCGAACATTATTCTCACCTGTTTGGATGTTCGTGTTTATCAGGTGGCTCGGGTTAAAAGTACAGCTAGACCCATGACTACCGAAGAGCTGATCGCTGCCGGTCTCCCACTCGATCAAGCTGCCGAAAGTACAGATCGTGCTGCACGGGCCGAAGATGTTGGTTCACCCAGTGGTTCCCGAAGTCACAAATATGCAGAGGTCGGGTCCGATGGCGGCGAAGACGTCGGGGATGTGGATGCTGGGGTAGATGATCTCGTCATGCTGAGGACTTCTGGCCCACTGCCGCCCTCACTTGCGTTCGGAGAGTCAAAGGTGACAAGCAACGTTATTCGTGAGTACGAGAAGGTTGGATTCTTCTCTCCTGGTGCCGGGCGCGCCCCGCTCGATGAAATAATTCCCACCCCCAAGGCCGGAGAAGTTGTGGTTTTTCGGGACTTCTTCATCTGCGGGCTGCGATTCCCTTGTGACCCAGTCCTACCGGCGATTCTTGATGCATTCTCAGTGAAGATCCATCAGCTTACCCCAACGTCTTTCCTCGAAGTATCAAAGTTTATTTGGATTCTGAAGACCTTCGGGTGCGGTCCTACCATCGACGCCTTCACCAGGTTCTACGAACTGGTGATTGCTCCAGAGGTTGTGAAGGGTGAAGATGGGCAGTTCTATCACAGCCAGCACGCATGCTGTACCTTCAATACCCGACGCCAGAACACCCGACAAGGGATTACCCGAATCCAGATTTCTCCCTGCTGCAAGACCAACCTTTCCGAAGATTGGAAGTCATACTGGTTTTACTTGAAAGTTGATGTGCCGAAGCTGCCATGCCCGATCGCGCCCCTCACCGCATTGAATGTGGGGAGTACAACCCGCCGCGCTCTAGGAATTCGGAATTGCGAGAGTGCATTTCATTTGGCCAGCACGATACTTGGCGGTCGCGACATTATCGAAGAATTCGTCGCCGCTCGAATCTGGCCTATCTCGAACGGCTGGGCCCCTGCCGAAATCGTACACTACAACGTCAACTGGGCAGATCGGCAGGTTCCTTTCCCGAAGTTCGGGATTAAACTTCGCGAGGGCCAGACCGCCAAGGACATCATGGACGAAGTAGAGAAAAGGGTCAACATCATGGTAGGCGAATATACCATGAACGAGTATAAAGCATACAAGGCCCTGGTGAAGCACAAGAAGAAGATCAACCGCGTCTTTTCGGAGATCTGCGGTGACAAATTTTTCAGCTCTCGAGCCCCTGGTCCTAAACTGAAACTTCCTGCCGTCGCCGTGGCCAGCTGCTCAGCCGCCCCTATCAATGCTCCCCGAATCAGATCGTCGAAGCGCGGCTCGTCGCCTGCCGCCGAAGGAACCTCTTCGGGAGTGAAGCCTTCAAAGACCAAATCTCTTGAGTCGTCGAAGCGGAAGCGAAAAACCTCCGAACCTCGATCCACGGAAGCTGAACTCCAAGCTGCTTCAGGGCTTGCCGAGATGAGCCGCAAAAAATTAAAGAAAGCTGTGAGGAAAGTTTCCTCCATCGGAGTTCGTCGAGTCCCATCCGCCTTTGACGACGACACTCTCGCGAAAACAGATAACGTCGAAGGTGTTTTCCTCTGGCCACTATTTAATTTTCGAGACAATTGTCCTGCTGGTTCCGAAAATGAATTCGTGGACATTGACTCCTTTTCAGATGTTGCCCCTGAGGTCCGAAGGGAGCCATCTCCTGCTGCTGCTGAGAAGCCCACTACTGTTGCCGAAACTATTGTTCGCGCTGAATCTCCCGCCGCCGCCCCCCCGTTGCCGAGGTCGCCGCCGCCGATCAAGTTTCCTCCGACCCGCCCGGACCTTGAGCGGACCATTCAAAGAGATGGCCATTCTTCCGAAAATATTCCATTGGTCGAAGTTCGGGAGGTCGTCCCCCGAAGACCAAGCGCCTTCTCCTTCCCCGGCCGCCTTTAACAAAAGCTTTGGTACGTCTCATCGCGGCAAACTATTGCGTGTTGGTTTCGAGACAAGTGGCGCCGGGGGCAAGGCGTCCAAGTTTTTAACTCTATGGAAATCGTCCGCCATTGTTGATGAAACAGGGGAGAAAGCGCTTGAACGACCCGAAGAGGCCGCCGAAGGCTCCGAGAGAAGGCCCCTCTCTGTCTCCGAAACCGCTCCTTCGCCTCAAGAGAAAACTTCTCCGGGTTCGAGCAAACAGGTCACCATGCAGCATTTTAGCAAGCAAGGTTCGTTGATTCTTACTGTCCCTTTGTGTCATTCGCGATTGTTGAATCTCCGCCTGAGATTTATTCATGAATTTTTCAGAATTCAAGAATCTGTTGCACTCCTACTCTCCTTCGAAACTTGCGCGCTTCCACGAAGACTATACTCTCAAGTATTCTATGCTTGGGAAGGTTGCCATAGAGCGGCTTTCTAAGCAGGAGAAGATTAATGAAGAACTTTCTCTGAAGTCCAAGGAGATAGAGCGTAACTTCGGCCTCGCGCAATCTACGAACTTGGAGCTCAAGAATAAGGTGGCTGAGCTGGCTGAGGCCTTGAAAAAGAGTCACGACGAGAAGAAAGCTGCTGAAGCCGCACTCGAGGAGTCCAACAAGGAACTTGAGAAAGTTCGGAAATCTCACGAAGATGACTTGAGTGTGATCGAAAAACTTCGGCAACAACAAGAGCGGGCTGCAAAGATTGCCGAGGATCTTCGCATCAACAACGCCAGCCTTGCCAAGTCACTGAGCTCGAAGGATCAAAAAATCGTGGATCTTGAGAGAGCACTGGTGGCAGAAAGTGAAGCTTCAAAGAAACATATTTCGGAAATTCTGGGAAGATTGAAATTGCTTTATGCTGAGTACCAGAAGTCTCTGAATGAGTATGGTGTTCGTCCAGCTCCTCTCCCAGATGACATTGATATCCCCGATTTCATGGACTGGCTCGAGGAAGAATTCAAGGCTCTCCCCGAAGTCATCTCTGGTGCCGGCAACTTTGCCGTATCTTTTTCTGTGGAAAGCATTCTGAAGGTCCTTCACGATTACGGCTGTGTTGACTTGGCAAAGTTTCGCACGAACCTTTCTCAGTTCCCAGGCGTTACCAGCGATACTATACTTCAAGACAACCCTGACATTATTGCTATAAAGCTAAAATTCGCGAAGGAATTCTGGATGGTTGGCGGGGCGGAGATGGCTAAGACTGTTGCGCGGGCAAAGCTTGACGAGGTAATTCTTTGGTCGATTTCGCGACTTATATTCGTCGTATGTGTTCCGGCTTCTTAATCCTTCCTTACTCTTCTCTTCCTCTCTCAGTTGAGAGAACAAGAGTGCCAAGAAGGCGTCGCCGCATCCCCCGAAGGATCAACCTCTGGCGAGAGTTCGAGTGAAACCGGCGAGGGCTCGGATGGCAGCAGCAGCAGCAGCAGCAGCAATGATGGCGACAACGGCGAACAAGTCCGCGAACGTGAGGAAGATTCACCGAAGGTGGATGTCACGAACTGAACGACATGTTCGAAAATTTGTGTGAACTGTAAATTGGTTTTACATTCGTGTGGGTGTGCTAATCTTTTCTGAACAGAATGTTTTGTATATTTCAACCTGCGCAGGTCCTGCAAGTTGGGCCTGCGCAGGACGTTCTACCTCTGCGAATTCATCGGGATAATATGTTCGTTAGTGGTGAAGCGTGGCGTCTATTCAAACAAGCGCATCCTGAGCAAGATTTCTCCGATTTTTGGCTTGAGGCCTCGCTCAAATTTTCTATAGGTTGCTTTGATCTCTCTTCGTGTTTCTTTCTTTGTAAAAAGAGCCGTTCTGCATCCTCTACTTCGCGATCCACGAGAATTCCGAAGACGGAGCCCCTTAGCCCCTTAGCCGGTTCATCTGACTTCGCCTATGCTAGCGATGTGGGTAACAATAACGTTCGTGAACCAGGACATGTTGTAGAACTTTCTTTCTAAGTTTTGTACTGATTGTTGTAATTTTGGAGGAACTATTCGGCAGTTTTTATGCGAATAAGGCAATGAATGATTTTTCTTGAAAAAACGTCACCCTCCCCCACCTTGCCGTTTCGCATGAAAACTAGTTGGCGAATTCACGAATCTCACTATTCACGACCTTCTTTAGCATATGTTTCGGAGAAGTCCTTGTCAGCTTTTGAAAATTTCGGCTGTCGCTGTGCGAGTCGGCAAAATTTGTTCTTCGAATTTTGTGGACTTGCCCTAACTGGCAAACTTGCCCAGGTTGAAATTGCAACCTTCAGTTGCTTCAACCAAGATTTTTCTGGGAACGCCCGACAGAGCCCCTTGTCCTTTTCCTCTAATGGTGATACCTGAAAAAAAATTGCCAATAGTCTGAACTGAGTGATGATACATCATGCGAACTCTTCTGGTGGGAATCCCTTCGTGGATGGGATTTTTCTAGGCCACAACTTGTTGTTGTCTCAGGCCTCTCGGTGGGAATCCCTCGATGGATGGGATTTTTCTAGGCCACAACTTGTTGTTGTCTTAGGCCTTCCGGTGGGAATCCCTCGATGGATGGGATTTCGGCTATCAGGAAGCCCTTTCACGAACTCACTCTTTTTTCATGATGAAATTTCGGCTATCACGGAGCCTTTCACACGACCTTTTCTTTTTTCACAATGGAATTTTGGCTATCAAGGAGCCTTTCACACGAACTTTTCTTTTTTCACGATAGAATTCTGGCTATCAAGGAGCCTTTCACACGAACTTTTCTTTTTTCACGATGGAATTCTGGCTATCAAGGAGCCTTTCACACGAACTTTTCTTTTTTCATGATGGAATTCGGCTATCAAGGAGCCTTTCACACGAACTTTTCTTTTTCATGATGGAATTCGGCTATCAAGGAGCCTTTCACACGAACTTTTCTTTTTTCACGATGGAATTCTGGCTATCAAGGAGCCTTTCACACGAACTTTTCTTTTTTCATGATGGAATTCTGGCTATCAAGGAGCCTTTCACACGAACTTTTCTTTTTTCATGATGGAATTCTGGCTATCAAGGAGCCTTTCACACGAACTTTTCTTTTTTCACGATGGAATTCTGGCTATCAAGGAGCCTTTCACACGAACTTTTCTTTTTTCATGATGGAATTCTGGCTATCAAGGAGCCTTTCACACGAACTTTTCTTTTTTTACGATGGAATTTGGAGACACAAAATACGAAACGTGCGATTTGGGGGAGACTCTTTTCATATATATATCAGAAAGAGTATTTACATAGGATCCGCCTCGTTAAAAACCTTGCCTCTTGATTTAGAGCCCCCTTTGCAAGGAAAAGAGTACGGTCCTTCTTATTCTAGAACTACGATTAAGACAAAAAACTTATTTTCTCCCGAAATCACTTATAGACACGTGATTCGGGCTTCTATTTTTCTACAGTGTAAACTTACGAAAATCGAAAAACTGCTACGTACTATAGCTATGTACAACTATGGTTTTCATGGATAGTACCTCTTTAGGCTATCGGCGTTCCACGAATATGGCAATCGCCGCCGCCCGCTCCAACAGCGAAAAGCCCCCGGCATATCCGTTTCCCTAGCTATGTAAGGCCCTTCCCATGACTCATGAAGCTTTCCCGGGTTCTACCAATTTTTCTTTCTTTTCAAGACAAGATCACCCGTTTTGATGTCCTTCCGACCACCTTTTTGTCTCTCCATGCCCTCGTCTCTCTCTCGGTACTTCTCAATGTTTTCTGCTGCTTCGAGGATTGTCAGCTCTATCATGTCTTTCTCCACCTTCTTATCCATTTCCTCTATCTCTTTTCCTTTCAAGACTCTCATGCTTTCATTCTTGATTTCCTCTGGTGTCATAGCCTCAGTCCCGGAGAGTAGGCGAAAGGGTGTGAAACCTGTTGCCCTTGAAACTGTGGTGTTGTGAGACCAGATCACCTTTGGAAGTTCATCCACCCACTTCCCCTTTTTCTGATCAAATAAGCATTTCTTGATTCCCCGAAAAAAATCAAGGGCCATTGGCTCTTTCAACTGCTCCATTGGACTGTGGGTGGTATACTGACGAAAATTTTGCTTGTGTGCCCAGGGTTCTACAGTATTCTTTGAAGGTGTAGCAGTCAAACTGTTTGCCATTGTCAACCGTCAGTTCTCTAGGAACTCCGAACCTGCAGACTATGTTCTGCCAAAAGAATTTCTGAACTGTTGCCGCTGTGATGTTCGCGAGTGGTTTCGCTTCTACCCACTTCGTGAAATAGTCGACCGCTACAGCTGCGAATCGGCAATTACCTTGAGCTGTTGGCAACGGGCCTACTAGGTCCATACCCCATCTTTGCAGAGGCCAGGTTGGAGGTATTAGGTGAATCGGCATTGAAGGCGTCGATGTTTTTGGTGGGCCAATAGAATCCCCGTTTTATCGCCTTGCCGCCTAAAGCTCGGTTCCTATGTGTGCCCCACAAAATCCACTCGTGAATTTCTTTCGGAGTTCGCGACCTTTTTCGGAGGTGATGCAGTGTAGCCAAGGTTCGGTGACTCCGCATTTGTACAGCTTCCCCATTTACCACCGTATAGCCCCGAGCCCTTTGCTTCACCTTTTCTCTTCTAGTTCATCTTGTGGTTCGTAATGCCCTCTCAGGTAGGCCATTATTTCTGCTCTCCAGTCTGGAATTTCCACCATATTCACGATTTGTGTTCTTGAGTCTTTGATGGAGGGTTCTCTGATGATTTCAAAGAACACGTCCGGTGGTAACTCTTGATTTCTGGCTGCTGCTTTCGCCAGTTTATCTGCCTCATTGTTATTCGCCAGTTTATCTCCGTTGTATTGTTCGTGGAGTATTCATTATTCGCGAATACGAGCCGTGCTGCATATCTTATGACCACGCCCGTCGGTGATGTTACAACAGCCGAAATTCCAACCCCCTTGTAACACCATGCTCCATCACACTGCACTACCCAAGGTTCGGGCATATTTTCCTCCAGATTCTGAGTAGGTGAGGTCCAGTCCACGACGAAATCTGCCAGGACTTGCGATTTTATTGCACTTCTTCTTTCGAAATCCACCACATACTCGGAGAGTTCAGCACCCCACTTGATAATTCGGGTAGATGCCTCCCTGTTCGCGAACAGGTCACTTAACGGTTGGTTGGTGATAACTCTTATTCTGTGGCCCTCGAAGTAATGTCTTAGCTTTCTTGCTGCCATGATGACCGCATACGCGATCTTCTCCGGCTCGGAATAGAAAACCTTGGAACCGGACAATGCCTCGCAGGCGAAATATACGAGAATTTGCCTCGGCCTTTCCTTCTTCTTCCTTTTCTTGTACCAAAGACCGCGCTTACCGCCGAATTTGATGCGTACACATACGGCGAAGCGACGATTTTGGCTCGGGAGGACAGAGCTTGGTCATGTTGGACAAGTAGTCCTTCAGTTCGCGAAAAGCCTGCCTCTGAGGTTCGGACCACTGGAATTTCTTGGCACTTCGGAGAACCTGGAAGAATGGCAAACTTCTTTCTGCAGCTCTGGGAATGAATCTGTTAAGGGCAGCCACTCTCCCTGTCAACTTCTGGACATCTTTCACTGAGGCTGGCTCTTGCATTTCCATCAGAGCCTTTATCTTGTCAGGATTTGCTTCAATGCCTTTCGTTGAAACTAGACATCCAAGAACTTTCCCCTTGTGGATTCCGAACACACATTTTTCTGGGTTCAGCTTCAAGTTTGCTGTCCTCAAGTTCGCGAACGTTTCTGCCAAATCATCGATATGGTCTTTTCTCTCGAATACTTTTGACGACTATGTCATCCACGTATGCCAAGATATTTCTCCGAATCCGCTGGGTGCAAGCACTATTGCTATCATTCTTGAAAACGTGCACCCCGCATTCTTCAGCCCTCTGGCATTCTTACGAAACAAAATGTTCCGAAAGGAGTGATGAAGCTTGTCTTCTCTTCGTCCTCTTTGCGAACTCTGATTTGATGATACCCAGAGAACATGTCCAGGAGCGAAAGCATCTCACTGTTAGCTGCATCATCCACGATTTTGTCTACCCTTTCCAAGGGAAAATCGTCCTTCTTGCACGCTTTGTTCAAATCGGTGAAGTCGATACACATTCTCCATTTGCCATTTTTCTTCTTGACTGGCACAGTGTTGGCTAACCAGAGTGGGTACTTGACTTCTCTGATTACTTGGGCATCCTGTAATCTCTGAACTTCTGCTTCCACTGCCTTGACCTTTTCGTCAGACATTTTTCTAAGTTTTTGCTTCTTGGGCGGTATCTTGTCATCTGTTTCGAGGACATGTTCGATTATGTCTCTGTCAACGCCTTGCAAATCTTTGGCTGACCAAGCAAAAACATCCTTGTTTCTGTTCTGAAATCGCATGAGTTCATCATCCTCTTCGGCGCTGAGGTTCGCCCCTATTATGACCGCTTCTGTCGGGCATGTCGTCCGGATACACTCTCTTTGTTTCATCTTCTGCGGCTATGTTACTTTTTTCTTTGTCCCGCTTCGGCTCTTCATAGGTTCCCTTTCTTTCTTCAGCTGCTTTCAGCTGATACACGTTCGTTTGTCCAGGCGTGTGGCCCTTTTCTATGTTTCTGGCTTCTTGTTGATTGCCGAATACTATGATAACCCCTTTGGGCGCAGGCATCTTCATGCAAAGGAACTGTTGCCTTATGACAGCATCGAACTTGTTCATGAAACCCCTGCCGAAGATTGCAAGATACGGGTGATATATGTCAACCACATCAAAGGTGAGGCTTTCAGTTCTGGCATTCTCAAGGTCTCCGAAAGAAACTGGGAGTGATATTTTTCCAACCGGCTTGATGGGCTTCCCTCCGAACCCCTGCAATGGGTACTCTGGTGGGTCCAACATGTGCTGGCTCAGATTCATTTTCTCGAATGTTTTCAGGAATAGGATGTCCGCCGAACTCCCGTTGTCCGCCAAGATTTTTCCTATAACCCATCCAGCAATGTTGACTTCAATTACCATGGCATCATTGTGGATCGCGGATTTGAGCCTGAAGTCTTCTTCTGTAAAGGTGATTGGCACCTTCGCCCACTCCGGCGGGGTACCGGACCATCATTGATGATGGTATTCACAGAATCTGAAGTAGTTGCTTCGTTTCTTTGTTTCAAACTCCATGGCAGATCCGCCCGTGATTGGCATGATAGTCCCGAACGATGGCGTGCTTTGGAGTTCCGAGGTCCCGAACTTGACCGAGGCCTTGATGAGCTTTCGATGGCGGTGGCAAGATTTCTCGAATGGGTTGTGGCCGCCGGATTGACCGTATTGCTTGCGACCGAGGGAAGAATTGCCGTGAAGGCTGCCATGTTGATTGCGATTGTGGAAATTGCTGAACTGGTACAGAGCTTGGCTGCGAATTCGCGAACTGCGGTGGCCAGAAGTTCGGCCGAAACTGGGTTGGCATAGAGGATGCGATGCTCATCAGTGCCTTCTCTTGCTGGATTCGTGCCATCTTCTTTTTTGTCTCAGGGCACCCTTCGGTGCTGTGGCCTCTTCCATGATACTGGCAATAGAAGTGGGGATCTCTTGGGTTGTGGTTCGGGAGGTTTGGTGTTGCTCTTCCTCTCCCCCTTCCTCTATGACTGAATCCTCCCCTGGCACTTGGCCTGCTTTCTTGTTGTTGCTGAGGATTTCCGACATTGTTTACATTTCGTGGATGTTGGGGTGATGCCCGCCAGGTCATGTCTCTGCCACCCTGTCTTGCCTCGTTCCGTTCGGCTACTCTCTTGCGGTGGTCATCATCGGACAGAATGTAATCTTCTAATTCCCGAAATAGTTCTTCAACCGTCTCGTGCTTCTTTCTTGTGAGATGGGAGGTCGTTGGCCCCGGGGTGAGACCCTTGATCAATGCCTTGATCGTTGTCTTGTCGTCGGCGTCGGGGATCCGAGACCTCTCGTTGCATGAATCTTCTCACGAAGTTTCGCAGCGGGTTCCCCCGTCCTTCCGCTTGCGCTTATACGGATCCGAGGCTTCGGCCGTTGTGTCGTGGAACATCCGAAATGCTTGCATGAACTTTGTTTTGAGATCTACCCGGTGCCGTAGATCGAGTGTGGAGGCAACAAGTGAGTACCAATTCGAAGATCGGTCCTTCGCAAGCTATGATGAAGGATTTGGCAAGTGCAACATCATCTCCTCCCCGCCGAGTTCACGGCCGACTCGTATCTCATGAGGAATTGCCTGGAGTTTCCGAAACCGTTGTACTTGGGAAGAGAGATAGGCTTGAACTTCGGCGGCCAAGGTGCCTGTTTGCAGCCCTATCGACAAGGGTGATTCGGAATCCACGAAGTGTGAGATTCCGTTTCCCGCGAAGAAGTTTTCCTTCGGGGATTCTCTTGCGGCGCGGGGTTCTCGCCGCGGTGTTTCTTGCCATAGGGAGCCGTTCTCTTGCTCTTCCATTTCATCGATTTCTCTCTCGTATTGCTTGTATCTCGTTCCTTTGCTTTGTTCACCGTTCTAGTTTATCGAAATTTTCCTCTTCGCCCGCAATTGAGCCGCGAACTTTTCTTTGTCTTTCTCGCAACCGTTGTATCTTTTGGTGGACCATGGCTAGTCGTCCGTCTATGGCATCATCATCGGCATCAACATTCTCGTGCTCTTGCTTTGTTCGGAGGTTGTTCTTGGATATGAGTCGTTTTTTCTGCTCTCGCCTTCATGAGGGCTTCGAGCTTCTCTTTTCGCTGCTGGTCTGTTACGTTCGAGGATTCAGGAACAAACGAAGTTTCATTTCCTTGTGTGGGAAGGCGATCATCCTGGTTCGCCTGTACTGGAGCGTTCTTCTTGGATTTCTTTTGAGGTGGCATCGTGAGTTTCTTTTTCGGCTGAGACACGGTGGGCGCCAATGTTGGGGGGATACCCGAAAAATTCGGATAACTACCCTAACACAAGTAGAGTTCTCAACACGTTCGAGTATAAGATTAGGGCGCAAAGAGACGATGAAACTCTCTGCAAGTAGCACAAGTCCCAAAAAGTCTGAATCCATTTACACGTGCCCTCGCGCCCCCTTTTATAGGGAGACGAAGGGACTTTTACATACCGATAACACCCTCGGGCTCGGAGAATATTCCTAATGTGAACACATACAAGAATGTCTTTTCCCCCCCTTACACATTTACAAGTCCGCCACTAGTTCACACTCTAAACCCGGACTTTTTGGGACTACAACTTTGACTTTGCTTCTCCCGTGATTCGCGAACGTCTTCGCCCGAAATTCCCGAACTAAGTCTTCTACAGATTCCCGAAGTGGCCCTTGCTTCCCTGCAGGTTCGTGCATGTCCTTGCGCTTGAGTCCCGAACAGAGTCTTCATCAGATTCCCGAATCAGCAAATCCCCGAAGTTCGGACCATCAACGGTTGAGGTCCCGGGCTTCCGCGTGTTCATGACTCCGCCTCTTCGCCGAATCAAGATTCCGGAACCCTGCACATTCGCGAATTCGAGACTCCGCAGGTCCCAGACTTCCGAGAATCGCGAATTCCCTGCTCCTGAAAAACATGCTCTGAGAACTTCATTAAACTCAAAGTTTCGAGGGTGACGGGTTTTCCTGAATTCCCCAACAACCTCTATCACGAATGAAGTAGTTGTTCTTGTGATGGTCGGAGGGGTCGGATCCTCGTCGGCTCCTGACCTGAGGTGGCCGGCTCATCGTCGTGGCCGGGGATGACAGATCCGCATCAACCATCTTTAGGTTGGCCAGGAAGCCGTCCGCACGCCAGTAACCGCGTCCTCTTCACCATCGTCACGCATGGAGCGGTGGGCTGGAGAAGAGTAGGGCTGCGGCGGGGAGAGAGCGGCGAAGGCGAGCAGGGAGAGTGACGACTGCGGTGGGGAGAGTGCGGGTGTTGTAGATCTGTCTAGTGAGGTTCCGAATATGAATGGTGCACGTAACTGTGTTCAAGAAAATTACTTGCATGCCCTTGACGGCTCTGTGTTGGAATTGGAATTCCAAGGGCATTATAGTCAATATAGGTGGCAAATTTTGAGCAGCCCGCGCAAGGTTTGCTTGCTGACGCTGATGCGTGGGCCAGTGAACCCGCATCGCCTTTGTTGGCAGTTGGGTCCGGCGGGCGGGCAGCGGTTATCTTTTTATTTTGGCTGCTGATGCTGACGCGTGGGCCAACCACTATTTTTTTTGAATGAAACGTGCTTCCCTAAAATATCAGAGCCCATAAAACAGCACCTAAAAATCATAAAAATACGAACAATTCGTATTTGGACATTTAGTATTTGAATAACATATCAATAGTCACACTTGTGTGCCCAAGATTCTTAGAATTTGTTTCTACATCCCATGTGAATGATGTAATAATTCTACTAACATCTAGTGTGCTCTAAAAACTCTACAAATTGACTTTCCAACATAATTTGGGTACCTAGACTTGTCTTCAAAATTTCAAATGGTTTCGATGAAGAAATAATATACTTGTGTACAAATATCTACATCTCGCACATAGTTTCCAAGAATGTTCCTTGAACATTGAAGTTTTCCACACTTTGCAACATATTCGAACTCATATGCATTTAAACACTTAACAAAACCTTGTGGTTCACCTTAAGATTATGAAAATGCAAAGTTTCATTACAGGAGGTGTGGAAAACTAATATTATTTATATTTGTACTTACATACAACAAGATAAGGCATATAAATATTGTTCACGAAACGAAATATACACTAAACAATGAAAATAATGAAAACACGGTGATTTTAGAAAATTGTAGAAAAAATAATCAAATTTGGACTAATTACAATGGAAAAATACATGTTACAAAATTTGATTGCGGATTAAAAAGCGAAATGTCGTCGGCGACGTGGGACGGATAAACTGTTCTTCATTCTCCAATAGAACAAAGGAGGAAGCAGAGGGCACCGCCACCCACCGCTGTGCCCGCTTCAGTGGTTTTGACACCCAAGAGGGCATCCCTAGCCTCGTCAGCGGCAAATGAGACTACCACAACCTTCGATTTGACTCACAAACGTGACAAATCAAATATTATCTGTGAAAACCCCATTGAAAACCGACATCCTGATAAAATCAAATCCACGTTTAGTAATATCTAAAAATTTACATTCAAGATAGATAATGTTCATTGATGCTTGCGCCTACATCCCGATGTTCATCTTGCTAACGGCATACTTCACGGCGGGCGGAAGCTATGCATTTAGAGGTAGAACTAATGACGGATGCGACACTCAGCACTACAGTAGTGGATGATCTCTTTGGTATCCGATCCGTAGCACCTACATCCTACTGCCCAAATGCAGAGGTCGGGATTCTGGACAGGTAGCAACAAAAAGTCGTTGACGTCATCAAGCCAGTACCACCACTCAATATTGTCGAGATCCTTGTTGACGAGGTAGCGCAACCCCCGCAGCTTGTGGTTCTTCCACGGCCCGACGGGGGGGTGATGGGCCGTTGCTGATTTCCTAGAGCAATGTCATGGCCTCCATCCCCTCGAAGCATAATGCCTTCGAAAGATTGGCCTCGCGGAAGTGCCACTCAAAGCACGACCTGATGTAGTGATTATTGCACACCCGATGAAAATCACACAGCGACATATGCGGTCGTACCTCATCGGAGTCGCAGATGCGTCGTAAGGTGCCGCAAATTTTATTGCGAAGGTTCAGAAAATGGAAGACGGGCTCATCCTTCATGGAGTGGATGATGATCTGGGTAACAAGATCATCCGACAGCACCTGCATCAAGCACACCGCGGCCATAAAGGAGAAGGGGAGGAAATAGAAAAACAATGGGGTTTGGAAATTGAAAGGTGTCGGGGGTTGAAGTTGAAGGCGATGAGGATTGAAATTGGCGACGAGGGATGAAGTTGGCGACAAGGGTTGAAGTTGAAGAAGGCGACGAGGGTTCAAGTTGAAGAAGGTGCCTTAGCCATGTAAAATAATAAATGGAAATTGAAAAGGCGCCGAAGTTTGGTTGCTGCCGCTGACGAGTGAGCCCGACATCATTGCCCCTGCCCCTTCTCCTTCTGGCGCAATTGAAAGGCGACACGTGGTTTTAGACAGTTTTGCACCTGAAACGGAGTGTGATACACAATTGAGTGGCACGTAATGGCAGCATTGGAGTAGTGGGTGGAGGCAGAGTCACCTGACGGTTTCGCGTCCTGTCAATATAACTCCCCTGCCTTCCCCTGCTTTCCCTTGCTTCTTCCATAAGTTTATCTCACTTCTTTTTCCTCCTCGCGATCCACCACGACAAAATCTTCAGTCACCGAGAGATCATGAAGGAGGAGATGACGTCGAGGGGCCACCGCTGGTGAAGTGGGGGCGAAGGGAGGACGACGACGACGAAAGCCGCTATCGGAGGAAGTTGGAGAAGGGGAAAAAGCCAGCGACCAAGGACGCTAACGAGGAACTGTTCTTTGATGACACCAAGTTCCCCGTCGACCTTGTCAAGACCGCCTTCAGAAAGCTTGAAGATGTTGGCGCAGCCTTCAACATCAAGGCACATCATGAAGTGGACAAGGACCCGAGCGTGAAGGGTCTCGCCTTCAGGATCCATGGGTTGGCAGACAGGCTCGAGAAGCTTCCTGTAGTCAAGCGGGTTGGCCACCACTTCGTCTTCAACGACAGCGGCGACGGCTCTGACGGAAGCCACTGTGGCGACGACGGCTCCGACGGTAGCCATGACGGTGACGACGGCTCCGACGGCAGCCATGACGGTGACGATGGTTGGACTCCGACTAATTGATAGACTCCTCTACCAATTATTAATAATGTGTGTGTGCTTTTGCACATGGACTGTTTAGTTTGTCTGTCGATCATGAACTACTTAGTTAATTAGTATGGTTGTTAGATTTTGTATGTCATGAACTCGATCTAATAGACGCGAGTAGATCCATCCGCGTTGTGATTAATTGTGTTCTGTTGTGATGAACTGGAGATTTGTTATGGTGAACTGGAGATCTGTTGTGATGAACTAGATCTTAGAGACAATGTATAGTCATTGCCGACGCGGGTTAGCTTGCTGACGCTAACGCGTGGTCCAGTGTCATTAGAGACGATGGTTAGTGAACCCGCATCGCATTTGTTGGCAGTTGGGTCTGGGCGGGCAAATAAGGGTTATATTTTTTATATTAGCTGCTGACGCTGACGCATGGGCCCGTCACTATTTTTTTTGGAATGAAACTTTATTCCCTAAAATATTAGAACCCACAGAACAACACCTAAAAATCATTAAAATATGAAAAATTCATATTTGGACATTTAGTATTTGAATAAAATATCAACAATCACACTTGTGTGCCCAAAATTCTTATATTTCGTTTTTACACCCAATGATATTTATATAATAATTCTAATAACAACAAATTTGCTCTAAAAATATACAAATTGACTTGGCAACATAATTTGGGTACCTAAACTTGTCTTCATAATTTCAAATGGTATCGATGAAGGAATAATATACTTGTGTACAAATGTCTACATCTCTCACATAGTTTCCTAGAATGTTGCTTGAACATTGAAGTTTTCCACACTTTGTAACATGTTCGAACTCATATGCATCTGAAAACATAACAAAACCTTTTGTTCACCTTAAGCTTACGAAATGCAAAGTTTCATCACTAATGGTTGTGTAAAACAAATATTATTTATATGTTGTACTTATATAGAACAAAATAAGGCATGTAAACATTATTCAAGAA
This sequence comes from Cenchrus americanus, assembly GCA_947561735.1. Lineage (NCBI taxonomy): Eukaryota > Viridiplantae > Streptophyta > Magnoliopsida > Poales > Poaceae > Cenchrus > Cenchrus americanus. The sequence continues at coordinate 125,510,964 of OX387241.1, forward strand.
ACCGAATATACACTAAACAATAAAATTAATCAAAAGATGGTGATTTTAGAAAAAATTAGATTTTTTTTTCAAATTTGGACTAATTACGATGAAGAAATACTTGTTACAAAATTTGATTGCAGATTAAAAGGAGAAATGTGAATTGTTCTTCATTCGAATAGAACTGGGCCCCACAGTCATTAGCAACATAGGACTAATAACCCGTGTCGGCTTTGCTGCTATTCCAAAATCTTATACAGATAATACGAGCAACCCTACAAAAGCTAATCCACTACTGATTTCCTATTCCAATACTCCGTTCGAACTTCACCATTTCGCAGTAGAGCCTATAGTCTTTGCTACAAAATAGAGAAATTCCAAGCCATCATTTATCCACACCGCAGCCACCGCCATTTCTTGCGCACGGCTGATCACCGCGCACCTGTGCTGGAGGCGGCAGCGGTTCACCCCAAATGTGCCAAGTCGGGTAGATCGCACCGCGGCGTTCTCGTGTAAAGGCAGACACTCCTCGTTGCTCAGCCATCTCGACTTCGTACTGCCGCCACCTGCAATCCGCCTCATGTATAGCTTCACAGTGTCGTCAGTGGCGGCACTGCCATTGTCCCTGTAGAGCAAGATGGCGTATAGATAGGCCGCCGCATCGTGCCCACCCTCGGCGGCACGCCGCAGATCATTGCATCCCCTATTTTCCATGAAGACGGCTTTGATCCCAGAGATGAAGCAAGCCTCCGGTTTACCGATATCGGTCAGCATAGTAAGGAAGGCTTTGTACGCGGTGGGGTCCAACACCTAAGAAATCTCATCTCGTATTCCCTCTATCGACAAACACCGGCCGACATTGCTGTGGCCGCACACGCGGCGCATGGTTGAGCAAATACCACGTAGGCTGTGAAAGTTAGCCAAGGGCCGCTCCGAGGTTGCACCGACGTGCATTGCAATCTCAATGCGGAGGTCTTGAGGGAGGTCCAGCAGCGACAATGGCTGGTGCCGCCTGCTTCTTCTCGGCAAGTTACTCATTTCCGGCTGGGAACTGTGACGACGAGGAGTAGGCAGTTGCTATTTTTTCACGGGTAGATGAAGGGGAAGGGGATCTAAATTATTTTGGAAGGAGAAAATACAGTAGATTTGTTTCCAAACACGGTTTGAGTAAGCAATGGAGATGACGTTTGGCTAATCCGCATATCCTTTAATTCTCAATTGCAAACGATGTTTGGTTAATCCGCGTATGCTTTAATTCTACTCCCTCCGTCCCAAAAAACATGCAGTTATGGGAAACGTGCCAATCAAACTATTTCAACTTTGACCAAGTTTATAGCAAAAAAATATTTGCATTTATGTCTTTGAAATAACTTTTTTATAAACAATATACTCCTCCAGATCTGAGAATTGCATTTTTTATTTTGTAATTGTTAGTAGTTTTCATATATTTTGACTCCTCAGGATGTGAGTACATTGGAGACGACTTTGGTTAATCCGCGTATCATTTAATTCTACATTAGAATCACTACGTCTGCTCTCAGCCATTGACTGGGCAACAGTTTCCTCATTGACCAGATCTTGGGAACCTTCTCGTTTCTTGTGCTCTTGATCTTATCCCTTCCTCTCTCTTTTTTACAACCGATGTTATCCCTTCCATGTTTTGCTATAAAAAGGAACCGACGCCTATTGGTCCTCCTCACTTGCTTCCTTCTTCTCTAGATCTGGATCTAGCTATGGCACAAAGAATAAATCTTGTATGGCGCAAACTTTTGCTTTTCTCTCTTATTCCTCCTCCTCGTTCTCTCGGTTGCTAGAAGAATTCTTGTGATATGGGTGATTGGGTTCCTCATCCCTCTATCATGGCTGCTAGAAAAATCCTTATGATATATGAGTTGTGTCAGGGAAAGGTAGCCTAGAACCTCCTGGCATCAGGAAGAATAAGCCAACAGAAAGCCAACAACATTATGCTGCAACTTTTCTGTCACACTTGCACTTCCTTTTGCTTTCCCTCCTCCAGGAGGAGGATTTTTGAAGGAATATGTTTCCACCCTATCTATATCTCTCTCTTGTCCTCACTTGTAAGCATGAAGAAGCCAGAATCTAGAGCATATCTTGTCATGAACAACAAATCGACGGCGGCCTCCTTCCTCTGCACTTCCGACGATCGACCGACGGACAAGGAAGGCGAGCAAGATTGACCAGCGAGCAAGATCGATATGTGTGTGTGATTTTGCATATCTCATCATGAAGAACAAGCTGACGGAAGTATATCTCTTTTGCTTAGTTTAGATCTGTGTTCCTCATCCTTGTAGTGCCTAGTGATGATGAACATAGATGGTCGCTTTGTAACCTTCTGATGCATCAATGATGATTGTAATCTGTCTGTGTGTGATTTTGCATCTCAAGAGACATGTTTGTGTGATTATCTATGTGCAGTACAATTTTTTGTATGATTTACCTATTCACTTGCAAGAATGAAGAAGAACAAGCCGACGGGGGATTGCTAATCTGCGTCTCTTTTTATGTAATCTGTGTGTGTGATTTCGCATATCTTTCCCATAACAAAGGCGACGCGGGTTCGTTAATCCTTGTCTCTTGCCAGTAACATAGGCAACACAGGTTCGTTAATCCTCGTCTATTGCCCGTAACAAAGGCAACACAGGTTGGCTAATCCTCATCTATTTGATATTAACACCCGTTACTGAGCTGAAGCAGCCTGAAACATACTTACTGAACTGAAGCAGAATATATTACAAAAAGAATTCAAATTCCACCACATCCTATATACTACAAAAAGGATTCAAATTCCACCAATACACACATCTGGCACTTCAAAAAGGATTCAACAGAAATTAGGCTTGCTTTTTATTCCTTGATTTTTGTATATTCACTACGGTCGCTTCGCTAGTACAGTGTTTTGTTAGTTCCCAAGAGTCGGGGCTTATATGAAGTGTCAAAGGATGGAATTTTGTCAAATTGGTTGTATTCCTCCTCCTCTACAACATTTCAACCCCAACAATCCATTTTTCCTAGAATAACCACATACCAGTTCTTCTTTGCAAGGTCAGATACATAGAACACTTGCTCAACATCGTTGGCAAAGACAAACTGTTCGTTCTTGTAACCAAAGACCTGGAGATCAGCACTAACATAACCATATTTCTCCTTGTTCACAGCTCTCTTCCCACTGGTGACCCATCTACATCGAAACAAGGCTATCTTCAATCCTACATAATCAAGCTCCCATATTGTGACACCCCAGGTTTTTAATTAACCTCAATTGTTGGTCAAACTTGTTGACTAGGGTCAAATATTGGTAAACCTGGGTCATCACCTCGAAAACCTCACCAACAACCACCAATTAGCACCTTAAGCAAGTCAACAACATCTCCCATGGTCAAAACCCTAGTTGGAGTGGTCAAACCCCAAATGTCTATCTCTGTGTTCTGGAACTTTGGCCACGTTCTCCACATTTTGTCCAAACACTGAAAAATCTGCCAATATAAAAGTTGTGCAGAATTTCTAGGAACACATTTCATTTTTAGAATGGCATTTCAAATTCTGAGTGGAAAAGGTTCAAAATTGCCAGTCAAACCCTGATTCACTATTCACTCGAGCCATGAAATTCTTCAAATTGGCATTTGAATTTCTTCCTCATTTTAGATCCAATTCCAATTCGGCTTCTGCCATTGTTTAGAGGGATGTCTGGTCTACAGATGTCCTATCTACAGTTTGTATAGTTTACATTGAAACTTTTGAGCTTGACACAGTCAAATAGGGGCACAGGCAAAGGACGGGCTAAGAGCGCGCCCCGCACGACGTCCATGCGTCGCCGCCGCGCCGCCGCCGTGCACTGTCGTACCATGGCCGCCCCTAGGAGTCAGTGCATGAGCTCGGCCCACATCGGCACCCGCGCGCATCCCTAGACGCAGGCTCGGCCAGAGGAGCCGCGCGCCACGCGGCGTGTACGCGCACCTCAACGCCGTTCGTCCCCCTGTCTGCACGCATGCCGAGGGCCACTGTCGTACAACGCATTGAAGCGCAAGGAGGCCTTAGCCGCTAAGCATCCTCCCCTCCACGTGCACTGGCTATAAATAGACGTCTCCATTGCCATCCCGCGCAAGAACGCCGTCCACGGCCCTCCATTGCCGGCCAACCCTTCCAAACTCCCCCCTAGAGCCCTCTATAGCTTCCACGGCCGCGCATTGACCCCCATCGCCTCGAGCCTTTCCGAATTTCAGGTGACCGCAGGTGCATTGCTGCGACCTCGCCACCGCCGCTCGCCGGAGACATCCCCGATCGCGCCACCACCACCAATCGGCTCAGGGTGAGGTCAATTGCACACCCTCGCCATTTGATGATCTGCTCCGGCCCCACATCGCCAGCGGCGACCTCTCCCCGGCCACCGAGGGCATGGATGTGAACTTCTAGGGGCCTATGTGTGAACCGAGGGCTTGGCTGTACTGAAAGTTAACTTAGTTTCTTTGCAACTTATCCAGCATCTTAGAAAAAGCATAGAAATTCATAGAAAATTTAGAAAAATGCAATCCCAATTTTGTTGGTATCAGGGAGAGTAGGTCTACAACTTCTACAAAGCATTACCATAGTTTTCACTTATAAATTTTGAATGAAAATTCAAATTCAGTTTGACACCTTTTTGTTTTAGTTCAAAATCTAGAAAGGCTATGGAGCTGAATTTGGGATATGTTGTTAGACATGTCATGTATAGACTGTGGACCAAAGTTTGCACAAAGTTATTGAACAGATCTTTTTATATGATTTACTTTGTATTTATGCTTTTCTGCCTTATTGATTTTTGTAGCAAAATGTGAATATATTTTTGTGCTCAACTTGTGGCTATGCTCATGTTATGACTAAATTCAACTTTCCTGTGTTTGCCATGATTTTATCTTTGCCAGAAGTATTTATTCTTGTTATATGCTTAGATTTAAGTTTAAATGTCTAGTTCAAATTTCAAATAGGATCTTGTTGTGCTTGTTGGTTTCCTAAGCTGGTTTTAGGTCAGTGATGTGGTAGGGATGAGTTTGGCTACAGTAATGCTTTATTTATTTATTTATGCATTTTCCATCACTTGAGTCCCAATGTTGACCCGCGTGAGCACGCCTTTGGTACTTGTTCTTGTACTCTTTGCTCTTCTCCTCGTATTTCTTCTCTTCTTCATTCTTGTTTTTGTTCTTGGGACACTCGGCAATGAAATGTCCATGCTCTCCACACTCATAGCATTTGTGTTGAGACTTCTTCTTCCTTTTGTCACTGCCTTTCCTTGATTGTCTTGACTTCAAGAATTTCTTGTACTTCCTTATGGCAAAGGTGGTTTTTCATCTGTGCTTCCTTCTTCACTTGTATCTTCTTTCTTGGTACTTGGAAGTCTTTGGCTTCACTTCCACCACATCACTAGAGATAGAGTTGAGGGCTAAGCTCTTGTTCATCTTCAAGCTTAGCAAGTTCTCCACATCTTGGTCAACTAGCTCTTGATGCAAAGTCTCTCCAAGAAGTTGATTAGGGGTCATCTTGTAGTAGTTTGGATCCCTTCTTATCATGGAGGCTAAGTTTTTGTCCTTCGGGTGAAAGCTCTTAGCAACTTCTTTGTGACCTTGGAATGTTCCCAATCATCACTTCCAAGTGCTCTAATATCCGAGACAAGGAACATGAGTCTATCATACATTTCTCTCACAGTTTCTCCATCCTTCATGAAGAATAACTCAAGCTCTCCGTTGATCAAGTCAATCTTCCCTTGTCTCACATGCTCGGTCCCCTCATATGCTTCCTTATGTGTGTCCCAAATCACCTTAGCAATTTGGATGTTTTGAACATTGTTGAATTCTTGAGCACGCAAGGATCCCGTGATGACTCTTGTTGCTTGCACATTACGGTGGAGGTCTTGCTCATGCTCGATTGTAAGGGCTTCTCCTTCGGCGGGGATTGTCACACCTACACACACAATCCTCCAAAGAGAGGGTGAGGCCCGTAAAGGTGCATTTGCATATCATAAGCCCATTATCGATAGTCTTTCCCATCGAAATGGGTAGGCTTTCCCAAATGTACATAATAGAATTTTTCATTAGGATGATTGCCCAGAAATTGCGTGTAGGTTTGGGGCACTTCGTAGAAGCTAAAGTGAGTGTACTTGGCTTTCTTCTTATCCTTTCTTTTCTTATATGCTACTTTCCTTGCCACATCATCATCATCCTTGACATCTTCATCTCTTGAGTCAGAGTCCGAGTAAGAATCGGATGAAGAGTCATCAGAGCTCTCGGTGTAGGATGGTGTGCGACTTGGAGGCTTCCCGGTGAGGTCACCGGCTTGGGCTTCCTTGAGCTCTCTTTCTTGAGCTTCCTTGGCGGCAATCTCTTCGATGGTTGGGTTGCCTCCACTATATCTTGATCTCTTAGTGGTTAAGCCTAAATCAAGGGATTAGTCTCTGATACCAATTGAAAGGACCTTGTGATGCCTAGAGGAGCGGTGAACAGAATCACTTCAAATTTCTGAAACAAATGCAGCGGTTAGAACTTCTGTCAGTACTACCGATGCTGTGCAGGAACTATGGAGGGGGCTCGATACTTCTAGTACAGGGTCGGTACTACAGACAGTACAGAGAAACTTAGGACGAAATGTGAAATGCACAATGAATATAGCAATTCTACTTGAATCAAAGGTTAGGTATAGATGCTAAGAACCTCCTGCAACCACAAACAAGTTCTAGTGTTAGAGAAATGCAAAGAACTCAAGCAAGCAATGAGACACAAGATTTAATCTGAAGTTCACTTCCACAAAGGAAGTTATGTCTACGTTGAGGATCCCACAAAGGGAGCGCTTGCACCAAGAGCCTCTTTTCCTCACCCAATCCCCACAATGGAAGATTGGTGCTCACTAAGAATTCTCCACTAAGGAGAGCATAATACAAATGATCCCGGGTGCTCCACACCAAGAGGGCACTCAACGGGAGACGCCTAACAATCTAGAAGCAAGCTTCAAGGGTAACTAAGCCTGGAAATTAACCGTTACTGTGCAAAAGTCGGAACCCTTGGTACTTCCGACCCCGGGTCTATACTACCGAGGGGTGCCAAGGAATGCAACAGTTGAGCCTTATCGGTACTACCGACCCAGGGTCGGTAGTACCGAGGGCCTGGCTAAAACTCGCCAGTGAACCCATATCGGTACTACTGACCTTAGGTCGGTACAACCGACAAAGGCTGAGAGTTTAAGGGAAGATTAGCAAACGTGCTCGTGTCGACTCGGGTTTCCTCTCACTCACTTAGGTCATCTCCTTAAGCACTTTCAGCATCTCTTGGCGGTCAATTCGCATCCCCCTTTATAGTACGATGTTTCCTATACTCAAATTAAAAATTGAAATGAATTTAAGCCTTGACTTAAGTTGGAAATGCCAATTTGGAGTTGGGGGCCTTCCTTTTCTCTAAACCATGATTTTCAATTAAGTAAATACTTCACACATCTCATTCAATGATTAAATACAACAAATTGTGTTTGTCACCATAACCAAAACAATTAGGAGCCAAGATGCACTTTCACTTATCGGCACCTCGTCACCAAAGGGAGAAGAGTACTCACAGAGAGTCTTCTCATTAACTTCAGCCATAGGAGTTGATTCGGATGGCACTAAGGAAGCTGGGTTGACTTCCAAACGTACACGTGAAGGAGGGCCTGCATTAGGAACTGTTCATTCCTGTCTTGATTATAAACACATGCAAAGCGTGGACATTTATCCTTAGCCTTCCCCGGCAACGACCCAGAAATGCTTGTTGCTATTTCTTAACATCGATGCTAGAAATGACCAAATGGTAATCCTAACGATTACAAGAGTCCACAAGCACACGGAAGTATCATTGTTGCATTTCCCCAAAGGAGTATTCCAATGGGTATCAAATCCAAGGAAGGCTGGGCAGATTAACAAGTTCAACACTATTGCAATAAGTATAAATCATAGACGGAAACAAATCAGGCACTCAAGTACAGGGGTAAGGTATGATAGATAGGTTGGTATTGTGAACACACAAACACACTCTCTCTAAAGGTCCTAGGCTTAGGAGGCAACATACGAGTTAGTTCTAGGTTCTAAGGTACTATACACAGGAAGTCAGTAAGACGAGTTAGAAACAAACTAGAATTACATGATTTTTGGCTTAAGCACCCAGGTACAAACAGGGAGCTAACCTCTCGTGTCGCTTACGCATGACTCTGGTCGTTAGACTTTAGACTCCTACAGCGTATCCAAACGTGGGGGATTACAAAAGGGTCCAACGGCTGTCACTACCGCGGCCTACCCCAAGACAAACCATGGGATACACTCATAAGAAACATAGATACTCAACCCAAGCACCATGCTTACATTGTTAGCAGGACTCTAACCGGCCCAGGCTATTGTGACCGAGGTCAGAGAGACTAGATAAACCAGCCAATTACACTGAGTACCGTAGCTTAAGCACGAACTTCATACAACACAAACCTGGAATCTAACTGGATCAAACTAGGCTAGGTGCACCAATGGATTTGTGCTTTCCTATGTCCAATCAACAAGATCAAAGGGTCGTGTTCGCAAAGAACATGAGTGATGAGTCTGGCCCAATCAAGGATTGGATTATGAAAGCACGATGCACCGATTGTTGAAGGACCAATTAGGCGACCAGAGAGGGGTGGAGTGAATGGGAGCCGATAAAAATCCTTCCCAAAGGATGAACTCGGCCTAAGCCCCAAATCTACAACCAAGGATTCCACAAGAGCTTGCTAAGGTCGCATAGTCACAACGGACCTACCAACCCTAGAACAAGTCCCGACCAAAGCAACACAAATGCACAACTCAACAAGCTAGGGACTTCTGCAGAGCACCATGTGGACCGTCCGCATAGTCTGGGCGGACTGTCCGCGAGGAGGCACGGACCGTCCGAAATTGCTATCCGAACCTCCAGTAGTGCACCAGAAAAATAGACCGTCCGTGATGGACCCGCGGACCGTCCGCCCTGACACGGACCATCTGGCACTCTAGTACGGACCGTCCGCAAACTTTGTGCACCAAAAGAATCCACTAACAAAATGGATCAAAAGAAAGGCGCTCAAGAACTCGCACGAACATGAAGAACGGTTGGGCTGTTAGGCACCTCGCGGATGGTCCGCGGTCACCTCACAGACGGTCCACCAGGTGTGAATCAGCACACCCGAAAAACAGCCTGGGTGAAGATATGCCCCAAAAATTTCGGCCTCTAACTCCCTACAACTCCCGCAATCGCAAATCTTGTGTCTCTACCTCAAGAACACGAAAACTCGAAAACCACCAAAATTGAAGGCCTTCCTATGAGACTTGAGGGGCAATATCACCAAGAAAAAGGGCACACCAACCTCATGTGTGATTCCCAAAAGAAATCCCGCAAAGAAACACCTCCAAAAGCTTCTGACGAAAATCCCAAGAAGAGCTCCGAAAATCACCAAAAAGGGAAAACGGGAGAGACAACAAATAGCCTTGAGGAATCACGTCGAATCTTCTATACATGTGAAGAAAGATTCATACAAGGTCTAGCTTGCCTCCTGATCATCCATCACTCTCTAAAGATCTCACCATGAAGCTTTGAAGCTAGTCCTAGAAAATCCTAAGGAAAATTGGAAGGGAAAATGAAAAAGCAAATGAGCTAGGGTTCCAAGAGGTGGCTGCCATCCTCTCTCCTCTAAGTTTATATGGAGGCAAACGAAAGATGAAACTACCCCTTTTATATGAAAGTAATATACACACCCCCTAAGGGCACTTTGGGAATTCTCATCATAACACCATCGGACGAATGCCCGACGACCGCACCTCGCTTGAACTCAACGCAAGCCTTGCGATCCCGACGTGTATCCTCCGCTTTGAAGTCGCTCGGCATGCTCGGATCCCGCCTCTGCCCGCCGAGGCTCTGGTCTTGGTTTTGTGGCTCAACCAGGAACCCCGATGGTTTTGTGGTGAACCACCGCAAACCCCGCCGACTCGGTGCAGCCTCCACACCAATCCCACTCATGACTTGGCCACCACGTTGTCCCGGCTCGACCTTGGTTTCGAGGCTCAACCAAGAAATTGTACCTGACTTCGTCTTGCTCTTCTTGCCACCATGCAGCACGCACATGATCTCATTCGGCCACCGGGTCCATCAAGCCGAGCCTACTTGTCTCCACTCCTCGAAGGCCACACAGGCTAAGACCTTTCGCACCCGCTCTTCACCTGCACCAACGCAAATCAAGCTGCAACCTGCACCTGCAATACTCGGCCAAGAGTCAGTCCACACCACGTTGTCAATCACTCATCATAGCCAGGAGCGACCATCCACCGGTCCTTGGACGCTCCGGTCCTCAATTGCGCATATTAGCATCACACACCAGGTTAGATGACCGTCACGATCCGACTACGACGGGCAAACCCGAAGCGCCAATGCAATTGCTGAACCGCGACTCTAGTGGGCCCTCTCGGGGAAAGGCCCAATCACCCCAAAATACTAGTTTGATAGGGGAAGGTTGGCTCTCCCTTTTAAGGTGGCTTCCTCCTCCCAAGCTAAGCAAGGTGGGATAAAGAAGCTCGCACGTTCGTCGCCCGACTACAACTGGGTCATGTCCCATATTGCGTCTTTGTCAACGGGTAATAGTGGAGGATGTCCTCATCAATGAGCCTCTAACTTATGAACAAACACCGAAAACATGAGTAAATCACTTGTTAACTGGATCGAAAGGCCTTGTGCATCAAGAACTAGAGCTTCTAAATGATGAACAAATGAAGAACATTTGAACAAATCACCCATGTATTCAAGCACAACTTTATGTGAAATAGTTATATAACTGAAGTAGAGCAAAGTCAGACAAAGAAATAAAGATACAAGAGCACTCATACATAGATCCCAAAGTAGACTTGGAACCTGAAGTAGAACTACTCTAGCCTACCTCTTAGCCTCAGAAACAAAAGTGAGAGGGGAGTAGTAAGGTATTTTGGTAAGAAATGAAACCCCTCCCCTTCTATTTATAGGCCCGAGCACCGGCGTGGAATGGCTGCAAACACCCCGGGATAGAGTGAGAGACCAATCAGGAGAGACCACGTGGAAGCCCCTCAGTGGACACCACAAGGTCGGTTCAGCAAACCTGTGTGGTCGGCCGACCCCCTATGGGCCCCACTCAGGGTGTGCTTTCTCCAGGTGGTTGTCCTGTAGGTCCTCAGGTCGGTCCTCGGTGTACACATGTTTTTGAGGTGATTTAGACGCTCTGGTGGGCACATGGATCCATGTGAAGTCCACATGGAGCACTCTGATTCGTCGGGGCTTGCCTCTTTTGAACTGGTGACATGTCTTGCATGCAAAGGATCCGAGGTGGCAGCCCTTCCTTGGCTGAGGTGATGTGGCATGAATCATAGAAGGTGAATTTGCTACTTCTTTTGCATTTATTTTCATGCAACCATAAAAATCTCCAAGGACAAGTGGAACTACATTATTCTTAACTAAAATGCGTGTAAGAAATGCCACTTGCTCCTTTATTCATGATTAAATTGACGGCTAAAGTAAGCACTTAACAGCCGTCAATAGAGTACCAGCAAACATATAATAGTTTATTTAGGTGTTTACAGTACTTTGGACACCATTTCCCTGAACTTTTTACAGCTATGAAGAAAAGTATAGATCGAAAGTTACATCAAAAAATATATACTAAAGCATATCATATTATATATTCACTGTGTAGAACTACTCATTTGGAGGCCAACACAATTGGATTTTTTTTTATTTTATGATTTTTCTGTGATTTACTATGATTTTTCAAAATTGCTTCAGGTGGTAATTTGATAGGGTTTTAGAAAGTTCACAAGTGATATAGAGATTGGGGGTTATGAAGTCCACCACCATAGTTTGCGGAACTCCCTCTGTCTTGTGAAGCAGAAACTCTCAAGCCTCCAAGAACAAAGAGTTTGTAACCCAAACTCAGAAGCATGCAACGTGGCATACAAAACCCACTTGATAGGCTTTCGTTCCATACCAGGCACGTAGGGCGCTCGTAACCAACACTACATGTGCATCCTACCCGCTCCAGAGTCCATTTTCACCGGTTCGTCCGCTGTCTTTGTGCATTTTGAAAATGTCACACGATCGCTAAGCGTTCAACCAAATGACACATGGTTGTTAGCCTTTTATTTAAGACTTTGGTTTGTCCCCCACATTTCCATATACCCATACCCACAGTCTGGTAAGATCGTCTATAGGTTCTCGTGACCTCTTACACCCATTTCCATGGCGGAACATGTGTCCAGAGACCCTTTTTCACATCTTCGGTCTGACTCCATGTTTCCCTACCTAGAGCCCGATAAGGACATTTTCGACCTCACATTTGTATGACCGAACACATGCTCGAAGGCCATTTTTACATCTTCGGTCCATCTATCACGTTTTCACCCTCGGTGGCCGGTGTGGCCGTTTTCGACCTCCTAACAGCACACGAGTAAAAACCTGAACACAAGTTTATTCCTAACACCCATCATGATCCTTGTTTCCCAGGGCTTTGGTTGCCGAAGGACACCAGCTCTTTGAATGTCCAGAGGAAACTTGACGCTGCAAGGGTACAATATGTTGTTAGTGACTTGCTTATAAGTAAAAGTCGATGAACAACATTATGTTATCTTATTGTGTGCTGGAGCACTTCCATGTTCCTAGGGTTTTTGGATACGGTTTTTACCTATAGCTGGAGGTGTGGTATCTTCCCACCTCACTTGTACCCGACTACTCTGCTCTTTGCTATAGTTCCTTGCTTGGACAAAGTTGTTCCAATCTGCTTCTGTAATAAACATGCTCATAATACTGTAGAGGGGACAACCCTTGTTGACAAATCTTCTGATTAAGTCAAATTTGAATTTAACTTTCATCAACACCGCATCCTTCACAGCCTGTTTTGACCCTTATTCAAGGGAATATGTGAAGGTTGCAGCCCTGAAAATAGTTAAATTTAAATCAGACTTGATAAATAAATTTTGTCAAGAAGGGTCTGTTGCCTCTGAAGTACCATGAGGATGTGATTACAGAAGAAGACTAGAACTGCTTTGGCCAGGCAAGCAACTCAGAAGATATTCAGAACTACAGCAAAAAGTAGAGTACGTGAGTACAAGTGAGGTGGGAAGATCTCGTTGTTCCTCCCGCCTCACCTCGCGCCCTTGCTCCCCCCGTCAGGGATAGATCTCGCCTCGCGTCCTCTCTGTGGAGGCCACATCTAGCTCCGTCACGGTCCCCATCTCCCTACGTCACCATCGAAAACAACGAGGGAGAGGCCGCCACGTGGCGGATCCGGGTCTGCCGAGGGGAGAGGTAGGTCACCGGTGGCCGGATCTGGTGGCGGGGTTGGAGGAGGTTAAGGGGATAGAGGAGGCAATGGCGGCCTGCGAGTTGAAGGAGGCGTGTGGTTGGGCTGCGCGAAGGAGAGATAAAGGGCAAAAAACCTATACCCTAAACAGGGATGCGCATGCGGGGCCGAACTGCATTTTGCAGCAACCAACCCTTGTTGTGTGGCCCACATGTATCTAGTAGCTCAGGGCGATTTTCCATGCACTTAGTTACGCATGCCGCATTGTGGTTGAGCACGCACTAGGTTATGCACCTTCATGACGGGGGTGCAGGTTACAGTGATAACCACCCAGGTTGCCGCGCAACACGGCGGGTCGTGTCGAACCTGTGTAACACTGTTCATTTGGCTCCTACACACGGTCGGTAGGGTTACACACCATCTATTCTGTGTGGCACCTGCAACACCGACTGGGTTACGCAAGTACACCTGGTTATGCACCGTCCATGATGTGCATCCGGTCGTGTTGATTCCACTCATTTCCTACACCGGTTCAGTTATGCACCAGCATGGTTACGCAACAGCCATGCTGCACAGTTCTTGTTCTTGTTGCAACACCGACTGCATTACGCACAAATAGGCTTCAGATGTATGCGTAATCTGTACCAGCATGGTTTGCGCACCATCCCTACTGCATCCAGTCCTGTCGATTCTGCTAGTAACCTACACCCGTTCGGTTACGCGCCATACATGCTGCATGGCCCCTGCAACACCACCGACACCGACTGGTTTGTGTCGAACCTGCGTAACCCTCTCCTAGGCAGTTACACTTGAGCTGTGGTCTCTACCGAGGGAGTACTAGTAGCGTGTAACCAAACCACAGGTCAGCTACTCCGTATATGGCGTCTCTTCGGAGACATTCGATAAAATTTGAACGATAAAGAGTTGTATAGTACTATGGTAGTTGACACAAATAGTTAGTCAGTGCGCACAACGCGGCGAGACGGATGGGATCGCCTGCCATCATGTACTTTTCTATTTATTATTATATAGAATATTATAAACATGATGATTGCTATGGTCGTCCTCCGCCTCCTCGTGCCCCTGCCTCTCCCACTCTCGCCCTTGGCCATACTACCCTAAACATTGTCGCCCCCCCGTGATCTAGTTCTCCTATCCCCGATGATCGACCAACGTCCTGGTGGTTTCGGTGTCTCTCCTCGAGTTCCCTTTCTTTGTCAACGTGATCAATTCCCGACCATCCCTTTTAATTTAAGCTTTCGATACACACAGGAGCAGTGCAGGTCTGTGACTCGGCTGTCCTTGGTGAGCCGCGAGCCTTGCATGGCTACCTCGGCGAACGGAACTCTCTCTAGGGTCATAAATGGTACGATCCGCCTGTCCAATTATTAAAGTACTACTGTATCTCTACTTCCGCCCTATGGCCATACTAAATCGCTGTTAAACTATGGTGAGGATGATACATGCACCAGTTCCAATGATACGTGATGGATGAATCATGCACTTTTGCAATACTTGAGGGATGAATAAATTTTTTCTATGTTTTCAGATCCCAAGGTTGTGCAACGTACCAACCCAATGTTTGACATCACGGCCGAGATGACTGAGGGAATTGTGGTCTCTGATGGTCCGCCAGGATTCTGGCCAAGCATACTCGAGCTTGATCTGACCATCACGGAGACACACGACTTGATCGACATTGAAGGCAAAAGGAGGAGCTCAAGGCTTCACCCAGAACAAGAATCATCAAAACTGAATTCCATTATCTTACCCTTGTGTTACAAAACTTCACTACCCCACTTCCTGTCGTAGCCTAATCAGGCATTCCTTAGTGTAGAACCTAAACAACCTTGATGTTTACGAGGGCCTAAGCATACCTCACTTAGACATGGCAGTCCCTTTCGGTCTGGAGGGTCGCATCTCACAGCGTGCTGTTGCCATGCCTGACAACTCTGTTTTCAGGTGCAAGGTGTGCATCCAGTTGTCTATAACATCTATCTGCTGTGTGGTGACACTCCTGAAGGATTACTGCATCAAGGACGTGCCAAATTGCATGATCTGCCTGGAGGACATGGCTCAAGGGGCAGATGTCAAGACACTTCGAGTCTGCGCGCACTGTTTCTACATGACATGCATCACGCAGTGGTTCAACAAGAAGACGACGTGCCCGTTGTGCCGCTACGACTACAGAGAGGGTGCTCGTTGGGAGGTGCCACTATACTGCCATGCACTTTGATGATATCGTACTACTACCTCCATTCTTAAATATATGACACCATTGACTTTTTGTCATGCATTTGACTATTCGTCTTTTCCGCAAATATTCTTGCAAATTGATAAGCCTGTGGTGAAATATAAAGTACATTTGACAAAAGACATCACTACTAGAAACCCCACCTTTATCTACGATATAGTAGTGACGCACAGTTGAAACATTTCTATGTTAGTGCTAAAGATGCTTTTTGACATGATTTTGAGATCGTGTCAAACTGTCATGGTATTTAACACGCTTACAGCGTTGGTAGTCTTATAGAGATATTTTTTATGATGATATTGAAATCGTTTTAAAAAAAGAGATGAAGTTAGCCACATTTTAAAGCGTCATTATTGCCTAGACACGTTAAAAAGCATAGCAGATAATGTCCATAATCATGTAAAGATGCATTTTGACATGATTGTTAAAATATTTCAAGATGTTACACTTATAGATATGCTTTAAATCATAACTAGCAAATAGAAACATCATAAAGCGTACCAAATAAGTGTACTAAATGGTTCTTCATGTAAAACTCAAGAGGAAACTTTTTGTTATGTAAGTCAAGTTTGTTGTGTAGGTGAGATGGTAAAGAAGCTATGTGTGAGATGAGAGATCTCGGGTTCAAATCCTGTAAGACACACATATTTCACATAAAAAATCATGTATAGGTGTCCTCAAATCTTAAATATTTTTTATTTTTTTCACAAATTTGTAGACATGTTTTATAAATGTATGTAGAAGTTTGTCTCTTTATTTATGAACAAACAATAAAGTGTTACTATAATATGTAACTAGACCACTAGAGACATTTTGTACACGTCTCTACAAGACTGTATCAATTTTATTAGATATGCATCTAACATGTCTACAAAATGTATCTTTGTTTCATAGAGACTTTTAAAAGAATTCATCTCTACAAGGTTTGACACGGTACGTACGAAGACGCTTCTGCCATGCTTTATGAAAGCATGCCTACACTGACATAGAGACGAAATAAAACGTGTCTAACTCTAAATTTGGCATGCCTAGAGGGGGTGTTTTCTAGTAGTGCAAAATGATACATATTTACTAAATAGCATTTGTAGCGGCCGCTATAGCGGTGGCAGTACTGCGTCGCTACCACTATAAGGTAGATGACTCAAGATAGCATGTTTGGACTTAGCGACCCCAATTGTCCGCTATTGGAGCCACTATTGCTCGTGCTAAGCCGCTATTTGCTACATTAGTTCGAATGCTATATTAGTATGAATTAAATGGTAACAATAATATTTTGATTAGTTAGTTAGGTAATGTACAATCATTATGGATTCATAAATGAATTCTTTGTTTATGGATATGATAATTTAATATTGGTATGTATCCCTAAATAAGAAATATATATACTTTTTCTTGATATTTTGATGTAAATTTGATGCTAGCGCTAAAATTGTGACTATTTCCTGCATTCGGCTAGTTGTACGTAGCACACGCTATAGCATCCGCACTAGTAGGGAAAGGGGCTTTAGTCCGGGTTGGAGAGGGGTATAGGTCTCTTAAGTCCAACCGGGACTAAAGTTCAGAGACAAAAGGCCCCCCCTTTTGTCCCGGGTGGTATTACGAACCGAGACTAAAGGGGGGCATGCCAGCACCAGTGCCCACCCCCTTTAGTCTCGGTTGGTAATACCAACCGAGACTATATGGTCTCGTTTCTCTTTTGTTGGTTTTCGATTTGAGCGTATATTTTGATTGTTGTCTCACCTGTATATGCACGTATGTGTATTTGAACTTGTATATAGGTATATACCTGTCTATATATACCATATACGCAGTTAGATTAGACTTATATATTAATTAAACCCTATATATCTACATATATAAACTTATTTTATACACATGAAAATAAATAGTATTTTCTTAAACTAGTATATATACATCAGAACCCCATATAGTATATATACATCAAAATATCATTTAGTTCAAATTTCTAGTCTCATTTAGCTTTCCTCTGGGGTGAGTCGGTCAATTGGATGATTGACATAATTAAGCCTGCCACTGGGGAGGGTATGGACAAATCCACTCTTGTTCATACCCAAATCCAAATAATTATTATCCACTTCTTACCCTCCCCATTCCCACCCATACCTAATGGATAACTAGTTTTGTACTAGATTCTACACATTCGATTATTTGCACTCTCCCCACACCCTACCCTCCCCATTTCTTCAATGGATAATTATTTTCTACTCATACCCTCCCCATTTGAGGTGGGTGTGGATTTGAATATGGATAATGGATAAAAACAACAGGCATAGTCATAATGATGTTTTCCTTGTGGATTAACCACCTCGTCAATGAGGAATCCCACGAGAGCTTCTTGAATTGCCAAGAGACGATCCTTCTCAATGAGTGTGTCCCTTTTTACAATCCTCTGTTATTTGCAAATAGGTTGATATAATACATCAAGCGATTAAATATATAAAAATGATAAAAATGATGTATTATTAATAGGTTTATTTTACTTACACTACATCATCTGTGTTGCCACTGTGATGGTGTATGAACTCACAAACGTAGTACCCGCATAAAATATTTCCTTTCTCTTGTCTCAAACACAAAATTGGAGAGGAGAACAGAATATGAAATTGTAGTGTTATACATTTTAAATATTCCCAATCTGAAATTGTTATTTGTATACGTACTGGAAAATCATACTCCCATCTAATTTTGGGTTGAAATGCCCCTTGATGCTTTGCAATGAACATGGTCCAAGCTCTAAGGCAAAACAATAAAAGATAAAATATGTTAGTACAAAAGCTAATATATATATTGCATTAAAGAAAATGTCATAGGTAGAATTATTACTCGTGGAATACATCTTCAAGGTCTTGGTATTCTGAGCGATCTTTTCTCAATGAATCTTACACATTGATGTTGCTATTGTCGATACTGAGTATGAGTAGAACCCAGTGGAATCTGTATGCATCCTCATGGAGATTAGAATTGACTAAATAGAATTAGCAATGATAATTAGATGAAAATCGTACTTACTTGAAGTTGTAAGGCAGTAGTATAAGGTTCTTGTAATGAATCTCATCTAAGTGCCTAAAAATGCTCTCGATTGTTGGTTGTCGTTGGTATTTAATCTCATCCGCGTTAACTTTTGATGGGTGAATGAAAGCAATTCTTGAATTACCCTTCCTTCCAATCTCAGTAAGTTGCAGGCTACACAAGAAGAAAGTCAAATTAATTAGTAGATCGACAAATGTAATAAAGATATTTGTAAACATATGAAAATATGTCACTTACAGACACTAGGCCATCATAAGATCGGTATTCATGGTGTCCAGATGGTAAATTTTATAGATATCAGCGAATTGGAGCCAGGCCACCTTCTCATTTTGAAGGGCAAAATCTCCAAGTCTCACGAGCATACCAAACATCTCTAGGCCCTCAACTGACTTCTTCAAGTACCAGTCATGAAATCTGCGCATCTTAGTTGGGAGCTTGTTGACCAATTCTGGCTTCACTAGAGGTTTTCCTAGCTCAAAGCGCCATCTAAATTCTTGATTTTTATCCGCTGGTAGGTCTTCAAGGCCGATAAGACCACCAACAGGCAGCTTTGTTTGTTCATAAAAGGTAATGAGCTCAGCCAGCGCATCTTCAGACATGATGTTAATAGCTTTTTTCACTTCTAGACTGATGCCCGCAAACAAGTTAGACTGATGGGTCGTGGATGCAGGTATTTGCTCAATGTTTGTGGTGGTCCCCAACGTCGACGCAGGAATCTCATTGTTCTTGTCTGGGTGGTGGTCCCCGACGTCGATGCAGGAATCTCCTTGTTCTTGTCTGTGGTGGCGGTCCTCGGCGTCGACGTAGGTATTTGCTCGATGTAACTATTCGGCGACCCTCGTTGTCTCTTCTTAGCATAAGACATGTCCACCGAACGCTCATAGTCCGTTTTCAACGGCGGTTTCCTTCTCCTTTTTGTTTCCTTATCGTCTATGAAAGCCTTGAGTCTCTCCTTACGACCATAATTTGTTTGGCCTCCAACTCTTCCTGTTTTCTTCTTTCTTTCGCTTTTTCAAAGAAGTCCTTTACTTCTTTCCGTACAATCCCTTTTGTTTCTTCATCTGTCTTTGCCTCGGGCTTTTTCTTTGCTGGTCATTTTCTTTTTTTTTCTTGGTGGTTGCATTGACCTGAAAGATTGCGCTCGAGAGCTTATGGTGAATGGTTGCTGAGGTGAATTGGGAGGGATGTCATCGTCGTGATCGCTGGAGGTCCATTCACCCGAATTGTCGTATGGTTGTTGCGGAGAAGGTGAACGAGCAGGTAGTGACGATGATGGCCCCGGAGACGATTGTAGAGGCTCGCGAGCAGGTACTGACGACGACGGCCCCGGCTCCAGGTGGACTCTCGGAGATCCATCATTCTCGGGGATTATGATGATGTAACGTTTTGGCCATAATATGATGCTGTGTGGCGCATACTTAAGTGTCCTTTCCCCGTCACCTCCTGGGATATCTATCTCTAGCTCCTGAAAATTAGGTTGACATATCCTCTCTACGCTAACTGAGGCATAGCCTGGTGGAATCGGCATGCCGTGGCTCGTCTGTCCAGGAAACTGTGCAAAAGCACTTCCGTCCGCCACCTAAGAAAAAATATTTAATTAGTTATTATTAGCATTGTGAATGCCTGTCCACAAAAATCAAAGTAATATATATGATCAATTATTGAGGTAATAAAAGCATGAATTAGACGTACCTTCATTCTGATGTTGCCGAATGGCTTGTGAAGCTCACATCTGGTGCGCCGACATATGTCATCCACAGGGTACCGTTGGTTGTCTACTTGAACTCCTTCTATTACCCTTTGCTCTTCGGGAACCGCCGCAGAAGCACAACTGCTTTTGTGAGCAGAAGGAACTTGTACTAGACGCAGTCCTTGTGTTGGGGCCATCTCATTTACAGCGGTGGCCACTCACCGTTCAATATCTGCTGTCAACTTTTCTTCCTGTTCTTTAAGTCTTTTGTCTAACTCTTGCCGTCGTTCCTCCTCTTCGCGCTCTCTTCTTCTTCTACGGCTTCGATAGGTGGCAATGTCTCCCCTGAAGCAAAATTTCCATGGTACCACCCCGAAGCCCCTGCAACGTCGTAGGTGTTCAAGAGTCTAGAGTGCCATAGTGAGCTCATCGATCTCTCTGTCAACCTTCACTCTGCCGCTCTGACATCTTCAATTATTTTCAATATTTCAAGTGTAGTCTCTCGTAATGAGGGTGGGTAATCAAGGGTACCATCTTCGGAGTTAATTGTGCCTCCATGAGCATAATACCAATTCTTCACTCGCTCGGGCCAATCAACGACCACTGGTATGGTACCTCGGCGAGAAGGTCTTCTTCCATCTTCTTCCACTTGGGAATTGCAAATGCATATCCACCTCGACCAAGATGATGGTCGTGCTCCTTCTTACCATAACTTTGCTTCCCTCGTGCACTCGCCTTGGCGAAATCTTCACTTTTCCTGTATTCCACAAAGGACGTCCAATGTTCTTTTAACTTGGGATATTCAATCCAATTTGGAGTTTGATTCTTCTTGATAAAATCTTTATCGAGTTGCTGTTTGAACTTCTGAAATTGTGTTGCCATCCTCGTGAGAGTCCAACGCTTCACATTGGCTGGTTCAACACCTTCAGGAAGAGTGAAGTGTTTTTAGGATTTCATCCCACAACAAATTTTTCGCTGAGTCTGGAACCACATTAGGATTATCTGCTTTTCCCTTCCATTCTCTGTAGCTGATGGGCATGTTGTCCCGTACAATGGCCCCACACTGTGACACATACTTGTCCGTGATTTTTTTGGAGCACATGGTTGGCCATCATCTGATACTTCTGTGATCTAATACATGACATGGCCGGTGAGTACTTGTGTATGCCCTTGTCAACATACCAAGGGGAGTAATTGAGGTAGATGAATGTGGCCTCGCCGAGATCGGTAACTCGAAGGAAGAGACTCGTGGCACACAATTTAGACAGGTTCGGGCCGCGAGGTGTGTAATACCCTACGTCCTATATGCTGCGTAGCTCTGGATTGATCGGGTGTGTTTACAAGATGATGCGTATGAGAGAGAGAGGGGTCCCTGTCGGTGTTTTAGACCGGCAACCTACTACGGGGAGTACCCGAAGTAGATGAATGTGACTCGCCGAGATCGGTAACTCGAAGGAAGAGACACGTGGCACACAGTTTAGACAGGTTCGGGCCGCGAGGTGCGTAATACCCTACGTCCTGTATGCTGCGTAGCTCTGGATTGATAGGGCACGATTACAGGATGGTGCAATAGTGCGCCGTGGGTTGTATGAGATGAGGTTGGATGAGGGGATCGGTCCCCGCCTCGCCTTATATAGTCCGGGAGGCGGGGTTACAAGTCGGAGTAGGAAGAGAGTACTAGTCGAGTACGTCTAGGAGTCCCCTCCGCACGGTGCGGAACATGTACGGCTTCCTAACCGAGTACTACTCTCGTGTAGCCCTTGTGCTCCACGCCTTCAGGTGCCGTGTAGCGCAAGCCGGGTAGTCCCAGGGGCCCACCGAGTAGTCGGTCCTGGTACCCACCGAGGTAGTGGGCCCAGGGAGGTCCATACGACAAGCCCCCGAGTACTTTGTAGTCGAGAAGGATAGCTTCAAATAGTCTTGACGGCCTTAACGAGTAGTCTTCAAGCGTCCCTGAGCGCTACAAGTCAAAAGTCCTCAAGAGTAGTCGAAGCATCCCGAGGCTGGAATGTACTCCAGCTGATGTTTGAGCAATCTTGAAGTCTTCTCGAGTAGTCCCAAGCGTCCTTGAAATCTGCCTTCGAAGGTCTTCAAGAAATGCCTGTCTTGTCTTGAAGCCGGAGCCGTCATGGAGGTACGATTTGCAGAACCGTACTCCACATGGAGTAGCCCCCGAGCCTCGAGCCGCGGGCTCTGGCTGAGGATCTATCCGAAGTCTTGGCAAGAAAATCCCAAAAAATCCGGAGAGAAAAAACCGAAGGACACGTGGCACGGAGCCCCCGAGCCTTTAGTCGAGTACTTCCTCTCGAATTGAAGGGTCTTCTTGGAGAATGTGTCCTGAGATGCTCTTGAGACTAGCCGCTTCCCAGGTCGTCGAGTAGAAGTAGCCGAGCCCCCGTGATGAGGCGCGTCGACTAGTAGAATACGAAGAGTCACGCGCAGCCGCTGAGTCAGCCGCGCGTGGACTTATCCAGCCGCCCGTTACGGAGGCGTTTTGGCTTATAAATAAGAGCCAAAATCTTTAGGGTTTTTCACCCAAGTGAGCCGCAGTCATTTCCACTTGAATCTTGAAGTAGATCCACACCCAGCAGCCTGCTGCCGCCGTAGTAGATCCGAGCGCAACGCCACCCGAAGCCTTTAGGGTAGCCCCCGAGCGGATGCGAGTGAAAACTCCTTGCACTTGGAGAATGAAGCCGTCACCGGCGAAGACGTCCAAGGCCGGCGGGAAGAAGAGGAGCCGTGCAGAGGCCGCCGCGGCCGCCACCGGAGCGGCGCCGCCCTCGTCTCCACCGCGCGCCGATCCAAGCCGCGAGTGGAAGAAATCGAAGGTCAAGACGGAGGACTTGTTGACCCCTGTTGAACGGCGGGTTCATCGGGGAGAAGGAGATCGACATGTGGAGATCCGCTTGCGGAGAGATCCTTATCCGATGGAGAAGGCTGAAGACGAGATCCCAATGTTCTCGCGCTTCGTGGAGCGCGGTCTTGCGCTCCCAGCAAGCGACTTCTTCAAGGGGCTGCTCAGGTACTATGGCATCGAGTACCTCAACCTGAACCCCAACGGCATCTTCCATACGTCTGTCTTCGTCCACTTCTACGAAGCATTCCTAGGAATCAAGCCGCACTGGGTGCTCTTCCGCATGAAGCCGCGGCCTAGCGCCTCCAACCCCGCAGTAGTCGGAGGGGCGGGATCCGGTCGAGGGAGGATGCCGCGGAGCGATGCACAGCGTACAAGCTCGTGGACTCCAACACCGACCGGAAGACGAGATGGTTCTACATCACGAACCACCATCCCGAGCTACCGAAGCCAAGCGGACGGCGGCCCGAGTGCACCAAGATTGGTGGAACACGAAGCCCACCATGCAAGAGGGGATCCAGCTCCCTGAGTTGCTAGCGCGCATCAAGACTCTCAAGGATGCGGGACTGAGGGCCGAGCACATGGCCTTCAGTTTCATGAAGCGCAGGATCCAGCCGCTGATGGCGCGGGATACGATGGGCTTCGAGTACACCGGCGACGACGACACGTCGCGGATGCCAGGGGGCGAGCTCGACGACAACGACATCGTCGAAAGGTTGACGAGGATCTTCAAGGACATGCCGCCGTACACGGTGTGTCCGGTCGAGGAGTACTCTGCCGTGCGCCCGCCCAACGAGGTGAGTAGTCGTACCCCCCTCGTCGAGTAATAAGTACTCGTAGTGAAGTTGCTGACGCCTTGTGTCTTTGCGCAGGATGATGTGAAGCGGTTCGTCTCCGAGCCGCAGCCGCCACCGAGCGGGATCGAGATCCCGGCGGTGGGGAAGGTGAAGGAGCGCCGCGAAGTCGGAGAAGGCGACGACACCGTCATCGTGGAGGATACCTCCGATGACGACGATGAAGACGAAGACACGCTGCAGGACCGCTTCCAGCTGCGGTCGAGGTTTAGCCGTCCGGGCTTGCCTCATGTGCCTCTTGTACAAGACCCTCCGGCTAGCACCGGAGGCTAGCCCGGAGGCTAGCCTTGCTGCGCCGCCAAGGAAGCCGCGCAGCCCCGCCAAAAAGCGGGTGGCGAAGAAGATGAAGGTCTCAGAGACCACGCCTCCGGAGGTAAGTTGTCTTGAGCAGAGTGGTCGAGTACCCGGTAGTCGAGTACATTGCTGACGAGTAGTCGCCCTTTGTGTGCAGGAGGTGCCGCCAACGGAGCCTGTCGAAGAAGGCGACGAAGGCGTGTGGGACCCGGTGGGGGAACCGGCTGGAAGCCGAAGTCCAGCCCCCCACCGTCGAAGAACTTCGGCGCGGTCGGAGCGCCGGCCCCCCGCTCCGGAGGAGAGCGAGGTACCCGCGGCCGCCGCCGTTGTAGAGATGGAAGCCGCAGGGACGCGGAGACGTGCCGCGCCGCCGCCGCCACCGTGGAGGAGGCGGTGGCCGAAGGGGCGGAAGAAGAGACGCCCGTCGAGGGTGGACTGGTTGACATTGCCAGCATCCTCGGTGCTCCGACCGTGACCATCGCCCGGTCGAACCTGTAAGTACCACGTCCTCACGACTAGTACTTGCTGCGAAGAGTCGTTTTGTCTGACGACCCTCTGTGAACACTTCCGCAGAAAATCCACAGATCTGAGCTGGGACGGGGAAGAGCCCTCGACAGCGGAGGCGGAGGAAGTCGCGCCGCCCGTCGAGGAGCCCGCTCCCGAAGCCCAAGTCGCGACCGAGCCCCCGGCTACCGAAGCGCCGGCCGCGCAGGCGGTCGTAGTCGAAGGTGAGTTCCCGTCTTGAAGCCGTAGGACTCCAGGATGAGTAGTCGTAGGCACTGATGCGCGTGTCGTGTGTTGGCAGGTGCTGAAGGAGGTGACATCCCTGCAGGAGTGCCCATGCAGGCTGCGGGAGGAGCCCCCGAGCCCGAGGGGGAAGTCGTCGAGAAGTCCGCCGGGGGAGAAACGGCTACCACGTCGCCGGGGGTTGCCCTGGAGGTGTCTATCCGATCCCCCGAGGTCCAAGACGCGGAGCCTATCCGCTCGGCGCCGATGACGGAGGCTACGTCGAGTAGCCGCGGCGGGATTGAACTTCTGGCCGACGATCTCGTCGAGCGGCGGTGGTGGCCCCGGCACACGGAGGCGATCCGACGGGCCGAACAGTGGATGAAGGTACGTAGCCGTAGCCTCCCGAGTAGTCAATCCTTTGCGTTGAGTACTCTGCTTGACTTGAGCTTGTCTTGTGCAGGACGTCGCGGAGCGATCCCGCGAGAAGTCGACTCTGCTGCAAGGTTACGGCGACACCGTGCTTCGAGCAGAGGCCCTGGAGGAGCAGCTCGTGAAGTCGCGGAAGCACGCGGCCGCCATGCAGTCGAAACTCGACGCCACCTTCGCCAAGTACCACAACGACGTGATGGACTTGCAGGCGAAGGGCGATGAGTTGATGCGGAAGAACAAAGGCCTCCGCAACAAGAATAAAGGTATGTCCTTTGACTTGTCGGGTACTTGTTGGAAGTCGTCAAGCCTCTGACCCGTTGTTGTGTTTCCGTGTTGCAGAACTTGAAGGCCAGGTGGAGCAGCTGAAGGCCTCGGAGGTCAGCATGAAGAACCTCTTCTACCGGGAGCAAGAAGCTCGACTACAAGGAGCTCGCCTTCGAGTGCGAGAAGCACATGGAGCTGCGGATTGCCTTTGATAGAGATCTCGTCAACTGCTACAAATCTTTGCAGAAGTTGAATGAAGATTGCGAGGCGCTCCGGGCCCAGTTGAAGGACCTTGAAGAGGCTGCTCTCCCGATCGCGAGGCTCCTAGTGCCGCACCCGGGCGGCCCCAAGATCGCCCCTCTGGGGGATCGACTTCGTGAAGCGCCAAGCCGACTGGCTGCCTACGTCAAGCACATGGCCAAGTCGATCCCGAAGCAAATCCTGGCCTTCATGAAGTCGTACTTCCCGAAGGCCCCAGTGGAGGTGGTCGCCGGCGGGGTAGCCGCCAACTGCTCGGATGAGCGAGACGCGAGCTGTTTGGAGCGAGATGGCTCCCATCGCGGAGCAGGTAGCCGAAAAGCTGAATCTCCAGTAGCCCCGCATAGATATCTAGTAGCCGTAGTTGTACAAAAAACACTTGTAATGTATTGTTCATGTATCAATGAAATGAAATTTTCCAGCAATGAGTACTCGTAACCGCGATCTCAGAGTGCGGAGCGCCCATCGTGGAGTAGGTGCGAGTAGTAGTACTCGGCTTTAGTAGTCCCGTCGTAGGGAGCGAACAGTAAACAAGTTGATGAACAATCAAACTTTATTGCGAAGAAGTACACACGGGTGGCCGGGGCCGTAGTTACAAGTAGTCGCTACCGGAGGCCGCTTACGGCTAAGTAGCACCGGAGCGGGTAGCCGCTTACGGCGAGTGATCCGTAGGTAGCCGTGTAGGCCGGATCGCAGATCCGTAGGTAGCCGCGCGGTCGGATCTTGGAGTGTGGTCTCTTGGTAGACCGGCGCTAGAGTCCTTGACGCTCGTCGCAGCCCAGGGTCCGTAGGTAGCCGCACGGGGCCGGACCCCGGTGGAGAGTAGTCCGGAGATCGGGAGCCGGGACCGGAGGGTCGCTTGCGGCAAGGGGTGTTGATGTAGTCGTGTAGACTTGAACCCCGGAGTAGTCGAGTAGACTAGGCGTAGAATCGACAGAGTTGGTCGACGTTCCACGAGTTGTTGACTTCTTCGCCTTCAAGTGTTTGGAGGCGGTAGGAGCCTGGCCCGGTCACCTTAGCCACGGTGAAGGGGCCTTCCCAGGGGGAGCTGAGCTTGTGGAGTCCTTCCGTGTTCTGGATACGGCGGAGGACGAGATCTCCAACGTTGAAGGAGCGTTCCTTGACGTTGCGATCATGGTAGCGTCGGATACCCTCCAGGTACCTTGCTGATTGGACGAGGGCGGCGCAGCGAGCTTCTTCGAGGCTGTCGATATCAACTCGTCTGCTGTCTTCTGAGACGCCTTCGTCGTAGTGCTCCACTGCTGGCGAGTTCCATATGACGTCAGCAGGGAGGATGGCTTCGGAGCCGTAGACCAGGAAGTAGGGGGATTGCCCCGTTGGCTTGGATGGTTGAGTCCGCAGCCCCCAGAGTGCGTTGGGTAGTTCCTTGATCCACTTGCCCCCTTTGGAGTTAGCAGCGTCGTGTAGCCGCTTCTTGAGGGCGTCGACCTCCATCCCATTGGCGCGCTCGACTTGTCCGTTGGCCCGTGGATGGTCAACTGAGACGTATCTGACGTCGATCCCGCTGTTCTCGCAGTACTCCCAGAACTGGTGGTTGTTGAAATTGGACCCCAGGTCTGTGATGATGCGGTGGGGTAGCCCGTAGCGGTGTACGAGTTCATCCAGGAAGTCGAGTACTCTGTCAGCCTTGGGGCATGTGACCGGCTTGACCTCGATCCACTTGGTGAACTTGTCGATAGCCACCGATACCCTGTTGAATCCTCCCCGCGCGGTTGGCGGTGGCCCAATCATGTCGAGCCCCCGGCGGGCAAAGGGCCGGGTTGGCGGTATGGTGACTAGCTTGTAGGTCGGGACGTGTAGCCGCTTGGCGAAGAACCGACATCCTTGGCACCTTCTGACGAGTTCTTCGGCATCGCCCAGGGCTGTGGGCCAGTAGAAAGCTCGCCGGAAGGCCTTGCTGACTAGCGTGCGTGAAGACGCGTGGTTGCCGCAGATGCCCTTGTGGATCTCCTCCAAGATGTCCTTGCCTTCTTCGCGAGGGACGCACTTCATGAGTACTCCGTAGAAGACGCACCCCCGCTTGTAGAGCTTGTCTCCGACGAGGACGTAAGACTTGGCGCGGCGGACGAGTTGTTCGGCTGCGTTCTTGTCGGAGGGGACCTTCTCGCTCGCCGAGGTAGTCGATGAAGGGTTGCCTCCGGTCCACGTCGATCATCATGACCTCCCGCCCACTGGTGGGTTAGCCGGGTACGGTGGTCGGTGGCGCCGGCTCCGGGATGGATGGCGTGTGAAGCTCATGGACGAAGACGAACGCGGGTACTTGGGCGCGGGTAGATCCGAGCTTCGAGAGGACGTCCGCTGCAACGTTGTTGTCGCGGACGATGTGATGGAACTCGAGACCATAGAATTTGTTCTCGAGCTTGCGGACTTTTAGGCGATGGCGTCCATGTTCTCCTTGTTGCGGTCCCAGGACTTGTTGACTTGGTTGATGACCACTGCGGAGTCGCCGTAGACTAGTAGCCGCTTAATGCCCAATGAAGCCGCGAGACGGAGCCCGTGTAGAAGAGCTTCGTACTCGGCTTCGTTGTTTGAGACCTTCCAGAAGATGCGGGGACGTACTTGAGTTGTTCGCCCGTTGGAGAGATCAGGAGTACCCCTGCGCCTGCGCCCTCGAGGTTGAGTGAGCCATCAAAGTACATCACCCAATGCTCCGGTCGCACGGTGGGAGTAGGTAGCTGGTTCTCCCGCCACTCTGCCATGAAGTCGACTAGTGCTTGCGACTTGATGGCTGTGCGTGGCTTGAAGTCGATGGTGAGGGCGCCGAGCTCGACGGCCCACTTGGAGATTCTTCCGGTGGCGTCTTGGTTCCTCAGGATGTCGCCGAGCGGGTAGTCGGTGACGACGGAGACCGAGTACTCCTGGAAGTAGTGTCGTAGCTTCCGCGAGGTGATGAGTAGAGCGTACAGGAGCTTCTGCACGGGCTGGTAGCGAGCCTTGGACTCTGATAGAACCTCGCTGACGAAGTAGACTGGGCGCTGGACCGGATAGGCGTGGCCGTCTTCCTGCCGCTCGACAACGATGGCAGTACTGACCACGTGGGTAGTCGCAGCTAGGTAGAGCAGTAGCTGCTCGCCCTTGTGAGGAGCCGTGAGGATTGGCGGCTTTGACAAAAAGTCCTTGAGCTGGGCAAGGGCTTGATCCGCCTCCGTAGTCCACACGAACTTCTCGTGGTGCTTGAGTAGTTTGAAGAAGGGGAGGCCCCGTTCTCCTAGCCTCGAGATGAATCTGTTCAATGCCGCCATGCACCCCGTCAGCTTCTGGACGTCCTTGATGCTCGTGGGAGCTTTCATGCTGATGATGGCGGAGATCTTCTCGGGGTTGGCTTCAATGCCGCGCTGGCTGATGATGAAGCCGAGTAGTTTGCCCGAAGGGACGCCGAAGACGCACTTGTTCGGGTTGAGCTTCCAGCGGTACTCGCGTAGCGATGCGAAGGTCTCTTCAAGGTCGTCGATGAGGGTACTGGAGTCCCTGGTTTTGACAACCACGTCATCCACGTATGCCTCGACGTTCTTGTTGAGTTGCCGCTTGAAGCAGGCCTGGATGGCCCGTTGATAGGTAGCGCCGGCGTTCTTCAACCCGAATGACATGGTCGTGTAGCAATGACGCGCCAAACGGGGTGATGAACGCGGTCTTCTCCGGTCTTCTTCCTTGATTGCGATCCGGTGGTACCGGAGTAGCGGTCGAGGAAGCGAGAGCGAGTCGCGACCCGCCGTGGAGTCGATGACTTGATCAATCCGCGGCAACCCGAAGGGGTCCTTGGGGCGGTGCTTGTTGAGGTCCGTGTAGTCGACGCACATCCTCCACTCGTTCGAGTTCTTCTTGCGGACGAGGACGGGGTTGGCGAGCCACTCGGGATGGAAGACTTCTCCGATGAAGCCGGTGCGAGTAGCTTGGCGAGCTCCTTCTTGATGGCGTCCCGTCCGTCGTCGGCAAAACGTCGGAGGTGTTGTCGCTTGGGGGTGGCCTTTGGATCGACGTTGAGGCGCGTGCTCAATCGGCTCCACGGGCACTCCCGGCATGTCCGTCGGCTTCCACGCGAAGATGTCGCGGTTAGCCCGAAGTAAGCCGATGAGCGCGTCTTCCTATTTGGGGTCGAGGCCGGCCCCGATGGTGGTGGTCTTGCTTTGGGGTCGCCTCGTTCCAAGGTCGACCGTCCCCGACGAGTACCTCCTCGGTGGCCGAGGCTTGTTGGTGCTTCGTCGGACTTCTGCGGGATGTCGAGTTCGCTCGTGGCGAGCTTCTTCGACGCGGCGTAAACCTCCATCATTGCATTGGGTACTTGGTTCGTGGAAGCGATCACCACGGCCTCTGTATCGCAGTCGTGGGAGATCTTCAAGTCCCCTTGGAGGGAGAGTACACCGGCTGGGCTTGGCATCTTGAGTACCAAGTAGGTGTAGTGGGGCACCGCCATGAACTTGGCGATGGCCGGTCTGCCGAGGATGGCGTGGTAGGATGTCTCGAAATCCGCAACCTCGAACTTGATGTACTCGGTGCGGTAGTTATCCCGAGACGCCTCGAAGGTAACTGGCAGTACCACTGAGCCCAGTGGGATAGCCGCGTTGCCTGGGACGATGCCGTAGAAGGGTACGCTGCCCTTAGTGAGCATGGGGGTGATGTCGAGGTTCATCTTTTTCAAGGTTTTGGTGAAGAGGACGTTGAGCCTGCTTCCACCGTCAATGAGCACCTTGTTGAGCTTGGAACCCGCCACTGTTTGCTTCAGGACGAGGGGGAACCGTCCTGGTTCGGAGAAGTTGGTCCATTGGTCCGCGCGGGAGAAGGTGATCGGTACCTCCGACCACCTGAGAGGGGTCGGGACCGCTGGTTCGATGGACATCACTTCACGACGGGTAGCCTTCTGCTCCCGCCTGCTGGGTAGTCCGCCGAAGAGGACGTTGACGGTCTTCTCGGGTTCTTGGAAGTCGTTGTCGTCACCGTCCTTCTTCTTGCCCTTTTGATCGTGAGGGTGCGGTGGCTCCGGCGTATCCTTGAGTGCATGCCTGAGTTGGTAGCACTGCTCGGTAGTGTGGTTGCCGTTTGGATGCCACGGGCACTTCTCCTTCGACGGGTCCTTGAACCCGCCGGAATTCTTCTTCGAGTTCCCTTTCTGAGGGCGCTGGATAGCCGCGACGGTGTTGTACGGCTTGCGCTTGCGGTTGGAACCCGAGTTGTTGTTGTTGTTGTTGTTGTTGTTGTTGCGGCCGCCTTGGTTTGCATTCTTTGCCGCCGCCGCCGCCCTGGTTCTGCTTGGACTTGCCGCGGATGGCGTCGTACTTGGCGTTGGCCTTGTCCTCTTCATCCGCCCAGGACGTGATCATGTCCTTGAGGTGGGGAATGGACCTGGGGCGGCGACGACCGAAGTCCTCGAAGGTGCGGCGATGGTAGAGGCCGTCTGGAAGAGGTCGATGACCTCCTTGTCGGTGACGTCCACGACGGTAGCGCGCTTGTCGAAAAAGCGGCGCATGTACTTGCGGAGGGTCTCGCCTTGTTCTCGCTTGATCATGGCAAGGTCCATGCGAGTACCCGAACGGCCCATGGCGCCCGCGAAGTTACTCGTGAACCGCTCCTTCGGTCGGTCCCACTTGTCGATCGAGTGCTTGTCCAGCGACTCGAGCCATGTGAGTGGGGCTTGGTCCAGACAGAAGGGGAAGTAGAGGCATTTGGTGTCGCTGTTGCCGCCAGCGTTCTCAATGGAGAGGGCGTAGCATCGGAGCCACTGGATGGGATCCTGCTTCGCGTCGTACTTGGTGATCCCCAAAGGCTTGAACTTGTCGGGGAGGAGCAGGTTGCGGAGCCGGGGTGAGAAAGCAGGGAAGCCGTCGCCTTCAGCAGCGGCGGTCGACTTCTTCTGTCGCAACTCCTCGATCCTCTGACGAGCATCGTACCCGCCCTGAGAGGCACCGGAGGCGTGGCTGTGCGCGTGGCCGCGGCCGCCGCGGGCGCCGCCGCCTCCGGCTTTCTCGTTGGCCCCGTGGTTGGAGGCCGCCGCCGTCGCCGCCACCGCCGTCGGGGTTGTTGCCGCCGCCACCGGCCGGAGCATGGTGGGGAACGACTTCTCGGTTGCCTTGGTCTTGTCGTGAAGGTCCGCCGGCGTTGGAGCGGCGGCGGTTTGGATCAGCCGGGAGGTCAGCTCGAGTACGGTTGGGGCCAGGGTCGACGCTGCGACTAGTAGCTTCGTTGTCGCGGGGCTTAGCTGGGAGAGGTTGGTTGACTCTGTTGTCGACCCGCATGAAGTAGGCGTCTTCAGCGAGCTTGGCGATGACCTCTCCAGCGCGTATGCCCTGAGCCTGGCGTGCGATCGGCTCGTGATCGACATGAGGCACTTGCTCGGGGGTGGTGTGTACTCGCTCTCGACCGCCTCGAGAGCTTCCGCAAGGTTGCGGATGGGAAGGTTGTCTCTGAGCCGCCGGCGCCGTTCGCTACGCTTCTGTTGCGTTCGCGTCGGGCGTCCCCCGTTGGCGACGGTCTCGTCCGCAGGTGCGTTGGCAGACAGCTCGTCTGCGGAGATGTCCTCCGTGCACTGTCTTCGGCCGTGCCTGAGGGTCCTGGAGTTTCGCCGGCAGCCATGAAGACTTGGCGATCGGGGGTACCCAAGCTGGACTCAGAAGGTGCCACCTCAGTTGGTGTGTTTGAGTCAGCCGGCCCAGTGGTGTTCCCTCCTGGAACGGTAGTGAGTCGATGTAGGCGACGTAGCGTGAGTCCTCCTTTGCCAGGTCAGCAGGCTTGCGGTCTGGCCAGTAGACGTATCTTCCGGCCGGCGTCGATCTTATAACCGGCCCGCAGGCCGGCCCCCGACAAGGAAGCTCGGCGGAGTCATCTTCGGACTCGGGCTCCTCAGGGTCCGACCCGAAGTCGAACTCGTAATCCGGGTTCGAGTAGAACTCGGAGAGAGGGCTGGAGTCTGAGATGTGGTCGGGGACGGCGTCGGAGTCCGAGTTGCACTCGGATACGGGTTCCTTGCCGGCCAGGCGTGGAGTAGGAGCCTCCGTGCGGGCCCGGCTGAGGATGTAGGGGCCACGCACGGAGCGCTGGCGTGGTGAAGGGGACGTCTGCGATGGCTGAGAAGCCGGCTCGCATGCGATGGCCCATGGCGACGTCGGGTTCGAGTTGGAGACGGACTCGAGCTCGAAGTCAGCGTGATGGTTGAAGAGCGAAATTTCGCCGAACTTGCCGGCGAGTTCGCCTGTGACAACTTCGGGGAGCGTCACAAAGCCTGTCCTCGGGTTGGGCTGCATGGTCAGGCGGCGCTGGAAGGAGCCCGCGCCATCCGCAGTGTAGACCCAGGCGCCGAAGACGAAGGTGTCGCCGCGGTTGAAGGCGACGGTTGGCTTGATGTGAACGGAAGCCGTCGAGTTCGCCATATGATCTCGAGCGAGAGCCCCTACCTGGCGCGCCAGCTGTCGGTGTTTTAGACCGGCAACCTACTACGGGGAGTACCCGAAGTAGATGAATGTGACTCGCCGAGATCGGTAACTCGAAGGAAGAGACACGTGGCACACAGTTTAGACAGGTTCGGGCCGCGAGGTGCGTAATACCCTACGTCTCGTATGCCGCGTAGCTCGGATTGATAGGGCACGATTACGGGATGGTGCAATAGTGCGCCGTGGGTTGTATGAGATGAGGTTGGATGAGGGGATCGGTCCCCGCTCTCGCCTTATATAGTCCGGGAGGCAGGGTTACAAGTCGGAGTAGGAAGAGAGTACTAGTCGAGTACGTCTAGGAGTCCTCTACACAGTGCGGAACATGTACGGCCTTCCTAACCGAGTACTACTCTCCGTGTAGCCCTTGTGCTCCACGCCTTCAGGTGCCGTGTAGCGCAAGCCGGGTAGTCCCAGGGGCCCACCGAGTAGTCGGTCCTGGTACCCACCGAGGTAGTGGGCCTAGGGAGGTCCATACGACAGTCCCTGCCTCGCCTTATATAGCCCGGGAGGCAGGGTTACAAGTCAGTTTGAGGAGAGAGTACTAGTTGGGTACGTCTAGGAGTTCTCTACATAGTACAGGACATGTGTAGCTTCCTATCCGAGTACTTCTCCACCGAAGTCCTTGCGCCCCACGCCATCTGGTGCCGTGTGGCACAAGCCGAGTAGTCTCAGGGGCCCACCGAGTAGTCGGTCCTGGTACCCACCGAGGTTGCGGGCCTAGGGAGGTCCATACGACAAGCCCCCCGAGTACTACAAGCCAAAATTCCTCAAGAGTACTTGAAGCATCCCGAGGCTGGAAGGTACTCTAGTTGATCCTTGAGTAGTCTTGAAGTCTTCTCGAGTAGTTCCCAAGCATCCTCGAGTTCTTCTCTTGAAGGTCTTCAATAATACTCGCTTTGTCTTGAAGAAGAAACGATATGGAAAATTCTATTCGAAGAATCGCATTCGATATGGAATGTAGCCCCCGAGCCTTAGGTCGAATCGTAGATTCAAGCTGAGGGTCAATTTGAAGTTCTGTCAAGATTATGCTGCAAAATCCTGAGAAAAAACCGAAGGACACGTGGCATGGAGCCCCCGAGCCTTGAGTCGAGTAGTTCCTCTCGAATTGAAGGGTCATCTTGATTGTAGAATGTGTCCTGAGTTGCTCTTGAATCTTGTCGGCACCCAGGAAGTTGAGTAGACATAGCCGAGCCACCGAGATGGAATTCATCGGCTACTGGAAGATGAAGGGTCAGGCAGCCGCCGCTGAGTCAGCTGCCGATACTTATCCATCTGGCTATTGCAGCGCCACCAGTTGGGTTATAAATAGAGTCTGAAACCCTTAGGGTTTTCCACCCCCCCCCCCCATTTGCAGCTATTTGAAGTAGATCTAGCCAAGAGTCGGCCACCTGTTCCACAGCCGGCATCTCCCTCGCGCTCGAATCCGAACAAGGAGTGGAAGAAATCAAAACCGAAGACTGAAGATTTGCTAGTGCTGGCGAATAGCGGGTTCCTCCGGGAGAAGGAGATGGATATGTGGCGCGCCGCCGCGGGCGACCCGTACCCGATGGAGAAGAACCCCGATGAGATCCCGATGTTCGCCCGGTTCATGGAGCGGGGACTGGCTCTCCCGGTGAGCGACTTCTTCAAGGGTCTCCTCAAGTACTACAGTATCGAGTACTTGAACTCGAACCCTAACTTTGTCCATTTCTGTGAAGCCTTCATGGGGATCAAGCCCCACTGGGTCTTGTTCCAAAAATTATTCCGCTTGAATCCGCAGCCTTGCGCCAACGACCCAAGAGTAGTCAGTGGAGCCAGCATCCAGATGCGAGAAGACGCCGCTGAGCAGTACTTGTCATACAAACTTATCGACTCTAATCGATACTGGAAGGCGAAGTGGTTTTACGTCACCAACCACCACCCGGAGCTGCCGAAGCCGAGTGGGCAACAGCCGAAGCATCGGCCCTGGTGGAACATAGAGCCGACGATGCAGGAGGGTATTCAACTACCCAAACTGCTACAGAAGATCAAGGCTTTGAGAGAAGTCGGGCTGAGGGCCGAACACGTGGCCTTCAGCTTCATGAAGAGGAGGGTGCTGTCGGGCATACTCCCCGGGTACTCATGCAAGGAAGGAAGAATAGTAGAAGACGGACTCCTGGTAGAATTCCCCTGTACTCCTACTAGGACTCGCTCTGTGTACTCCTACTAGGACTCCTGCCTTGTAACCGACTAGGAACCCGCCCCCTGGACTATATAAAGGAGGGCCGGGTACCTAGCCGCACATCCCCAATCCCTCTGGGGACAACCAACACCAAGCGCAGGGCGCCATACTTGATCCCCAAACAGGACGTAGGGTTCGCCACCTTGGCAACCCGAACCTGTATAAATCTTGTGTCCCGTGTCCTTGCGCATGCCTTCGAGTTCTCGGTCTCCCGATCACGATCCCCACCGCACAATCTACTACCTCGGGTACCCCCTTGGTAGGTTTGCCGGTCTAAAACACCGACAGCTGGCGTGTCAGGTAGGGGTGATCATCACAACCGGGCGAATTCGAAGGACCCTCGTCAACAAGATCAATCCACTCGTCGACTCGCCGAGATCCATTGAAGCAAGTCGCCTTGCTCTTGTCAAAGCGGAATCAATCTTCCTACGCTGCGCTTCCGGTTGCTTCGGCACGTCGCGCGGCTCGCCACGCCGCTCGTCGACTACTCCACCTCGTGCCGGCTCGTCGTCGACTACTTCGTCTCCGCCGCGCGTCCGGGGTGCCTCGGCACGTCGCGCGGCTCGTCACGCGGCTCGTCGCGCCGCTCGTCGTCGACTACTCCGCCTCGCGGCGGCTCATCGTCGACTACTTCGTCTCCGCCGCGCTTCGGTTGCTTCGGCTCGTCACGCGGCTCGCCGCGCGCGCGCTCGTCGACTACTCCGCCTCGCGCGGCTCGTCGTCGACTACTTCGTCTCCGCCGCGCGTCCGGGTGCCTCGGCACGTCGCGCGTCTTGTCACGCGGCTCGCCGCGCCGCTCGTCGTCGACTACTCCGCCTCGCCCGGGCTCGTCGTCGACTACTTTGCCTCCACCGCGCTTCCCGGTGCCTCGGCACGTTGCGCGGCTCGTCTTGCGGCACGTCGCGCAGGCTCGTCGTCGACTACCACGCCTCGCGCGAGCTCGTCGTCGTCGACTACGCCGACTATGTCGCGCGGCTCGTCTTGCGGCTCGTCGCGCTGCTCGTGGTCGACTACGTTGCCTCCGCCGCGCGTCGGGGTGCCTCGGCACGTCGCGCGGCTCGTCTTGCGGCTCGTCGCGCCGCTCATCGTCGACTACTCCGTGCTCGTCGTCGACTACTTCGACTACGCCGCGCGCTCGGGTGCCTCGGCACGTCGCGCGGCTCGTCTTGCGGCTCGTCGCTCCGCTCATCGTCGACTACTCGGGCTCGTCGTCGACTACTTTGCCTCCGCCGCGCGTCCCGGGGTGCCTCGGCACGTCGCGCGGCTCGTCTTGCGGCTCGTCGCGCCGCTCATCGTCGACTACTCCGTGCTCGTCGTCGACTACTTCGACTATGCCGCGCGCTCGGGTGCCTCGGCACGTCGCGCGGCTCGTCTTGCGGCTCGTCGCTCCGCTCATCGTCGACTACTCGGGCTCGTCGTCGACTACTTTGCCTCCTCCGCGCGTCCCGGGTGCCTCGGCACGTCGCGCGGCTCGTCTTGCGGCTCGTCGCGCCGCTCATCGTCGACTACTCGGTGCTCGTCGTCGACTACTTCGACTACGCCGCGCGCTCGGGTGCCTCGGCACGTCACGCGGCTCGTCTTGCGGCTCTTCGCTCCGCTCATCGTCGACTACTCCGGGCTCGTCGTCGACTACTTCACCTCCGCCGCGCGTCGGGGTGCCTCGGCACGTCGCGCGGCTCGTCACGCAGCTCGTCGCGGCGCCGGCTCGTCGTCGACTACTTCGCCTCGCGCGGGGGCTCGTCGTCGACTACTTCGCCTACGCCGCGCGTCCGGGTGCCTCGGCACGTCGCGCCGCTCGTCGTCGACTACTCTGCGTCGCGCAGTCTCGTCGTCGACTACTCCGTGTGCCGCGACTTCGTCTTGCGGCCACGCCGGCTCTACTTCAGCCACGCCGTGGGGTGCGACTACTTGTCTCGTGGCAACACTGGCTCTACTTCGAGTACGCCGCGCGCCGCCATGACGTCATCTTCCTCGGTCACATCGCGTCGACCATTCATCTCGACTAGTTTTCCAAACTAGTCGAGAACGGCAGTCACGCCCCCAGCAACTAGCCGGAATCAACTCTGACTAGTCGACTTCAACAACCGTCGCGGCTCCATCGCCGATCGCCACGGCTTCATCTACAAGTCTGCCCAAGCAGCAATAGTTAAGTCATTTATCTAAATTATTACTGTTTTCTTGGCTTGTTCTCCTCATCATGTAGCACAACTTGCCGACTACTCATTTGTGTATGCTTCTCGGCGGGTTTTCACGGGAGCTACACTCTGCTGACTACTCTTGGGGTATATCAATCAAGTCGCCACGAGTCTACTTCATCAACTCGGGGGCTATCCCTAGGAGGCGGTTTCTAAAGTCCGCTACGCGCGGCAATCTAAAGTCGACTTCTAAAGTCGCATTCTAAAGTCCGCTCCGTGCGGCAACTTAAAGTCGACTCCGGTCGCATCTTCGCCCGATTCGGTGGCATACTACGTGTGTAAGCTTCGATGGAACCTAGCCGTAAGCGGCCCTCGGGTCCCGGCGACGATGGAACCTAGCCGCACGTGGTCTTCACGCTCCGTACCATGGGTCCAAGTGCCCTAAGTACTCGCGCTCCGTACCTTGGGTCCGAAATCCATGGCCCCAGTACGCAAGTCGACTCCGGTCGCACCTTCATGTCCACTACGGTGGCACCCGTACCTTGGATCCGAAATCCATGGCCTAGGTACACAAGCCGACTCCGGTCGCACCTTCAAGCCCGCTCCGGCGGCAATCGTACCTTGGGTCCGAAATCCATGGCTCGGTGTACTTAAGCCCACTCCGGTGGCACAAGTCGACTCCGGTCGCACCTTCAAGCCGCCTCCGGCGGCAACCGTACCTTGGGTCCGAAATCCATGGCTCGGTACTTAAGCCCACTCCGGTGGCACAAGTCGACGCTAACGGTCGCATCCAAGCCCACTCCGGTGGCACAAGCCCGCTCCGGCGGCAACTGTACCTTGGGTCTGAAATCCATGGCTCGGTACTTAAGCCCACTCCCGTGGCACAAGCCGACTCCGGTCGCAATCTTAAGCCCGCTCCGGCGGCAAAACTACTCGTTTTTTCGATTTTTTATTCGCTTTGGCTTTCCGGAAAGTGCTTTTCGTTTTTTGCATCTTAAGTCCACCCCGCGTGGCACAAAGTCGACTACTCGCGGTCGCACCTAAAGTCCGCTCGACGCGGCAACTAAAGTCGACCTCTAAAGTCGCATATCAAAGTCCGCTCCGCGCGGCATCCTAAAGTCGACTTCTAAAGTCGCATATCAAAGTCCGCTCCGCGCGGCAACTAAAGTCGACTTCGGATTTCAAGTCGCATCTCAAAGTCCGCTCCGCGCGGCACAAAGTCGACTTCGGTTTTCAAGTCGCATCTCAAAGTCCGCTCCGCGCGGCACAAAGTCGACTTCGGTTTTCAAGTCGCATCTCAAAGTCCACTCCGCGCGGCACAAAGTCGACTTCGGTTTTAAGTCGCATTCTAAAGTCCGCTCTGACGGCACGACTACTTCTCAAGCTCCATGGCTCGACGCCAAACGCTACTTGGAATCTCTCCCGGCTCGAGGGCTACTTGAAGATAACTTCAGCATGCTTCGCTCGCTCTCAAGCTCGGGGGCTCCTCACCAATCACTACTCGACGTGGCTCATACGGCTCTCTTATCTCGGGGGCTACACGCTGAAGAGTACTCGGATGATGGCTTCGCGAACACTGAAGACCCTTGGATTGATTAACTAATCATTTCAAGGCTCGGGGGCTGCTATGCTACACCCATCATTCAAAATTTTTCAAGACTGATGAGCTGGACCACCTTCCAGCCTCGCGGCAGTTCAAGTACTATTGAAGACTTCTCCAAGCAGTACTCGAGGACGCTCAAGAACTACTTGAAGAGGCTTCAAGACTACTCGAACTACTACTCTCGACTCCAACGTGCTCGGGGGCTTGTCGGGCATACTCCCCGGGTACTCATGCAAGGAAGGAAGAATAGTAGAAGACGGACTCCTGGTAGAATTCCCCTGTACTCCTACTAGGACTCGCTCTGTGTACTCCTACTAGGACTCCTGCCTTGTAACCGACTAGGAACCCGCCCCCTGGACTATATAAAGGAGGGCCGGGTACCTAGACGCACATCCCCAATCCCTCCGGGGACAACCAACACCAAGCGCAGGGCGCCATACTTGATCCCCAAACAGGACGTAGGGTTCGCCACCTTGGCAACCCGAACCTGTATAAATCTTGTGTCCCGTGTCCTTGCGCATGCCTTCGAGTTCTCGGTCTCCCGATCACGATCCCCACCGCACAATCTACTACCTCGGGTACCCCCTTGGTAGGTTTGCCGGTCTAAAACACCGACAGCTGCCGCTGATGGCGCTCGATACCCTCGGGTACCAGTATACGGGCGACTACGACACGTCAAGGATGTCCGGTAATGAAGTCGATGATGAAGACATTGTCGAGAGACTGGGTAGGATTTTCAAGGATATGCCGCCATACACACCCTGCCCAGTCCCCGAGTACTCCGCGGCTCGTCCGCCACACAAGATTGGTAATCGAACTTTGTCTCCGAGTACTGATTGTATTGTAGTAGTCGTGCTCACCCAAACTGTTTGCTGCGGGATGACATTGTGAAGTTTGTCTCCGACCCTGCTCTCCTCCTCGACTTGTAAATATTCCAGAAGAGGGCAAGGGCAAGGCCAAGGAACGCCGTGAAGTCGGCGAGGGTGACGACACTGTTACCATTGAAGATATGTCCAACGAGGAGGACGATGAGACGCTGCAGGAGCATTTTCAGCTGTGGTCCAGGTTCAGCCGTCCTGGACTGCCCAACGTTCCCCTTGTTCATGATCCACCGACTAGCCTAGAGGCTAGTCTCCCTGCGCCGCTGAGGAGGCTGTGGAATGTGGCGCGCAAATGTGTCGCCAAGAAGTTGAAGGCCACCGAGTCTACGTCTCAAGAGGTAAGCTCCTCGAGTATTGTAATCGAGTACTTGTCTTGAGGTGTTGTGTATGCTGACAATTGAATTCTGATTTCTCGCAGGAGATTCCACCATCCGACCCTGTTGATCAAGGGGAAGGAGATGACTGGGAGACGGTGGGCGAGCTGGCTGAGAGAAGCCGCAGCCCAGCCCCCACCATAGAACTTGTGTCGCAAATGACACAACGGACGACTAGAGTTGTCGAGCCGCAGGCACCGGCTGTGGAGAGCAGGCCAGAAACGAGCACGACTACTGGTGCCGAAGAACCAGTAGCAGCTCAAGCTGAAGAAGAGGTGCCCGCCGAGGTTGGGATTGTAGACATCGCCACCATACTTGGCATTCCGACCGTGACTGCCGTCCAGTCTAGCTTGTAAGTGAAAACCTTTCCCAAGTAGTACTTGTAACTTGGTAATCTTACTTGGTTGACCACCAATTTTGTATTGTGCAGGAAGTCGACTAATTTGTCTTGGGAAAGAGATAAACCTAGCACGGCAGCAGCTGAAACGAATCCAGTGCTCGCTGTCGATGAGTCCGCTCCCCTCCCTCAGGCCGAGACCGCGACTCCGGACGCAGAGGCTACGCTGCCGGAAGCCAGTGTAATAGAAGGTAAGTAGACTGCACTGATGCAGCCTACCTCAAGTAGTAGTCATAGCTCCCAGGTACTTATACTGTATGTCTTGTGTTGACAGGGGCACAAGTCGAGGGAAGCGTAATCCCCAAAGCCATGCCGGCTGAAGGCGTCGTGCCTGAAGCCGAGGTGATCACAGAGGCCACAAGTCAGCCGACGGAGACAGCAGCCCCCGGGGTGACAGAGGATGTGTGTGACGATGCACTGCCAGAGACGAGCTTGGACGTAGTCGTCCGCTCGCTAGAAATCCAGGACGCGGAGCTGATTCGTTCGGTGCCGATGTCCGAGGCGGCAGTGACTAGTCACGATGGGCTCGAACTTCTCGCGGAGGACCTTATCAACCCGGCGACAGTAGCCCGCAACTTGGAGTCGAAGCGTAGGGCTGAGCAACGAATGGAGGAACTCGAGGAAGCCGCGCTCCCCATCGCGAGGCTACTAGTGCCACACCCCAGTGGGCCAAAGATAGCTCCTCTGGTTGACCGGCTGAAGGAAGCCCCCGAACGCCTGGCTACTTATGTCAAGCATTTGGCGAAGTCCATCCCGAACCAAGTCTTGGCGTTCATGAAGTCATACGTCCCCAAGGATCAGGTGGATGTAGTCGCGGGTGGACTAGCCGCCAATTGCACATATGAGCTGTACACAGAGCTTCTGGAGCAGATGGCACCGATCGAAGAGCAAGTCGCCGAGAAGCTGAACCTCCAGTAGTTATCCTGTACAGTTAGCTTGTAGCAGCAATTGTAATATAAACAATGTTGTAATGAACTTGTTTAAGTTTTAATGAAAAAGACTTCCATCGAATGAGTATTCGTTGTCGCGATGTTGTATGCGGAGTGCCCATCTGTGGAGTCGTCGTGAGTAGTAGTACTCGATAGTAGACCCGTTGAGGGAGACACAGTAAATGAGTTGATCAAGAGTCAAACTTTATTACTGAGAGAGTACACCTGGATGGCCAGGGTCGTTTACAAGTGAAGTCGCCAGGACCCGGAGGCTTCCTACGGCTAGAGTAGTGCTAGGGCGCGTGGCCTCTTACAGCAGTAGATCCGTTAGTAGCCGTATAGACTGGATCTAGAAGTACATGGTCTCTTGATAGACCGCTGCTAGAGTCCATGACGCCCTGAGCAGCCCGAGATCCGTTGGTAGCCATTAGCGCTGGATCTCGGAGTGGGGTAGTCCGGAGACTAGTGCCTGGACCTGGAGGCCGCTTATAGTGAAGGGCTGGGGAGTAGTCGTGCAGACTTGAGCCCACAGAGTAGTCGATAGACTATG
This sequence comes from Cenchrus americanus, assembly GCA_947561735.1. Classification (NCBI taxonomy): domain Eukaryota; kingdom Viridiplantae; phylum Streptophyta; class Magnoliopsida; order Poales; family Poaceae; genus Cenchrus; species Cenchrus americanus. Next base: position 125,553,448 of record OX387241.1, read on the forward strand.
CGTAGAATCGACAAAGCTGGTCGACGTTCCATGAGTTGATGATGTCTTCGTCTTCAAGTGTCTGGAGGCGATACGAGCCTGGTCCGGTCACCTTTGCAATTGTGAAGGGACCTTCCCATGGAGAGCTGAGCTTGTGTTGTCCTTCCATGTTCTGGATGCGGCGGAGGACCAGATCGCCAATGTTGAAGGAGCGTTCCCTAACGTTGCGATCGTGGTAGCGTCGGATACCCTCTAGGTACCTTGCTGATTGGACGAGGGCGGCGTAGCGAGCTTCTTCGAGTCAATCGATGTCAACTCGTCTGCTGTCTTCGGATATGCCTTCTTCGTACTGCTCTACTGCCGGCGACTCCCACATGACATCGGCAGGTAGAATAGCTTTGGAGCCGTAGACCAGAAAATAGGGTGACCGCCCCGTCAGCTTAGTGGGTTGAGTACGCAGCCCCTAGAGAGCATTGGGTAGTTCCTTGATCCACTTGCCTCCTTTTGTGTTAGCAGCATCGTGCAGTCGCTTCTTGAGAGCGTCGAGTACCATCCCATTGGAGCGCTCGACTTGTCCGTTGGCCCATGGATGGGAGACTGAGACGTACCAGACGTCAATCCCACTGTTCTCACAGTATTCCCAGAACTGGTGATTGTTGAAATTGGAGCCCAGGTCTGTGATGATGCGATGGGGTAGTCCTTAGCGGTTCACGAGTTCATCCAAGAAGTCGAGTACCCTGTCGGCCTTGGGACAGGTGACCAGCTTGACTTCGATCCACTTGGTGAACTTGTCGATGGCCACCTAAACTCTATTGAATCCTCCTGGCGCAGTTGGAAAAGGCCCAATCATGTCGAACCCCTAGAAGGCGAAAGGCCAGGTTGGTGGTATGGTGACTAGCTTGTAGGCCGGGACGTGTTGTTGCTTGGCGAAGTACTAGCACCCTTGGCACCTTCTGACGAGTTCCTCGGCATCGCCCAGAGCTGTGGGCCAGTAGAAAGCTCGTCGGAAGGCCTTGCTGACCAGCGTACGTGAAGATGCGTGGTTTCCGCAGACGCCTTTATGGATCTCCTCCAACATGTCCTTGCCTTCTTCTCGGGGAACACACTTCATGGGTACTCCAGATGTGGCACCCCGCCTGTAGAGCTTGTCCCCGATGAGGACGTAGGACTAGGCCCGACGGATGAGCTGCTCAGCCAAGTTTTTGTCCGTGGGAACCTTCTGCTCGCGAATGTAGTCGTTGAAGGGTTGTCGCCAGTCCACGTCGATCATCATGACCTCCTGGCCAGCTGGCGGATGCGCTGGGTCAGTGGTCGTAGGCGCCAGCTCCGGGATGGATGGCTTGTGAAGCTCGTGAACAAAGACACCCGCTGGTACTTGAGCGCAAGTAGATCCGAGCTTTGACAGGATGTCCGCGGCAATGGTGTTGTCGCGGACGACGTGTTGGAACTCGAGACCTTAGAACTTGTTCTCGAGCTTGCAGACTTCTAGACAGTAGGCGTCCATGTTCTCCTTGTTGCGGTCCAAGACTTGTTGACTTGGTTGATGACTACTATAGAGTCGTCGTAGTCTAGTATTCGCTTGATGCCTAGAGAAGCTGCGAGACGGAGCCCGTGTAGTAGAGCTTCGTACTTGGCTTCATTGTTTGAGACCTTCCAAAAGATCTGCAGGACGTACTTGAGTTGTTTGCCCGTTGGAGAAATCAGGAGTACCCCTGCACCCGCACCTTCGAGCTTGAGTGAGCCGTCGAAGTACATCACCCAATGCTCTGGTCGCTCGGTTGGAGTTGGTAGCTGACTCTCCCGCCATTCTGCCCTGAAGTCGACTAGTGCTTGCGACTTGATGGCTGTTAGTGGCTTGAAGTCGATGTTGATGGCGCCGAGTTCGATTGCCCACATGGAGATTCTTCTAGTAGCATCTTGGTTACGTAGGATGTCATCGAGTGGGTAGTCAGTGACGATGGAGATTGAGTACTCCTAGAAGTAGTCTCGTAGCTTCCGCGAGGTAATGAGCACAGCATACAGTAGCTTATGTACTGGTTGGTAGCGTGCTTTAGATTCCAACAAGACCTCGCTGACGAAGTAGACTGGTCACTGGACTGGGTAGGCGTGGCCGTCTTCCTGCCGCTCGACAACGATGGCAGAACTGACCACGTGAGAAGTCGCAGCGAGGTAGAGTAGTAGCTGCTCCTTTTAGCGAGGAGCCGTGAGGACTGGCGCCTTGGATAGGAAATCCTTGAGCTGAGCGAGAGCTCGATCTGCATCTGGGGTCCACACGAACTTCTCTTGATGCTTGAGTAGTTTGAAGAAGGGTAGCCCCGTTCTCCAAGCTTCGAGATGAATCTGTTCAAGGCCGCCATGCACCCGGTAAGCTTATGCACATCTTTGATGCAGGTGCGAGCTTTCATATTGGTGATGGCAGAGATCTTCTTGGGGTTGGCTTTGATGCCGCGATGGCTGATGATGAAGCCGAGTAGTTTTCCCGACGGTACACCGAAGACACACTTGTTCGGGTTGAGCTTCCAGCAGTACTCTCGCAAGGATGCTAAAGTCTCTTCAAGATCGGTGATGAGCGTGTCAGAGTTTCGTCCTTGGGGCAGTGTTTGTTGAGGTCGGTGTAGTCGACGCACATCCTCCACTCATTGGTGTTCTTCTTGCGGACGAGTACGGGGTTGGCGAGCCACTCAGGATGGAAGACTTCTCTGATGAAGTCAGCCGCGAGTAGTTTTGCTGGCGAGCTTTAGGGTCGACGTTGAGTGAGTGCTCGATCAGATTCCTGGGCACCCCTAGCATGTCCGCTGGTTTCCAAGTGAAGATGTCTCGGTCAGCCTGGACGAAGTTGACGAGCGCGTCTTCCTATTTCGGGTCAAGGCCCGCCCCGATCATGGTAGTCTTGCTGCTGTCGCCTGTCCCAAGATCAATTGCCTTGACTTGCACTTCCTTGGATGGCTGAGGCTTGTTGGCTTTATCTGACTTCTCTGGGATGTCGAGTTCACTTGGGGCAAGCTTCTTTGATGCAACATGGATCTCCATCATGGCGTTGGGTACTTGATTGGTGGCTGCGAGTTCCACGGCTTCTGTGTCGCAGTCGAAGGATATCTTCAAGTCCCCTTGTAGCGAGAGTACACCGGCCAGACTTGGCATCTTGAGTACCAAGTACGTGTAGTGGGGTACCACCATGAACTTGGCGATAGCTGGTCTGTCGAGGATGGCATGATAGGAGGTCTCGAAGTCCGCGACTTTGAACTTGATGTACTCGGTGCAGTAGTTTTCTCTGGTTTCCCCCAAGGTGACTGGCAGGACCACTTAGCCCAGTGGAATAGCCGCGTTGCCGGGGACGATGCCGTATAAAGGTGACGTGCTCTTGGTGAGCATGTGAGTGATGTCGAGCTTCATCTTCTTCGAGGTCTTGGTGAAAAGGACGTTGAGCCCGCTCCCACCGTCGATGAGTACCTTGTTGAGTCTGGAGCCCGCGACTACCGTCTTCAGGACGAGAGGAAACCGCCTTGGTTCAGAGAAGCTTGTCCATTGATCCGCGCGGGAGAAGGTGATGGGTACCTCTGACAACCTGAGAGGGGTCGGAACCGCTGGTTCAATGTTCCAGACCTCCCGTCGAGTGGCCTTCCAGACCGTTTTGTGGGTAGTCTGCCCAAGAGGACGTTCACCGTCTTGTCGGGTTCTTGGAAGTCACCTTGCCTTCATCGGCTTTTTTCTTGCCCTACTTGTCGTGAGGAGGCCGTGGGTCTGGAGAGTCTTTGAGTGCTCGCCGGAGTTGGTAGCATTGCTCGGTAGTGTGGTTTCCCTCCAGATGCCACGGACACTTTTATTTTAGCAAGTCCTTGAAGCCGCCGGAGGTCTTCTTCGAGTTGTCTTTCGCAGGCACTGGATAGCCGCGACTGTGTTGTCTGGTTTGCACTTGCGATTAGGTCCCGAGTAGTTGTTGTTGCGACCGCCTTGATCCCGGTTGTTGTTGTTGCTACCGCCCACGTTTTGCTTGCTCTTGCCGCGAATAGCGTCGTACTTGGCGTTCGCCTTGTCTTCTTCGTCGGCCCATGAAGTGATCATGTCTTTGAGCTTGGTGATGGAGCTCAGGCAGTGGTGACCGAAGTCTTCGAAGGTGCGACGGTGGTAGAGACTATCTTGGAAAAGGTCGATGACCTCCTTGTCGGTGACATCGACTACAGTGGCACGCTTTTCGAAGAAACGTCACATGTACTGCGTAGGGTCTCGCACTGTTCCTGCTTCACCATAGCCAGGTCCATGCGAGTACCCGAGTGTCCCATGGCGCCTGCGAAGTTGCTAGTGAACTGTTCCTTGAGCTGATCCCACTTGTCGATCGAGTACTTCTTGAGAGACTCAAGCCATGTAAGTGGAGCTTGGTCCAAACAGAAAGGGAAGTAGAGGCACTTCGTGTCGTTGTTGCCACCAGCGTTTTCGATGGAGAGGGCGTAGCATCTGAGCCACTGTACTAGATCTTGCTTCGCATCGTACTTGGTAATCCCAGAGGCTTGAATTTCTCTAGGAGAAGCAGATTGCGAAGTCGGGCAGAAAAGGCGGGGAAGCCGTCGTTCTCGCCTGTCCTGGAGGATTTCTTGCGTCGAATTTCCTCAATTCTGCAGCAGGCGTCGTAGCCACCACGTGAGACACCGGTGACGTGGCTGCCTGCGTGGCCTCGGCCTCCGCGATCGCCTCCGCCACCGGCTCTCCTTCCAGCCGTGTGAGGAGCTCCCACCGCCGCTGCCTTCGCCCCCGGCGTCGCGCCGTGAGCCACCACGGCGCGACTGCCGCCAGCGCCACCGGCGCTGTTGCCGCCCTGAGAAGGTCCATCAGCTGATGCCCTGGTGCGGTTGGGGTTCTGTGGTAGTTCTCCTCGAGTACGGTTGCGTCCGTTGTCAGCTGGACTGCGACTTATGGCTTCATGGTCGGCTTCGCGAGTTCTGAGGGGAGGCACTGAGTGACATTGTTGTCAACTCTCATGAAGTAGGCGTCCTCCGCGAGCTTGGCGATGACTTCTCCCGCGCGCATCCCCTGAGCCTGACGTGCTATCGTGGTGATAGACATGAGGCACTGTTCAGGGGTAGTATGCACCCGACTTTCGACTTGGTTAAGTGCCTCTGTGAGGTTCCGTATGGGGAGGCTCTCACGGAGACGTCGACGCCGTTTGTCACGCTTCCTGTTGCGCTCACGTCGGGCGTTCTTGTCATCGCTGGTTTCATCCGCGGGTGCATTGGCAGACAACTCGTCTGCTGAGATATCTTCGAGGTAGCAGTCAAGTCGTGTCCCTGAGGGTCCCGGTGTCTCATTGGTAGTTATGAAGACTTGACGGTCAAGAGAGCTGAGACAGGAGTCAGTAGTCGCCACCTCTGTTGGAGTGTGCTCCTCTGCTGGAGCTAGTGGTGTTCCCTCCTAGAAGGGAAGCGAGTCGAGGTAGGCGACGCAGCGTGAGTTCTCGTCTGTCTGGTCTGCAGGCTTGCGGTCTGGCCAGTAGACGAATCTCTCGGCGGGTGTAGATGTTATAACCAGGCTGGTAGCCGGCCCTGACAGCGGTTGCTCGGTCGAGGAGATCTCGGACTCGGGCTTGTCTGGGTCTGATCCGAAGTCGAACTCGTAAGGGGAGTCTGAGTGGTAGTCGTAGACGGAGTTGGAGTCTGAGGTGTAGTCGGAGATGATGTCCTTGTTGGCCCGGCGCGCAGTGAGAGCCATTGCATGGGCCTTGCTATCATTGCAGAGGCCGTATGGGAAGTGCTCATGGAGTGGGGAATCCGCACACAATGGCTCAGTAGCCGGCTCGCATGCGATGGCCCACGGGGGACGTCGAGTTCGAGTTGGAGTTGGATCCAAGCTCGAAGTCGGCATGTTGGTTGTAGAGCGAAATTTTGCCAAATTTTCCAGCGAGTTCGCCCGTGACTACTTTGGGAAGCGTCACGAGCCCAGTGCTCGGGTTGGGAGTCATGGTGAGGCGGCGTTGGAACGATCCGGCGCCGTCAGCAGTGCACACCCAAGACCCGAAGACGAATGTGTCGCCGCTGTTGAAAGCGACAATTGGCTTGATGTAGATTGAAGTCGTCGAGTTTGCCATGAGATCTTCGGCGAGATCCCCTACCTGGCGCGCCAGCTGTCGGTGTTTTACACCGGCAACCTACCAAGGGAAGTACCCGAGGTAGATGAATGTGGCCTCGCCGAGATCGGTAACTCGAAGGAAGAGACATGTGGCACACAATTTAGACAGGTTCGGGCTGCGAGGTGCATAATACCCTACGTTTTGTATGCTGTGTAGCTATGGATTGATTTGGTGTGTTTACAAGATGATCCGTATGAGAGAGAGGGGTCCCTGCCTCGCCTTATATTGCCCGGGAGGCAGGGATACAAGTCGGTTTGAGGAGAGAGTACTAGTCGGGTACGTCTAGGAGTTCTCTACATAGTACAGGACATGTATAGCTTCCTATCCGAGTACTTCTCCACTGAAGTCCTTGCGCCCCACGCCATCAGGTGCCATGTGGCACAAGCCGAGTAGTCCCAGGGGCCCACCGAGTAGTCAGTCCTGGTACCCACCAAGGTAGTGGGCCCAGGGAGGTCCATACAATAGCCCTCTCTTTGTCTTTTTTGATGTGGAGGCTGAAGCCGACATGTTGCAGATTCGTTACTTTTATTCACAAGACTTTCCTCATTATTTCTAGAATTGTCCTCAATATTAACTGTTGTGTCCATGACATGGGCAGCAGCGTCCTCATTCGGAGGTATGTTCAAGTACATGTGTGCCTGACTACACTCCTCGTTGGTGAAGGTTGCAATTGTATTTGTACCACTATCTATAATGTCGGCCATAAAGTTGTTATGGTCGTCATCCATCTGGAATAAACAAGATTTTCTATGAATTTCTAGAATAAGAAACAAGTTTTTCTATGAATGTCTAGAATAAGCAACAAGTTTTTATATGATTTCCGAGAATAAACAAGAATTTTCTATGAATTTCTATAATAAACAAGAATATTCTATGAATTTATGTAGTTTTCAGCAATTTCTAAAACTTTCTAGAGTAAACAAGTATATAATAAGAATTTCTTTATTAAACAAGAATTTTCTTTGAATTTCTAGAATAAGGAGCAAGTTTTACATCCTTTTATAGAATAAACAAGAATTTTTTATGAATTTCTATAAAAAACAAGAATATTCTATGGATTTTTGTAATTTTCAACAATTTTTAAATCTTTCTAGAATAATCAAGTATTTATTAAGAATTTCTTTATTAAACAAGAATTTTCATTGAATTTTAAGAATAAGCAACATGTTTTAATATGAATTTATAGAATAAACAAGAATTTTTTATGAATTTCTATAATAAATAAGAATATTATATGAATTTATGTAATTTTCAACAATTTCTAAAACTTTCTAGAATAAACAAGTATTTAGTACGAATTTCTTTATTAAATAAGAATTTTCTTTGAATTTATAGAATAAGCAACAAATTTTTATATGATTTTCTAGAATAAACAAGAATTTTCTATGAATTTCCATAATAAAAAAGAATATTCTATGACTTTATGTAATTTTCATCCATTTCTAAAACTTTCTAGAAAAAACAATTATTTACCAAGAATTTATTTATTAAACAAGAATTTTCTTTGAATTTGTAGAATAAGCAATAAGTTTTTCTGTGAATTTCTAGAATAAACAAGTATTTACTACGAATTTTCTTGAATAAACAAATTCAAAATATTTCTACTAAGTTGTGGACGGACGATGCTTGTTGATGGCGGTGCTGTGTGGGAGAATGAAATAGGTGACGGGAAGTCACTTGTTCGAGATGACGCAGTGTCGTCAAATTCAGAAGTATCAAACTAATGAAATTGTATATTAGAAAACAATTAAAAACTCAAATACACAATTAAGAACACAAAATTACACATATATATTAGAAAACAATTAAGAATTCAAATACACAAAACTATGAAATTGTATATTACAAAACAATTAGATTTTGGTACACAAATATACACACAAAAATATACAAAGCATTACTATTTAATTAAACTAAAAAACACAATTAGATTTTGGTACACAAAAATTTACAAGTTTCTAATTAAATTTTCTTTCTATTCCTATAAAATTTCATATTAAATATTTATACACAATTATAATTTCTAATTAATATCAAAACATAAACTAAATCAAATAAATTTAATTAAAAATGCTTGTTGAGGCCAGCATTTCACGAGCTGACGAGAGCAAGGCAAAACCCCGCGTGGCCCGGCCGGCCATCGGGCACACGCATGCCGGCCGGCGGCCCGCAGGGGGGGGGGGGGGCGAAGCGGAGGCGTCGGCGAGCGACGGCGCGGCATACGGGCTGCAGGAGGCCACCACCGAGGAGGAAGGCGGGGCCGCCACCGAGGAGGGATCGGGCGGGGGGGAGGCGGTCGGTGGGGGCGGCGAGTCGGGAAGGGGCGCCGCGTTGGGGACGCAGATGCACGTCGGTGCGGCCGAGCTCGCCGGCGGCGAGAGACGGCGCCGCGCGCGTGTCGGGGAGGAGCGGCGCGTCGGGGAGGAGCGACGCGACGCGTCGGAGAGGAGTGGCGCGGCGCGGCAGAGAAGATGGGCGCGTCGGGGACGGGCGCGGCGAGGAGAGGCGGTGGCGACGACGAAGGAGGAGGAGAGGCGATTTGGGGGAAAACGGCAAAGTGCCGATCTGGAAGGCGACGAGGCTTATATAGAACCCCCAACCTTTTGTCACGGGTCGTATTACCAACCGTGACAAAAGGACCTTTAGTCTCGGGTCGTAATACTACCCGAGACTAAAGGCCCCCCTTTTGTCACGGGTGGCCTCACAACCGTGACAAAAGTGGCATTTCGCGCGGGATGCCTTGAAGGCGAATTTTCACCCTTTAGTCCCGGGTGGTGTTACCACCCCTGACAAAAGGGGGGCCTTTAGTCTCGGGTGGTAACACCACCCGGGACTAAAGGGCAATTTTGCGCGTGAAATTAATATTTCTCTTTTCCTTGCTGATTTATATCATTTCTTTTTGCTTTCAACATTAAAAAAATTCATTAGTTAAAATATTTGTGCCATGCAAAATTACATTATGTTAACACAAAAAATACATACTTTTCTATGCACATATTATTTCAAGAGTTGAAACAATTATTACTATTTTTTGTTTACAACGTGAAGGGGAAAATAAATTAAATTGAAAATAGTAGTAAACCTACTCAGAAAAATCTCTGGTTTAAACAAATTTATGAATTCACGTATTGTCTTCCAATGATCAACATGCTCATTTCCTTGCTCATTTATCTCATTCATCTAATTCGCGGGCTTTTTCTCTTTTCCTTGCTCATTTATCTCATTCCTTTTTGCTTTCAACATTAAAATAAATCATTAGTTAAACTATTTGTGCCATGCAAAATTATATTATGTTAACACAAAAAATACCTACTTTTCTATGTACATATTATTTCAAGAGTTGAAACAATTATTACTATTTTTTGTTTACAATTTGACAGGGAAAATAAATCAAATTGAAAATAGTAGTAAACCTACTCAGAAAAATCTCTGGTTCAAAAAAATTTATGAGTTCACGTATTGTCTTTTTAATATAATGATCCATATAACTACAATGGCTTACGTATACGTATAGATGTCACATGATGGTTATTACAAGACACGACATTAATTAATACCAATGACTACAAGTCCCAAGCTGAAGCTGGTCAGCTTCTAGCTTTTGAACCTCTGCTTCAAACACAACTATAAATTCGCGTATGAATTCTAGTATATATATGCTTAATAAACATGTTGAAGACAACACATGAATTTATAGTAAAATACGTAATTAACAATAATTGATAATAAGTTCATAAAGGTTCACATAGCTAGCTAATAGTTAATACAAGTTCACATAATAGGGTACGGTACAAAGCCTGATCCATGCATGCATAATGTTACTGAGCAACACACGCTTGCAAATATGAAACATGGTTAATGTCTGCAATCCTTCAGCCTAGAACTCCCTCAAAATAAGCTAGAGCACGTACTAGTACACTCTCCTCCGCTTGCGGAGGAGTGTCACAAACACCACTACAGACATCAAACAATGGAGCCTCGGGTTCTGCTGGCTTGTAGAAAGTTAGAATTGCTTGACTATTCCAATTGTTGGTGAAAAACGGCTCCCCACCATAGTAATCCACCCCTACTCTTTCCACGACTTGATTCAGAATCGCACGAAAGCTAATTGAAGCATAGGTAGAACCAAAGTAATCCTGCACACAATCAGATGATAATGAGATATAATAACCTTATGTACCAGAAACAAATTATATATGTACCAAAAAATTAATTAATAATGAATAGAAAATCTTTTATATATAAATGTATATTACCACGTCTTGATGAGCCCTGCAAAGCCTCTCCGTAGTCTCAATCACAATTCCTTCACCCGTCTCGAGTTGCCTTAATTTAAAATAGGAAAGGTCCAGCACGAAGCACCCAACATTATTCTGGAGCTGTTGTAGACAATTCTCCATGGCAGTCCTCTTTCGGGTTAACCGAATAGGTGATGTTTTGCCAACTATTGCAATGGCAACCATCGGGTGTGGTGCGCCTGCTGGCAATTGGTTGTAGTCTACATATCAAGCAGGTACGGTGAAAGAGATATACACTCTTGCCATGTGCTCATCAACGTGCTCAGTTTGCAATATAGGAGGAGTACCATTCATATCCCCGATAATGTCTTTGAGCCATCTAATATTGTTGAGAACCTACAATAATTATATATGTAACTAAAATTATTGATTTTCCATGTGAAATGAAAAAAGTTCTATGTAAAGCAAATTAATTTCAATTCATATATTATCATGTTAGCTAAATGTCCTGGATCCCCATTGGCAAGGTAATCTCGCAATGAAAGTGCAATCCTGGACGTAGAGGCGACGGGGCTTCCAAACCACCTCCACGGCCACCAGGACCTACACGGTCAATGCCACGGCCACCACGTCCACCACGACGACGGACTATGCCACGGCCACGCATGCCATTTCCAACACCACTTGACGTCGACATTGTTAGCTCAAGCTATATCCAAATCAAAATAACACACATTATTCACAAGAAATAGGATTAGTTTGCATATATACATTGGATTCAATATATGCATAATAGAAAAACAAAAGGGAACTATTACTGTACATAACCTTTATGAACCAGCGACTCAGAAGACCTAGATGCTCTGGGAACTACAACAGTCTCACCTCACCGTCATATACACCTGACTCTCCCACTTACAGTACTACACATGCGCTACACCTCCTATCTAGCTACAGTCCAACATCGCGGAGCTGCAGGCAGTCCCCACGTAGCCCGTGATGTTAAACTGTACCTAATTAGGATGTGGGACTGTATCAAAAACAAAAAAGAAAATGCTTACATTTGTTGTCTATAAAACTTAAAAAATACTTCATAAAAGAATTTAATCTTCTATTTCCTCCTATAGTAACCTAGAAATAAAAGAGGCCATAGAATTCAACGCTATATTTTATAAACTATATGTATACATACCTACATATATATAGATTGGATTCAATATATGCGTAAATAAAAAAACAAAAGGGATAGAATTCAACACTGTCATTACTGTACATAACTCAGAAGACTAGATGCTTCGGGAACTATAACAGTCTCACCTCACTGTCATATACACTTGACTCTCCCACTTACAGTACTACACATGCGCCTCACCTCCTATCTAGCTACAGTCCAACGTAACGGAGCTGCCGGTAGTCCCCACATAGCCCGTGACGTTAAACTGTAGCTAATTAGGACGTGGGGCTCTATATAAAAAAAGAAAAAAGAAGAAAATACTTAAATTTATTGTCTATAAAACTAAAAAAATACTTAATAAGAGAATTTAATCTTCTATTTCCTCCTATATCAACCTAGAAATAATAGGGGCCATTGTCGGTGTTTTAGACCGGCAACCTACTAAGGGGAGTACCCGAAGTAGATGAATGTGGCCTCGCCGAGATCGGTAACTCGAAGGAAAAGACACGTGGCACACAATTTAGACAGGTTCGGGCCGCGAGGTGCGTAATACCCTACGTCCTGTATGTTGCGTAGCTCTGGATTGATTGGGCACGATTACAAGATGGTGCAATAGTGCGCTGTGAGTTGAATGAGATGCCTTGTGTTCCTAGAGAACGGTCCCTGCCTCGCCTTATATAGTCCGGGAGGCAAGGTTACAAGTCGGAGTAGGGAGAGAGTACTAGTCGGGTACGTCTGGGAGTCTTCCATACAGTGCAGCACATGTACAGCTTCCTAACCGAGTACTTCTCCTCCGTAGTCCTTGTGCTCCACGCCTTCAGGTGCCGTGTAGCGCAAGCCGGGTAGTCCCAGGGGCCCACCGAGTAGTCGGTCCTGGTACCCACCGAGGTAGTGGGCCCAGGGAGGTCCATACGACAAGCCCCCGAGTACTTTGTAGTCGAGAAGGATAGCTTCAAGTAATCTTGATGGACTTAGCGAGTAGTCCTCAAGCGTCCCCGAGTACTACAAGTCAAATGTCCTCAAGAGTAGTCGAAGCATCCCGAGGCTGGAATGTACTCCAGCTGATGTTTGAGCAATCTTGAAGTCTTCTCGAGTAGTCCCAAGTGTCCTCGAGTGCTGCCCTCGAAGGTCTTCAAAAAATGCCCGTCTTGTCTTGAAGCCGGAGCTGATATGGAGGTGCGATTGCAAAATCGCACTCCATATGGAGTAGCCCCCGAGCCTTAGGTTGAGCCGCAGGCTTTGGCTGAGGGTCCATCTGAAGTCTTGGCAAGAAAATCCCGAAAAATCCGGAGAGAAAAAACCGAAGGACACGTGGCACGGAGCCCCCGAGCCTTGAGTCGAGTACTTCCTCTCGAATTGAAGGGTCATCTTGAAGAATGTGTCCTGAGATGCTCCTGAGTCTTGTCGCTTCCCAGGTAGCTAGTAGAAGTAGTCGAGCCCCCGAGGTGAGGCGCGACGACTAGTAGAATGCGAAGGGTCACGCGCGGCCGCTGAGTCAGCCGAGCGCGGACTTATCCAGCCGTCCGTTGCGGAGCCGGTTTGACTTATAAATAGAAGCCAAAACCCTTAGGGTTTTTCACCCATCTGTGTTGTAGTCATTTCGATTCCATCTGTGGTAGATCCACTTCCAGCGCACGCCGCCGCCATAGTAGATCCAAGTGCGCCGCCACCCAGAGCTTGTAGTGTAGCCCCCGAGCGGATGCGAGTGAAAACGCCCTATACTTGGAGAATGAAACCTTCACCGTCCAAGTCTGCAAAGGCCACCGGGAAGAAGAGGGGCCGCGAAGAAGCCGCTGCGACTGCTACTGGAGCAGCGTCGCCGATGTCTCCACCGCGAGCAGATCCAAGCCGCGAGTGGAAGAAGTCAAAGGTGAAGACCGAAGATCTATTGCCCTTCTGAACAGCGGATTCATCCGAGAGAAGGAGGTGGATATGTGGAGGGCCGCCGCCGGAGATCCGTATCCAATGGAGAAAGCCGAAGATGAGATCCCGATGTTTGCGCGGTTCGTGGAGCGCGGACTCACGCTTCCGGCTAGTGATTTCTTCAAGGGCCTCCGCGGGTACTATGGAGTTGAGTACCTCAATCTGAACCCTAACGGCATTTTCCATGCCGTGGTCTTCGTTCATTTTTTGTGAAGCATTCCTTGGGATCAAGCCGCACTGGATCCTCTTCCGGAAGTTCTTCCGGGTTAAGCCGCAGCCGAGCGCCAGCAATCCAAGAGTAGTCGGAAGGGCCGGCATCCAGATGAGGGAAGACGCCGCAGAGCGCATCACGGCGTACAAGCTCATTGACTCCAACACCGATTGGAAGACGAGGTGGTTCTACATCACGAACCACCACCCCGCCCTCGCCGAAGCCGAGTGGGAGGCAGCCCAGGCACCGCGACTGGTGGAACACGGAGCCCACAATGCAGGAGGGGATCCGGCTCCCCGAGCCATCGGCACGCATCAAGGTGCTCAGAGAAGCTGGACTGAGGGCCAAGCACGTGGCCTTCAGTTTCATGAAGCGGAGGGTGCAGCCGCTGATGGCCCGCGACACCTTGGGCTTCGAGTACACCGGCGACGACGACACGTCGCGGATGCCCGGAGGCGAGATGGACGATGACGACATCATCGAGAGGCTGACGCAGATCTTCAAGAATATGCCGCCATACACGACGTGCCCCGTCCAGGAGTACTCCGCCGCACGCCCGCCAAAGGAGGTAAGTAGTCGTACTCCCTTAGTCGAGTAGTCCTTGCTTGGAGTAGTCGCGCTGATGTCTTGTGTCTTGCAGGATGATTTGAAAATGTTCGTCTCCGAGCCGTAGCCGCCCCCTCAGGGGATCGAGATCCCGAAGGAAGGGAAAGCCAAAGCCAAGGAGCGGCGAGAAGTCGGCGAAGGCGATGACACCGTCATCGTGGAGGACACCACCGACGACGACGACGATGACGACGACGAGGAGACGTTGCAGGACCGCTTTCAGCTGCGGTCGAGGTTTAGCCGTCCAGGCTTGCCTAATGTATCTCTTGTGCAAGATCCGCCAGCTAGCCTGGAGGCTAGTCTGGCTGCGCCGCCACGGAAGCCGCACAACCCCGCCCGCAAGCGGGTGACGAAGAAACTGAGGGTCTCAGAGACCACGCCCCAAGAGGAGAGTTGTCTTGACTAGAATAGTTGAGTACTCATCATGCGAGTACACTTGTTGATGAGTTGTCGTCTTTGTATGCAGGAGGTGCCGCCAACGGAGCCCGTCGAGGAGGGCGACGAAGGCGAGCAGAACACGGTGGGGGAGCCCGCTGGAGGTCGTAGTCCAGCCCCCACCGTCAAGGAGCTCTTGGCGCAGTTGGAGCGCCAGCCTCCTGCTCCACAGGGGAGCACGGAGCCCATAGCCGCCGCCGTTGAAGAGATGGTGGCTACAGGAGCGCTGGAGGGCACTGCGCCGGCCGCCGTTCTTTGCGGGGAGGCGGCGGGCGCGCAGGGGCGCGGGGAGGAGGCGCCCGCCGAGGGTGGACTTGTAGATATTGCCAGCATCCTCGGTTCCCTGGCCGTGACAATAGTCCGGTCCAGCTTGTAAGTACTGCATCTTCCCGAGTAGTACTTGTTGTAGTAGTCGAGGTTGAATGACGACCAATTGTGTGTGCTTCTACAGGAAATCGACAGATCTGTCCTGGGAGGGGGATGAACCCTCTACGGCAGTGGCGGAAGAAGTCACGCCGCCCGCCGAGGAGTCCGCTCCTCGCTTCCCGTGGGCGGTGCCGAGCCGCCGGCTACTGAAGCGTCGTTGCCGGAGGCCAGCGTGTCGAAGGTGAGTACTCTTCTGAAGCTGTAGAGCTCCTCGAGGAGTAGTCGTAGTCGCTAATACACTTGTCTTCTCTTTGACAGGTGCCGAGGCCGAAGGGAGTGACATCCCTGCGGGGGTGCCAATGCAGCAGTCGACACCAGACATGCTGGAGGCTGCCGGAGGAGCCCCCGAGCCCATGGAGCAAGTCGTCGAGGAAGCCGCCGTGGCGGCCAGAGGAGAGGAGGTCACCACGTCACCAGAGGTCGCTCTGGAGGTGGCTATCCGCTCCCCGAAGATCCAGGACGCAGAGCCCATCCGCTCTGCGCCGATGACGGAGGCCACCGCGAGTAGTCGTGGCGAGATAGAGCTACTCGCGGACGATCTTGTTGACCCGGCAACGGTGGCCAGGCACCTGGAGGCGGTCTGCCAGGCTGAGCAGTGGATGAAGGTAGGTAGCCTTACCTTCTTAGTAGTCAATCCTCTGTCGTTGAGTACTTGTTGACTTGTGTTGTCTGTGCAGGACGTCGTGGAGAGGTCCCGCGAGAAGTCCAACATGCTGCAGGGCTTCGGTGACACGGTACTCCGGGCTGAGGCGCTGGAAGAGTAGCTTTTGAAGTCGCAGAAGCACGCGGCCGCCATGCCGTCTAAGCTCGACGCCGCCTTTGCCAAATATCACAATGATGTCCAAGAGTTGCAGGCAAAGGGTGATGACTTGGTGTGGAAGAACAAGAGCCTCCGCAACAAGAACAAAGGTACGCCGCAGGACTTGTCGGGTAGTTGCTGGAGGTCGAGAGGTAGTCTGACCCGCTGTACTTTTGCTGTGTTGCAGAGCTTGAGGGCCAGGTGGAGCAGTTGAAGTCCTCGGAGATAAGCATGAAGAACCTCTTCTACCGGGAGCAGGAAGCCCGCCAGGTACTCGAGCTCGACTACAAAGAACTTTCCTTCGAGTGCGAGAAGCACATGGAGCTTCGGATTGCATCTGACCGCGATCTCGTCAATTGCTACAAATCATTGCAGAAGTTGAATGAAGATTGAGAGGCGCTGCGGGCCCAACTGAAGGAGCTTGAAGAAGCCGCGCTGCCGATCGCAAGGCTCTTGGTGCCGCACCCGGGCGGCCCCAAGATTGCTCCACTGGTGGATCGCCTCAAGGAAGCCCCAAGCCGGCTGGCGGCTTATGTGAAGCACATGGCGAGGTCGATCCCGAAGCGAGGTCTTGGCCTTCATGAAGTCCTACTTCCCGAAGGCCCCGGTGGAAGTAGTCGGCGGCGGGGTAGCCGCCAACCGCACCGATGAGCAAGTACTCGGAGGCTGGCCGGAGCGTATGGCTCCCATCGCGGAGCAAGTAGTTGATAAACTCAATCTCCAGTAGCCCAGTAATAGTTAGCTAGTAGCCAGGGTTGTACAAAAACAATTGTAATGAATTGCTTATGTATTAATGAAAGAAAATTTCCAGCAATGAGTACTCGTAGTCGCTATCTCAGAGTGCGGAGCCCATCGTGGAGTGGATGCGAGTAGTCGTACTCGACGGTAGTGGTCCCGTTGAAGGGAGTAGACAGTAAAGAAGTTGATGAACGATCAAACTTTATTACTGAAGAAGTGCACCTGGGTGGCCAGGGCCGTAGTTACATAGTAGTCGCCTGGACCCGGAGGCCGCTTATAGCTGAGTAGTGCTGGGGCGGGTAGCCGCTTACAGCAGTAGATCCGTAAGTAGCCGTGTAGGCTGGATCTTGGAATACATGGTCTCTTAGTAGACCGCTGCTAGAGTCCTTGACGCTCGTCGCGAGCCCGGATCCGTAGGTAGCCGCGCGGGCCGGATCTCGGAGAGGAGTAGTCCGAGAGGCGGAGCCGGGACCGGAGGCCGCTTACGGCAGAAGGGTGTTGATGTAGTCGTGTAGACTTGAACCCCGGAGTAGTCGTGTAGACTAGGCGTAGAATCGACAGAGCTGGTCGACGTTCCACGAGTTGTTGATGTCTTCGCCTTCAAGTGTCTGGAGGCGGTAGGAGTGTTAACACCAAAATTTGGTAATGAGTCTGACTTGTGGATCCAGCTCAATGAGGAGTCCGTCTGGCGGAAGGAAGGTTTTCCCAGATGTATTCGGCAGAAAGATCCGCGGTCGGCTATCTGCTTCCGTTCGGCAAGGGAACAATTGAGCTGATTTTGCGGGATTGGACGGTGACGTGGCTCAAGCAGGAAGGACGAATGGATGGATAAGCGATCAAGTTTAGAGATAAGTTAGGCAACAAATCCATTCGAGGTTGTACTTGGCAGGGTATAAATATGAGCCCTGAATGTATGTAACAATCACAATCATTCTCAATACAAACCGGCCTTACGCCAAACCCTAGAGTCCATTTGTCGTGTCGTCGAGTTCTTCGAGAGGGTTCATCGATGCGTCGACCTCCGTGAGTACCGGCAACCTTGTATCATATCTAGCATCATGCTATGGATTTAGATCTGATGCAAGTAGTCTTGTTACCATGCTTCGTGTCATGCGGTAGATTCAAGCTTGGTTCAAGAGGGTTTCTTGTTAGATCATGAGCCATGCGGTAGGCTAAGATCTAGCTCGAAGCTAGTTATCGGCTCTATTGGATTTTGGCAAGATCCAATAGATTCATTAAGTTACCCCGTGTTGCTTTGAGTTTTTTACTTTATGTTTAAATTCATGTAACACCTTTTGCCCAATCTAGATGGGTTTGGATCGGCTTTATCCCTCTTGTGATCCTTACGCGAGTAGAATTCGTGCTTTTACACGTGGATCACGTGCTTTCCGATAGCCGAAACCGAATCGATCTAGGTTTTTACGTGTTGCGGGTTCAAGCTTGCCAACGTTGGTATAAATCTTGAAAGAACTGAGTATCACGCGGTAGATGCAGGTTTTTGGGTTGCTTTGGATCTAGTCATCCGGTGGATTAGATTCCAAATCAATCGATAGGTTTATTTCGCTTGGTAATGTTCGTTCCTTCTTCATGGACCCCGAATCGGTACATTCGGCCGTATTCGGTTATATTTCTCACGAGTAGAACACATGCGTAAATCATGCCTTGAATAATGTATGCTTTTAGCTTTCCATATTTAGATTGTATCATGCGGTGGATAGATCTATTTGTGGAAAGTGGTACGATTCCCATGCAAGTTGTATCATGCAGTGGATAGATTTGTTTGGCATCGTACCCGACGGGTTTTAAAGTACCTAGACATGCGGTAGACTAGTGCTTTGGGCCTATGCATGCTTGTTCATTACATGTTTATGCTCGCGCTCTACTTTATTTATTTATTTAATGTTAATCGTCATGGGGATCGGTCACGATCTTGTGTGCGTGCATCTCTATCTAAACAAGGACCGATCGTTGTCATGCTTACGTCACGCATTCGGCTATGTTACTTTTAATTTTATAAGCTCCCGAATGGTTTCAGTTTATTGGCAGATAGCTTTCTATAGCTATGTGTCATCCCGTTTGGCTTTGTAGCCGTAAATATGGAACTGTCTGGTACCACCCGGCATGTTCCAAGCTTTGGTATCTAACTACTTTGTCTTTTGTTAATTTTCAGGAAAAATTGACTGGCACGTCTTGTGATTCTTTGCACGTGTGAAGCCAGCTTGTTCGGCTTGCTGTGTGCTTGGCGCTAGGTGCACATTTTGCGTCAACACACTTTTTGGCACGCCCAGTGGGACCACAGCCGAAAAGATCAAGATGCCTAGCATTGGGGATATCATGGATGTCAACATTGAAGACCTCTCTCCTGAACAACGGCAGCAGCTCCAGGACGCCATGGACCAATTCCAGCAGAAGTGTCTGCTGTCCTTCAAGAAGAATAGAAGTGGCGTCCCGTACTTGAAAAATGAGATGCCCAGGGTATTGTTGCCAGGGGAGAGCGACGCCACGACCCAGCAGGAGAGAGAGGAATGCATGCAAGCATTCCGGGATTCTGCGGACCACGTCTTGAGCAGGCACCACAATGCTTTCGTTGGTGCGTTCAAGCAAATGATGGTGGCTGTCTTTGGCCCAGGCATGGAGCAGGCATTCAGCAAGACACCCATCCAAGCGGGCACCATGGAGTTGGGCGAGTCAAGCTCTCAACCACCATTACGGAGCCAGCCAATCCAGCCTCCTCCTCAGAGCGCTGGAAGTCAAGCTTTCCAGCCTCCTCCGCAAGGCGCTGGGGGTCAGCCAGTTCAACCCCCACTACAGGCCTCAGGAGGGCAACCAATCCAGCCACCACCGCAGGCGGCACGGGTCAACCCCGTACAACGGCCCGAACCCGTGCCGGCCCACATACGGGGGAGATAGCGTTCGGCTCGCCCGGGGCCCCGCTTGCCTCCGGCCACGGGATTGCTCCGGCAAGCAGCGGCTACGAAAGGAACCTATATGGCGGAGGCTACCACGAGGTGGGAAACTACGGAGCCATCAACGCTTTCCCGCATCCAGGTTACGCACCAGCTGCAGGCACACAGGAGGACGACGCCCTGGCGCGGAAGATGGTCGAGTTGATGCAAAATCAGTTCGGCCTCAAACCGAAAATGCAAGGACCTGCCTACAAGCCGCCGTTCCCGGAGTGGTACTTCAACGTGCTCCTTCCGCCAAACGTGAAACCTCCGACGGAATTCACGAAATTTTCCGGGCAAGACGACACAAGCACGGTGGAGCACATTGCTCGCTACCTGATGCAGCTCGGAGAATGCTCAGCTGAAGAAGCGTTCAGGGTCAGATACTTCCCCGCGTCACTGATGGGCCCGGCATTCCAGTGGTTCTCGTCCTTGCCCCCGCAGTCAGTTAGCAGATGGAAGGACCTGGAACGGAAATTCCACGCCCACTATTTCAGTGGCAGCTCGGAGAAGAAGGCCGATCGACCTTGCCACCCCGAAGCGAGGCACGGCGAGACGCCATTGGAATTTCTCGGGAGGTTCGGGGGAAGTTAAGGGCATGTGCTTTTCGCTCAACTTGCCGGATGACCGGTTGGCGACATGGTCGTTGCGGGATGTTACCGGCCGTGCGTGAGAAACTTGTTTGGTATGGAGTTTGAAAGCTCGGGCCGAGCCTGTCCCAAAAGGCGTCATTAATGAGCAACCAAGGGTATGGCTTCAAGAAGGATGCCAGGTTCGGCAAACAGCATGACGTGGCGGACATCTACAACCAGTTCTTGGACAAGGCCGACCTGATAGAAGATTCTGATGATGAACTGGATGTGGCCGCAGCCAAAATCATGTGGGGAAAAGAGCCATTAACGATGAATCAACGCGGGGTCAAACAGACCAAAGGAACCTACGATTTCGACATCACAAAGGCTGACAAGCTGTTTGAGCTCCTAGTGAAGGAAGGCCGAATCAGATTGCCTGAAGGGCATTCCATGCTTCGGCCCGATGGGGTAAAGGAGAAGCGTTCTTCGCGGCTTCCACGACGGAACTCACACTCCATCAACGGCTAGCGGGGTCTTCGGGATGAGGATCCGAAAAAGCCATCCAGGAGGGACACCTCAAATTTGACAACAAGATGAAGGCTGGATGGCCACCCCTTCCCTCGAACATGGTGGGCTTTTCCGTCAACATGGTGATGGGCGAGGAGAAGGGCAAGGTCAAAGTCTTGACCTCGGTCGGGGCTAGGCGAGGATGGAACGGTGGACCGGAGCGTCAAGTACCTTTGGAGCGGGTGCATGGTGAAGCCCCCGCATTCTCAAAAGCCACATCGAAACCGGGAATCATCCGTAACTAATCCCGGGGTAACCACGCGTATCCTCCTCAACAAGTGGCGGCGCCGATTGGAAAAAGAGCGCTACCGAGAAGCGAAGATACGAGGAGGAGAAACGCGAGCCGAAGAGGAGGCACACGGAAAGAGATGCGGGGAGCAATACACGCGCGAGCGGCGCGCGCGCCCGGGGATGTGCGTTCTTCAAGCACCTGTTGGAACGAGGGTTTGAAGCGCCCACGTTGAGGAACGCGCACGAGCGCGGTGGCAGGTATTTTGAGTACAGGCAGGAGACTGCCAATCGCCGATCCGTCCATGAGAGAATTGGAAGGATCCATCCTAACGAGGATCGGCGCCAAAAAATTGAAATCATTGATCATCCCAGGAAAAGGCAAGCTGATTTAAGGTGGGCTGATCAAGAAGAGGACGAAGACGAGTACATCTGGCAGAAGGGGCAATGGTGCCCGCCTGGCCTAAGAAAAAGTTGGAAGCGAAGGGCCCAACGCTTGAGGAACCGTGAACTGAGGCAGGCTGGGATCCAAACAAGGCAGGTGTGGCGTCCAAAGGTTCAACCTGAAGGGTCAAAGCGTTCGGCTCCAACGTGCATGGTATATTTTCTGCCGAATGAGTTTATGGCTCCTGCTAATCAGGTTGTGCAGGAAGAGGCGTCCCTAGATGATGAGCAGATCGAGGGGATGATGGCACAGCTGGTGCTAGCCAAGCAGGCCATCTTCGACAAACCGGCCAAAAATCGACACATGAGGCCGATGTACTTGAGGGGATATGTCAATGGCAAGCCATTGACCAAGATGTTCGTTGACGGTGGAGCGGCAGTTAACGTAATGCCATACACCACCTTCAGGAAACTTGGCATGGGCCCTAGCGATCTAACGACTACAAGCATAATACTGAACGATTTCGCTGGGAATCCTTCAGACACCAAGGGATGCGCTCACGTGGATCTGATGATCGGGTCCAAGACACTGCTCACGACCTTCTTTATTATCGAAGGTAAAGGAGCCTACAGCCTACTGCTTGGACGGGACTGGATTCATGCCAATTGCTGTGTCCCATCCACCATGCATCAACAGCTCATCCAGTGGGTAGATGATGATATTGAGGTCGTCCAAGAAGATGACTCCGTGAGCGTTGCAAACATGGAACCAGCTTTCTGGGAGTATCAAGGCATTGACTGTTTCTCGGGGAAAGACTGGGGAGAAGGTCCTGTTGAACTGTCGGCGGCGATCAACGGCCCGATTCAAGCGATCGGCTCTTATAGTAATTTTTAATGGAGAACCCCGTCGATGGCACCGATGGCAAGTTGGGGGCGAGGATTTATGTCGGTCGATAAATTAGAAGAAGTTGATATTGGAAGCGGTGATAAGCCAAGGCCGACGTTCATCAGCGCAAACTTGAAACCGGACTTCAGGGAGGAATTAATCGAGCCGCTCAAGGAATATAAAGATTGCTTCGCCTAGGATTATTCGGAGATGCCTGGACTGGATCGTTCCATCGTTGAGCATCGGTTGCCAATCAAATCTGGTTTCAAACCATACAAGCAACCACCCGGAAAATCTACAAGGATGAGGTATTGGCCGATGTGAAGAAAGAAGTTGAAAGATTACTTGATGCAAACTTCGTTCGGCCATGCGGATATGCGGAGTGGATTTCTAACATTGTCCTGTTTACAAGAAGAATGGAAAGATGAGGGTCCGCATAGATTTCGGGGACCCGAACGAGCTACTCCGATGGATGGTTACCCCATGCACGTTGCCGATTTGTTGATTGACATCGCAATGGACACAAAGTGATCGGTTTCATGGATGGCAATGTGGGATACAACCAAATATCCATGGCAATAGAGGATATATCGAAGACGGCCTTCGGATGTCCCGGTCATATAGGCTCGTTTGAATGGATAGTCATGACATTTGGGTTAAAAAATGCCACTGCAACTTATCAGCGAGCCATGAATTACATTTTTCACGAGTTGATCGGCAAAATTGTGGAAATTTACATTGATGATGTGGTGATCAAGTCCCTAAGTCATGACACACATTTGGAAGATGTGAAAAGGACCTTGGAGTGCACCCAAAAGCATGGTTTAAAGATGAATCCAAACAAGTGCGCTTTTGGGGTGTCAGCTGGAGAGTTCTTGGGATTTTTGGTCCACGAAGGGGGAATTGAAGTGGCAAGAAGAGCATGAAGGCCATTGATGAAGTTGTTCCTCCAACTAATCTCAAGGAGTTACAATCACTGCTCGGCAAAATTAATTTCGTGAGGAGATTCATTTCAAATTTGTCACAGAAAGTTTTGTCGTTCTCTCCACTGTTGAAGCTAAAGAAAGATCAGAAGTTCACATGGGGCGACGAACAACAAAAGGATTTCGATGAGATCAAGCAATACATGAAGGAGCCACCAGTGCTGGTCCCTCCTCAGCTGGATAAGCCTTTCAAGTTGTACGTTGCGGCCGATACCCAAACCATTGGATCGGCCCTTATTCAAGAATTCGAAGGAAAGGAGCGGGTAGTAGCATATCTTAGCCGAAAACTACTTGATCCTGAGACCAGGTATTCGGCTGCAGAGAAGCTGTGCTTATGCGTGTACTACTCGTGTACAAAATTTCGGCACTACTTGTTGAATGCCGAATGCACTGTGTATTCCAAGTTTGATGTAATAAAACATATGTTATCTATGCCAATTTTGAATGGCAGGATTGGCAAGTGGATCTTGGCCTTATCAGAGTTTGAGTTAAAGTTCGAATCGGTAAAGGCTATCAAGGGACAGATCATTGCCGATTTTATAACTGAACATCGCGATCCGTCAATTGATATGCTTGAAATTACTCCTTGGGCTTTATTTTTTGATGGATCATCATGTGGTAAAGGTGGGGGAGTCGGGATCCTACTAATTTCGCCTAGGGGTGAGATGTTTGAATTTGCCATCCCTATACATGACCTTTGTTACAAACAATCAGGCCGAGTACGAGGCACTGCTTCGAGGGCTTCAATATTTGAGAGAAGTCAGGGCCGTTTCAGTTGAAGTTTATGGAGACTCAGAGTTGGTAATCAAGCAATTGAACGGCCAATACGAATGCAAAAGTGAAGCGCTGAGGAGTTACTACGAAGAATGCACGGAAATCTTGAAGAGCTTCCCGTTGGTAACTCTACAGCATATTCCTAGGGAACATAATGAAGAAGAAAACGGTGGCTCAAAGCGCCTCGGCTACAAAGAGAGTCAAGAAGCGTTTGCTGCGGATGTATGTGCACTGGGGACGGATCTTGCGGAAGATGATTGGAGAAAAGAGATCGTTGATTACTTGAAGGATCCATCCCGAAAGGTGTCTAGGAAGCTCAGGTACAAGGCCATAAAATTCGTTCTTCTGGATGACAATTTGTTCTATAAATCATTAGATGGGGTATTGTTACGATGCTTGGGTCCAGAAGAAGCCGGGAACATGATGAGCGAAGTGCACGATGGGATATGTGGAGCACACCAATCGGCCTACCGCATGAAATGGGTCATCAGGAAAGCTGGGTGCTTTTGGCCGACGATATTAGAGGATTGCTTTGAGTATTACAAGGGATGTCAAGATTGCCAGAGGTTTGGAAATATTCAAAGAGTCCCCGCGTCAGCATTGAATCCCATCATCAAGCCATGGCCATTCAGGGGCTGGGGTATAGACTTGATTGGCCAATTTAATCCACCATCTAGCAAGGGGCATAAGTTCGTGCTTTTGGCTACGGATTATTTTACTAAATGGGTTGAGGCGATCCCACTGAAGAAGGTGACGTTGGAAAACATGGTTGAATTTGTCAAGGAGCACATCATCTATCGGTTTGGGATCCCTCAGACAATCACAACTGATCAAGGGGCACAATTCGTGTCCCTGGAGTTCAGAGAGTTTGCCGAAAGCATGGGGATCAAATTGTTTAACTCTTCTCCCTATTATGCCCAAGCTAATGGTCAACCGGAGGCTTCTAATAAGATCATGATCAAGCTGATACAAAAGAAGATCGACCAGAAGCCAAGAAGGTGGCATTCGGTACTCAGTGAGGCACTGTGGGCTTACCGAATGGCCCCTCATGGAGCTACAAAAACCTCTCCTTATGAATTGGTTTATGGGCATCATGCAGTTCTACCTTGGGAGATGCAGTCAGATTCAAGGAGAGTTGTGTTACAGAAAGATTTGAGCTCCAAAGATTACAGTGGCCTAATGACGGATGAATTGGAGGATTTACACATGATCCGTCTTAGGGCCCTAGAAAACATCGAGAAGAACAAGCTGCGGGTTGCCAAGTACTATAACAAGAAAGTAAAAGTCAGGCAATTTGCAGAAGGGGATTTGGTTTGGAAAGCGGTATTGCCGATTGGAACTAAATATAGCGAATTCGGCAAATGGTCCCCTAACTGGGAAGGGCCTTTTCGTGTGGTCAGATGCGTCCCCGGTAATGCATACATATTGAAAACTTTACTAGGAGAAGAATTTTCCGCCGCAATAAATGGAAGATATCTGAAGAAATATTATCCTAGTATTGAAATCGATCGATGATCACCAGCAATGGGATTACACACATCTGACACAGGAACAGCCGGCGCTCGAGAACGAGGCCGCCTTCAGAACAAAAATTCACAAACAGAAGAAATGACCAGTGCCTAGATGCATTGCCCTTAGCACAAAACTACATTACAACTGCTTCTTGCAGGTTACATCCAGCAACCTTGGTGATCAAGACCTCAAGGAGGTGGGAAGCAGAAGGCGTGGAGGAAGAAGCGAAAGTATGATTCAATCTTTTCTTTGCTTCTTCGGCTGCTCCCTCTTCAGTTGCTCCAGGACCACCGTGACGACAACTTGGAATGCGCGGGGGTGACCATGATTTGCGGCCTCCACCAAGCTGTCCCAAGCTGCTTTCAAGTTGTTGTACCTGTCAGAAACATCTGGAACAGAGGAGTGGATGTTAGGGGCAAGAAATCCAAATGTGGGCACGAAGTCAAGAGGAAGTCAGAAACATTTACCCCCCACTAGTGCCTCCAAAGCCATGCGACGCTCGCGTTCGGCTTGGCAACGAGCGGTGATGTCCCTGAGGCCGTGCTCCAGGTGCCGAACGCGGCGGCGCAGTTGATGGCTGGTCCTCTGTTCAGGCGTGGCATCCTCTGCTTCGAGGGAGGAGTCGGAGGAGATGTACTCAGGCACGTCTTCGGTCCTGATGATTTCTTCAGGAAGCAAATCAAGGCTGAAAGAGGAAAAGAGGAGGTGAAGCGCAAGATCATATGAAAAACACGGAGTAGATCAAGGGAAAACTCACCTTCGAATCGTGCGTTTCTTTGGAGGGCTGCTCTCCTGGGGTTGCTTGCCTTTGTCCATGGCCTTGGGGTTTTTTCCCTCTGGAGACAGGGGAGGAAATGAGAAGTGATGGATGAGTGTGCGAGTGGATTTGTAGGGCATCTCAGCAGGCTAATTATTGACCGAAGGGGTGCATTGGGAGTGATGACTGGCTAGCGTACACTGTTGGAATACCAAACGGCAGGGTTTTCTTCCTGAACGCGAAGGGTTTTCGCTTGAACAGTGCTTATGGATTGCCGATTCGGGGATCTTCTGTGGATTTTGCGCCAAGGGGCATCTGTTCTCACGTATTCGGCTCAAGACAGTTCTCGAACACGTTTAAGGAAAAACAAGATTCACGGATGCAAAAATAAAGAAAAATCATCGCAGTGCAAGCACAGAATTCAAAAGTTCTTTATTTATTTCCGACATTCAAACATCCCTAATACAATCTAGTCGAAAAGCCTGTTCAGCACAGATTGGGGATGAGTGATTTCGGCAATGGCGTCGCCGTGGCCATCGAGGCGCTCCAAGATGAGCTCAATCTCCTCGATGTCTTCTGGCGCACCGCCTCGGAAGCCACGCGGCCTGGTGGAGTAGTCGACGTCCGTATGCGTCGCCATGGCAGCCAGGCCCAGGGTGGTGCCCAGGCGAACACCATGGGTGGCCACTTCATCAACGCGGTGCTCCACAGCAGCAAGGCGCTCCGCCGGCGTGTCTCCGCGGGCGTTCACCTTGTTGGCCAGTCGCTCCACCAGCATCTTCAGCTGGTTGAGCTCGGCGTCGCGGGCTG
This sequence comes from Cenchrus americanus, assembly GCA_947561735.1. NCBI lineage: Eukaryota > Viridiplantae > Streptophyta > Magnoliopsida > Poales > Poaceae > Cenchrus > Cenchrus americanus. The sequence goes on from OX387241.1 coordinate 125,580,513, forward strand.
CAAGGTGCGAGAAGAAGGGAGATTAGCATCAAAGGCCGGATTGGATCTAGAATTGATTTCAGAGCTGTACCGTCGATGGTCTCCAGTAGTTGCTTGCGCTGGTCCTCCCACTCCAACTCGGCTATGCCCGCCTTTTTGGAGACGTCCTCCAGCTCGCGCTGGGCCGTCTCCAGTTCCGCCTTGAAGCGGAGAGCGTCGAGTTCCCCGTAGGGCACGGGGGAGTGGCCGTCAGACTCCGAGGAGTCGTCCGGAAGGGGCTGACTGGCCGGCACAGGAGACGGATTCCACTGAATCAACCTGAAAAAGGGGATGATCATCAAAACAAAAGAAGGTCAAAGGTGAATCAAGGAAGAGGGATTGACGATCATTGCCTCCAGCGCGCATTGGTGCTACTCCCCTCCGCCTCATCAGAGGCGCGGCGTCGGTTGAGGCGGCGCACCATGTTGCTCTGGGATGTGCCTTTGTTTGGAAAGGAGAAGAGTTGAGATTGGCAAAGATTCGAGAGCTAAAGGCTTGGTGGAGAGCTAGCGGCACCTACGGTTTCATTTATAGGCCTGGCAAGACAGATCGTGGCCTCAAGTCGTGGCTCTGGATCGTGGCGCATATCCCAAGAAAATCGGAAGGTGAAAAGGTTTCCTTGACCAGCCCGCCAATTGGTCGCTTAGAGTTCTAGGCTGAGTCATATTCAGTTGACTGGCTTGGCTAAGAGGAGTCAAAGTGCCATTCGGGTGTTGGCATTTCTTTGCCGAATGGGTCGTTCGGCATTACATTTAAGGTTGCGCAGAAGAAAAAGGAAATAAAATTGCAAGAACGGATATTACAGGAGTGACCAATTTGGTTTATACATCAATTGAAGCATCTAAATGTTCAAGTATTTCGCAATTACACTATGGACATTTGATGTTGCTTGGCGAAAACTGTCCAATCGCTCCTGATAATCTTTCTGGGCACTAGACAAGGTGGTAAGTTCTGCATCGCATTGTTTCACCTTGTCTATAGCCGATATTGCTTCCTCTTGGGTCTTCTTTATCAATCAAGGGAGCTCGGCTATTTTCTTGTTGTCGGCCTCTATCTCAGCTGACAGGCTTCTCAGTTCTGCCTCCAGAGCAGCTTTTCTGGCGATTTTCAAATCACGAGAAGCTTGCAGATTGACCAATGTATCTTTGTGGCTCTCGGTTTGAGATTGTGCCCCTTTCATGGCTTGTTCAGCACTGGCTCTCTTCTTTTCAACAGCCTGGCGGGAGGACACCTTCCTCAAAGCTTGCCCTATGGGTACGTAGTGAATTTCCGGGGCCGAGAGATAGATGCAAGAGAAGCACTGATGTCCTCAGGGAGTTCTTGGCTAATAGGTTCGAGCATTTCTTCAAAGTAATCGAGATCCTTGAACTGATCTCGTGCATCTCTTTCCAGCCAGGCAAAGATCTCCTTGAGCTTTTTTAACACTTCCTCTGACGGGGTTTGATGCACTTCTTCCCTTGCCTCGGCAACTGGATTGTCCCCCATTGACAGACTTGATGATGATGGGGCCTGATCCTAAGGAAGCAGTATTGCCGAAGTCAGGAGTGCTGAAAGTAAAAGGTAGCAGAGTTAAGTGCAAATGAGTACCTCATGTCTGATTTCTTGAGCTGGGGCAGGACTTTGTTCAGAAGCAACCACCAGTGAAGGAGGTGTTCCAGGCAGAGCTGAAGCTTCTATGAGAGAAGGCGCTGATGCAGTTGCTGGCAACTCAAGAGCTTCTGGCTGAAGGGGAGATGGGTTCACCTCTGCTGGGGTTGATGTCTCTGCATGACCAGTAGGTGATTGGGCCCTTGGAGGACTTGATGGTTCTGGTTGGATTGGGAAACTCATCTCTGGAGAGTTTATTGCTTCTGTTTGAACAGGGGGTGATTGAGTCGCTGATGAAGATGAGATTTCCACTGGGACAGGTAACTCAACCCGGGGTGGACTTGTTTGTCGAGGCACTGGGACGTCCACAAGTTGTTCTACCATTGTTTCTTCTGCAAGTACCAAATTAAAAATAAATGCCAGTGTTCATCCTCAAGAAAGAGGATAGTGAAGGTCATACCAGTGGATGGGGCATTGGCAGGTTCTGGAACTGAAGATTGTTGGGCTCTGGTCTGAAAATGCACAAGATATGATTTATCAGAAACAGAGTAATCTTGTGATCAAGAAAGGAAAAGGTTTTTACCTCAACAAGGACTTTCTTGATAGTTCTCCTCCTCTTGGCATTTGGAGGGGCAATCAGATACAAGCCTTGCCTCCTGTCAGCAGCAAGGCTGGACAGACTTGGGTCTGTTGTGGCAAACCTAGCCATTAGCTGAGCCAGGGTTGGTGATTTGAATCCCAATGCTGAGATTGGGACCACTACATTATAAGCAATATCCCTGGCTCGAGGGGCAGGCACTGTGTTCTTTGGGTAAAAGAAGTAAGGTCAGAATCATGGTTGGGAGAGGAAATGTCTGATTCAAGGGATAATCATATTACCTCTGAAGTTGGCTGAAAATCAGGCATCAACTCTGCACAGAACAAGTGTACAGGCTCATTGAAGATATGATCGTGGAATTCTTGCCACCAGGAGTTGAAGGTGGAGTGAGCTATTGTTGTGGGTACAAAAGGCCATGTGTAGACAGTGGGACTGCACACATAATGGAAAACTCTGCTACTGTGCATGAGTTCTTTAATTTCCTCTTGGGCTTGAGGAATTCATGCAGAAACAGTCTTGGGGGCATCTGGCCACATCCAAGTTGCCGAGCCATTACGTTGGGCTGATAATATTCATAAGTGTTATAGGTCAGCCTTCCTCCATTGAATTCAGCTGGCAGAATGCATGGGCGGATTATGATATTGAGGATCTCCAGGAATCTCCCATCTTGGCGTTCAGTTTCAAAAGAGAATTCACAAGGGAAAATCAAATTGTCATTGTCGAGATAAGGGAGCCAGAGAGGATTTTGGAAACCTTTGAAGAACAGCTCGAAAAGTTGGCCGATATCCTGCTGAATAAGGATAGTTGAAGCAGCTTCTCCATAAGTCTGGCATCCTCTGGTGGCTTGGGCTTCCCCTTCAGGATGATTGGATAAAGGGAAGAGCCGGGTGTTCAAGTCAACACCAACAATCTGATGCATGTGTAGCTGCAGCCACATTTGAACAAACCACCAGGGACCGTTGACACATGCTATCCTCTGGCCGGTGTACATCTGGGTGACAGTTTGATGAAGCATATGGTACACACTGCCTAGGAGGAATTTCCCAAGGGGGAAGCGGTTGCCACTGACCAGTTGAGAAACCATTGCAATGTGATTCCGGGTAGGCTCATTGGCTTTACCACAGAAGATGAACCTGCATAGCCACATGTTCAGAAACGCCCTGTATTCGATTTCACCAAGGGGGCCGTCCTTCATGTGGTTCAAGATATAGTTCTTGTATCCGCTCCCTGGTTTCGCCCCTGTTTATCGTGAGCAACTTCTGAAATCCCAGGGTTGAACGGATCCTGTAATGTCAAGGCCGGTGATCATATACACATCGGCCAGAGTTGGAGACATCGGGCCGTGGCCAAAGAGGAAGGTGTTGACGCCGTTTGACCAAAAATGGCAAGCTACTATCAAGAGGTCTTCATTCTTGGGGGTCTCGGCCAAAGATAACTCCAGGCACTGGGCAATGCGAAGGGTATCCCAGTTCTGGGTCCTGGCACTCTTGTCTGCAAGAATCCTCTGGTACCAATTTTTCCAGCCTGCGATTGGAGGAAAAGGCCAGTTTTTGAAAGCATCCTGCCATTGAGGAGGTGGGGACAGAGCCGCTTTGAAGGGGATCCTTTGAGATTCAGCCGCGATGAAATCTCGAGGATCAGAGTTTCCCACGGGACCAAGGCAGTAGGATCTTGAATTGGCCTCGGTGCGAATCAAAAGCTCAGTGGAAGGCTCCTGAAGGAAAGCGGAAAAGAAATCTCAGGTAAAATTGAAAACCTAAATGCCGAATGAAGCTTACGGGAGGAGAATTTACCTGAGCAGCTCGGTTTTGAGCCGCCATTAGGGATTTGAGCTCAGAACAAGGGGATCTAGGGTTTGGATCTAGACGAGGATTCCGGCGGATTGCGAAGAGAGAAGAACAGGTGTTGACAGATTCGATTTGAAAATGTTTGTGGCTGGAGTCAATTCCGGAACAAAATCACTTTTATCCCGCAATTGAAGGGGCATGTGTTAACACCAAAATTTGGTAAGGAGTCTGACTTGTGGGTCCAGCTCGATAAAGAGTCCGACTGGCGGAAGGAAGGTTTTCCCAGATGTATTCGGCAGAAAGATCTGCGGTCGGCTATCTGCTTCCGTTCGGCAAGGGAATAGTTGAGCTGATTTTGCGGGATTGGACGGTGACGTGGCTCAAGCAGGAAGGACGAATGGATGGATAAGCGATCAAGTTTAGAGATAAGTTAGGCAACAAATCCATTCGAGGTTGTACTTGGCAGGGTATAAATATGAGCCCTAAATGTATGTAACAATCACAATCATTCTCAATACAAACCGGCCTTACGCCAAACCCTAGAGTCCATTTGTCGTGTCGTCGAGCTCTTCGAGAGGGTTCATCGATCCATCGACCTTCGTGAGTACCGGCAACCTTGTATCATATCTAGTATCATGCGGTGGATTTAGATCTGATGCAAGTAGTCTTGTTACCATGCTTCGTGTCATGCGGTAGATTCAAGCTTGGTTCAAGAGGGTTTCTTGTTAGATCATGAGCCATGCGGTAGGCTAAGATTTAGCTCGAAGCTAGTTATCGGCTCTATTGGATTTTGGCAAGATCCAATAGATTCATTAAGTTACCGCGTGTTGCTTTGAGTTTTTTACTTTATGTTTAAATTCATGTAACACCTTTTTCCCAATCTAGATGGGTTTGGATCGGCTTTATCCCTCCTGTGATCCTTACGCGAGTAGAATTCGTGCTTTTACACGTGGATCACGTGCTTTCCGATAGCCGAAACCGAATCGATCTAGGTTGTTACGTGTTGCGGGTTCAAGCTTGCCAACGTTGGTATAAATCTTGAAAGAACTGAGTATCACGCGGTAGATGCAGGTTTTTGGGTTGCTTTGGATCTAGTCATCCGGTGGATTAGATTCCAAATCAATCTGATAGGTTTATTTCACTTGGTAATGTTCGTTCCTTCTTCATGGACCCCGAATCAGTTGTTCAGCCGTATTCGGTTATATTTCTCACGAGTAAAACACGTGCGTAAATCATGCCTTGAATAATGTATGCTTTTAGCTTTCCGTATTTAGATTGTATCATGCGGTGGATAGATCTATTTGTGGAAAGTGGTACGATTTCCATGCAAGTTGTATCATGCGGTGGATAGATTTGTTTGGCATCGTACCCGATGGGTTTTAAAGTACCTAGACATGCGGTAGACTAGTGCTTTGGGCCTATGCATGCTTGTTCATTACATGTTTATGCTCGCGCTCTACTTTATTTATTTATTTAATGTTAATCGTCATGGGGATCGGTCACGATCTTGTGTGCGTGCATCTCTATCTAAACAAGGACCGATCGTTGTCATGCTTACGTCACGCATTTGGCTATGTTACTTTTCCTTTTATAAGCTCCCGAATGGTTTCAGTTTATTGGCAGATAGCTTTCTATAGCTATGTGTCATCCCGTTTGGCTTTGTAGCCGTAAATATGGAACTGTCGGGTACCACCCGGCATGTTCCAAGCTTTGGTATCTAACTACTTTGTCTTTTGTTAATTTTTAGGAAAATTTGACTGGCACGTCTTGTGATTCTTTGCACGTGTGAAGCCAGCTTGTTCGGCTTGCTGTGTGCTTGGCGCTAGGTGCACATTTTGCGTCAACAAGGAGCCCGACCCAGTCACCTTTGCCACGGTGAAGGGACCTTCCCAGGGGGAGCTGAGCTTGTGTAGTCCTTCCGTGTTCTGGATGCGACGGAGGACGAGATCACCAACGTTGAAGGAGCGTTCCTTGACGTTGCGATCGTGGTAGCGTCGGATACCCTCTAGGTACCTTGCTGATTGGACGAGGGCAGAGCAGCGAGCTTCTTCGAGGCTGTCGATGTCAACTCGTCTGCTGTCTTCTAAGACGCCTTCGTCGTAGTACTCCACTGCTGGTGAGTTCCATATGACGTCGGCAGGGAGGATTGCTTCGGAGCCGTAGACCAGGAAGTTAGGGGATTTCCCTGTTGGCTTGGATGGCTGAGTCCGTAGCCCCCAGAGTGCGTTGGGTAGTTCCTTGATCCACTTGCCCCCTTTGGAGTTAGCAGCGTCGTGTAGCAGCTTCTTGAGAGCGTCGAGCACCATCCTGTTGGCGCGCTCGACTTGTCCATGGGCCCGAGGATGGGCAACTGAGACGTATCGGACGTCGATCCCGCTGTTCTCGCAGTACTCCCAGAACTGGTGATTATTGAAGTTGGAGCCCAGATCTGTGATGATGCGGTGGGGTAGTCCGTAGCGATGTACGAGTTCATCGAGGAAGTCGAGTACTCTGTCAGCCTTGGGGCATGTGACCGGCTTGACCTCGATCCATTTGGTGATCTTGTCGATGGCCACCAATACTTTGTTGAAACCACCTGGCGCAGTTGGCAGTGGCCCAATCATGTCGAGCCCCCAGCAGGCAAAGGGCCAAGTTGGCGGTATGGTGACTAGCTTGTAGGCTGGGACATGTTGCTGCTTGGCGAAGTACTGGCATCCTTGGCACCTTCTGACGAGTTCTTCGGCATCGCCCAGAGCTGTGGGCCAATAGAAGGCTCGCCGGAAGTCCTTGCTGACCAGCGTGTGTGAGGACGCATGGTTGCCGCAGACGCCCTTGTGGATCTCCTCCAAGATGTCTTTGCCTTCTTCCCGAGGGACGCACTTCATGAGTACTCCAGAAGATGCGCCCCGCTTGTAAAGCTTGTCCCCGACGAGGACGTAGGACTTGGCACGGCGGATGAGCTGCTCGGCCAAGTTCTTGTCGGAGGGAACCTTCTGCTCACTGAGGTAGTCGATGAAGGGTTGCCTCCAGTCCACGTCGATCATCATGACCTCCTGTCCAGCTGGTGGGTGAGCTGGGACAGTGGTCGGTGGCACCGGCTCCGGGATGGATGGCGCGTGAAGCTCATGAACGAAGACGCCCGCTGGTACTTGAGCGCGGGTGGGTCCAAGCTTCGAGAGAACGTCCGCTGCAACGTTGTTGTCGCGGACGATGTGGTGGAACTCGAGACCGTAGAACTTGTTCTCGAGCTTGCAGACTTCTAGGCAGTAGGCGTCCATGTTCTCCTTGTTGCGGTCCTAGGACTTGTTGACTTGGTTGACCACTGCGGAGTCGCCGTAGACTAGTAGCCGCTTGATGCCCAGTGAAGCCGCGAGGCGGAGCCCGTGTAGGAGAGCTTCGTACTCGGTTTCGTTGTTTGAGACCTTCCAGAAGATCTGCAGGACGTACTTGAGTTGTTCGCCCGTTGGGGAGATGAGGAGTACCCCTGCACCTGCGCCCTCGAGGTTGAGGGAGCCGTCGAAGTACATTACCCAATGCTCTGGTCGCACGGTGGGAGTAGGTAGCTGGTTCTCCCGCCACTCCGCCATGAAGTCGACTAGTGCTTGCGACTTGATGGTTGTGCGTGGCTTGAAGTAGATGGTGAGGGCGCCGAGCTCGACCGCCCACTTGGAGATTCTTCCAGTAGCATCTTGGTTCCGCAAGATGTCGCCGAGCGGGTAGTCGATGATGACGGAGATCGAGTACTTCTGAAAGTAGTGTCGTAGCTTCTGCGAGGTGATGAGTACTACGTGCAGGAGCTTCTGCACAGGCTGGTAGCGTGCCTTGGACTCTGATAGAACCTCGCTGACGAAGTAGACTGGGCGCTGGACTGGGTAGGCGTGGCCGTCTTCCTGCCGCTCGACGATGATTGCAAGATCGACCACGTGAGTAGTTGCGGCGAGGTAGAGCGATGGCCGCTCGCCCTTGTGAGGAGCCGTGAGGATCGGCGGCTTCGACAGGAAGTCCTTGAGCTGGGCAAGGGCTTGATCCGCCTCTGGAGTCCACACGAACTTCTCTTGATGCTTGAGTAGTTTGAAGAACGGGAGCCCCCGTTCTCCGAGCCTCGAGATAAATCTGTTCAGTGCTGCCATGCACCCGGTCAGCTTCTGGACGTCTTTGATGCTCGTGGGAGCTTTCATGCTGGTGATGGCGGAGATCTTCTCGGGGTTGGCTTCGATGCCGCGCTGGGTGATGATGAAGCCGAGTAGTTTGCCCGAAGGTACGCCGAAGACGCACTTGTTCGGGTTGAGCTTCCAGCGGTACTCGCGCAGTGATGCAAAAGTCTCTTCAAGGTCGTCGATGAGGGTACTGGAGTTTCTGTCTTGACGACCACGTCATCCACGTAGGCTTCGACGTTCTTGTTGAGCTGCTTCTTGAAGCAGGCCTGGATATCTCGTTGGTAGGTAGCGCTGGCGTTCTTCAACCCGAAGGACATGGTCGTGTAGCAGTACGCGCCAAACGGGGTGATAAACGCAGTCTTCTCCTGGTCTTCTTCCTTGATCGCGATCTGGTGGTACCCGGAGTAGCAGTCGAGGAAGTAGAGCAGGTCGCAGCCCGCCGTGGAGTCGATGACTTCATCAATCTGCGGCAGCCCGAAGTGGTCCTTGGGGCAGTGCTTGTTGAGGTCGGTGTAGTCGACGCACATCCTCCACTCGTTCGAGTTCTTCTTGTGGATAAGGACGGGGTTGGCGAGCCACTCAGGATGGAAGACTTCTCTGATGAAGCCGGCCGCGAGTAGTTTGGCGAGTTCCTTCTTGATGGCGTCTCGTCTGTCGTCGGCAAAGCGTCGGAGGTGTTGTCGCTTGGGGGTGGCCTTAGGATCGACGTTGAGGCAATGCTCAATCAGCTCCCTGTGCACTCCTGGCATGTCCGCTGGCTTCCACGCGAAGATGTCGCGGTTAGCCCGAAGGAAGCTGATGAGCGCGTCTTCCTATTTGGGGTCGAGGCCAGCCCCGATGGTGGTGGTCTTGCTGGGGTCGCTTGTTCCAAGGTCGATCGACTTGACGAGTACCTCCTCAGGTGGCTGAGGCTTGTTGGTGCTGTCAGACTTCTCTGGGATGTCGAGTTCACTTGTGGCAAGCTTCTTCGACGCGGTGTAGACCTCCATCATCGCGTTGGGTACTTGATTCGTAGAAGCGATCTCCATGGCTTCTGTGTCGCAGTCGTGAGAGATCTTCAAGTCCCCTTGAAGAGAGAGTACACCGGCTGGGCTTGGCATCTTGAGTACCAAGTAGGTGTAGTGGGGCACCGCCATGAACTTGGCGATGGCCGGTCTGCCGAGGATGGCGTGGTAGGAAGTCTCGAAGTCTGCTACCTCGAACTTGATGTACTCGGTATGGTAGTTGTCTCGAGATGCCCCGAAGGTAACTGGCAGGACCACTGAGCCCAGTGGAATAGCCGCGTTGCCGGGGACGATGCCGTAGAAGGGCGTGTTGCTCTTGGTGAGCATGTGGGTGATGTCGAGCTTCATCTTCTTCAAGGTCTTGGTGAAAAGGACGTTGAGCCCGCTTCCACCGTCGATGAGCACCTTGTTGAGTCTGGAGCCCGCGACCACCGGCTTCAGGACGAGGGGGACCGTCTTGGTTCAGAGAAGCTGGTCCATTGATCCGCGCGGGAAAAGGTGATGGGTACCTCCGACCACCTGAGAGGGGTCGGGACCGCTGGCTCAATGGACATGACTTCACGGCGGGTAGCCTTCGCTCCCGCCCGCCGGGGCGTCCGCCGAAGAGGACGTTGACGGTCTTGTCAGGCTCCTGGAAGTCGTTGTTGTCACCGTCCTTCTTCTTGCCCTTTTTGTCGTGAGGGTGTGGTGGCTCAGGTGTATCCTTGAGTGCGTGCCTTAGTTGGTAGCACTGCTCGATGGTGTGGTTGCCGTTTGGGTGCCACGGGCACCTTTCCTTCAGCAGGTCCTTGAAGCTGCCGGAGTTCTTCTTCGAGTTCTCCTTCGCAGGGCGCTGGATAGCCGCGACAGTGTTGTCTGGCTTGCGCTTGCGTTTGGGACCCGAGTAGTAGTAGTAGTAGTAGTAGTTGTTGTTTTTGTTGTTGTTGTTGCGACCGCATTGGTTCGCGTTGTTGCCGCTGCCGCTGCCCTGGTTCTGCTTGCTCTTGCCACGGATGGCGTCGTACTTGGCATTGGCCTTGTCTTCTTTATCCGCCCAGGACGTGATGTCATTGAGGTGGGGGATGGACCTGGGGCGGCGACGACCGAAGTCTTCGAAGGTGCGGCGGTGGTAGAGACCGTCTTGGAAGAGGTCGATGACCTCCTTGTCGGTGACGTCGACGACGGTGGCTCGCTTGTCGAAGAAGCGGCGCATGTACTTGCGGAGGGTCTCACCTTGTTCCTGCTTGACCATGGCCAGGTCCATGCGAGTACCCGATCGGCCCATGGCGCCCGCGAAGTTGCCGGTGAACTCGCTCCTTCGGTCGGTCCCACTTGTCAATCGAGTGCTTGTCCAGCGACTCGAGCCATGTGGGTGGAGCTTGGTCCAGGCAGAAGGGGAAGTAGAGGCAATTGGTGTCGTTGTTGCCGCCAGCGTTCTCGATGGAGAGGGCGTAGCACCTGATCCACTGGATGGGGTCCTGCTTCGCGTTGTACTTGGTGATCCCCAAAGGCTTGAACTTGTTGGGGAGGAGCAAGTTGCGAAGTCGAGGTGAGAAGGCGGGGAAGCCGTCGCCGTCGCCTGCAGTGGTCGACTTCTTCCGCCGCAGCTCAATCTTCTGGCGGGCGTCGTAGCCACCCTGTGAGGCGCTAGAGGCGTGGCTGTTCGCGTGGCCTCGGCCACCTCGACCGCCGCCGCCACCGGCCCTCCTGTTGGCTCCATGATTGGAGCTTCCGCCGTCGCCCGCCGCCGCCGTCGGGGTCGTTGCCACCGCCGCCGGCCGGAGCGCGGTGGGGGACGACCTCGCGGTTGCTGTTGTCATGCTGTGGAGGTCCGTCGGGGTTGGAGCGACGACGGTTGGGCTCGGCTGTGAGCTCAGCTCGAGTACGGTTGGGACCGTTGTTGGCGCTGCGACTTGTGGCTTCGTTGTTGCGGGGCCTGGCTGGAGGAGGTTGGTTGACTCTGTTGTCGACCCGCATGAAGTAGGCATCTTCAGCGAGCTTGGCGATGACCTCCCCAGCGCGTATGCCCTGAGCCTGGCGTGCAATCGCTGTGATCGACATGAGGCATTGCTCAGGGGTAGTGTGTACTCTGCTCTCGACCGCCTCGAGAGCTTCCGCAAGGTTGCGGACAGGGAAGTTGTCACGGAGGCGTCGACGACGTTCGCTGCACTTCCGGTTATGCTCACGTCGACCGTCTCTGTCTGCAGGGTTCTCGTTTGTTGGAGCATCAGCAGAGAACTCGTCGGAGGAGATGTCTTCAAGGTACTTGTCTTGGGCCGTCCTTGAAGGTCCTGGGGTGTCGCCGGCAGCCATGAAGACTTGGCGATCAGGGGTGCCGAGGCTAGACTCTGAAACCGCTACCTCAGTTGGGGTGTTCGAGTCAGCTCGGGCAAGTGGTGTTCCCTCCTGGAACGGTAGTGAGTCGATGTAGGCGACGTAGCGTGAGTCTCCACTTATCAGGTCGGCAGGCTTGCAGTCTGGCCAGTAGACGAATCTCCCGGCCGGTGTGGATGTTATAACCAGCCCCGAGGCCAGGCCTGACAAGGGAAGCTCGGTGGAGTTGTCCTCGGACTCAGGCTCCTCAGGGTCCGACCCGAAGTCGAACTCGTAATCGGGGTTCGAGTAGAACTCGGAGAGGGGGTTGGAGTCCGAAGCGCGGCCGGGGGCAGTGTCGGAGTCCGAGTTGTACTCGGGTACGGGCTCCTTTCCGGCCCGGCACGAAGAGGGAGCCCCCGTGCGGGCCCGGCTGAGGGTGCGGGGACCACGCGCGGAGCGCTCACGAGGTGAGGGGACCTCCTGCGATGGCTGAGTAGCCGGCTCGCAAGCGATGGCCCATGGAGACGTCGAGTTCGAGTTGGAAGCGGACTCGAGCTCGAAGTCGGCGTGGTGGTTGAAGAGCGAGATTTCACCGAACTTGCCGGTGAGTTCGCCCGTGACAACTTCAGGAAGCGTCACGAAGACGGTCTTCGGGTTGGGCGGCATGGTTAGGCGGCGCTGGAAGGAGCCCGCGCCGTCAGTAGTGCAGACCCAGGCGCCGAACACGAAGGTGTCGCCGCGGTTGAAGGCGACGGTTGGCTTGAAGTAGACGGGAGCTGTCGAGTTCAACATGTGATCTCGGGTGAGATCCCCTACCTGGCGCGCCAGCTGTCGGTGTTTTAGACCGGCAACCTACTAAGGGGAGTACCCGAAGTAGATGAATGTGGCCTCGCCGAGATCGGTAACTCGAAGGAAGAGACATGTGCCACACAATTTAGACAGGTTCGGGCCGCGAGGTGCGTAATACCCTACGTCCTGTATGCTGCGTAGCTATAGATTGATTGGGCACTATTACAAGATGGTGCAATAGTGCGCCGTGAGTTGAATGAGATGCCTTGTGTTCCTAGAGAACGGTCCCTGCCTCGCCTTATATAGTCCGGGAGGCAAGGTTACTAGTCGGAGTAGGGAGAGAGTACTAGTCGGGTACGTCTGGGAGTCTTCCATACAGTGCAGGACATGTACAGCTTCCTAACCGAGTACTTCTCCTCTGTAGTCCTTGTGCTCCACACCTTCAGGTGCCGTGTAGCGCAAGCCGGGTAGTCCCAGGGGCCCACCGAGTAGTCGGTCCTGGTACCCACTGAGGTAGTGGGCCCAGGGAGGTCCATACGACAGCCATTAAATTCAACACTGCATTTTATAAACTATATGTACACATTCTTACATATATATAGATTGGATTACATATATGCATAAATAAAAAAACAAAAGGGGATAGAATTCAACACTATTATTACTGTACATAGCCTTTATGAACCAATGACTCATAAGACCTAGATGCCCTAGGAACTATAATAGTCTCACCTCACCGTCATATACAACTCACTCACCCACTTACAGTACCACACATGCGCTACACCTCCTATCTAGCTACAGTCCCACCTCATGAAGCTGCAGGCAGTCCCCACGTAGCCCTTGAGGTGAAACTATAGCTAATTAGGACGTGGGGCTCTGTATCAAACACAAGAAAAAAAGAAAATGCTTACATTTATTGTATATAAAACTAAAAATACTTAATAAAAGAATTTAATCTTCTATTTCCTCCTATAGCTACCTAGAAATAAAAGCAAACAATGAAATAATGGAAATACATACCAGTACATTTTCTGTACGTCTATTTTTTCTTTATGAGCATATATTTTATAAACTATATGTACAAGTAAAATTCAAATTTATGAAAAACAAAAAATAAGACAATGCTTACATTTATTCTATATAAAAATTAAAAACATACTTAGCAAAACAATTTAATCTTCTATTTCCTCCAATGGCTACCTAGATTAAAATCATTTCTAAACAATGAAAGAATCGAAATACCTAGTACATTTTCGGTATGTCTTCTTTTATGAGCATATATTTTATAAACTATATATATGTACAAGAAAAATTCAATATGAAAACAAGATTTTAATGAAAGAAGGAACAATGCAAGTACCATCCTAACTACATCTTCACGTGTTTATACAAAATCTCATATCTCTAATTAATTTAAGCTCCTCCTACCTAGCTACAAATTAACATTTCTATTTTCTCCATCACTAAACCATAAAACAAAATTTAATTACACAAATGAATTAACATTTCTATTTTCTCCATCACTAAACCATAAAACAAAATTTAATCAAACAAATGAAGGGAGGATGAAGATTCCAACCTTTACAACACCTTGGAGTAGGGAAATCTTCACAAACTAATGAAGAAAAAAATCGCAACACCACCCTAGGCTTGAGTCGCCATGGATGGGAGGAGCTTGAGCTCGCGGGTGTGGCTCTGGTGAATGGCTCGGGTGGTAGGAGGAAGAAGGAGATACGGGCGTTATATGGATACCGGCCTTTAGTCCTGGCTGGTGTTACGAGCCGAGACTAGGGTACCCCTTAGTCTCGGCTCGTAACACCAGCCAGGACTAAAGGCCGGGGGCAATTATTGCCAGATGGAGCCGTTGGGAGCCCCCCTTTTGTCATGGTTGGTAATACGAGCCGGGACTAAAGTGGGGCCGGCTACAGCGAGCATTTCGGGCCACATTGACGAAAGGCCTTTAGTCCCGGCTCCAAAGTTGAACCGAGACTAAAGGCCTGAACCAAAGCCTCCCTCTCCACTAGTGCCGCTATCCTCGGTCCGCTACACCGACACTAATCCGCTACCATACCGCTAAACGCTAGTAGTACCTATGATGTTTTACTATGGTCAATATATATTGCATGTCAAATTTAGATTAAACATTCAATTGTGTCACATATTTAAGAATGGAGGGAGTATATATATATTGGGAGAGTTGTTCCAGGTATCTAGAACAGTCCTCCAGGATTGCAACGTGTCATGGAGCAATGTTAAATTGTTATTTTATTTTGAGTTTCCCTTTAACCTTAATCAATAAACTATACATTGCTGGTGCCGTTGTGCGTAACCGAGTTCGTTTAAGTAGTGCACATGCTGAAATATTGCAATATGCGCTGCGTAAGTTCAATGGCTTGGATTAATTTTAATGTATTATTTTACAATTATTGCAAATGAAACATACTCTCGTAGTTTTGTAATGGATAAAAATGGTATTGTACTGTAATAATTTACACTAAAGTACTCGTAGCCACTTTTATTTTACATCAAACGCCATGTCACTATTTACTTGGAAGCAGCAGCCACTCGGTTACGCGCGTGCCACGCTTCGTGCTGCCACCGCCAGGGTTACCGACACCTGCAGCCATCAAAACCTAAAAGGGAGCTTTGGTTATGCACGTAGACGTAGCACAGCGGTCCCATCCCGTCTTCATCCTAATAAATGGTGCTTTAGGGGGGGACGCGGTTCTCGCAGGCCCACAGACGCCTGCCCTCTACGCAGTCTCCTTCATCCGTTCTGCATGTCGCGTGTGATAGCGACTGGGTCGCGCGCGTAACCTACACCCAGCCATGGGTTACGCACCATTGCAAAAAGATCACAGAGACAGGGCAAACGGCCCTTTAGGAGGGAACCACCGCTCTGGGTGATGGCTTCTTCTTCAGCTATCAACCAAGGTAGTGTTTGGATGGGGTAAATGAGATAATTGTGGCAAATTCCCCACCCCAAATGTGCCAAACATGTGGGCGTAAATATGATGGAGCAAATATGTAGCCCCCTCTAATTTCATTTGAACCTCAAATTTGTCAAATTGGGGCAAATTTACGGTATACTACCTCAATAATCCAAACATGCCCCCAGGTAGTACATAGTACTCTTTTGTTTGTTTCCTCAG
This sequence comes from Cenchrus americanus, assembly GCA_947561735.1. NCBI lineage: Eukaryota > Viridiplantae > Streptophyta > Magnoliopsida > Poales > Poaceae > Cenchrus > Cenchrus americanus. Next base: position 125,595,882 of record OX387241.1, read on the forward strand.
TTCAAAAACTTCTGTTATAGGTTCTCTCATTCCTTCTTTAGTCAGTATACACACAACACAACACCGGGACCGTGCATAACCGATTGAAAATGGTTATGTGTATTGTGTAAATAGTGCTGAGTACTCCTATTTGATTTTGCATGGTGCGTGCGGTCGTGTGCGTAACTTGCACACGCTTGCGCATCACCCCTGCTGCATGATGTGTAACAAATAGGCTTCAGATGTACTACTCTGCATGCGTAAACCTACACCCACTTGGTTACGCATCAACGCATGTTGTATCCAGTTATTCCTTTCCATCGACTGATTGTGTGCGTTACGTTGTGAACAACGGTTTATTATCTCTCTCTCTTTATATATATATTGTATATTCAGCACACTGGGTGTTAAATATTATTCAACACTCCTAACGGAACAGTAGTCTTCCGTCCAATGCATTTAAAATCTCACAACAATAATTAGTTCTAATCTTTACTCCTTTGGTCACCTGCATGCATGTACTTCAATGGAATGCAATCAGTTAGCTTTAATCATCTCCTGCATACATGCACAACTCATTAAATTAATTAGGAATTCGTGTCCCCACGCTATAAAGTTACACAATATGGGTGTGTTTCCTTCATTTGTCTCTCCTTCTCTTGCTTCATTTTTTTCTCGTCACTCGAGCATTCTAATCGGTGTAGAGGCAACAACCGGTGGTGGCAGTGGCCAGCACCAACGGTGGAGGTGTTCCCATGCAACTAACCTGACAACGGAGGCTCCAATAGGTGGGGAGCAGCAGCACGAGATCTTCATCATCTCCTATTTGTTCGTGGAGGTAATTTGGATCAAATTTTTCTATTACAAAATTTTGTTCTTTTACCATGGAGTTGAGATTTTGTCCTGATCCATGTGCTAGGCAGCCATGGAGGGAGGCCAAGAAACTTTCGACGGGGTAAGACAAAGCTCGAGCACACGATCGACTTCCTCCCTGACTAGTTGCGGGCATCCTATTACCCGCAATGGTGGCACGAACCAGCCTTGTGATATTGATACAATTCCCTCCATAAGAGAAATTGAATACTGTGAGAGCTACGAAGAATATTTCTTTAGGTTATGTTGCATGAAGATTACTTCTTTATGCCTGAAAAGTGAAAAAATACTTCTTCATGTCTGAAAACTTTTATTATGAGGTATTCAAATTAAGGTTGTGCTCATATAATAGTTACTACTTGTAGGCATGTTTTTATTTCCTTGCTTGTTGATTGAAAACATGGATTTTTCTTATTATGGTTGTCATTTGAAAATGGTTTTATATTCTTCAGACTAGACATACTTTGGTTTCTCGAATGCTATTTTCATTTAGAAATTAGGTCCAGGGTCAAGAAATTACTCCTCTTGTTATACTTTGATTTCTTGCCATTTAGAAAATATGAATCGAGTTATTGTCCAGATGCGTACAAGGAATAATGATTTTGTTGACTGGAGGAGTAATTTTGTATAACTACAAGTATTATTCCAGAACAAATTCTATTTTAGAGACTAGTGGAGTAATCTTGTAGGACTAATTTTCTATATGGGGTTACAGATTCGAACACAAATTTTGAACACATACACGATGAATACTTCTTTTATAGAAGAAAGATGTAATCTTGAAGAAATAGGAATAACTTTTCATAATTTGGTTTATATAAAAGAAGAATAATTAGCCATGCCTACTTGCATATATTATTGCTTCCTAATATCTCTCTCTCCACACTTAATTCTTTTAGCATAAAAGAATGTATGTCAATCTTAAATCATGTCCTGAAAATTCTCTTGTGCATTGCAATTACTTGATTGAACGCACGGCCGGATCCCCTAGCCATTTCTAGCATGTTGCCAACTTGATCTATGGACGCATGGTTGTTGCAGGTAGTGAGAAATAAAAAAGGCCATGTTTTGAGGGTCACTGAAGGGATGTTCCTTGCTTGTGTTTTTGTGTTATGCAACATATACTACAGTCACTTCTCGGGAATGAAAAGGAGTAAATATGTGTTAGTCATGACTCGTGGTGTAGACCGTTTGAAAATTACACACATTCTTTACTATCGTTTGATAAAAAGGTTGTAGGTAAGCTATCATGATGGGGCTCGCTAGATGTCATACAGTGCGCCACAAATGTTGATAGCCATTGTAGCGAACATGGCCCCATTTGCCATTTGTTCGAGTTGATTTTGGTGATTCATGCTAACACAAGTAATGGGACTAACCACATTGTCTAGCATGTCTTTGTAGGCATTCGTAGGTCCCAGGGATGTTACCACATGTTAACATACCATGCATTAGTTAACATACCATGCCCAAGCTAACATGTCATATCACAAATTAACATACCATGGACATGTTAGGTTACTTGCAAAAAATTTGAGGACTTAGTATATATTTAGAGGCTATAAGTAATGGCATGTTAAGTATGTTAAGTTGAAGCAAAAATCCAACTTGAAGATGCGAAGAAAAAGAAGGAAAAAGACACCGTCCGATGAACCGACGGTACCCAAATAGCAAGCGTCGGTGCAATCGTCGGACGAGTTAGTACACTGGTTGAAACCCTAGGCACCGTCGGATGAATCGACGGTCCATTTTGTAGATGCGTCGGACGAGTTGCAGAGGAAGAGCAGTGAAGACAGTAGCACCGGATGATCCGACGGTCTGAGTGGGGACACCGTCGGTCTATCCGACGTTTAGTTTGAATCAAGACAGAGATGCGCCAAGACGAAGCCTTCAGCACCAGATGATCCGACGCCATGGTCAAGGGGAAGCGTCGGTCTATCCGACGGTCGCATGGAATCTAACAGAGACGACTTGGTCGCGGGGTCTTCAGCACCGGATGATCTGACGGACCGTCGGTGCATTGCGTCGGAGCAGTTGTGTCAGAGAATCTCAATGGCTATGTGACGTGGGAGGGGCACCGGATGAACCGACGCCCTGGAAAATTTAGCATCGGTTCATCCGACACTACCTTTTTCTATGGCCGTTAGCGAATGGCTAGTTTGATGCCTTGGGCTATTTATACCCCCTCCAGTCACTCATTTGAGGTTGCTGGATTGTGTGGAAGTGCAGAGGAGTTGAAGACACATTGAAGATCATATCCAATCCATCCAAGTGCTTAATTGCTCATCCTTAGACTTGCATATGCTTTGTGTATGTGCTTAGTGCTAGGCTTAGCTTAGAGCTGAGTGAGTGCAAGGTTGTGCCAACCTTGTGAGGTGATTCTTGAGTGAATCAAGTTGTACAAGGTTCGCCGGAAGCCTTTGGGCCTATGTGGCTCACAGGCAATCGTCATCGACCCTCCAGCTTGGTGTGGAGCGGCGAGGACACATTGTGCGGGGGACGTGGAGACCCCCTTCCTTGGTGGAGAAGCTCCTTAGTGGAGGCGGCATCTAGGTGACCAAGGGAGCTTGGCAAGTGCCTAAGTGGCTAACCTTTGTGGCGAGTCAAGTGGTGCTCTTGGGAGAGACTTGGTGATCGGGAAGCAATACTCTTGTGTGAGTGCTTCAACAACGTGGACTAGGGGTGTCTTAGTGCCTACCGATACCACGAGATAAATCGTGTGTCAAGAGTTTGCTTCCTCTCATCCCCTTTATGTTTCCGCATTTACTCTATTGCAATCTTTGTTTGCCTCTACTTTCCTAGAGTAGTATCATGCTAGGATTGGCTATAGGTTGCAAACCTTGTTTTGGGATGGGAGTTTTACACTAGAACAACCCTAGTTGCACATCTAGTATGTTCTAGTTTACTTTTGTGTAAAATTAGTGAAGCCATAGGTTAAGGTTTTAAGTTGCCTAATTCACCCCCTCCCCCTCTTAGGCTAACGAGCATCCGATTCCTTTCAGCCGTGAATCCTCATCAAATAGGTACTCATACCTGGTAGGAGGATTAAATGTGCAACATTCATGTGGGGTCACTCGTACCTGATTCCGATGGGTTCCAGTGCACATTAAAATAGATGCTCAACATAGTTGGCATGTTGTCAAATGGAGTAATTTTGCTACTTGGAGATCAAATGGAGTAATTGTTGCTTGGTGCGCTCGCAGGAGCATAGGCCGATATATTGAATATTAGAAAATAAACAAGTAATCTGTCAACCCAAGGAGGATTTATTAGTAATCTTATCAAGTAATAATAATTTGACTAATTATACTTATATAGACAAAGAGAGTAATAGTTCGTACAAACGAGAAATAATTTCAAAACACTGCAAGACCCAACATTCCATGCAAGGTTAATTAGCACCTATCCAAACATATGTATGTGTCAATCAGTATTGCACCTTGCAATCATTGTTTCGCATGCATGCAAGGCTAGTTATTTCTCTCTCCCGAAATCTAGCACGTGCTAAATTAATGACTAAAATCACACACATGCTAGCCGGTGCATTCCCAACTCTTAATTGCATAAAATCCCTCTCTCAGCCTACTTTATATGTCAATACAAAATGTTATAGTCAACACATCGTTGATTGCAGCACTGCGCTCTGCGCATATATAGCAGGAGATGGAGGACGAATGAAGGAATCAACAGCGGTGATGCAAAACCCCTCCCAACTAATATTTACAATCGTCTTTTATAACGAAAGATTTTACTGCTTGGTGATGAAAAATAGAGTAGTTATGAGATTACAAGGTCTCGTTGGAGCTCCGACCATGGCGCCTCATGCACATCACGCATGATAAATCTCGAAACGCAATAAACAAATGTGAAGAACTAACTGAGATCTGTTTTTACTACTCCGAAGTGAAAAGAGTTAATTCTATGTGTTGACGCAAAATGTGCACCTAGTGCCAAGCACACAGCAAGCCGAACAAGCTGGCTTCACACGTGCAAAGAATCACAAGACGTGCCAGTCAATTTTCCCTGAAAATTAACAAAAGACAAAGTAGTTAGATATTAAAGCTTGGAACTTGCAGGGTGGTACAAGACAGTTCCATATTTACGGCTACAAAGCCAAACGAGATGACACATAGCTATAGAAAGCTATCTGCCAATAAACTGATACCATTCAGGAGCTTATAAAAGGAAAAGTAACATAGCCGAATGAGTGACGTAAGCATGACGATGATCGGTCTTTGTTTGGACAAAGATGCACATGCGCAAGACCATGACCGATCCCCATGATGATCAACGTTAAATAAATAAATAAAGTAAAGCGCGAGCATAAACATGTAATAAACAAGCATGCATAGGTCCAAAGCACTAGTCTACCGCATGTCTAGGTACTTTAAAACCCGTCGGGTATGATGCCAAACAAATCTATCCACCGCATGATACAACTTGCATGGGGATCGTACCACTTTCCACAAATAGATCTATCCACCGCATGATACAATCTAAATATGGAAAGCTAAAAGCACTCATCATTTAAAGCATGAATTACGCACGTGTTCTACTCGTGAAGAAACATAACCGAATACGGCTGAACAGCCGATTCGGGGTCCATGAAGAAGGAACGAACATTACCAAGCGTAATAAATCTATCAGATTGGTTTGAAATCTAATCCACCGGATGACTAGCTCCAAAGCAACCCAAAAACCTGCATCTACCGCGTGATACTCATTTCTTTCAAGATTTATACCAACGTTGGCAAGCTTGAACCCGCAACATGTAACAACCTAGATCGATTCGGTTTCGGCTATCAGAAAGCACGTGATTCACGTGTTAAATTTGCCCAAGGCACGAACTCGACTCGCATAAGGATCACAAAAGGGATAAAGCCGATTCAAACCCATCGAGATTGGGCAAAAAGGTGTTACATGTATCTATTGGATCTTGCCAAAATCCAATAGAGCCGATAACTAGCTTCAAGCTAGACCTTAGCCCACCGCATGACTCATGATATAACAAGAAACCCTCTTGAACCAAGCTTGAATCTACCGCATGACACTAAGCATGGTAACAAGACTACTTGCATCAGATCTAAATCCACAGCATGATACTAGATATGATACAATGTTGCCGGTACTCACGGAGGTCGACGGATCGATGAACCCTCTCGAAGAACTCGACGACACGACAAATGGACTCTAGGGTTTGGCGTAAGGCCGGTTTGTATTGAGAATGATTACGTATATCTGTTACATACATTCAGGGCTCATATTTATACCCTGTCAGGTACAACCTCGAATGGATTTGATGCCTAATTTATCTCTAAGCTTGATCGCTTATCCATCCATTCGTCCTTCCTGCTTGAGCCACGTCACCGTTCAATCCCGCAAAATCAGCTCAACTGTTCCCTTGCCGAACGGAAGCAGATAGCCGACCGCAGACCTTTCTGCCGAATGCATCTGAGGAAACCTTCCTTCCGCCAGACGGACACCTCATCGAGCTGGACCCACAAGTCAGACTCCTTACCAAATTCTGGTGTTAACACATGCCCCTTCAATTGCGGGATAAAAGTAATTTTATTCCGGAATTGACTCCAGCCTCCAACGTCTTTGAATCAAATCTGTTCAACACCTATTCTCTCTCTTCGCAATCCGCCGGAATCTTCATCTAGATCCAAACCCTAGATCCCCTTCTGAGCTCGAATCCTCAATGGCGGCTCAAAATCAAGCTGCTCAGGTAAATTCCCCTTTCATAAGCTTCATTCTGCATTTAGGTTTTCAATTTTTACCTGAGATTTCTTCTCCACTTTCCTTCAAGAGCCTTCCACCGAGCTTTTGATTCACACCGAGGCCAATTCAAGATCCTACTACCTTGGTCCCGTGGGAAACTCTGATCCTCGAGATTTTATCGCAGCTGAATCTCAAAGGATCCCCTTCAAAGCGGCTTTGTCCACACCTCCTCAGTGGCAGGATGCTTTCAAGAACTGGCCCTTGCCCCCAATCGCAGGCTGGAAAAATTGGTACGGAGGATTCTTGCAGACAAGAGTGCCAGGACCCAGAACTGGGACACCCTCCGCATTGCTCAGTGCCTGGAGTTATCTTTGGCCGAGACCCCCAAGAATGAAGACCTCTTGATAGCAGCTTGCCATTTCTAGTCAAATGGCGTCAACGCCTTCCTCTTTCGTCATGGCCCGATGTCTCCAACTCTGGCCGATGTGTATATGATCACCGGCCTCGACATTACAGGATCCGTTCACCCCTGGGATTTCAAAGGTTCCTCAAGACAAACAGGGGTGAAACCAGGGAGCGGATACAAGAACTATATCCTGAATCATATGAAGGACGGCCCCCTTGGTGAAATTGAATACAGGGCGTTTCTGAACATGTGGCTATGCAGGTTCATCTTCTGTGGTAAAGCCAATGAGCCTACCCTGAATCACATTGCAATGGCTTCTCAACTGGTCAATGGCAACCGGTTCCCTCTTGGGAAATTCCTCCTAGGCAGTGTGTACCATATGCTTCATCAAACTGTCACCCAGATGTACACCAGCCAGAGGATAGCATGTGTCAACGGTCCTTGGTGGTTTGTTCAAATGTGGCTGTAGCTGCACATGCATCAGATTGTTGGTGTTGATTTGAACACCCGGCTCTTCCCTTCATCCAATCACCCTGAAGGGGAACCCCACGCCACCAGAGGATGCCACACTTATGGAGAAGTTGCTTCAACTGTTCTTATCCAGCAGAATATCAGCTAGCTCTTCGAGCTATTCTTCAAAGGTTTCCAGAATCCTCTCTGGCTCCCTTATCTGGACAATGACAATTTGACTCTCCCTTGCGAGTTCTCTTTTGAAACTGGACGCCAAGATGGGAGATTCCTGGAGCTCCTCAATATCATTATCCGCCCATGCATTCTGCCGGCTGAATTCAGCGGAGGAAGGCTGACCTATAGCACTTATGAATATTATCAGCCCAACATAATGGCTCGGCAACTTGGATGTGGCCAGATGCCCCCAAGACTGTTTCTGCATGAATTCCTCAAGCCCAGAGAGGAAATCAAAGAACTCATGCACAGTAGCAGAGTCTTTCAGTATGTGTGCAGTCCTACTGTCTACACCTGGCCCTTCGTACCCACAACAATAGCTCACCCCACCTTCAACTCCTGGTGGCAAGAATTCCACGATCATATCTTCAGTGAGCCTGTACACTTGTTCTGTACAGAGTTGATGCCTGATTTCCAGCCAACCTCAGAGGTAATATGATTAACCCTTGAATCTGACATTTCCTCTTCCAATCATGATTCTGATCTTATTTCCTTTGCTCTCAGAACACAATGCCTGCCCCTCGGGCCAGGGATATTGCTTATAATGCAGTGGGCCCAATCTCAGCATTGGGATTCAAGTCACCAACCCTGGCTCAGCTAATGGCTAGGTTTGCCACAACAGACCCAACTCTGTCCAGCCTTGCTGCTGACAGGAGGCAAGGCTTGTCTCTGATTGCTCCTCCAAATGCCAAGAGGAGAAGAACTATCAAGAAAGTCCTTGTTGAGGTAAAAGTCTGTCCCTTTCTTGATCATAAGATCACTCTGTTTCTGATAAATCATATCTTGTGCATTTTCAGACTAGAAATCAGCAATCTTCAGTTTTAGAACCTGCCAATGCTACATCCACTGGTAAGACCTTTACTGTCTTTTTTCTTGAGGATGAACACTGGCATTTATTTTTAATTTGGCACATGCAGAAGAAACAATGGAAGAACAACTTGTGGACGTCCCAGTGTCTCAACAAAAAAGTTCACCCAGGGTTGAGCTACCTGTCCAAGTGGAAATCTCATCTTCATCAGGGACTCAATCACCTCCTGTTCAAACAGAAGCACCAAACTCTCCAGAGATGAGTTTCCCAATCCAACCAGAGCCATCAAGTCCTCCAAGGGCCCAACCACCTACTGGTCATGCAGAGATACCAACCCCAGCAGAGGTGAACCCATATCCTCTTCAGCAAGAAGCTCCTGAGTTGCCAGAAACTGCATCAGCGCCTTCTCACAGAGAAGCTTCAGCTCTGCCTGGGACACCTCCTTCACCAGTGGCTGCCCCTGAACAAAATCCTGCCCCAGTTCAGGAAATCAGACATGAGGTACTTATTTGCACTTAACCTTGCTACCTTTTACTTCCAGTACTCCTGACTCGGCAATACTGCTTTCTTAGGATCAGGCCCCATCATCATCAAGACTGTCAATGGGGGACAATCCAGTTGCCGAGGCAAGGGAAGGAGTACCTCAAACTCTGTCAGAGGAAGTGCTAGAAAAGCTCAAGGAGATTTTTGCCTGGCTGCAAAGAGATGCACGGGATCAGTTCAAAGATCTCGATCACTTTGAAGAAATGCTTGAACCCATTAGCCAAGAACTCCCTGAGAACATCAGTGCCTCTCTTGCATCTATCTCCGGTCTGGAAATTCACTGCGTGCCCATAAGACAAGCTTTGAGGAAGGTGTCCTCCCGCCCAGCTGTTGAAAAGAAGAGGGCCAGTGCTGAACAAGCCATGAAAGGGGCACAATCTCAGACCGAGAGCCATAAAGATACATTGGCCAATCTGCAAGCTTCTCGTGAATTGAAAATCGCCAGAAAAACCGCTTTGGAGGCAGAACTGAGAAGCCTGTCAGCTGAGATAGAGGCCGATGACAAGAAAATAGCCGAGCTCCCTGGATTGATAGAGAAGATCCAAGAGGAAGCAATATAGGCTATAGCTAAGGTGAAACAATGCGATGCAGAACTTACCACCTTGTCCAGTGCCCAGAAAGATTATCAGGAGCGGTTGGACAATTTTCGCCAAGCAACATCAAATGTCCGTAGTGTAATTGCGAAATACTTGAACATTTAGATGCTTGAATCGATGTGTAGCCGAACTGGTCGCTCCTGCAACATTTGTTTGTTCCTTCTGCACGTTATTAAATGCAATGCTGAACGACCCATTCGGCAAAGAAATGCCAATACCCGATTGCCGTTTTGACTCCTCTCAGCCGAGCCAGTCAACCGAATATGACTCAGCCCAGAACTCCAAACGACCCATTGGCGGACTGGTCAAGGAAACCTTTCCACCTTTCGATTTTCTTGGGATATGCGCCACGATCCAGAGCCACGACTTGAGGCCACGATCTGCCTTGCCAGGCCTATAAATGAAACCGTAGGTGTCCCTAGCTCTCCACCAAGCCTTTAGCTCTCGAATCTTTGCCAATCTCAACTCTTCTTCTTCTTTCCCAAATAGTGCACATCCCAAAGAAGCATGGTGCGCCGCCTCAACCGATGCCGCGCCTCTGATGAGGCGGAGGGGAGTAGCGCCAATGCGCGCCGGAGGCAATGATCGTCAATTCCTCTTCTCTGATTCATCTTTGATCTCCTTTTGTTTTGATGATTATCCTCTTTTTAGGTTGATCCAATGGAATCCATCTCCCGCGCCGGCCGGTCAGCCCCTACTAGACGACTCCTCGGAGTCTGACGGCCACTCCCCCGTGCCCTACGGGGAACTCGACGCTCTCCGCTTCAAGGCGGAACTGGAGGCGGCCCAGCGCGAGCTGGAGGACGTCTCCAAAAAGGCTGGCATAGCCGAGTTGGAATGGGAAGACCAGCGCAAGCAGCTGCTGGAGACCATTGACGGTACGGCCCCGACACCGCTCTTTGATCCAATCCGGCCTTTGATGCTAATCTCCCTTTTTCTTGCACTGTGCAGCCCGTGATGCTGAGCTCAACCAGCTAAAGGTGCTGGTGGAGCAACTGGCCGATAAGGTAAACGCCCGCGGAGACACGCCGGCAGAGCGCCTTGCTGCGGTGGAGCACCACGTTGATGAGGTGGCCACCCATGGCGTCCGCTTGGGCACCACCCTGGGCCTGGCTGCCATGGCGACGCACACGGACGTCGACTACACCACCAGGCCGCGTGGCTTCCGGGGCGGCGCGCCAGAAGACATTGAGGAGATCGAGCTCATCTTGGAGCGCCTCGATGGCCACGGCAACACCATTGCGGAAATCACTCATCCCCAATCTGTGCTGAACAAGCTTTTTGACTAGACTGTATTAGGGATGTCTGAATATCGGCAATAAATAAAGAACTTTTGAATTCTGTGCTTGCACTATGATGATTTTCTTCATGTTTGCATCTGTGAATCTTGTTTTTCCTTAAACGTATCCGGGAACTATCTTGAGCCGAACACGCGAGAACAGATGCCCCTTGGCGCAAAAGTCCGCAGAAGATCCCTGAATCGGCAATCCATAAGCACTGCTCAAGCAAAAACCCTTCGCATTCGGGAAGAAAACCCTGCCGTTTGGTATTCCAACAGTGTACGCTGGCCAGTCATCACTCCCAATGCACCCCTTCGGTCAATAAAATAGCCTGCTGAGATGCCCTGCAAATCCACTCGCACACTCATCCATCACTTCTCATCTCCTCCCCTGTCTCCAGAGGAAAAAACCCCAAGGCCATGGACAAAGGCAAGCAACCCTAGGAGAGCAGCACTCCGAAGAAACGCACGATTCGAAGGTGAGTTTTCCCTTGATTCACTTCTTGGTTCCCATATGATCTTGCGCTTTACCTCTTCTCTACCTTTCCCCTTTCAGTCTTGATTTGCTTCCTGAAGAAATCATCGGGACCGAAGACGTGCCTGAGTACATCTCCTCCGACTCCTCCCTCGAAGCAGAGGACGCCACGCCTGAACAGAGGACCAGCCACCAACTGCGCCGCCGCGTTCGGCACCAGGAGCACGGCCTTAGGGACATCACCGCTCATTGCCAGGCCGAACGCGAGCGTCGCATGGCTCTGGAGGCACTAGTGGGAGGTAAATGTTTCTGACTCCTTCTTGACTTCGCGCCCACATCTAGATTTCTTGCCCCTAACACCCACTCGTCTGTTTCAGATGTCTCTGACAAGTACAACAACCTGAAAGAGGCTTGGGACAGCTTGGTGGAGGCCGCAAATCACGGTCACCCCCGTGCATTCCAAGTTGTCGTCACGGTGGTCCTGGAGCAACTGAAGAGGAAGCAGCCGAAGAAGCAAAGAAAAGATTGAATCATACTTGCGCTTCTTCCTCCAGGCCTTCTGCTTCCCACCTCCTCGATGTCCTGATCACCAGGGTTGTTGGATGTAAACCTGCAAGAGGCAGTTGTAATGTAGTTTTGTGCTAAGGGCAATGCATCTAGGCACTGGCCTTTTCTTGTTTGGGGATTTTTTGTTCTAAAGGTGGCCTCGTTCTTGAGCACCGGCTATTCCTGTGTCAGATGCGTGTAATCCCACTGCTGGTGATCATCGATCGATTTCAATACTAGGATAATATTTCTTCAGATATCTTCCATTTATTGCAGCGGAAAATTCTACTCCTAGTAAAGTTTTCAATATGTATGCATTACCAGGGACGCATCTGACCACGAGAAAAGGCCCTTCCCAGTTAGGGGACCATTTGCCGAATTCGCTGTATTTGGTTCCGATCGGCAATAGCGCTTTCCAAACCAGATCTCCTTCTGCAAATTGCCTGACTTTTACTTTCTTGTTATAATACTTGGCAATCCGGAGCTTGTTCTTCTCGATGTTTTCCAGGGCCCTAAGACGGATCATGTGCAAATCTTCTAGCTCATCCATCATTAGGCCACTGTAATCCTCGGAGCTTAAATCTTTCTGTAACACAACTCTCCTTGAATCTGATTGCATCTCCCAAGGTAGAACCGCATGGTGTCCATAAACCAATTCATAAGGAGAGGACTTTGTAGCTCCATGGGGGGCCATTCGGTAAGCCCACAGTGCCTCGCTGAGTACCGAATGCCACCTCCTTGGCTTCTGGTCGATCTTCTTCTGTATAAGCTTGATCATGATCTTATTAGAAGCCTCCGCCTGACCATTAGCTTGGGCATAATAGGGAGAAGAGTTAAACAATTTGATCCCCATGCTTTCGTCAAACTTTCTGAACTCCAGGGACACGAATTGGGCCCCTTGATCAGTTGTGATTGTCTGAGGGATTCCAAACCGATAGATGATGTGCTCCTTGACAAATTCAACCATGTTTTCCGACGTCACCTTCTTCAGTGGGATCGCCTCAACCCATTTAGTAAAATAGTCCGTAGCCAAAAGCACAAACTTATGCCCCTTGCTAGATGGTGGATTAATCTGGCCAATCAAGTCTATACCCCAGCCCCTGAATGCCATGGCTTGATAATGGGATTTAACGCTGATGCGGGGACCCTTTGAATATTTCCAAACCTCTGACAATCTTGACATCCTTTATAATACTCAAAGCAATCCTCTAATATCGTCGGCCAAAAGCACCCAGCTTGCGTGATAACCCATTTCATGCGGTAGGCCGATTGGTGTGCTCCACATATCCCATCATGCACTTCGCTCATCATGTTCTTGGTTTCTTCTGGACCCAGGCATCGCAACAATACCCCATCTAATGGTTTATAGAACAAATTGTCATCCAGAAGAACGAATTTTATGGCCTTGTACCTGAGCTTCCTAGAAACCTTTCGGGATGGATCCTTCAAATAGTCAACGATCTCTTTTCTCCAATCATCTTCCGCAAGATCCGTCCCCAGTGCACATATATCTGCAGCAAACGCTTCTTGACTCTCTTTGTAACCAGAGGCGCTCTGAGCCAACCTGTTTGCTTCTTCGTTATGTTCCCTAGGAATATGCTGTAGAGTTACCAACGGGAAGCTCTTCAAGATTTCCCTGCATTCTTCATAGTAACTCCTCAGTGCTTCGCTTTTGCATTCGTATTGGCCGTTCAATTGCTTGATTACCAACTCTGAATCTCCATAAACTTCAACTGAAACGGCCCCAGCTTCTCTCAAATATTGAAGCCCTCGAAGCAGTGCCTCGTACTCAGCCTGATTGTTTGTAACAGTGGGTTGTATAGGGATGGCAAATTCGAACATCTCACCTCTGGGCGAAATCAACAGAATCCCTACTCCCCCACCTTTACCACATGATGACCCATCAAAAAATAAAGCCCAAGGAGTAATTTTAAGCAAATCAATTGACGGATCGCGATGTTCAGTTATGAAATCGGCAATGATCTGTACCTTAATAGCCTTTGCCGATTCGAACTTTAACTCAAACTCTGATAAAGCCAAGATCCATTTGCCAATCCCGCCATTCAAAATTGGCATGGAAAACATATGTTTTATTACATCAAACTTGGAATATATAGTGCATTCGGCATTCAACAAGTAGTGCCGAAATTTTGTACACGAGTAGTACACGCACAGGCACAGCTTCTCTGCAGCCGAATACCTGGTTTCAAGATCAAGTAATTTTCGGCTAAGATATGCTACTACCCGCTCCTTTCCTTCGAATTCTTGAATAAGGGCCGATCTAATGGTCTGGGTATCGGCCGCCACGTACAACTTGAAAGGCTTATCCAACTGAGGAGGGACCAGCACTGGTGGCTCCTTCATGTATTGCTTGATCTCATCAAAAGCCTTTTGTTGTTCGTCGCCCCACGTGAAACTCTGATCTTTCTTTAGCTTCAGCAATGGAGAGAACGGCAAAACCTTCTGTGACAGATTTGAAATGAATCTCCTTACGAAATTAATTTTGCCGAGCAGGGATTGTAACTCCTTGAGATTAGTTGGAGGGACAACTTCATCAATGGCCCTCATGCTCTTCTTGCCAACTTCAATCCCCCCTTCGTGGACCAAAAATCCCAAGAACTCTCCAGCTGATACCCCAAAAGCGCATTTGTTTGGATTCATCTTTAAATCATGCTTTCGGGTGCACTCCAAGGTCCTTTTCACATCTTCCAAATGTGTGTCATGACTCAGGGACTTGATCACGACATCATCAATGTAAATTTCCACAACTTTGCCGATCAACTCGTGAAAGATGTAATTCATAGCTCGCTGATAAGTTGCACCGGCATTTTTCAACCCAAATGTCATGACTATCCATTCAAACAGGCCTATATGACCAGGACACCTGAAGGCCGTCTTTGATATATCTTCTATTGCCATGAAAATTTGGTTGTACCCTACATTGCCATCCATGAAACTGATAACTTTGTGTCCAGCAGCGGCGTCAACCAACAAACTGGCAATAGGCATGGGGTAACCATCCATCGGAGTAGCTCTGTTCAAGTCCCTGAAATCTATGCAGACCCTCATCTTTCCATTCTTCTTGTAAACAGGGACAATGTTAGAAATCCACTCCGCGTATCTGCATGGCCGAACGAAGTTTGCGTCAAGTAATCTTTCAACTTCTTTCTTCACATCGGCCAATACCTCATCCTTGTAGATTTTCCGGGGTGGTTGCTTGTATGGTTTGAAACCAGATTTGATTGGCAACCGATGCTCAACGATGGAACGATCCAGTCCAGGCATCTCCGAATAATCCCAGGCGAAGCAATCCTTATATTCCTTGAGTAGCTTGATTAATTCCTCCCTGAAGTCTGATTGCAAGTTTGCGCTGATGAATGTCGGCCTTGGCTTGTCACTGCTTCCAATGTCAACTTCTTCCAATTTATCAGCCGACATAAATCCTCGCCCCAACTTGCCATCAGTACCATCGACAGGGTTCTCCATTAAAAATTACTATAAGAGCCGGCTGCTTGAATCGGTTGTTGATCACTGCTGACAGGTTCAACAGGACCTTCTCCCCAGTCTTTCCCTGAGAAACAGTCAATACCTTGATACTCCCAGAAAGCTGGTTCCATGTTTGCAACACTCACGGAGTCATCTGCCTGGACCACCTCAATATCATCATCCACCCATTGGATGAGCTGCTGATGCATGGTGGATGGGACGCAGCAATTGGCATGAATCCAGTCCCTTCCAAGCAGTAAGCTGTAGGCTCCTTTGCCTTCGATAACAAAGAAGGTCGTGAGCAGCGTCTTGGACCCGATCATCAGATCCACGTGAGCGCATCCCTTGGTGTCTGAAGGATTTCCGGCGAAATCGTTCAGTATTATGCTTGTAGGCGTCAGATCACTAGGGCCCATGCCAAGCTTCCTGAAGGTGGTGTATGGCATTACGTTGACCGCCGCTCCGCCATCGACAAACACCTTGGTCAATGGCTTGCCATTGACATATCCCTTCAAGTACAGCGGCCTCATGTGTCGATTTCTGGCCGGTTTGTCGAAGATGGCTTGCTTGGCTAACACCAGCTGCGCCATTACCCCCTCAGCTTGCTCATCATCCAGGGATGCCTCTTCCTGCACAACCTGATTAGCAGGAGCCATGAATTCATTCGACAGGAAATATACCATGCATGTTGGAGCCGAACGCTTTGACCCTTCAGGTTGATCCTTTGGACGCCACACCTGCTTTGTCTGGATCCCAGCCTGCCTCAGTTCACGGTTCCTCAAGCGTTGAACCCTTCGCTTCTGACTTTTTCTCAGGCCAGGCGGGCACCATTGCCCCTTCTGCCAGATGTACTCGTCCTCGTCCTCCTCTTGATCAGCCCACCTTAAATCAACTTGCCTTTTCCTGGGATGATCAATGACTTCAATTTTTTGGCGCCGATCCTCGCTAGGATGTATCCTTCCAATTCTCTCATGGACGGATCGGCGATTGGCAGTCTGCTGCCTGCACTCGAAATATCTGTCACTGCACTCAGGGCAGTTCCTCAGTGTGGGCAGCTTCAATCCTTCGTTCCAAGAGTGCCTGAAGAACGCACATCCCCAGTGCGCGCGCTCCTGCTCGCGCGTGTATTGCTCCAGGTCTCTTCTGCGTGCTTCCTCTTCGGCTCTGCGCCTCTCCTCCTCGTACTTTCGCTTGTGGTAGCGCTCTTTTTCCATCTGGCGCTACCACTTATTGAGGAGTATACGCGTGGTCACCGTGGGTTTGGCCTTGGATGATTCCCCGATCTCGATGTGGCTCTTGAGGACACGGGGGGCTTCACCATGCACCTGCTCCAAAGTTACTTGGCGCTCCGGGTCCACTGCTCCATCCTGCCTAGCCCTGGCTGAGGTCAAGACTTTGACCTTGCCCTTCTCCTCAGCCGTCACCATGTTGACGGAAAAACCAACCATGTTCTGAGGGAAGGGGTGGTCATCCAGCTTCATCTTGTTATCAAATTTGAGGTGTCCCTCCTGGATGGCTTTCTGGATCCTCATCCTGAAGACCCTGCAGTCGTTGATGGAGTGCGAGTTCCTGTCGTGGAAGCCACAGTAACGTTTCTCCTTTACTCCATCGGGCCGAAGCATGGAATGCCCTTCAGGCAATATGATTCGGCCTTCCTTCACTAGGAGCTCAACTAGCTTGTCAGCTTTTGTAATGTCGAAATCGTAGGTGCCTTTGGTCTGTTTGACCCAGCGCTGATTCATCGTCAATGGCTCTTTCCCCCACATGATTTCGGCCGCAGCCACGTCCTGTTCTTCATCAGAATCTTCCATCAGGTCGGCCTTGTCCGGGAACTGGTTGTAGATATCCGCGACGTCATGCTGTTTCCCGAACCTGGCATCCTTCTTGAAACCATATGCTTGGTTGCTCATTAACGACACCTTTGGGACAATTGGCCCAAGTTTTCGAACTCCATACCAAATAGCTTCTCACGCACAGCCGGCAGCATCCCGGCAACGGCCATGTCGGCCAACTGGTCATCTGGCAGGTTGAGCGAAAAGCACATGCCCTTAACTTCCCTGAACCTCCTGAGAAATTCCAATGGCGTCTCACTGTGCCTCTGCTTCAGGGTAGCAAGGTCGATTAGCTTCTTTTCTGAGCTGCCGCTGAAATAGTGGGCGTGGAATTTCCGTTCCAGCTCCTTCCATGTGCTAACTAACTTAGGGGGCAAAGATGAAAACCACTGGAACGCCGGGCCCGTCAGTGACGCGGGGAAGTATCTGACTCTGAACGCTTCTTCAGCTGAGCATTCTCCGAGCTGCATCAGGTAGCGAGCAATGTGCTCCACCGTGCTCGTGTCGTCCTGCCCGAAAAATTTTGTGAATTCCGTCGGAGGTTTTACCCTTGGCGGAAGGAGCAAGTTGAAGTACCACTCCGGGAATGGCGGCGTGTAGGCAGGTCCTTGCATTTTCGGTTTAAGGCCGAACTGATTCTGCATCAACTCGGCCATCTTCCGCGCCAGGGCGTCGTCCTCCTACGCGCCTGCAGCTGGTGCGTAACCCGGATGCGGGAAAGCGTCGATGGCACTGTAGTTCCCCACCTCGTGGTAGCCCCCGCCGTACAGATTCCTGCGCGCGCTGCTTGCCGGAGCGATCCTGTGGCCGGAAGCAAGCGGGGCCCTAGGCGAGCCGAAGGCCAACTCCCCGTACGTGGGCTGGTACAGGTTCGGCTGTTGCACAGGCTGACTCGTGCTGCCCTGCGGTGGTGGCTGGACTGGTCGTCCTCCCGCGGCCTGCAGTGGGGGCTGAACTGGCTGACCCCAGCACCTTGCGGAGGAGGCTGGAAAGCTTGACTCCCAGCGCTCTGAGGAGGAGGCTGGGCTGGCTGGCTCTGCAATGGTGGCTGAGAACTGGATTCGCCCAACTCCACGGTGCCCCCTTGAAAGGGTGTCTTGCTGAATGCCTGCTCCATGCCTGGACCAAAGACAGCCACCATCATTTGCTTGAATGCACCAAGGAAAGCTTTGTGGTGCCTGCTCAAGACGTGGTCCGCGGCATCTCGGAACGCTTGTATGCATTCCTCCCTCTCCTGCTGGGTCGTGGCGTCGCTTTCCCCTAGCAACAATACCCTGGGCATCTCGTTCTTCAAGTACGGGACGCCACTCCTGTTCTTCTTGAAGGATAGCATACACTTCTGCTGGAACTGGTCCACGGCGTCCTGTAGCTGCTGCCGCTGTTCAGGAGAGAGGTCTTAAATGTTGACATCCATGATGTCCCCGATGTCCGGCATCTTGATTTTCGGCTGTGGTTCCACGAGCGTGTCAAAAAGTGAGTTGACGCAAAATGTGCACCTAGCGCCAAGCACACAGCAAGCCGAACAAGATCGTGGAAGTGGAGAAGGAAGAAGTTTTTTTGCACATGTCGGGCGTGGCGGAGAAATTGTTTAGTGTCCCTCATCTTGATAAGCAATGCGCACTAGACGGCAATGCGACGCTGACAACACAGAGTTCTGACAGCAAATAATAATGACTTCCGATGGCAAATCACAGACGACGAAAATGACGTCAAGGAAGCGGCCTCCTAGCGAAGAAAAGGTAGCACCTGCAGAGGCGGTGGCTCAACTTCAACGTTGGTGGCTCATTGTCGTCTACTCCGGAGGTATGTAACACATACACCATCCGGATTCCATATGACGCACTTATTGATTACCCTCTCTCTCTCTCCGTGAACAGATACCAATTAGTTCTACTTCTACCATTTGTTTGAAGAGCTCGAGCCTATGCATGCTTGGTACGCTGAGACGACTGGCGGATGTCCATGGGTTGCTTTCAATAGCAAGAAAGAAAAAGCTAGAGTCTATCCAGTTCGACTTTTTGCTACACATCAAACCAATCACCATACATCGTCCATTGCTGATGTCGCTTGTCACACGTACGATCCAGATCAAGCAGGTTTCAAGCTTGGTAGCGATCTGGTCCCATCGATGCCATCAAATGTGAAGGACATCATGGGTCTACGAATCGAGGGAAAAGAGGTCAATATGGCCAGTTGTGGTAGAGAAAAACTAGGTCGTCACTAAAACTGTCTAAGGTTGGAAACAGACTGAAGCAAAAAGATGGTCCTACTGATGACTCATTTCTTCGAGATTTATTCATGTTTTGCCACAAGGTTTTATTTGACCCTTGTTAACACCAAAATTTGGTACAAGAAGGAGTCTGATTTGTGGGCCCAGCTTGGCGAAAAAAATCCGTCCGGAAGAAGCAAGGTTTCTTCAAAAAGATTCGGCAGAGGAGCTTGCGGTCGGAAGTTTGCTTCCGTTCGGCAAAGGGACTGTTTGCTCTGATTTCGCGGGATTGCGTGGTGACGTGGCCCGAGCGGAAGGAACGGATGGATGGATAAGCATTCGCGTTTTGGTGATAAATTAGGTATCAAATATTGTACGCGTAGTTCACCAGGAGTCATTCCATGACAGGGTATAAATATGAACCCTGGATGTATGTAATTGTAATCGAAAAAATTTTCATAACAAACCGGTTTTACGCCAAACTCTCGAGTCCTTTAGTCGTGTCGTCGAGTTCTTCGAGAGGGTCCATCGATCCGTCGACCTCCGTAAGTACCGGCAACCTTGTATCATGTCTAGTATCATGCGGTGGATTTAGATCGTGATGCAAGTAGTCTTGTTACCATGCTTAGTATCATGCGGTGGATTTAAGACTGATTCAAGAAGCTTTCTTGTTAGGTCATGAGCCATGCGGTGGGCTAAGATCTAGCTTGGAGCTAGTTACCGGCTCTATTAGATTTTGGCAAGATCTAATAGATTCATTAAGTTACCACGTGTTGTTTTGAGTTTTTACTTTATGTTTAAATTCATGTAACACTCTTTTGCCCAATTTAGATTGATTTGGATCGGCTTTATCTTGTCTAGTGATTTTCACATCGCACTTTCATATCTTGTTTCGAAAGTCACGTGGATCACGTGTTTTCCAAATAGCCGAAACCGAACCAATCTAAGTTGTTACATGTTGCGGGTTCAATCTTGTTATTTTTGTGTAAATCTTGACAAGACCGGGTATCATGTGGTAGATGCAGGTTTTTGGGTTGTCTTAAAGATAATCATCCGGTGGATTAGATTTTTAATTCAATCTGATAGGTTTGCCATCTTTGACAATGTTTGTTCCTTCTCCATGGACCCTGATTCGGCTGTTTGGCCGTGTTCGGTTGTGCTTTCTTGAGTAAAACGTGCTTATAAGTCATGTCTTAAACAATGTGTGCTTTTAGCTTACCATATCTAGATTGTATCATGCGGTAGATAGATCTATTTGTGGTTGGTGGTGTGATTTCAAACAAGTTGTATCATGTGTTGGATAAACTTGTTTGGCCTCATGCTTGACGGGTTTTGAAGTACCTAGACATGTGGTATACTAGTGCTTTGGGCCTATGCATGCTTGTTTATTACATATTTATGATCATGCTTTACTTCATTTATCTATATTGTTACTTATTCTCGAGGATCGGTTATGGTTTTGTGCACGTGCAATTTTGTCTAAAATAAAGACCAATGTATCGTCATGCTTGCGACATCCATTCCGTTATGTTCTATTTTGTGCTTTAAAGCTCCCGAATGGTTTCTAATTTGCTGGCAGATAGCTTTTCATAGCTATATGTCATCTTACATGGCTTTCTAGCCGTAAATATGGAACTGTCTGGTACCACCCGCCAAGTTCCAAGCTTTGGTATTTAACTACTTTGTCTTTTGTTAATTTTTAGGGAAAATTGACTGGCACGCTTTGGAATCTGCTCGCGTGTGAAGCTAGCTTGTTCGGCTTGCTGTGTGCTTGACGCAGGGTGCGGATTTTGCGTCAACACACTTTTTGGCACGCCTGGTGGAACCATTCAGTTGAGAACGAGATGCCTGAAATCGGCGACATTCTGGACGTCACCATTGATGATCTTTCTCCAGAGCAACTACAAAAGCTAAAAGACGCTACAGATCAGTTCCAGTTAAAGTGCTTGATGTCGTTCAAGAACAGAAGTGGCATTCCATATCTTAAAAATGAAATGTCCAGGGTTCTGCTGTCAGGAGAGACTGACGCCACAACTCTTCAAGAGAAGGAAGAGTGTATACAAGCGTTTCGGGATTCTGCCGAAGCTGTGCTGGGTAGGCATCATAAGGATTTCCTGAACATGTTCAAGCAAATGATGGTGGGCATGTTTGGCCCAGGCATGGAACAAGTATTCAGTCGAGTATCCCCTAAGGGATATTATGCGGAGGTTGGAGAGTCCAGCTCTGCTCAACCAACAGGAGCCCAACCACCATTGCAGAGCCAACCAATCCAGCCTCCTCCACAAAGCGTTGGGGGCTAGCCAATCTATCCTCCTCCACAAAGCACTGGAAGTCAGCCAATGCAACCTCCTCTGTGAGCTGCGAGGGGACAGCCAGTCCAGCCACCTCTACAAGGCAGTGCAGGTCAACCCGTTCAATAGCCAAATCCATATCAGCCTACGTATGGGGAGTTGGCGTTCGGCTCGTCTGGAGTACCGCCCAATTCCACTTACAAGATAGCTCCATCTAGCAACAGGTTGCAAAAGAACATTTACGGTGGGGGTTATCACGAGGTCATGGATTATGGCACCATTGACGCTCTCCGGAATCATGGGTACGGTGGGGGTTATCACGAGTTTGAGTTGAAGTTCGAATTGGCAAAAGCTATAAAAGGTCAGATTATTGCCGATTTTATTACTGAGCATCGTGATCCATCGATTGATTTGCTTGAAATTACTCCTTGGGCTTTGTTCTTTGATGGATCATCATGTGGTAAAGGTGGGGGAGTAGGGATTCTATTAATTTCACCCAGCGGCGAGATGTTTGAGTTTGCTATCCCTATTCAGCCCACTGTTACAAACAATCAAGATGAGTACGAGGCATTGCTTAGAGGGCTTCAATATCTGAAAGAGGCCGGGGCTGTTTCAGTTGAGATTTATGGAGATTGAGAGCTGGTTATAAAACAATTGAACGGCCAATATGAGTGCAAGAGTGATGTCCTGAGGAATTACTACGAGGAATGCAGAGAAATCTTAAAGAGTTTACAGTTGGTAATTCTACAACATATTCCTAGAGAACACAATGAGGAGGCAAACAGGTTGGCTCAAAGTGCTTCAGGCTATAGAGAGAATCAAGAAGCGTTTGCCATGAAGGTGTGTGCTTTGGGAGTGGATCTCACAGAGGATGATTGGAGAAAGGAAATCATTGATTATTTGGAAGATCCATCTCGGAAGGTTTCTAGGAAGCTCAGGTACAAAGCAATAAAATTTGTTCTTCTGGATGGAAGTCTATTCTACAAATCATTGGATGGGGTGTTGCTGCGATGCCTGGGTCCAGAAGAGGCAAAGAGTATGATGAGTGAGGTGCATGATGGGATATGTGGAGCACATCAATCGGCCTATCGTATGAAATGGGTTATTAGGCAAGCTGGATGCTTTTGGCCGACGATGTTGGAGGATTGCTTTGAGTATTACAGGGGATGTCAAGACTGTCAGATGTTTGGAAATATTCAAAGGGTTCCAGCATTAGCACTGAATCCCATTATCAAGCCATGGCCATTCAGGGGCTGGGGTATAGACTTGATTGACCAGATTAACCCACCATCTAGCAAGGGGCATAAATTTGTGCTTTTAGCAATAGATTACTTCACCGAATGGGTTGAGGCACTTCCACTGAAAAAGGTAGCATCAGAGAACATGATTGAGTTTGTTAAAGAACACATCATCTACAGGTTTGGAATCCCTCAAACAATTACAACTGATCAAGGAGCCCAGTTTGTGTCCTCGGAGTTCAGGGAGTTTGCCGAAAGCATGGGGATCAAATTGTTTGATTCTTCTCCCTATTATGCCCAAGCTAATGGTTAGGCAGAGGCTTCTAACAAGATCATGATCAAGCTTATACAGAAGAAGATCGACTAGAAGCCAAAGAGGTGGCATTCGGTACTCAATGAAGCCTTGTGGGCTTACCGAATGGCTCCTCATGGGGCTACAAAAACGTCTCCTTATGAATTGGTTTATGGACATCATGTTGTTCTGCCTTGGGAAATGCAATCAGATTCTAGGAGAGTGGTTTTACAAAAGGACCTAAGCTCCAAAGATTACAGTGGCTTAATGATGGATGAGTTAGAAGACTTGCATATGATTCGTCTTAGAGCCCTGGAAAACATTGAAAAAAACAAGCTGCGAGTTGCTAAATATTACAACAAGAAAGTAAAGGTCAGGCAATTTGCAGAAGGGGATTTGGTTTGGAAAGCATTACTGCCGATTGGAACCAAATACAGTGCATTCGACAAATGGTCCCCAAACTGGGAAGGACCTTTTCGGGTGGTCAGATGCGTGCCTGGTAATGCTTACATGTTGAAAACTTTACTAGGAGAAGAATTTTCTGTTGCAATAAATGGAAGATATTTGAAGAAATATTATCCTAGTATTGAAATTGATCGTTGATCACAAGCATCAGGATTACAGGCATTTGACACAGAAATAGCCGGCGTTCAAGAAAGAAGTCGCCTTTAGAACAAAAAATCCTAAATAGGGGAAATGGCCAATACTCAGATGTATTGCCCTTAGCACGAAACTACATTATAGATGCTTCTTGCAAGTTTTTATTTAACAACCCAGTTGCTCAGGATTACGAAGGGGTGGGAAGTAGAAGGCCTGGCGTAAGAAGCAAAAGTATGCTTCAATCCTTTTTTCTTTGCTTCTTCAGCTCCTCCCTCTTCAGTTGTTCCAGGACCACTGTGACAGCAACTTGGAAGCTTTGGGGATGACCATGGCTCGCAGCCTCCATCACGCTGTCCCAAGCAGCTTTCAGGTTACTGTTGTTAACACAAAAATTTGGTACAGGAAGGAGTCTGATTTGTGGGTCCAACTCGGTGAAAAAATCCATCCAGAAGAAGGAAGGTTTCTTCAGAAAGATTCAGCAAAGGAGCCCGCGGTCGGCAATTTGCTTCCATTCGGCAGGAAGACTGTTTTCGCTTATTTTGCGGGATTGCGTGCTGACGTGGCCCGAACGGAAGGGACGAATGGATGGACAAGCGATCACACTTAGAGATAAATTAGGTATCAAATATTGTGCTCGTAGTCCATTCGAAGTCATGCCGTGACAGGGTATAAACATAGACCCTGGATGTATGTAATGGTAATCGAAACATTCTCATAACAAACTGGCTTTACGCCAAACCCTTGAGTCCTTTGTCGTGTCGTCGAGTTCTTCGAGAGGGTTCATCGATCCGTCGACCTCCGTACGTACCGGCAACCTTGTATCATGTATAGTATCATGCGGTGGATTAGATCGTGATGCATGTAGTCTTGTTACCATGCTTAGTATCATGCGATAGATTTAAGTGTGGTTCAAGAGGGTTTCTTGTTAGATCACGAGTCATGCGGTGGGCTAAGATCTAGCTTGGAGCTAGTTATCGGCTCTATTGGATTTTGGCAAAATTCAATAGATTCATTAAGTTACCCCGTGTTACTTTGAGTTTTACTTTATGTTTAAATTCATGTAACACTCTTTTGCCCAATCTAGATTGGTTTGAATCGGCTTTATCTCTCTTGTTGATCCTTATGCGATTCGAGTTCGTATCCTTGGCTTAAATAGCACGTGGATCACATGTTCCCTAATAGCCGAAACTGAATCGATCTAGGTTGTTACGTGTTGCGGGTTCAAGCTTGTCAAATCTTGTATAAATCTTGAAAGAACTGGGTATCACGCGGTAGATGCAGGTTTTTGGGTTGTTTTGGAGCTAATCATCTGGTGGATTAGATTTTGATTCAATCTGATAGATTTATCTTCTTTGGTAATGTTTGTTCCTTCTTCATGGACCTCGATTCGGCTGTTCAGCCGCATTCGGTTATGCTTTCACGAGTGAAACGTGTTTATAAGTTATGCTTTAAACATCGTATGCTTTTAGCTTTCCATATTTAGATTGTATCATGCGGTGGATAGATCTATTTGTGGTTAGTGGTGTGTTTTTCATACAAGTTGTATCTTGCGGTGGATAGATTTGTTTGGCATCACGCTTGACGGGTTTTAAAGTACCTAGACATGCGGTAGACTAGTGCTTTGGGCCTATGCATGCTTGTTTATTACATATCTATGATCATGCTTTACTTCATTTATTGTTCCTTGATATTTATCCACGAGGATCGGTCATGGCTTCGTGCACGTGCAATTTTGTCCAAATAGAGATCGATCTATCGTTATGCTTACATCATCTGTTCGGCTATGTTACGTTTTGCACTTTAAAGCTCCCGAATGGTTTCCAGTTTGCTAGCAGATAGCTTCTTATAGCTATATGTCATCTCACTTGGCTTTATGGCCATAAATATGGAACTGTCTGGTACCACCCGGCAAGTTCCAAGCTTTGGAATTTAACTACTTTGTCTTTTGTTAATTTTCAGGAAAAATTGACTGGCACGTCTTGGAATCTTTTCGCGTGTGAAGCTAGCTTGTTCGGCTTGCTGTGTGCTTGACGCAGGGTGCAGAATTTGCGTCAACACACTTTTTGGCACGCCCAGTGGGACAAACAGCCGAAATCCAGATGCCTGACATCAGTGACATTCTAGATGTCGCCATCGAGGATCTCTCTCGAGAGCAGCTGCAACAGCTAAAAGATGCTACAGATCAGTTTCAGCAAAAATGTTTCATGTCATTCAAAAAGAACAGAAGTGGCGTCCCGTACCTCAAAAATAAAATGCCCAGGGTTCTACTGTCAGGAGAGTCTGACGCCACAACTCTGCAAGAGAAGGAAGAGTGCATGCAAGCGTTTCGGGATGCTGCGGAAGACGTGCTGAGTAGGCATCACAGGGCCTTCCTAGGTGTGTTCAAGCAGATGATGGTGGGTGTCTTTGGCCCGGGCATGGAGCAGGTGTTCAGTCGAGTATCCCCTCAGCGATACAGTATGGAGGTTGGAGGTCCAGCTCTGCCCAACCAGGAACTCAGCCACCATTGCGAAGCCAGCCAGTCCAGCCTCCCCCGCAGAGCGTGGGAGCCAGCCCATTCAGCCCCCTCTGCAAGGCGCTGGAGGTCAACCGGTTCAATCTCCTATGCGGGCCGCAGGAGGGCAGCCAGTACAGCCACCTCCGCAAGGCAGTACAGGTCAATCGATTCAACAGCCGAACCCATAATAGCCCACATATGGGGAAATGGTGTTCAGTTCATCAGGAGTTCCGCTCGCTTGCACCTACAAGATTGCACTAGCTAGCAACAGATTGCAGAAGAATTTGTATGGTGGAGGTTACCACGAAGTTATGGACTATGGCGCCATTGACGCTCTCCCGAATCCGGGGTACGGTGCAGCTGCAGGAGTGCAGGAAGACGACATTCTGGTTCAGAAGATGGCCGATCTGATGCAAAATCAGTTCGGCCTTAAACCTAAAATGCAGGGACTAGCTTACACGCCTCCCTTCCCGGAGTGGTATTACAGAGTGATCCTGCCGCCCAGAGTGAAGCCTCCCACGGAGTTTACAAAGTTTTCTAGGCAGGATGACACGAGCACAGTGGAGCACATCGCTCGTTATCTGATGCAGCTTGGAGAGGCCTCAGCTGATGAGTTCAGAGTTAGGTATTTCCCCATGTCATTGACGGGCTCCGCGTTCCAGTGGTTTACTTCTTTGCCTCCCCAGTCAGTTGGCACGAGGAGGGAACTGGAGCGAAAATTCCACACCCATTACTTCAGTGGTAGCACGGAAAAGAAGCTTATCGACCTCACCACTTTGAAGCAGAGGCACAGTGAGACGCCTTTGGAGTTCCTCAGGAGGTTCAGGGACATCAAAGGCATGTGTTTTTCGTTGAATCTGCCAGATGATCAGTTGGTCGATATGTTGCAGGGATGCTGCCGGCCGTACGAGAGAAGTTGTTCGGTATGGAGTTTGATAATCTGGGCCAATTGTCTGAAAAGCTGTCATTGATGAACAACCAGGCTTATGGGTTTAAGAAGGACACCAGGTTCAACAAGCAGCACGACATAGCTGATATCTACAATCAGTTCCTGGAGAAGGCCGACCAGATGGAAGATTCCGACGATGATCAGGAGATAGCTGCCGCTGAGATCATGTGGGGCAAGGAGCCGTTGACCATGAACCAACGTTGGATCAAACAGACCAAAGGCACATACGACTTCGATGTCACCAAGGCCGATAAGCTTTTTGACTTCCTGGTGAAGGAAGGCCGAATCATTTTGCCTGAAGGGCACTCAATGTGATAGAGCTGGAGTGCCCGATCTTTCGGTGAGTGGGATAACTTCGATTTGTGGAGGAGGAGATTCTCACGATCCGACTACGAACGAACAGGTCGCGGCGCCTTAGCAATCGCTGAACCAACTCCAAGTGGTTATTGACCTTTGCTGGTGGCTAGGATCAACCTGAACACGAAGTTCTATTCCTGCTAGCAATCGAAGAAGCAAGCAAGAACAAGATTAAGGTAAAACTGAATATCATTCACTCACGAATTGGGGTTCACAATGGCTGTCCATAGGTGGCCGCTGAGCACAACTGCAGATCAGGACGTTTGCACAATGGCTAAACCTATCAAAGAAAACCCGAGAGAAAAGAGGGGGTGCAGCCCCTGGCTAAATAGGAGGAAGGAGGCGTGGGGGAGGGAGGCGCCCAGCCTGCCCATAAGGCAGGGAGTAGGCGACTCAATCAGCCACACACTATCTCTCCTTTCCTGATTTAGGTGGCGCAGCACCTTCCTGGTTATTACTTGACAAAACTAAAAATAGGTGACGCAACACCTAGACTTTATTCTGGACAGGTTCATCATGAGCATAAGTGGTGCATGCACTTAGCAACCTTCTGGTCCTTCATTCTTCAAAATCATCACGAAGTTTAACTCTCGTGCACGAGCTCGAGTGAGTGGTCCTGGTGGCTCCTCTGCTGGTGTAGTTGGAAGAACCGTTCCCATGTCAGGGTTGATGTCCTCATCATCCTCCCCTTCTTGAATCGAAGTCGTCCTCGACGGTAGCTCCTCATCCTCGCCCGCATATGGTTTCAAATCTGCAACATTAAAACTAGAGGAAACACCATATTCTGCAGGCAGGTCAAGTATATAAGCATTATCATTAATTTTCTTCAACACCTTGAAGGGACCAGCAGCACGTGGCATCAGCTTAGACCTGCGCAAAGTAGGAAAGCGATCTTTGCGCAAATGTAAACAAACCAAGTCACAAGGTTCAAAAGTAACAAGTTTACGTCCTTTACTACCAAGACGGTCGATTTTTAGCATTAGTGTGTGCAATGTTCGGTGCGTTTGCTCATGGATGTCCAACATTTGTTGAACACGTGCAACAAAGATCGACATGTGGGGCATCCAAAGGATCAAAGGACAGCAAGTCAATTGGCGCCCGTGGAATGTAACCATAGACAATCTGGAAAGGGCACATTTTTGTGGAGGAATGCGTAGCATGATTGTAAGCAAACTCGACATGGGGTAAACAATCCTCCCAAAGTTTCAAATTCTTGTCTAACACAGCCCTAAGCATGGTAGATAAGGTTCTGTTAACAACCTCAGTTTGTCCATCTGTTTGAGGGTGACAAGTGGTGTTGAAAAGCAATTTAGTTCCTAGTTTATTCCAAAGAGATCTCCAAAAATGACTTAGGAACTTAGCATCGCGATCGGAGACTATTGTTTTTGGAACACCATGTAAACGAATAATCTCACGAAAGAACAATTCAGCAATGCTGCTAGCATCGTCAGTCTTATGACATGGTATGAAGTGAGCCATTTTAGAGAAGCGATCAACAACCACAAAGATGCTATCCCTCCCCTTCTTAGTTCTAGGTAATCCCAAAACAAAATCCATAGAAATATCGACCCACGGAGAAGTAGGGACAGGTAATGGCATATACAGACCGTGGTTGTTCAGATGTGATTTAGCTTTCTGGCAAGTGGTGCAGCGAGCAACAAAGCGCTGCACGTCACGGCGCATCTGGGGCCAAAAGAAGTGTGCATCCAAAATCTCATGTGTCTTGTAAACACCAAAGTGTCACATGAGGCCGCCACCATGTGCTTCCTGCAACAACAAAAGACGAACCGAGCTTGCTGGAATACACAGCTTGTTAGCGCGGAACAAGAACCCGTCGTTCATGTGGAATTTACCCCATGGTTTACCACCCTTGCAATGCATCAGGATGTCCTTAAAATCAGAATCATCGGTGTATTGTTCTTTCAAAGTTTGTAAGCCAAAAAGTTTACAATCCAATTGGGACAGCATGGTGTATCTACGCGACAAAGCATCAGCAATAACGTTGTCTTTCCCGTTCTTGTGTTTAATGATGTAAGGAAAAGACTCTATGAATTCAACCCACTTGGCATGTCGACGGTTCAGATTGGTTTGGCTACGAATATGTTTTAAAGCCTCATGATCAGAATGAATAATAAACTCGCGAGGCCATAAATAATGCTGCCAAGTTTGTAGAGTGCGAACTAAAGCGAAAAGTTCTTTGTCATAAGTTGAGTAATTCAGCTGCGCACCACTTAATTTTTCGCTAAAGTAAGCCACTGGTTTCCCCTCTTGAAGCAAGACACCGCCCAACCCAATACCACTAGCATCGCATTCTAGTTCAAACATCTTATTGAAATCAGGTAGCTGTAGTAAGGGGGCATGTGTTAACTTATCTTTTAGGATGGTGAATGCCTCTTCTTGTGCCGGACCCCAGGAAAAAGGAATGCCCTTCTTGGTGAGTTCATGCAACGGGGCAGCAATGGAACTGAAAGCACGCACAAACCGTCGGTAGAATCCTGCAAGCCCAAGAAAACTCCGAATCTGCGTAACTGTCGATGGTGTGGGCCAGGACTGGATGGCGTCAATCTTGCTGCTGTCTACCTCAATGCCCTGCGGAGTAACAACATAGCCAAGAAACGAAACACGTGTTGTGCAGAAGGTGCACTTTTCCAAATTACCAAACAAGCGGGCAGCTCGCAAAGCATCAAAAACAGCATGTAAATGTTCCAAATACTCGTCCATAGACTTGCTGTAAATCAGATTATCGTCGAAATAAACAACCACAAACAGCCCTATGAAAGGTCTCAAAACTTCATTCATTAAGCGCATAAATGTGCTGGGAGCATTTGTCAAACCAAACGGCATAACTAACCATTCATATAAGCCAAATTTTGTTTTAAAGGCCGTTTTCCATTCATCCCCAAGTTTCATTCTAATCTGGTGGTACCCGCTACGCAAATCAACTTTGGAGAAAACAATAGCACCGCTAAGCTCATCAAGCATATCATCAAGGCGAG
Source organism: Cenchrus americanus (assembly GCA_947561735.1). Taxonomy (NCBI): domain Eukaryota; kingdom Viridiplantae; phylum Streptophyta; class Magnoliopsida; order Poales; family Poaceae; genus Cenchrus; species Cenchrus americanus. The sequence goes on from OX387241.1 coordinate 125,626,539, forward strand.
GTATAGGATAGCGATAACGAATTGTGATATTGTTAATCGCTCGACAATCAACACACATGCGCCAGGTGCCATCCTTCTTTGGGACAAGTGTTGACGGTGAAAATCCGTCAACCTAGCCATGAGTTTACCTTCGGTGTTGGCATAACTTTTGTATCTTATTCATTGGTACTAACCCCCGTGGTATAACAAGTTCACTTGTGCATGTCGGTTTTGGAGTTAAGTGTTTACGCAGGGTTTTAACGATGAAAGCAAGACTTCCGGGATAAGTTCATTAAGCACCTCATGACAAGACCTTGAAGCCCGTTACAAGTCAAGCAATGAAGTGAACATGACTCCAAGAGCCCAAGGACCAAGCCCGAGAAGATGATAAACTCCGAGGACCGAACCGTAAAAAGTCTTGAATCTTGCAAGACAAGGAGTTGAGTCCAATTCGGAGAGAAACCGACGTCAAGGGCCCACATGCAAAAGGAGAGAACATCTAGAAGACGTGGGAAGCAACACCGGCAAAGCAGGCCGCGGGATGGGCCGACTGGGCCCGGGCCGGCCGGCCCGGCCCAATTCGGGGCCCAATCGGCCTCTCCTTTGACCTAATTGCTTCTCGGGCTATAAATAGCCCCCCGACCGAGAGCCACGGAGAACCGAAGTCGTAATCCGCCGCCGAGGAGCAGAGAGAGCTTGAGGGACACCATCTCGGAGATGAGGGTCGTGCTAGTTGTCTAGGGTTTCCCTAGCCAACGTGGGAACCTTGCATGGAAGACCACGTCGGAGCTCGGAGCGAGGATCAAGATCGAGGGAGGGCCCCGGTGGTGATCTTGTTCATGTAATCATTCATGGTGAAGTTTGTAAGTGAATTCGATTTCTAGCGATCAAGTGCCTTCTCGATGATTTTGTTTTCTTCTTGGTTTTGCTTCTTCTACGATCTATACTTAAGATAGATTACATAGGGTGCTCTTGTAGCCGCGGTGGCTAGAGGTGCATACCGGACCGGCCAAGTGATTTCAACTTGTTCTATCGAACTCGCCCTAGACTACCCGCATGAATAGGAATACGTTGTGATAGAACGGGGGTTCCGAAAGGCGGGCGTTTTCGGAGTCGGATGGGAAGGCCACGATTTAAAGATGCTTTTAATGAGATTCGCTTTTCTATCTTCATCTATCTTGTTTGGAGCTACAACATAAGCATGATCTAGATTCTCTAGATTGGTTATCTCTTGCTTTCTCTTGCTACCTTTTTAGTAGATTCGATTAGATTCGTTTTCTTTATGAGTTAGTAGATTAGATGCAACTTACCTTCATAAGATAGCTTACCTTGCTTTACTAGATTGAATCCTTGCGTTGCACATTGTTCCACGGATTCGATACCTTGGGTTCACCACTCGAGGGAAGAAGGGTCCCTTGACTACGACGGGGGACTTGTCCGCTTGCAAGTCACAAATGAACTTTGATACAACTATTAACCGTCAACAAGCCCCTTTTTCTGGCGCCGTTGCCGGGGAACAAGCAACCAAGATCCGATCTAGTATCGCTTATCTTTCAGATTTTCTTTTGATTTTCTTCTGCATCTCTTAAGTTTGATCATCCTCAAAAAGAAAAAAAATTCAATCCAATCTAGTTTTTATTAACCCTAATTTTTCTTTTCTTTTTAGATTTTTGTTTTATCACTAACCCTAACCGGAGATGGTTGGCTACCTCTCCAAGAAACCCAAACTTTTTTGTGGACGATCCAGGAAAACTTTACAGGCAAAGGTGACGTGCAACACAAGCTAAAGGATAGGAAACCCTAGATCCAAAGTCGAAGGACCGTCAAAATCTCCAAGGGAATCACCACCTCCAAGTCCAAAGGAAGATCAACCTCAACCACCGGAGCGCTACGCACCCCGGACATCGTTGATCTACCTATCATAAACCTTCAAGACGCCGGGAGGCTGTTCAAGATCAAGGTCTCAACTATCCGCATGACGATTGCGAGAGCTGAATGCATACGATTCCTTGAGTGGCATATCGGTTCACTTAAGAGGAGGATGGAGAAGATGGAGATGGAGAAAGAAGCTCAACACCTAAAGGCTGCCACGGCAAGATCCACATGCGAAGTGTTCATCATGATGAAGATGCTAGAGACGCAAGTGGGACAACTTGTCGGGCGCCTGATGGGTAACAAAGAAGAATTTCGGAGACAACTCCAAGGTCCCAAGATGGCAAAGGGCTACTCAAACTCACTCGGGAGAGATGAAGATCACAACCGAAGACCGGGGTTCGAGATGCCGAGCCACAAGGAAGTTGTTGCATCCGTCAAGACCAAAGGACAAAGCCAGCCTGTGAAGACCAAAAAAAAATGACTAAGCCAAAGTGGGTACCCAAGATTGCAACGCCCGCAAAGAGTGTTGATCCAGAGTAATCAAGTGAAGAAGTCTAGCCATGGACTATAAACGAAGCGCTAGGCGGGAGGCAACCCGTTTCGTCGAGTCAAGAATAAGCTACCGGGAGGACAACCCGATTCCAGGTTTTTTTCGAGTTTTTTTAATTCAGTTTTGAATTTTACTACGCAAAACATTAGACTTAGAATGGTTGAACAATATTAGAGACATAATTCTTGGTTGAATATTTTGCTTGATCATAAACCCTTTACATGAACCATCCTATGTGTTTGTTTTCTTCTTTTTCGAGAAACCACAACCAAAAAGAAAAAAATTTCAGAACCTAACTCAACCCTTCACCCTCATTATGGTGCTGTGGTTGACTTGTTTTTCATGCTAAAAACACTCGAGTAGAGCCACAACTTGTATCTAGATGTTATTTAAATTTCAGCATGTGGTAGGACTCGCGTGAACCTAGAAACTTGATTTTTGGTTGGTTTAAAAATCCATATCCTCGGTTTCTCTAAGATTAGAATTTTTCTAAGCCTCACTTAATTTTATTTCATTCAAAATCTCTCTCATCTAATCAAAATTAGGACCTAAACCTATGCCCCCATGATCAAGCCAGGAAAAGCTTGCTCTCAACTAACGAAGGCAAACTATACCGGTGAGACCGAAATCGACGTAGTCGAAAAATATTTTCGACTTACATTTGTTTTTAATGGGTTAAAAACTTCTCTAAATTTATGCTTGAGCTCTTGCATGGCTCTGAAAAATATTTTTAAATTTCGAAATAAGAGGAGTGCTTAGCCTTAAACACACTTAAAGGGAGGCAATCTAGTTAACCTAACCATGCATGCACCATGATACATCACGGGATGCCGCTCCAACATATTTAAATCACATGCAAAGTACAAGCATGGGGGGGGGGCAGCCAAGGCTTTGTTTTGTAGGAATATCATGGATGCATGTGAGGCAAGGGAGTATGGAAGTGAATCAAGCGAAAACATCAAGTGGAAGGAGCAATAACGCAAGCGAAGGAGTGGACGGGAACGTTTGGAAGGTGTACGCGATCACGAAGCAACATGAATGCACTAGAGAAGAACCGAGCCAAGAGGAGGAGGGAGGTAAGTCTTTCATCCAACTCTTTGTTCGTGTGCTCTAGTTTGTAGGCCGGAATCACCTTAGACTTAGCCATCCACCACGTTTGTTTCGTGCAACAAATCACATTCTTAATCCACTCAAAGTCCAGACTCCAAAATAATATTTGTGTACCTTGTTACCGGGTGAAAACCCCGGATATTTATTTGTGAGGGAGAGTGCTGCAATCATGGAAGAAAACTACAAGCCTTTTCACCGAAAAAGAAGGGATCATCGTCGTCTAAGCCATCAACCTCTTCGAGGAGGCGCTCGGTTTCCGAGTTTCATCGGAGTATGGAGGAGGACACGGCACCGCCAAGGAGGAACCACTCTTCTCCTTGGTGGCATGAGGGCCACACGAAACTCGTTTATGAGGTTCACCAAACTTCAATAACATATGGAGGAGCCGCCCGTCCAACCTCACCACTTGACACGATCATCCGCTCCACCTCCATATGCTCCGCGGTATTCCGAGGGGTATGTCATCATGACGGAGGAGGAGAAGAAGCTCGCTCGCCTTAAGTAGAGGCTTGTAGAGAACGTCGACATCGACGACCAAGCTCTCCACATATTGGGTTTCACACGGGACACCGGTGCAATTCTCTAACGGAGTGTCGGCAAACACCCACAAGGAATTCGCCTAGGAAATTTTCGTCACCGTGGCGTATACCCTTGATGAAGGAGTGCTGAGTCTCTCATTCCGTTGGAGGGAGCCCACAAGTGGAGAAGAAGGAAGACACCGTCGGAAGGGTAACCTTGATCAACGATGCTATTTCTAGCACCTTGATGGGGTAATCTCCTTTCATCCATGGGTTGCAATTGATCTTGAGATGTGATCATACTTTGTTAGATTATCTATCTATCATCTTGTGTTGAAAGTACTTTAATGCTTAAGGCTAGCAACCATGCCGTAAAGGGAGTAAGGCCTCAATGCTTCCTTGGATCCATTCAACACAATCCCCGATAGATTAGATTGGTTTTCATGTTTCGAAATGATTGCATGTTCTAGTATCATAGACCCATGGGCGAGTGTCTCCTATTTTCAAAAGGGAGCTCTGGAACAAGTGGATATGCACGAGGCACATGGGAAGGTTTTTGGAGTATGATCACGGGAAGAGACCATCAACGAAGAAATACTATCCGGAACCCCATCATCCAAGTGTGTCACTTTTGTGCAAGTGGATTTTTGGGAGAACAAGAGAGACAAAGATAACCAACACGGAGTTGAATTGGCTTTACTCGGCTTTGATTTCCAAGTGGCCAATAGACCCCACTCACCTATGATCAACCGGTGGTGTTGTTAAGCAACATCGAGTTCGGAAGATATTGGTTCGGGGTGTTACCTCTCCATACTGGCTATCTCTTTAAAAAGCCGGGTATTACAAGGAACCCAAATCATCTCCTACCCGGGACTTCCCTAGGAATATATGAATAAAGGAAAATATAAGAGTGAAGATAAGAGAGGAGGCTTCCGAGTGGCCTAGGTGAATTTGCCCCTTCCGGATTTGAAGATTAAGACTTTTCTTGAGGGGAAGAAGATCGGTTAGAGGAAGGACTTCTTGTGCCGGCGAAGAAAAAATAATAAAAGAAAAGAATTATAGGAGAAGGATCTTCTATGGCCCAAGAAGGAGGTGCACAACAAAATTATGTCCCACCATTCGGAGAAATTCCGGCATCACCAAATTACTACGGTGGTGTACCAATGCAAGCATGGGGGAGTGGTGCAGCCATACCCCCACCATTTTTGCGGTGCCCAACGTAGCCTTTGCGGAGCCATTTGCACACCTTCCTCAACCACAACAAAATGTGGCCACCATTCGAGGATACGCTGCAAGGAACATGCAAATTATTGCAGCCATCCAAACCAATGCAAACCAAATGGGTGAAGGTAATGCAACATTCGCTTATGAGCTTTGACACCTTCACCTAGCACCGTCGGACAATTCATAGGAGTAGTGGTGCATTCCTATTACAAGTAAGGGTACAACAACCAAGACTATCAATATCAACCACTGGCGGAAGATTAGAGAGAGGAGGAGCTTTAGTCATTTTTCCTTTACCCCCTTTTCTTTAATTTTCAGCTTGTTTGCACCTATGTATGCGTAGTGTTTTAAGTTTTTATTTAAATTTCAGCAAGTATGTTAGTTCAATTTTGAAGTGTGTGTCTTAGTTTTTATTTTCATCATGAATAATGTCACCACCAAGTTTTTACCTTTGGTAAAGTTACAAAGTTTGTGCCATGATGATATATGATTATAATTACCGCTTTGTTTATCTTTGTAATTGATTTATGCATGTTTGAACTAGTGCTCTCTTAAAAATACAAATCTGAAATTATCTAAATGCTAGCTTAATTTTCAGTGGAGGTTATGATTAAAATAAAGACCCATAGTGTTTTATGTGCTCTCAAGTTATGAATAGATTAAAGATGTCTTTTATGCTCAAAAATATTGCTAACCTTGTCATAAATATCACTTGTGTGTTGCTCAACCCATCCAGAGCCTTATATATATTTGAGTGCGTAAACTTTAGTGTATACAAGATTTATTTTTGAGTGAGTTATTGCAGGCCATGATTTCTCTGGCCCGAGACTAAGAAGCTGGTCATTCCGTTTTTGCGTATCTATCTTATTGCTAGCCTCTTATCCGTGCATTGTGTATCCCCACATCGGAGATTTCACAAACCTCGCCGGATATCCACCCTTAAAACCAAATATCATCTTTTGTGTTTACCTCCTTGACCACAACCTATCGTTGAGAATGGATCATCAATTCAAGGAAGATCGCAAGACGGTGCCAACATTGAAGATTTCAAGTATCTCTCCAAGGAAAAATATTTCCGGTACCTGCCTTATTTTTCGCCTCTTTGCTCGAGGACGAGCAACATCTAAGCATGGGGGAGGAGGTAGGTACGGTGCAATTTTAGAGTTCAAAAGGGAGCATTTAAAAAAAATATATATAATGATGAAAGAAAAAAATTCGGCGATATGCGTGACTTCCAAGGTGAAGGTCTCACAAGAAGAAAAAAAATATATATATATATATATAATGAAAGAAAGAAAGAAAGAAAGAAAGAAAAGAATGAGAAATATGAGAAAGAGAAGAAAAAAAATATATGCGTAAAGTGAACTCCCCGGTTCTCTAAGAGTGCATTCAAGGCTTCAAGTTAAAAAGATCCATTCTCATTTTCCAACCATGTGCAATCCTATAACGAGGACTTCCTTTGTGCCTCGGGATCACTCCTTGCCATTTGCACATGTCCACTCATCTAAAAGTGTGTGTATTTTTCTCTTTCCCTTCCTTGATTTAACATTATTTTCCAATGACCTTTTTGACGAGTCTCGGTAAGACCATGAGAAGCTTGTCTTGTTTTGACAACACCTCATTTATAAAATCTTGTTAGGAATAAACTTTCCCAAAGCTCCATATAAAGCCTACCACACATATATGTTATGAGAGGGAAAGGAGTAGAATATATAGGCTTGAGAGACAAGCGAGATGAGAGTTCATGAGCAATATGCAAGGTGATTTAAATTTGTGAATTTGGTTTAGCTCTTTTCTTTATCTCGTTATTTATTTCAAAAATTCGAGATCTATTTAAACTTTGTGAGCATATTAATACTTGTGGGATAAGCTTAATAAGAATCTACCCTCCGTAGAGGTGAAGGCTAGTACATTGTGGAACTTTAACGAATTAAACTTTTGAGAGCATTATGTTTTTTTTTCATGTATGATCAAGTGCAAGGTTTAAACATTGTTTGGAAATGATGATATCCATCGAAGGCTTACTCGAGGACGAGCAAGGTTTAAGCATGGGGGAGATGTTGACGGTGAAAATCCGTCAACCTAGCCATGAGTTTACCTTCGGTGTTGGCATAACTTTTGTATCTTATTCATTGGTACTAACCCCCGTGGTATAACAAGTTCACTTGTGCATGTCGGTTTTGGAGTTAAGTGTTTACGCAGGGTTTTAACGATGAAAGCAAGACTTCCGGGATAAGTTCATTAAGCACCTCATGACAAGACCTTGAAGCCCGTTACAAGTCAAGCAATGAAGTGAACATGACTCCAAGAGCCCAAGGACCAAGCCCGAGAAGATGATAAACTCCGAGGACTGAACCAGAAAAGTGCTGAATCTTGCAAGACAAGGAGTTGAGTCCAATTCGGAGAGAAACCGACGTCAAGGGCCCACATGCAAAAGGGGAGAACATCTAGAAGACGTGGGAAGCAACACCGGCAAAGCGAGGCCGCGGGATGGGCCGAATTGGGCCCGGGCCGGCCGGCCCGAGCCTGCCGGCCCGGCCCAATTCGTGGCCCAATCGGCCTCTCCTTTGACCTAATTGCTTCTCAGGCTATAAATAGCCCCCTGACCGAGAGCCACGGAGAACCGAAGTCGTAATCCACCGCCGAGGAGCAGAGAAGCTTGAGGGACACCATCTCGGAGATGAGGGTCGTGCTAGTTGTCTAGGGTTTCCCTAGCCGACGTGGGAACCTTGCATGGAAGACCACGTCGGAGCTCCGGAGCGAGGATCAAGATCGAGGGAGGGCCCGGTGGTGATCTTGTTCATGTAATCATTCATGGTGAAGTTTGTAAGTGAATTCGATTTCTAGCGATCAAGTGCCTTCTCGATGATTTTGTTTTCTTCTTGGTTTTGCTTCTTCTACGATCTATACTTAAGATAGATTACATAGGGTGCTCTTGTAGCCGTGGTGGCTAGAGGTGCATACCGGACCGGCCAAGTGATTTCAACTTGTTCTATCGAACTCGCCCTAGACTACCCGCATGAATAGGAATACGTTGTGACGAACGGGGGTTCCGAAAGGCGGGGCGTTTTCGGAGTCGGATGGGAAGGCCACGATTTAAAGATGCTTTTAATGAGATTCGCTTTTCTATCTTCATCTATCTTGTTTGGAGCTACAACATAAGCATGATCTAGATTCTCTAGATTGGTTATCTCTTGCTTTCTCTTGCTACCTTTTTAGTAGATTAGATTAGATTCGTTTTTTTATGAGGTGGTAGATTAGATGCAACTTACCTTCATAAGATAGCTTACCTTGCTTTACTAGATTGAATTCTTGCGTTGCACATTGTTCCACGGATTCGATACCTTGGGTTCACCACTCGAGGGAAAAAGGGTCCCTTGACTACGACGGGAGACTTGTCCGCTTGCAAGTCACAAACGAACTTTGATACAACTATTAACCGTCAACAACAAGTAAAACAGGAACAGAGCAAGGACTAAGAGACTCACGAATGTAGCCCTTATCAAGTAATGCATGGACTTGGCGCTGAATCTCTTTTGTTTCATCGGGATTGGTTCGGTACGGGGCGCGGTTGGGGAGCTGAGCGCCTGGGATGAGGTCAATTTGGTGTTCAATGCCACGAATGGGAGGAACACCTGGTGGTAACTCCGTCTGAAACACATCGGTATAGTCCTGCAAAAGCTTAGTAACAGCAGGGGGTATGTCCAAAGAAGGCGCATCATCGAGGGAAAACAACACATGAGAGCAGACAAGCGCATAGCAAGGCAGATTATCAGCACGTACTTCAACAAAATTAGATTTAGTGGCTAGCAAAACAGGAGCTTTTAGTTTAATTTCAGCTGGTGTGTGTGGTTGCTGCTGGTGGGGTTTCGCTCGAGCAATGTCATCTTTTACAATGCAGTGCGGGGTCATGGGGTGAAGAATGATTTTCTTGCCCTTAAACATGAGAGAGTAATGGTTTGTGTGACCATGATGCAAGCTATCTGTATCATATTGCCAAGGCCTACCGAGGAGAAGCGAACATGCTTCCATTGGAACAATATCGCAATCAGCATAATCATGATAGGATCCCATAGAGAAATGAACACGTACTGAGCGTGTTACCTTGAGTGAGCCGCCCTGGTTGAGCCATTGAATACGGTAGGGATGTGGATGTGGGCGCGTTGGAAGAGACAACTTCTCCACCAGATCCGTGCTTGCCAAGTTGTTGCAGCTGCCACCGTCGATAATGATGCGAATGGCTCGTTCCTGCACAACGCCTTTGGTGTGGAACAAGGTATGGCGCTGATGCTGCTCTGGTTGTGCAACCTGCGTGCTGAGTACGCGCCGTACAACAAGACTCTCATACTTGTCAGCGTCCGTGGCAGCCACGTGTTCTTCATTGGATCCTGCAACGTCAGTGGCAAGCATAGCATATATGGTTTCTTCGGAATCACTAGCTGAAGAATACTCACCATTGTCATGTATAATCAACGTGCACTTGTTGGGGCAGTCTCGTAATACATGACCAAAACCTTTACAGCGATGGCATTGAATGTCCTTGGTGCGTCCAGAGGAAGGGGTACCCTTTGTTGCTGGAAATGGCGTTGGAGTTTTTGCTGCAGCCTTGTCACGCGGGGTGCTGCGAGGCGGAGACGACGCTGCTGGGGGTGGTGCTGTTGGAGCGGAGGGGAATGACGTGGTACGACCTGCAAAAGAGTTAGCACGTGGCCTCGCGTGTCGTCCCTGGACTTCACGTTCAGCTTTACAAGCAAGGTGGAATAAACGGGTAATAGTAGTGTACTCCTTATAATAAAGCACATCCTGAATTTCACGGTTTAAACCACCCAAAAAGCGTGCCGTAGCAGCGTCATTTTCGTCAACTAAACCACAACGAAGCATACCGGTTTGCAGCTCCTTATAGTACTCCTCAACAGAGTTTGTACCTTGCCTTAAACGCTGTAGTTTATTAAGCAGATCACGAGCATAATATGATGGAATAAATCTGTGGCGCATGAGAACTTTCAAGGCATCCCAAGTGGTAGGAATATCAGTGGGATGTTTGCTGCAATGTTCGCGCCACCAAATAGAAGCAAAATGGGTAAACAAACTAGTGGCAGCTCTAACTTGATGTTGTGCAGGAAAAGCATGACATGCAAATTTTTGATCAATAGCAAGTTCCCATTCAAGGTATGCATCAAGATCATATTTTCCATTGAATTCAGGTATAGTGAGTTTAATCTTAGAGAAAGAATCATCCTGGTTACGTACCCCACGACGAAGTCCTCGCCGGCGACGATTGGCCTGATCGTCATGCTCGGTGTCACCACCATAATTAGCGTCGCCCTGTACCTCACCAAGCTGCTGGGTCAACTCCTCAAGCCGAGTCATGATGGTGTCGAGGCTGGTGTTGGTGGTGGTTTGGGCTGTTTTCAATTCCTGGAGCGTCGTAGTGGCTTCAATTTGTGTTGTTTCAAGCTGACCAAGGCGGTCGTTGGTGACGTGAATGTCTTTAGCGAGACCATCAACTTGCAAGCGCATTTGGCGCTCAAAATGCTGTATGATGCTCTTGGTACGAGGGGAGCGTGGCAGAGTGTTGTCCTCATCTTGCTCCCCCGAGGATCCTGCCATTGTTAGTGCAAGGACAAGAAAACAAGGAACAAAATAGTATGCCCGACAGCTAGTGGGATGTGTTGCTTAGCAGGTCGCTCAAACTAAAACCTGTTATCAAGGTCTTACACGTTCTTACCACGCCAGCAGGGGTGACCTGCAACCAGCGGTTCCACCGACGAAGCTTGGATAAAGCGATTGCCAGAGGACACAACCTGCACGCTGTAGGGATTTGTGGAGCTGTAGGAAGGCTTCACTCGAGATCAAAGGATTAGCACAAGCAATCAGCAAATGTAGAGTTGAATAAGAGTGCGAAACACGTAACAAATGCTGCTGGTACCAAGTGAAACCGAAAGGAATAGATGTACGGAAGGCGGCAAAAGTGGAGAGGGCGCACCAAATACCTCTTTTTCTGATTTTTTTAATTATTTTTTTTCTTTTTTTCTGGCTGGGAAAAGGTGGCGCACAAGATAGGAGGGTGTGTGCTTTCCAAAAATGCTGGAGAAAGATATGGGCGCACCAAGTATGGGGCTGCTTGCCAAAAATGTTGGATGACAAATATGGGAGGCACCAAATGCTTGCCAAAAATGCTGGATACAGATATGGGGCGCACCAAACTGATTGTACTCCTTTCTTTTTTGTTTTTTTGATTCGGCACTGTGCCTCTCTTTTTTTTATCACAACTTGTCGAAACAAACCAGGAGGGATGGAAGAACGTAGTATGGAGGACAGAAGAATGGTGGTGAAAGACGGAAACACAAAGAGACCAGCAACAAGTGACGCAAATGCACGCAAATTCAACAACACAAGATTACTGAATGAAGTGCAAGGCCAAAATGGTTCGGGGACAAAGTTCTAACCTGGATTTTTTTTGGCTTTTTTGGTGGACGATAGGACGATGAACAATTCTCAACTAAAGGGAGAAAACTCGAGAAAACTCACCGATCAACCTGTAATCTGATACCACTTGATAGAGTTGGAGTGCCCGATCTTTCGGTGAGTGGGATAACTTCGATTTGTGGAGGAGGAGATTCTCACGATCCGACTACGAACGAACAGGTCGCGGCGCCTTAGCAATCGCTGAACCAACTCCAAGTGGTTATTGACCTTTGCTTGGTGGCAAGGATCAACGAACACGAAGTTCTATTCCCGCTAGCAATCGAAGAAACAAGCAAGAACAAGATGAAGGTAAAACCGAATATCATTCACTCACGAATTGGGGTTCACAATGGCTGTCCACGGTGGCCGCCGAGCACAACCGGGATCGGGACGTTTGCACAATGGCTAAACCTATCAAAGAAAACCCGAGAGAAAAGAGGGGGCGCGACCCCGGCTAAATAGGAGGAAGGAGGCGTGGGGGAGGGAGGCGCCCGGCCGCCCATAAGGCGGGGAGTAGGCGACTCAATCAGCCACACACTATCTCTCCTTTCCTGATTTAGGTGGCGCAGCACCTTCCTGGTTATTACTTGACAAAACTAAAAATAGGTGACGCAGCACCTAGACTTTATTCTGGACAGGTTCATCATGAGCATAAGTGGCACATGCACTTAGCAACCTTCTGGTCCTTCATTCTTCAAAATCATCACGAAGTTTAACTCTCGTGCACGAGCTCAAGTGAGTGGTCCTGGTGGCTCCTCTACTGGTGTAGTTGGAAGAACCGTTCCCGTGTCGGGGTTGATGTCCTCATCACTATGCTTCGGCCCGATGGAGTAAAGGAGAAACGTTACTGTGGCTTCCATGACAGGAATTCTCACTCCATCAACGACTGCAGGGTCTTCAGGATGAGGATCCAGAAAGCTATCCAGGAAGGGCACCTCAAATTTGACAACAAAATGAAACTGGACGGCCATCCTTCCCCCCCCCCAGAATATGATAAGCTTCTCTGTCAACATGGTAACTGCCGAGGAGAAGGGAAAGGTCAAGGTCTTGACGTCAGCTAGAGCAAGACAAGATGGAGCGGTGGATCCAGCATGACAAGTTACACTGGAACAGGTCCACGGAGAGGCCCCTCGCATCCTCAAAAGCCAAATCGAAATTGCGGAATCATCTAGGGCCAAACCTAGGGTCACTACGCGCATCCTCCTCAACAAGTGGCAGCGTCAGCTAGAGAAATAACGCTACCAGAAGCGGAGGCACGGGGAGGAGAGACGCAGGTCCGAGGAAGAAGCGCGCAGGAGAGAACTGGAGCAGTACACGCGTGAACAAGAGCGTGCACATTGGGGGTGCGCATTCTTCAGGCACTGCTGGAATGAAGGCTTGAAACTTCCTACATTGAGAAACTGCCCTGAGTGCAATGACAGATACTTTGAGTGTAGGCAGGAAACTGCCAATCGCCGATCCGTCCATGAAAGAATTGAAAGGATACATCCTAGTGACGATCGGCGTCAAAAAATAATTGAGATCATTGATCACCCCAGGAAGAGGCAAGCTGATCAGAGATGGGCTGATCAAGACGAGGATGAATACATCTGGCAAGAAGGACAGTGGTGCCCGCCTGGCTTGAGGAAGAGCCAAAAAAGAAGGGTTCAGCGCTCGAGGAACCGTGAATTGAGGCAGGCGGGGACCCAGAAGAAGCAGGTGTGGCGTCCTAAGGACAAACCTGAGGGATCAGGTCGTTCGGCTCCGGCGTGTATGGTATATTTTCTGCCGAATGAGTTTATGGCTCCCGCTAATCAAGTTGTGCAGGAAGAAACGTCCCTGGATGCCAATGATGACAAATAGCTTGGGGGACTGATGGCGCAACTGGTGTTAGCCAAGCAAGCCACTTTCGACAAACCGGCCAGGAATCAACACATGAGGCCGTTGTACTTGAAGGGATACGTTAATGGCAAGCAATTGACTAAGATGTTTGTCGATGGTGGGGCTGCGTTCAACGTGATGCTGTATACTACCTTCAGAAAGCTTGGCATGGGCCCTGGAGACTTGACGCCGACGAGCATAATTCTGAACGATTTCGCTGGAAATCCTTCAGATACCAAGGGATCGTCCACATGGATCTGATGATTGGGTCCAAGACATTGCTCACGACCTTCTTTGTCATCGAAGGCAAAGGAGCCTACATCCTGCTGCTTGGGCGGGACTGGATTCACGCCAATTGCTGCATCCCATCTACCATGCATCAACAGCTCATTCAATGGGTAGACGACGATATTGAGGTGGTCCAAGCAGATGACTCAGTGAGCGTCGCAAATGTGGAACCAGCTTTCTGGGAATATCAGGGCATTGATTGTTTCTCAGGGAAAGGCTGGGGAGAAGGTCCTGTTGAGCCTGTTAGCAGTGATCAATAGCCGATTCAAGTAGTCGGCTCTTATAGCAATTGTTAATGGACAATCCCGTTGATGGAACTGATGGCAAGTTGGGGCGAGGATTTATGTCGGCCGACAAATTGGAGGAAGTTGACATTGGAAACGGTGACAAGCCGAGGCCGACATTTATCAGCGCAAGCTTGGAATCAGATTTCAGGGAGGAATTGATTAAGATGCTAAAGGAATATAAGGATTTCTTTGCTTGGGATTATTCGGAGATGCCCGGTTTGGATTGTTCCATTGTCGAGCATCGGTTGCCAATCAAATATGGTTTTAAACCATATAAGCAACCTCCCCGGAAAATCTACAAAGACGAAGTATTGGCCGATGTGAAGAAAGAAGTTGAAAGACTACTTGATGCAAACTTCATTCGGCCATGTAGATACGCGGAGTGGATCTCTAATATTGTCCCTGTCTACAAGAAGAATGGAAATATGAGGGTTTGCATAGATTTCAGGGAATTGAACAAAGCTACTCCTATGGATGGTTACCCCATGCCTGTTGCCGATTTGTTTTTGATGCCGCTGCTGGACACAAGGTCATCAGTTTCATGGATGGTAATGCAGGGTACAACCAGATTTTCATGGCAATAGAGGATATATCAAAGACAGCCTTCAGATGTCCTAGCCATATAGGCCTGTTTGAATGGATAGTCATGACATTTGGTTTGAAAATTCTGGTGCGACCTATCAGCGGGCAATGAATTATATCTTTCATGAGTTGATCGGCAAAATTATTGAGATTTACATCGATGACGTCGTGATCAAATCTTTGAATCATGATTCACATTTGGGGGATGTGAAGAGAACTTTGGAATGCACCCGAAAGCATGGTTTAAAGATGAATCCGAACAAATGCGCTTTTGGAGTATCAGCCGGAGAATTCTTGGGATTCCTGGTACACGAAGCGGGGATTGAAGTTGGCAAGAAAAGCATGAAAGCTATTGACGAAGTTGTCCCTCCAACCAATCTCAAGGAGTTGCAATCACTGCTCGGCAAGATCAATTTTGTGAGGAGGTTCATTTCAAATCTGTCGCAAAAGGTTTTGCCTTTTTCTCCATTGCTAAAGCTTAAGAAGGATCAGAAGTTCATATGGGGTGAGGAACAACAAAAGGCTTTTGATGAGATCAAACAATATATGAAGGAACCACCGGTACTGGTCCTTCATGCAGCTTGGATAAGCCTTTCAAGTTGTACGTGGCGGCCGATACCCAAACCATTGGATCGGCCCTTATTCAAGAATTCGAAGGAAAGGAGCGGGTAGTAGCGTACCTTAGCCGAAAATTACTTGATCCTGAAACCAGGTATTCGGCTGCAGAGAAGCTGTGCCTATGTGTGTACTACTCGTGTACAAAATTTCGGCACTACTTGTTGAATGCCGAATGCGT
Organism: Cenchrus americanus; assembly: GCA_947561735.1. Lineage (NCBI taxonomy): Eukaryota > Viridiplantae > Streptophyta > Magnoliopsida > Poales > Poaceae > Cenchrus > Cenchrus americanus. The sequence goes on from OX387241.1 coordinate 125,642,076, forward strand.
TGTATACTCCAATTCTGATGTAATAAAACATATGTTTCCATGCCAATTTTGAATGGCAGGATTGGCAAGTGGATCTTAGCCTTATCTGAGTTTGAGTTGAAGTTCGAATCGGCAAAAGCTATAAAAGGTCAGATCATTGCCGATTTTATAACTGAACATCGTGATACATCGATTGATTTTCTTTGATGGATCATCATGTGGTAAAGGTGGGGGAGTAGGGATTCTATTAATTTCACCCAGGGGTGAGATGTTTGAGTTTGCTATCCCTATCCAGCCCACTGTTACTAACAATCAAGCTGAGTACGAGGCATTGCTTCGGGGGCTTCAATATTTAAGAGAAGTCGGGGCCTTTTCAGTTGAGGTTCATGGAGATTCAGAGTTGGTTATCATGCAGTTGAACGGCCAATACGAGTGTAAAAGTGATGCGCTGAGGAGTTACTACGAGGAATGCAGGGAGATCTTGAAGAGTTTTCAGTTGGTAATTCTACAGCATATTCCTAGATAACACAATGAAGAAGCAAACAGGTTGGCTCAAAGCGCTTCCGGTTACAGAGAAAGTCAAGGAGCGTTTGCCATGGAGATATGTGCGCTGGGAATGGATCTTGCAGAGGATGATTGGAGAAAGGAGATCGTTGATTATTTAGAGGATCAATCCCGAAAGGTCTCTAGGAAACTCAAGTACAAAGCCATAAAATTTGTTCTTCTGGATGGAAGTCTATTCTACAAATCATTAGATGGGGTACTGCTTTGCGATGCACGGGTCCGAAGAAGCAAAAAAGATGATGAGTGAGGTGCATGATGGGATATGTGGAGCACATCAATCGGCCTACCGTATGAAATGGGTCATCAGGCAAGCTGGGTGCTTTTGGCCGACGAGGTTAGAGGATTGCTTTGAGTATTACAAGGGATGTCAAGACTGTGAAAAGTTTGGAAATATTCAGAGAGTTCTTGCATCAGCACTAAATCCCATTATCAAGCCGTGGCCATTCAGGGGCTGGGGTATAGACTTGATTGGCCAAATTAACCCACCATCGAGCAAGGGGCATAAATTTGTGCTTTTAGCAACGGATTATTTCACCAAATGGGTTGAGGCGATTCCACTGAAGAAGGTAACATCAGAAAACATGGTTGAGTTTGTTAAAGAACACATTATCTATCGGTTTGGAATCCCTCAAACAATCACAACTGATCAAGGAGCTCATTTTGTGTCCTTAGAGTTCAGGGAGTTTGCCGAAAGCATGGGGATCAAATTGTTTAATTCTTCTCCCTATTATGCCCAAGCTAATGGTCAGGCAGAGGCTTCTAATAAGATCATGATCAAGCTTATACAAAAGAAGATCGACCAGAAGCCAAGAAGGTGGCATTCGGTACTCAATGAAGCTTTATGGGCTTACCGAATGGCCCCTCATGGAGCTACAAAAGCATCTCCTTATGAATTGGTTTATGGGCACCATGCGGTTTTACCTTGGGAGATACAATCATATTCTAGGAGAGTGGTTTTGCAAAAGGACTTAAGCTCCAAAGATTACAGTGGCTTAATGATGGACGAACTAGAGGACTTGCACATGATCCGTCTTAGGGCCCTGGAAAACATCGAAAAGAACAAGCTGCGAGTTGCCAAATATTACAACAAGAAAGTAAAAGTTAAGCAATTTGCAGAAGGGGATTTGGTTTGGAAAGCGTTACTGCCGATTGGAACTAAATACAGTGAATTCGGAAAATGGTCCCCTAACTGGGAAGGACCCTTTCGGGTGGTCAGATGCGTGCCCGGTAATGCCTACAAGTTGAAAACATTACTAGGAGAAGAATTTTCTGCTGCAATAAATGGAAGATATTTGAAGAAATATTATCCTAGTATTGAAATCGATCGTTGATCAGAAGCATTGGGATTACATGCATTTGATACAGAAATAGCCGGCGTTCGAGAACAAAGCCGCCTTTAGAACAAAAATTCCTAAACAGAGGGAATGGCCAATACTTAGATGTATTGCCCTTAGCACGAAACTACATTGCAAATACTGCTTGCAGGTTTATATCTAACAACCCAGTTGCTCAGGACTACGAAGGGGTGGAAAGTAGAAGGCCTGGCGTAAGAAGCGAAAGTATGCTTCAATCCTTTTTTCTTTGCTGCTTCAGCTCCTCGCTCTTCAGTTGTTCCAGGACCACCGTGACGGCAACTTGGAAGTTGCGGGGATGACCGTGGCTTGCTGCCTCCATCAAGCTGTCCCAAGCAGCTTTCAGGTTATTGTACCTGTCAGAAACGTCTGGGATAGAGGAACGATTGTTAGAGACAGGGATCCAGGCGCGAGCATGGGATCAAGATGAAGATGGAAATGTTTACCTCCTACCAGTGCCTCCAAAGCCATGTGACGCTCACGTTCGGCCTGGCAACGAGCGGTGATGTCCCGGAGGTCATGCTCCAGATGCCGAACGCGGCGGCGTAACTGATGGTTGATCCTCTGCTCGGGCGTGGCGACCTATGTTTCGAGGGAGGAGTCAGAGGAGATGTATTCAGGCGTTTCTTCGGACCCAATGATTTCCACAGGAAGCAGATCAAGGCTAACAGAAAAACAAAGGGGAGGTCAAGCACGAGATCACACAAGAAAGCCGGACGCGAGTTAAAGGAAAACTCACTCTCGAATGGTGCATTTCTTTGGGGCGCTGTCCTCCTTGGGTTGCCCTCCTTTGTCCATGGCTTTGGGGTTTTCTCTTCTGGAGGAGGGGAGAAGATGAGAAGTGATGGATGAGTGTGCGAGTGGATTTGCAGGGCATCTCAGCAGGCTATTTTATTGACTAAGAGAGTGCATTGGGAGTGATGACTGGCTGGCGTGCGTTATTGGAATACCAAGCGGCAGGGTTTTCCTCCCGAATGCGAAGGGTTTTCATTGAACAGTGCTTATGGATTACCGAATCGAGGATTTTCTGCTGGTTTTGCGCCAAGGGGCATCTGTTGTCACGTGTTCGGCTCAAGCAAGTTCCCGAATGCGTTTAAGTAAAATAAGGCTCACAGTTGCAAACACGGAGGAATCATCACAGTACAAGCATGGGAATTGAAAGTTCTTTATTTATTGCCGAAAATCAGACATCCCTAGTACAATCTAGTCAAAGAGCCTGTTTAGCACAGACTGGGGATGAGTGAGTTCGGCAATGGCGTTGCCGTGGCCGTCGAGGCGCTCCAAGATGACCTCGATCTCGTCGATGTCTTCTGGCGCGCCGCCCTGGAAGCCGCATGGCTGGGTAGAGTAGTCGACGCCGGTGTGCGTCGCCATGGCGGCCAGGCCCAAAGTGGTGCCCAGGCGGATGCCGTGGGTAGCCACCTCGTCCACATGGTTCTCCACCGAGGCAAGGCGTTCAGCCGGCGTGTCTCCGCGGGCGTTCACCTTATCAGCCAATTGCTCCACCAGCATTTTCAGCTGGTTGAGCTCGGCATCATGGGCTGCAAAGTGCAAGGTGATGGTGATTAGTATCAAAAGCCAGATTGGATTCGAGAGCGGTTCCAGGGCCGTACCGTCGATGGTTGCCAGCAGCTGCTTGCGCTGGTCCTCCCACTCCAGTTCGGCTATGCCAGCCTTCTTGGAGACGTCTTCCAGCTCGCGCTGGGCCACCTCAAGCTCCGCCTTGAAGCGGAGAGCGTCAAGTTCCCCGTAGGGCATGGGGGAGTAGTGGTCCGATTCCGAGGAGTCGTCCGGCAGAGGCTGGTTGGCCGGCGTAGAGGTCGGGTTCCATTGAATAAGCCTGAAATAGAGAGGATCATCAAAAACAAAGGGAAATCTAGGACAAGTGATGAAGAGAAGATGGCGATCATTGCCTCCGACACGCGCTGGTGCGGCTTCCTTCCGCCTCGTCGGCGGCATGGCGCCTGTTGTTACTCCCCGCCATGGTTCTTGGGCTTGCGCCGGTGATTGGGAAAAGAAAGCTTGAGGTTGGCGAAGATTTGAAGGCTAAAGGCTTGGTAAAGAGCTGGGGGCACCTACGGTTTTATTTATAGACCTAGTGAAAGAGATCGTGGCACGTATCCCGAAAAAATTGGAAGGTGGAGAGGTTTCCTTGGCCGATTCGCCATCGAGTCGTTTGGGATTCAAAGCTAAGTCATATTCGGTTGACTGGCTCGGCTAAGTTGCGGATGAGGTGCCGTTCGGATGTGGCACTATTTGACTACTAATTACCGAACGGATCGTTCAGAGTTGCAATCGAAGTCATGCAAAGAAAAGGAAAGCGAATTTATAAAAGGCAAATGTTACGACAACGGTCAATTTGGTTACACATTGCTCAGTGCGGCTAAATGTTTAAATACTTTGCGATTACAGTGGAGGCATTTGATGTTGTTTGGTGGATGTTCTCCATCCGTTCTTGGTAATCTTTCTGGGCATTGGACAGGACGGTGAGTTCTGCATCGTATTGATTCACTTCAGCTATGGCCGATGATGCTTCCTCTTGGGTCTTCTCTATCAGTCCATGAAGTTCGGCTATTTTCTTGTCGTCAGCTTCTATTTCAACTGATAAGTTTTTCAGCTCTGCCTCCAATGCAGCCTTTCTGGCGATTTTCAATTCACGAGCAGCTTGCAGATTGGCCAGCATTCCCTTGTGATTCTCAGTTTGGGATTGTGCTCCCTTCGCAGCTTGTTCATCTTTAGCTTTCTTTTGCTCAACAGCTGGTCGGGTAGACACATTCCTCAGGGCTCGCCTTATGGCCACATAATGAATATCTAGACCAGAGATGTGTTCCAATGAAGTCTTGATGTCCTCAGGCAGTTTTTGGCTGATGGGCCCAAGCATTCCTTCGAATTAATCGATATCTCTGATTTGGTCTCGAGCATCCTTCTGCAGCTAGGCGAAGATTTCTTTGAGCCTTGCTTGGATTTCCTCTGATAGGGCTTGAGTTCCTACTTCTTTGTTTCGGCAGCTGGATTATTCTCCACTAATGGGCTTGATGATGATGGAGTTTGATCCTGAAAGGGTAACATTGCCGAATCAGGAGTGGTTCATTGGAAAATAAAGAAGATAACAGAGTTAAGTGCAGGTGCTTACCTCATGCCTGACTTCCTGAGCTGGGGCAAGGTCTTGTTCAGTTTCAGGGGGGATTTCTTGAGCCACTGATGAAAGAGGAGTCTGAGGAGTTCTTGGCAAAGCTGAGGCTTCTGTTTGAGATGGTGCAGGTGCAGTCTCTGGCAGATCTGAAGCTTCTGGCTGAAGAGGAGGTGGATTTACCTCTGTTAAGTTTGGGGTTTCTGCCTGACCAATAGGGGATTGAACCTTTAAAGGACTTGAAGTCTCTGGTTGGACTGAAGGGTTCATTTCTGGTGAGGCTGGTATCTCTGTTTGAGCAGGAGGCGACTGGGTCCCTGATGAGGATGAGATCTCTATTTGAGCAGATGGCTCAGCCCTTGGTGGACTTACATGTTGAGGGTCAGGGATATCCACAGGATGATTCACCAGTGTTTCTTCTGCGAGTACCAGATTAAGGGTAAATGCCAGTGTTGATCTTTGAGGAAAAGGTAATAAAGGTCATACCAGTAGATGGAGGATTGGCAGGTTCTGAAGCTGAAGTCTGCTGGATTCTAGTCTGAAATTACAAAAGATGAAATTTGTCAGAGTAAGAGTAATCTTGTGATCAAGAGAGAGGAAATTTTACCTCAACAGGGACTTTCTTGGTGGTTCTTTTCCTTTTGACAGCTAGAGGTGCAATCAGGGACAGGCCTTTTCTCTTGTCGGCAGTAGCACTGAAGAGGATTGGGTCCATTGTGGCATACCTGGCCACCAGTTGAGCCAAAGTTGGGGATTTAAATCCTAGTGCTGAGATTGGGTATACTGCATTATAAGCAATTGTCCTAGCTCGAGGGGCAGGTCATACCAGTAGATGGAGCATTGGCAGGTTCTGAAGCTGAAGTCCGCTAAATTCTAGTCTAAAGTTACACAAGATGAAATTCGTCAGAGTAAGAGTAATCTTGTGATCAAGAGAGAGGAAATTTTACCTCAACAGGGTCTTTCTTGGTGGTTCTTTTCCTCTTGGCAGCTGGAGTTGCAATCAGGGACAGGCCTTTTCTCTTGTCGGCAGTAGCACTGACGAGGATTGGGTCCATTGTGGAATACGTTGCCATCAGTTGAGCCAAAGTTGGGGATTTAAATCCCAGTGCTGAGATTGGGTATACTGCATTATAAGCAATTGTCCTAGCTCGAGGGGCAGGCACCGTGTTCTGCAGGGAATGGTCAAGATCATGGTTAGTAAAAGAAATGTTTAATCTGAAGAGAAAGACAATTATGTTACCTCTGAAGTTGGCAGAGAATCAGGCATCACCTCTAAACAAAATGAGTGCACTGGCTCACTGAAAATATGGTCGTGAAATTCTTGCCACTAAGAGTTGAAGGTGGGATGAGTTATTGTTGTGGGTGTGAAAGGCCAGGTGTAAATAGTTAGACTGCATTCATACTCAAAGACCCTTCTGGATTGCATATTTTCCTTGATTACCTCTCTAAGTTTGAGGAATTCATGCAGGAATAGTCTTGGGGGCATCTGGCTACATCCAAGCTGTCGGGCCACCGTATTTGGCTGATAGTATTCATAAGTGCTGTGATTTAACCTCCCTCCACAAAATTCTGCTGGTAAAGGGCATGGATGGATGAAGATATTGAATATTTCTATAAACCTTCCATCTTGGCGTCCAGCTTCAAAGGAGAACTCACAGGGGAGAGTTAAATTATCATTGTCCAAGTAAGGAAGCCAAAGAGGGTCAGGGAAACCTCTGAGGAAGAGCTCGAAAAGCTGGCTGACATTCTGATTAATGGAAACAGTTGAAGCAGCCTCTCCATAGGTTTGGCATCCTCTGGTGACTTGAGTTTCCCCTTCATTATAGCTGGATGACGGGAAGAACCGGTTGTTGAGGTCAATGCCAACAATCTGGTGCATGTGCAGTTGCAGCCACATCTGTACGAACCACCAAGGGCCGTTGACACATAGTATCTTTTGGCCAGTATGCATTTGGGTGATAGTCTGATGAAGCATATGATACACACTACCCAGGAGGTATTTTCCAAGGGAACGCGCTTACCACCAGCCAATTGTGTAGCCATTACAATATGATTCAGAGTGGGTTCATTGGCTTTACCACAGAAAATAAACCTGCACAACCACATGTTCAGGAATGCCCTGTATTCAACTTCACTCAGGGGGGCCATCTTTAATGTGATTCTGGATATAAAATTTATATCCACTTCCTGGCTTCACTGCTGTTTGTCTTGTGGAACCCACTCTGAATCATGTATACATCGGCCAGGGTTGGGGACATTGGGCCATGACCAAAGAGGAAGGCATTGATGCCGTTTGACCAACAATGACAGGCTGCTATCAAAAGATCTTCATTTTCTGGGGTCTCAGCCAAAGAAAGCTCCAAACATTGAGCAATATGGAGACTTTCCCAAGTTTGGGTCTTGACACTATTATCTGCAAGCACCCTTTTGTAACAGTTTCTCCAGCCCGCAATTGGGGGTAAGGGCCAGTTCTTGAAAGCATCCTGCCACAGAAAGGGCTTAGTTAAAGCCGCTTTGAAAGGAACTCTTTGGGATTCGGCAACGATAAACTCGCGAGGGTCAGAAATTCCCACAGGACCGAGGAAGTAAGACGTCGAATTGGCCTCCGTGCGAATCAAAAGCTCGGTATAAAGCTCCTGTTGAGACAAGGCGGAGGAGAAATCTGAGGTAAAACCGAAAAGATAATGCCGAATGAAGCTTACGAGGATGGGATTTACCTGAGCAGCTTGATTTTGACCTGCCATTGGGGATTTGAACTTGGGGAAAAGATGACCTAGGTTTGGATCTGGACGGAGGCTCCGATGGATTGCGAAGAGGGAGATTAGGTGTTGAACGGATTCAATTTGAAGACGTTGGTGACTGGAGTCAATTCCGGAATAAAATCACTTTATCCCATAATTGAAGGGGCATATGTTAACACCAAAATTTGGTACAGGAAGGAGTCTGATTTGTGGGTCCAACTCGGTGAAAAAATCCGTCCGGAAGAAGGAAGGTTTCTTCAGAAAGATTCGGCAAAGGAGCCCGCGGTCAGCAATTTGCTTCCGTTCGGCAGGAAGACTGTTTTCGCTTATTTTGCAGGATTGTGTGATGACGTGGCCCGAACGGAAGGGACGAATGGATGGATAAGCGATCGCACTTAGAGATAAATTAGGTATCAAATATTGTGCTCGTAGTCCATTCGAAGTCATGCCGTGACAGGGTATAAATATAGACCCTGGATGTATGTAATGGTAATCGAAACATTCTCATAACAAACCGGCTTTACGCCAAACCCTTGAGTCCTTTGTCATGTCGTCGAGTTCTTCGAGAGGGTTCATCGATCCGTCGACCTCCGTAAGTACCGGTAACCTTGTATCATGTCTAGTATCATGCGGTGGATTTAGATCGTGATGCAAGTAGTCTTGTTACCATGCTTAGTATCATGCGGTTGATTTAAGTGTGGTTCAAGAGGGTTTCTTGTTAGATCACGAGCCATGCGGTGGGCTAAGATCTAGCTTGGAGCTAGTTATCGGCTCTATTGGATTTTGGAAAAATTCAATAGATTCATTTAGTTACCTCGTGTTGCTTTGAGTTTTACTTTATGTTTAAATTCATGTAACACCTCTTTGCCCAATCTAGATTGGTTTGAATCGGCTTTATCTCTCTTGTTGATCCTTATGCGATTCGAGTTCGTATCCTTGGCTTAAATAGCACGTGGATCACATGTTCCCTAATAGCCGAAACCAAATCGATCTAGGTTGATACGTGTTGCGGGTTCAAGCTTGTCAAATCTTGTATAAATCTTGAAAAAACTGGGTATCACGCGGCAGATGCAGGTTTTTGGGTTGTTTTGGAGCTAATCATCCGGTGGATTAGATTTCGATTCAATCTGATAGATTTATCTTCTTTGGTAATGTTTGTTCCTTCTTCATGGACCCCGATTCGGCTGTTCAGCCGCATTCGTTTATGTTTTCACGAGTGAAACGTGTTTATAAGTTATGCTTTAAACATCGTATGCTTTTAGCTTTCCATATTTAGATTGTATCATGCGGTGGATAGATCTATTTGTGGTTAATGGTGTCTTTTTCAAACAAGTTGTATCATGCGGTGGATAGATTTGTTTGGCATCACGCTTGACGGGTTTTAAAGTACCTAGACATGAGGTAGACTAGTGCTTTGGGCCTATGCATGCTTGTTTATTACATATCTATGATCATGCTTTACTTCATTTATTGTTCATTGATATTTATCCACGAGGATCGGTCATGGCTTCGTGCACGTGCAATTTTTGTCCAAAATAGAGATCGATCTATCGTCATGCTTACATCATCCGTTCGGCTATGTTACGTTTTGCACTTTAAAGCTCCCGAATGGTTTCCAGTTTGCTGGCAGATAGCTTCTTATATCTATATGTCATCTCACTTGGCTTTATGGCCGTAAATATGGAACTGTCTGGTACCACCCGGCAAGTTCCAAGCTTTGGAATTTAACTACTTTGTCTTTTGTTAATTTTCAGGAAAAATTGACTGGCACGTCTTGGAATATTTTCGCGTGTGAAGCTAGCTTGTTCGACTTGTTGTGTGCTTGACGCAGGGTGCAGATTTTGCGTCAACAACTGTAGCTATCGGAAACATCTGAGACAGAGGAACAGTTGTTAAAAATAGAGACCTGAGCATGGAATCAAAGTGAAGATGGAAGTTTCAACTCCTACCAACACCTCCAAGGCCATGCGACGTTCACGTTTGGCCTGGCAGTGAGCGGTGATGTCTCAAAGATCATGCTCCAGATGCCGAACGTGGCGGCGCAACTGGTGGTTGATCCTCTATTTTGGCGTGGCGTCCTCTGCTTCAAGGGAGGAGTCGGAGGAGATGTACTCAGGCGTTTCTTCGGTCCCAAAGATTTCTTCGGGAAGCAGATCAAGGCTGGAGGAAAACAAGTAGGGGTGAACATGAAGCTGCATACGAAAGCAAGAAGCAGATTAAAAGAAAACTCACTCTCGAATGGTGCGCTTCTTTGGTGGGGTGCTATCCTCTTTGATGGGTTGCTTGCCTTTGTCCATGGCCTTGGGGATTTTCTCTTTTGGAGCAGGGGAGAAGATGTGAAGTGATGGATGAGTGTGCGAGTGGATTTGCAGGGCATCCCAGCGGACTATTTTATTGACTGAGAGAGTGCATTGGGAGTGATGACTGGTTGGCGTGCGTTATTGGAATACCAAGCGGCAAGGTTTTCCTCCCGAATGCGAAGGGTTTTCATTGAACAGTGCTTATGGATTCCCGAATTGAGAATTTTCTACGGGTTTTGTTCCAAGGGGCATTTATTTTTGCGTGTTCGGCTCAAGCAAAGTTCCCGAATACGTTTAAGAAAAACAAGGCTTGCAGTTGTGTACACGAAGGAATCATCAGAATGCAAGCATGGAAATTGAAATTCTTTATTTATTGCCGAAGATCAAACATCCCTAGTACAATCTAATCGAAAAGCCTGTTCAGTATAGACTGGGGATGAGTGAGTTCGGCAATGGCGTCGCCGTGGCCATCGAGGCGCTCCAAGATGACCTCGATCTCGTCGATGTCTTCTGGTGCGCCGCCCTGGAAGCCGCGCGGCTGGATGGAGTAGTCGACGCTGGTATGCGTCGCCATGGCGGCCAAGCCCAGGGTGGTGCCCAGGCGGATGCCGTGAGTGGCCACCTCATCCACGCGGTTTTCCACCGCGGCAAGGCGCTCCGCCGGCATGTCTCCATGGGCGTTCACCTTGTCAGCCAATTGCTCCACCAGCATTTTCAGCTTGTTGAGCTCGGCGTCACAGGCTGCGAAGTACAAGGTGATGGTGATTAGTATCAAAAGCTGGATTGGATTGGAGAGCAATCTAAGGAGTGTACCATCAATGGTTGCCAGCAACTGTTTGCGCTGGTCCTCCCACTCCAGTTCGGCAATACCAGCCTTCTTGGAGACGTCTTCCAGCTCGCGCTGGTCCACCTCAAGCTCCGCCTTGAAGCGGAGGGCGTCAAGTTCCCCGTAGGGCACGAGGGAGTAGTGGTCCGACTCCGAGGAGTCGTCCGGCAGAGGTTGATTCATGGCCGGCGCAGAGGACGGGTTCCATTGAATGAGCCTGAAATAGAGAGGATCGTCAGAAATAGAGGAATAATCTAAGACAGATCATGGAGAAAGTTGGCGATCATTGCCTCCGACGCGCACTGGCGCGGCTCCCTTCCGCCTCGTCGGCGGCGCGGCGCCTACTGTTTCTACCCGCCATGGTTCTTGGGGCTGCGCAAGTGATTGGGAAAATAAATCTTGAGGTTGGCAAAGATTTGAAGGCTAAAGGCTTGGTGAAGAGCTGTGGGCACCTACGGTTTTATTTATAGGACAGGTGAAAAGGATCGTGACCTTAGATCGTGGTGCACATCCTGAGAAACTTGGAAGGTGGAGAGGTTTCCTTAACCGATTCGCCGTCGGGTCGTTTGGAATTCAAAGCTGAGTCATATTCAGTTGACTGGCTCGGCTGAATTGCAGTCGGAGTGCCGTTCGGGTATGGCACTATTTGACTACTAGTTACCGAATGGATCATTCAGAGTTGCAATCGAAGTCATGCAAAGAAAAGGAAAACAAACTTATAGAAGGCTAATATTACAAGAACGGTTAATTCGGTTACACATTGCTCAGTACAGCTAAATGTTCAAATATTTTGCAATTACATTGGAGGCATTTGATATTGTCTGATTAATGTTCCTCATCCATTCGTGATAATCTTTTTGAGTATTGGACAGGACGGTGAGCTCTGCCTCGCAATGATTCACTTCAGTTATGGCCGATGATGCTTCCTCTTAGGTTTTCTCTATCAATCCAGGAAGCTCGGCTATTTTCTTGTCGTCAGCCTCTATTTCAGCTGACAAATTCTTCAGCTCTGTCTCCAGTGCGGTCTTTCTGCCAATTTTCGATGCACGAGCAGATTGCAGATTGGTCAACATTTCCTTGTGGCTCTCGGTTTGAGTTTGTGCTCCCTTCACAGCTTGTTCAGCTTTGGCTTTCTTTTGCTCAATAGCTGGTCGGGTAGATTGACTCTTCAAAGCTCGCCTTATTGCCACATAATGGATATCCAGACCTGAGATGGGCTCCAAGGAAGATTTGATGTCTTCGGGAAGCTTTTGACTGATGGGCTCGAGCATTTCCTCGAAATGATCAACATCTCTGATTTGGTCTCGAGCATCCTTTTGCAGCCAGGCAAATATTTCTTTGAGCATTGCCTGAATTTCTTCTAGTAAAGCCTGATTTTGAGTCCTTCCATCCTCTGTTTCGGTAGCTGGATCATTCACCACTAATAAGCTCGATGATGATGGGGTTTGATCCTGAAAAAGAAATATTGCCGGGTCAGGAATGGTTTGTTAAAAGAAAGTGACAGAGTTCAGTGCATGCGCTTGCCTCGTGCCTGATTCCCTGAACTGGGGCAGGGATTTGTTCAGGTTCAGGGGGGATTTCTTGGGCCACTGTTGGAAGAGGAGCCTGAGGAGCTTTTGGTAATCTGAAGCTTCTGCTTGAGAGGGAGCTGGTGCAGTCTCTGGCAAATTTGAAGCATCTGGCTGAGGAGAAGGTGGATTTACCTCTGTTAGGACTGGGATTTCTGTCTGGCCAAGAGGAGATTGAACCCTTAAAGGGCTTGAAGCTTCCGGTTGAATCAATGGGTTCATCTCTGGTGAAGCTGGCACTTCTGTTTGAGAAGGGGGTGACTGGGTCCCTGATGAAGATAAAATCTCCACTTGAGCAGAAGATGGTTTAGCCCTTGGTGAACTTGCATGCTGAGGGGAAGAGGTTTCTACAGGGTGATTCACCAATATTTCTTCTGCAAGTGCCAGATTAAGGGTAAATGCCAGTGTGGATTGTGATCTTTGGATGAAAAAAGGAAAGTAATAAAGGTCATACCAATAGATGAAGCATTGACAGGCTCTGACGCTGATGGCTGCTGGGTTCTAGTCTGAAATTGCACAAGGCGAAATTTGTCAGAGTAAGAGTAATCTTGTGATCAAGAAAGGGGAAGTCTTACCTCAACAAGAACCTTCTTGGTGGTTCTTTTCCTCTTGGCAGCTGGAGGTGCGATTAGGGATAGGCCTTTTCTCTTGTCAGCAGTAGCACTGAAGAGAATTGGGTCCATTGTAGCGTACCTGGCCATCAGCTGAGCCAAGGTTGGAGATTTGAATCCCAGAGCTGAAACTAGATATACCGCATTGTAAGCAATTGTCCTAGTTCGAGGGGCAGGCACTGTATTCTGCAGGGAGTAATTGAGATCATGGTTAGTGGTGAAAGGTATGTCTGATCAAAGGGAAAAGACAAGTATGTCACCTCTAAGGTTGGCTGAAAGTCAGGCATCAACTCCAATCATAATGAGTGTACTGGTTCACTAAAGATGTAGTCATGAAATTCTTGCCACCAGGAGATGAAGGTGGGATGAGATATTGTTATGGGTGTGAAAGGCCAAGTGTAAAGAGTTGGGCTGCATTCATACTCAAAAACCCTTCTAGCTTGTATGCTTCCTTGATTTCCTCTCTGGGTTTGAGGAATTCATGAAGGAATAATCTTGGGGGCACTTGGCCACATCCAAGCTGTCGGGCCATCATATTTGGCTGATAGTATTCATAAGTGCTGTGATTTAACCTCCTTCCACAAAATTCAGCTGGCAAAGGACATGGATGGATGAAGATATTAAAGATTTCTACAGATCTTGCATCATAGCGTCCAACTTCAAAGGAGAATTCACAAGGGAGAGTTAAATTGTCATTGTCCAGGTAAGGGAGCCAAAGGGGATCAGGGAAGCCTATGAAGAAGAGCTCGAAAAGCTGGCTGACATTCTGATCAATGGAAACAGTTGAAGCAGCTTCCCCATGGGTTTGGCATCCTCTGGTGATTTGGGCTTCCCCTTCGTTATAGTTGGATGAAGGGAAAAGCCCGTTGTTGAGGTCAATATTGACAATCTGGTGCATTTACAGCTGCAGCCACATCTGCACGAACCACCAAGGGCCATTGACACATAGTATCTTCTGGCCAGTGTGCATTTGGGCGATAGTCTGATGGAGCATATGATACACACTACTCAGGAGGTATTTTCCAAGAGGAATACGTTTACCAGCAGCCAAATGTGTAGCCATTGCAATATGATTCAGAGTGGGCTCATTGGCTTTACCGCAGAAAATGAACGTGCACAGCCACATGTTCAGGAATGCCCTGTATTCGACTACACTCAGAGGGCCATCTTTCATGTGATTCTGGATATATGATTTGTATCCACTTCCTGATTTCACTCCTGTCTACCTTGTGGAGCCTTTGAATTCCCAGGGGTACACAGATCCTGAAATGTCAAGGCCGGTGATCATGTACACGTCGGCCAGAGTTGGGGACATTGGGCCATGACCAAAGAGAAAGGCATTGACGCTGTTTGACCAAAAATGGCAAGCTGCTATCAAAAGATCTTCGTTCTTTGGGGTCTCGGCCAAAGATAGCTCCAAACATTAAGCGATGCGGAGGCTGTCCCATGTCTTGGTCTTGGCGCTATTATCTGCAAGTGCCCTTTTGTACCAATTTCTCCAGCCTGCAATTGGGGGCAAAGGCCAGTTCTGTCGTCTTGCCACAAGGGAGGCCTGGATAAAGCCACTTTGAAAGGGATTCTTTGGGATTCGGCTGCAATGTACTCGTGGGGATCGGAAGTTCCCACAGGACCGAGGAAATAAGATGTCGAATTGGTCTCAGTGCGAATCAAAAGCTCGGTGGAAAGCTCCTGCCACGAAAAGGCGGAGGGAGAAATTTGAAGTAAAGAATCGAAAAGGGGAATGCCGAATGAAGCTTACGGGGATGGCATTTACCTAAGTAGCTTGATTTTGGCCTGCCATTGAGGATTCGAGCTTTGGGGAAGGATGACCAAGGGTTTGGATCTGGACGGAGGCTCCGATGGATTGCAAGGAGAGAGAATAGGTGTTGAACAGATTCAACTTGAAGACGTTGCCAAATGGAGTCAATTTCGAAATAAAATCACTTTTATCCCGTAATTGAAGGGGCATATGTTAACACCAAGATTTGGTACAGGAAGGAGTCTGATTTGTGGGCCCAGCTTGGTGAAAAAAATCCGTCTGGAAGAAGGAAGGTCTCTTCAAAAAGATTCGGCAGAGGAGCTTGCGGTCGGCAGTTTGCTTCCGTTCGGCAAAGGGACTGTTTGCGTGGTGACGTGGCCCGAGCGGAAGGGACGAATGGATGGATAAGCATTCGCGTTTGGGTGATAAATTAGGTATCAAATATTGTACGCGTAGTCCACCAGGAGTCATGCCATGACAGGGTATAAATATGAACCCTGGATGTATGTAATTGTAATCGAAACATTTTCATAACAAACCGGCTTTACTCCAAACTCTCGAGTCCTTTAGTCATGTCGTCGAGTTCTTCGAGAGGGTTCATCGATCCGTCGACCTCTGTAAGTACCGGCAACCTTGTATCATGTCTAGTATCATGCGGTTGATTTAGATCGTGATGCAAGTAGTCTTATTACCATGCTTAGTATCATGTGGTTGATTTAAGCATGGTTCAAGAAGCTTTCTTGTTAGGTCATGAGCCATGCGGTGGGCTAAGATCTAGCTTGGAGCTAGTTATCGACTCTATTAGATTTTGGCAAGATCTAATAGATTCATTAAGTTACCACGTGTTGTTTTGAGTTTTTACTTTATGTTTAAATTCATGTAACACTCTTTTGCCCAATTTAGATTGATTTGGATCGGCTTTATCTTGTCTAGTGATTTTCACATCGCACGTTCATATCTTGCTTCGAAAGGCACGTGGATCACGTGTTTTCCAAATAGCCGAAACCGAACCAATCTAAGTTGTTACATGTTGCGGGTTCAATCTTGTTATTTTTGTGTAAATCTTGACAGAACTGGGTATCATGCGGTAGATGCAGGTTTTTGGGTTGTCTTAAAGCTAATCATCCAGTGGATTAGATTTTTAATTCAATCTGATTGGTTTGCCATCTTTGACAATGTTTGTTCCTTCTCCATGGACCCCGATTCGGCTGTTTGGCCATGTTCGGTTGTGCTTTCGTGAGTAAAACGTGCTTATAAGTCATGTCTTAAACAATGTGTGCTTTTAGCTTACCATATCTAGATTGTATCATGCGGTAGATAGAACTATTTGTGGTTGGTGGTGTGATTTCAAACAAGTTGTATCATGCGGTGGATAAACTTGTTTGGCCTCATGCTTGACGGGTTTTGAAGTACCTAGACATGCGGTAGACTAGTGCTTTGGGCCTATGCATGCTTGTTTATTACATATTTATGATCATGCTTTACTTCATTTATCTTTATTGTTACTTATTCTCGAGGATCGGTTATGGTTTTGTGCACGTGCAATTTTGTCTAAAGTAAAGACCGATCTATCGTCATCCTTGCGACATCCATTCGGTTATGTTCTATTTTGTGCTTTAAAGCTCCCGAATGGTTTCTAATTTGCTGGCAGATAGCTTTTCATAGCTATATGTCATCTTACATGGCTTTCTAGCCGTAAATATGGAACTGTCTGGTACCACCCGGCAAGTTCCAAGCTTTGGTATTTAACTACTTTGTCTTTTGTTAATTTTCAGGGAAAATTGACTGGCACGCTTTGGAATCTGCTCGCGTGTGAAGCTAGCTTGTTCGGCTTGCTGTGTGCTTGACACAAGGTGCGGATTTTGCGTCAACAACCCTGATACCAACCCAACTATTCCATCAAAAGTCCAGCGTCTAGTTGAGAATGTTGGTGACTTACATTTGATGAACTAGGGTTTATATACTGTTAAGAATCTACAAGATGGTTTGGCTGCTTACAAAAGGCAGGGGAATAATCCGATACCTAGCAGTACTCCTAAATGCATCCTGATCTTGTTACAAGTGATCAATTTCCATATCATTATCAGTTTGAAGACAAGTATCTACTATTTGGATTCACATAGGATATCTTTAACCCTAATTCCA
Source organism: Cenchrus americanus (assembly GCA_947561735.1). Taxonomy (NCBI): domain Eukaryota; kingdom Viridiplantae; phylum Streptophyta; class Magnoliopsida; order Poales; family Poaceae; genus Cenchrus; species Cenchrus americanus. The sequence continues at coordinate 125,659,051 of OX387241.1, forward strand.
ATATATCGTTCGGCGATAACGTAATCTGGCGTTAGGTGGAAGCATGTCGTGTAACCCAGGCTGTGGTACTCACTTTGACCATGAATCAGTAGACCGTAACCCAGGCTGTGGTACTTGCTCTAAGTTTGATGATATTTTCAGATATCGTGATCTTTCTATGCTATGAGACCAATTCCCCCCCCCCACACACATACATACGTATATATTAGTCTAGGAGTAGTAGACTGAGCAAGATGGTTCCCCCACGCAACCCCGCCGCCCGGCATCCAGGGTGATGCACCAGCTCCCAGTTATCATGGGCAGATATGCCATCGGAACTACTCGAGCGCATTGTTACTATCCTCAGCCCCCGCGAAGGCATTGCTATCCACCTCGCCTGCGCCTCTTAGTGCAAATCCATTCGGGAATCATTCCCGTCGATTGACCTTCCTTCAGGCTCATGCCATCACATAGATGCGAAACCATCACTGTGCGTGTGCGCAAAACTACCCAGAATGACAATACCGCCCCGTTGTGGCCTAGCACATATAGAAAACTGAGGCAAAAGACCATGTCTCTGAAGCCCCCATGCTTGGTTCCCTCGTGGACGCCGATGGTCATGCATGTGTCGGAGACGGACGACTAGTGCAGGACAATCGTGCCTATTCGGCTCAGTAGGGCAACGAACCATCCCAGGGTGATTGGGTGCAGAGTGGACAACATTTGACACCGGAAACACTGGAGGTGGGAGAGCAAGGATTCGACTGGACGCACGATTGTTCTCTACAATCTCGCATCCGGCCGAAACATTGCTTTCCCACCTCCTCTAGTGTTTTCGGTGTCAAAGGTGTTTTCGGTGTCAATGGTTGTCCTCTCCACAACACCAATAACCCCGGTATGGTCCACTGCCCTGCTGAGCCGAATAGGCACGATTGTCCTGAACTAGCCGTCCATCTCCGACACATGCATACACTACGTGAAAACCTCAAATAGGTCACGCAGCATTTGTAACGGGCCCTTAACACCCGTTACATGCACCCACATCTGTAACCGTTGTTACTTGGCGCCCGTTACAGATAAGCGCGACAGGTCGACCGTGGGGTTGGCCTCTGCAACGCTTGTTACAAATGTCGACTTCTGGTAACGGTCTTATTAAACGCCCATTACATGAATTCTCTGTAACGGACGTTAAATAGAGCCCATTTCGCAAGTGAAACCTTTTGGTAACAAACTAGTAAAGTTCGTTAATGATCAATGCCCTATCGGTAAGGGGCTGTTTAAGTCCGTTAATGATCACACTGTATTGGTAACGTGCTATAAAGTCCATTACCGATGAGCATTTGACGTCTGTTACTAGTTTGAGAGCCCAATAATTGAAGTCTGAGAGCACTCAACTGCCGTGAAGCGGGAGCATGGCATCAATGAACAAATGAGACGGAGGTTTGTTAATCATCGTCTCCTTTGAGTCTGTCCTCATTCACAGGTTAACTTGTTCCATCTCTCATTGCTTCCATTTCGACATACAGGCACAATCAACACACATATCTTCTGAGACAAAATAGACATCATAAGAGAGATAACTTGTCCACAAAGATGAAGATAACTTGTCCACAGGAATAAAGATAATTATTACAAAAGGTTAACTTGTCCATATATAAGGCTAGGACTTAACTAGTCCATCACATTATTTACTATGGTCGTGCTATCTTACCATACACATCAACAAAGGCATGCCCCTTTAACATCAACAAAGTATGGCTACTCACCCTGCACATCAACAAGCTTGAACTAGATCATGCCTCATTAAGATTATTGGCTCTTTTTGCAGCCTCTTCGTAAGCAACCAAGGATTGTTGAAGCCCTTCTAGCGCACCTTCAATGGCCTCAAGATTTTGTTCAGTAGTATAATTGTACATCCTTATGTGCTTAGCCTTTTTATGAGGATGTTCACTTCTTTTGTGATTTTTTCAAACTCAGGTTTCACATAATCCCAGACATTAAGGTTAAGAAGTAACTCAAGCTCTACTCGCGACACAAAGAGTTTTGCCTGAAACAGGGTTAAACATGGTATAAGAACAACATAGTTAATTCAGAACTAATTTGCCTCAGACCTTGGAGCAGGGTGTGACAAGTAAAAGTAGAACATAGTTCAGAATTGATTTACCTCAGAACTTGGTATAATTAAGATCATGAATGTATCTTCTTGCCCAGAGAACTTCGTGAGATCTGCAATAACTTTCACCCTGTTCAGTAAGGCACCCTGTTATACCATTCTGGGAAAGGAGGTGTATACACATGCCCTTGGTTCTTAGACTTTAGACCGAATTGATTCTGAAGCACATCGGTCATCCTCTGCATCAGGAGATCAATATTGATGTCTTGATTCCCTGTTCCTCCAACGGGCATCCCTGTAGTACCACCATATCCATGATTCGGGAGAGCATCAACAGCACTGTAATCCATGAACTCCGAATACCTGGTGTCGTACATGTTCTTCTGCAACCTATTATTTGCTGGGGCTATCCTGTAAGTAGAATCAGGTTGAACTCCAGGAGTGCCAAACACCATCTCTCCATATGTATGTGGATTAGGTATTGCTTGACGAGGATTTGGCCGGACTGGTTGGCTATCCACGTGTTGAGTTGGCTGACCACTCATGCTCTGTAGAGGCGGTTGAATACTTGTATCTTGACGAGCTGGTTGGCCATTGACAGCAGCACTTGATTCTCCTTCAAAATGCTTGTCCACACCTATGCCAAGGACACCAACCATCATCCGTTGAAAGCTATTCAGAAATGCAGTATTGTGCCTAGCCATTATGTCTTCCAAAGCTTTCTGTACCATGCCAAAAACTTCCTATTTTTCTTCAGTAGATGTGGTATCAGGTTCTCCTGGCAGTAGAACCCTTGGCATGTCAGACTTGAGGTATGGCACACCACTTCTGTTTTTGGAAAACAACATTAGACACTTCTGCTGAAATTGATCAATAGCTTCCTTCAGTTGCAATTGCTGTTCTGTAGACAGCTCCTCTAAGGTGACATCCATGACATCTTGAATATCAGGCATCTAGATCAACTAGAATGTCCCACCAGGCGTGCCAAAAAGTGTGTTGACGTAAAATCAGCACCTCACGCCAAGCACACAGCGAGCCGAACAAAGCTGGCTTAACACACGTTGCCGAATCCAAAGCGTGGTAGTCAATTTTCCCTGAAACTGACAAAGGATGAAAATAGATAGATAAAACCTGGAACTTGCTGGGTGGTACCAGATAGTTCCGTCTATACGGCTACAAAGCCAATCAAAACGACATATAGCTACAACAAGCTATCTGTCGGCAAACTAAGTATCATTCGGGAGCTTTAAAACATGAAGACAAGATATAGCCGAATGCATGACGTAATCATGAAGAAAGATCGGTCTTTATCTAAACAACATTCCAACACATAACCATGACCGATTATCAAGGATAAATCACAATAAAATAAATAAAGGCGAAGCATGATTACAAATTTGCAGTAAACATGCATGCATAGGTCAAAAGCACTAGTCTACCGCATGTCTAGGTACTTTAAAACCCGTCGAGCGTGACATCAAACAAGTTAATCCACCTCATGATACGACTTGTTTGGAACCACACCACCAACCAAGAGTAGATCAATCCACTGCATGATACAATCTAAACATGGAAGGCTAAAAGCATACATTATTTAAAACAAGCTTATGAACACGTTTCGCTCGTGGCAAAGCTGCCAAAAATAGCTGTACAGCCGACTCGGGTTCGGTGGAGAAGGAACAAACCATGCTAGATCAATACGCTTGAACCCACAACACGTGGCAATTTAGATTGATTCGAATTCAGCTATTAAAGAGCACGTGATCTATACGCCACTTTGAGTTAAGCATTTGAACATACATCATATAGATCGTAAAGAAGATAAAGCCAAATCTAATCAACCTAAATTCGGGAATAAAAGTGTTACATGAATTAAACATAAAATCTAAATTCAAAGCAACACAAGGTAACTTAATAAATCTATTAGATCTTGCCAAATCTAATAGAGCCGATAACTAGCTCCAAGCTAGATCTTAGCCTACCGCATGGCTCATGATCTAACAAGAAACCCTCTTGAACCAAGCTTAAATCCACCGCGTGATACTAAGCATGGTAACAAGACTACTTGCATCACGGTCTAAATCCACAGCATGATACTAGACATGATACAAGGTTGCTGGTACTTACGGAGGTCGACGGATCGATGATTCCTCTCGAAGAACTCGACGACTCGAGTAAAGGACTCGAAGGTTGGCACGGGGCGGGTTTGTTGTGAAATTGTTCGATCTCTATTACAAACACTAAGGGTTCATATTTATACCCTTGTCCTGACACGACTCCTAGTCGACCACGAGGACAACATTTATTGCCTAAATCAATGCCCCGGCGCCAATGTCCGTCTTGCACCCGTCATCAATTCGTTCCTTCCTTATATTCAGGCCACGTCATCACGTATTCTCAAATGCTTACTCTTCCAAGCACAAAATAGCCCGTCTGCCGAATGATGGCGTGCTCCCGACCGCAGGCATCTTTACCGAATGCTTTGAGGAAAATTTCCTGTCGAATGGTGTTTCTTTACCAAACTCGGCCCACAAGTCAGTCTCTTTCCTGTACCAATTTTTGGTGTTAACATATGCCCCTTAAATGGTCAACGTCTCCAGGCCGAATCTGTTCAACACCCGTTCTTTCCTCCTTCAAACCGTTGGAGTTTTCGCCCAGATCCAAACCCTAGTTCATCAATCTTTCAAGCTCAAATCTTCAAATGGCGAACCAAGACCAGACTCTTCAGGTAAATCTCATCCTCCTAAGGTCCATTCGGTATTACTTTTTTCGAATTTCATCTCAGATGTTTCCTCTTGCCCTTTCTTGTTCTTGATAGGCTCTAGCCGCCGAAATCTTGATTCCCGTCGAGGACCAATCACCATCTTGATTTCCTTTGATACTCTGTTTGTGTCATTATATGGCAGCAATTGACAGTGAATTGCAATGTGTATACATGCCAGAATTATGCCAGAAGTTTGTTACTATGTTTGTCTTAATAATCCGCATTTCCTTTGCCTCGTGCTGCAATGAAATGTAAGCACAGATGAATTGATGAATTTTGTGATGTGTGACACATTAAGATTTGTGACCCCCTTTGACATTCCATTCATTCTTCATTCATACATTTAAGTTTGTCATATGTGACAAATTTTTCATTCTTCATCCACACAGATGAAGCAAAAGCACCACTTTTAACATCAGATTTACTTCTTTACAGCATACATCCCTAGTAAACATCCAAATACTACACAAACAGCCACAATAATCAAGTTCATCTTCCAGATCACATTGTCAATCTTCTCCTCCAGTGCTTTGTTCCTCTGCTTGTCCTCCAGTGCTTGCCTCTGCTTGCCGCTCCCAATCTGACATTCCACTGAATCAACTACTTCATCGACCGCGTCTGCCTAGTTCAACGGTCGGAAAACAATGATGCCAGCATCCTTCAGCATCTAGAGATACTCCTTGTGGAAAATGATAAAATCCACAATTCTTGGCGTACTGCAGAATCAAAAGCACATAAGAACCCTAACTCAGATTTGGGAGATACAACAGACTACTCACCGAGTTCCTTGCACACTTGAAATAAAGATGACCGTGGTTTTCACCTTCATTCTGCGTCTGCCCCTCCACCACCCGAGCCATACCACAGTCCGGGCAAGGGACCAGTGGAAAGCCTCTTAGCTCACCGACTGGATCCAAGCCAATGGAGTGATTGCGGCTGCTCCGGCAACCTTGGACTCTGCTCCTCGCATGTGCACCTCCAGATGAATCGGCGTAGTGCGACATGTGTGCGATGGAGGGGAAGGACGGGCAGGCAGCGGCGGTGGAGCTCAGATCGGGGAAGAAGAAGGGGGCAGGGGTTGGGGCGCCGGGGCGGATGCATATCCATTCATCAAGGGGCATTTCTGACAATGGAGCACTTGTTAGCGACGATGGTTAGCGTACCACCATTGCCGGGGCCGATGCCGGCCAGGGGCATAATGGAGAACTTGTTGGCAACGATGGTTAGTCTAGCTGGATCACCTTTGTCGGTCGGGCATGCTACGGTTATCTTTTTTTATATAGGCTTCTGACACTGACGCGTAGGACCGACACTATTTTTTCTGAATTGAAACTTGCTTCCCTCAAATATTATACCCCATAAACAACACCAAAACATTTGTAAAAAATACGGATAATTCATAGTTGGTAATTTAGTATTTGAATGAAATATCAACAGCCACACTGTCTAACCAAATTTCTTAAATTGGAATTTTTATTTCTTGTTTACGATATAATAATTATAATAACGTCTTAATGTGTTCTAAAAATTCTACAAATTGACTTGGCAACATAATTTAAGTCCCTGAGCTTGTCTACAAAAATTCAAATGGTTTCGAAAGCGGAAGATTATACTTGTGTACAAATGTCTACATCTCTCTCATGGTTTCTTAGAATGTTACTTCAACATTGGAGTTTTCCACACTTTAAAATATGTTCGAACTCAAATGCATTTGAAATTTTAACATAACCTTATGTTCACCATAAGATTACGAAATGCAAAGTTTAATTACTAATGGTTGTGTAAAAAAATATTATTTATATGTTGTACTTATAAGGAACAATATAAGGTGTATAAACAACATCCAAGAAATGGAATTACATACGAAAAAATGTCATAAATGAATAGATGTTGATTTTAGAAAAATTCAAAAACAAATATCATCAAATTTGGATTACGGTTGACTGAGAAAAACGTGATACAAAATTTGATTGCAGATTAAAAGGGGAAAAGCAAATTGTTCTTCATTCAAACAGACCAGGCCATGCCCCTTCATTGGGGACGAGTGTTTGTTAATCATAGTATCATTTGCGCATCCGAACCTTTCGAATAAATGCTCTGCCCTACCTTCCGCCTTCTATCCCCTTCTCTTGCTTCCACATTCCTCGTCTCCGTCGCAGCCTCGTCTTCGTCGCAGGTATGGCCCGCGACTCTAGGGGGAGGTTCTGCAAGGAGGAGGCCCCGCGGACATGTCTCCGTCTATCTTCCTCGGTGTTGTCCGCCGCCCCCGCCAAGAGAGTGAGGTTTCGCAGTGACAAAGAGGAGCCGTCCAAACGTGCCACCCCCGTGCGTCTTCCTCGACGCTCCATGGAAGAGGTCGATTCTTCATCGGCCCGGGGGAGGAAGCTGTACACACGCGCAATGGCCAAGTAGGCAGACTACAGCGACGCCCGCCACGGAGAGGCAGGGTTTTTTTCCTCAACGCGAAGGAAGAAGCGGTCCACGCGCATTGAGGTGAGCGCGGACTCCTCCAGCGATGACCCGGGCAGAAGAGTGGTGCTGGTAGACCTCATCTCCTCCGGTGACGACTCTAGCAACAACTCCAGCGACGACTCCGGCAACAACTCCGGTGACGATTCTGAAGACCATGAGGCATGTTCTGAAACCATCACGCACGAGATTTGTCCTTGGACCTTCACATCTTCACTGATCAATTGTTCTAATGCATCAATTTCCATTTGTTGTAGGAAGTTGTTGCACATGACATTGACAGGATTTTGACTGAAATCAACAAGCTCAAGGAATCGGCTGAAGAGAAGCAAGCAAGTTTTGAAACTAGTTAGAGCTAAAATAGCTTTCTAGTAAATTAGAACTGTTATGGAGCTTGCATCAATATAATTTTTTCCTTTGTTTAAGGATCGTGTCGCTACTCTGATGACATTGACTACATCAGGAAAGGAATCGACAAGCAGATGAGTATCTTAAAGCCGCACAAAAGAGGCAGGAGATTGAACTTCGACAGAAGAATGCTGAGCTGGCAGAAAAAGTTGCAAAACTAGAGACAAGGCTAGCTGAACTTGAGGCAGCACAACAAAAGAAGCCATCTAGCTAGCTAACTAGTTCCCTTGCAGCGACAATCTAGTTTGGTGATGCACCCAGCTGATGCAGTCTTATTTTGGTGATATGCCCTGCTGATGCATGTCAGATGTGAATATGTTTATTATAACTTATGAGTTAGTTTGCTTGGTGATGTGACCTACATTACTCGTTATAAGGCCCACACAAGCCCACTCGCGCTAGGTTAGTACTTAGTAGGGAAGGACGCCTCCCTCACGCAGTCTCCTCCCACTCTCCCCCTCGCGCCGCCTCCGCCACTTTCTCTCCCCCTCGCCTTTGTCCCCCTCTCCTCCCCCCATGCCGCGACCCACTCTACACCCCTTTGATGAGACGCGCGCCACACCACGCTCGGCGCGACGCGCACCACACCTCTAACAGTGAGATCTAGAGGAGGAGGGACCCAGCTGCGGTGGTGGTGACGACGACGACTAGAGGAGGGATCCCGCGACGATAATGAGCGACGAGGATGACCAGGAGGAGGGATCCAGCCACGAGGTCAGCGCGAGTACGAGGATGTGGCGGCGAGCAGGCAGCGACGAGGAGTAGAGATCCCTCCGCTCCGGTAGTGCGAAGGTAAGTGGCAAATCTAGGATTTGAGTTTATGGTATGCCGCTCTAAAAATGTCTTATACAATTCGGTAAATGCATTCTACCAACTCGATAATAATTGTAAAATTAACAACAATTCAGTAATAAGGTAATTTGGAATATTTGCTCGAGTTTATGGAATTACGCCAAGCGCGCTTTTGCAGAGCACATGCGTTCAGGTAATCAAGTATATAACATATGCGTGCGTATGGTTTTCTCTTTATATAAATGCGTATAATATACTTGCAATTGTGGGAATTGCAGGGTATGCCATGGCTCCTTTGTATAAGTACATGTGGACATACTTAGCTGTCGATCGTATACATACTTAGCATTTCCCTTTAGATTGACTCTTACATTTGGTTTTGCTCTTGTTCCTATGCACATCTGCACATTCTCTCCAAGTTGAATAAGTACCTCATCAGCAACCGAGGCGCCTGCATGTTGCTCTTTGAAATGGTATGGTCGCTTTGCTTGCACCAATTTTTTGGTTACTGAATTTTCCATTTATGTTAATGGTTTACAAAGAACCAATGATATTACAGTGGGCTAAAGTAGTTACTGTAATTCCCTTGACTATTAATTCACAGGATAATTCTGACGAGGACTATAGACCTGGGCCACAAGATGAAGAAGAGGGTTATGACACTGTTAGTGCACAACAAGACCAGATGGGTGGGGCTCAGCGTCGAGGCAGAGCACCAAGGACATCCACAAGGTGGCCAAGTGACACAATGATAGTCACTAAGGTCGACATAGTGGGGATGCCAGTACCATTGACTCAAAAGCGCAGGATTAGGGCGCTTACTGGGCTTGTTGATAGGCAAAAGATACCTTTGAACTTGCCGGATATCAAAGAACTAAGCAATAATGAAAAGTGGGAATTGTTTGATAAGCATGTGCAGAAACACTTGAAGTTCCAGGAAGATGCAAAACTGCAGGCTTTCAAGATTTTCTGGAAGACGGCATCCAAGGCATGGAGACAATTCAGATTTCAGCTTAGGCGAGATTTTATCAGGAAAGGACTTGAGCCATTTACAAGGCACCCGTTTATTGTCCCGGAACAGTGGAAGGAGTTCATGAAATAGGCAGAAACCGAGGAAGCCTCATCTGCTAGTGTCAAGCTCAAAGAACTCCTAAGCTGGAACACAAGCGAGCACACCATGGGTCCAGCTGGTTATACTGTGAAACTAGAACAATGGGAGGAAGAGGACAGACAATTAGCTGCAACTGGTATCCCCAACCCATATGACGCCTACCCTGATGATCATTCCAGGAATTGGCTACGAGCAAGGAGTAAGCTAGTGATTAAAGACCGTGTTGTCATGATAGTGTTCAACAACAAAGAGGCAGAAAAATTGGCTGCGGACATCAAGGAGAAGATTGCATGTGCGAATCTTCAGGAATGGCAGGGAAGAGGGAGTATGATGTGCTAAGTCAGTGCTTGGGCCGCCCTGAGCAACATGGTCATGTGCATGGTGTCTCCAGCTACCAGGGCTGGAAGTATGCATGGCCTCAGCACGTCGAGATGTACAGGAAGAGGAAGACGACGAAGACCGACACATCAGTTGATACGGAAAAGATAAAGGAACAAATAAAGCAAGAACTGGCAGCTGAGATGCGGATGCAGAACATGCAGATGCAGAGGTGGTGTTGTCAGCAATGTCCAATCGTGCAATCGTGCAAGCCCTTCACCCGCCACATTGAAGAGCAGTTGTGTGTCCGCAGGTATAGGTTTGATCGATGGCACTACAGAGTTGGCCGCGGAAGTGCGTTGTGATTATCGTACACAGGAAGACCTTATAGGCATGTTGACTGAACCCATACACTATGGCCTATGGATCACGTGGAGGGGGCTTCAATGTGAGGTTGCACTTGGTCTTGTTCATCCAGAGGAGACTACGCTACAAACAGTCCCGATTCATGAAGACTGTGTTGTGGTTGAAGTGATCACTGTATATACTATCTTTGTGGATGAACTGTTTGAATACCCTCCTAATGATGAGGTGATGAAACTCAGACAAACTCAACGACAGAGGTTACAGTGGAGAAGGTGTCGGATTGACATCAAAGGAGCACCAACATGTATATCGCATTCACAGGCTATTGTACAGATTCCTTGTAGTTCACACAGTACGGTACAGGTTCCTTCCTCAGATGGTCCTCCTCCTCCTCCTCCTCCTCCTCCTCCTCCTCCTCCTCCTCAATCCCCACACGTTCCATCCCCACATCCGGAAAGTACACAAAATATTCCATCCCCACCTACTCCTAGTCCTAAAAAAAACAGAAAAACTGGCATCCCCATCCGCAAGAGACACCAAATCCCCACCAACACACCCTCCACCTCCTCCTCCTTCTCATCATGAAACAACAAAACCTACACCCCCAAACAGAAGTACTCAAAACAATCATGCCAAAGCAGGTACATCTGGGCCTAATACCTCTGTAATAGGTCTTGGTGAGACACTACTAGGCAAGAAAGCCCTTGAGAAGCCTTTAGCCATTTCAAATCAGCAAGGAAAGAAACTTGTGAAAAACAATATCTCTACACCACGTACAGCAGGCAAGAAATCCCTTGAGAAACTTTAGCCATTTCAAAGTTGCAAGAAGAGAAACTTGCCAAAAATAACAGCTCTACACTACCTACAGCAGGCAAGCAAGCCCTTAAGAAACCTTCTTCAGCCATCTCGAAGCAGCAGGAAAAGGAAATTATTGTAAATAAAACATCTAAGAGGCCTACTAGAAAGCGATCTAAAAGAAACACCAAGGAGAATCGTTGGTATATGACTAACTCAAAGCAATCCGAGAGTGACACCGAGAAGAATCCTTGGGCTATGCCTAACCGAAATTACAAATTCGGAAAGAACCTTCTTAGTGATGGTGATCTCAAAAAGGCTGCTCCTTTTACCAGAAAGCTCCACACATTCTACATGTAACGTGGTAAGTCATATGATGATTCTGACATTACGGTCACACTTCGGCTCGGGACCAATGCATGGCTGAAGAAAGACGAATCGTCAAATGAACTCGAGCAGCTACCCGTGTAACTCAGTGATTTGTATGATCTCTTCAACTTGGATGCTTTGGATCTGACACTTCTCCGCTGCTTCATCCTGTAAGTTGTTTGAAAATTAAATATGCTTCTCACTAATCACATCCTCTACGAATTGTGCTTTTTGCATCACATCATCTTTATTACCATGTATTTTGCCTCCTTATACTTTGTTTGTTCTTACTAATAGGAATATGACTGTAGAAGTTGACAACAAGGGCCCTGCAGTTGGCTACTTGATCCTGAATGCCTTTGCTCGACAATGTTGAGTAGCACAGATAACACTGTTTCTTTCTCTGTGTCCTATATGCTCAATGCCTACGAACAATATGCTACAAAGGATTTAATGCTTACCGCTTATCTCAGTATGAACCACTGGATTGAAGTGGTGATCGTTCTGAAGCAGCGGAAGGTCTACTGTCTTGATTCATTGAAGACAATTAATACTAATACTGGCCCTTTCGAGCTAATCATTAATGAATAAGTTATTTCTTTCTTAACCTGCGGATATTCCTCAACAAATTGTACAGAGTATATTAATTAATAGTGTCCTAATCATTGTTGATATTTTCGTTGTAGGGATTGGAAACGTTACTTCCGCAAAAAGTTCTTGCGTCGTGGCCCCTTAAACACGTCAAAGATGTCAAGGTACATACCACTTATTTCCTTCTTGTGGAAGCTAGTACTAAAGCTTGAGTTTATTTCTTCTCGATCACCACAATTTTTCTTTGTACATTTATTGCGGTGCCACCAACAACCTACTGGATCCAGACTCAGCAGCTTCTATTGTGCCTATCACATGCTTCGATTAAAATAAAGCGACCCACATGTGGAGGTACTTTATTTGGATCTTCAGTTGTAAAACCTGCAACTAAGCACAGTTCTTGCTTATTAGCACAGCACATGTTTGGTAACCACCTATATATTTGTGCTGACTGGTGACATTGTTATATCCAGAGCTTAGGGAAAGAGGAGCATCCTCTCGACAAATCATTGCTAGTAGATGTTCGCGAAAGAATTGCCAGATTCCTCATGGAAGAGGTGATCACAGCCGGAGGAAAATTTTTTGCTGATGACACTGTGTGGACTGAAATTTTGTATGGTGACTAGGAAATTTTTGCATTCCTCCTTGTCCATGATTTTTTGCATTCCTCCTCATTGTCCATGAATTTTTGTCATATTGTTGCATTCCTCCTTGGGAGATGCATTTCCTCCTTGTGTGAGATGATGATGCTGAATTTTGTCATATGATGCATGTGAATTCTGGATTTCTGTGAATTTGGATGTTGGACCTAATTTTTGTGAATTTAGTCATATCCTAGCTGGTTCCAGGATACAGCCCCTAATGGCTACAAAATTCTGGCTGGATCCAGGATGCAGCCGGCAAGCAGGCAGTAGGTTACTGTAGGGGTGGCCTATGTATCTATAATGGGCGTTAATTAAAGCTGGTTACAAACACGGACCACTGAGTAACGGGCTTCAATTGGAACACCCGTTAAAAACTTGCCAACAAAGTAACAAGCACTGTAAAAGCCTGTTACCAATACGTGGCACGTTCGTTGAGACATCAGAGATGCAGGTTCACCACGCGCGTCTCTGATATTGATTTCACAGTAACGGGCTTTGTTTTGGTGCCTGTTACCAAAGTTCCCTGTGGGCCCAGAGAAACAGTCATTTTCATGTCACCGGTGGCTAGTTGTGGAAACAGTTATTGTTTTATGCCCGTTACGAATATGTGTTATCAGTAACGGGCATCTGCCCATTACCTTTCTTGGCTTATTTGTAACACTTGATCGGTAACGGGCGCATTGCCCGTTACCAAAGGCGATCTAAGCCCGTTACCAAGCCAGTTTTTCACGTAGTGATGACCATCAGTGTCCACGAGGGAACCGAGCATGGGGACTTCAGAGACATGGTCTTCTTCCTTAGCTGTCTATATGTGCTAGGTCATTCTGTGCAGATTTGCGCACACGCACAACAGTGGTTTCGCATCTGCGTGATGGACAAGCCTGACGGCCGGGGACTCGCTAATGTACCTGGTGGAGATCGACGGGAAGGTCCTACTAGTGCAGATCCTACTGGGAAAGACATAATGGACGCTTACTGCAGTGAGATCTGTAAGCTCGAAGGCCACTCCGAGGGGATCGAGTTTCAACATGTGCCACGCAACAACAACAACATGGTTCCCGACGTTTTGCCCAAGCTAGACTCTAAACGAGCTCTAGTCCCAGTGGGTGTGTTTCTCAAAGACCTACGCAAGCCATCGATCAAGCTGTTGGATTCGGACAATCCGGACCAAGTTCAGCCTCACCCAACTCTAGCTACTCCCGGTGACGTGCTGATGATAGAGAAAAAGGACGATTAGCGCGAGCCTTTCCTAGCCTTCTACTCAACCAATGAGCTCCAGACGACAAAGTAGAGTGCGAACACATCATGTAGCATAGTGCTAAATACAACGTGATCGGCAACAACCTCTATAGAAAATCCACCTCTACCGGTGTACTGATGAAGTGTATCTTGCAATCAGAAAGTCTTGAGCTCTTATCTGAGATCCATGGCGGCGAGTGTGGCTGCCACGTAGCGTCTGCCAACCTAGTCAACAAGGCCTAACGATCTGGTTTTTGCTGGCCCACGGCCATGACTGATGCCAAAGACCTCATAAAGAGGTGCTAAGGATGACAATTCTTTGCCAAAAAACAGCAACATCTGCTAGCTCAGATCCTACGCATGATTCCCCCATCATGGCCCTTCACCATGTGGGGCCTCGACTCCATAGTACCATTCAGAACCACCCCTGGCGGCTACAAGCACATCCTTGTGGCCGTCAACAAATTCACGAAGCGGATTGAAGTCCGACCTATCGCCAAGGTCATGTCGAAAGAAGCGCCGAAGTTCATCCAAGAGATAACACATCACTTCGATGTGCCTAACAGAATCATCACTGACCTCTGGTCGGCCTTCACAGGATCTACATTCTGTGATTTTTGCTAGGACAAAATATTGATGTCTACTACTCATCGGTCACCCACCCTCGGTGCAACGGCCAGGTCGAACGTGCCAACAACATGGTTTTCAAGCTCTCAAGGATTATATCTTTGATGACGCTTCCATTATGCTTCCCGGTGGTTAGCCGAGCCACCACACGTGATCTGGGGTCTACGGACCCAAGTTTGTTCAGCTATGGGCTTCTCGCCCTTCTTTCTGGTCTACAGCTCAGAGGCCATCCTACCCACCGACGTCACCTTTGGAGCTCCACGCATACAGTTCTACAAAGAAGGTGAAGCCGAGAAAACTCGTCATGTCATCCTTGACAACCTCGAGGAACAAAGAGTGGTAGCCGTCATGAGGCAAGCTCGCCACAACCAACAGCTCTGTCGGTACCACGATCGCAACGTCAAGGAGTGCTCCTTTAACATTGGTGACCTAGTCTTAAGGCGTATCCAGAAGACCGATGGATTGAGCAAGTTGTCCGCCCCTTGGGAAGGGCCCTTTATCGCCACAAAAGTTATCAGTCCATCTACATATCGCCTCCAATGGGGCGACAGCCAAGGCGTACCCAACCCATGGAACGTGGAGCACCTTTGACGATTCTATCTGTAGAATAGTTTTCATTACAGCTATGTATTCTTCGTCTTTGTACCTTCGATCAAATAAATAAGTTTTACGTAGTCATCTGCTGTGTCTCAAGTTCTAACCCCTTTTCTTCCATGTCATGTACCCTCCCCCTCGACATGCTCGGGGACTTGGCAAAAGCCAACACAAGGGTCGCTCGACCTGAGGATGTCGTCCCTCATGAGTACTTACTATATCTTGTTGCGAGCCTGCTTGGTCGTGTGGTTGCAAAACCAGAGTCCCAAACTCATCCCCGCGCGTCGATCGCACGTAAGTCTCCCTACTGAGCCATGGTGATTGGTAAGCCAACCTCTCCGTGAGTAGTGGTCAATGGAGTTTAATAAGAACACATTGCTTCAGGGCAACCAAGCTTGTGCAAACATATAAGCATGTCATGTAGGCCAAAAGAAGATCACCATTGTTATATATGGGGGTGTTTGGCGGCCTGTATAGGGCCTATGCAAAAAGAGAGGCTCAACCTGCATAGTGGGAAACGCATCTCACAGCCGTTTCTGGTTGTGCAGGGTGTCCTTAGCGTGACTCCCCTCACTAGCTCACCGCACGGGAGAGCTCGTCGGCCGACGGTGGCCCTACGCGGCGGAGCTCGCTCACCCGCCCGGTGGCGGCCCCGTGTGGCGAGCTCGCCCGCACGGCCGACCGTGGCTCCCGCATGGCAAAGCTCACCCGGATGCCGGTGGTGGCCTAGCGCGGCGGATCTCGTGCCCGGCCGGCGGCGGCCCCGCGCGGCCGGAGCTCGCCCGCCCGCCCGGTGGCGGCCTCGCGCGGCGGAGCTCGCTTGCACGACCGGTCGTGGCCCCGGCGCGGCGGAGCTCGCCCGCATGCCCGGCCAGCAACCCGCGTGGCAGAGCTCGCCCGCACAGCGGCAATGAGCTCCGGAGCAGTGGCGAAGCATAGGTTAGAGGAAGGTTGGGAATGGGAGAGAAGATGAAGAGGACAGTGGTAACCTCACCTCTGAAGAACACAAGGTCATCCTACCACAGTGTAGCCACCTACCAAATAGGAGCAAACTGCATTGTATTACACAGGCTTGGTCTAGCCTGGCTCCAGATTCTGGCCAGGCTAAAGTTAGCCAGGCTGCCAAACACACCCTATATGACTGGAGGAAGAGGGGGTATAACTCTATGACTACGACTACTCTTCACCATCATCGCCCTCATAATCAATGGCGTCCATTATCTTCTCAGCGGCCACTCGTACCTCTTCTTCCATGACCTGGAGGTCCTTCATGGTATCTGGGCCTTCCCCGACCTTGACCATGTCGACCTTACTCGTACCAGCAACTCCATCGCCGTTGTCAAACTAGTTGCCCTTAGGAGATCGACCAGTTCTGGAGTGCAGTCGGAAGCTGATCAATGGCTGGCTTAGGCTCCTCCCAAACGACCTACATCTCCACCATGTCCATCACATGGTCGGGGGCATTCTTCAGGTCGTTCACATCCACCTCAAGCCCTGCAATGGTCACCCGGTCATTCCACAATGACTGCAAAGCTACCAAGAGATTGACCTCGAGGTCCTTTCGTGTTAGTTTCTCGTAAGCTAGCTTCTAGCATAAGGCATACTCACTATCCACGACGGCTCTCATCATATGCTTCAGCTCCTCACCCCGCCGCATCAGCAGCCTGCAGGTCTACCTCCAGGCTCCGGACTCTCTCCTTGGCAACCTTGAGATCATTCTTTAGATTGTCCTTTTCTCGATGAAATTCTGTGATATAAAGAAGTCGTCAGATACAAGATCTAGTTACACAAGTTGAGATGCACAAGGTCGTGGGTAGTTGGCCTTACCAGCGCTCACAGGCATCAATAGTTCGTCGGCGTCTCGATTCTTGTGTTGTTCCTCCTTCAGCTCGTCTTCGAGCTTCTTCTTATCAGCAGCGGCCTCCTTTCGGACCCACTTGAGATCTTGCTCGAGCTCCGCCACCAGTAGTTGCACGGCTGTGGCATCCTACACTGGTTGGCACTGCTCTAGGCACGGTTGGCCAGTGACTACTTCAAAGGCACAAAACAGGTCATTGACAACATTTACAAGATAAGTTGCTTACTGAATTCAGAGACAACTATTTACTATGAACGCTTGATTAAGCGTCAAGATGGCCCAACGGACTTTCTTCATGTCCTCATCATCCTTGAAGATGTCTCCCTCCCAGGGGGTGCCATTCCAATCGATATCCCACCTCACCAAGCATGTCCCCATCGACGTCGAACCTAGTGCCTCTCCACCGGCTGTTTTTGGGTCCTGTTGTGGCTGCTCGATCTGAGCCTGGTCCACCATCGGTTCCTGAGCCGACGTGCTTGGAACCGTGTTGATCGGGTCCACATCAATGACGAGCGAGGGAGTCAACATCCCCAAGCCACCAACGGAACCCTGTGTTCCGACCTCCTGCTCAGACATCATGGTCATTGCAGGAGAACTCTGAGCATCCAAGGTGCTCTGTGGTCTGGTGTCCGACCTGCAATAGTTTTTTCATCAAGATGCTACGACCTCATAACCATAATCGAAGAATAAAGTCAAGATACAAGGTCTTACCTTATGACCACTGTCGCGTGCAATTTCAGCATCAAGTGCCGAGCTCGCACCATCGTAGGCATCTTTGCTTGCACACCGGATGCAACCAACTGCACCTCCTTTATGCGATGGAGGTCCTCCTCTGTCACCTGCCGCTCCAGCTCCCACTGCCTCATGGTCGCGGGACTTGGCGACCTCGGCGCCGCACGGTCATCAATAACCAGCGGCTCATCAGTGGCTTCATCCTCCACCTTGATGTCCTGAGACGTCGCGATGGGGTTTGCTTTCCTGATCCTCTTCTTCTTCGCAGCCTCAAGCTTGGCAGTCTTCACTGCCTCGGCTGTCATGGCAGCCTTCGAGCTTGATTACTTAGTCGTTGCTGCCCTCGTCTTGCGCCCCGGCTTTGTGGCACTGGTCGCCTTGGGTCGGCTCGTCACGACGTCATCGACCTCTGTTGGTATTTCTTAACGTTGATGTTAAGTTATGAGTTCCTAGCAACGATGCCAGAAATGACCAAATGGTAATCCTAACGATTACAAGGGTCCGTGAGCGCATGGAAGTACCATTGTAGCATTTTCCCAAAGGAGCATTCCAAAGGGTATCGAATCCAGGAAGGCTGGGCGAATTAACAAGTTCAACACTATTGTAATGAGTATAAATAATAGACGTTAACAAACTAGACATTCAAGTACAGGGGTGAGGTATGATATACAAGTTGGTAGTATGAACACACAAACACACTCGCTCTAAAGGTCCTAGGCTTAGGAGGCAACATACGACTTAGTTCTAGATTCTAAGGTACTAAAAACACAAAGTTAGTAAGACGAGTTAGATAGACACTAGCATTGCATGACTGCTGGCTCAAGCACCCACATACAAATGGGGAGCTAACCTCCCGCGTCACTTACGCACGACTTCGGTTGTTAGACTTTAGACTCCTACAGCATATCCGAATGTGGGGGATTCCTGAAGGGTCCAACGGCTGTCACTACCGCGGGCTACCCCAAGACAAACCGTGGGATACACTCATAAGTAACATAGCTACGCAACCCAAGCACCTCACTTATGTTGTTAGCAAGACCCTGACCGGCTTGGGATATTGTGACCGAGGTCAGAGCCACAGGTAAACCAACCAATTACACCTAGTACCGTAGCTTGAGCACGAACTTCATACAACACGAACATGGGATCTAACTGGATCGACTAGGCTAAGTACACAAATGGATTTGTGCTTTCCTATGTCTATTTAAAAAAATCAAAGGGTCGTGTTTGCGAAGAACACGAGCCTCTAACTTATGAACAAACACCGAAAACATGAGTGAATCACTCATTAACTGAATCGAAAGGCCTTATGCATAAAAACATGAGCCTCTAAATGATGAACAAGCGAAGAACACATGAACAAATCACCCATGTATACAGGCACAACGTTATATGAAATAGCTAAATAATTGAAGTAGATCAAAGTCATACAATAAAATAAAGATACAAGAGAACTCATACCTAGATCCCAAAGTATACTTGGAACCTAATGTAGAACTACTATAGCCTACCTCCTAGCCTTTGAAACCAAAAGTGAGAGATTAGGAGTATGGTGAGTTGTTAAGAAATGACCCCCCTCCCCTTCTATTTATAGGCTAGTGCATCGATGCAAGAAGGGCCCCCTCAGGGTGTGCTTGCTCTGGATGGCTGTTCTGTGGACCCTTAGGTCGGTCCCCAGTGTACCCAAGTGGCTGTCTTGAGGTGGTTTAGGCACTCTGGTGGTCCCATGGATCCATGTGAAGTCCACATGGCACACTTTGATTTGTCGGGGCTTGCCTCCCTTGGATTGGTGACATGGCTTGCATGCATGACACCTGAGGTGGTAGCCACTCCTTGGCTGAGGTGACATGGCATGAATCATAGAAGTTGAGTTTACTACTTTTTTATGCTTATTTTCCCGCAATCACATAATCTCCATGGACAAGTGGAACTACATTATTCTTAACTAAAATGCGTGTAAGAAATGACTCATGCTCCTTTATTCATGAGTAAATTGACGGCTAAAGTATGCATTTAACAGCCGTCAACAACTCCCCCAAGCTAGCCTGTTGCTCGTCCAGAGCAAGACACTTAGGACTTAGGTTCGTTAATCAGGATTTGTTGCGATGTTGTATTCCTAGTTTATGACAACAATACAACTAGGTACTCTATCAAGGATTGAATGAGTTGGCATTAATATTACCTTATGCTTGATTGTTATGGGGTTTGTAGCTTCACCTGCCTTGGGCGGTTGAAAGATACAACGGTTGTATAGAAATATAAGCGAGCATATCTTCCACCTTTGTAACCCTTGTTCCATTAGAAAGCGTTGCTCTAATCTTGTTGTCGAATCTCGGGACGAGATTCTATTTAAGGGGGGTAGGCTGTGGCGCCCAAGGTTTTCAGCCGCGTTAACTGCGTTGACTTTGGACAAACGACGGTCAACCTGGGCTATCACTTCGAAAACTAGACCAACAGCCCTAATGACCCTTTTGTCAACCTTGGTCAAACCCTACTCAAAACCCCTTGAACACCCCTTTTCCCTCCAGTGTCAGCCAAAACTTTTGCCGCGTTCTCCAAATTTCACCTAAACACTTCAAAATCTCCCAATGTAAAAGTTGTGTGTTTTGTCAAGGGACACAACTTTCATGTTGAGTGGCATTTGAGATTTGAAGTTTAAATGGGTGAAAAACTCAAGTCAACGCCCAGGATTACTATTCACCGGCGCCCAGAAATTAGTGATCTTGGCATTCAAATTGTACAAAAATGGTGGAGAAAAAGACCCTATGCCCTTTAGTTGTAGAGTAATACTGGATCTACAACTTTGGTATTCAAACTTTGGATCACTTATGTAGCAAAAATTCGAGAAAAGCCTGGTCAAACAGTGCTACTTTGAAATTGTGCCAGAGCCAGAGCGCCCCGCGCGTGCGACGTTGCCGCGCTGCTCGCGCCGGCCGCGTCGGCGTGCCGCCGTACCGGCCGTACATGCACGACAAGGCCGGCCCGCACATAGCGGTCCGTGCGCCGTGCTCCTTGGTCCCCGTGCGTGACGTCCGTGGGTCCTTGGCCGAGCCACGTGGTGCGTGCGCGGCCGGCCACTCCGCGCCGCCCAAGCGCCGCCATTGGTCGACGGCTGCTGCACGTCGCCGCCCCTTTCCGTCGTACTCCGGCCATGCAGTGGCCCACACCACAGCTTGGTTGCCTTGGTGCACAAGGAAGCACCCCCACCGCCTTACGCCCAGCTATAAAAGTCGCCGCCACCTCTCCTCGCGCGAGCCCCGAGCTGTTGCCGGCCCGCCATTGGTAGCTCCTGGTGAGCTCATTTCTTCGCCCGCCCCCATGGCTGTCTGAGAACGCCTAAACCTTCTCCTCTCACACACCGAGCTTACACGGCTGCGTCTTGGCCCAACCAAGCTGCCTGCTCACCGGAGCCCGGGCTCCCGCGACTGCCGCCGAGCAGCCATTGCCGAGCTCGTACCTCCGCGTGTTCTCCAAGCCCCGGGACCCACCTGGCACCTTCCCTAGGACACCTAGGAGCTAACCGTGCCATAGTTTGCTCAGCCCCGCCCCTGTCCTCGCCGGAGACCGAGCGCCCGCGGCCGTGCCACCACTAATCCGCCGCCGCCACTCGCCAGCAACATCTCCGGCCGATCCACCGCTACCAATCGAGAGGGGGTGAGGCCAATCGCAGCCCTGTGCCATTTGTTTGCCTGCGTCGGGCCCACATCACCGGCGGTGAGCCTCCCCCCGCCGCCGAGGGTACCCCTGTGGGGATTTGTGGACTCGAGGGCCTAGCTGCTTAAAGCCGAGGGTGATATTGTGAAGTTGAAAAAGTTCCAGACACTTTTGTGAAAAATGATTCTACCCCTTTGAGTGTTTTTAGCTGTAACTTTGAAAAATTGTATAAAATCACAGAGAAAACCAAAAATTGCAAACCCAATTTTGCTATGCTATGTGTAACTAGAACTACAACTTTCTCAAAGCATGTATATACTTTTTAGCTTTAGTTTTTGCTTGAAAAAATGAAGTGTGAAATACATAGATTGTGATTCTGCAAAAATCCATACATGATCTTGTGCTGGATCATGGATATGTGTAGGTCCTGTGCCAAAAATTGCACAAAGTTACTAAAGAAATCATTTTATATAAATTATCTTGTGATATTGACAAATCTACCTAGATGATATTTGTAGCTTAAAATATAATTATTCTTGAGCCCAACTTCTGGCTATTGTCAGGTTATACCGAAATGTACCTCTGGTGAATTTACCATGATTTTATTGTCGGGGACAGCCCTAGGGGTCCCCTTAAGCAAACTGGGGAATCCCCACTTAAAACCCGCAACAAGCCAAAGCCAAACACGCCCCGCTTAAGCACAAAGGGCATGGCCCACGCCGCGGTGGCCATAACGGCCCACCCAGGCGGCCCACTCGAAGATCCCCTCGAGCAGGCTCCACCTCGCTCGAGGGTACACGCCTCCCTCGGGCGGGCTCCACCTTGTTCGAGGGGGCGCACCTCCCTCGGGCGGGCTCCGCCTCGCTTGACGGTCCGCTCCACCCTCGAGCGGGCTCCGCCTCGCTCGAGGGCGCTCCGCACGTGCACACCTGCTCCCGTACGCGGGCATTTAATGCCCTGACAACGGCGGGGCGGCGCCATCATGCGCCTGGGGCTCGCGCCCCGGTGCCGTCGCACCAACTCCCCAGGAGGGAACCCATCCCCGCCACTGTGGGGGACTGTGCGGCGTGGCCGGTGCCAGTCCCGTGACGCCGCGCCGCCTACTCCGGTATGGCTAACGCGCCGAGCCCTCGAAGGGGGGCCGGCCGCACCCTCGATCTGCTTTCTTGTGACCTTGCAGGGTTAGGTGGAGGCGCTAGGCCGGCGGGGCGCCATCCCTGCCACTGTTAACGGCATGGCTACCGCCCCCGAGCGTACGAACCCACGCCGGGCGCTGTGGCAACAGCTCCAGCGCTGTGGAGCGTGCGGGAACAGGACGCCGCCTTACCTACCACTGTGCCCCGTACGGACCGACGTCAGCAACTCCCTCGAGCCCGTCTGAAGACATCACAGCCGTCCGCTGCCCTTCTACCCTCGAAGCCGCCACTGTTCGGGTACAAGATACGCCATGATGGCCGGATCGCTGCAAGGATCGTCCGGGCGGCCGCCTACTCTACGGCATAGCACACCACTTTCCCTCACGTAGATAAATAGCGCGGCACGCATGTGATTCGCTGTCTCCTTGGTCTATAAAAGGAGGACGATCTCCCCTGCCGCGGGGGACAGCGAGGGAAGGAACGGGACAACACAACACAACACAACACAACACGAGACAGGTCGCACCACACACTTGCTCTCCAATTCTCCCACAACATCTTCAGCCACTACACTAGGGACTTGGAAGCCACGCTTCCTCTCCCGCCTTGCTTGTAGCAGCCCCACTACAGGCACCCCCGGTGCTGAGCAATATAGTGCCTTGAGCACACCACTGCTGGACGTACGGCCCCTCGGCCGGAACCAGGATAAACTCTGTGTCTTTCATTGCTTAGCATCGACCATTGAGGGATAGACCTTGGCGCTTATTACTGGTTAGTGTCGGGACCACATTCCGCACCGACAGTTGGCGCCCACCGTGGGGCAATCGAGCGCCTAAGGTCAATCCATCATCAACTCCCTCCATGGTGATCCGCACTGAGTATCGCGGTACTCGTTACTGCATGGGCAGCTCGGACCGCCTCCCCACAGGTTTTGAAATCCGGTTCGGGGGTCTGAACTTTCAGGCCACGGGGGACGGCTACCTGATGCGCCTCACCAACCGTGAGGAGCTGCGCGCGCGGTGCCAGGCCGGGTCCGCTCCGGTCCCCGCTGCACGCACCGCCACGACGCCGGCGCCCGCCGGCACGGATGCCGCGGGTCCGTCAACGCCACGACGCCGCCGCCGCTCGGCCGGCGTTCGCACCGGGCGCGGTCCGAGCGACGGCAAGCCGAGCACGCCGCCTCCCAACGCGGCGCGCCCGTCAGCACGGCAGCCACCGCCCTAGTGGGACAGCGCACGGTCTCCAGACCGCGCTTCCCCATTGGTCTGTGTGGTGCCACGACGGCCTACAACGCCAACGTCAACACCACAATGCGCAGGGTTCCCCCTGGCCGTCACGTCTTCGTCGCCAGGGATCCCGGCGCCTCAGCGGGTGACGAATCGTCCCTGGGTTCCCTTGACACGTTGCCACCCGCCAACCTCCATGGGTACGCGGAGTGGGACTTCTCCGGCGTGCCGGACCCAGTCATGTTCAGGCGTTTCCTTGACGCTACGGACTACTGGTTCGGCTGCTCCGACGACTCCAGCACCGGGAGCTACGACCCTGCGCGGGAATGCTGTGTCGTCATCGCCAACGACCCAGCAAACGCCACGCGCACGGTGGGCGCCGGAGACGGGGAGGTCACGCCGCCCCGAGCATCGCTCCGCGCCCGCTTGCGGGGCCGAGCACCCCCGCTGGGGCCGACATCGACGCACAGCTAGCCTAGGCTCGCGAGCTCGAGGCCAAGCTGGCAGAGGAATATCGAACGGTGCGGCTGCTCCGTGCCTCGATGGCTGGGGAAGCCTCCGCGCGCGGCGAACGCGCGCGGGACCTGGGCAAACAGGCCCGTGACCGCATCAACGCCGACTTTAACGTCGACAACCCGGACGCGCCTCCGCGAGCAAGTCAGAAGCTCATTGCCGCCACGACACTGCTACGGGCTATGCCGGCACCCTCGACCCCTGAGGCGCGGAACCTGCACCACGAGGTGCAGGCTCTCATCGAGCAAGCGGCCGTCCAGCAGGACGAAAGCTCAGCGTCACGTATCCTCCAACAGGGGGATGCACAAGGAGACGGGGCTGCACAGGGGGTTGAACCCTCGGTCCATGCAGATGAAGCTGCGGGGCGACCTGCCAACCCGGGACGTGCGCCGGCCAAGGAGCGGCTCCTTGACATGCGCAGGGCGCTGGACAGTGACGCCCGCAACGTCATCAACGCCCGGCGCACGAGCAAGGCAGATGCGCGAGCAGCGGTAGGCTACCACCCTCGACGGGGTGGACGCTACGACAGCGATGAAGACCGCTCTCCGACGCCGCAGCCCCCCGGGACCCGTGTGTTCGGCGGGAGATCCGTGCGGCGGCCTTCCCCCCAACGCTTCCGCCAGCCCTCGACCATCGTCAAGTACAACGGGGAGACGGACCCCCGCGTGTGGCTCAACGACTACCGCCTGGCGTGCCAGCTGGGCGAGGCCACCAGTGACGAGGTCATCATCCGCAACCTGCCCCTGCACCTCGGCGATTCAGCCCGGACGTGGCTCGAGCACCTGCCCGCCAGCCAGATCCACAACTGGGACGATCTGGTCCGCACGTTCATGGGCAACTTCTAGGGCACGTATGTGCGCCCTGGAAAATCCTGGGTCCTGCGCTCCTGCACCCAGAAGCCCGGCGAGTCGCTCCGGGACTTCATACGGTGCTTCTCCAAGCGCTGTACAGAGCTCCCAAGCGTGGCGTAATCTGAGATTGTGCATGCCTTCCTCGAGGGCTCCACGTGCCGGGACCTCGTGCGAGAGCTGGGACGCAGCCCGCCCGCGGACTCCAACGAGCTGTTCGACATCGCCACCAGCTTCGCCTCAAGAGAGGAGGCTGTGGGGGCGATCTTTGATGGCAAGAAGGGCAAGCGCTCGGACGATGCGCCCGCGGAGGGCAATAAGTCCAGGGAGCCCCACCGGAAGGACAAGCGGGGCAAGAAAGGGAAGAAGCCGCGCCGCGAGGCGCGCGAGCAGGGGCGCGACGGCGACGATGCCAAGGCCCTTGCTGTTGACCCGGCTCGACGAGGCCCTCGACCGGCCCCTCGAGGTCCGGGGGTGTTTGACGACATGCTGAAAAAGCCATGTCCTTACCACAAGACCCCACTAAACCACACCCTTGAGCAATGCGACATGCTGAAGAAGTTCTATGGACGCGCCGCCGCAAAGGACGCGGAGGCCAAGAAGGACGGAGGAGATGGCGACGCCGGCGGCTTCCCCGTCGTGGAGAACGTGTTCCTCATCTTCGGGGGACCCACCGTCGACATGTCGACCCGCCAGCGCAAGCGGGAGCGGCACGAGGTCCTCGCCGCGGAGAAGGCGCCTCCCTCCTTCCTCGACTGGTCGGAGGACGCCATCACCTTCAGCTGGGAAGACCACCCGAACCGTATCCCCAACCCGGGCCAGTACCCGCTAGTGGTCGACCCGATCATTGGGAACGCGCGGTTCTCAAAAGTCTTGATGGACGGGGGCAGCAGCCTCAACAACCTCTACGCGCACACGTTGCGCCTGTTGGGGATCGGGTTGGACCAGCTGCAGCCCAGCACGACGTCGTTCCATGGCGTCGCGCTCGGCAAGCGTGTCCAGCCCCTCGGGCAGATCGACCTGCCGGTTTGGTTCGGCACCGCGAAGAATTTCCGCAAGGAAACGCTCACCTTCGAGGTGGTGGGGTTCAAGGGCGCCTATCACGCCATACTTGGGTGGCCCTGCTACGCCAAGTTCATGGCGGTTCCCAACTACACCTACTTGAAGATGAAGATGCCGGGACCGAACGGCATCATCACCGTGGGCTCGTCCATCGAGCACGCATTCGACTGCGACGTCGAGTGCGTAGAGCATGCGGAAGCACTGACGCTGGATGAAGCGCTGGTGACCACCTTGGAGAAGATGGTCAATGAAGACCTCGACTCCACCGCCAAGCACACAGGCAACTTCGAGGCCGCGGAGCAGACCAAGGAGGTGCCCCTCGACCCCGCCGCCCCTGAGGGCAAGGCGTTGAGGGTCAGCTCCACCCTTGATTCAAAATAGGAAGTGGTGCTCGTCGACTTCCTCCGCGCCAACGCAGACATCTTCGCGTGGAGCCCCTCGGATATGCTAGGCATCCCGAGGGAGGTCGCCGAGCACTCCCTTGACATTCTGCCTCATGCCCGCGCCGTGCAACAACGGCTCCGCCGCTTCGACGAGGAGCGGCGACGGGCTCCGGAGCGGAGGCTGCGGAAGCTTCTCGAGGCCGGGTTCATCAAGGAGGTGTTCCACCCAACGTGGCTAGCAAACCCTGTACTTGTAAAGAAAAAGAACGGGAAGTGGCGGATGTGTATAGACTACACTAGTCTTAATAAAGCATGTCCTAAAGTTCCTTTTCCTTTGCCACGTATTGATCAAATTGTTGACTCAACGGCTGGGTGTGAGCTGCTCTGCTTCCTTGATGCCTACTCCGGGTATCATCAAATAAAGATGAAGGAGTCCGACCAGCTCGCGACTTCGTTCATCACGCCGTTCGGGATGTTCTGTTACGTCACGATGCCGTTCGGCCTCCGAAACGCGGGTGCAACGTATCAACGTTGCATGCAACACGTTTTCGGAGATCTCATCAGGAGGACGGTCGAGGCGTACATGGACGACATCGTCGTGAAAACCAGGAAGGTGGACGACCTGGTTGGCGACGTTGGCATCACGTTCGGCTGCCTACGGGCCAATGGGGTCAAATTAAACCCCGAAAAATGTGTCTTTGGAGTGCCGCGAGGCATGCTCCTAGGATACATCGTCTCCCAACGGGGCATCGAGGCCAACCCCGAGAAGGTTGCGGCCCTCGAGCGAATGGGTCCAATTCGGGACCTCAAAGGGGTGCAAAAGATGCTGGGGTGCCTTGCCGCCTAGAGCCGCTTCATCTCGCGGCTCGGTGAGAAGGGCCTGCCCCTCTATCGCCTCCTCAAGAAGCATGAGTGCTTCTCCTAGACCGCCGAGGCCCAAGACGCGCTCGACAAGCTGAAGGCCTCCTTGACCCACGCCCCGATCCTCACGCCGCCGCAGTACGGCGAGCCCCAGTAGCTATATGTGGCCGCGACCACCCAGGTGGTCAGCGCCGTAATCGTGGTAGAGCGCACGGAGGAAGGGCACGCCCTGCCGGTCCAGCGGCCAGTCTACTACATCAGCGAGGTCTTGTCTGACACCAAGACGCGCTACCCTCAAGTCCAAAAGCTGTTGTATGCGGTGGTCCTCGCGCGGCGCAAGCTCCGCCACTACTTCGAGGCCCACCCCGTCACAGTGGTCTCCTCCTTCCCGCTAGGGGAGATCGTCCGCAACCCATACGCGGCGGGCAGGATCGCCAAGTGGTCCGTGGAGCTGATGGGTGAGACGCTCGCCTACGCCCCGCGCAAGGCCATCAAGTCCCAGATCCTGGCGGATTTTGTCGCTGAGTGGACGGATACGCAGCTGCCACCGCTGCAGATCCAAGCAGAGTGTTGGACTGTGTATTTCGACGGCTCGGTGATGAAAACAGGGGCGGGCGCGGGCCTGCTCTTCGTATCCGTCGTATGGACCTCCACGGGCCCACTACCTCGGTGGGTACCGGGACCGACTACTCGGTGGGCCCCCGGGACTTCCCGACTCTGCGCTACACGGCACCCGGAGGCGTGGAGCACAAGGACAAGACACGGGAGTAGTACTCGGTTAAGGCTGCGTACACGTTCCGCACCGTGTAGAGGTCTCCTAGACGTACTCGACTAGTACTCCTTCCCTACTCCGACTTGTAACCCCGCCTCCCGACTATATAAGGCGAGGCGGGGACCGATCCCAGGATCACCTCATCCAATCTCAACTCACGGCGCACTATTGCACCATCTTGTAATCGTGCCCTATCAATCCGAGCTACGCAAGCATACAGGACGTAGGGTATTACGCACCTCGCGGCCCGAACCTGTCTAAATTGTGTGTCGCGTGCCTCTTCCTTCGAGTTACCGATCTCGGCGAGTCACATTCATCTACTTCGGGTACTCTCCGTAGTAGGTTGCCGGTCCAAAACACCGACACCGGCGCGCCGGGTAGGGGCTCTCGCTCGAGATCACATGGCGAACTCGACGGCTCCCGTTCTCATCAAGCCAACCGCCGCCTTCAACCGCGGTGACACCTTCGTCTTCGGCGCACCGGGTCCGCACTGCCGATGGCGTGGGCTCCTTCCGCCGCCGCTTGATCATGCAACCCGACTCGAGGACGGAGCCTTGTGACGCTTCCCGAAGTTGTCACGGGCAAGCTCGCCGGCAAGTTCGGCGAAATTTCGCTCTCCAACCTCCACGCCGACTTCGAGCTCGAGTCCGTCTCCAACTCGAACCCGACGTCGCCATGGGCCATCGCATGCGAGCCGGCTCCTCGCCCATCGCAGGCGGTCCCCTCTCCACGTCGGCGCTCCGTGCGTGGCCCTCGCGTTCCCCGGCCGGGCCCGCACGGAGGCTTCTACGCCACGCGGGCCGGCAAGGAGCCCGTAACCGAGTACAACTCGGACTCCGACGCCGTCTCCAACCACGTCTCGGACTCCAGCCCTCTCTCCGAGTTCTACTCGAACCCGGACTACGAGTTCGACTTCGGGTCGGACCCTGAGGAGCCTGAGTCCGAAGACAACTCCTCTGAGCTTCCCTTGTCAGGGCCGGCCCTGCGGGCTGGTTATAAGATCAACGCCGGCCGGGAGATACGTCTACTGGCCAGACCGCAAACCTGCCGAGCTGACAACAGAGGACTCACGCTACGTCGCCTACATCGACTCGCTACCGTTCCAGGGAGGGAACACCACTAGCCCAAGGCGACTCAAGCACACCAACCGAGGTGGCACCTTCTGAGCCAAGCTTGGGTACCCCCGATCGTCAAGTCTTCATGGCTGCCGGCGACACCCCGGAACCTCGAGGCACGGCCGCGGACAAGTACACGGAGGACATCTCCCGCGGACGAGCCGTCCGCTCGATGCCCCCGCGGACGAGACCGACGCCAACGGGGACGCCGGCGCGAACGTAACAGAAGCGCAACGAACGACGCCGGCGGCTCGGAGACAACCTCCCCATCCGCAACCTTGCGGAAGCTCTCGGACGGTCGAGAGCGAGTTCACACCACTCCGAGCAATGCCTCATGTCGATCACAACGATCGCACGGCGAGGCTCGGGGCATACGGGCTGGAGAAGTCATCGCCAAGCTCGGCCGAGGAAGCCTACTTCATGCGGGTTGACAAGAGAGTCGGCCAACCTCTCCCGGCCCAAGCCTCGCGACAACGAGGCTACTAGTCGCGAGTGTTGACCCCGGTCCTAACCGTACTCGGGGCGACATCCCGGCCCGAACCAAACCGTCGACGCTCCACCGCCGGCGGACCCTCACGACAAGACAACGTCAACCGAGAAGTCGTCCCCCACCGTGCTCCGCCGGTGGTGGCGGCAACGACCCCCGACGGCGGCGGCGGCGACGGCGGCGGCTCCAACCACGGAGCCAACAAGAAAGGCGGAGGCGGCGGCGGCCGCGGCGGCCGCGGCCACGCGCATAGCCACGCCTCCGGCGCCTCTCACGGCGGGTACGATGCTCGCCGAGAGAATCGAAGAGTTGCGGCGGAAGAAGTCGACGACCGCCGCCGAAGGCGACGGCTTCCCCGCCTTCTCACCCCGGCTTCGTAATCCGCTCCCTCCCCGATAAGTTCAAGCCTTTGGGGATCACCAAATACGACGCGAAGCGAGGATCCCATCCAATGGCTCCGATGCTACGCTCTTTCCATCGAGAACGGCGGCGGCAACAGCGACACCAAGTGCCTCTACTTCCCCTTCGTCCGGACCAAGCCCCCACTCACGTGGCTCGAGTCGGCCGGACAAGCACTCAATCGACAAGTGGGACCACTTCGAAGGAGCAATTCACAAGCAACTTCGCGGGCGCCATGGGCCGCTCGGGTACTCGCATGGACCTTGCCATGATCAAGCGGGAACAAGGCGAGACCCTCCACAAGTACATGCGCCGCTTTTCGACAAGCGCGCTACCGTCGTGGACGTCACCGACAAGGAGGTCATCGACCTCTTCCAGACGGGCTCTACCATCGCCGCACCTTCGAGGACTTCGGCCGGCGCCGCCCCAAGTCCATTCCCCACCTCAAGGACATGATCACGTCTCGGGCGGATGAAGAGGACAAGGCCAACGCCAAGTACGACGCCATCCGCGGCAAGTCCAAGCGAGAACCAAGGCGGCGGCGGCAAGCGGCAACCCAAACCAAGGCGGCCGCAACAACAACAACAACAACAACAACTTCTCGGGTCCCAACCGCAAGCGCAAGCCGTACAACACCGTCGCGGCTATCCAGCGTCCCCCCGAAAGGGAACTCGAAGAAGAACTCCGGCGGGTTTAAAGACCCGCCGAAGGAGAAGTGCCCGTGGCATCCAAACGGCAACCACACCACCGAGCAAAGTGCTACCGGCTCGGGCATGCGCTCAAGGATACGCCGGAGCCACCGCACCCTCACGATCGAAGAACAAGAAGAAGGACGGCGACGACTTCCAAGAACCCGAGAAGACCGTCAACGTCCTCTTCGGCGGACTACCCCGCGAGCGGGGAGCGAAGGCTACTCGCCGTGAAGTGATGTCCATTGAACCGGCGGTTATGACCCCTCTCGTGTGGTCGGAGACGCCCATCACCTTCTCCCGCGCGGACCAATGGACCGGCTTCTCCGAACCGGACGCTTCCCTCTCGTCCCGAAACCAACGATGGCGGGCTCTAAGCTCAACAAGGTGCTCATCGACGGCGGAAGCGGGCTCAACGTCCTCTTCACCAAGACTCTCGGAAGATGAACCTTGACGTCACCCCCATGCTCGACAAGAGCAGCATGCCTTTCTACGGCATTGTCCCAGGCAACGCGGCTATCCCACTGGGCTCAGTGGTGCGCGCGGTTACCTTCGGGGCGTCTCGCGACAACTACCGCACCGAATACATCAAGTTCGAGGTCGCGGATATCGAGACTTCCTACCATGCCATCCTCGGCGTACCGGCCATCGCCAAGTTCATGGCGGTGCCCCACTACACATACTTGGTACTCAAAATGCCAAGTCCAGCTGGCGTACTCTCCCTCCAAGGGGACTTGAAGATCTCTCACGACTGCGATACAGAGGCCGTGGTGATCGCTTCAACAAACCAAGTACCCACCCCAATGATGGAGGTCTACGCCGCGTCGAAGAAGCTTGCCACAAGCGAACTCGACATCCCAGAGAAGTCTGACAGCGCCAACAAGCCTCGGCCACCCGAGGAGGTGCTCACCAAGCTCTGGTCGACCTTGGAACGGGCGACCCCACCAAGACTACCACCATCGGGGCCGGCCTCGACCCCAAATAGGAAGACGCGCTCATCAGCTTCCTTCGGGCTAACCGCGACATCTTCGCGTGGAAGCCGACGGACATGCCGGGAGTGCCCGGGGAGCCGATCGAGCACCGCCTCAACGTCGACCCAAAGGCCACCCCCAAGCGACAACACCTCCGACGCTTCGCCGACGACGGACGGGACGCCATCAAGAAGGAGCTCGCCAAGCTACTCGCCGCCGGCTTCATCGCAGAAGTCTTCCATCCCGAGTGGCTAGCCAACCCCGTCCTCGTCCGCAAGAAGAACTCGAACGAGTGGAGGATGTGTGTCGACTACACCGACCTCAACAAGCACTCGCCCCAAGGACCCCTTCGGGTTGCCACGGATTGATCAAGTCATCGACTCCACGGCGGGGCTGCGACCTGCTTCTCGCTTCCTCGACCGCTACTCCGGGTACCACCGGATCGCAATCAAGGAGGAAGACCAGGGAGAAGACCGCGTTCATCACCCCGTTTGGCGCGTCGCTACACGACCATGTCTTTCGGGTTGAAGAACGCCGACGCTACTTACCAACGGGCCATCCGGAGCACCGCTTCAAGCGGCAACTCAACAAGAACGTCGAGGCCTACGTGGATGACGTGGTTGTCAAAACCAGGGACTCCGGTACCCTCATCGACGACCTTGAAGAGACCTTCGCATCGCTACGCGAGTACCGCCGGAAGCTCAACCCGAACAAGTGCGTCTTCGGCGTACCTTCGGGCAAACTACTCGGCTTCATCATCGCCCAACGTGGCATCGAAGCCAACCCCGAGAAGATCTCCGCCATCACCGAGCATGAAAGCTCCCACGAGCATCAAGGACGTCCGTAAGCCGACGGGGTGCATGGCGGCATTGAACATTCATCTCGAAGCTAGGAGAACGGGGTCTCCCCTTCTTCAAACTACTCAAGCACCACGAGAAGTTCGTGTGGACTGCGCAGAGGCGGACCAAGCCCTTGCCCGGCTCAAGGACTTCCCGTCGAAGCCCCCGGTCCTCACGGCTCCCTACAAGGGCGAGCAGTGGCCGCTCTACCTCGCTGCGACTACTCACGTGGTCGCATCGCCATCGTCGTCGAGCGGCGGGAAGACGGCCACGCTTACCCGGTCCGGGCCGCCCCGATCTACTTCGTCGGCGAGGTTCTATCGAGTCCAAGGCTCGCTACCGGCCCGTGCGAAGCTTCTCGTACGCTCTACTCATCACCTCGCGGAAGCTACGACACTACTTCCGGGAGTACTCGGTCTCCGTCGTCACCGACTACCCGCTCGGCGACATCCTCGAGGAACCCGCACGCCCCCGGAAGGATCTCCAAATGGGGCTGTCGAGCTCGGCGCCCTCACCATCGACTTCAAGCCACGCACGGCCATCAAGTCGCAAGCTCTAGTCGACTTCATGGCGCAGTGGCGGGAGAACCGCCTACCTACTCCCACCGTGCGACCGCAGCATTGGGTGATGTACTTCGACGGCTCACTCAACCTCGAGGGCGCGGGCGCGGGGGTACTCCCCGATCTCCCCAACGGGCGAACAACTCAAGTACGTCCCGCATCTTCCGGAAGGTCTCGAACAACGAAGCCGAGTACGAAGCCCTCCTACACGGGCTCCCGCCTCGCGGCTTCACTTGGCATCAAGCGGCTACTAGTCTACGGCGACTCCCGCAGTGGTCATCAACCAAGTCAACAAGTCCCGGGACCGCAACAAGGAGAACATGGACGCCATCGCCTAGAAGTCCGCAAGCTCGAGAACAAATTCTATGGTCTCGAGTTCCACCACATCGTTCGCGACAACAACGTTGCGGCGGACGTCCTTTCGAAGCTCGGATCCACCCGCGCCCAAGTACCGCGGGCGTCTTCGTCCATGAGCTTCACGCGCCATCCATCCCGGAGCCGGCGCCGCCGACCACCTGTCCCGGCTAGCCAACCGGGGGCGGGAGGTCATGATGATCGACGTGGACCGGAGGCAACCCTTCATCGACTACCTCGGCGAGCGAAGGTCCCCTCCGACAAGAACGCGGTCCGAACAACTCGTCCGCCGCGCCAAGTCTTACGTCCTCGTCGGCGACAAACTCTACAAGCGAGGCGCATCTTCTCGGGAGTACTTATGAAATGCGTTCCTCGCGAAGAAGGCAAGGACATCTTGGAGGAGATCCACAAGGGTGTCCGCGGCAACCACGCGTCCTCCCGCACGGCGGTCGGCCAAGGCCTTCCGGCGAGCCTTCTACCGGCCCACGGCCCCGGGCGATGCCGAAGAACTCGTCGAGAAGGTGCCAAGGATGTCGGTTCTTCGCCAAGCGACGGCACGTCCACCGCCTACAAGCCGGTCACCATACCACCAACCCCCGGCCTTTTGCCCTGCCGGGGGCTCGACATGATTGGGCCACTACCAAGCTGCGCCGGGAGGATTCAACGAGGTGCCGGTGGCTATCGACAAGTTCACCAAGTGGATCGAGGTCAAGCCGGTCACATGTCCCAAGGGCGACGAGTACTCGACTTCCCGGATGAACTCGTACACCGCTACGGGCTACCCCACCGCATCATCACGGACACCGGGGTCCAACTTCAACAACCACCAGTTCCGGGAGTACCGCGAGAACGGCGGAATCGACGTCGGATACGTCTCCGTCGCCCATCCACGGGCCAACGGACAAGTCGAGCGCGCCAACGGGATGGTGCTCGACGCCCTCAAGAAGCGGCTACACGACGCGCTAATTCAAAAGGGGGCAAGTGGATCAAGGAACTACCCAATGCACTCGGGGGCCGCGGACTCAACCATCCAAGCCAACGGGGCAATCCCCCTACTTCTCGGTCTACGGCTCCGAAGCCATCCTCCTCGCGGATGTCATATGGAACTCGCCGACGGTGGAGCACTACGACGAAGGCGTCTCGGAAGACAACAGACGAGTTGACATCGACGGCCTCGAAGAAGCTCGGCCGTGCCGCCCTAGTCCAATCAGCAAGGTACTCGGAGGGTATCCGACGCTACCACGATCGCAACGTCAAGGAACGCTCCTTCAACGTTGGAGATCTTGTCCTCCGCCGTATCCGAACACGGAAGGACTTCACAAACTCGGCTCCCCTCGGGAAGGGCCCTTCACCGTGGCTAAGGTGACCGGGCCGGGCTCCTACCGCCTCCAAACACTTGAAGGCGAAGAAGTCAACAATTCGTGGAACGTCGACCGGCTACCGTCGATTCTACGCCTAGTCTACTCGACTACTCCGGGGTTCAAGTCTACACGACCGCATCAACACCCCTAGCCGCATGCGACCCTCCGGTCCTCGGCTTCAAGTCTCGGACTACTCTCCTCCGGAGTCCGGCCCGTGCGGCTACCTACGGACCCCCCGGGGCGCAACGAGCGTCAAGGACTCTAGCGAGCGGTCTACCAAGAAGACCACACCCCAAAGATCCGGCCGCGCGGCTACTTACGGATCGCGATCCGGCCTACACGGCTACCTACGGATCACTCACCGTAAGCGGCTACCCGCTCCGGTACTACTCGGTATGTAAGCGGCCTCCGGTCCGGCGACTACTTGTAACTACGGCCCCGGCCACCCAGTGTACTCCTTCGCTAATAAAGTTTGATTGTTCATCAACTTCTTTCTTGTCTACTCCCTGCGACGGGACTACCAAGCCGAGTACTACTACTCGCACCTACTCCACGATGGGCGCTCCGCACTCTGAGATCGCGGTTACGAGTACTCATTGATGGAACTTCACAATTCATTGATATATGAGATAGTTCATTACAACTGTTTCCTATACAACCATGGCTACTAGCTATCTATGCAGGGCTACTGGAGATTCAACTTATCGGCTACCTCGCTCCCGCGATGGGAGCCATCTCGCTCCAAGCAACTGCGCATCTTGCTCGTCCGAGCCGGTTGGCGGCTACTCCGCCGCCGACTACCTCCACCGGGGCCTTCGGGAAGTACGACTTCATGAAGGCCGGCACCTTCTTCGGGATCGACCGGCCATGTGCTTGACGTAGGCGGCCGGCCGGCTTGGCGCCTCACGAAGTCGATCCGCCAACGGAGCGATCTTGGGGCCGCCCCGGGTGCGGCACCGTGGAGCCTCGCGATCGGGAGGGCAACCTCTTCAAGGTCCTTCGGTGGGCCCGGAGCGCCTCGCGATCTTCGTTCAACTTCGCAAAGATTTGTAGCGATTGACGAGATCCCGGTCGAGATGCAATTCTCAACTCCATGTGCTTCTCGCACTCGACGGCCGGCTCCTTGTAGTCGAGTTCAAGTACCGGCGGGCTTCTGCTCCCGTAGAAGAGATTCTTCATGCCGATCTCCGAGCCCTTCGGCCGCTCCACCGGCCTTCGAGTTCTCGCAACATCGGAACACACACAACGGGTCGAGCTTGATGACTCCTAACAAGTACCCGACGAGTCAAGAGACATACCTCTATTCTTGTTGCGGAGGCCCTTGTTCTTCCGCACCCGGCTCGTCGCTCTTCGCCCGCAAGTCCATCACATCGTTGTGGTACTTGGCGAAGGCGGCGTCAGCTTCGACCGCATGGCGGCCGCGTGCTTCCTCGACTTCATGAGCTGCTCCTCCAAGGCTTCGGCTCGCAAAGACCGTGTCGCCGTAGCCTTGCGGCGAGATTTGACTTCTCGCGGGATCGCTCCGCGACGTCCCGCACAAAACCAATTCAAGTCAAGCGAGTACTCAACGAAAGGATTGACTACTCGGGAGGCAACGGCTACGTACCTTCATCCTTCGTTCGGCTCGCCGCATCGCCTCCGAGATGCCTGCGCCAACACCGCCGGCTCGACGAGACCGTCGGCAAGCAACTCGATCCCGCCACGGCTACTTCTCGTAGCCTCCGTCGTTGGCGCCGAGCGGATAGGCTCCGCGTCTTGGATCTCCGGGGACCGGATCGCCACCTCCAGGGGCAACCCCCCGGCGACGTGGCGGCCGCCTCCTCCTCGGCGGACTTCTCGACGGTTTCCCCTATGGGCTCGGGGGCTCCCACTGCGGCCTGCGGGACTCCCGGTGTCAACTCCCGCATGGGCACCCCCGCAGGGGATGTCACCCCCTTCGGCGCACAGTCGGCGCAAAGAGCACGCGCATCGGCATCTACGACTACTCTTTTTGGGGCTCTACGGCTTCAAGAAGAGTACTCACCTCCGACCACGACCGCCTGCGGCGGCGGCGCGGCCGCGGGGGGCTCGGTCGCGGCTTGGGCCTCTCGGAGCGGGCTTTTCGACGGGCGGCGCGGCCTTCTCTCGCCTCCGCCGCCGTGGGCTCCTCTCCGTCCCAGCCTCAAGTCCGTGGATTTTCCGCACAAGTATCCACGAGAGGATCGTCGCACAAGATCGACTACTCTAATGAGTACTACTGAAGAAAGCGTGGTACTTACAAGCTCGACCGGACGATAGTCACGGCCGGAGCACCGAGGATGCTGGCGATATCGACCAGTCCACCCTCGGCGGGCGTTTCTTCCTCCGCCTCTCCGACTACCGCCTCCTCCACGGCGGCGGCGGTCGGCGCAGAAATTTTCTGCGCTTCGGCGGCTTCCACCTCTTCAACGGCGGCGGCCGCGGGTACTCGCTCCCTTCGGAGCGAGGGGGCGGCGCCCCGCGCCGCGCCATGAGTTCCTCGACGGTGGGGGGCTGGACTTCGGCTTCCGGCCCGGTTCCCCCCTTGTGGGCCACACGCCCTCATCGCCTTCCTCCACAGGCTCTGCTGGCGGCCTCTCCTGCACACAGGGGTGACTACTCGTCAGCACCGTACCCGATCACTGGGTACTCGACGCCTTCTCGCTCAAGATGACTTACCTCCGGAGGCGTGGTCTCCGAGACCTTCATCTTCTTGGCCACCCGCTTCTTAGCGGGGGTTGCGCGGCTTCCTCGGCGGCGCGGCAAGGCTAGCCTCCAGGCTAGCGGAGGGTCTTGGATGAGAGGCACATGAGGCAAGCACGGACGGCTAAACCTCGACCGCGGTGGAAGCGATCTGCAGCGTCTCCTCGTCCTCTTCGTCATCGGAGGTATCCTCCACGATGACGGGATCGTCGTCGTCTCCGACTACTCGGCGCTCCTTCACCTTCTCCACCGCCGGAATCTCAATTCCGCTCGGTGGTGGCCGCGGTTCGGAGACAAACCGCTTCACATCGTCTCGCATCAAAAAGACACAAAAGGCGTTAGCAACTCGCTACAAGTGCCTACTACTCGACGAGGCGGGTACGGCTACTTACCTCGTTGGGCGGGCGCGCGGCGGAGAACTCCTCGACAGGCACGCCGTGTACTCCGGCATGTCCTTGAAGATCCTCGACAACCTCTCGACGATGTCGTTGTCTTCAATTTCGCCCCCGGCATCCGCGACGTGTCGTCGTCGCCGGTGTACTCGAAGCCCATCGTATCCCGCGCCGACGGGCCGGATCCGGCGCTTCATGAAACTGAAGGCCACATGCTCGGCCCTCGGTCCCGCATCACGCAGGCCTTGATTCGTCCCGGCAACTCCGGAGCCGGATCCCCTCTTGCATGGTGGGTTCCGTGTTCCACCACTCTTGGTGCTTGGGCTGCCGTCCGCTCGGCTTCGGCGGCTCGGGATGGTGGTTCGTGGTATAGAACCACCTCGTCTTCCAATCCGTGTTGGAGTCCACGAGCTTGTACGCCGAGTGCGCTCGGCGGCATCTTCCCTCAACGGATCCCCGCCCCGCCGACTACTCGGGTTGGAGGCGGCGGGCTGCGCGGCTTCACGCGGAAGAATTTCGGAAGAGAATCCAATGCGGCTTGATCCCCAAGAATGCTTCGCGAAAATGGACGAAGACGAAGTGTGGAAGATTCCGTTGGGGTTCAAGTTGAGGTACTCGATGCCATAGTACCCGAGAAGCCCTTTGAAGAAATCGCTCGGCCGGGAGCGCAAGCCCGCGCTCCACGAAGCGCGAGAACATCGGGATCTCGTCTTGCGCCTTCTCCATTGGATAGGGATCTCCCGCGGCGGATCTCCACATATCGATCTCCTTCTCCCTGATGAACCGGAGTTCAACAGGGTCAGCAAGTCCTCGGTCTTCACCTTCGACCTTTTCCACTCGCGGCTTGGGTCAGCGCGCGGTGGAGACGTGGGCGGCGCCGCTCCGGTACCGGCCGCGGCAGCTTCTGCATGGCTCCTCTTCTTCCCGCCGGCCTTCAACGTCTTCGACGGGGACGGCTTCATCCTCCAAGAACAGGGAGTCTTCACTCGCATCCGCTCGGGGGCTACCCTACAGCTTTCGGGTGGCGATGCGCTTGGATCTACTGCGGCGGCAGTGCTCGTTGGAGTGGATCTACTTCAAGATTCAAGTGGCGAATGACGCGGCTCACTTGGGTGAAAAACCCTAAGGGTTTCGGCTTGAATTTATAAGCCAAATCGCCTCCGTAACGGGCGGCGGGATAAGTCCGCGCGTGGGCGACTCGGCGGGCCGCGCGTGACTCTTCGTATTCTACTAGTCGACGTGCCTCACCTCGGTGGCTCGGCTACTTCTACTCGACTACCGGGACGCGGCTAGTCTCAAGAGCATCTCAGGACACATTCTTCAAGAAGACCCTTCAATTCGAGAGGAAGTACTCGACTCAAGGCTCGGGGGCTCCGTGCCACGTGTCCTTCGGTTTTTTCTCTCCGGATTTTTCGGGATTTTCTCGCGAAGGCTTCGGATAGATCCTCGGCCCGCAGCCCGCGGCTCGAGGCTCGGGGGCTACCCTACGTGGATTGCGGTTCCGCAAATCGTATCTTCTTGACGGCTCCGGCTTCAAGACAAGACGAGGCATTTTTGAAGACCTTCGAAGGCGGATTTCAAGGACGCTTGGGACTACTCGAGAAGACTTCAAGATTGCTCAAACATCGGTACCGGAGTACATTCCGGCCTCGGGATGCTTCGACTACTCTTGAGGACTTTTGACTTGTAGCACTCGGGGACGCTTGAGGACTACTCGTTAAGGCCGTCAAGACTACCGGAAGCTATCCTTCTCGACTACAAAGTACTCGGGGGCTTGTCGTATGGACCTCCCCGGGCCCACTACCTCGGTGGGTACCGGGACCGACTACTCGGTGGGCCCCCGGGACTTCCCGACTTGCGCTACACGGCACCCGGAGGCGTGGAGCACAAGGACGACACGGGAGTAGTACTCGGTTAAGGCTCGTACACGTTCCGCACCGTGTAGAGGTCTCCTAGACGTACTCGACTAGTACTCCTTCCCTACTCCGACTTGTAACCCCCCTCCCGGACTATATAAGGCGGGGCAGGGACCGATCCCAGGATCACCTCATCCAATCTCAACTCACGGCGCACAATTGCACCATCTTGTAATCGTGCCCTATCAATCCAGAGCTACGCAGCATACAGGACGTAGGGTATTACGCACCTCGCGGCCCGAACCTGTCTAAATTGTGTGTCGCGTGCCTCTTCCTTCGAGTTACCGATCTCGGCGAGTCACATTCATCTACTTCGGGTACTCTCCGTAGTAGGTTGCCGGTCCAAAACACCGACGGTATCACCCCTCGGGAGCACATGCGGTACGCGGTGCGCCTCCACTTCCCTGCGTCGAACAACATGGCTGAGTACGAGGCCCTCCTTTGCGGCCTCAAGATCGCCATTGAGTTAGGCGTCAAGCGCCTCGACGTGCGGGGGGATTCGCAGCTCGTAATTGACCAAGTCATGAAGAACGCGAGCTGCTATGACGACAAGATGGAAGCGTACTGCAAGGCCGTGCGAGCCCTCGAGGACAAGTTCTATGGCGTCGAGCTCAAGCACGTGCCCCACCGGTACAACGAGGAGGCGGACGAGCTGGCCAAGATCGCGTCCGGGCGGATCACCGTCCCCCTGAACGTTTTTGCCCGTGATATCGCCCAACCTTCGGTCGTCTTCGAGCCTCACCCCTCGAGCCACGCGGAACCCTCGGGGGCTCCCTCGAATCCAGCGGGCGCGGAACCCATGGACGAGGACCCCTTGAACGAGGCGTACGTGCTCTCCCTCCTCGAGGGGTATGGCGGCTACGGGGCTGATGTGATGGACATCGAGCCAGCCCCTGTCGAGGCTGACTGGCGCGACAAGTATGTCGCCTGGATGGCTCGAGGGGAACTCCCCTCCGACCGGGCCACGGCCAGACGCATCGCCAGGATGGCCAAGTCCTTTGCCCTCGTCGACGGCGAGCTGTACAAGCGCGCCGCCTCCGGCATCTTGCAGCGGTGCGTGCCCATCCCCGAGGGGCGCGAGCTCTGCGGGGCATCCCACTCGGGATGCCGTGGCCATCACGCCGCGCCTCGTACCCTCGTTGGCAATGCTTTCCGCCAAGGCTTTTACTGGCCTACCGCGGTCGCGGACGCCAGCGAGATCGTACGCACCCGTGAGGGGTGCCAGTTTTACGCCCGCAAGTCCAACCTTCCCGCTCATGTCCTGCAGACCATCCCCATAACATGGCCGTTCGCTGTGTGGGGGCTGGACATCGTCGGGCCCCTGCGGAAGGCACCCGGGGGCTTCACCCACTTGTTAGTCGCAATCGACAAGTTTTCCAAGTGGGTAGAAGTGCGCCCCATTACGAACTTCAGGGCAGAGCAAGCGGTGACGTTCCTCACTGATATCATCCATCGCTTTGGAGTGCCAAACTCCATTATCACCGACAACGGATCCCAGTTCACAGGCAGGGAATTCTTGGAGTTCTGCGACAAGTTCCACATCCGTGTGGATTGGGCAGCTGTGGCACACCCGCAGACTAACGGCCAAGTAGAGCGTGCCAACAGCATGATCCTACAAGGCCTTAAGCCCAGAATCCTTGACCAGCTGAATAAATCTGGTCGGAAATGGCTCCAAGAGTTACCAGCGGTCGTGTGGAGCCTAAGGACCACCCCGAGCAGAGCCACCGGGTTCACCCCGTTTTTTCTAGTCCATGGCGCGGAGGCCGTCCTCCCCACGGACCTAGAATACGGGTCGCCCAGGGTTTGAGGCTACGACGAGGACGCCAACCAGCGAGCCCGCGAGGACTCACTGGACCAGCTAGACGAAGCACGCCTCATGGCCTTGATGCACTCCGCAAGGTATCAACAGTCCCTCAGGCGCTACCAAGCACGAAAGATACGCCGGCGGGACTTCAGCGAGGGGGATTTGGTCCTAAGGCTACGCCAAGACAACCGGGGACGCCACAAGCTATCACCTCCATGGGAGGGACCCTACGTCGTGGTGAAAGTGCTCAAGCCCGGCACGTACAAGCTGGCCAACGAGGACGGTGAAGAACTCACCAACGCTTGGAACATCCAACAGCTACATCGCTTCTACCCCTAGCTAGGATTTCCAAGTATTTTTTGTTGTAAAATCACGAAACCAGCACCCCAGTTGGTGACAACTATGTAAAACATCGTCAGGTTAATAAAAAGGGCAACTCAGCTTTCTCCTGAAACCCAAGTTACCCTCGGGGGCTACTACGGGGGCATCCCCCCCCCAAATGGTCCCATTTTCGCGCGAAAACGAAACAAGTCACGCGCGCTAAGTTTGTTTTCTACTTCGGCCTCGAGCAAAGATTCGAACAGGGCGCAGGCAGCCTAGCAGAAGGAGCGCGCGAGCCAGAGATAGCCTACGCCTCCGTGAGGATACGACCCTTCTCTCTCGCCTCCAACCCAGCAGGCCACCCGCGAAAATCGAACTCCCCTAACTAGAATCTACTCAGGAAGAAGGAGAAACAAAAAAGCGCAATAAACAAAAGACATCACTTCACATTGACAAATGTTTATGGCAAAAGTAATCTGTTTATTTACATGGCCAGCGTACTGATACATAAACAAAAAAGGGCCTAGCGCCCGGCTGTCTTCAGGCGGGAGGAGCGGCGGCATCAGCAGCATCCGGGAAGAGGAACTCCTCGAAGGCCTCGGCGAGCGTCCCGGCGGCGTCGGCGGCGAGCGCGTCCACGCGCTCCATCGCCACCTCGTCCTCGACACCCTCGGGAACGACATAGCCCTCGCCGCGCCTCGAAGTTGACCTCGTAGTGAGATCGCACCACTCCGAGGGCCTTCTCGGGACGCCGAGATGCGGCGCCGGCGCATGCGCCGGTGACGTGGCGCGCCAAGGGCGCGCGGGCGGGCGGCCGCCGAGCTCCCGGCCGCGCCCTCGCCCTCCTCCACGGCCCGGCAGGTCTCGAGGGCCGCATTGGGCAACTCCTGCAGCTCCTGCTCGGAGGAGTTGTAGGAGGTCTGCAGCGCCTCGGCCCACTCAGCCGCGTGCCCCAGCGCAGTGCGCAAGCCTGGATTTGCCAGACGAGAAAGAAGTTAGAAAAGGGTACGAACCCCCTAAGGGAAAACCAGCAAAACAGGAGTCAAACAGCGACTTACCCTCGACTTGCTTCCTCTCCACCTCGAAGGCGCGGCGCCCGCCCTCGACCGCCTTCTCGAGGCCCCTGACGGTCTCGCCTTGCTCTCGGAGGGCCGGGCTCCGGCCCGCGCCGGGTGATGCCGAGCACCATCAGCTCGCCCTCGAGCTTGGAGAACTCGGCGTTCGGTCCTCCCGGCGACATCGCGCCGCCTCGCGAGCGACGCGCTCCCCGCTCCAAGGCCGACCGGGCGTCGGCAAGGGCGGCTCGCTCTCGCCGGAGCCGCCCCTCGGCCCCCCCGGTGGGCGGTACGCTCTGCGGGAGAGCCGGTCCTCGGCGGCGGCGAGCGCCGCGACCTTGGCGTCGAGGGCGGCCCTCAAGTCGTCGGCCTCCTTGGCCTTCTGCTCGAGCGCGCGCGCCCGCTCCTCGGCCCCGGCGCCGCCGAGCTGCGCCCCCGGGGCGACGAGCGGAGCTCTCGGTTGTCGTTGCGGACGCCGGCCACCTCCGCCTCCCAGTTGGCCGCCAGCGTGCGCATCTTCTCCAGGTCCGAGCGCGCCTGCCGCATCGCCTCATCCCGGTCGATGAGGGCTGTGCAGACTCGCTCGAGGCTAGAGGGATGCGCCGGGTCCCGCCTTGCGCTCTCGTGGAGTTGATCTCGCAGGGCCATGGCCCGGTACGACAGCCAGCCGTCAGGGGTCCTGAGGGCATCGGCGAGCGCGTCGAAGGCGTCGCACCACTCCCAGAGCTGGTGGAGCTCGACGTTCACCTGGTCGAAGGCGCCGTACTTGTCGTGGGCGCGGCGCTCGAGCTCCTGTCACCCACAAGTCAAAACCCGTAAGCATCATGCTACAAGGATAAGCGCGCAGAAACGAGGAAAGAAGAGAAGCAAGCAATGGCACCCCACCTGGAAGACGCGCCACGCGGGGCCGCCGTGGATCCTCAGCGCCTCATGCAACGCCCGGTTGAGCGTGGCGCCATGGTTGCGGAGATCTCCCCATAGCTCCTGCTCCCCCTGGGCGTCGGCGAACGCGGGCGGGTCACCAGCAATCCCCTCTACC
The DNA here is from genome assembly GCA_947561735.1 of Cenchrus americanus. Lineage (NCBI taxonomy): Eukaryota > Viridiplantae > Streptophyta > Magnoliopsida > Poales > Poaceae > Cenchrus > Cenchrus americanus. The sequence goes on from OX387241.1 coordinate 125,703,277, forward strand.
TGGGCAAAGTGGCCAGTGCGGGAAGACGAGGCCTCGGCGCCGTGCCCTCGGCCCCCTGCCACCATGTGGCCCTCGTGCCGCCTCATGAAGGCCCCCGCCTGGGACTCAGGGGAAGGTGTGGGGAAGCTCGCCCACTGGTCCCACCCGAGCGGCGAGGAGTCGTCGTCCGGTATCTCCACCACCACCGCCCGGGAGCCGCCGGCAGGTGCCGCCCCTCGCGTCGCCTCCGTCGACGCCTCCGCCCGCGCCTCCGTAGCCGCGGGCGCCCGACGTGGCGCCGCGGCCACCGCTCCCGGCCGCGCCCCCGCGACCACGGGCGCCCGACCGCCCTCCTCGCCCACCGCCGCCGCCGCGCCTCCGCCGCGGCCGGCACCGCGGACCGCGCCTCCGTCACGACCGGCGCCGCAGTTGCACCTCCACCATGGCCGCCACCGCGGGCCGCGCCTCCACCACGGCCGCCGCCGCGGCCTGCGCCTCCGCCACGACCGGCGCCCCGCCGCCACGACGGCCGCCGGCCGCGCCGCGACGGGCGATCCGCCGGCCGAGGCCTCGAGGGCCTCGCCGGCGCCCCGCGAGCTCTCATCCGCCTCGGCCGCCGCGCCGCCCCCCGCCCGCGGCGCCCTCGACGAGCACCGCCTGGTGGGAACGGACGCGTCCGCCCTCAACACCTTGGCTGGTGCGAGGGGAGGCACGGTCGGCACCACCCTGCATAAGCACAAACAAAAAATCAGAATGACTGGTCGCCAGAAAACCCAACCCAGCAGAAGAGCAAGCCCCTTGCCTCGAAGAAGAGAAGGCGCGCTTCCTCTTCCTCGAGGCCTCGGTGGATGCCGCCGGCACGACCGGCACAGCCGTCGCCGTGCCTCCTGACATTTCTGCCGCGCGCGCGGCCCCCCCTGCCCAACCCAGCACAGGGTTTAGGGTTTAGGGTTTAGTGTCGGGAACACATTCCGCACTGCTAGAAATATTATTTCCTGATTTATGCTTGTTTTTAATCATAAATGTGTAGATCAAGATCCATAATAGCTATATATGTGTTTGTTGGTTTCATAGGCTTGTTTTGGACCATAGAAACAGTGAGAGAAAGTTTGAGTCCAGAAGTGATATATTTCTTTTTATTGCTTAAGCAAGTGTGCAGGTGTGATCAGTGGGTTGTCTTAGACTCATTGAGATCAGGGAGCACCACTCTTGGTGTTTTATGTTTTATTTTTGTGCATTAATGCGAAGGAGCCTTTGTAGGTTTAATAGTGAAATTAATTGGAAAATCACAACTCTTAGCTGAGCACTTTGTGTTTGTGTTGAGAAACTTGCTAACAAGTTTATAACCAACCCCTTGCTCTTTTTGTGAGATTTAAATTAAATTACTGGTATATATATGTACACAGTCACTATTAAAAGTTCTAGATAATAAAGCAATGCATATTGTTCATTTATAGGAAGAGTATGCTGAATGTATTATTATCTAGGAGAGTGTGGTCAACCAAGCACCCCATGGTTGTCATAAGTTGTTTTGAAATTAATTAAATCAAATGGTCACTTAAGTGTTACATTTGCATCCTCCGTGTAGAAGTTCCCGACGGTAGCTACACGCTCGTGCTAGTGGACGAGTACGAGGGAGCTGCAGGAGACGTGCACTACGTCACCGTAGAGGAAGACACGGGCCAAAGTCCGGAAGTTTGTCTAACTTCTTGTGCCAACGAAGGCAAGCCCCAATTAAATTTATGCAACTATCTTTGTTATTCTATGTGCATTTACGTTCAGGAATTGAATGAAACCCTAGTTGCATGATCCCTAGGTGCCTATGTTCTTTTACTAGTGTGCTAGGTTGTTAGTTGCTATGCTCTAAGGACCCGGTAAAAGTCGAGTGATGTTCGTCACTCGCGAGAATAGAATTTCCTTTTTGGAATCACCCCTTTTTGTAAATGGATTGCTCATGTGGTAAGAGCATGGGGTTTGGGCTCCAGTCCAGTGGCTTCGTGGGCTAAGCTTTTGAACGTACTAAGCACTTGTCGGGCATGGGACCGGTAAGCCTAGTACCTAAGTGAGGCGGCAAGGGATTTTCCATTACTAATCTCGAGCATTCACCTGCCCGGCTAATTACCGGGAGGGGGGTACTTGTGTGAGGCTGGATGTACTGAGTGGGGTCATACCAGATAGCCTTGTACCCGGGACTGTAATAGCTATCCCGAACCGAGGATCGATGGGAACCGATTGGGTCGGTGTCGGCTTTGTTGGGGCACCGCTCCGTGTGTTTAGGTTTACCTTGCAAGGGTTCTGAATCAATTGATTGTCGGCTGCTCACCGTTATCCGAGACTGCTTAATCAACTGGCCATGATATCCCTTAATGATGGAACTATGTGAAATCTTCTGCGTGAATTAATTATATTGTACAATTCTTGATTGTATTAGTTGCTCATCATAGTATGATAATCTCACTAGAATCTGAGCTAAAACATTGAAAGTAAGGATCCAAGATCCTAGTTGCTTTTTGGCAAAATAAACCCACCAGCCAAAAGCTTACATGTCTAGAGGTAACTTTTGTCGGGTAAGTCTTGCTGACTATTAGTATACTCAACCTTGCTACAATTGTTGCTTTCAAGTGAAGTTGTTTGGCCTGGTAAGATTCCACTCGGCTGGGAGGTGGAATGGGTGGATCATGACGCCGAGTAATGGCACCACTAATGGCCTCCTGTGATGCCGTATCATATCGCTATTAGTACTTCCGCTATTTTAATAAAACTCTATACTATTTACTTTTATGTCAAGAACTATGATTTGTAATAATGGACCCTACGGGGAGATTGGTATTAATTAGTAAGGCACTCTGGACTCTCCTTCGTGGGAGTTTAATGCATACGTTCGATCCTCTCTGTTTTCAAGAGATTTATCGGGTGTAAACCCGGCAACACTCAACGGGATGATTCTTTATTATCGCTTAATGACCAAAAGGAGTGGTTTAGGCGATAGTACGGAATTATCTCGGATGGGGTTGTCACAGCTGGTATCAGAGCATCTGTATGCACCGGAGTGATTAGATAAATGATAATCACATGATTTACAATAAAACTTGCCAAGACAGATTCGATTTTGAAAATCCGTTGGATCGTTAAGGAATGATTTAGATCGAGAGGCCCTAGCGGGAATTTTGGGTTCTTTAAGGTAGGATAAGAATCTATGGTTTATTTTGCTAACTTCCAACACTTTAATTTATGTCAGACTTACTTTCTTGCACAACCAAACTAGATGAGCCACGTGTTTAATACGTGTGATGTTCCGCATCACGGGAATTGCGAGGGTTGATGGAGTGATCTATTCCACAGATCCCATCTTTGCGTCTAGCTATGAGTTGTGATGTCACCATGTTTATCATACGTGTGCATTCCGCATGTCGATCATGCGAGGCAAGGATACACTCCATTCAAATGGTGGGTGTCTGAGGTTGGATGCTGTCCATGCAGCGGCTTTATGCATGGATACCGTTTCTATAGTGAACGGTAATGTATGTGGACGCTTTCGTGATGTGTTGGCACGAAAGGTTCGTTTTCTGCAGGTACACTAACAACGTTCGTAAGTCGTTAAGTGTGAATCGAGTAGCTCCGACTAGTTATTATAAGGAGAGCCGATTATAAGCTTGCCACCGGCACTAACTACGTCTTTTTGGATCTATGTGTGTGAGGTCGTTTAAGACGTGTGCATTCATGATGAAAATCTTGTTGAACCTAAAAGTGGTAATGGCTTGTTGAATAATTTTTCTAGGGTGATTGCTTGATCTTAGAAAAGTTTTTCCTCTCTTTGATCTTTGGCAGATTTCTGGCAGATGCTGTTACTGCCATTTCTCAATTTTTAGAGCCAAATCTGTAAGGAATCTGACTAGACATCCTTTAAGAAAGTTGTTTCTTATCAAATCGAGCATCTAGTGTGAATTGCTCATGATTTTAGGAATTTTCTATCAGGAGTTATGGTCAGTTTAGTAAGTCTCTGTCCTGCAGTTTTTCGCGGAGACTTTCCTTTAAAAGGGAATTTTTCGAGCATGTTCCAGTCCAATCTAGATCTACCTTTGAATACCAAAAGTGTGCACAATAATCTCACTGAGTTGCTACCAAAATTTGGTAATTTTTGGGGTCACAGGTTCGGAGTTATGAATTTTGGATTCACAACCTCCGATCTTTATGCCATCATTTTATGAGTACTCATTTCGAGTTCCGGCATATACTTGCACCTTGTGTGAATGGCTGCCCCAAATGTAATTCACTTGAGGATCAAACGATTCCTTTTGCTCACCAAAATCTTGTGGAAAGTTGAAACCTTTAGTAGTGGTCTGTGTATGCAACCTTCTTTTGTAGCCGTGAGAACTTATCTTGTGCACGTGTTTGCATCTGGTTCTGACATTTGTCACTTATTCTAGATGTCTACCTCCGGATCTGTGACCGTTGATGCGCAGGCGTGGACTCACTTGAATTGCCTCGAGGAGGGTGGTTTTCCTGCACTTTTGTGGGATACCCTAAATGACGTTGGGTATGCCACGTATCCAGAGTACTCGGCACGTGAGCTCATGACCACAAGGCAACTGCTTCGTTGGCAAGTGAAGGTGAAGATCCCCGTGTGCCGGACACATCCTACTTGGGAAGAGTGGGAGGTGAAGGCACAAGGGTTGAACTTGGCTGACACTGTGCAAAAGGCTGCTTTGGAAGCACTCATAACTTTTTGTGAGAAGCATGCTGATTTGGTAGCTAGCACTACGGCCAAGGTGATTCCTTTACCTAAGCAACATTCCAGACACGGGATCGAGCGCGAAGTTTTTCTCTTCGCTCAGGGCAATCCTCACTATAGTCCTGAACTTGTCACCTCAGTCCGTTTCTCTAAAGCCATGTACGGCACCTATCAAGTGATGGTTGGAGAAAACATGTTCTACAGACACCAAGTTTATAGACAACAAGTTAATGGTGGAGAAGCTATAACCCAAGAGTGGAAGGAAGCTCGAGCAACGATAGCTCGTCTTAAAAAGAAAAGATGCAAGGATAAAGCAACAATACAAGAATTGAGTGAAGTCATTCATGAGCAGAATTTCTTGTTGCAGCATAATGATCAATATATGCTTGACTTAGAGAATCAACTAGAGGCTGTAGCAGCTCCACCTCTTGAGCCCGAAGAGGAAGAAGATCTAGAGGAGATCCAAGGAGAATCTGGAGTGGAGACTGGACCTGCTTCACCTTAAGTGAACCTCAGCTAGAGTGTTATCTAGTTGATGTTGGTTATGCTTTCAATAAAATAATGTGTTGTAAGGATGTTGTGGAGATCATTCTCACCGGTTTATCATGTTGCATATACGTACCGAGAGTTATGGTAAATTTCGTGCACCTCGGCCTTTTGTGAAAACAGCTAGGCAGAACCTTGGTGACGGAATTTTTTGGGCATGATAATGTTGGAAATTGAGTCGGAGTTGAGTACCAACATTGGAGCGTATGAAATCCTACATCCACCGACCAAGAATGATAATTTTTCGGTGTATAGGCAAGGATTTATGAATCTTATGCTTATGACCGTCGTGCTGTTCGAATCCGAAAGTTGCCATGAATGAGTTTCTGTCGTGCATATTCTACTTGTTAATTTATGTGAGCAAGCTTATGAATATGAGTTTAATGAGAACTCAACTTTTTAGATGGTCGGATCGACACGTAGCACCCCCAACGGTTTTGACGCGTCGGACAGTGGTGATCTACCACCGCCACCACCCATGATGCCGGTGGAGACTTTCATGGCCACCCAAACCGAAGTGTTGCGCCAGGTATTCCAGACACAACAGCAAATCGCCCAACAGATTCATCAGAGGCCTCCAATGGGAGCTAATCATGAAGGACCACAAATGGTTACCACCTATTCCCAGTTTATCGGGATGAAGCCCCCAACTTTTACTGAAGCAGAAGAGCCCCTTGATGCTGATGCATGGGTTAGGGCCATTGAGGCCAAATTCTCTGCATTTGTCCTACCTTGTTCTGAGGAGCACAAGGCTAGCTTTGCAGCCTTGCAGCTTCATGGAGAAGCTTTAATGTGGTGGGAGCACTTTAAGACCATGCAACCTGATGGACATGAAATTACTTGGGCTGAATTCAAAAGAGCTTTCAAGGACCACCACATCCCAAAAGGACTCATGGTTAGAAAGATGAAAGAGTTGCTTGCTCTTAAGCAAGGTGATGACACTATGTATCAAAATGCATAGAAGTTTAACAGCATTTGCCAGTATGGGGAATATCACATGGACACTGATGCCAAAAAGATGGAACGTTTCCATGATGGTCTTAAGAGTGAATTGTATGAAAGGCTAAACCTACTAGAGCCCAACAATTATCAAGAGTTAGTGAACAAAGCTATCTCTCGAGGATGCCATGATGAAGGTACAGAAAGAGAAGAAGAGACAGAACGAATTTGCTTCGGGAGATGGATCGGGCAAGAAATTTCGTTTCGTCAAGAAGAATGCGCATGGTTCTTCCCAATCATCCGCATCACGCCATTGGAGAATGACTCCGTCCCCGCATATGCCTTCGGGAAATTTTCAGTACCGTCAGGCCCAGCCACAACTCTCCAAGCCAAAGGAACTTGCACCCCGCATTTGCTACAATTGTAGGCAACCAGGGCATTATGCCAATGAGTGCCCAAACCCTAGGAAGATCAAGACCGAGCAGCAGACTCAGAACCCCGGAGTAACCAAGGGCAATCGTGACAAGAAGCCCACGATTCAAGTGAAGCAAGGCTAGCTTAACTTCACGGGTAACTTTTCTACCTGAGAGCATTCCTTCTAACTTTGCACTTTGGATGATGGAACTTTACCCCATCCTCACATTTTAGTTACTTTTTAAGAACTAAAGTCTAGATCTTAGTGAATGGATGTAGCAAGCATTTGTTTACTAGCCTTCCCTTTCTTCATAGAAATCTCTGGTAATCCCTTTTCGTAACTTGGTCTTTCCGCCTAATCTCAAGGCCCTCTTAGATTTAAATCAATTGGCCGGCTAAGTTGAAGGAGTAGGATCAAAGATTTCTTGAGAAATCACGCGCAGATATTCGGACCGTTGGACCCCATTCGTTTCAGTGCCACGATGGTACAACGCCGTAGCATCGCCCTGACATCTCTTTTCCCGCGGCCACGAGCACGTCGTCGAGACCTCACGGGCCGACCATTATCGAGCCCCATGTGGCAACCGCCGGATCGCTCCGCTAGTCCCTACCTCAATCGGTTGGGATGACCGTTGCGGTTCGTTGAGCTATAGAAAGGGAAACCCTTTTGTAGTGTTGCTATTGCAAAGTCTCGCCTGCTTTCGAGCTCAACAGTGCCGCCACTCTTGATTTTCCCTCCGGTTAGTTTTTTGCCAACCTGCCACTAGCCATCTCAGCTGTTGCTCCGCCCACTCACCGAGCAAGCCATTTCATCATCTTCGTCGACAACCTCCAGAAGAAGCTCGGAAGAAGACCGAGAGAAGAACCTCGGCCTACATCGTCAACCATGCCTCAGTTCGTGGAGATGTTCGAGCCCCTCCGCTGGACGCTTGTAGTGATGTATCTCTGCATCGTCGGTGGACTTTTCCTTCTTTTAGTTTTTCATGTACACATTCATCGCCCGCTTCCTCATGAACTATGTTGAGACAGTGAGGAGAGCCCCATGTATCTTCTGCCCTATCTGAATTCTCGCTATCGTGAAATATAAGCGAGTATATCTTCTACCTTTGTAACCCTTGTCCTGTTAGAAATCTTGTTGTCGAATCTCGGGACAAGATTCTGTTTAAGGGGGGTAGGCTGTGACGCCCCAGGTTTTCAGCCGGGTTAATTAACCCTAACGAGTAGGTCAACTGCATTGACTTTGGTCAAACAACGGTTAACCTGGGCCATCACTTCGAAAACTTCACCAACAACCCTAATGACCCTTTTGGTCAACCTTGGCCAAACCTTGATCAAACCCTACTCAAAACCCCTTGAACACCCCTTTGCCCTCCAGTGTCATCAAGAACTTTTGCCCCGTTCTCCAAATTTCACCTAAACACTTCAAAATCTCCCTGTCGGGGACAGCCCTGGGGGTCCCCTTAAACAACTGGAGAAACCCCACATAAAACCTGCAAAAAGCCAAGGCCAAACACGTCCCGCTTAAACAGACGGGGCATGGCCCACGCCACGCTGGCCCCGACGGCCCACCAAGGCGGCCCACTCAAAGATCCCCTCGAGCAGGCTCCGCCCCGCTCGAGGGCACACACCTCCATTGAGTGGGCTCCGCACCGCTCGAGGGTGTACGCCTACCTCGAGCGGACTACTCCTCGCTCGGGGGCGCATTGCACACGCACGCCCGTTCCCGTACGCGGGTACGGGCATTTAATGCTCTGACAACAGCAGGGCGGCGCCATCATGCGCCTGGGACTCACGCTCCGGCCCTGTTGCACCAACTCCCTAGGAGGGAACTCATCCCCGCCACTGTGGGGGACTGTGCGACATGGCCAGTGCCAGCCCCGTGACGCCGCACCGCCTACTCCTATACGGCTAACGCGCCGAGCCCTCGAAGGGGGCCGGCCGCACCCTCGATTTGCTTTCCCGTGACTTTGCAGGGTTAGGTCGAGATGTTAGGCCGGCGGGGCGCCATCCCTGCCACTGTTAACGGCAGGCGGCCGCCCCCGCGCGTACAACCCCACGCCGGGCACTGTGGCAACAGCTCCGGCGCTGTGAAGCATGCGGGAATGGGACGCCACCATGCCTGCCACTATATCCCGTACGGATTGACGTCAGCAACCCCCTCGAGCCCGCCTGGGGACATCACGGCCATCCACCGCACCCCTACCCTCGAAGCTGCCACTGTTCGGGTACGAGATACGCCATGATGGCCAGATCGCGGCAAGGACCGTCAAGGCGGCCGCCTACTCTACGGCGCGGCGCACCACACTTCCCCACGTAGCTGAATAGTGCGGCATGCATGTAATTCGCTCTCTCCTTGTCCTATAAAAGGAAGGCGAACTCCCACGCCGCAGGAGACAGAGAGCAGAACGACAAGGAACAATGACACACGACACGCCACGTACTTCTCAATTCTCCCACAACTACTTCAGCCACTTCACCAGGGACTTGGAGGCCACGCTTCCTCTCCCGCCTTGCTTGTAGCAGCCCCAATACAGGCACCCCCGGTGCTAAGCAATATAGTGCCCCGAGCACACCACTGCTAGACGTACGGCCCTCGGCCGGAACCAGGATAAAGCCCGTGTTTCTGATTGCTTGGTATCGACCATTGAGGGATAGACCTTGGCGCTTATTACTGGTTAGTGTCGGGACCACATTCCGCACCGACAGTTGGCGCCCACCGTGGGGCAAGCGAGCGCCTAGGGTCAATCCACCGTCAACTCCCTCCATGGTGATCCGCACCGAGTACCGCGGTACGCGCTACTCCATGGGCAGCTCGGACCCCCTCCCCGTCGGGTTTGAAATCCGGTTCGGGAGCCTGAATTTTCAGGCCACGGGGAACGGCTACCTGATGCGCCTCACCAACCGTGAGGAGCTCCGTGCGCGGCGCCAGGCCGGGTCCGCCCCGGTCGCCGCTGCGCGCGTCGCCACGATACGGACACCCGCGAGCACGGATGCCGCGGGCACGTCGACGTCCACGGCGTCGCCGCCGCTCCGGTCGGCGTTCACGCCGGGCGCGGTCGGAGCGGCGACAAGCCGAACGCGCCGCCTCCCAACGCGGCGCACCCGTCGGCACGACGACCGCCACCCCCGGCGGGGGGAGCGCGCGGTCTCCGGCCACGCTTCCCCATCGGTCTACGCGGCGCCATGACAGCCTACAACGCCAACGTCAACACCACGATGCGCAGGGTTCCCCCTGGCCGCCACGTCTTTGTTGCCAGGGACCCCGGCGCCTCCGCTGGCGACGAGTCGTCCCTAGGCTCCCTCGACGCATTGCCACCCGCCAACATGCACGGATATGCGGAGTGGGACTTTTCCGGCGTGCCGGACCGAGTAATGTTCAGGCGTTTTCTCGACGCCATGGACAACTGGTTCGGTTGCTCCGATGACTCCAGCACCAGGAGCTACGACCCCGTGCGGGAATGCTGCGTCATCATCGCCAACGACCCAGCAAACTCCACCGGTGCAGCGGGCGCCGGCGACGGAGAGGTTACGCCCGCCCCAAGGATTGCTCCGCACCTGGCTGCGGGACCGAGCACCCCTGCTGGGGCCGACATCGACGTGCAGCTAGCCCAAGCTCGCGAACTCGAAGCCAAGCTAGCGGAGGAATATCGGACGGTGCAGTTGCTCCGCGCCTCCATGGCAGGGGAAGCCTCCGCGCGCGGCTAACGCGCGCGGGAGTTGGGCATACAGGCCCGCGACCACATCAACGCCGACTTCAACGTCGACAACCCGGTCACGCCTCCGCGGGCTAGCTAGAAGCTTATCGCCGCCGCGACGCTACTGCGGGCCATGCCGGCCCCCTCGACGCCCGAGGCGCGAAACCTGCACCGTGAAGTGCAGGCACTCATTGAGCAGGCGGCCGTTCAACAGGCCGAGAGCTCGGCGTCACGCATTCGCCAACAGGGGGACGCACGAGGTGACGGGGCCGCGCAGGGGGGCGAACCCTCGGTCCATGCAGGTGAAGCGGCGGAGCGACTCGCCAACCTGGGACGCACACCGGCCAAAGAGCGGCTCCTCGACACGCGCAGGGCGCGGGACGGCGACGCCCGCAACGTCATCAACGCTCGGCGGACGAGCAAGGCGGATGCGCGAGCGGCGGCACGCTACCACCCTCGGCGGGGTGTACTCTACGACAGCGATGAAGACCGCTCTCCGACGCTGGAGCCCTTGGGGACCCGTGTGTTCAGCCGGGAGATCCGCGCGGGGCCTTCCCCCAGCGCTTCCGCCAGCCCATGACCATCGTCAAGTATAACGGGGAAACGGATCCCCGCGTATGGCTCAACGATTACCGCCTAGCATGCCAGCTGGGCGGGGCCACCAGCGACGAGGTCATCATCCGCAACCTCCCCCTGCACCTTGGCGATTCAGCCCGGACGTGGCTCGAGCACCTGCCGGCCAGCCAGATCCATAACTGGGATGATTTGGTCCGCACGTTCGTGGGCAACTTCCAGGGCACGTACGTGTGCCCCGGGGAATTCCCGGGACCTCGCGCTCCCCGCACCCGGAAGCCTCCGCGAGTCGCTCCGGGACTTCATACGGCGCTTCTCCAAGCGCTGCACGGAGCTCCCAAGTGTGGAGCAATCCGAGATTGTGCACTCCTTCCTCGAGGGCACCACGTGCCGGGATCTCGTGCGAGAGCTGGGGCGCAGCCCGCCTGCGGACTCAAACGAGCTGTTCGACATCGCCACCAGCTTCGCCTCAGGAGAAGTGGCCGTGGGGGTGATCTTCGACGGCAAGAAGGGCAAGCGCTCGGATGACGCGCCCGCTGAGGGTAGCAAGTCCAGGGAGCCCCACCGGAAAGACAAGCGGGGCAAGAAAGGGAAGAAGCCGCGTCGCGAGGCGCGCGAGCAGGGACGCGACGGCGATGACGCCGAGGCCCTTGCTGTTGACACGGCTCGACGAGGCCCTCGACCGGCCCCTCGAGGTCCGGGGGTGTTCGATGACATGCTGAAAAAGCCATGTCCATACCACAAGACCCCAGTGAACCCACCCTCGAGCAATGCGACATGCTCAAGAAGTTCTACGGTCGCGCCGCCGCAAAGGACACGGAGGCCAAGAAGGACGGAGGAGATGGCGACGTCGGCGGCTTCCCCGCCATAGAGAACGTGTTCCTCATCTTCGGGGGACCGACCGTCGACATGTCGAGCCGCCAGCGCAAGCAGGAGCGGCACGAGGTACTCGCCGCGGAGAAGGCGCCTCCCTCCTTCCTTGACTGGTCGGAGGATGCCATCACCTTCAGTCGCGAATACCACCCGAACCGCATCCCCAACCCGGGTCAGTACCCACTGGTGGTCGACCCGGTCATTGGGAACGCGCGGTTCTCAAAGGTCCTGATGGACGGAGGCAGCAGCCTCAACATCCTCTACGTGCACACGCTGCGCCTGCTGGGGATCGGGTTGGACCAGCTGCGGCCCAGCACGACGCCGTTCCATGGCGTCGCGCCATGCAAGCGCGTCCAACCCCTCGGGCAGATCGACCTGCCGGTTTGGTTCGGCACTCCGAGCGATTTCCGCAAGGAAACGCTCACCTTCGAGGTGGTGGGGTTCCGGGGCGCCTATCACACCATACTTGGGCGGCCCTACTACGCCAAGTTCATGGCCGTCCCCAACTACACCTACCTCAAAATGAAGATGCCGGGACCAAACGGTGTCATCACCGTGGGCTCGTCCATCGAGCACGCGTTCGATTGCGACGTCGAATGCGTGGAGCACGCAGAAGCACTAGCGCTGGACGAAACGCTGGTGACCACCTTGGAGAAGATGGTCAATGAAGACCTCGACTCCACCGCCAAGCACGCCGGCAGTTTCGAGGCCGCGGAGCAGACCAAGGAGGTGCCCCTCGACCCTGCTGACCCCGAGGGCAAGGCGTTGAGGGTCAGCTCCACCCTCGACCCGAAATAGGAAGTGGTGCTCGTCGACTCCCTCCGCGCCAACGCTGACATCTTCGCGTGGAGCCCCTCGGATATGCCAGGCATCCCGAGGGAGGTCGCCGAGCACTCCCTTGACATCCTGCCTCATTCCCACGCCGTGCAGCAGCGGCTCCGCCGCTTCGACGAGGAGCGGCGGCGGGCGATCGGAGCGGAGCTGCGGAAGCTTCTCGAGGCCGGGTTCATCAAGGAACTGTTCCACCCTACGTGGCTAGCAAATCCTGTACTAGTAAAGAAAAAAGAACGGGAAATGGCGGATGTGTATAGACTACACTAGTCTTAATAAAGCATGTCCTAAAGTTCCCTTTCCTTTGCCACGCATCGATCAGATTGTTGATTCAACAGCCGAGTGTGAGCTACTTTGCTTCCTTGATGCCAACTCCGGGTATCACCAAATAAAGATGAAGGAGTCCGACCAGCTCGTGACTTCATTCATCACGCCGTTCGGGATGTTTTGCTACGTCACGATGTCGTTCGGCCTCCGGAACGCGGGTGCAACGTATCAACGCTGCATGCAACACGTTTTCGGAGATCACATCGGGCGGACGGTTGAGGTGTACGTAGACGACATTGTCGTAAAAACCAGGAAGGCGGACGACCTGGTTGGCGACCTCAACATCGCGTTCGGCTGCCTGCGGGCCAACGGGGTAAAATTGAACCCCGAAAAATGTGTCTTTGGTGTGCCGCGGGGCATGCTCCTAGGATACATAGTCTCCCAGTGAACATTTTCGCCCCGAACGTTTTCGCCCGAGATATCGCCCAGCCCGCCGTCTCCCTCGAGCCGCACCCCTCGAACCACGCGGAACCCTCGGGGGCTCCCTCGAATCCGGCAGGCGCGGAGCCCATGGATGAGGACCCCTCGAACGAGGCATATGTGCTCTCCCTCCTCGAGGGGTATGGCGCCGACGAGGCCGATGTGATGGATGTCGAGCCAGCCCCCATCAAGGCAGATTGGTGCGACAAGTATGTCGCCTGGATGGCTTGAGGGGAACTCCCCTCGGACCGGGCCGAGGCTAGGCGCATCGCCAGGATGGCCAAGTCCTTCGCCCTCGTCGACGGCGAGCTGTACAAGCGCGCCGCTTCCGGCATCCTGCAGCGATGCGTGCCCATCCCCGAGGGGCGCGAGCTCCTACGGGACATTCACGCGGGGATCTGCGGCCATCACGCCGCACCCAGCACCCTCGTAGGCAATGCGTTCCGTCAAGGCTTTTACTGGCCCACCGCGGTCGCGGATGTTAGCGAGATCGTGCGCACCTGCGAAGGGTGCCAGTTCTACGCCCGCAAATCCAACCTTCCTGCTCACGTCCTGCAGACCATCCCCATAACATGGCCTTTCGCCGTGTGGGAGCTGGACATCGTCGGGCCCCTGTGGAAGGCGCCCGGGGGCTTCACCCACTTATTGGTTTCGATCGACAAATTTTCCAAGTGGGTAGAAGTACGCCCCATTACGAATCTCAGGGCAGAGCAAGCGGTGACGTTCTTCACCGACATCGTCCATCGTTTTGGAGTACCAAACTCCATCATCACCGACAACGGGTCCCAGTTCACGGGCAGGAAATTCCTGGAGTTCTGCGACAAATTCCACATCCGTGTGGATTGGGCAGCTGTGGCACACCCACAGACTAACGGCCAAGTAGAGCGTGCCAATGGCATGATCCTACAAGGCCTTAAGCCCAGAATTTTCGACCAGCTGAATAAGTCTGGTCGGAAATGGCTCCAGGAGTTACCAGCGGTCGTGTGGAGCCTAAGGACCACCCCAGCGCAGCCACCGGGTTCACCCCGTTTTTTCTAGTCCATGGCGCAGAGGCCGTCCTCCCCACGAACTTAGAGTATGGGTCACCCAGGGTACGAGGCTACGACAAGGACGCCAACCAGCGAGCCCGCGAGGACTCACTGGACCAGCTGGACCAAGCGTGCCTCGTTGCCTTGATGCACTCCGCAAGATACCAACAGTCACTCAGGCGCTACCAGGCACGGAAGATATGCCGGCGGGACTTCAGCGAAGGGGATTTGGTCCTAAGGCTACGCCAAGACAACCGAGGACGCCACAAGCTATCACCTCTGTGGGAGGGACCCTACGTCATAGTGAAGGTGCTCAAGCCCGGCACGTACAAGCTAGCCAACGAGGACAGCGAAGAACTCACTAACGCTTGGAACATCCCACAGCTACGTCGCTTCTATCCCTAGCTTGGATTTCCAAGTCTTTTGTTGTAAATCACGTGACCAACACCCCAGTTGGTGACCACCATGTAAACATCACCAGTTCAACGAAAAGGGCAACTCGGCTTTCCCCAGAAACCCAAGTTACCCTCGGGGGCTACTACGGGGGGCATCCACCCCCAGAAAAATGGTCCCATTTTTTCGCAAAAAAGGAAAAACCCACGCGCGCTATGCATGTTTCTACTTCGGCCTCCTGCAAAATTCGAACAGGGCGCAGGCAGCCTAGCGTAAAGGACGCGCAAGTTAGAGATAGCCTATGCCTCCGCGAGGACACGGCCCTTCTCTATTGCCTCCGACCCAGCAGGCCGCTCGCGAAAATCGAACTCCCCTAACTAGAATTTACTCAGGAAGAAGGAGAAACAAAAAAGCCCAATAAAGTAAAGGACATCATTTCACTTTCACAAACGTTTGAAGAAAAGTGATCTGTTTATTTACACGGCCACATGGCCCGCACACTAACACATAAACAAAAAAGGGCCTGGTGCCCGGCAATCTTCAGGATGGCGGAGCGGCAGCGTCAGCGGCATCCGGGAACAGAAACTCCTCGAAGGCCTCGGCGAGCGCCCCGGCGGCGTCAGCGCCTAACGCGTCCACACACTCCATCGCCACCTCGTCCTCGACGCCCTCGGGGACGATGTAACCCTCCGCCACCTCCTCGAAGTTGATCTCGTAATGAGATCGCACCACCCCGAGGGCCTTCTGGACGCCGAGGTGCAGCGCCCGGCAAATGCGCCCGGTGACGTGCCCGCCAAGGGCGCGTAGGCGGCTGGCCAGCGAGCTCCCAGCCTGCGCCTCGCCCTCCTCCACGGCCTGGCAGGTCTCGAGGGCTGCGGAGCGCAACTCCAGCAGCTCCTGCTCGGAGGAGTTGTAGGAGGTCTGCAGCGCCTCGGCCCGCTCGGCCGCGTGCCCCAGCACGGTGCGCAGGCCTGAAGTTGCCAAGCAAGAGGGGGATCAGAAAAGGGGGCGAACCCTCTAAGGGAAAATCAGCAAAACAAGAAACAAACAGCGACTTACCCTCGACCTGCTTCTTCTCCACCTCGAGGGCGCGGCGCTCGGCCTCAATCGCCTGCTGAAGGCCGCTGAGGGTCTCGCTCTGCTCCTGGAGGGCCAGCTCCTGGCTCGCGCTCGTGATCCTGAGCACCACCAGCTCGCCCTCGAGCTTCGAGAACTCAGCATTCCGCCCCTCCAGCGACTTCTGCGCCGCATCGCGAGCGACGCGCTCCTGCTCGAGCACCGACCGGGTGTCGGCAAGGGCAACCTGCTTCTGCTGGAGCTGCCCCTCAGCCCCCCTGGCGGGAGGTACACTCCTGCAGGAGCCGGTCCTCCGCGACGGCGAGCCCCGCAACCTTGGCGTCGAGGGCGGCCTTCAGTTCATCGACCCCCTTGGCCTTCTACTCGAGCACGCGCGCCCTCTCCTCAGCCTGGCTATGCTGAGCCTGCGCCCCCCGGAGCAACGAATGGAGCTCCAGGTTTTCGTTGCGGACGGCGACCACCTCCGTCTCCCAGTTGGCCGCTAGGGTGCGCATCCTCTCCAGGTCCGCCCGCGCCTGCCGTAGCGCCTCATCCCGGTCGATGAGGGCTGTGCAGACCTGCTCGAGGGTGGAGGGGCGTGCCGCGTCCTGCCTTGCGCACTCCTGGAGCTGATCGTGCAGGGCCACAGCCCGGTATGACAGCCAACTGTCTGGAGTCCTCAAGGCGTCGGCGAGCGCGTTGAAGGCGTCGCACCGCTCCCGGAGCTGGCGGAGCTCGGCGCTCATCTGATCGAAGGCGCCGTATTTGTCACGGGCGCGGTGCTCGAGCTCCTGTCACCGACAAGCTGAGACCTGTGAGTGTTACGCTGCAAGGATCGCGCGCAAAGACGAGAAAAACAAAGAAAGCAGACGACGGCGCCCCACCTGGAAGACGCGCCACGCAGGGCCGCCATGAATCCACATCGCCTCGTTCAACGCTCAGTCGAGCGCGGCGCCGTGGTTGCGGAGCTCTCCCCACAGCTCCTGCTCCCCCTGGGCGTCGACAAAAGCGGGCAGATCGCCAACGCGCCCCTCTTCCGGGGCGGAGTGGCCGGCGCGGGAAGAAGAGGCCTCGGCACCGTGCCCTCGGCCTCCTGCCACCATGTGGCCCTCCCGCCGCCTCACAAGAGCCCCCTCCTGGGACTCGGAGGACGGCGTGGGGAAACTCACCCACTGGTCTCCACCACCACCGCCCGGGAGCCGCCGGCAAGTGCCGGCCCCTGCGTCGCCTCCATCGACGCCTCCGCCCGCGCCTCCGTAACCACCGGCTCTCGCCGCGGCCACCGCCTCCGGCCGCGTCTTCGCAACCGCGGGCACCGGCTCGCCCTCCTCGACCGGCGCCGCCGGCCGCGCCTCCACCACGACCGGCGCCCGCCGGCCGCGCCTCCACCACGACCGGCGCCCGCCGCTACTCGACGGCCGCCGGCCGCGCGCGGCGGGCGGATCCACCGGCCGTGGCCTCGGGGCCTCGCCCGCGCCCCCGCGAGCTCTCGCCCGTCGTGACCGCCGCGCCGCCCCCGCCCGCGCGCGCCCTCGACGAGCGCCGCCGGGTGGGAACAGATGCGTCCGCCCTCAACACCTCTGCCGGTGCGAGGGGAGACACGGTCGGCACCACCCTGCGCAAACACGAACAAACAGTCAGGTCCTTGGTTGTCAGATATGCAACCCCGCAAAAGAGCAAGCCCCTCACCTCGAAGAAGAGAAGGCGCGCTTCCTCTTCCTTGAGGTCCCGGCAGATGACGCCGCGCGGCCGCCGCCGCACCTCCGGCCGTCCTCCGCCGCGCGCGCGGACCCCGCCCCGCGCGCGGGCGCGCCCGTCTCGTGCACCTCCGGGCGCGCGCGCGGCCCCTCCGCGGCCCGCGCCGCTCCTATCGTCGATTGCCTGGCGGCGGGCGCCTCCGCACCCACCCTAGGCGATGCTACTCTTGCCGCCGGATCTGGCTCCAGCGGCAGGGGCACAGGCTGCCACCTATCAGGGAGGCCCTACCCCCCGGCCTCTTCCTCCTCTTCCTCCTCCGAGGACGAGTACTCCTCAGTCCCCGGAGAAGAGATCCCCTGCTGCTCGCGCAGCCGGTACTCCTCGTTCCTCCGTTCGCGACGCTCGCGGTGTCGCCTCGCGCGCTCCTTCTTGCGTGCCGCCCGCTCCCGCTCCCGTTGCTGTGCCGCTCGACCGAGCGCGCGAGAGCGGGGAGTGGGCGGATCAGACTTCGCGGCGCTCAGGCTCACCAGCTGCGAGCGAAACATCGAAGCGCGTCAGCAACCTGAAGTATCAGCAAAATCAAAAACGGAACCAAGAATTCCACTCACCAGCGGGCCGGTGGGGAGCATCTCGAGATCCCACAGGGATCGGTCGCTGCGCAGGGACCGGGTGTCGACGGCGCTCCGCGCCCGTGTAGCCGCGTACTCCCGCAGGAGGGGGCTCTGAAGCATCCGCGACCTCGCAGCGCGACGGGGTTCGCCGTCGCCGTCATCTCGAAGATGCGGAGCGGCCTCTCCATCAGAGGGACGACCCGCCGGTGGTGGAGGAAGGCGAGGACGGTCCCCGGAGTCAGCCCGCGGCCTGCCAGGATCCTCAGCGCGACCAGAAGTGAGTCCACCCGATTCCGATGCTGGACCGGAGACACCCCGTGGCTTCAGGAGTCGGGCTTCTCTCGGAGCACCAGACCGGTGTAGGGGGGGAGACCGGGCTCGTCGTTGCGAAGGTAGAACCACCCCCGCTCCCATCCTGCGTTGTTGGTCGTCATGGTGCAGGGGATGTAGTCGTCCTTGTACTGACCCCGCAAGGCGAGCGACATGCCGCCGCAGCGCACCGCGCGGCGGGTCCTCTGCTCCGACATCGGTTGCGTGAACAGCTCCGCGCGGAAGAGGTGAATCCAGAAATCCCAAATCACCGGGATCCCTAGATACCCCTCGCAAACGCCCACGAACGTGGCCGCCTGCGAAATTGCGTTCGGCGTGAAGTTGTGTAGCTCCACGCCGTAGTGGTGGCAGAGCGCCCACGTGAAGCGACTCGCCGGCGCCGCGAAGCCGCGCTCGTGGAAGCGGGTGAAGCTAACCACGTAGCCGCTTGGCGGGTTGGGCGCGTGGTCCCCAGCTGGCGGCACGATCCACTCGGCCGGCCGGCCCTCCTCGCTCGCCGCCAGCTGACCGGCGGCCACCAGCTCGTTCAGGGCTAGACGCGTCACCGTCGAGCGCTCCCACGCGTACGGATTAACGATAACGAGAGGCGGAAGAGGCGCCATGAGGAAAGGCAAGGGGACGAGGAACGAAGAACAGGAAGGAGGAGAAGAGCTCCAAAGGCGGAAAGGCGTTGTGGCAAGAACGGCTCGGGGGCTGGAGCGCAAGGAACGAGAATGGCGAATGCTAAGGTAAAAACCGTCGTTTTCCCCTCTCATCAGATTTATAAGCCGCGGGCGTGCTCTCTGGAGCGCGCGTCCCGCGCGCATTAACTGCAGGGGGAATCTTCTCTCGCTGACGGGCGGGCCCCACCACGACCGCGGCGGCCACGCCACCGCTGACGGGCCATCATCACGGCGTAGAACCGGGAGGGCCGTGGCAGGCGGTCACGTCCGCCTGCCCACGCCACCCACTACGCACGCGGCTGCGGCGCCTAAAAAGGCACGCCCGCGGTGCGAAACCGCAGTCGCGACTGTGAAGCATTAAATGGCCCGGTCCCGTACCAAGTAAGGAAGACCCTCGAGCAGCGCGAGCCCCTGGCTCAGAAAAATTCAACCCTCAAAGGGTGCAAGCATCGGACGGTCACCTCGGGGCCCGTTTGAGGTAAAACAGGCACCATAGGTACCTTCGATGCGCTATTCTACTGATCAGTGCCTTGAGGGCTGACACGGTCAGGGGCCCTGGAGGATTCGCAGATGCAAAGACGGGAGCGCCTAGCCGCCACCCCGCGCTATTTTACTGATCAGCGCCTCGAGGGATGACACGGTCAGGGACCCTCGAGGATTCGCAGATGCAAAGACGGGAGCGCCTAGCCGCCACCCCGCGCTATTTTACTGATCAGCGCCTCGAGGGCTGACGCGGTCAGGGACCCTCGAGGACTCGCAGATGCAAAGACGGGGGCGCCTAGCCGCCACCCCGCAAGGCCCTACTGATCAGAGGTTCGAAGCCTGACCCTCGACGGCTTCGAACAGGCGCCCCAGATCACCAGAGTCAGGGGCGACGAGGGCACGCGCATTAGAGCCGTTCCTCGAGCCCGCCGGCTCGAGGGTGCCCCACATGTCGTGTTCGAGAGCCAGCGAGGGCAGCTAGCCGGGGGGATCCCACCGAGGGAGAGCTTCCGCGCCCTCGGTCCCTAGCGAACGGGACCGAGCCCCACCTAGCAAACCCACGCAAGCGCTTTAATGGACGTGTCTCTGGACCGCGCAGCCTACCCTTATCGAACGGGGCATGGGCGTCCACTCGAACCACCCACTAACAGCTCAACGAGGAATCCGCAATCCGCGACCCGACCGATGGGGGTTGCGGAAACCTCACCCTCCGTCCCGCGGAGGGACGGCGAGGGCGCGTTAAAAACAAGTCGTAGAGCTCTACCCGATCGCCTCGAACGGGCCCAGGCTCGGGGGCTCGACGCACGGCTACACCTCCTGGGTTGCACCGGCCGCGGGAAGTGCCAGCTGCGCGTGCGTCACCGCAGCCGGCTGAAACATTGTCGACGCCGGTTGAGATATGTACCACACCCTCTGACCAAATCTCGCGGTAAAACCCCTGCAGGAACACCCACGCTCCTACAGGGCTTCGGGGGCTAGACCCGCGGGTCCGCTGACGCGGCCCCACGGAAAGCATTCGCAAGCCAGGGGGAAGGACGTCCTATCAGTAGGCTCCAGCATCTGCGGGAGCCTGGCCGGCGAACCCGCAGATGCTCGGGGGCTACTGTCGGGGACAGCCCTGGGGTCCCCTTAAACAACTGGGGAAACCCCACTTAAAACCTGCAAAAAGCCAAGGCCAAACACGTCCCGCTTAAACACATGGGGCATGGCCCACGCCACAGTGGCCCCGACGGCCCACCAAGGCGGCCCACTCAAAGATCCCCTCGAGCAGGCTCCGCCCCGCTCGAGGGCACACACCTCCCTCGAGTGGGCTCCGCCCTGCTCGAGGGAGTACGCCTACCTCGAGCGGACTCCGCCTCGCTCGGGGGCGCCTTGCACGCGCACGCCCGTTCCCGTACGCGGGTACGGGCATTTAATGCTCTGCCAACAGCGGGGCGGCGCCATCATTCCCCTGGGACTCACGCCCCGGTCCTGTTGCACCAACTCTCTAGGAGGGAACCCATCCCCGCCAATGTGGGGGACTGTGCGACGTGGCCGGTGCCAGCCCCGTGACGCCGCGCCGCCTACTCCTGTACAGCTAACGCGCCGAGCCCTCGAAGGGGGGCCGGCTGCACCCTCGAATTGCTTTCCCGTGACTTTGCAGGGTTAGGTCGAGATGTTAGGCCGGTGGGGCGCCATCCCTGCCACTGTTAACGGCAGGCAGCCGCCCCCACGCGTACAACCCCACGCCGGGCACTGTGGCAACAGCTCCGGCGCTGTGAAGCATGCAGGAACGGGACGCCGCAATGCCTGCCACTGTATCCCGTACGGATCGACGTCAGCAACCGCCTCGAGCCCGCTTGGGGACATCACGGCCATCCACCGCACCCCTACCCTCGAAGTTGCCACTGTTCGGGTACGAGATACACCATGATGGCCAGATCGCGGCAAGGACCGTCAAGGCGGCCGCCTACTCTACGGCGTGGCGCACCACACTTCCCCACGTAGATGAATAGTGCGGCATGCATGTAATTCGCCCTCTCCTTGGCCTATAAAAGGAAGGCGAACTCCCCCGCCACAGGAGACAGAGAGCAGAACGACAAGGAACAACGACACACGACACGCCACGTACTTCTCAATTCTCCCACAACATCTTCAGCCACTTCACCAGGGACTTGGAGGCCACGCTTCCTCTCCCGCCTTGCTTGTAGCAGCCCCACTACAGGCACCCCCAGTGCTGAGCAATATAGTGCCCCGAGCACACCACTGCTGGACGTACGGCCCTCATCCGGAACCAGGATAAACCCCGTGTTTCTGATTGCTTGGTATCGACCATTGAGGGATAGACCTTGGCGCTTATTACTGGTTAGTGTTGGGACCACATTCCGCACCGACACTCCCAATGTAAAAGTTGTGTGTTTTGTCGAGGGACACAACTTTCATGTTGAGTGGCATTCGAGATTTGAAGTTTAAATGGGTGAAAACTCAAGTCAACGCCCAGGATTACTATTCACCGGTGCCCAGAAATCGGTGATCTTGGCATTCAAAATGTACAAAAATGGTGGAGAAAAAGACCCTACGCCCTTTATGTTAGTTGTAGAGTAATGCTGGATCTACAACTTTGGTATTCAAACTTTGGATCACTTCCGTAGCAAAAATTCGAGAAAAGCCTATTCAAACAGTGCTACTTTGAAATTGTGCCAGAGCCAGAGCGCCCCGCACGCGCGACGTAGCCGCGCTGCTCGCGCCTGGCCGCGTCGACGTGCCGCCGTACCGGCCGTACACACATGCCGAGGCCGGCCCGCGCCCGGCGGTCCGTGCGTTGTGCTCCTTGGTCCCCGTATGTGACATCCGTGGGTCCTTGGCCGAGCCACGTGGTGCGTGCGTGCCGGCCACGCCGCGCCGCCCAAGCGCCGCCATTGGCCGACGGCCGCCGCACATCGCCGCCCCTTTCCGCCGTACTCCGGCCATGCCGCGGCCCACACCACAGCTGGTTTCCTTGGCGCACAAGGAAGCACCCCCACCGTCTTACGCCCAGCTATAAAAGCCGCCACCACCCCTCCTCGCGCGAGCACCGAGCCGTCGCCCGCCCGCCTTTGGCAGCTCCTGGTGAGCTCATTGCTCCGTCCGCCCCCATGGCTATCTAAGAACACCTAAACCATCTCCTCGCACACACCGAGCTTACACGCCTGTGTGTTGGCCCAACCGAGCTGCCTGCTCGCCGGAGCCCGAGCTCCCGCGGCCGCCGCACGGCAGCCATTGCTGAGCTCATACCTTCGCCTGTTCTCCAAGCCCGGGGACCCACCTGGCACCTTCCCAGGACACCTAGGAGCTAATCGTGCCACACTTTGCTCAGCTCCGCCCCTGTCCTCGCCGGAGACCGAGCGCCCACGGCCGTGCCACTACTGATCCGCCGTCGCCGCTCGCCAGGGACATCTCCGGCCGATCCACCTCTACTAGTCGAGAGGGGGTGAGGCCAATTTCAGCCCTGAGCCATTTGTTTGCCTACGTCGGGCCCACATCACCGGCGGCGAGCCTCCCTCCGCCGCCGAGGGTACCCCTTATGTGGGCTCGAGGGCCTAGCTGCTTAAAGCCGAGGGCAGTATTGTGAAGTTGAAAAAGTTCCAGGGACTTATGTGAAAAATGATTCTACCCCTTTGAGTGTTTTTAGCTGTAACTTTGAAAATTCGTATAAAATCACGGAGAAAACCAAAAATTGCAAACCCAATTTTGTTGTGCTCTGTGTAACTAGAACTACAACTTTGTCAAAGCATCTATATACTTTTTAGATTTAGTTTTTGCTTGAAAAAATGAAATGTGAAATACCTAGGTCTGTGATTTTGCAAAATCCATACATGATCTTGAGCTGGATTGTGGATATGTTGTGAGCACTAGCATGTGTAGGTCATGTGCCAAAAATTGCACAAAGTTACTGAAGAAATCTTTTTATATAAATTATCTTGTGATATTGATAAATCGGCCTAGATGATTTTTGTAGCTTAAAATGTAATTCTTCTTGAGCCCAACTTTTGGCTATTGTTATGCTATACCGAAATGCACCTCTGGTGAATTTACCATGATTTTATCACTGCTAGAAATATTATTTCCTGATTTATGCTTGTTTTTAATCATACATGTGTAGATCAAGATCTATAAAGGCTATATATGTGTTTGTTGGTTTCATAGGCTTGTTTTGGACCATAGAAACAGTGAGATAAAGTTTGAGTCCAGAAGTGTTATATTTATTTTTAGATGCATTTATCTAGTTTATGGTGAATAGAAATGCCATAATTGATATATTTCTTTTTATTGCTTAAGCAAGTGTGCAGGTGTGATCAGTGGGTTGTCTTAGACTCATTGAGATTAGGGAGCACCACTCTTGGTGTTTTATGTTTTATTTTTGTGCATTAATGTGAAGGAGCCTTTGTAGGTTTAATAGTGAAATTAATTGGAAAATCACAACTCTTAGCTGAGGACTTTGTGTTTGTGTTGAGAAACTTGCTAAAAAGTTTATAACCAACCCCTTGCTTTTTTGTGAGATTTAAACTAAATTACTGGTATATATATGTACACAGTCACTATTAAAAAGTCTAGATAATAAAGCAACGCATATTGTTCCTTTATAGGAAGAGTATGCTGAATGTATTATTATCTATGTGAGTGCGGTCAACCAAGCACCAAATGGTTGTCATAAGTTGTTTTGAAATTAACTAAATAAAATGGTCACTTAAGTCTTGCATTTGCATCCTCCGTGTAGAAGTTCCTGACGGTAGTTACACGCTCGTGCCAGTGGACGAGTACGAGAGAGCTAGAGGAGACGTGCATTACGTCACCGTAGAGCAAGACCCGGGCCAAAGTCCGGAAGTTTGTCTAACTTCTTGTGCCAATGAAGGCAAGCCTCGGTTTATCATTAACCCATGTTTTTTATTTAAATTTATGCAACTATCTTTGTTGTTCTATGTGCTTTTACGTTCATGAATTGAATGAAACCCCAGTTGCATGATCCCTAGGTGCCTATGTTCTTTTACTAGTATGCTAGGATGTTAGTTGCTATGCTCTAAGGACCCAGTAAAAGTCGAGTGATGTTCGTCACTCGCTAGAATAGATTTCCTTTTTGGAATCACCCCTTTTTATAAATGGATTGCTCATGTGGTAAGAGCATGGGATTTGGGCTCCGGTCTGGTGGCTTCGTGGGCTAAGCTTTTGAATGTACTAAGCACTTGTCGGGCATGGGACCGGTAAGCCTAGTACCTAAGTGAGGCGGCAAGGGATTTTCAATTACTAATCTCGAGCATTCACCTGCCCGGCTCATTACCGGGAGGGGGGTACTTGTGTGAGGCTGGATGTACTGAGTGGGGGCATACCAGATAGCCTTGTACCTGGGACTGTAATATCTATCCCGAACCGAGGATCGATGGAAACCGCTTGGGTCGTTGTCGGCTTTGTTGGGGCACCACTCCGTGTGTTTAGGTTTACCTTGCAAGCGTTATGAATCAATCGATTGTCGGCCGCTCACCGTTATCCGAGACTGCTTAATCAACTGGCCATGATATCCCTTAATGATGGAACTATGTGAAGCCTTCTGCGTGAATTAATTGTATTGTACAATTCTTGATTGTATTAGTTGCTCATCATAGTATGATAATCTCACTAGAATCTGAGCTAAAACATTGAAAGTAAGGATCCATGATCCTAGTTGCTTTTTGGCAAAACAAACCCACCAGCCAAAAGCCTACATGTCTAGAGGTAACTTTTGTCGGGTAAGCCCGACTGAGTATTAGTATACTCAGCCTTGCTATAATTGTTGCTTTCAGGTGAAGTTGTTTTGCCTGGTAAGATTCCACCCGGCTGGGAGGTGGAATGGGTGGATGATGACGCCGAGTAATGGCATCCCTAATGGCCTCCTGTGATGTCGTATCGTATCGCTATTAGTACTTCTGCTGTTTTAATAAAACTCTTAACTATTTACTTTTATGTCAAGAACTATGATTCGTAATAATGGACCCTACGGGGAGATTGGTATTAATTTGTATGGCACTCTGGACTCTCCTTCGTGGGAGTTTAATGGATACGTTCGATCCTCTCTGTTTTCAAGTGATTTACCGGGTGTAAACCTGGCAACACTCAATGGGATGATTCTTATCGCTTAATGACCAAAAGGAGTGGTTTAGGCGATAATACGGAATTATCTCGGATGGGGTTGTCACAGTAACCCACGATACTATGTCTTGTTAAAAGAGTAAATGGATCCTTGAAGATCTTCTGTGACCACTTGCACAGATGGTGCGGGATAACTGCTACATAACTGATACGCAAATAATGTAAACGGATCCTCTGTGCAACATGTTGTTGTGGAACAGATAGCATGACATATGTCGCGGGAAAATGTTTTGTGTAATTCACTGTCGTGGTGCGTAATCTATGGCACTTTGCACTAGCTCTCTTCTTCAGGGATGCGGTGGCTTTGCAACGAACCCAATTGTGAACAAACGTTTGCGTACCACACCTGAGACATGCGCAATCC
The DNA here is from genome assembly GCA_947561735.1 of Cenchrus americanus. Lineage (NCBI taxonomy): Eukaryota > Viridiplantae > Streptophyta > Magnoliopsida > Poales > Poaceae > Cenchrus > Cenchrus americanus. Next base: position 125,729,369 of record OX387241.1, read on the forward strand.
ATGGCACTTTGCACCAGCTCTCTTCTCCGGGGATAAACACGGTGGTTGTGCAACGAACCCAATCGTGAAAAATGTTTTGCATAACTCACCGAAGACGTGTGTAATCCATGGCATGGCGACAGTATCCTTCAGTATTGGGTTATGCTATGGATAAATGACCGTGTTGCCCCTATGTAAATCTTTATGCTGTAGAGTAAAGTATTTATAGGGAGGAAGCCAGAGAAGGCTCCGCAACGTTGTTTTGGGGGGACACGTGGACACCCGAGCGTACTGTAGAATCTTTGTACTTTATCGGCTCCTATTCACTCCCCTCCTTTGGTCGCCTAATCGGTCCTTCAACATCACTTTCACAACATAGTGGTCATCCAACTCATCACCACCCAAGCCTCTTATCTTTCCAAATGACCATCAATCTATCAAACATCTCTTGTGGCCCTTCTACATCAAAGATAGTGAACCTATTAAGTACACCCATTAATATGTTGATCTTGGACTTCTTCACCTTGTCAACACCCTCATGAGCAATGAGAAGGGTGTCCTGAATCTCTGGCAATATCTAGTCCATTGACCTGGTTGTACTCTTGAGCACTCAAAGCACTTAGAAGTATGCTTGTAGCTTGAGCATTTCTCTTGATGTTGAGGAAATCATGTGGAGTGAAGTTTCCAAAGTCTTCGGGATCATCAAAACCTACACACAATATTCCAGAACTCCAAACTCAAACCGGTTAGGTAAGCTTTCATCATGTGCTTCCATTTGGCAAAGTTGGTCCCATCAAATTGGGGCAACTTGCCAACGGGCACGGTGACATCATACTTAGATTTAGTATTCAAAGAATCATAGTTAAAGGATACTAAGACTTCTCAGGCTTGGCCTTGGGCTGTTGTGTTCTCTTGGGAATTATTTTGCCATAGTACTCATCATCTCCATCTCCATTCTCACTAGATGAAGACGATGATGAGGACGATGATGATGGTGATGAAGATGGTGAGGGTGTCATTTTTCTTCTTCTCTTGTCCTCCTCCTCCTCCTCCTCCTCCTTCTTTTCTTTCTTGCTGTCCTCTTTCTTCTTTTCTTCTTCTTTCCCTTTCTTCTTGTCTTCTTTCTTGTTTCTCTTGCTGTTATCCTTGGAGCCTTCCTTGACCACCTTCTTTAGCTTGTCAAGCTTTGTCTTGGGCTGAAGTGTTGCCAACCTCCGAGGCATCACCATCAACCTCACTTGGTATGTCTTAAACTCCTTTTCTTCTTCTCGCTTGTCGTCACCTCTTGCCATATCCTCACACCGTAAAGTGTTTACAAGGACAACCTACTCTGATACTAATTGAAATGATCAATGCAAGTGGCCTAGATGGGGGTGAATGAAGGACCGGATTGGTGACCAGAGAAGTTGGGAGTGAATAGGAGCCAATAAAAATTATCTTCTTGAAAGAACTCGGTCAATATCCCGATTGTCACCCCAAAATGCACCTCGCATCTAATTGTGAAGATGACATGAGTCAACTAGTGACATGCTAACCCTAGGAATAATTCAACACGCTCAAAATGTAGTGGAAGCCAACACAAATCAAGGCAAGGAATGCTTGCATGAGAGAATAGGCACAATCACTGCTAATCACTTCAAATTAAAGCATGCTCAAATTAATTAAATAGAGAGCAAAGAAATACTTGCTAAAGAAAAGCAATTAACTTGCATTCTATCGACACATGCACAAATTAATTAAAAGCTCAACAAGGTTAGCATTCAAGGCTACAGAAGAAATTAACTAGCAAGGTTACAAGGCTATTACCCTATAAACATTTTAGCATGCTAGAGAATAAGTTAACTGCAGACAGGTCATATACAAGAGATTAAGCAATAACCACCGAAAAGACCAAAGAGCTAAGAGCAACTGCAACAGCCTAGCTAAATTGATTGAACTAGCTAAAAAATAGAAAAACCCAACAAAAATGCTTTCCAACAGACTAGATATTTTCATCCTCCTACATTCATGCTCGTCAAACCAGCCTCGGCGCTGGCCATACATCGCGAGGGCGCACCGCTAGCTATCTCACCCTCCCGCCCCCTCGCGCCCGCCCTCCCTCTCCTGCGCGCCAAAAAAATCCCCATTCCCGCGCTCCATGGCGTTCGCACGCCGTCCCCAGTCTGCCGCCCTTGCGCCGTCCCTGTTGCGTTCACGAAGCGCAGCCGTCCCCTCCCCAAGAAGCGATGTCGTTCCCGCCAGAGCAAGCGCCGTCGTCCCCGCCGGAGCAAGCGCCGTCGTCCCCGCCGGAGCTAGCGTCGTCGGCGCCATGTTCAGGCTGCCGCGTCCCCTAGTGACGGCGCATAGGGAGGCTTCTCAGTTTTGTGAGTTCGCACCACCAGATCCACAGAGAGAGGTGGATGAATCAAGGCACCGGCAGATGCAAGAGGAATTGCTCAATGAAGAGCAATTGGACAGGGATGAGACACACACAGGTGAGATGCTGGTTCCCGTTGTTCAATATAATCTTTGTTTGTTAATTTCGTTGTGCTGGATTGGAGTGACCTAGGTTCATGTACGGTTGTTCCTTTATCTGCAACTTACTATAGTTCTATAAAGTCAAACTTCGAATACCCTCTATAGTTAAGCAATCCAATCAGTGCCTCAGTGGCAATGGATGCAGCAATCTACTTTCCTTGAATTGGTGTCTAATAAATTGTCGTGTTGGAAATGAAAGATCCCTTCTTTTGTTCAAACAAACCAGGAGGTTGAGGGGAGGATGTGATTTTCGGTGTGTAAATCAATGGTGTTTGGTCCTCCTGTACCTGTTGAGCTGTTGTCCAGTTGCCTACTGAATTGCAGCAACGTATACAGCCTAGTAGCCTACTACAGTTCTCCTAATCTACCAAATGAAATAACTTTAGCCTTAACTAGTCTTCAATTTTCACTATTTCAGTTAACATTGTTGAAAGATATGCCTGTTTGCTAGGACTTTTGGGCCTTGAGCCCTTAACTGTTATGTTTCACTACTGATGAGTGATACACACATCTGGTTGGCTACTTTGTGGATGAACAAATCAATAAAATCATATACATTTAATCTGGTGCACAATCACAGTTAAGCTGATGGTGGCTTCCTGTTAATTCTGTAGACATTGCATTTTATTGTCAGTTAAGCTACCAAAGCAGCAATTAATCTTCCACTACTTAGTCCATAGTCAGGGGTATTATATGGGGTCTGCTGTTATGATATATTCAGCATTAACCAACATTTTTTCAGTGACATGTTGTATGGATGCAGGGTATTAGACAGACCTCTTAGTGAATGGAGTTGGACAATCTCAACGTATGACACCTCCTATTGACCCCTCACCTCATAATGCTAGTGCAACATCCAAGAATTCTCAAGGTAGAAGCAAAAATTTCAGAGAAGAGGAGGACATACTTCTTGTGCATGGTTGGCTAAATGTTAGCATGGATCCTATTCAAGGAGTTGATCAAACTCAAGGATCATTTTGGAAAAGGATACATGCCTATTTCCATCAACACAAGAAGTTTGAGTCAAATCGTACTGAAGGTTCTTTGATGAATCGTTGGTCTGGTTTCCAACATGATGTGAATCTGTTTTGTGGGTATCTAACCAAGATAGAGCTTAGGAACCACAGTGGGTGGACAGTTGATGACAAGGTTATCCCTTCAAACTTATATTTTGTCAGCTATGATAATTTGTCTGTACTTCACTCTAATATTTAGTTTGATTTCAAATGTGCAGATTAGTAATGCATGTGCAATGTTCACGAAGGGGGACCCAAAGGGCAACAAGTTCACATTATTGCATTGATGGCACGTCCTTAAGGACAAGCCCAAGTGGGTGGATAGGAGGAGGGAAATTGGATGTGCAAAAAAGCCAGGCAATAAAAAATAGAAGAAAATAGCAAATTCTTCTCCTGCCTCAGCTGCAGTTGGTCCTGTTGTCCCTTTTCCTATTGATGATGATAGTGAACCACCAGCAAGACCTGACGGTAAGAAGAAGGAGAAGCAGAAGCTAAAGCAACGCTCGACCATTGAAGCAATGGATTATCTAATGGCAAAGAAGAAAGAAGCTGACATTGAGAAAGACTTGAAGAAAGAAGAGAGGTGCAAGAAAGCATTTGCATTGCACGAAGAAAGGCTCAAATTGGAGAAAGATGTTGCAAGACTTAGAAGAGGAGAGAATTCTGAATTTGGATCTGACCACAATGACCTACGACCTACAACAATATTATGCAGTGCGTCGTCAAGAGATTCTTGCAAGACGTTGCAATATGTAGGAGTTTATGCTTAGTTTCAATTCATTTTAAAACTCAAGTGTGAGTTTATGCCTAGTTTCAGTTCATTTTAAAACTCAAGTGTGAGTTTATGTCTAGTTTCAGTTCATTTTGTTGTTGTGTGCCTTTGGATTTGTCCCCTTGTGAGGAACCCTTTAAATTATGTGGTTTAAGGTTATTTGATCAGTTCTTCTTCATGATTGTGTCATGTTAATTATCAATTTGCTGCCATGTTAATTATTCCTATGATGCTATCTCTCGCTCATGTCCCCTGTTGTGTCTTATTCATATTTATTCTGTAGCATGTCGGCCATCAAATTAAATATATGAGCAATTTTTTATGTCTATAATAGCTACAGTCTACATTATTGTAGTCGACAATGCAAAGTAGCCGAGCAGAAACATTGGAGTACGATGCAGGTTTATTGAAGCAAAAACGTTTCTGCATTATTGAAGCAAGCTCAATAACAAAGGTTTAACAAAAAATTGTTCTCAAATAAAGCTTAAATGGATTACGATACAATGTAGTTGTTTTCAAATAATTATAAAATGAAGTACGCAAAACTAATCAACATTAATAAATATTGTATAACTCTGAATGGTTTTGCCACAAGTGCTCAATCAGGTCTGCCTTCAATTGCTGCTACAAACTTTCTCAAAGAATCTAGTGCAGTACTCTCACCAATACGAATGTATTCGTCCAAAGCATCAGTTGGAGTTCCATAAGCTAACATACAGAAAGCGGCAACGACCTTCTGAAGAGAAGATAGTCCTAGCACTCCGGCTGCATTCCTCCTCTGCACGAAGTAATCGTCATGTTTCTTAACAGCATTCATTATGCGAAGAAAAAGAGGTCGCCTCATCCGAAACCTGTATCATGACATAATATAAATTTAGCAATATTAAAGTAGAGGCAAAATGAAAATTAGATTAAAAAAAGAAGAGATGCGAACCTCTAGCAATATTAAAGTAGAGGCACAATGAAAATTAGATTAAAAAAACAGATGCGGACCTCCTCCTAAAAATCTTGTCGTTGAAAGTAGGATTAACTGAGAAGTAGTCTTAGTAAAGAAGATCATTGTATAAAAGTCTGTCACGCTGGACTACATCATGTCCCTCAATAGAACCAATACGACCCGGATTATTAATCTCATCCTCAATAATCATTGGTGGGACACCATAAAATAGCTCATCATCCCAAGAGGACGAATCGATCAGTTCATCCCATATGAATTGATTGAATTCATCATCAGGATCCATACTCTGTTGATTTTAAAATACAAATGGATAAGGCAATGAATTAGATTACGAATCACTACAACTACGAACTATGAAAATAGGGTCACGTACCTCCATTTGAGGGACCTCGATTCAATTTGACAGAGGAGCCGCGGACAGGAAGACCGGCGGCGATGCGATGAGGAGGAACCGCGATGCCGGCGTCGCGACCTGTTCCGGGGCGGCGTGGAAGCCCACGAGTCGCGGGAGCGTAGGAGGGTCCGTGGGTTTTTTTCCTCCTGACTAGTGGGCCGAGTTGTGGGCCTACTAGATGGCCAGTAATTTTAGCTAGTCTGTTGGAATAAGAGGAGATTTAGCTAGTCTAGTTTGGCTAAATGACTAGCTAAATGTGAATTTAGCTAGTCTAATTTGGCTAGGCTGTTGGAGTTGCTTTAACAGCCCAGAAAAGATTAAATATTTAGCTAATTAAGCACAGAAAGATTGCTCGGTTCAATACACAGCGATGATTAAATACTGTATTAAGAAAGCAACCTTTGGAGCTGATGCTGTTTGTCCACGAGCTGGCTTGCCTGTGCACTGGGATGCCTTCTAGACAGCTGTTGCTGCACACCTAATGATCTGCTTCGACTGCTGCTGATGGTGCGCGCTGCAGACTCGCCCAAGCGCACGCCATCCTGAGCTGCGGCTCCGTCCCGTTGACTTGCTGAAGCAGGAGTACTCTCAGGCGTACAATTTCTGGGTGCCGGTGCTGAACAGCTGAAGCCTGCTACTGCGGTCGGGCCCGGCAGTGCGCGTGAGGCTCCGCTGCCTCAACTCGCTCGGCTCCCTTGCACACACGAACAGAACAGCAACGGCAAAACCCCAAGAAAGAGCTCCCAACTTCGATCTAAAAAAACCGACCTCAATAGTCCACGAAACGAGATAAAACTTAAGCCATAGATTCACAACCCTAGGGCTAGTAGATCTGATAAAACCTTAAACAAAGCTCAAGTATTCGTCACTAATTTTGGAGTCAAACGAAACCCCAACAAAGAACAAATACACACCGAATTCAGGAGAGATTTGAGTAAAGATGAATACCAAAGGTACTCACAAAGATCCTAGCAACAATTCTCTCAAAAAAACTCCACGGGATTTGGCCTCAAATGCGACGAATGAAAAACCCGCGGAAAATACCTTTGAAAATCCCGAAAAGGAAAAACATAGAGAATAAAAGGATTTGACACAAGATTAAGATGAAGTAATCACTATATTTCTCTTAACCATATCCAGTTACAAACCACTCACAAGAATCACAAATCTTGAATGGCAAAAAGACTCAAACAAAGAGTCAACTCTCTCCTCTCACTTTTTTTCCCAAGAGCACCCAAAATGAAAGAGCACTCCCACCACTAGCCAAAGAGATGGCTGAAATTCAGCCACTCGTGTATATATAGGTCCTTCGTAAAATAACTGAAGTACCCATACATTAGGAGTTACAACACAAGCCCTCACAGGGGCATTTTGGTCGACACATGAAGTTCTCCATCGGACGGCCGCACATCCATCGGTCCTTCACGTCCTCGTGATGCAACCACCTCGATCATGTCGCGTGTCGCCCGCTTCGAAGCTTCTCCACGCGCTCGGATCCCATCTCCGCCCACCGAGACTTCAGTCTTGGTTTTGTGGCTCAACCAAGTAACTCGACGGTTTTGTGGTGAACTACCGCAAACCCCACAAACTCGGTGCAGCCTCTACGCGAAGCTCCTCTTGACTTGGCCGCCACGTCGTCCCGGCTCGGTGTTGCTTTTGGGCCAAGCCAACAAACCGTTGTGCTCGGCTTTGTGGAGCAACCTGAGGAACCCAACAGTTTTCTGGTGAACCGTCGAAAACCCCGCATGCAAGGCACAGCCTCACCTCGCCAAGCATCGGGCCCGCCAAGCCTTTCACCTCTGGCTCCCGGATGGTCTACTCGGTGTTGCCCCATTCAATAACTTGGCCACTACTTTGCACCGGCTCCGTGTTCACGAGTTCGTCTTGCTTTTCTTGCCACCGTATGGCTCACACTTGATCTCGTCGGCTACCGAGTCTCAAGAATCAAGCCTACTTGTCTCTCCACTCCTCGGAGGCCACAGGCATAGACCTTTCGCTATTGTTCTTCACCTGCACCACACAAATCAAGCTGCAGTCTGCACCTGCAATACTCGGCAGAGTCAGTCCACACAACGTTGTCAACTACTCATCATGAGTGCATTGACAACACACCACTAAAGCAACATGATAAACACACATAACACAATGAACACAACACAACACATTCAACACAACACTACACACAAAGCATCAAATCATCTGGTCAATCACTCATCATATATAAACTAAAGCACATCTCAACTTGGTTTCTCAGTGAATAGGCCTGCAAAACAATTTCAACTATTTTATGCCAAAAACTACCCGAACCACGGAACCTCCGGTATTTCCCTGGAACCTTCGGGAAAATGCACTGAGGTGTATTTTCCTAGAACTTCCAAGAAATGGAACTTCTGTTGATTTGCTGCGGATTAAAAGGTTAGAGAGAAAATATTGAGCCGGAATAAGATTACTAACACTAAGAGATAAAGGCCTAACTACACTAGCAACCTTAGGGTTAAAGGACTAGCAAGAAACTAGGCAAACCCTAATAGATCTAGAGAGAAACTAACCTAGAACAAGCAAGCAACAACATATGAAAGGTAAAGCACAAGAGAACGATTTATCCTGTGGTTCTACTCACCACAAAGGTTGGCCTACATCCACATTGTTGAGGTTATCCACAAAGGTTATGGGATCTTTCTAGATCCACTCCTCTCTAACACATATCAACAAGGCAACAGGTGTAGGGTTTGCACTAAGCAAACAAGGGTAATACAAACTTTTTGGAGCTTCCACAAGCGATTGGAGAGCTTCCAAGCAACCTCTAGCGGCCTAGGAGCCAAGATCCAAGAGTAAAAGATCCACCAAGGAGTTAGGGGTTGACCAAGTGCTTGAGGTCACAAGAAGGAGTATGGATTTGCTTTTTTCATAAGGAATCACTCCACACTTGAATGCTAGGGTTGGATTTGGATTCAAGTAGGTGGGAGTAAATGCTTGAGTGAGAGGTGAGCCAAATATACTGTTTCAGTGCAGGGAGGAGGAGGATGAACTTTGGGGGAGAAGGGGGAATAAATACCCCAAGATCTAGATCTAGAATGGCTAGATTCAAAATCTCGGAACCTCCAAGCAAAACCCCGGAACCTCTGAGATCTGGCGAACTTCAATAAGCTATCGGGAGCAGCTCGGAACTTCCGGGAAAAACCTCAGAAATTCCGGGATTTAGAATAAGTGGTGAAGACAGCTAGTTGATTGGTCATTTGTGGCTGGGATGTTGTTGTCCAGAGAAGAGTTTCAAGCACTTAGTTTCATCCATGCCACTATTAGTATGCCTCTTGATAGTACGGATTGCCCTATACTTAAATTCAAAAATAGAAAATGAACTTAAACCTTGTCTTGAGTCTAGGTAGCCTCTTCAATGAAAGAGGGTTCTCCTTGCTTTCCTTTTACCTTTCTTCAAATCATAAACCTGTAACTCATACATACAAGCTTATTAGTCCTTTAATTAAGTGGTCAACATCATCAAAACCAACTTAGGGCTTCATTGCACTTAAAATTTTCGCGGACAAGGCGGCCAACCTCCTACGCCTCGCCACCGCGCGTCGAGTCGTATAGCTGCTCGGATGGCGGCGATCCGTGCCCTGGTGAGCACCATCTTATGCTCGCATTCTGATTCCTCTATTCTACCAGCATCCTGCGCTCACCACTGCAGCCCCCCGCCCGCAACCACTGTCCTGAGCGGCCTCGCCTGAGTCACTACCTCCATCACACCTCATAGGCTCGTTCCAGCATCCGTGGTCCCGACCGTTGAAAGTGCATCTTGGCCCCTATATGTTTTGGTGATAGTGACAAACACAATTTGTAGTATTTAATGCTTGACCAAGATGTGTGCAGGACTTAAGTGAATGAAAATCATGGTATTGACCAAAGGAAGGCCCCCAACTCCAAGTCGATGTTTTCAGCCTCAATCATGTCTTAATTTTATTTTCGTTTTCGAATTTGAGTATAGGAAACACCGTACTATAAAGGGGGATGTGTTGACGTAAAATCAGCACCTCATGCTAAGCACACAGCAAGCCGGATTAGCTGGCTTCACACACGTGGCCTGGGCGTCAAAATCCGGAAGCGTGCCAGTCAATTTTCCCTGAAACTGACAAAGGATGAAAACAGTTAGATAAAACCTGGAACTTGCCAGGTGGTACCAAACAGTTCCGTATTTACGGCTATAAAGCCAGTTAGAACGACATATAGCTACAAACAAGCTATCTGTCAGCAATTTAAACATCATTCGGGAACTGATAAAGCGTGTAAACAGAGCACTGTTGAATGTATGTCGTAAGCATGATGAAAAATCGGTCTTTATTTAAACAATCGTAATAGCACGTAACCATGACCGATTATCAAAGATAAAGCATGATAAATTAAATAAAAGCGAAGCATGATCATGAATTTGCAGTAAACAAGCATGCATAGGCCAAAAGCACTAGTCTACCGCGTGTCTAGATACTCTCAAACCTGTCAAGCATGACATCAAACAAATTAATCCACCGCATGATACAACTTGTTTGAAATCACACCACCAACCAAGAATAGATCAATCCACCGCGTGATACAATCTAAACATGGAAGGCTAAAAGCATACATTATTTAAAGCAAACTCATGAACATGTTTCACTCGTAAGGGGACTACCGAATACAACTGTACAGCCGAATCGGGTTTCGTGGAGAAGGAACAAACATTGCTGAGGATGATAAATCTATGAAATTGAATCGAATTCTAGTTCATGACTAGCTCTAAGACAATCTAAAAACCTGCATCTACTTCATGATACCCGATTCTATCAAGATCTATGCAAGATCAACAAACTTGAACCCGCAACACGTGACAATCTAGATTGATCCGAATTCGGCTATAGAGAACGCATGACCCGCTTGTCATGTCAAACCAAAGACTTGAGCGTGTAACACGTGGATTGCAAACAAGATAGAGCCGAATCTAATCAATCTAAATTGGGCAATAAGAGTGTTACATGAATTAAACACAAAAAGTAAAATTCAACGCAACACATGGTAACTTAATGAATCTATTAGATCTTGCCAAATCTAATAGAGCCGATAACTAGCTCCAAGCTAGATCTTAGCCTACCGCATGACTCATGATCCAACAAGGAAACCTTCTTTAACCAAGCTTAAATCCACCACATGATACTAAGTATGGTAACAAGACTACTTGCATCATGGTCTAAATCCACTGCATGATACTAGACATGATACAATGTTGCCGGTACTTACGGAGGTCGATGGATCGATGGCTCCTCTCGAAGAACTCGACGACACGACTAGAAGGACTCGAAAGTTGGCACGGGGCCGGTTTGTTCTGAAATTGTTTGATCCCTATTACAAACACTAAGGGTTTATATTTATACCCTGGTTCTAGCACGACTCTTAGTTAACCACGATTACAATATTTATTACTAAAAATTAACACCATGGCGTCATGTCCGTCTCGTATCCATCATCAACTCATCTCCTTCTTTGTATTCAATCCACGTCATCACGCACTCCCGAATGCTTCCGCTTTCATTCGTGGAGCAGCTCTCCTGCCGAATGACGATGTACTCCCGACCGCAGACGCCTCTACCGAATGCTTTGAAGAAAACCTCCTGCCGAATGGTGTTCCTCTGCCAAATTTGGCTCACATGTCAGTCTCCTTGTACTAATTTTTGGTGTTAACAAATGCCTCTTCAATTACGGGATAAAAGGTGATTTCATTCCGACCATAAATACTCTACGTCCACAGGCCAAATCCATTCAACACCCGTTCTTTCCTCCTCTAAACCGTTGGAGCCTTCATCTAGATCCAAACCCTAGCTCATCAATTTTTCAAGCTTCAATCCTCAAATGGCGAACCAAGACCAAGCTCTCCAGGTAAAATCTTATTTTCCTCAAGCACATTCGTTATTACCTCTCTCGAATCCCATCTCAAATTTCTCCTTTCGCCCTCTTTTGTTCTTGATAGGCTCTAGCCGCCGAAATCTTGATTCCCGTCGAGGAACAAGCAGCATCTTATTTCCTCGGGCCTGTAGGAGTTTCTGATCCCTCTGAGTTTATTGCAGCCGAATCCCAAAGGATTCCTTTCAAGATATCACTGACGAAGCCTCACGAGTTGCAGGACACTTTCAAGAACTGGCATCTGCCCCAATTGCAGGCTGGAGAAAATTGATACAAAACGATACTTGATGACGAAAGCCCCAAAGCAAAAAATTGGGACAACCTTCGTATTTCTCATTGCTTAGAATTGTCCCTAGCCGAAACATCCAAAAATGAGAACCTTTTGATTGCAGCCTGCCACTTTTGGTCTAACGGCGCAAATGCCTTCCTTTTCAGCCATGGGCCAATGTCTCCCATTTTGGCCGATGTTTACATGATAACCGGCCTGAAAGTCACAGGAACTGTGTATCCGTATAAGTACAAGGGCTCTTCCAAGCAAACAGGAGTAAAGACAGGAGTTGGATACAAGAGATACAAAACCATATATCTGATGGCCTTCTGACTGATGTTGAATACAGAGCTTTCCTGAATATGTGGTTATGCAGATTTATCTTTTGTGGCAAAGCTAATGAGCCAACCCTGAACCATATTGTGATGGCTGAAGACCTGGCTGCTGGTACACCTATTCCCCTTGGGAAGTACCTTCTAGGAAGTGTCTATCATATGCTTCATCAAACCACCTATCTGATGCACACCAGCAAAAAGATCCCCTGTGTCAATGGTCCTTGGTGGTTTGTTCAGATGTCACTGCAATTATACATGCACCAGATTGTTTCTATTAACCTCAACAGTCGGCATTTCACTTCAACCAACTACAAGGAAGGAGAAACCCAGAGCACCAAAGGCTGTCAAACCTATGAAGAAGCTGCTTCCACTGTGTCTATCAAAAAAGACATTGGCCAACTATTTGAGCTCTTCTTCAGAGGTTTTGCCAATCCTCTTTGGTTCCCATATCTGTACAATGACAACCTGACTCTTCCTTGTGAATTTAGTTATGAAACTGGATTTAATGATATACATTCCATAGCAATCTTCAATGCTTTCATCCATCCCTGTATCTTGCTAGCAGAATTCTGTGGAGGAAGGCTGGTTTAGAGTACCTTTGAGTACTACCAGCCAAACATGATGGCTAGGCAATTAGGATGTGGCCAAGTGCCCCCAAGGTTATTTCTCCATGAATTTCTCAAGCCCAGAGAGGATATTAAGGAATCCATAGAAGCAAGAAGGATTTTTGAGTATAAATGCAACACGACTATTTATACACCCAAGCCCTTTGTGCCAATAACATTTGCTCATCTTCTTTCATTCTTTGGTGGCAAGAACTTCATGATCACATTTTTAACATGCTAGTACACCCTCTCTGTCTTGAATTAATGCCTGACTTCAACTTCAGAGGTAATATGTTCATCTCCCTTTCTTACATCTGTTTTTAAACATACTCCTCACTGATCATGATTCTGTCATCTTGCAGGATACAGTACCTGCCCCACTTGCCAGGACAATCCTTTATAAGATTGAAGGCCCAATCTCTGCTTTGGGATGTCGATCCCCTACTTTGGCTCAACTAATATCGAGCCATGCCGGGCTAGATCCAACTCTTACCAGGCCAGTTTCTGACAAAAGGAAAGCCCCATCTCTGATTGCTTCATCAACTGTCAAGAAGAAAAGAACAAGCAAAAAGCTAGTTATTCAGGTCAGAACACGTTCCCTTCCTGAACATAATGCCATTCTTTATTCTGATCATCTTTATCTTTGTATGGTTTTAGACCAAAACACAACAACCAATGGTTATTTCAGATTCTGCCAATGCTTCATCAACTAGTAAAATTTTCACCACCTTATTCTTCAATCATTTTTTCTCCATTGGCACTCACCCCCTACTTGTTAGTTGCAGAGGAAACTTTGGCGGATCAAACTGTAGGAAGTCCTTCTCCTCATCATGATCCAGTCCCAATCTCACCAAGGACTCAACCAGCTTCACCTCAACCAGAAGTCTCAGTTTCACCAAGAAATCATCCAGTTTCCCCTCCAGATGTACAAGAGCCTTCCATTGAGCCTGAGAAGCTTCCTTCTCCCATTCGGGAAACTTGGAATGATGTAAGCATTAGCATCCTCCTTTTCTATTTTCACCTAACAGATCATCATTAATTCGGCAAGAACTTCTTTTCAGGAGAAAACGATGTCATCACCTAGTTATTCTTTTGCTGTGGATGACTTGGTTGCCGAAAAAGGAGATGAAGCATCTTCTAGCCAAGCTTTATCAGAGGAAAATCAAGAAAAGCTGAAGGAAATCCTCTCCTTGCTGCAAAGGGACGTCCAAGACCAAGTCAGGGATGCTGATCTTCTAAGAGAAGCACTTGAACTTATCGATCAAGATCTCCCTGCGGATATCAAGGCTTCTTTAGAACCTGTTTCTCAATTGGATAATCACTTTGCTGCAGTAAAACAGGCTTTGAAGAACCAATCCTCCCAACCATCTCTGGAACACAGAAGAGCTACGGCCAAGCAATCTGTGAAAGATTTAGAACAATAAGGAATTGCTAGCCAAATTGCAGCCTACACTCGAGCTGAAGACAACCAGAAAAGCTGCATTGGAGGCCGAGCTGAGAAACTTGACAGCTGAGATTGAAGCTGACGAGAAGAAGATGGCTGAACTTCCCGAATCAACGGAGAAAATATGAAAGGAAGCTTCATCAGCCCTGAATGTAGAAAGGCAGCTCAAGACAAAGCTCTCTGCTCTGTCTAAAACCCAAGAGGCTGATCACAAATTGTTGGAGAATATCAACAAGATCATATCAGATGCCACCAATGTAATCTTAAAATACTTGGGTGTGTAATTGTAACAAACAATTCGTAGCCGAATGCTTTATCAACTTTGTAGTTTCGCTTTCTGTTAATCTTTATTCTCCATATTTGTTTCACCTTATCTCGACGAGTAGCCTCTGGATGATTCATTCAGCAATTCTGACCACAATAGTGTTAGACCAGAAAAACGACTGAAGGACCGATACGGCGAACCAGAGAGGGGGGGGGAGTGAAGGGGAGCCGATAAAAATTCTTCTCGAAGGAGATGGAAACTCCTACAAGATGAACACGGCTTCCAACACACGTCTCCGACTCACTACCCAAGTTGGCCAAGCCCACGTAGCCACTGGAGTGCCACTGGACCTAGGAACCAACACACAACCTTCCGACCCGAGAACGCAGCGGAAAACCAAACCTCGAGTCTACAGACCCACACCGGTCAGACCGGTGAGCACCACCGGTCAGACCGGTCCCTGCTGGTGAAACTGAGCAACTTTCACTAAGTGGCTCTACACCGGTCAGACCGGTGAGACACACCGGTCAGACCGATGGCAGCCTGAAAGCCCCCAAGGCACCAAACAGGTCAACCGACCACCAAACTGACCCAAACTCGAAACAGCAGCAACACGGGACAACACGGAACACACCAATACGTTCACCCGAGCAAAATCCCACAAGGGCTCGCACCGGTCAGACCGGTCAAGAGCACCGGTCAGACCGGTGTAGCCTGGGCAGCTCGGGATGAACAGCACCCGCGGGTCAACTCCCCCAAATCCAAATCTTGATCTGTCGAATCGCTTCACGGACTTGAACAAGACTTTGGGGATATTAGGAACACCTCATGAGGAGTCCATAGCCAAGTTTAATCCCACCAAAACTCGTCCAAAAAGAAGGAATCAAGGAAATCCCGCCAAGAGCACTTCCAACCCAAGAACTCAAGAAACCCCAAAATCGAGCACCTTTACTCACGGATTTGGGAGGGGAATCACGGCCCAAAGAACCACGAAGGGTTCCCACAAATTTTCCCCATCAAATCCCCAAGAGAAAGGTCCCAAAAACAACCCAAAGAAATCACCGAGAGAGGGCTCCGAAAATCACCACCAAGAACAACCGGGGAAAACACATCCAAACCTTGAGGAACCACGCCGAATCATCTATACATGAAACAAAGGTTCGTACAAGGTCTAGCAAGCCGCCCGATCATCCATCCCTCTCAACAAGATCTCACCGTGAAGCTCCCTTGCTAGTCCTAAGGAAAACCTAAGGAAAATAGGTGGAAAATAGGAAAACTAATGAGCTAGGGTTCCAAGAGTTGGCTGCCATCCTCTCACCTCTTGGGTTATATGGAGGCAACCGAATGTCTAAAATGCCCTTCTCTACTAACTAGGGATACAAGCCCCTCAAGGGCGGATTTGGAATTCTTGATGTCTTCACCATCGGACGGATGCCCGGCGACCGCACTCGCGTAGCCTCGACGCAAGCCATGCGATCTCGACGCGTGTCCTCCGCTTCGAAGATTCCGGACTGCGTCGTCGCACACCGGTCAGACCGGTGCTCCTCACCGGTCAGACCGGTTCCCACCGGTCAGACCGGTCTGGCGCTGCTGCAGCTCCGTCTTCGGTTCTCCGATCTTGGCTTTGTGGATCAACCAAGGAACCCAGTGGTTTTCTGGTGAACCACCGGAAACCCCGCGAACTCGGTGTAGCCTCCGCCAATCTCCACTCATGACTCGGCTCCCACATAGTCCCGGCTCGACCTTGGTTTTGAGGCTCAACCAAGAAACCGTCCACGACTTCATCTTGCTTGTTCATGCCACCATGCGGCCCGCACTTGACCCCCGCCGGCCACCGGGTCCCTCGAACGAAGCCTACTTGTCTTCTCCACACCCGGAGGCCTCACCGGCGACGACCTTTCGCGCTTGTTCTTCACCTGCACCAACACCAGTCAAGCCGCAACCTGCACCTGCAATACTTAGCCAAGAATCAGTCCACACAACGTTGTCAGTCACTCATCACACCCGGAAGCGACCATCCACCGGTCCTCGAACCACACATGGTCCTCAATCTCCCCCTTGATGAGTGCATTGACAACACCCACACGAAAGTAACAAGAGAGAAAAGAAAAGAAAAAGAAACGAACAAAAAGAAACTCCAACAAGCGATCGAAAGCCAAACAAAGGCAAAGAGCAAGATCACTTGAAGGAAACAAGTCTCGGACCCCTTAGGCAAGGGCAACGGCTCGACACATCCGAGACAAAGCAAAACTCAAGCAAAGAGCGCAAACCACCGAAACAAAGCTCAAACAACCACAAAGAGCTCCCCCTGCACACATGCAAGCTCCCCCTGAACCAATGCACCTCCCCCTGGACGAATGCATGCAAGACACCACTTGAAACAGAGCAGCTGCAACAGAACAACCCTGACCGGTCAGACCGGTCCACACCACCGGTCAGACCGGTGTGCAACATGTGTACAGAACCAGCACTCACACCGGTCAGACCGGTGCACAACAGAGCCCAGAAATGGCTCGAAACCACCTGAAAACCTTCTAAACACGTCCAGCAAGCCATTTCAAGCTCAAACTTCTCCCCCTTGTTGGCAATGCATGAATCAAGCCAAAAATGCAAAACTTTTAACCTAGAGCTTCTCAAATAGACAAAATTCAACAAAGAATGCTACACATGTCCAAATGAGCAAGTTAGATACTCTACGGCTTCGTATCGATCTCAACTACATGATCACCAAGGTTCACAACCATTGGACCAAGCTAAGATAGATTTTGGCAATTTTGCGAAAAGCTTGCCTCTCATGAGCAAAGTCCTAAACATGATCAAAGCATATCAAAATGGCAAACCCACACAAACTTCATGCTAGGACAGCCATTCTAATCATAAGACCATCACAAACACCCACAAGCACCTCATGTCATGTCAAAGCCACCGAGCCATATGCCTACTTCTATGTATGAGACTTCTCATTGGTAGGCATCATGCAACGGTTTAGCACCCAAAGCAAATTAAATTCAGCACATATGACATGGGAGCATATTTTCCAAGCATTTTTCATTTCATTTTCAGATTTGTAAATGGTACATGAAATGTTTTTGCGACAAAAAGGAACTTATGCCCCTCCACAAGATAAAACAAGAGGGCTAAACATTCATGATGGCAAATGAGCCTTTGGCCCCATATGATCAATAAACTAGCTATCCAAACCACAAATTAAGCATAGCAAGGCCACAAAAACATGTCAAGAACATGTAAAGGCATTTACACATGAGAGAGCATACATGTGACATTTTTCAAAAGCATAGCTATCAACCATGGATTATTCATCAAGATCATCAAGAGCTAAGCCAAACTAACCGTAGCATACCAAACAAGCTCACAAAGACATATATCTCATTCCATGGTGAACAATGTATATAAGAGAAGCTTTTCCTAACCAATGCATATGATACAAAATGCATGCAATCTAAGATACAAGGATGCCTATACATCATGTTACATATGCCATGCCAAATGCAAGAAATGCACAAAGGAAAGCTATACATATGCTACAAACCGCCGGCTCCTCGAGGGGAGGCAAAACGGGCTCAACACCACCGGCAAAAGAGAGCTCCCACACATCCAACTCAAGAAATCAAACACACACCAAGTTCCCCCCGCAAACGAGTGAAAGTTTCTTGATCTAGGGGTTTGGTGAAGATATCGGCTAGTTGGTCATGTGTGGGTACATGGATCAAAGCTATCTTTCCTTTCTCGACGTTGTCTCTCAGAAAATGGTACCTCACTTCTATGTTCTTGGTTTTGGAATGGAGCACTGGGTTCTTTGCAACGCTTATGGCACTGATGCTATCACATTGAAGTGGAACATGGGTATACTCCTCACCAAAGTCACTCATGGTGTAGGTGATCCAAAGGAGCTGAGAGCAACAACTAGCAGCAGCAACATACTCGGCCTAGGTCGTGGATTGAGCAACACTCGACTGCTTGCGGGAAGACCAAGACACCAAAGAAGAACCCAAAAACTGGCAAGTCCCAGAAGTGGACTTCCTATCCAACCGACACCCGGCAAAATCCGCGTCTGAAACACCATGAAGCGCCAAAGAAGAAGACGCAGAGTACCAAAGGCCGAAGTCGGGAGTGTGACGCAAGTACCTGAAAATTCTCTTCACCGCTTGCCGATGCGAAGTCCTCGGAGACGCTTGAAAACGAGAGCACAGACACCCCGAGAACTGTATGTCCGGCCTCGTCACCGTCAAGTAGAGGAGTGACCCGATCATGCTCCGGCACTCCTTCTGGTCCACGTGTTCACCTTCCTCGTCCGCATCAAGAGCTGTAGTCGTACTCATTGGCGTCGTCATAGCCTTGGAGTCCTCCATCTTGAACTTCCGCACAATGTCCTTGGTGTACTTAGCCTGTTGCACAAATGTTCCTTCCTTTGATTGCTTGATTTGTAGCCCGAGGAAGAACTGCAACTCGCCCATCATGCTCATCTTAAATTCCCTGCTCATATCATCTGCAAACCTTGCAACAAGAGAGTTAGACGAGCCACCAAAGACAATATCATCCACGTACACCTGCACAATCAGGATATCTCTGCCCTGCCTCAGCAAAAACAAGGTCTGATCGACCTTCCCCATCTCAAAACCTCTCTCAAACAAGAACCCCCTCAACCTGCCATACCAAGCTCTAGGCGCCTGCTTCAACCCATACAGCGCCTTCCTCAACTTGTACACCCGGTGGGGGTACTTCTCACTCTCAAACCCCGGAGGGCGCCTCACATACACTTCTTCCTCCAAAGCACACCATTCAGAAAAGCACTCTTCACATCCATTTGGTGCAACTTGAACCCTTTAGCCATGGAAAAGGCTAGAAGGATCCTAATCGCCTCCAAACGGGCTACGGGAGCAAAGGTCTCCTCGTAGTCAATCCCCTCCTTCTGACTGAACCCTTGAGCAACAAGTCTCGACTTGTTCCTCACAACCTCACCCTTCTCTCCCTCTTTATTTTTCCACACCCACTTTGTACCAATCGGCTTACACCCTGGGGGAGGGTCAACAAACTCCCACACCTGATTCCTCTCAAAGTTCTCCAACTCCTCATGCATCGAATTAACCCAATTGTGATCAGATAGTGCGTATCCAATGTCTTTGGGCTCAAAAGAGGCAACAAACGCAGCATGAGCAAAGTGGGAATTGTTTCGAACCCTCGACCGTGTAGTGCGTTCATTCATGTCGCCGATGATCCTCGAAGCCGGGGTGATCCACTTGAACTCGCCGGGTAGGTTCTCGCCTCGAAGCTACCTCCCCCTCAACATCGGCTTCTCCTCGTTCTTGATTTGTCATCGTAGGTGTAGCGAGAGGGTCCATCCATCATCGTAGTCGAAGTAGTGGGTACATGTTCGGCCGGGGGCACCGCACCGCCATCTTCATCATCACCATGTTCATGCTCCTCCTCCCCGAAAGATCTCCTCGCCAAGCTCATCATCACCGCACACTCAAAGACAAGGCGACTACATGGCTCTGTCTCGTCGAAGGTTACCTCGCAAGTCTCCACGATTTGGTTAGTTTCAAGATTGAGCACACGATATGCTCTAGAATGAGATGCATAACCAAAGAAAGTGCCATCGACAGACCTAGCCTCAAACTTATCCAACTTCCTGCCTTTCTTCAGAATGAAACACTTGCAACCAAAGACATGAAAGTGACTCACCTTGGGTGTGCGACCATGCATCAACTCATAGCAAGTCTTCTTCTTGTGCACTCTGAGGTATATCCTGTTCGACACATAGCACGCGGTATTCACCGCCTCAGCCCAATACCTCCTCGGAGTCCTATGCTCATCAAGCATCATCCGAGCCATCTCGCACAAGGTCCTGTTCTTCCTTTCCACAACACCATTCTGAGGAGGCGTATACGGACTCGAAAACTGGTGCTCAAGACCCAAGTCATGGCAAAAGGTTTCAAAACGAGAGTTCCTGAATTCCGAGCCATTATCACTGTGGATAGCTCGTATGGCATCTCCGTGCCTCTCGTTCCTCAACCTCAAGACTAGATGTCGAACAAAACCAAATGTCTCCCCCTTATCCTCAAGAAAAACACCCATGCATACCGAGAATAGTCGTCCACCACAACAAGGACATACCACTTCCCACCCGCAGATCGCACACGACCTGGGCCAACAAGATCCATATGGAACAGCTCGCATGGACGCTCAGTCATCACATCGGTGAGAGGCGGGTGAGAAGAGGCCACCATCTTGGCATGCCTACACGGCGCACAAACCAACTCTTTCTCAAGCCTCAACCGTGGCAATCCTCGGAGCAAATTGAGTTTACTCAAGCGAGACAAAAGGTCAAAGCTCAAGTGACCCAACTTCCTATGCCACCTCCACAACTCACTCGAAGAACCAGCCAAGAAACAACGCTCCACACCCGAAGACTGAGAAAAATCAGCACGAAACACCTGACCCTCGGGAACGACCATACAAACAAGGTCCCCTCGAGAGTCCACAATCCGAGAACCACCAGGCCGAAACAACACCTCAAAACCCTCATCCTACAACTGGGACACAGAAAGCAAATTGTACCCCAGCGATTGAACTAGAGCAACACGCCTCAGAGTGATGTTGTCACTCACTTTGATCTCACCTTCTGAAAGCACACGCCCACGCCCATTGTCCCCAAAGGTGATGTACTTCTTCATCACCACCGGGACGAGACTTGAGAACCACCCCCTGTCTCCGGTCATATGCCTCGAGCAACCGGAGTCAATCAACCAAATGTTCTTCAAATCTCCCACCTGAAATTCAAAAACGAGCATGTGAGCGAACAAACGACTCAGCACTGGGTTAGTACCAAAGGAGGAAAACCAGTGCCGAGCCATTTGCTCGAAAGTGGGGTTAGCACCAACCAAAGCATCTCTCCTACCAAAACTACCTCCATGAACACCACCACGGTAACCACCCTGAGGGAACCACCCCTCTCTGCCTGGAGGAGGACCAAATCCACGCAAGAAAGCCCGTGGAACGTCCTTCCTCTCCAACTCAAAGCTACGACTCCTCCCATCCCCGTAGCGAACTCGAGGGGGAGAACGCCTAGCAAACTGACCACCTGCACCCTTTCGAGCCCAACCACCAGAACCACGACCTCCAGAAACAACCCTCGCACCTGTACGAGCTCGAAACCCAAACAGCTGTCTGTCCAGGCCTGCACCGGTCTGACCGGTGCCCCACACCGGTGTGACCGGTGTGACCTGGACAGCAGCACCACCTACAGCCTTCTTCTCTCCCCAAGCACGAACTGTCCTCACACTCGCCTTGCCCCTGGGCATCTGCATACGAGGCTCAAATACACCATCGAAAGGGTGGTACTTGTCCTTGTTAGCCCACTCCTTTGCCATTCTCTCCTCTCGCTTCCTCTTGAGGCAAAACTCCTCCTTATGGCCATCTCTCCCACAATAGCCACAATGGAACCTCACAAGCTTAGGCTTAGGCTTGGGATGTGGCTGCTCACTCGGTTTCTCTCCACTCAAACCCTCCACCGGTTTCTCATCACTTGCCTTCTCACTCTCCTTCCCAAAGAACACTTTCCCCGAAGTGCTCACAAACTTGATAGGCTTTTGTAGGTCATTTGTGGGTGTAGGAAACACGGGTGGAGCTGGGGCTGTGTCTAGTTGGTTCCTTAGATGGTTAGGTTTTGGAGGGAAACCATTTTTGTGGTGGGTTTTTGGTGCCTCCGGGATATTCTCTCCACTTCCTTCACCAACCTTGTTTGCCCCAAGCCCCTCACCATCTTGACTCTTAAAGGCCTCGATCATCATCCTCAACTGAGGCTCATGACCTGACAACCAACCCATCAAATTCCTCAACTCATCATTCTCATCCTGCAAACGATCAACATAATGTGCAAGCTCCATATTTTTCAATGCATGCATTTCACAGGTAGAGCAAGATGTAGGCATGGGTTCCTTCAATTTAGCCTCGAGCGAACTAGTGTAAGCATGCATCTCATCAATCTTAGCATGCAAAACAAGGCAAGAAGTGCAAGCACCTAGCAAAGCAGGTCTAGACTTAAGCTCAGCCACTTCAACCCTAAGCACATCTAGTTCCTCACACTTGGAGGCATGCTTCTCCTTAAACAAAGCAAGATCAGCAAGGAATATGGAGCAATCAGCACAATCATTCTCATCAGAAACAACAGGGCTAGCCTTAAGGGAATCAATCTCACGCTTGCTATCAAGCACCTGTGTCTCTAGCTCAGCCACTCTAGTCCTAGCATCCTCGAGTGAAGCCCTAAGCTCTTTCCTCATTTTCTTAGCCTCTCTAAGCATGTCATCACAGTTATCAAGCAAAGAGCCAAGCCCTTCATTCTCCTGGCGCAAGAAGGGAAGTTCATCACGCACCTTGTCGTCGGACTCAGAGTCCGAGTCGCTCTGTGTGCTCTTCTTGCTGCCGGAACTCAGCGCCATGGTGCAGAAGCCATCTCTCGCGAAGCAGCTCATCCCGCTCAGGTTCTTGGACGACTTCTTGTTCTTGCGACGATCACCCTCATCTTCACTGCTGCTCGAGCTCGAGGTGGAGTACGCGGAACTGGAGTCGACGTCGCTTGCTCTAACCATCGCTCGGGCCTTGCCTCGGCTCTCCTTCTTCCTCGATCGTCGCTCCTCCTTGTACTTGTTCTTGTGCTTGCTCTTGTGGTCGCGCCTCGAACGGTACTTGCCATCGTTCATCCTCGGCTTGTGCTTGTAGCTGTCCTTGTTCTCGGCCTTCTCTGGGCAGTCGGCGACGAAGTGTCCCGGCTTGCGGCATCGGAAGCAAGTCCTCGTGTTCCTCCTCATGTTCACGCGGTTCTCATGCGGCCTCTTGAACCGCCTCGTCAACGGCGCCGGCTCGTCCTCTCCAAGGTCATCAAACTCCTCATCCGGCATAGACATCAAAGAGGAAAACGAGAACATCTGGTGGATGGGTTAGAGTTAGTCTTTCTTTTGGAACCACCAACGAGGGCAAGACTATGGGAATCAGTCGGTCCCTCGAGCTTGGCAGTCATGCCCCTATCCACCTCAGCCGACTTGAGCTTCGAGAACAGCTCGTTCACCGTCAGAGTATCATACCTCTCCGACTCGACTATGGCCTTGAACTTTCCGCCCCATATCGTACGATCCAAAGAGTGTAAGAGCTTGACCGCTCTATCATGATCATCGTACGGGAGCACGTCCACATTGGCCCTCATGTTGTTCACCACCACCGTGAACCTGCGAAACAAGGCATCGATGGACTCACCGGGAGATGAGTGAAGTTCTCGTACTCTCTCCGGTAGGTCGCATACATCCGTGCTCGAACACGGGCGTTCCCAACATGAGCCTCCTTCAACACCGCCCAAATCCTACAAGCCAAGTGCTCGGTGTGCACCCGATCGAACTCAGGCTGATACAAAGCACGAAACAAGTAGTCGACCGCCTTATTGTTGGCGTCGAATCTGTCCCTCGACCCTGGAGCAAGGAAATCCATCGGCTGGACATAGCCTGTGTCCACCGTGGCATCCCAAAGAAGCTGACCCTTTCCGCGAAGGAACGCACCCATCCGCTTGCTCCACATCTGGTAGTTCTTGCCATCGAAATGCGGAGGACCCGAACCCCGTTCCTGGTACGCCATCCTTGGATTTTATACTGGTTAGAGTCAACAAAGACCCGAACCGACTCTGATACCACTTGAAGGACCGATACGGCGAACCAGAGAGGGAGGGGGGGAGTGAATGGGAGCCGATAAAAATTCTTCTCGAAGGAGATGGAAACTCCTACAAGATGAACACGGCTTCCAACACACGTCTCCGACTCACTACCCAAGTTGGCCAAGCCCACGTAGCCACTGGAGTGCCACTGGACCTAGGAACCAACACACAACCTTCTGACCCGAGAACGCAGCGGAAAACCAAACCTCGAGTCTACGGACCCACACCGGTCGACCGGTGAGCACCACCGGTCGGACCGGTCCCTGCTTTGGTGAAACCGAGCAACTTTCACTAAGTGGCTCTACACCGGTCGGACCGGTGAGACACACCGGTCGGATCGATGGCGACTCGAAAGCCCCCAAGGCACCAAACGAGTCAACCGACCACCAAACCGACCCAAACTCGAAACAGCAGCAACACGGGACAACACGGAACACACCAATACGTTCACCCGAGCAAAATCCCACAAGGGCTCGCACCGGTCAGACCGGTCAAGAGCACCGGTCAGACCGGTGTAGCCTGGGCAGTTCGGGATGAACAACACCCGCGGGTCAACTCCCCCAAATCCAAATCTTGATCTCCCGAATCGCTCCACGGACTTGAACAAGACTTTGGGGATATTAGGAACACCTCATGAGGAGTCCATAGCCAAGTTTAATCCCACCAAAACTCGTCCAAAAAGGAGGAATCAAGGAAATCCCGCCAAGAGCACTTCCAACCCAAGAACTCAAGAAACCCCAAAATCGAGCACCTTTACTCACGGATTTGGGAGGGGAATCACAGCCCAAAGAACCACGAAGGGTTCCCACAAATTTCCCCCATCAAATCCCCAAGAGAAAGGTCCCGAAAACAACCCAAAGAAATCACCGAGAGAGGGCACCGAAAATCACCACCATGAACAACCGGGGAAAACACATCCAAACCTTGAGGAACCACGCTGAATCATCTATACATGAAACAAAGGTTCGTACAAGGTCTAGCAAGCCGCCCGATCATCCGTCCCTCTCAACAAGATCTCACCGTGAAGCTCTCTTGCTAGTCCTAAGGAAAACCTAAGGAAAATAGTTGGAAAATAGGAAAACTAATGAGCTAGGGTTCCAAGAGTTGGCTGCCATCCTCTCACCTCTTGGGTTATATGGAGGCAACCGAATGTCTAAAATGCCCTTCTCTACTAACTAGGGATACAAGCCCCTCAAGGGCGGATTTGGAATTCTTGATGTCTTCACCATCGGACGGATGCCGGCGACCGCACTCGCGTAGCCTCGACGCAAGCCATGCGATCCCGACGCGTGTCCTCCGCTTCGAAGATTCCGGACCGCGTCGTCGCACACCGGTCGGAGCCGGTGCTCCTCACCGGTCGAGCCGGTCCCCACCCCGGTCGGACCGGGCGGACCCACCGGTCGGACCGGTCCGGCGGCTGCTGCGGCTCCGTCTTCGGTTCTCCCGGTCTTGGCTTTGTGGATCAACCAAGGAACCCAATGGTTTTACGGTGAACCACCGGAAACCCCGCGAACTCGGTGTAGCCTCCGCCAATCTCCACTCATGACTCGGCTCCCACGTAGTCCCGGCTCGACCTTGGTTTTGAGGCTCAACCAAGAAACCGTCCACGACTTCATCTTCTTGTTCATGCCACCATGCGGCCCGCACTTGACCCCCGCCGGCCACCGGGTCCCTCGAACGAAGCCTACTTGTCTTCTCCACACAGGGAGGCCTCACCGGCGACGACCTTTCGCGCTTGTTCTTCACCTGCACCAACACCAGTCAAGCCGCAACCTGCACCTGCAATACTTAGCCAAGAATCAGTCCACACAACGTTGTCAATCACTCATCACACACGGAAGCGACCATCCACCGGTCCTCGAACCACACATGGTCCTCAACGACCCAACAGCAACACAGCCAAATCTTAACGAGTCAAACCGAATATGACTCAGCATGAATCCCAAATGACCCGGCGACCTTTCGGTCCAAGGAGTCTCTCCACTTTCCAAATTTCTTGGGATATGCACCACGATCTCCGGCCACGATCTTTTCGTCAGTTGCATAAATAAGGACCTCGGGTGCCCCTAACCTTTCACCAAATCCTCTGCCATCCAAACCTCTGCTAACCTGAGCTCCTTCTCTTCAAGCACTAGTACTCCCAAGAACTTCATGGCCAACAGTGGCAACAGGCGCCCGGCCAGCGACGAGGCTGAAGGGAGCCTCACCGGCGCTCGTCGGAGGTGGTGATCGTGTGCTTCTTCACAACCTTCTTTTAGATCCTGTCTCATCCCTGACAATTTTCTTTGCGCTTTCAGGCTCATCTGATGGAACCCTGCTCCTGCTCTAGCTGCAGCTCTAGCCGCGACAGGTGACTCCTCGGGGTCATCCAGCCGATCCTACTCCTCCAGGTCTTCTAGCGGGGACTCGCGCTATACTGACCGCGACACCCGCAGGTTCTGGGAGGAACGCGACGCGACTCGACACGAACTGGAGATTATCTCCAAATAGGCCGAGATTGCTAAGCTCGAGTGGCAGCATCAGCGCAAGCAGCTGCTCGAGGCCATCGATGGTGAGTCCTGCAACTTGCTCAATTTCAACTTAATCTTGAACAACACTAACTTTCATTGCTCTGTGACCCCCGCAGATCGCGATGCCGAGCTCAATCGGCTAAAGGCGCTGCCCGAGAAGCTGGCGAACAAGGTGAACACCCCCGGAGACACGCCAAAAGTTCGCCTTGGCGCGGTGGTAGGCCGTGTCGACGAGGTGGCACTGCATGGCGTCCGTCTGGGCACCGCCTTGGGCCTGGCTGCCATGTCGATGCACTCTGGCGTCGACTACTCCACGCGGCGGCCCGGCTTCGACGGTGGTGTGCGGGAGGACCTCGACGACATCGAGGCCACTGTGGAGCGCCTCGATGGTCATGGCGCCGCCATTGCCGACTCCATCCACCCCCAGTTTGTTCTGAACAAGCTGTTTGATTAGTTTGTACTAGGGGTCATGGAATTTCGACAATGAAATGAAAATTTATCTTCTGCAATTGTCTTGTGATAACTTTCCTAATTTGTCCATATGAATCTTCATTGTTCTAAACGCATTCAGGAACTTTTCCTCTAGCCGAATACGCACAAAATTTTTGCTCCTTGGCACAGAATTCACAGAGAATCCTCATTCGAGGATCATGGACACTATTTCATTGAAAAAACCCTTCGCATCTAAGGAGAAACCCCCGTCATTGGTATTCCCATCAATACGCGCCGGTCAGTCATCACTCCCGATGCATTTCCACTGCCAATAAAATAGATCTCCAGTGCTCTGCAAACCCACTCATACACACTTTCATCATTTCACTCCCTCTCGTCTTCCTCCTCTAGAAAAAACCCCCAAAGCTATGGTGGACAAGGGGAAAGCACCACACGAGGAGAACAACCTCCCATAAAAGAAGCGAACCATCTGAGGGTAATCTTCTCTTCCCATTCCTTTCTCTTGATCTTCATTGCAATCTCGTGATTCATCTTTCTTTGATTTCAGCTTCAACCTGCTGTCGGATGACATTTTCAGCACTGAAGAAATTCCTGAGCACATCCACTCCGACTCCTCGTCTGAAGAAGAAGACGCTACGCATGAGAAGAGGGCCAACCATCAACTGCGCTGTCGCATTCGGCACTTAGAGCATCATCTGCGGGACATCACCGCTCGTTGCTGTGCCGAATGCGAACGCCGCATGAGATTGGAGGTGGTGATAGGCGGTGAGATCTTTATCCCCCATTGAATCTCATGTTCAAGTTCAGATCCTGTGTTTGATGAAAATATGTTCTTCTTCTTTAGATATGTCCGACAGGTACAACAACCTGAAGGCCGCCTGGGACAGTTTGATGGAAGCTGCAGAACACGCCAGCCCCCAAGGTTTCCGCGTCGCCATCACGGTGGTCTTGGAGCGGCTGAAGAAGGACGAGCCCAAGAGGAAAGTCGCTGAGCCAAAGAAATGAAGATACTTTCGCTTCTTCCTCCAGGCCTTCTGCTTCCTGCAGGCCTTCTTTTGTAATCTTAAGTAGTCGTATTGTTAATAGAACAACCTGCAAGAACGTTTGTAATGCAAAAAATATTTTTGCGCTAAGGGCAATACACTTTAGTATTGGCCATTTTCCCTTTGTCGGAATTTTTGTCCTGAAGGCGGCTTCCTCCCGAATGCCGGCTATTTCCGTGTCTCTAACGCTTGGAACAGCAATCAACGATCAACTTCAATACTATGATAATATTTCTTCAAATATCTCCCGTTTATAGCAGCAATGAATTCTTCTCCCAGTAAAGTTTTCAAGATGTATGCATTTCCAAGCGTGCACCTAACCACCCGAAAGGGACCTTCCCAGTTTCGAGACCACTTACCCGAATGCACTATACTTAGTGCCAATCGGCAATAATGCTTTCCAAACCAAATCTCCTTCTGCAAATTGCTTGACCTTTACCTTCTTGTTATAGTACTTAGAAACTCGCATTTTGTTCTTCTAAATATTTTCCAGGGCCCTAAGACGAATCATATGCAAATCTTCTAATTCGTCGATCATTAAGTCATTGTAATCCTTGGAACTTAAATCCTTTTGCAATATGATTCTCCTTGAGTCTGACTGCATCTCCCATGGTAAGATAGCATGATGTCCATAAACCAACTCATAAGGATATGTCTGTGTAGCTCCATGAGGAGCCATTCGGTAAGCCCATAAGGCTTCATTAGGTACCGAATGCCACATTTTGGCTTCTGATCAATCTTCTTCTGTATAATCTTGATCATGATCTTGTTAGAAGCTTCTGCCTGACCATTAGCTTGGTCATAATAAGGAGAAGAATTTAATAATTTGATCCCCATACTTTCAGCAAAATCTCTGAACTCTGAAGATGTAAACTGAGTTCCTTGATCTGTTGTAATTGTCTGAGGAATTCCAAATCTGTCAATGATATGCTCTTTGACAAACTCAACCATATTTTCTGATGTCACCTTCTTTAATGGAATTGCCTCAACCCACTTAGTGAAATAATCTATTGCTAAAAGCACAAACTTATGCCCCTTGCTAGATTGAGGATTTATTTGGCCAATCAAATATATTCCCCATCCTCTGAATGGCCATGGCTTGATAATAGGATTTAGAGCTGATGCTGGAACTCTCTGAATATTTCCAAACTTCTGACAATCTTGACATCCCTTGTAATATTCAAAGCAATCTTCCAGCATTGTCGGCCAATAACATCCAGTTTTCCTAATGACCCACTTCATTCGGTAAGCCGACTGATGTGCTCCACACAGCCCATCATGCACTTCACTCATCATCCTCTTCGCTTCTTCTTGACCCAGGCATTGTAGCAACACCCCATCCATGGATTTGTAATACAAACGTTCATCAAGAAGAACAAACTTTATGGCTTTATACCTGAGCTTCCAAGAGACCTTTCGGGATGGATTTTCCAAATAATTAGCAATTTCTTTTCTCCAATCATCTTCTGCTAGACCACTCCCAAAAGCATAT
Organism: Cenchrus americanus; assembly: GCA_947561735.1. Lineage (NCBI taxonomy): Eukaryota > Viridiplantae > Streptophyta > Magnoliopsida > Poales > Poaceae > Cenchrus > Cenchrus americanus. Next base: position 125,759,066 of record OX387241.1, read on the forward strand.
ACATCAATGGCAAACACTTCTTGATTCTCTCTATAACCCGAAGCACTTTGAGCTAGCCTGTTTGCCTCTCCATTGTTTTCTCTAGAAATATGTTGTAGAATTACCAACTGAAAGCTTTTCAGGACTTCTTTGCACTCCTCGTAGTAATTCCTCAGGATATCATTCCAGCATTCATATTGGCCATTCAGTTGTTTTATAACTAGCTCGAATCTCCAAAAATCTCAACTGTAATGGCCTTTGCCTCTCTCAAGTATTGAAGCCCTCTGAGTAGCTTCATACTCAGCTTGGTTATTTGTGACAGTAGGTTGAATAGGAATAGCAAATTCAAACATTTCTCCCTTGGGTGAAATTAAAAAAATACCTACTCCACCACCTTTGCCACATGAAGATCCATCAAAAACTAAAGCCCAAGGAGTAATTTCAAGCAAATTAATTGATGAACCATGATGTTCGGTAATGATGTAAGCAATAATCTGTCCTTTAATAGCTTTTGCCAACTCAAATCTTAATTCAAACTCAGACAAGGCTAAAATCAATTTGACAATCCTTCCATTCAAAATTGGCATAGACAACATGTGTTTAATTACATTAAATTTTGAAAATACAATGCATTCGACATTCAACAAATAGTGCCGAAACTTTGTACATGAGTAATAAACAAACAAGCAAAGCTTTTCTGCAACCGAATATCTTGTTTCGGGATCAAGCAATTTTCGGTTAAGGTATGAAACTACTCTTTCTTTTCCCTCAAATTCTTGTATGAGGGCCGATCCAATGGTTTGGGTATCGGCCGCCATCTACAACTTAAAAGGCTTGTTCAATTGTGGAGGTACCAATACTGGTGGTTCCTTCACGTACTCCTTGATCTCATTGAAAGCCTTTTGTTGTTTGTCACCCCATACAAACTTCTGATCCTTTTTGTCTCTTTACAGTGGAGAAAAAGGGCAATACCTTTTGTGACAAATTTGATATGAATCTTCTCACAAAATTGGTCTTGCCAAGCAGTGACTGCAATTCCTTAAGATTGGTTGGAGGAACAACTTCATCAATAGCTTTCATGCTTTTCTTGCCAACTTCTATTCCTCCCTCATGTACCAGAAATCCCAGGAACTCTCCGGCTGAAACTCAAAAAGCACATTTGTTCGGGTTCATCTTAAGCCCATGTTTCCCAGTGCATTCTAGAGTTTTCCTCACATCAGCCAAATGGGATTCATGATTCAATGACTTGATCACGATATCATCAATATATATCTCCACAATTTTGCAGATCAACTCGTGAAAAATATAATTCATGGCTCTTTGATAAGTTGCAACAACATTCTTCAACCCAAATGTCATGACAATACACTGAAGTAACCCTATATGTCCAGGACATCTGAAGGCTGTCTTTGCTACATCCTCCACTGCCATAAAAATCTGATTATACCCTGCATTGCCATGCATGAAGCTAATAACTTTACGCCCAGCAGCAGCATCAACCAACAAGTTAGCAACAGGCATTAGATATCCATCCATGGGTGTAGCCATGTTTAGATTTCTAAAGTATATGCAAACCCTCATCTTTCCGTTTTTCTTATAAACAGGAACAATATTAGATATCCACTCTGCATATCTGCATGGCCGAATGAAATTTGCTTCTATTAATCTCTCAACCTCTTTTTTCACGTCGACCAATACTTCATCCTTGTAAATTTTTTGGGGAGGTTGCTTGTAAGGTCTATAACTAGGCTTTATTGGTAACTGATGCTCAACAATGGAACGATCCAAACCAGGCATCTCCGAATAATCCCAAGCGAAGCGATCTTTATATTATTTTAATAGCTTAATAAACTCTTCTCTGAAACTTGAATCCAAGTTAGTACTGATGAATGTCGGCCTTGGCTTGTCACCATCTCCAATGTATATTTGTTCCAATTTATCGGCCGACATAAATCCACATCCTAACTTCCCATCAGTTCCATGAATTGGATTCTCCATTAAAAATTACTATAAGAGCCGACTGCTTGGATCGGCTGTTGATCACTACTGACTGGTTCAACAGGACCTTCACCCCAGTCCTTGCCTGAGAAGCAATCTATGCCTTGATACTCCCAGAAGGCTGGTTCCACATTAGCCACGCTTACCGAATCATCTGCTTGGACAACTTCCACGTTGTCATCTATCCACTGAACAAGCTGTTGATGCAAAGTAGATGGAATGCAGCAATTCACATGGATCCAATCCCTTCCAAGCAGCAAGCTATATGCCCGTTTGCCTTCAATGACAAAGAAGGTTGTTAGCAGAGTCTTAGATCCGATCATCAAATCTACATGTACACATCCCTTGGTGTATGAAGGATTTCCAGCAAAATCATTCAGAACTATGCTCGTTGGCGTCAAATCTCCAAGGCCCATGCCAAGCTTTCTAAATGTAGTATATGGCATCACATTGACAGCAGCACCACCATCAACAAACATCTTAGTTAATTGCTTCCCGTTGACGTACCCTCTTAAGTACAATGGTCTCATGTGCTGATTCTTGGCTGGCTTATCAAAAGTAGCTTGCTTGGCCAACATTAACTATGCCATTAACCCAAATTGCTCGGCCTCATCCATATCTGGCAATACTTCTTCCTGCACGATTTGACTGGCTCGAGCCATGAATTCATTCGGCAGGAAACATACCATGCATGTATGAGCTAAACGACCAGATTCATCAGGTTTGTCTTTTGGGCACCACACTTGTCTCTTCTTAATTCCTGCCTTCTTCAGTTCTTGATTCTTCAAGCGCTGCACCCTTCTCTTCTGGCTTCTTCTTAAACCAAGTGGGCACCACTATCCCTTTTGCCAGACATATCCATGATCTTCTACTTCTTCATGATCAACCGACCTGTGATCAGCATACCTTTTCTTCGGTTGATCATCAATCTTATTTATTTTTAGGCGCCGACCATCACTAGGATGCACCCTTCCAATTCTTTCATGGACGGATCGGCGATTGGCAGTGTCTTGCCTGTATTCGGTATACCTGTCGCTACATTCGGGACAGTTATTCCGTGTGGGAAGCTTTAAACCCTCGTTCTAACAGTGTCTGAAGAAGGCACATTCCCAATGTGCACACTCTTGTTCTCGCATATATTCCTCTTGTTCCTTCCTATACATCTCTTCTTCATATCTCCGCTTCTCCTCTTCATACTTGTGCATCTGGTAGCACTCCTTCTCTTGCTGATGCTGCCATTTATTGAGGAGACTACGCGAAGTCACTCTGGGTTTAGAGGATTCACCCACTTCAATTTGACTATTCGGGAAGCGAGGCTCTTTCTTGTGAATCTGTTCAAATGTGACTTGTCTTGTGGGATCAACTGAGCCATCCTGCTTTGCCTTTTCCGAAGTCAAAACTTTCACCTTTTCTTTCCATTTTGGCTCAACCGCGTTCACCATGTTAATTGAGAACCCAATCATGTTCTGAGGGAATGGGTTACCATCCAATTTCATCTTATTATCAAGCTTCAGATGTCCTTCATGGATAGCTTTCTGAATCCTTACCCTGAAGTCCCTGCATTCATTGATAGAATGCCCCTCTGGCAATTTGATCCGGCCTTCTTTCACGAGGAAATCAAAGAGCTTATCTGCCTTTACATCAAAATCATAGGTGCCTTTAGTTTGCTTGATCCACCTCTAATTTATTGTCAATGGCTCCTTGCCCCACACTATCTCTGCTGCAGCTATTTCCTCTTCATCATCATATTCACCTCCTTGATCTGCCCTTTCGAGGAATTGATTGTAAATGTCAGCTATATCATTGTGCTTGACAAATCTGGAGTCTTTCTTGAAGCCATATGCTTGATTGCTCATCAATGACAGTCGGTGTGACAGCTGGCCAAGGTCGTCGAATTCCATCCTGAATAGCTTCTCCCGAATGGCTGGCAACATTCCTACTATAGCCATACTAGCCAATTGATCATCTGGTATGTTCAGAGAGAAGAACATGCTTTTTGTCTCTCTGAATCTCCTAAGGAACTCCATTGGTGTTTCATTGTTCCTCTGCCTCAAGGTAGTCAGATCAATTAGCTTTTTATCATTACTGCCCGTGTAATAATGGGCATGGAACTTTTGCTCCAAATCTTTCCAAGAGTAGATTGAATGAGCAGGTAGAGAAGTGAACCATGTAAACGCTGGACCTGTTAAGGACAGAGGGAAGTATCTAATTCTGAAGGCCTCATCAGCAGAAGCTTCCCCAAGCTGCATTAGGTACCGGGCTATGTGTTCCACAGTACTGGTATCATCTTGCCCTGAAAACTTAGTGAACTCTGTGGGAACTTTCACCCTATTTGGTAGTGCTACCCTGTGGTACCATTCTGGGAAGGGAGATGTATACACGTGTCCTTGATTCTTAGGCTTTAGACCGAATTGATTTTGCAGCACATCGGTGATTCTTTGCATCAGGATATCAACATTGGTGTCTTGATTCCCTGGCTTCCCAGCAGGCATCCCTGTAGCATCACCATACCCAGGATTCGGGAAAGCATCGATAGCACTATAGTCCATGAACTCTGAATACCCATTCCGGTACATATTCTTTTATAGCCTGTTACTTGTTGGGGCTATCCTGTAGGTAGAGACAGGTTGAACTCCAATAGTACCGAATGCCATCTCACCATATGTGCATGGGTTAGGTATTGCTTGATGAGGGTTCTGCTGGATCGGTTGACTACCCACATGTTGAGTTGGCTGAACACTCATGCTTTGCTGAGGCGGCTGAGCACTTGCATCTTGATGAAGTGGTTGGCCATTAGCAGTAGCACTTGATTCACCTTGCTCAAAATGTTTGTCCACGCTTGGGCCAAAGACACCAACCATCATCTGTCGGAAGTATTTAAAAATGTAGTGTTGTGTCTAGCCATTATTTCTTCCATGGCTTGCCGCATCATAGCAAAAGCTTCTTGTTTCTCTGCAGCAGTAGTGGCATCAGTCTCTCTTGGCATCAGAACTCTTGGCATATCTGTCCTGAGGAATGGCACACCACTCCTATTCTTGGAAAAAGACAACAGACACTTCTGCTGGAACTGTTCCACAACCTCTTTCAGTATCAGTTGATGTTCTGAAGACAGTTCATTTAAGGTGACATCCAAGACAGCTTGGATTTCAGGCATCTTGATCAACTTGAGTGTCCCACAAGGCGTGCCAAAAAGTGTGTTGACGTAAAATCAGCACCTCATGCCAAGCACATAGCAAGCCGGATTAGCTGGGTTCACACACGTGGCCCGGGCGTCAAAATCCGGAAGCGTGCCAGTCAATTTTCCCTGAAACTGACAAAGGATGAAAACGGTTAGATAAAACCTGGAACTTGCCGGGTGGTACCAGACAGTTCAGTATTTACGGCTATAAAGCTAGTTAGAACGACATATAGCTACAAACAAGCTATCTGTCAGCAATTTAAACATCATTCGGGAACTGATAAAGCGTGTAAACAGAGCAATGTTGAATGTATGACGTAAGCATGATGAAAAATCGGTCTTTAGTTAAACAATCGTAACAGCACGTAACCATGACCGATTATCAAGGACAAAGCATGATAAATTAAATAAAAGCGAAGCATGATCATGAATTTGCAGTAAACAAGCATGCATAGGCCAAAAGCACTAGTCTACCACGTGTCTAGATACTCTCAAACCCGTCAAGTATGACGTCAAACAAATTAATCCACCACATGATACAACTTGTTTGAAATCACACCACCAACGAAGAATAGATCAATCCACCGCATGATACAATCTAAACATGGCAGGCTAAAAGCATACATTATTTAAAGCAAACTCATGAACATGTTTCACTCGTGAGGGGACTACCGAATACAACTGTACAGCCAAATCGGGTTCCGTGGAGAAGGAACAAACATTACTGAGGATGGTAAATCTATCAGATTGAATCGAATTCTAGTTCATGACTAGCTCTAAGACAATCTAAAAACCTGCATCTACTGCATGATACCCGGTTCTATCAAGATCTATGCAAGATCAACAAACTTGAACCCGCAACACGTGACAATCTAGATTGGTCTGAATTCAGCTATAGAGAACGCATGACCCGCTTGTCATGTCAAACCAAAGACTTGAGCGTGCAACATGTGGATTGCAAACAAGATAGAGCCGAATCTAATCAATCTAAATTGGGCAATAAGAGTGTTACATGAATTAAATACAAAAAGTGAAATTCAAAGCAACACATGGTAACTTAATGAATCTATTAGATCTTGCCAAATCTAATAGAGGTGATAACTAGCTCCAAGCTAGATCTTAGCCTACCGCATGACTCATGATCCAACAAGAAAACCTTCTTGAACCAAGCTTAAATCCACCACATGATACAAAGCATGGTAACAAGACTATTTGCATCACGGTCTAAATCCACCGCATGATACTAGACATGATACAAGGTTGCCGGTACTTACGGAGGTCGACGGATCGATGGCTCCTCTCGAATAACTCGACGACACGACTATAAGGACTCGAAAGTTGGCACGGGGCCGGTTTGTTGTGAAATTGTTCGATCCCTATTACAAACACTAAGGGTTTATATTTATACCCTAGTTCTAACACGACTCCTAGTCACCCACGATTACAATATTTATTACTAAAAATTAACACCATGGCGTCATGTCCGTCTCGTATCCATCATCAACTCATCTCATTTGTATTCAATCCACGTCATCACGCACTCCCGAATGCTTCCGCTTTCATCCGTGGAGCAGCTCTCCTGCGGAATGATGATGTACTCCCGACCGCAGACGCCTCTACCTGATGCTTTGAGGAAAACCTTCTGCTGAATGGTGTTCCTCTACCAAATTCGGCTCACATGTCAGTCTCTTCCTTGTACCAATTTTTGGTGTTAACAGGATGTGAATTGATAGCCAATAGATGCTAATAGTGCTCTAGGAGATGATCTAAGTGAGTGAGAGAAGTTTAGAGTCAACACGTATACGTTTGCTTTTCTCTCCTTAAAAATTCAGCCTTTGTCGGTAGTATCGACGCCAGGTCGGTGCTTCCGATAAGCCTTCATTGGCAAGTTTTTGCCAGGGGCTCGGTAGTACCGACCCGGGGTCGGAAGTACCGATATGGCACCACTGTTAGGTTTTTGGGAAACCCCTCGGTAGTACCTACACCGTGTCGGAAGTACCGAGGGTATTCGTTCCAGCACAGTAACAACTAGTTTTTGAGCTCTAGTATAAAAACCCCCTTCTCCCTCTTCACTCATTGTTGACCAACCACGAGACAAACTTCTCCTTGAGCATTCACTCCACCTCTCCCCTCTCCTCTAGAGCCAATATTTGGTTCCTTTGAGATAGAGCTTGAGTGGAGAAGTGCTTTCTAGTGAGAATTAGAGAAGCTTTGAGAGCCCCTTCGAATATCCCCATCTCAAGAACACTTAAAGCATCTCTTGGTTTTTCGATTTGCATTTGTTACTCTTGAAACTTGCTTCTATACGGTTAGGCGTCGACCGTTGAGTGCCCTCTTGGTGTGGTGCACCCGGGATCGTTTGTATTACTCTCTCCTTGGTGGAGAATTTTTAGTGAGCACCAATCTTCCTTTGTGGGGGTTGCAAGATGTCGGGGAATGGAAGCAACCCAACCACTGAAGAAATTGCCGCAAAAGAAGCTCAAGAGAGAGAGCTCAAGGAAGCACAAGTTGGTGACCTCACTGGCAAGGCTTCCAAGTCGTACACCATCCTACATTGAGAGCTCCGATGACTCTTCATTCGACTCCGACTCGGACTCCGACTCAAGTGATGAAGATGCCAAGGAAGGTGATGATCCGGTAAAGAAGGCGGCAAAGAAGAGAAGAAAGGCTAAGAAGCAGAAGAAGAAGGCCAAGAAGATGGCTAAGAAGCTCCTCAAGAAGATGATCAAGAAGGAGCAAGCTAAGTACACTCACTCCGGCTACTATGAAGTGCCCCACAACTACGCACAACTTCCAGGCAACAACTCTAACGAAAAGTTTTATTTCGTGCATTTGGGAAAGCCTCCTCATTTCGATGGGAAGGACTATCCCAAATGGGCTTATGATATGCAAATGCATCTTTACGGGCTTCACCCTTCTCTTTAGAAGATTGTGGTTGTAGGTGTTACAATACCCTTCGAAGGAGACGCCCTCACAATTGAGCATGAGCAAGATCTTCATCGCAATGTGCAAGCAACAAGAGTCATCACGGGATCCTTGTGTGCACAAGAATTCAACACGGTGCGGAACATCCAAATTGCCAAGGTGATTTGGGATACAATCAAGGAAGCACATGAGGGGACTGAACATGTGAGGCAAGGGAAAATGGACCTAATCAATAGATAGCTTGAGCTATTCTTCATGAAGGATGGAGAGACCATACAAGAAATGTATGATAGGCTCATGGTCCTTGTCTTGGACATTAGAGCACTTGGAAGTAAATATTTGGATGATTCAAAGGTAACAAAGAAGTTGCTAAGAGCTTTTGCCCCTAAGGACAAGAACTTGACGGCTATGATAAGAAAAGATCCAAGATACCCAATAATGACACCCACTCAACTTCTTGGAGAAATCTTGCATCAAGAACTAGTGGATCAAGATGTGGAGAAGTCTCTAACCTTGAAGATGGGCTAGAGTTTAGCCCTCAATGCTAGCTCTAGTGAAGTGGTGGAAGCAAAGCCCAAGCCCTCCAAGAGCAAGAAGGAAGACACTAGCGATGAAGGAAGCACAGATGAAGAAACCACCTTTGCCATAAGGAAATACAAGAAATTCTTGAAGTCAAGAGCATCAAGAAAAGGCGGTGATGAAAGGAAGATAAAATCTCAAAGAAAATGATATGAGTGTGGAGAGTACGAACACTTTATTGCCGAGTGTCCCAAGAACAAGGACAAGAATGAGGAAGAGAATAAATACAAGGAGAAGAGCAAAGAATACAAGAACATGTATCAAGGGCGTGCTCACGTGGGTCAACAATGGGACTCGAGTGATGAAGATGAGGAACCAAAGAAGCAAGGCGTGGCAACCATCGCCATGGCACAAGGGTCATCTTCACCAAGCCTCTTCAACAACTTCTCCGACGATGAGGACCACCCTCACTTTTGCATCATGGCAAGGGGGAGCAAGGTATAAGAAACTACCACCTCATCCTCTCTATCCTCTTTTTCATCCATACCTAGTAGTGACATAGAAAACATAGATGAGGAAAAGGAAATGTAAGCTAATATAATTAAGAAATTTGGTAAAAAGGGCCACGAAGAAATTAAAAAGCTTTTGGACAAACTAGAGAAAAAGAAGGAGACTCTTCATGAGAAAGAAGACTTGCTTATCCTTGAAAGGGAAAGAAACGTTGCTCTAGAAAAATCACTTGCCGAGAAGAAGGCTAAGGTGGAAAAGTTGACCACGGACTTGTCTTTGGCCAATGATTCCAACAAGAGGATGTCAAAGGATTACACCTTGGCAAATGAATCTCTAGCTTCCCTAAAGGCTACTCATAGTGAGCTTCAATCAAGCCTCTCATGCTTGACGGAGAAATATAAAACTCTTGAAGCAAACTATAGCATTCTTTGGGAAAGCACCAAAGCTACTCCTTCGGCAACATTGGACTCTAGTGCCTCCACTAGCAAATGTTGATCTATTTGCTCTAACATTGATATACATGCTCTCAAGACTAACCATGCAAGGCTTGAAGAGAGAATTAAGAGCAAAGACAAGGAAATTGCCCGATTGAATATGTTAATGACTCAAGGCAAAATTGGTGCCAAGTCCATACCAAGGTGGTTGACAAGCAAGGACTTGGGCACTACAAGAACAACAAGGCCAATGGTAGAGTAGTGGTGAAAGGGCATGAGATCCCCTTGTGGAACAAGGGTGGCTACCTCAACACTATTATGGATATTGCCCATGGAGTCATCACCTCTACTACAAACAAGGACATGCCAAAGGTAGTGAGCACCACAAAAGGAAATGGTGGAGTTAACTCTTCACCAAAGGCATCGAAGAATGTGGTTGAGCACAAGCCCTCTCCCAACTACACTTGTGACTACATCGTGACTTTGGACCATAATGGTAAAATGGTGGTCAAGTATGTCGGGGCCTACACCATGAAGGCCATGAGGAAGATTGTGTGGGTTCCAAAAGTTTATGCATCTAACCTCCAAGGACCCAATCATTTTGGGTACCTAAACCAAAAGCTTAAACTTGTTTTGTAGGCCTACTCCTCCGGTGGAAGTGCATGGTTAATTGATAGTGGTGCTTCTAATCATATGACCGGAGATGAAGGCTTATTTGCATCCCTTGATCATTATGACAACCCTACGGAAACCATCATCTATGGAGACAATGGTCAAGGAGATGTTATTGGTCTAGGTAAAATTGTTATCTCAACAGCAAATTCAATTGAAGATGTTTATCATGTTCAAGGTGTCGTATGGACCTCTCTGGGCCCACTACCTTGGAGGGTACTAGGACTGACTACTCGGTGGGTCCCTGGGACTACTCGACTTGTGCCACACGACACCTGATGGCGTGGGGCGCAAGGACTTCGGTGGAGAAGTACTCGGATAGGAAACTATACATGTCTTGTACTATGTAGAGAACTCCTAGACGTACCCGACTAGTACTCTCTCCTCAAACCGACAAGTAACCCTGCCTCTCGGGCTATATAAGGCGAGGTAGGGACCCCTCTCTCTCTCATACGCATCATCTTGTAAACACACCCAATCAATCCAGAGCTACGCAGCATACATGACGTAGGGTATTACGCACCTCGCGGCCCGAACCTGTCTAAATTGTGTGCCACGTGTCTCTTCCTTCAAGTTACCGATCTCGGCGAGGCCACATTCATCTACCTCAGGTACTCCCCTTGGTAGGTTGCCTGTCTAAAACACCGACAGCTGGCACGCCAGGTAGGGGATCTCGCCGAAGATCTCATGGCGAACTCGACGGCTTCAATCTGCACCAAGCCAATCGTCACTTTCAACCGCGGCGAGACCTTCGTCTTCGGGTCCTGGGTGTGCACTGCCGACGGCGCCGGATCCTTCCAACGCCGCGTCACCATGACTCCCAACCCGAGCACTGTGCTCGTGAAGCTTCCCAAAGTAGTCATGGGCGAACTCGCCGGAAAATTCGGCAAAATTTTCCTCTACAACCAACACGCCTACTTCGAGCTTGGATCCGACTCCAACTCGAACTCGACGTCCCCGTGGGCCATCGCATGCGAGCCGACTACTGAGCCATCGTGTGCGGATTCCCCACTCCACGAGCACTTCCCATACAAACTCTGCAACGCTATCAAGGCCCATGCAAAGGCTCTCACTGTGCGTCGGGCCGGCAAGGAGATCGTCTCCGACTACACCTCGGACTCCAACCCCGTCTCCGGCTACCACTCGAACTCCTCTTACGAGTTCGACTTCGGATCGGACCCAAACGAGCCCGAGTCCAAGATCTCCACGACCAAGCAACTGCTGTCAGGGCCAGCTACCGGCCTGGTTATAACATCTACACCCACCTGAAGATTCGTCTACTGGCCAGACAGCAAGCCTGCAGACCTGACAGATGGGAACTCACGTTGCGTCGCCTACCTCGACTCGCTTCCCTTCCAGGAGGGAACACCACTAGCTCCAGCGGAGGAGCACACTCCAACAGAGGTGGCGACTACTGACTCCAGTCTCGTCTCTCCTGACCGTCAAGTCTTCATGACTACCAACGAGACGCCAGGACCCTCAGGGACACGACTTGACCGCTACCTCGAGGATAACTCAGCAGACGAGTTGTCTGCCAATGCACCCGTAGATGAAACCAGCGACGACAAGAACGCCTGACGTGAGCGCAACAGAAAGCGTAATGAACGGGTAGACGTCTCTGTGAGAGCCTTCCCATACGGAACCTCACAGAGGCACTTAACCAAGTCGATAGCCGGGTGCATACTACCCCTGAACAGTGCCTCATGTCTATCACCACGATAGCACATCAGGCTCAGGGGACGTGCGTGGGAGAAGTCATCGCCAAGCTCGTGGAGGACGCCTACTTCATGAGAGTTGACAACAGAGTCACTCAAGTGCCTCCCCTCAGAACTCGCGAAGCCGACCATGAAGCCACAAGTCGCATTCCAGCTGACAACGGACGCAACCGTACTTGAGGAGAACAACCACAGAACCCCAACCGCACCAGGGCATCAGCTGGTGGACCTTCTCAGGGCGGCAATAGCGCCGATGGCGCTGGTGGTAGTCGCGCCGTGGTGGCTCATGACGACGCCGGTGGCGGAGGCAGCGGCTCCTCACATGGGGCTGGAAGGAGAGCCGTTGGTGGAGGCGATCGCGGAGGCCGAGGCTACGCAGACAGCCACGTCACCGGTGTCTCAAGCGGCGGTTATGACGCTCGCCGCAGAATTGAGGAAACTCGACGCAAGAAATCCTCCACGGCAGGCGAGAACGAGGGCTTCCCCGCCTTCTCTGCTCGACTTCGCAATCTGCTTCTCCTAGAGAAATTCAAGCCTCTAGGGATTACCAAGTACGATGTGAAGCAAGATCTAGTACAGTAGCTCAGATGCTATGCCCTCTCCATCGAAAACGCTGGTGGCAACAATGACACGAAGTGCCTCTACTTCCCTTTATGTCTGGACCAAGCTCCACTTACATGGCTCGAGTCTCTCGAGAAATACTCGATCGACTAGTGGGACCAGCTCAAGGAACAGTTCTCTAGAAACTTCGCAGGCACCATGGGACGCTCGGGTACTCGCAAGGATCTGGCTAAGGTGAAGCAGGAACAGGGTGAGACCCTATGCAAGTACATGCGGTGTTTCTTCGACAAGCGCACCACTGTTGTAGATGTCACCGACAAGGAGGTCATCGAGGTCATCGACCTCTTCCAAGATGGTCTCTACCACCGTCGCACCTTCAAAGACTCCGGTCGCCGCCGCCCGAGCTCCATCACCAAGCTCAAAGACATGATCACTTCATGGGCCGACGAAGAAGACAAGGCGAACGCCAAGTACGACGCTATTCGCAGCAAGAGCAAGCAAAACGCGGGCAGCAGCAACAACAACAACCGGGATCAAGACGGTCGCAAAAACAACTACTCGGGTCCTAATCGCAAGCGCAAGCTAGACAACACAGTTGTGGCTATCCAGCGCCTTGCGAAAGACAACTCGAAGAAGACCTCCGGCGGCTTCAAGGACTTGCTGAAAGAGAAGTGCCCGTGGCATCTGGAGGACAACCACACTACCGAGCAGTGCTACCAACTCCGGCGAGCACTCAAAGACTCTCCAGACCCACGGCCTCCTCATGAGAAGAAGGGCAAGAAAAAAGCCGACGAAGGTAACGACGACTTCCAAGAACCCGACAAGACAGTGAACGTCCTCTTCGGCAGACTACCCACCAAACGGTCTCAGAAGACCACTCGACGGGAGGTCTTGAACATTGAACCAGCGGTTCCGACCCCTCTCAGGTGGTCGGAGGTACCCATCACCTTCTCCCGCGTGGATCAATGGACAAGCTTCTCTGAACCAGGGCGGTTTCCTCTCTTCCTGAAGCCGATAGTCGCGGGCTCCAGACTCAACAAGGTACTCATCAACGGTGGGAGCGGGCTCAACGTCCTTTTCACCAAGACCTTAAAGAAGATAAAGCTCGACATCACTCACATGCTCACCAAGAGCACATCGCCTTTCTATGGCATCATCTCCGGGAACACGGCTATTCCACTGGGCTCAGTGGTCTTGCCAGTCACCTTCGGGAAAACCAGGGAAAACTACCGCACCGAGTACATCAACTTTGAAGTCGCGGACTTCGAGACCTCCTACCATGCCATCCTCGGTAGACCGGCTATCGCCAAGTTCATGGCGGTACCCCACTACACGTACTTGGTACTCAAGATGCCAAGTCCGGCCGGTGTACTCTCGCTACAAGGGGACTTGAAGATATCCTTTGACTGCAACACAGAAGCCGTGGAACTCGCAACCACCAATCAAGTACCCAACGCCATGATGGAGATCTACGCTGCATCAAAGAAGGTTGCCCCAAGTGAACTCGACATCCTAGAGAAGTCAGACAAAGCCAACAAGCCTCAGCCATCTGAGGAAGTGCAAGTCAAGGCAATTGATCTTGGGACAGGCGACAGCAGCAAGACTACCATGATCGGGGCGGGCCTTGATCCGAAATAGGAAGACGCGCTCGTCAGCTTCCTCCGGGCTAACCGAGACATCTTCGCTTGGAAACCAGCGGACATGCCAGGGGTGCCTAGGAATCTGATTGAGCACTCACTCAACGTAGACCCTAAAGCTACCCCGAAACGACAATACTTCCGCCGTTTTGCCGACGACCGACGGGATGCCATCAAGAAGGAGCTCGCCAAACTACTCGCGGCTGGCTTCATCAGAGAAGTCTTCCATCCTGAGTGGCTCACCAACCACGTACTCATCTGCAAGAAGAACACCAACGAGTGGAGGATGTGCGTCAACTACACCAACCTCAACGAACACTGCCCCAAGGACCCCTTCGGGTTGCCACGGATAGATCAAGTCATCGACTCCACGGCGGGCTGCGACCTGCTCTGCTTCCTCGACTGCTACTCCGGGTACCACCAGATTGCTATCAAGGAAGAAGACCAGGAGAAGACCGTGTTTATCACTCCGTTTGGCACCTACTACTACACGACCATGTCGTTCGGGTTGAAGAACGCCGGCGCTACCTATCAACGAGCTATCCAGACCTGTTTCAAGAGACAACAAGAACGTGGAAGCCTACGTGGATGGTGTGGTCGTCAAGACCAAACTCCGACACGCACATCGCTGATCTTGAAGAGACTTTTGCATCCTTGCGAGAGTGCCGCTGCAAGCTCAACCCGAACAAGTGTGTCTTTGGCGTACCGTCGGGAAAACTACTCGGCTTCATCATCAGCCATCGCGGCATCGAAGCCAACCCCGAGAAGATCTCCTCCATCAACAATATGAAAGCTCCCACCTGCATCAAAGATGTGCAGAAGCTTAGAGGGTGCATGCCGGCCTTGAACAGTTTCATCTCGAAGCTTGGAGAACGAGGGCTACCCTTCTTCAAACTACTCAAGCATCAAGAGAAGTTCATGTGGACCCTAGAGGCAGATCAAGCTCTCGCTCAGCAGAAGGATTTCCTATCCAAGACGCCAGTCCTCACGGCTCCTCGCAAAAAGGAGCAGCTACTACTCTACCTCGCTACAACTTCTCACGTGGTCAGTTCTGCCATCGTTGTCGAGCGGCAGGAAGACGGCCACGCCTACCCAGTCCAGCGACCAGTCTACTTCATCAGCGACGTCTTGTCGGATTCTAAAGCACGCTACCAACCAGTACAAAAGCTACTGTATGCCATGCTCATTACCTCGCGGAAGCTACGACACTACTTCCAGGAGTACTCGATCTCCATCGTCACTGACTACCCGCTCAGTGACATCCTGCGGAACCAAGATGCTACTGGAAGAATCACAAAGTGGGTAGTCGAACCCGGCGCCCTCAACATCGACTTCAAGGCACAAACAGCCATCAAGTCGCAAGCACTAGTCGACTTCATGGAAGAATGGCGGGAGAATCAGCTACCAACTCCAACCGAGCGACCAGAGCATTGGGTGATGTACTTCGACGGCTCACTTACGCTCGAAGGTGCGGGTGTAGGGGTACTCCTGATTTATCCAACGGGCGAACAACTCAAGTACGTCCTGTAGATCTTTTGGAAGGTCTCAAACAATGAAGCTGAGTACGAAGCTCTACTACACGGGCTCCACCTCGCAGCTTCTCTGGGCATCAAGCGACTACTAGTCTACGACGACTCTGCAGTAGTCATCAACCAAGTCAACAAGTCTTGGGACCGCAATAAGGAGAACATGGACGCCTATTGTCTAGAAGTCCGCAAGCTCGAGAACAAGTTCTACGGTCTCGAGTTCCACCACGTCGTCCGCGACAACAACGTTGTCGTGGACATCCTGTCAAAGCTCGGTTTTACTTGCGCTCAAGTACCAGCGGGTGTCTTCATCCATGAGCTTCACGCGCCATCCATGCCGGAGCTGCTGCCTACGACCACTGACCCAGCGCATCCTTCAGCTGGCCAGGAGGTCATGATGATCGATGTGGACTGGCAACAACCCTTCATCGACTACATTCGCGAGAAGAAGGTTCCCACGGACAAAAACTTGGCTGAGCAGCTCATCCGCCGGGCCAAGTCCTACGTCCTGGTCGGGGACAAGCTCTACAGGCGGGGCCCCACTTCTGGAGTACTCATGAAGTGCGTTCCCCGAGAAGAAGGCAAGGACATCTTGGAGGAGATCCATAAAGGCATCTGCGGCAACCACGCATCTTCACGTACGCTGGTCAGCAAGGCCTTCCGACGAGCTTTGTACTGGCCCACAGCTATGGGCGATGCTGAGGAACTCGTTAGAAGGTGCCAAGTGTGCCAGTACTTCGCCAAACAACAACACGTCCCGGCCTACAAGCTAGTCACCATACCACCAACATGGCCTTTCGCCCGCTGGGGGCTCGACATGATTGGGCCTCTTCCAACAGCGCCGGGAGGATTCAATAGAGTTCTGGTGGCCATCGACAAGTTCACCAAGTGGATCGAAGTCAAGCCGGCCACCTGTCCCAAGGCCGACAGGGTACTCGACTTCTTGGATGAACTCGTGCACCGCTACGGACTACCCCATCGCATCATCACAGACCTGGGCTCCAATTTCAACAATCACCATTTCCGGGAATACTGCGAGAACAGTGGGATTGACGTCCGGTACGTCTCAGTTGCCCATCCACGGGCCAACGGACAAGTCGAGTGCGCCAATGGGATGGTACTCGACGCTCTCAAGAAGCGACTGCATGATGCTGCTAACACAAAACGAGGCAAGTGGGTCAAGGAACTACCCAATGCACTCAGGGGGCTGCATACTCAACCCACCAAGCCGATGGGGTAGTCACCCTATTTTCTGGTCTACGGCTCCGAAGCTATTCTACCTGCTGACGTCATGTGGGAGTTGCTGGCAGTAGAGCAGTACGACGAAGGCATATCCGAAGACAGCAAACGAGTTGACATCGATGCACTCGAAGAAGCTCGCTGTGTCGCCCTCGTCCAATCTGCAAGGTACCTAGAGGGTATCTGATGCTACCACGATCGCAATGTCAAGGAACGCTCCTTCAACGTTGGCGATCTAGTCCTCCGTTGCATCCAGAACACAGAAGGACTACACAAGCTCAACTTGCCATGGGAAGGTCCCTACACAGTCGCAAAGGTGACCGGACCAGGCTCGTATCGCCTCCAGACACTTGAAGGCAAAGACATCAGCAACTCGTGGAACGTCGACCACCTTTGTCGATTCTACGCATAGTCTCTCGACTACTCTGGGGCTCAAGTCTACACGACTACTCCCAAGCCCTTCGCTGTAAGCGGCCTCCAGGTCCAGGCACTAGTCTCCGGACTACCCCACTCCGAGATCCAGCGCTAACGGCTACCGATGGATCTCAGGCTGCTCAGGGCGTCAAGGACTCTAGCAGCTATCTATCAAGAGACCATGTACTTTTAGATCCAGTCTATACGGCTTCTAACGGATCTACTGCTGTAAGCGGCCGCGCGCCCTAGCACTACTCTAGCCGTAGGCGGCCTCCGGGTCCTGGCGACTTCACTTGTAAACAACCCTGGCCATCCAGGTGTACTCTCTCAATAACAAAGTTCGACTCTTGATCAACTCATTTACTGTGTCTCCCTCAACGGTCTACTATCGAGTACTACTACATGCGACAACTCCACAGATGGGCACTCCGCATACAACACCGCGACAACGAGTACTCATTTGATGGAAGTATTTCTCATTAAAACTTAAACAAGTTCATTACAACTTTGTTTATATTACAATTGCTTCTACAAGCTAACCCTACAGGATAACTACTGGAGGTTCAGCTTCTCGGCGACTTGCTCTGCGATCGGTGCCATCTGCTCCAGAAGCTCTGTGTACTGCTCATCCGTGCAATTCCCGCTAGTCCACCCGCGACTACATCCACCGAGCCTTGGGGAAGTATGAATTAATGAACGCCAAGACTTGGTTCGGGATGGACTTCGCCAAATGCTTGACATAAGTAGCCAGCGTCCGGGGGCTTCCTTCAACCGGTCAACTAGAGGAGCTATCTTTGGCCCACCGGGGTGTAGCACCAATAGCATCGCGATGGGGAGCGCGGCTTCCTCGAGTTCCTTGAGCCGCCCCCGCAACCTCTTGTAGTCTTCATTCAGCCTTCTCGCAGATTTATAATAGTTGACAAGTTCACGATCCAAGGAGATCCGATGCTCCATGTGCATATTACAATCATGGTCCACTCGCTTATAATCGTACTCAAGTAACTCGCGGGCAATCTTCTCTCGGTAGAAGAGGTTCTTCATATCGACCTCCGATGCCTTCAACCTGTTCCACTCGGGCTTCAAGATCTGCAAACAGCTCAAGGGGAAATGTCAGACTACTACAGGGTACCCACAATAAGTACTCGACAGGATGACATCAGCATACCTTTGTTCTTCTGGCGCAGCGACTTGTTCTTGCGGACCAACTCATCACTCTTCGCCTGCATGTCATGTACTTCATTGTGGTACTGGGCGAAGGCACCATCAACCTTGGACTGGAGCATGGCGGAGTGCTTCCTGGCCTTAATGAGCTCTTTCTCCAACGTCTCCGCCCGAGCACCTGTATCACCATACACCCGGAGCATATCGGACTTCGTAGGGATCTCTCCACGACATCCCCGCAAGGCAATGATTATTATTCGGGATCGTAGTCGGGCGGAATTTGACTGCTAAAGGGTCCTATTACGTACCTTCATCCATTGTAAGACCGGCGCATCGACTCCAAGTTGCGGGCTACCGTCGCCGGGTTGATACGGTCATCCGCAAGAAGTTCGAGTCCATCGCGACTAGTCGCCGTGGCCTCGGACATCGCCGCCGAACGAATCGGCTCCACGTCCCGGATTTCGGCGAGCGGACGACTACGTCCAAACTCGTCTCCGCCGAGTGCATTGTCACGCACCTCCTCTCGTCACCCCGGGTGCCTCTTGTCTCCGTCGGCTCGGTCGTGTCCTCTCGTGATCACCTCGGCTTCGAGCACGACTCCTTCGGCCGGCACGGCTTCGGGGATTACGCTTCCCTCGACTTGTGCCCTTGTCAACACAAGACATACAGTATCAGTACCCGAGGGCTATGACTACTACTTGAGGTGGGCTGCATCAGCGCAGTCTACTTACCTTCTACTACACTGGCTTCCGGCAAAGATAGCCTCTCGCGCCCGGAGCCGCGGTCTTGGCCCGAGGCGGGGGAGCGGACTCCTCGACGGCCGAGTGCCGGATTCTCTTCGACCGCCGCCGTGCCTGGGTTAATCTCCTTCCCAAGACAAATCGGTCGACTTCTGCGCAGTACAAAATTGGTGGTCAACCAAGTAAGATTACGAAGTTACAAGTACTACTCGGGAAAGGTTTTCACTTACAAGCTAGATCGAACGACAATCACGGTCGGAACGCCAACTATGCCGGCGATGTCTACAAGCCCGGCCTCGGCGGGCGCGTCTTCTTTAGCTTGAGCCGCTGCTGGTTCTTCGGCACTAGTAGTCGTGCTCGATTCTAGCCTCGCTATCCCGGCCGGTGCTCGGCCTCGACAACTCTAGTCGTCCGCCGTGTCATTTGCGACACAAGTTCTTCTACGGTGGGGGCAGGGCCGCGGCTTCTCTTAACCGAGCATGCCCACCGTCTCCCGGGTCCATCTCCTTCTCCTTGATCAACGGGGTCGGATGGTGGAATCTTTTGCGAGAACTCGGAATTCAATTGTCGGCATACACAACACCTCAAGACAAGTACTCGACTACTCTACTCGAGGAGCTTACCTCTTGAGACGTAGTCTCGGTGACCTTCAACTTCTTAGTGACACGTTTGTGCGCCACATTGCGCGGCCTCCTCGGCGGCGCGGGAGACTAGCCTCCATGCTAGTCGGTGGATCGTTGACAAGGGGAACGTTGGGCGGTCCGGGACGGTTGAACCCGGACCGCGGCCGAAAACGCTCCTACGGCGTCTCCTCGTCCTCCTCATCGGACGTATCTTCAATGGTGACGGTGTTGTCACCCTCGCCGACTTCACGACGCTCCTTGGCCTTGCCCTTGCCTTTTTCCGAATATTTACAAGTCGAGGAGAAGAAGCGAGGGTCGAGACAAACTTCACAATGTCATCCTACAACAAACAGTTTGGGTGAGCACGACTACTACAATACAATCAGTACTCGGAGACAAAGTTCGATTACCAACCTTGTTTGGCGGACGAGCCGTGGAGTACTCAGGGACTTGGCAAGGTGTGTATGGAGGCATATCCTTGAAAATCCTACCCAGCCTCTCGACAATGTCTTCATCGTCGACTTCATTACCGGGCATCCTCAACGTGTCATCGTCGCCCGTATACTGGTACCGGAGGGTATCGCGCGCCATCAGGCGGCTGCACCCTTCTCTTCATGAAGCTGAAGGCCACATGTTCGGCCCTCAGCCCGGCATCTCTCAAAGCCATGATCTTCTGCAGCAGTTCGAGTAGTTGAATACCCTACGGCATCGTTGGCTTCGTGTTCCACCAGGGCCGATGCTTCGGTTGTTGCCCGCTCGGCTTCGGTAGCTCCGGGTGGTGGTTGGTGATGTAAAACCACTTCGCCTTCCAGTCTTGATTGGAGTCGATAAGTTTGTACGACAAGTACTGCTCGGTGGCGTCTTCTCGCATCTGGATGCCGGCTCCACCGACTACTCTTGGGTCGTTGGCGCTTGGCTGCGGCTTCAAGCGGAAGAATTTCCGGAACAAGACCCAGTGGGGCTTGATCCCCACGAAGGCTTCACAGAAATGGACGAAGACGGAGACGTGAAAAATCCCATTAGGGTTCAAGTTCAAGTACTTGATACCGTAGTACTTGAGGAGACCCTTGAAGAAGTCGCTCGCCGGGAGTGCCAGCCCGCACTCCACGAACTGGGCGAACATCGAGATCTCGTCAGGGTTCTTCTCCATCGGGTACGGGTCGCCCGCGACGGCGTGCCACATATCCATCTCCTTCTCCCAGAGGAACCCGTTGTTCACCAGCGCCAGCAAATCTTCGGTTTTCGCTTTGGATTTCTTCCACTCCTTGTTTGGATTCGAGCGCGGGGAAGATGTCGGCGGTGTTGACCCCTGGGCAGATCTAGCCGCTTCATCGCGGGATCTCTTGTTCCCGGCGCCGGCTCCAGTCTTCATGCTCTTGGACGGGGAAGACTTCATCCTCCAAGTGCACCGGGTTTTCACTCGCATCTGCTCGAAGGCTTCACTGGTGGCGGGCGGTGGCGGTGCGCGTGGATCTATAGACTCGGGCGCGGTGGCGGTGGAGCGGGTGGGCGACTCTTGGCTAGATCTCGCTTTAAATAGGCGCGAATGTGGGGGGTGGAAAACCCTAAGGGTTTCGGCCTCTAATTATAACCCAACCGACGGCGCCGCAACGGCCGGATGGATAAGTATCGACGGTCGACTCGGCGGCGGCCGCGTGACCCTTCATCTTCTAGTAGTTGATGAATTCCATCTCGGGGGCTCGGCTATGTCTACTCAACTTCCCGGGTGCCGACAAGATTCAAGAGCAACTCAAGACACATTCTAAAATCAAGATGACCCTTCAATTCGAGAGGAAGTACTCGACTCAAGGCACAAGGGCTCCGTGCCACGTGTCCTTCGGTTTTTTCTCTCGGTTTTTGTGGGAAAATCTTGACAGAACTTCGCATTGACCCTCGGCTTGAATCTACGATTCGACCTAAGGCTCGGGGGCTACATTCCATATGGAATGTGGTTCGCATTTTCCATATGGTTTCTTCTTCAAGACAAAGCGAGTATTATTCAAGACATTCAAGAGAAGAACCGAGGACGCTTGGGAACTACTCGAGAAGACTTCAAGACTAATCAAGCATCGTGTCAAGTACCTTCCGGCCTCGGGATGCTTCAAGTACTCTTGAGGACTTCGTCCACCAAAACTTGCCAAATCAAGTGGAATCGAAGAAATCCCGCCAAGAACTCCTCTAACCCTAGAACACCGAAAACCCCAAAATCGAGGCCCTTAACTCACGGATTTGGGAGGGGAATCAAAGGCAAAAGAACCACGAAGGGTACACACAAATTTCCCCCATCAAATCCCCAAGAGCAAGGTCCTTAAAACATACCGAGGAAACCACCAAGAGAGGGCTCCGAAAATCACCACCAAGAACAACGAGGGAACAACACAACAAAGCCTTGAGGAACCACGCCGAATCATCTATACATACCAAGGAGGTTCATACAAGGTCTAGCTTGCCACCCGATCATCCAACCCTCTCACAGGATCTCACCATGAAGCTCTCAAGCTAGTCCTATGGAAATCCTAAGGAAATAGGAAGGGAAAATAGGAAAGAAAATGAACTAGGGTTCCAAGAGATGGTTGCCATCGTCTCACCTCATGGGTTATATGGAGGCAACCGAAAATCTAAAATACCCTTACTTAATAACTAGGGATACAAGCCCCTCAAGGGCGGTTTTGGAAGTCTTCGTGGTTCTCTCCATCGGACGGATGCCCGCGGCCGCACCCTCGCTTAGCCTCGACGCAAGACATACGATCTCGACGCGTGTCCTCCGCTTCGAAGATTCTAGACCGCATCGTCGCACACCGGTCGACCGGTGCTCCTCACCGGTCAGACTGGTCCGGAGCTACTGCAGCACCGTCTTTGGTTCTTCGGTCTTGGCTTTGTGGATCAACCAAGGAACCCAGTGGTTTTCTAGTGAACCACTGGAAACCCCGCGAACTCGGTGTAGCCTCCGCCAATCGCCACTCATGACTCGACTCCCACGTAGTCCCGGCTTGACCTTGGTTTTGAGTCTCAACTCGGAAACCGTCCATGACTTCATCTTGCCGTTCATGCCGCATGCGGCCCGCACTTGACCCCGCCGGACACCGGGTCCCTCGAACGAATCCTACTTGTCTTCTCCACACCGGGGGCCTCACCGGTGATGACCTTTCGTGCTTGTTCTTCACCCGCACTAGCACCGGTCAAGCCGCAACCTCGCACCTACAATACTTAGCCAAGATTCAGTCCACACAACATTGTCAATCACTCATCACACAAGGGAGCGACCATCCACCGGTCCTCGAACCACACATGGTCCTCAATCTCCCCTTTGATGAGTGCATTGACAACACCCACATATAGTAACACGAGAGAAAAGAAAAAGAAAAGAAACGAATAAAAAGAAACTCCAACAAGCGATCGAAAGCCGAAGAAAGGCAAAGAGCAAGATCACTTCAAGAAGACAAGTCTCGGACCCCTTAGACAAGGGCAACAGCTCGACACATCTGAGACAAAACTATGCTCAAGCAAAGAGCGCAAACCACCAAATCAACGCTCGAAAACCACAAAAAGCTCCCCCTGCACATATGCAAGCTCCCCCCCGAATCAATACAACTCCCCCCCGGACGAATGCATGCAAAACACCACTTGAAAACGGAGAGCAGTGCAACAGCTCGGCCCAGGACCGGTCGGACCGGTCAACACCACCGGTCAGACCGGTGTGCAACATGTGAACAGGGCCAGCACTCTGACCGGTCAGACCGGTGACCTCGACCGGTCAGACCGGTGCACACCAGAGCCCAGAAATGGCTCGAAACCACCTGAAAACCTTCTAAATGCATCCAGCAAGCCATTTCAAGCTCAAACTTCTCCCCCTTGTTGGCAATGCATGAATCAAGCCAAAAATGCAAAACTTTCAACCTAGAGCTTCCGAAATAGACAAAATTCAACATAGGATGTTACACATGTCCAAATGAGCAAGTTAGATACTCTATATCTTCGTATTGACATCAACTATAAGATCACCAAGTTTCACAACCATTGGACAAAGCTAAGATTGATTTGGACAATTTTGCAAAAAAATTATCTCTAATGAGCAAACTCCTAAACATCATCAAAATATATCAAAATGGCAAAGCCACACAAACTTCATGCTAGGACAACCATTCTAATCATAAGACCATCACAAACACCCACAAGCACCTCATGTCATGTCAAAGCTACCGAGCCATGTGCCTACTTCTATGTATGAGACTTCTCATTGGTAGGCATCATGCAACGGTTTAGCACCCAAAGCAAATTAAATTCAGCACATATGACATGGGAGCACATCTTCCAAGCATTTTACTTTTTATTTTCAGATTCACAATTTGGTACATGAAATGTCTTTGCGACAAAAAGGAACTTATGCCCCTCCACAAGATAAAGCAAGAGGGCTAAACATTCATGATGGCAAATGAGCCTTTGGCCCCATATGATCAATAAACTAGCTATCCAACCACAAATTAAGCATAACCAAGCAACTAAAACATGTCAAGATCATAAAGGCATTTACACATGAGAGAGCATATATGTGACAATTTTCAAAAATATAGCCATCAACCATGGATTATAAATCAAGATCATCAATAGCTAAGCCTGTCATATGGACCTCCCCGGGCCCACTACCTCGGTGGGTACCGGGATCGACTACTCGGTGGACCCCCGGGACTACTCGGCTTGTGCCACATGGCACCCGATGGCGTGGGCGCAAGGACTTCGGTGGAGAAGTACTTGGATAGGAAGCTATACATGTCCTGTACTATGTAGAGAACTCCTAGACGTACCCGACTAGTACTCTCTCCTCAAACCGACTCGTAACCCCGCCTCCTAGGCTATATAAGGCGAGGCGGGGACTCCTCTCTCTCTCTCATACACATCATCTTGTAAAAACAACCAATCATTCCCGTAGCTACGCAAAGCATACGGGAGGTAGGGTATTACGCACCTCGCGGCCCGAACTCGTCTAAATTGTGTGCCACGTGTCTCTTCCTTTGAGTTACCGATCTCGGCGAGGCCACATTCATCTATC
This sequence comes from Cenchrus americanus, assembly GCA_947561735.1. Taxonomy (NCBI): domain Eukaryota; kingdom Viridiplantae; phylum Streptophyta; class Magnoliopsida; order Poales; family Poaceae; genus Cenchrus; species Cenchrus americanus. The sequence goes on from OX387241.1 coordinate 125,783,944, forward strand.
TCGGTACTCCCCTTGGTGGGTTGCCGGTCTAAAACACCGACACAAGGGTTAGGATACAACTTGTTGTCGGTTTCACAACTTTGTGAGAAAAGCCACAATTGTCTCTTTAATCATGAGGGCGTGACCGTCTCTAGAAAGGAGGATTCCTCTATTGTCTTTGCAGGTCATTTACGGGGAAAGCTTTACTTTGTGGATTTCACAAAAGTAAAAGTGTACCCTAAGGTTTGCTTAGTGGCAAAATTCGACTTGGGTTGGCTATGGCATCACCGACTAGCCCATGTTGGCATGAGGAACTTGGCCAAACTTCAAAAAGACGAGCACATTCTAGGACTAACAAATGTTGTTTTTGAGAAAGATAGGTTATGTAGTGCTTGTCAAGCCGGGAAACAAGTTGGAGCTCATCATCCCGCCAAGAACATCCTATCTCATCAAGACCATTGAAACTACTACACATGGATTTGTTTGGACCAATCGCCTACATAAGCATCGGTGGTAACAAATATGGTTTAGTAATTGTTGATGACTTTTCCCATTTCACTTGCATATTCTTTTTGCAAGATAAAAGTAAAATCAAGGGGAATTGTGAAGAAGTTCATTAGAAGAGTTCAAAATGAGTTCGAGCTCAAGGTCAAGAACATAAGAAGTGACAACGGCTCGGAGTTTAGGAACACTCAAGTTGAAGAGTTCCTAGATGAAGAAGGCAACAAGCATGAACGCTCCGCTCCGTACACTCCTCAACAAAATGGCATCGTTGAGAGGCGTACATTGATTGAAGCGGCAAGGACAATGCTTGATGAATACAACACTCTGGACTCATTTTGGGTGGAAGCCATCAGCATGCCATGTCGCCAAACACCTCTACCTCCACAAGTACTTGAACAAGACTCCCTATGAAATCATCACCGGTAAGAAGCCTAGTGTGCATTACTTTAGGGTCTTTGGGTGTAAGTGTTTCATACTTAACAAGAAACCCAAAGCCTCAAAGTTTGCATCCAAGGTTGATGAAGGTTTTCTCATTGGCTATGGAACTAACGAACATGCCTATTGTGTTTTCAACAAAACTACCGGTTGTGTTGAGACCACAATAGACGTGAAATTTGATGAATCCAACGTCTCTCAACGAGAGCAAGTTAGTGAAAACCTTGTAGATGATGAAGAACCCCCAAGTGTATCAATCTTTAGAATGGGGACCGGTGAAGTGATGCCACGAGAGGTTTAAGTACAAACTCCGCTTGACACAAGCAATCAAGATCCACCATCATCAACAAGAGTGGAACCACAAAGTTCTCAAGCTCATCAACAACAAAGTCAAGTTCATGGTGACAATCATGGACGGGGCTTTGATCAAGGGGGAGAACAAGGTGGTGAAGCCCAAGTAGAAGCTCCACAAGTTGAAGATGATGACGATGGACCAATTCAATGTCAATCTCAAGCACCACACCCAAGAGTACATCAAATGGTTCAAAGGGATCATCCCGTGGACAACATTCTCGGAAGCATCCAAAGAGGGGTGACAACTCGCTCATGGTTGACAAACTTTTGTGCTTTCTACTCGTCTGTCTCCTCTTTGGAACCTCTTAGTGTGAAACAAGCTCTTGGGGACTCGGATTGGATTATTGCCATGGAAGAAGAGTTGAACAGCTTCAAGAGAAATGAAGTGTGGGAGTTGGTACCAAGACCACAACAAAATGTGATCGGCACCAAATGGGTTTTTAGGAACAAGCAAGATGAATTTAGTGTTGTCACAAAGAACAAGACAAGGCTTGTTGGCAAAGCATACACCGAAGTTGAAGGCTTAGACATTGGAGAGACTTATGCACCGGTAGCATGACTTGAGCCAATTCGTATTCTTTTAGCCTATACTACTCATCATGCCTTCAAGTTACATCAAATGGATGTCAAGAGTGCTTTCTTGAATGGACCTCTCCAAGAACAAGTATATGTAGAGCAAGTTGTCGGGCTTCGAAGATTCAAATCTTCCCAACCATGTGAACAATCTCCACAAGGCACTCTACGGGCTTAAGCAAGCTCCTAGAGCATGGTTTGAATGCCTTAAGGATTTCCTTCTCAAGAACGGTTTTGAGATAGGCAAAGCCGATTCTACTCTCTTCATTCAAAGAAATGGAAAAGTTATCTTTGTTTGTCAAATTTATGTTGATGATATTATCTTTGGGTCTACTAATGACAAATTTTGTGAAGAGTTTAGTAGGATCATGACCATCAAATCTTTATGTCTATGATGGGTGAATTGAAGTTCTTCCTTGGGTTTCAAATCAAGCAAATGAAGGAAGGGACTTTCTTATGTCAATCCAAGTATGTAAAAGATATGCTCAAGAGGTTTGACATGGCCGATTCCAAGCCCATCAAGACACCAATGGCACTTAATGGACATCTTGATCTCAATGAAGAAGGGAAGTCGGTCAAACAAAAGGTATTTCGCTCCATGATCGGCTCCCTCCTTTACCTTTGTGCATCTAGGCCCGATATAATGCTTAGTGTGTGCATGTGTGCAAGATTTCAAGCTAATCCTAAGGAGTGTCATCTAATGACCGTTAAGAGAATCTTTAGATATTTGATTCACACTTCTAACCTAGTCTTGTGGTATCCCAAGGGCTCCACTTTTGATTTACTTGGCTACTCGATTCGGATTGTGCCGGTTGCAAAGTAGATCGAAAGAGCACTACCGGACATGCCAATTTCTTGGTAGGTCTTTGGTGTTGTGGAGCTCAAAGAAGCAAAATTCGGTGCTTTATCCATGGCCGAAGCCGAATATGTGACGGCCGGTGCTTGTTGTGCAAAACTTTTGTGGATGAAGCAAACATTGAGTGATTACGGTTGCTAGTTTAGTAACATTCCACTCTTGTGTGACAATGAGAGTGCCATCAAACTAGCGAACAATCTTGTCCAACACTCTAGAACAAAGCACATAGACATTAGACATCACTTCTTAAGGGATCATGACGGCGAGGGAGATATTGCTCTACGTCATGTGAGCACCGAGAGCAACTTGTCGATATTTTCACCAAGCCTCTAGACGAGCAAAGGTTTTGTGCTTTGAGGAGTGAGCTAAACATCTTGGATTCTCGTAACTTGGCTTGATTTATCGCACGCAAATTGATTGTTGCCTAGGTAGAGAGAAAAATGTGTTATTCTCTTCTCGTTTGTGTGTGTCTTACAAAAATTTGATTCTTCACATGGTGGTCGGTGATTATAGCACCGATTGATTGGTTGTGACTAATCACCAAACGCTATGGGTGCTCTACATGTCCATAGTCTTTCTCCATCTAATCAACTAGATTCTCAATCTTTTTCTCAAAATCTTCAAAGTTGACAAGTACAACCGACACAAGGTCGGAAGTACCGATATGAGCTCACTTGTTGGAGTTTCGAAATTTCAAAGTTTAACCGACGCCGTGTCGGAACTTCCGGCCCTCCCATCGGTAGAACCGACGACATGTCGATACTACCGACATGAGTCCTCTCGTTTCAATTTCTTGGACCCCTCGGTAGTACCGAGCCCATGTCGATACTACCGATAAATGTCGTTAGGGTATAAATACCCCCGAACCGGGGACTTAGGGCTCATTCGATTTCAAACCGTTGGATCTTGCCCCCTCTGTTTCTCTCTCAAATCCGAGAGGGGATCTCCAAGTTCAACCACACAAACTCAAATCTCTACACTCCATTGGATTCTCCTCACTCCTAAACATCCGATCCTTGCCGGGAGTTCATCGATTCGCGCGGGAAAAGCCTCAAGATATTCATTCAAAATCCTCGTTGATCGATCTCTCGATGCCTTTGGTTCTACGAGGAATGCTTTAGGGAATCATATCTATATCCATCATAGAACTAGTGTCTATGATCTTGTAGAGTTTTGTTGGATAAATCTCTTGGTCCATGAGTTTCTTGCACGGTTTCGGCACCCATCGGTAGTACCGACCCCTGTGTCGGTAGTACCGACAGTCGCTATCACTCGTGCTAAAGTTCGGAACCGTGCTATCTCGTTTTCAAATCTTCATATCCATCTAATGCAATCCCCTCTATCCTTCGGATGGGTCCGTGAGGCATGGGTACCCCCGGGTCCCCACCGACCGAGCTCACGGCCGTCCCCGACAAGTGGGTTTGGCTTACTAGAAGACTCGCCGACTGTCGCGTGGGCCCAACCGACCTAAGTTGGTAGCCCACACGACCTCCTAAAGACCTTCCGGAAGATTCCCCGGACGACCTAATCCCTTACGACCTCAAAACTCGGTGTACAAGACAAGACCTCGGTGGATTACGACCAAAGCGGATCGACGGGATATGGCAAGATGTGTAACGTAGACTTAGGTCTCCCGGTCTTAACCGACCAAGATCCGAGAACCAACCTCATCCGCTATCCAATATAAGTCGGACGAGGCGTCCCCTTGTACAATCCGACCAATCTTCAAGTAATCTACACCGGAATCGGACGTAGGGTATTACTCTCCGAGGCCCGAACCGGTATAAACTCGCCGTGTTCTCTCGTGTTCCGCGTACTCGTGTGCGACCTTCTAGTTCTTAGCCTTAGACTCCTCCCCGCCGAACAACTAAACAACGGGGATTAACACCCCCCCGTGGGATGTCCGGATCTCACCATCCGACGGTTGGCACGCCGGGGGGGGCCGAGTCAAGGTTCTTTGTGCAACTCGATTGCTTCGACCAACGACGTCATCTTCCCCGAAGAGCATGGCGGACTTCCTTGTCAATCCCGTCGACATCTACTTTGGCTCGATGTCGGCGAAATCCACCGCTCCAGCCGCCTGCCTCATCATCGAAGGCAACGCGGTCACCACCAACCAACGGATGGAAGTAGATCGTCGTCATCGGAAACCCACCCACCCACTCCTAGCGACCTGATCGCTGGGATCGATCGTGTCGAGGGCATGCTCTCCGACATGATCAAGATCTGCGAATGCGTCAAACGCCCTCGCGTGACTTCATCGACCTCCAAAGATGCCTCTCGGCTTGTGCAATGTAGCTTATGTGGCATCACGCTACCGAAACGCAAGATCCGGATCGAATCCGGACCCAAGACCCAAGATCGTGGAAGGCTGCAGGAGTCATCTTGATGAACCCCGCCTATCCATGAGAAGTCCAAACACACCGCACGCCGGTACCGTGTCCTCAAGAAGTTTCGACAACCTCTTCACGCGGCCCACCGCCGCCGCCCAAATCGAGAGACATCCCCGGATCGCCTCGCGTTTCGGATCACTCACACAACCATCTCCCCTAACTATCCGAAGAGGAGTTCGAGACTCTCGATTGCCGGACCTTGGTCATCTCTGCAGATGTACCACCTCAAGATGGGGAAACAGATGAACAACGTCAAGAGCGTGAAAACGCCAATGCTGCCAGAACTGTCTGACGACAACAAGAGATCACTGCTGCTGCCCCAGGTGCAGGCCAATGACCAGGCCAACAACCGCTCAACGCGGGACAGGTCAATGCCAACACCGGCAACAAGCACCGCGGCACCGGCTTCCCCCAGCGGTGGCGCCACGATGACCCACCTCGTGCCAACAGACTACATGCACGAGACCTCCTCAGGGACTTCGAGCACGACGGGCTCGAAGTTTACAACTCGCCGCAAACCAACTCGAGAGCCGCTCTTGCCGCTCTTAATCACCTCGAAGATTCTCCGGCGGTCCGACGTCTCCAAGCCAACGTTCGCGTCGCCATTGCATAGATCGAAGAAAGAGGTCCCGGATGTAACATTTGCGGCAAGTTCCTACTCCGGAGTAGATCGGAATGTCCTCGCCAATGACGTCGCGGCCGGGGTCCCCTCGACCTAGTGTCCGAGGAGGGATGAGGTGAAAACGAAGTAGTGCAACCGGTCAACCCCGCCGCCAATGCTGCGGCTAATGCTCCGGCCAACCCTACGGCTAATGCTCCGGCAAACGTTCCGCCAATGTTGCGGCAATGCCGTTAACAACGCAGCCAAACACCGCCAACATCCAGGGAAACGCCGCTCCAAACCCAAGACAAAACGTAGGAGCTCGGCCTCCCCCCCGTCCGGGTCAATCATGCGAAGAAAGCCAACATCATTCCATAAGAGACGAAGTGGAAATAGCTCAACGAGCTAACTACCCCGACGCCCTCGATGCTAACAACCCCATCCAAGCAATAGATCTCTAGATCATGCACGACTAGGAACTCTCGTGTCACGCCCAATACGACCAAGACAATGGCCCTCCCAACGACCTCTACGTCATCCGTGCGGCTCGCACCCCATCCGCAAGCCCGGAGTGGTCAACAACTTCCCCGCATTTTCACGTTGTCTACGGACGATCGGATACCCAAAGGATTTCAACCCGACCATTGAGAAGTATGATGGTCATTCTAACCCGAGTATATGGCTCAAGATGTACGGCATCGCGGCGTGTGCCTCCGGAGGTAATGAAGACCACATGGCGGGATACTTCCCACTTGTGATGGGCAAGGCACCACTCCTATGGCTCGACGAGTCTCCCGGCGAGTGCATCACCTCCCCGGGCAACATTGTCCCACCTTTTCACGACCAACTACTAGGCAACCTATAATCGTCCCGGCAATACTCACCACCTCACAAGAGTGAGGATGAGACGTGATGAAACTCTTTGAGAGTACACCAACCGCTTCTTTGGGAAGATCCACGAAGCTAACGCACACACCATCGGTGACCTCATGGCCTACATTGACAAACTAGTCGACACTCAAAGACGCGGTCATGCACGACTTCAACGAAGAAGACCACGACGACGGAAGCACCAGGTCGCACAAGCGATCCGACGAAGCCTATGTGGCGGACCCACCAAGACATTCTACTTTCCTCGAAGGTGACTTCAACATGGTCATGGACGACCAGTGCTAATTTCACCTCGATGCCAAGCACACCACGAGGGAGTGTGAGTAGCTGAAGCGCACCCTTGGAGTCCCGTCTACCTCCAAGAGGACCAGGAGCAACAATAACGACGACCGGAGCGGCGGCCAACGCTTCGACAACCGTAACCGTCGACCTGATCGACGAGATTACCGTGATCGCAGTCCCTATCCTCGCAACGATGACAGGGATCGACGTGATTATCGCCACAACTATCGCCGTGATGACAGGAGCGACAACTACCGTCGCGATGACCGCAATGACAGGTGAGTCGACCACGGGAGTGATCATCGTGATGATCGCCATAACGACTAGCACAACGACGGCGAGATGATCCACGCGACGATCGACGTCGCCAGACGACCATAATTGCCGGGACGACCATAATCGCCAGGACAATAATCGGAAGGAACGAACTCTACCACCACCACCCAAAGGGGGCAACCCCAATGGTGCATTCCGGAAGGCCAACCACGAGTCAACTACATCGTCGGCGGTCGCCAAGAGATCAAAAGAAACGAGCGGACTCGATCAAACACCGGGGAGATCGGGCATGTCAACACCGAAAACCCGCGACCTCTCGCGTTGGTCCGAATTCCCAATAACTTTCTCCGGAAAGATCATTGGGTCCACATCCCCGACCCCCGGACTTACCCGCGGTCATCAACCCCATAGCCAACGGGGCCTTCCCCGCCTAAGACCCTTATTGACGGAGGCAACAACTTAAATATCATCTTCACGGAGACACCGCGTAAGATGGAGTTTGACTTCAACAAGATGACCGCCTACGATGAGCCCTTATACGGGGTCGTGCCCGCAAGGCCGCATACCCCATAGGTCGTGTATGCCCGCCGGCCACCTTCACCACACAGAGAACTTCCGTACGCAGTACTTAACGTTCGAGGTCGCGGACTTCCGCTCTTCATACCACGCCATCTCCGGACGACCTATGCTCGCCAAGTTCATGGCCATACCCCACCATACCTACCGCATCATGAAAATGCCGCACCAATCGGAATCCTTTCCGTCCTCGGGGATATCATGGTCTCCTACAACCGTGAAAGTGCCACCGTCGAGCTCTCCAAAGATTCATCGATCAAAGCCCCGCCGACGGTCATGGTCGCCTAGGAAGCCAAGATCGACCAAACCACTCTACGGTACCGGAGCGAGAGCGTACAAGTACGGCTTTGGACCCAAGTCCAACCGTCAAGAAGGTTTGCCTCGGCCTACCCGACGCATCCAAGGAAGTCATCATTGGGGCCGACCTCGACCCCAAATAGGAACTCGCGCTCACCCGCTTTCCTCGGGGACAACGCCGACATTTGAAGGACCGATACGGCGAACCGCAGAGGGGGGAGTGAATGGGAGCCGATAAAAATCCTTCTCGAAGGAGGTGGAGACTCCAACAAGACGAACACAGCTTCCAACGGACGTTTCCGACTCACTACCCAAGTCGGCCAAGCCCACACAACCACCGAAGTGCTACCGGACTTAGGAACCAACAAACAACCTTCCGAGCGAAAACACACCAACACGCACGGTGGAAACTTGCACGGCTTTGCCGCCCGTACCGCACCGGTCAAATCGATGGCCTACGCCGGCCGGACGGGTGACACCGGTTAGACATGTGGACGAGCGCCGGTCGGCCGATGGCTACGATAGCCGCACAACAAGCATTCCGAGAGAGCCTCAATGACTTCTCCGGCCCCGGAACAAAAACACCCCCAAAACACAACCCGCACGGAAGGAAAACCCTACACAAAACCTAACAAAACAACTCCAAACGGACCAAGAACCGACCAAGAAGCACCAAGACCCAAAGACACACGAGTCAAGCGCGTTCACCCGAGGCAAATCCCGAGAGTGGCTCGCACCGGTCGACCGGTCAAGAGCACCGGTCGACCGGTCAAGAGCACTCGTCGGACCGGTGTAACTCCGGCGCCTCGAGATGAACAACACCCGCAGTCAACTCCTCCAAATCAAAACTTCGATTTCCCGAATCGCTCCACGGACTTGAACAGGACTTTGGGGATAGTAGGAACACCTCACGAGGAGTCCATAGCCATGATTTTGTCCACCAAAACTTGCCAAATCAAGAGGAATCGAAGAAATCCCGCCAAGAACTCATCTAACCCTAAAACACCGAAAACCCCAAAATCGAGCCCCTTAACCCACAGATTTGGGAGAGGAATAAAAGGCAAAAGAACCACAAAGGTTTCACACAAATTTCCCCATCGAATCCCCGGAGCAAGGTCCCGAAAACACACCGAGGAAACCACCAAGAGAGGGCTCCGAAAATCACCACCAATAACAACGAGGGAACAACACAACAAAGCCTTGAGGAACCACGCCGAATCATCTATACATACCAAGGAGGTTCATACAAGGTCTAGCTTGCCGCCCGATCATCCAACCCTCTCACAAAATCTCACCATGAAGCTCTCAAGCTAGTCCTATGGAAATCCTAAGGAAATAGGAAGAGAAAATAGGAAACCAAATGAACTAGGGTTCCTAGAGATGGCTGCCATCCTCTCACCTCATGGATTATATGGAGGTAACCGAAAGTCTAAAATACCTTTAATAACTAGGGATACAAGCCCCTCAAGGGCGGTTTTGGAAGTCTTCGATTTTCTCCATCGGACGGATGCCGGGCGACCGCACCCTCGCTTAGCCTCGACGCAAGCCATGCGATCCCGACGCGTGTCCTCCGCTTCGAAGATTCTGGGACCGTATCGTCGCACACCGATCGGACCGGTGCTCCTCACCGGTCGGACCCACCCCGGTCGGACCGGTCTAGAGCTACTTGCAGCACCACCTTCGGTTCTTCGGTCTTGGCTTTGTGGATCGGCCAAGGAACCCATGGGCTTTCTCGGTGAACCACCGGAAACCCCACGAACTTGGTGTAGCCTCCGCCAATCGCCACTCATGACTCGACTCCCATGTAGTCCCGGCTCGACCTTGGTTTTGAGGCTCAACAAAGAAACCGTCCATGACTTCATCTTGCTTGTTCATGCCGGCATGCGGCCCACACTTGACCCCCGCCGGCCACCGGTCCCTCGAACGAAGCCTACTTGTCTTCTCCACACCCCGGAGGCCTCACCGGTGACGACCTTTCGCGCTTGTTATTCACCCGCACTAGCACCGGTCAAGCCGCAACCCGCACCCGCAATACTTAGCCAAGAATCGGTCCACACAACATTGTCAATCACTCATCACACAAGGAAGCGACCATCCACCGGTCCTCGAACCACACATGGTCCTCAATATTCCCCTTGATGAGTGCATTGACAACACCCACATAAAGTAACACGAGAGAAAAGAAAAAGAAAAGAAACGAATATAAAGAAACTCCAACAAGTGATCGAAAACCAAAGAAAGGCAAAAAGCAAGATCACTTGAAGAAGACAAGTCTCGGACCCCTTAGGCAAGGGCAACGACTCGACACATCCGAGACAAAATTATGCTCAAGCAAAGAATGCCAACCACCAAACCAAAGCTCGAAAAACCACAAAGAGCTCCCCCTCGCCCTCATGCAAGCTCCCCCCCGAATCAATACAACTCCCCCCGGACGAATGCATGTAAAACACCACTTGAAAACAGGGCGGTCGCAACAACTCGGCCATGACCGGTCAGACCGGTCAACACCACCGGTCAGACCGGTGTGCAACATGTGAACAGGACCAGCACTCTGACCGGTCAGACCGGTGACCTCGACCGGTCAGACCGGTGCACACCAGAGCCCAGAAATGGCTCGAAACCACCTGAAAACCTTCAAAACGCATTCGACAAGCCATTTCAAGCTCAAACTTCTCCCCCTTGTTGGCAATGCATGAATCAAGCCAAAAATGCACAACTTTCAACCTAGAGCTTCTCAAATAGACAAAATTCAACATAGGATGCTACACATGTCCAAACAAGCAAGTTAGATACTCTATAGCTTCGTATTGACATCAACTACAAGATCACCAAGTTCTACAACCATTGGACAAAGCTAAGATTGATTTGGACAATTTTGCAAAAAAATTATCTCTCATGAGCAAAGTCCTAAACATGATCAAAACATATCAAAATGGCAAAGCCACACAAACTTCATGCTAGGACAACCATCCTAATCATAAGACCATCACAAACACCCACAAGCACCTCATGTCATGTCAAAGCCACGGAGCCATGTGCCTACTTCTATGTATGACACTTCTCATTGGTAGGCATCATGCAACGGTTTAGCACCCAAAGCAAATTAAATTCAAGACATATGACATGGGAGCACATTTTCCAAGCATTTTACATTTCATTTTCGGATCCAAATTTGGTACATGAAATGTCTTTGTGACAAAAAGGAACTTATGCCCATCCACAAGATAAAGCAAGAGGGATAAACATTCATGATGGAAAATGAGCCTTTGGCCCCATATGATCAATAAACTAGCTATCCAACCACAAATTAAGTATAACCAAGCCACTAAAACATTTCAAGATCATAAAAGCATTTACACATGAGAGACCATATATGTGAAAATTTTCAAAAATATAGCCATCAACCATGGATTATAAATCAAGATCATCAAGAGCTAAGCCTGTCGTATGGACCTCCCTGGGCTCACTACCTCGGTGGGTACCAGGACCGACTACTCGGTGGACCCTTGGGACTACTCGGCTTGTGCCACAGGGCGCCTGATGGCGTGGGGCGCAAGGACTTCGGTGGAGAAGTACTCGGATAAGAAGCTATACATGCCATGTACTATGTAGAGAACTCCTAGACGTACCCGACTAGTACTCTCTCCTCAAACCGACTTGTAACCCTGCCTCCCGGGCTATTTAAGGTGAGGCAGGGACTCCTCTCTCTCTCATACGCATCATCTTGTAAACACACCCAATCGATCTAGAGCTACGCAGCATACAGGACGTAGGGTATTACGCACCTCGCGGCCCGAACCTGTCTAAATTCTGTGCCACGTGTCTCTTCCTTCGAGTAACGATCTCGACGAGGCCACATTCATCTACCTCGGGTACTCCCCTTGGTAGGTTGCCGGTCAAAAACACCGACAGCTGGCGCGCCAGGTAGGGGATCTCGCGGAAGATCTCATGGCGAACTCGACAGCTTCAATCTGCATCAAGCCAATCGTCTCTTTCAACCGCGGCAACACCTTCCTCTTCGGGTCCTTCCAACGCCGTCTCACCATGACTCCCAACCGCGGCACCGGATCCTTCCAACGTCGTCTCACCATGACTCCCAACCCGAGCACTGAGCTCGTGACGCTTCTCGAAGTAGTCACGGGCGAACTCGCCGGAAAATTCGGCGAAATTTCACTCTACAACCAACACGCCGACTTCGAGCTTGGATCCGACTCCAACTCGAACTCGACGTCCCCGTGGGCCATTGCATGCGAGCCGGCTACTAAGCCATCGTGTGCGGATTCCCCACTCCACGAGCACTACCATATGGCCTCTGCAATGCTAGCAAGGCCCATGCGAAGGCTCTCACTGCGCGCCGGGCCGGCAAGGAGATCGTCTCCGACTACACCTCGGACTCCAACCCAGTCTCCGGCTACCACTCGGACTCCTCTTACGAGTTCGACTTCGGATCGGACCCAAACGAGCCCGAGTCTGAGATCTCCACGACCGAGCAACCGCTGTCAGGGCCGGCAACTGGCCTGATTATAACATCTACACCCGCCGGGAGATTCGTCATGCGGCCGGACCGCAAGCTCGCGGACCGACGGAGACGGGAACTCACGCTGGGTCGCCTACCTCAACTCGCTTCCCTTCTAGGAGGGAACACCACTAGCTCCAGCGGAGGAGCACAATCCAACAGAGGTGGCGACTACTGACTCCAGTCTCGGCTCTCCTTACCGTCAAGTCTTCATGACTACCAATGAGACGCCGGGACCCTCAGGGACACGACTTGACCGCTGCCTCGAAGATATCTCAGCATATGGAGTTGTCTGCCAATGCACCCGCAGATGAAACGAGCAACGACAAGAATGCCCAATGTGAGCGCAACAGGAAGCGTAACGAACGGCGTCGACGTCTCCGTGAGAGCCACCCCATACGGAACCTCACAGAGGCACTTAACCAAGTCAAAAGCCGGGTGCATACTACCCCTGAACAGTGCCTCATGTCTATCACCACGATAGCACGTCAGGCTTAGGAGATGCGCGCGGGAGACGTCATCGCCAAGCTCGCGGAGGACGCCGACGTCATGAGAGTTGACAACAGAGTCACTCAAGTGCCTCAACTCAGAACTCACGAATCCGACCATGAAGCCACAAGTCGTATTCCAGCTGACAACGGACGCAACCGTACTCGAGGAGAACTACCACAGAACCCCAACCGCACTAGGGCATCAGCTGGTGGACCTTCTCAGGGCGGCAACAGCGCCGGTGGCACTGGCGGCAGTCGCGCCGTTGTGGCTCACGGTGATGCCGGTGGCGGAGGTAGCGGCGGAGGGAGCTCCTCACACGGGGTTGGAATGAGAGCCGGTGGCGGAGGCGATCGAGGAGGCTGAGGCCACGCAGACAGCAACGTCACCGGTGTCTCACGCGGCGGTTACGACGCCCGCCGTAGAATTGAGGAAATCTGACGCAAGAAATCTTCCACGTCAGGCGAGAATGACGGCTTCCCCGCCTTCTCTGCTTGACTTCACAATCTGCGTCTCCCAGAGAAATTCAAGCCTCTGGGATTACCAAGTACGATGCGAAGCTAGATCCAGTACAGTGGCTCAGATGCTATGCCCTCTCCAACGAAAACGTTGGTGGCAACGACACGAAGTACTCGATCGACAAGTGGGACCAGCTCAAGGAATAGTTCACCAGCAACTTCGCAGGCGCCATGGGACGCTCAGGTTCTCGCATGGACCTGGCTATGGTGAAGCAGGAACAGGGCGAGACCCTACGCAAGTACATGCGGCGTTTCCTCGACAAGCGCGCCACTGTAGTCGATGTCACCGACAAGGAGGTCATCGACCTTTTCTAAGACGGTCTCTACCACAGTCGCACCTTTGAAGACTTCGGTCGTCGCCGCCCGAGCTCCATCACCATGCTCAAAGACATGATCACTTCATGGGCCAATGAAGAAGACAAGGCGAACGCCAAGTACGACGTTATTCGCGGCAAGAGCAAGCAAAACGCGAGCGGCAGCAACAACAATAACTGGGATCAAGGCGGTCGCAACAACAACTACTGGGGTCCTAATCGCAAGTGCAAGCCAGACAACACAGTCGCGGCTATCCAGCGCCCTGCGAAAGACAACTCGAAGAAGCCCTCCGGCGGCTTCAAGGACTTGCTGAAAGAGAAGTGCTCGTGGCATCTGGAGGGCAACACACTACCGAGCAGTGCTACCAACTCCGGCGAGCACTCAAAGACTTTCCAGACCCACGGCCTCCTCATGACAAGAAGGGCAAGAAAAAAGCCGATGAAGGCAACGGTGACATCCAAGAACCTGACAAGATGGTGAACGTCCTCTTCGGCGGACTACCCACCAAACGGTCTCAGAAGGCCACTCGACGGGAGGTCTTGAACATTGAACCAGCGGTTTCGATCCCTCTCAGGTGGTTGGAGGTACCCATCAGCTTCTCCCGCGCGGATCAATGGACAAGCTTCTCTAAACCAGGGCGGTTTCCTCTTGTCGTGAAGCCAGTAGTCGCGAACTCCAGACTCAACAAGGTACTCATCGACGGTGGGAGCGGGCTCAACGTCCTTTTCACCAAGACCTTGAAGAAGATGAAGCTTGACATCACTCACATGCTCACCAAGAGCACGTCACCTTTCTACGGCATCGTCCCCAGGAACGCTGCTATTCCACTAGGCTCAGTGGTCCTGCTAGTCACCTTCGGGGAAACCAGAGAAAACTACCGCATCGAGTACATCAAGTTCGAAGTTGCGGACTTCGAGACCTCCTACCATGCCATCCTCGGCAGACCAGCTATCGCCAAGTTCCTGGCGGTACCCCACTACACGTACTTGGTACTCAAGATGCCAAGTCCGGCCGGTGTACTCTCACTACAAGAGGACTTGAAGATATCCTTCGACTGCGACACAGAAGCCGTGGAACTCGCAGCCACCAATCAAGTACCCAACGCCATGATGGAGATCTGTGCTGCATCAAAGAAGCTTGCCCCAAGTGAACTCTACATCCCAGAGAAGTCAGACAAAGCCAACAAGCCTCAGGAACTCAAGGAAGTGCAAGTCAAGGCAATTGATCTTGGGACAGGCGACAACAGCAAGACTACCATGATCGGGGCGGGCCTTGACCCGAAATAGGAAGACGCGCTCGTCAGCTTCTTCCGGGCTAACCGAGACATCTTCGCTTGGAAACCAGCAGACATGCCAGGGGTGCCCAGGAATCTAATCGTGCACTCACTCAACGTCGACCCTAAAGCTACCCCGAAACGACAACACCTCCCTCGTTTCGCCGACGACCGACAGGATGCCATCAAGAAGAATCTCGCCAAACTACTCGCGGCTGGCTTCATCAAAGAAGTCTTCCATCCTGAGTGGCTCGCCAACCCCGTACTCGTCCACAAGAAGAACACCAACGAGTGGAGGATGTGCGTCGACTACACCGACCTCAACAAACACTGCCCCAAGGACCCCTTCAGGTTGCCGTGGATAGATCAAGTCATCGACTCCATGGCGGGCTGCGACCTGCTCTGCTTCCTCGACTGCTACTCCGGGTACCACCAGATTGCTATCAAGGAAGAAGACCAGGAAAAGACCGCGTTCATCACCCCATTTGGTGCCTACTGCTACATGACCATGTCGTTCGGGTTAAAGAATGTCGGCGCTACCTATCAGCGAGCTATCCAGGCCTGTTTCAAGAGACAGCTCAACAAGAACGTCGAAGCCTACGTGGAGGACGTGGTCGTCAAGACCAGAAACTTCGACACGCTCATTGCCGATCTTGAAGAGACTTTCGCATCCTTGCGAGAGTACCGCTGGAAGCTCAACTCGAACAAATGCGTCTTCGGCATACCGTCGGGAAAACTACTCGGCTTCATCATCAGCCATCGCGGCATTGAAGCCAACCCCGAGAAGATCTCCGCCATCACCAATATGAAAGCTCCCACCTGCATCAAAGATGTGTAGAAACTTACCGGGTGCATGGCAGCCTTGAACAGATTCATCTCGAAGCTTGGAGAACTGGGGCTACCCTTCTTCAAACTACTCAAGCATCAAGAGAAGTTCGTGTGGACCCCAGATGCAGATCAAGCTCTCGCTCAGCTTAAGGATTTCTTATCCAAGCCGCCAGTCCTCACGGCTCCTCGCAAAAAGGAGCAGCTATTGCTCTACCTCGCTGCGACTTCTCACGTGGTCAGTTCTGCCTTCGTTGTCGAGCGGTAGGAAGACGGCCATGCCTACCCAGTCCAGCGACTAGTCTACTTCGTCAGCGAGGTCCTGTCGGAATCTAAAGCACGCTACCAACCAGTACAGAAGCTACTGTATGTCGTTCTCATTACCTCGCGGAAGCTATGACACTACTTCCAGGAGTACTCGATCTCCATCGTCACTGACTACCCGCTCGGTGACATCGTGCGGAACCAAGATGCTACTGGAAGAATCACCAAGTGGGCAGTCGAACTCGGTGCCCTCAACATCGACTTCAAGCCACGAACAGCCATCAAGTCACAAGCACTAGTCGACTTCATGGCAGAATGGCGAGAGAATCAGCTACCAACTCCAACCGAGCGACCAGAGCATTGGGTGATGTACTTCGACGACTCACTCAAGCTCGAAGGTGCTGGTGCAAGGGTGTCGGTGTTTTAGACCGGCAACCTACTAAGGGGAGTACCCAAAGTAGATGAATGTGGCCTCGCCGAGATCGGTAACTCGAAGGAAGAGACACGTGGCACACAATTTAGACAGGTTCGGGCCGTGTGGTGCGTAATACCCTACGTCCTGTATGCTACGTAGCTCTGGATTGATTGGGCTCGATTACAAGATGGTGCAATAGAGCGTCGTGAGTTGTATGAGATGTGTTGTTCTAGAGAACGGTCCCTGCCTCGCCTTATATAGTCCGGGAGGCAGGGTTACAAGTCGGAGTAGGGAGAGAGTATTAGTCGAGTACATCTAGGAGTCTTCCATACAGTGCAGGACATGTATAGCTTCCTAACCGAGTACTTCTCCTCTGCAATCCTTGTGCTCAATGCCTTCAGGTGCCGTGTAGCGCAAGCCGGGTAGTCCCAAGGGCCCACCGAGTAGTCGGTCCTAGTACCCACCGAGGTAGTGGGCCCAGGGAGGTCCATACGACAAGCCCCCGAGTACTTTGTAGTCAAGAAGGATAGCTTCAAGTAGTCTTGATGTCCTTAACGAGTAGTCCTCAAGCGTCCCCGAGTACTACAAGTCAAAAGTCCTCAAGAGTAGTCGAAGCATCCCGAGGCTGGAATGTACTCCAGCTGATGTTTGAGCATCCTCGAGTACTGCCTTCGAAGGTCTTCAAAAAATGCCCGTCTTGTCTTGAAGCCGGAGCTGATATGGAGGTGTGATTGCAAAATCGCACTCCATATGGAGTAGCCCCCGAGCCTTAGGTTGAGCCGCAGGCTCTGGCTGAGGGTCCATCTGAAGTCTTGGCACGAAAACCTCGAAAAATCCGGAGAGAAAAAACCGAAGGTCACGTGGCACGGAGCCCCCGAGCCTTGAGTCGAGTACTTCCTCTCGAATTGAAGGATCATATTGAAGAATGTGTCCTGAGATGCTCCTGAGCCTTGCCGCTGCCCAGGTAGTCGAGTAGAAGTAGTCGAGCCCCCGAGGTGAGGCGCATCGACTAGTAGAATACGAAGGGTCACGCGCAGCCGCTGAGCCAGCCACGCGCGGACTTATCGTTCTGGCCATTGGAGAACCGGTTTGACTTATAAATAGAAACCAAAACCCTTAGGGTTTTCCACCCATCTGTGTTGTAGTCATTTCGATTCCATCTGAGGTAGATCTACTTCCAGCGCACGCTGCCGCCTTAGTAGATCCAAGTGCACCGCCACCCAGAGCTTTTAGGGTAGCCCCGAGCGGATGCGCGTGAAGACACCCTGCACTTGGAGAATGAAGACTTCACCGTCCAAGTCTACGAAGGCCGCCGGGAAGAAGACGGGCCGCGAAGAGGCCGCCGCGACTGCCACTGAAGCAGCACCGCTAATGTCTCCACCGCGGGCCGGTCCAAGCCGCGAGTGGAAGAAATCAAAAGTGAAGACCGAAGATCTGTTGGCCCTCCTGAACAGCGGATTCATCCGGGAAAAAGAAGTTGATATGTGGAGGGCCGCCGCCGGAGATCCATATCCGATGGAGAAAGCCGAAGACGAGATTCCAATGTTTGCGAGGTTCGTGGAGTGCAGACTCGCGCTCTCGGCGAGTGATTTCTTCAAGGGCCTCCTCGGGTACTATGGAGTTGAGTACCTGAATCTGAATCCTAACGGAATTTTCCATACAGCGGTCTTCGTCCATTTTTGTGAGGCTTTCCTTGGGATCAAGCCGCACTGGATCCTCTTCCGGAAGTTTTTCCGGGTGAAGCCGCAGCCGAGCGGCACCAATCCAAGAGTAGTCGGAGGAGCCGACATCCAGTTGAGAGAAGACACCACGGAGCAGTACCTCGCGTACAAGCTCGTTGACTCCAACACCGATTGGAAGACGAGGTGGTTCTACATCACAACCCACCACGCCGGCCTGCCGCAGCCGAGCGGAAGGCAGCCCAGGCACCGCGAGTGGTGGAACACGGAGCCCACCATGAAGGAAGGGATCCAGCTCCCCGAACTGCTGGCACGCATCAAGGTGCTCAGGGAAGCTGGACTGAGGGCCGAGCACGTGGCCTTCAGTTTCATGAAGCGGAGGGTGCAGCCACTAATGGCTCATGACACCTTGGGCTTCGAGTTCACCGGCGACGACGACACGTCGCAGATGCCCGGAGGTGAGATGGACGACGACATCATCGAGAGGCTGACGCGGATCTTCAAGGATATGCCGCCGTACACGGCGTGCCCTGTCCAAGAGTACTCCGCCGCACGCCCACTGAAGGAGGTGAGTAGTCGTGCTCCCCTAGTCGAGTAGTCCTTGCTTGGAGTAGACGTGCTGATGTCTTGTGTCTTGCAGGATAACTTGAAAAAGTTCATCTCCGAGCCGCAGCCGCCCCCTCATGGGATCGAGATCCCGAAGGAAGGGAAGGCCAAAGCCAAAGAACGGCGAGAAGTCGGCGAAGGCGATGACACCGTCATCATGGAGGACACCACCGACGATGATGACGACTACAACGATGAGACGTTGCAGGACCGCTTTCAGTTGCGGTCGAGGTTTAGCCGTCCAGGCTTGCCTCATGTGCCTCTTGTGCAAGACCCCCCGGCTAGCCTGGAGGCTAGCCTGGCTGCGCCGCCACAGAAGCCGCGCAACCCCGCCCGCAAGCGGGTGACAAAGAAGCTGAAGGTCTCAGAGACCATGCCTCAGGAGGTAAGACGTCTTGACTAGAGGAATCGAGTACTCATTGTACGAGTACGCTTGCTGACGAGTAGTCTTCCTTGTGTGCAGGAGGTGCCGCCAGCGGAGCCCGTCGAGGAGGGCGACGAAGGCGGATGGGACACAGTGGGGGAGCCGGCCGGAAGTCGTAGTCCAGCCCCCACTGTCGAGGAGCTCTTGGCGCAGTTGGAGCGCCAGCCCCTTGCTCCACAGCAGAGCACGGAGCCCGCAGTCGCCACCGTTGAAGAGGTGGTGGCTATAGGAGCGCAGGAGGTCACTGCGCTGACCGCCGTTGCTGCAGAGGAGCCAGTAGCTGCAGGGGCGCGGGAGGAGGTGCCCGCCGAGGGTGGACTGGTAGACATTGCCAGCATCCTCGGTGCCCCGGCCGTGACAATAGTCCGGTCAAGCTTGTAAGTACTGCATTTTCCCGAGTAGTACTTGTTGTAGTAGTCGAGGTTGACTGACGACCAATTGTGTGTGCTTCTGCAGGAAATTGATAGATCTGTCCTGGGACGGAGATGAACCCTCTTCAGCAGTGGCGGAAGAAGTCGAGGCGCCCGCCGAGGAGCCCGCTCCTGCTTCCCAAGTGGTGCTCGAGCCGTCGGCTACCGAAGCGCCGTTGCCGGAGGCCAGCGTAGTCGAAGGTGAGTACTCTTCTGAAGCTGTAGAGTTCCTCGAGGCGTAGTCGTTGTCACTAATACACTTGTCTTTTCTTTGACAGGTGCTGAGGCCGAGAGGAGTGACATCCCTGCGGGGGTGCCAATGCAGAAGTCGACACCAGGCATGCCGGAGGCTGCCGGAGGAGCCCCCGAGCCAATGGAGGAAGTCGTCGAGGAGGCCGCCGTGGCGGCCGGAGGAGAGGGGGTCACCACGTCACCAGAGGTCGCTCTGGAGGTGGCTATCCGCTCCCCGGAGATCCAGGACGTAGAGCCCATCCGCTCTGCGCCGATGACGGAGGCCGCCGCGAGTAGTCGTGGTGGGATAGAGCTGCTCGCGGACGATCTTGTCGACCCGACGACAGTGGCCAAGCACCTGGAAGCGGTCCGCCAGGTTGAGTAGTGGATGAAGGTAGGTAGCCTGAGCTTCTGAGTAGTCAATCCTCTGTTGTTGAGTACTCGTTGACGTGTGTTGTCTGTGCAGGACGTCATGGAGATGTCCCGCGAGAAGTCCAACATGCTGCAGGGCCTCGGTGACACGGTGCTCCGGGCTGAGGCGCTGGAAGAGCAGCTTTTGAAGTCGCGGAAGCATGCGGCCGCCATGCAGTCTAAGCTCGACGCCGCCTTCGCCAAATATCACAATGATGTCCAAGAGTTGCAGGCGAAGGGTGACGACTTGGTGCGGAAGAATAAGAGCCTCCGCAATAAGAACAAAGGTGCGCCACTGGACTTGTCGGGTAGTTGTTGGAGGTCAAGAGGTAGTCTGACCTGCTGCACGATTGCTGTGTTGCAGAGCTTGAGGGCCAGGTGGAGCAGTTGAAGTCCTCGGAGATGAGCATGCAGAATCTCTTCTACCGGGAGCAAGAAGCCCGCTAGGTACTCGAGCTCAACTACAAAGAACTTGCCTTTGAGTGCGAGAAGCACATGGAGCTCCGGATTGCATCTGACCGCGATCTCGTCAACTGCTACAAATCATTGCAGAAGTTGAATGAAGACTGCGAGGCGCTGCGGGCCCAACTGAAGGAACTTGAGGAAGCCGCGCTGCCGATCGCAAGGCTCTTGGTGCCACACCCAGGCGGCCCCAAGATTGTTCCACAGGTGGATCGCCTCAAGGAAGCCCCGAGCCGGCTGGCGGCTTATGTAAAGCACATGGCGAGGTTGATCCCAAAGCAGGTCTTGGCCTTCATGAAGTCCTACTACCCGAAGGCCCCAGTGGAAGTAGTCGCTGGCGGGGTAGCCGCCAACTGCACCGATGAGCAGTACTCGGAGCCGCCGGGAGCGTATGGCTCCCATCGCGGAGCAAGTAGCTGATAAGCTTAATCTCCAGTAGCCCTGTAAAAGATAGCTAGTAGCCAGAGTTGTACAAAAACAATTGTAATGAATTGCTTAAGTATTAATGAAAGAGAATTTCCAGCAATGAGTACTCGTAGTCGCGATCTCAGAGTGCGGAGCCCCCATCGTGGAGTGAATGCGAGTAGTCGCACTCGGCGGTAGTGGTCCCATTGAAGGGAGTAGGCAGTAAAGAAGTTGATTGAATGATCAAACTTTATTACTGAAGAAGTACACCTGGATGGCCAGGGCCGTAGTTACAGAGAAGCCGTCTGGACCCGAAGGCCGCTTACAGCTGAGTAGTGCTAGAGCAGGTAGCCGTTTACAGCAGTAGATCCGTAAGTAGCCGTGTAGGCTGGATCTTGGAGTACATGGTCTCTTAGTAGACCGCTGCTAGATTCCTTGACGCTCGTCGCAGCCCAGGATCCGTAGGTTGCCGCAGGGGCTGGATCCCGGAGAGGGGAAGTCCAGAGACTGGAGCAGGACCCGGAGGCCGCTTACGGCAGGGGGGTGTTGACGTAGTCGTGTAGACTTGAACCCCGGAGTAGTCGTGTAGACTAGGCGTAGAATCGACAGAGCTGGTCGACGTTCCACGAGTTGTTGATGTCTCCGCCTTCAAGTGTCTGGAGGCGGTAGGAGCCCGGCCCGGTCACCTTTGCAACGGAGAAGGGACCTTCCCAGGGGGAGCTGAGCTTGTGTAGTCCTTCCGTGTTCTGGATTCGGCGGAGGACAAGATCTCCAATGTTGAAGGAGCGTTCCTTGACGTTGCGATCATGGTAGCGTCGGAGACCCTCTAGGTACCTTGCTGATTAGACGAGGGCAGCGCAGCGAGCTTCTTCGAGGCTATCGATGTCAACTCCTCTGCTGTCTTCTGAGACGCCTTCGTCGTAGTGCTCCACTGCTGGCGAGTTCCATATGACGTCGGCAGGGAGGATTTCTTCGGAGCCGTAGACCAGGAAGTAAGGGGATTGCCCCGTTGGCTTGGATGGCTGAGTCCGTAACCCCCATAGTGCGTTGGGTAGTTCCTTGATCCACCTGCCCCCTTTGGAGTTAGCAGCGTCGTGTAGCCGCTTTTTGAGAGCGTCGAGCACCATCCTATTGGCGCGCTCGACTTGTCCGTTGGCCCGAGGATGGGCAACTCAGACGTATCGTACGTCGATCCCACTGTTCTCGCAGTACTCCCAGAACTGGCGATTGTTGAAGTTGGAGCCCAGGTCTGTGATGATGCGGTGGGGTAGTCCTTAGCAATTTACAAGTTCATCCAGGAAGTCGAGTACTCTGTCAGCCTTGGGGCATGTGACTAGCTTGACCTCGGTCCACTTGGTGAACTTGTCGATGGCCACCAATACCCTGTTGAAACCGCCTAGCGCCGTTGGCAGTGGCCCAATCATGTCGAGCCCCCAGCAGGCAAAGGGCTAGGTTGGCGGTATGGTGACTAGCTTGTAGGCTGGGACGTGTTGCTGCTTGGCGAAGTACTGGCATCCTTGGCACCTTCTGACGAGTTTTTCGGCATCGCCCAGAGCTGTGGGCCAGTAGAAAGCTTGCCGAAAGGCCTTGCTGACCAGCGTGCGCGAGGACGCGTGGTTACCGCAGACGCCCTTGTGGATCTCCTCCAAGATGTCCTTGCCTTCTTCACGAGGCACGCACTTCATGAGTACTCCGGAAGATGCGCCCCGCTTGTAAAGCTTGTCTCCGACGAGGACGTAGGACTTGGCACGGCGGACGAGCTGCTCAGCCGAATTCTTGTCTGAGGGAACCTTTTGCTCGCTGAGGTAGTCGATGAAGGGTTGCCTCCAGTCCACGTCGATCATCATGACCTCCCCGCCCACTCGGTGGGTGAGCCGGGACAAGGGTCGGTGGCGCCGCTCCGGGATGGATGGCGCGTGAAGCTCGTGGACGAAAACACCCGCTGGTACTTGAGCGCGGGTGGATCGAAGCTTCGAGAGGACGTCCGCTGCAACGTTGTTGTCGCGGACGATGTGGTGGAACTCGAGACCTTAGAACTTGTTCTCGAGCTTGTGGACTTCCAGGCAGTAGGCGTCCATGTTCTCCTTGTTGCGGTCCCAGGACTTATTGACTTGGTTAATGACCACTGTGTAGTCACCGAAGACTAGTAGCCGCTTGATGCCCAGTGAAGCCGCGAGGCGGAGCCCATGTAGAAGGGCTTCGTATTCGGCTTCGTTGTTTGAGACCTTCCAGAAGATCTGCAGGACGTACTTGAGTTGTTCGCCCATTGGAGAGATCAGGAGTACCCCTGCACCTGCGCCCTCGAGGTTGAGTGAGCCGTCGAAGTACATCACCCAATGCTCTGGTCGCACCATAGGAGTAGGCAGCTGGTTCTCCCGCCACTCTACCCTGAAGTTGACTAGTGCCTGCGACTTGATGGCTGTGCGTGGCTTGAAGTCGATAGTGAGGGTGCCGAGCTCGACCGCCCACTTGGAGATTCTTCCAGTAGCATCTTGGTTCCGCAAGATGTCGCCGAGCGGGTAGTCGGTGACGACGGAGATCGAGTACTCCTGGAAGTAGTGTCGTAGCTTCCGCGAGGTGATGAGTACTGCATACAGGAGCTTCTGCACAGGCTGATAGCGGGCCTTGGACTTTGATAGAACCTCGCTGACTAAGTAGACTGGGCGCTGGACTGGGTAGGCGTGGCCATCTTCCTGCCGCTCGACGACGATGGCGGTACTAACCACGTGGGTAGTCGCAGCGAGGTAGAGCAGTAGCTGCTCGCCCTTGTGAGGAGCCGTGAGGATCGGTGGCTTCGATAGGAAGTCCTTGAGCTGGGCAAGGGCTTGATCCGCCTCTAGAGTCCACACGAACCTCTCTTGATGCTTGAGTAGTTTGAAGAAGGGGAGCCCCTGTTCTCCTAGCCTCGAGATAAATCTGTTCAGTGCCGCCATGCACCCGGTCAGCTTCTGGACATCTTTGATGCTCGTGAGAGCTTTCATGCTGGTGATGGCGGAGATCTTCTCGGGGTTGGCTTCGATGCCGCGCTGGCTGATGATGAAGCCGAGTAGTTTGCCTGAAGGTACGCCGAAGACGCACTTGTTCGGGTTGAGCTTCCAGCGGTACTCGCGTAGTGATGCAAAAGTCTCTTCAAGGTCGTCGATGAGGGTACTGGAGTTTCTGGTCTTGACGACCACGTCATCCACGTAGGCTTCGACATTCTTGTTGAGTTGCCTTTTGAAGCAGGCCTGGATAGCTCGTTGGTAGGTGGCGCCGTCGTTCTTCAGCCCGAAGGACATGGTCGTGTAGCAGTATGCGCCAAATGGGGTGATGAACGCGGTCTTCTCCTGGTCTTCCTCCTTGATCGCGATCTGGTGGTACCCGGAGTAGCAGTCTAGGAAGCAGAGCAGGTCGCAGCCCGCCGTGGAGTCGATGACTTGATCGATCCGCGGCAACCCGAAGGGGTCCTTGGGGCAGTGCTTGTTGAGGTCAGTGTAGTCGACGCACATCCTCCACTCGTTCGAGTTCTTCTTGCGGACGAGGACGGGGTTGGCGAGCCACTCGGGGATGGAAGACTTCTCCGATGAAGCCAGCCCGCGAGTAGTTTGGCGAGTTCCTTCTTGATGGCGTCCCGTCCGTCGTCGGCAAAGCATCGGAGGTGTTGTCGCTTGGGGGCGGCCTTAGGATCGACGTTGAGGCGGTGCTCAATCGGCTCCCCGGGCACTCCCCGGCATGTCCGTCGGCTTCCACGCGAAGATGTCGCGGTTAGCCCGAAGGAAGCCGATGAGCGCGTGAAGGACCGATACGGCGAACCGAGAGAGGGGGGAATGAATGGGAGCCGATAAAAATTCTTCTCGATGGAGATGAGAACTCCAACAAGATGAACACAGCTTCCAACACACGTCTCCGACTCACTACCCAAGTTGGCCAAGCCCACGTAGCCACTGGAGTGCCACTGGACCTAGGAACCAACACACACAACCTTCCGACTCGAGAACGCAGCGGAACAACAAACCCCGAGTCTACAGACCCACACCGGTCAGACCGGTGAGCACCACCGGTCAGACCGGTCCCTGCTGGTGAACCTGAGCAACTCCCACTAAGTGGCTCTACACCGGTCAGACCGGTGAGACACACCGGTCAGACCGATGGCGCCGAGAGCCCCCAAGGCACCAAACAGAGCCAACCGACCACCAAACGAAGCCAAACTCGAAACAAGCAGCACCACGGGACAACAAAGAACACACCAAGACGCTCACCCGAGCGAAAACCCACAAGGGCCTTCACCCGGTCGACCGGCCAAGAGCACCGGTCCGACCGGTGTAGCTCGGGCGCTCGGGATGAACAAAGACCCGCGGTCAACTCCCCCAAATCCAAATCTCGATCTCCCGAATCGCTCCACGGACTTGAACAAGACTTTGGGGATATCGGAGCACCTCATGAGGAGTCCATAGCCAAGTTTAATCCCACCAAATCTCGTCCAAAAAGGAGGAATCGAAGAAATCCCGCCGAAAGCACTTCCAACCCAAGAACTCAAGAAATCCCAAATTTGAGTAACTTTTCTCACGGATTTGGGAGGGGAATCACAACCCAAAGAACCACGAAGGGTTCCCACAAATTTCCCCCACCGAATCACCAAGAGAAAAGCCCCAAAAACACTCCAAAGAAATCATCGGGAGAGGGCTCCGAAAATCACCACCAAAAACAACCGGGAAAAACACATCCAAACCATGAGGAATCACGCCGAATCATCCGTACATGAAACAAGGATTCGTACAAGGTCTAGCAAGCCGCCCGATCATCCATCCCTCTCTGCAAGATCTCTCCGTGAAGCTCTCTTGCTAGTCCTAAGGAAAACCTAGAGAAAATAGGTGAAAAATAGGAAAACTAAATGAGCTAGGGTTCCCGCAGTTGGCCGCCATCCTCTCACCTCTTGGGTTATATGGAGGCAACCGAATGTCTAAAACGCCCTTCTCTACTAACTAAGGATACAAGCCCCTCAAGGGCGGATTTGGAATTCTTGATGTCTTCACCATCGGACGGATGCCCGGCGACCGCACCCTGCGTAGCCTCGACGCAAGCCATGCGATCCCGACGCGTGTCCTCCGCTTCGAAGATTCCGGACCGCGTCGCCGCACACGGCCGGACCGGTGCTCCTCACCGGTCGACCGGTCCCCACCGGCCGACCGGTCGGACCCACCGGTCGGGACCGGTCCGGTGCCGCCGCACCTCCGTCTTCGGTTCTCCGGTCTTGGCTTTGTGAATCAACCAAGGAACCCGGTGGTTTTCCGCGTGAACCACCGGAAACCCCGCGAACTCGGTGTAGCCTCCGCCAATCTCCACTCATGAC
This sequence comes from Cenchrus americanus, assembly GCA_947561735.1. Taxonomy (NCBI): domain Eukaryota; kingdom Viridiplantae; phylum Streptophyta; class Magnoliopsida; order Poales; family Poaceae; genus Cenchrus; species Cenchrus americanus. The sequence goes on from OX387241.1 coordinate 125,810,533, forward strand.
TTGGCTCCCACGTAGTCCCGGCTCGACCTTGGTTTTGAGGCTCAACCAAGAAACCGTCCACGACTTCATCTTGTCGTTCATGCCACCATGCGGCCCGCACTTGACCCCCGCCGGCCACCGGTCCCTCGAACAAAGCCTACTTGTCTTCTCCACACCTGGAGGCCTCACCGGCAACGACCTTTCGCGCTTGTTCTTCACCTGCACCAACACGAGTCAAGCCGCAACCTGCACCTGCAATACTTAGCCAAGAATCAGCCCACACAACGTTGTCAATCACTCATCACACAAGGAAGCGACCATCCACCGGTCCTCGAACCACACATGGTCCTCAATCTCCCCCTTGATGAGTGCATTGACAACACCCACACGAAAGTAACAAATGAGAAAAGAAAAAGAAAAGAAACAAACGAAAAGAAACTCCAACAAGCGATCGAAAGCCAAACAAAGGCAAAGAGCAAGATCACTTGAAGAAGACAAGTCTCGGACCCCTTAGGCAAGGGCAACGGCTCGACACATCCGAGACAAAGCAAAGCTCAAGCAAAGAGCACAAACCACCGAAACAAAACTCGAAAACTCTCAAAGAGCTCCCCCTGCACACATGCAAACTCCCCCTGAACCAATGCAACTTCCCCTGGACGAATGCATGCAAGAAACCACATGAAACAGGACAGCCGCAGACTTTCACCACACCGGTCGACTGGTCATCACCACCGGCCGACCGGTGCCTAACATATGTACAGGACCAGCACTCACACCGGTCAGACCGGTGCTCTTCACCGGGCGACCGGTGTACAACAGAGCCCGTGAAATGGCTCGAAACCACCTGAAAACCTTCTAAATGCATCCACTAAGCCATTTCAAGCTCAAACTTCTCCCCCTTGTTGGCAATGCATGAATCAAGCCAAAAATGCAAAACTTTCAACCTAGAGCTTCTCAAATATACAAAATTCAACATAGGATGCTACACATGTCCAAATGAGCAAGCTATATACTCTACGGCTTCGTATCGATCTCAACTACATGATCACCAAGTTTCACAACCATTGGACGAAGCTAAGATGGATTTTGGCAATTTTGCGAAAACTTGCCTCTCATGAGCAAAGTCCTAAACATGATCAAAGCATAGCAAAATGGCAAAGCCACACAAACTTCATGCTAGGACAGCCATTCTAACCATAAGACCATCACAAACACCCACAAGCACCTCATGTCATGTCAAAGCCACCGAGCCATGTGCCTACTTCTATGTATGAGACTTCTCATTGGTAGGCATCATGCAACGGTTTAGCACCCAAAGCAAATTAAATTCAGCACGTATGACATGGGAGCACATTTCCAAGCATTTTTCATTTCATTTTCAGATTTGTAAATGGTACATGAAATGTCTTTGCGACAAAAAGGAACTTATGCTCCTCCACAAGATAAATCAAGAGGGCTAAACATTCATGATGGCAAATGAGCCTTTGGCTCCATATGATCAATAAACTAGCTATCCAACCACAAATTAAGCATAGCAAAGCCACAAAAACATGTCAAGAGCATGTAAAGGCATTTACACATGAGAGAGCATACATGTGACATTTTTCAAAAGCATAGCTATCAACCATGGATTATTCATCAAGATCATCAAGAGCTAAGCCAAACTAACCATATCATACCAAACAAGCTCACAAAGACATATATCTCATTCCATGGTGAACAATGTATATGAGAGAAGCTTTCCTAACCAATGCATATGATACAAAATGCATGCAATCTAAGATACAAGGATGCCTATACATCATGCTACATATGCCATGCCAAAATGCAAGAGATGCACAAATGAAAGCTATACATATGCTACAAACCGGCTCCTCGAGGGGAGGCAAAACGGGCTCGACACCACCGGCAAAAGAAAGCTCCCACACACCCAACTCAAGAAATCAAACACACACCAAGTTCCCCCCGCAAACGAGTGAAAGTTGCTTGATCTAGGGGTTTGGTGAAAATATCGGCTAGTTGGTGATGTGTGGGTACATGGATCAACGCTATCTTTCCTTTCTCAACGTTGTCTCTCAGGAAATGATACCTCACTTCTATGTGCTTGGTTTTAGAATGGAGCTCTGGGTTCTTTGCAACGCTTATGGCACTGGTGCTATCACATTGAAGTGGGACATGGGTATACTCCTCACCAAAGTCACTCATGGTGTAGGTGATCCAAAGGAGCTGAGAGCAACAACTAGCAGCGGCAACATACTCGGCTTCGGTCGTGGATTGAGCAACACTCGACTGCTTACGAGAAGACCAAGACACCAACGAAGATCCCAAAAACTGGCAAGTCCCAGAAGTGGACTTCCTATCCAACCGACACCCGGCAAAATCCGCGTCTGAAAAGCCATGAAGCGCCAAAGAAGAGGACGCGGAATACCAAAGGCCGAAGTCGGGAGTGTGACGCAAGTACCTGAAAATTCTCTTCACTGCTTGCCGATGCGAAGTCCTCGGAGACGCTTGAAAACGAGCGCACAGACACACTGAGAACTGTATGTCCGGCCTCGTCGCCGTCAAGTAGAGGAGTGACCCGATCATGCTTCGGTACTCCTTCTGGTCCACGTGTTCACCTTCCTCGTCCGCATCAAGAGCCGTAGTCGTACTCATCCGCGTCGTCATAGCCTTGGAGTCCTCCATCTTGAACTTCCTCACAATGTCCTTGGTGTACTTAGCCCGGTGCACAAATGTTCCTTCCTTTGATTGCTTGATTTGTAGCCCGAGGAAGAACTGCAACTCACCCATCATGCTCATCTCGAACTCCCCGCTCATATCATCCGCAAACCTCGCAACAAGAGAGTTAGACGAGCCACCAAAGACAATATCATCCACGTACACCTGCACAATCAGGATATCTCTGCCCTGCCTCAGCAAAAACAAGGTCTGATCTACCTTCCCCATCTCAAAGCCTCTCTCAAACAAGAACCCCCTCAACCTCGCCATACCAAGCTCTAGGCGCTCGCTTCCAACCCATACAACGCCTTCCTCAACTTGTACACCCGGTGGGGGTACTTCTCACTCTCAAACCCGGAGGTCGCCTCACATACACTTCTTCCTCCAAGACACCATTCGAAAAGCACTCTTCACATCCATTTGGTGCAACTTGAACCCTTTAGCCACGAAAAGGCTAGAAGAATCCTAATCGCCTCCAAACGGGCTACGGGAGCAAAGGTCTCCTCGTAGTCGATCCCCTCCTTCCGATCGAACCCCCGAGCAACAAGTCTCGACTTGTTCCTCACAACCTCACCCTTCTCTCCCTCTTTATTTTTCCACACCCACTTTGTACCAATCGGCTTACACCCTGGGGGAGGGTCAACCAACTCCCACACCTGATTCCTCTCAAAGTTCTCCAACTCCTCATGCATCGAGTTAACCCAATTGTGATCAGATAGTGCGTGTCCAATGTCTTTGGGCTCGAAAGAAGCAACAAATGCAGCATGAGCAAAATGGGAATTGTTTCGAACCCTCGACCGTGTAGTACGTTCATTCATGTCGCCGATGATCCTCGAAGCTTGGGTGATCCACACCGAACTCGCCGGGGAGGTTCTCGCCTCGAAGCTACCTCCCCCTCAACATCGCCTTCTCCTCGTTCTTGATTTGTCGTCGTAGGTGTAGCAGAGGGTCCATCCATCATCGTAGTCGAAGTAGTGGGTACATGTTCGGCGGGGGCACCACACCGCCATCTTCATCATCACCATGTTCATGCTCCTCCTCCCCGAAAGATCTCCTCGCCAAGCTCATCATCACCCGCACACTCAAAAACAAGGCGACTACGTGGCTCTGTCTCGTCGAAGGTTACCTCGCAAGTCTCCACGATTTGGTTAGTTTCAAGATTGAGCACACGATATGCTCTAGAATGAGATGCATAACCAAAGAAAATGCCATCGACGGACCTAGCCTCAAACTTATCCAACTTCCTCGCCCTTCTTCGAATAAAACACTTGCAACCAAAGACATGGAAGTGACTCACCTTGGGTGTGCGACCATGTATCAACTCATAGCATGTCTTTTTCTTGTGCACTCCGAGGTATATTCTCGTTCGACACATAGCATGCGGTATTCACCGCCTCAGCCCAATACCTCCTCGGAGTCCTATGCTCATCAAGCATCGTCCGAGCCATCTCGCACAAGGTCCCGTTCTTCCTTTCCACAACACCATTCGGGGAGGCGTATACGGACTCGAAAACTGGTGCTCAAGACCCAAGTCATGACAAAAGGTTTCAAAACGAGAGTTCCTGAATTCCGAGCCATTATCACTGCGGATAGCTCGTATGGCATTTCCGTGCCTCTCGTTCCTCAACCTCAAGACTAGATCTCGAACAAAACCAAACGTCTCCCCCTTCTCCTCAAGAAAGAACACCCAAGCATACCGAGAATAGTCGTCCACCACAACAAGGACATACCACTTCCCACCCGCAGATCGCACACGAGCTGGGCCAACAAGGTCCATATGGAGCAGCTCGCATGGACGCTCAGTCATCACATCGGTGAGAGGCGGGTGAGAAGAGGCCACCATCTTGGCATGCCTACACGGAGCACAAACCAACTCTTTCTCAAGCTTCAACCGTGGCAATCCTCGGACCAAATTGAGTTTACTCAAGCGAGACAAAAGGTCAAAGCTCAAGTGACCCAACTTCCTATGCCATTTCCACAACTCACTCGAAGAACCAGCCAAGAAACAACGCTCCACACCCGAAGACTGAGAAAAATCAGCACGAAACACCTGACCCTCGGGAACGACCATACAAACAAGGTCCCCTCGAGAGTCCACAATCCGAGAACCACCAGGCCGAAACAACACCTCAAAACCCTCATCCAACAACTGAGACACGAAAGCAAATTGTACCCCGGCGATTGAACAAGAGCAACACGCCTCGAGTGATCTTGTCACTCACTTTTATCTCACCTTCGAAAGCACACGCCCACGCCCATTGTCCCCAAAAGTGATGTACCTCTTCGTCACCACCGGACGAGACTTGAGAACCACCCCCCCCTCTCCCGGTCATATGCCTCGAGCAACCGGAGTCAATCAACCAAATGTTCTTCAAGTCTCCCACCTGAAAATCAAAAATAGGCACGTGAGCGAACAAACGACTCAGCACTGGGGTTAGTACCAAAGGAGGAAAACCAGTGCCGAGCCATTTGCTCGAAAGTGGGGTTAGCAACAACCAAAGCATCTCTCCTACCAAAGCTACCTCCACGAACACCACCACGGTAACCACCCTGAGGGAACCGCCCTCTCCGCCCGGAGGAGGACCAAAACCACGCAAGAAAGCCCGTGGAACGTCCTTCCTCTCCAACTCAACGCCACGACTCCTCCAATCCCCGTATTGAGCACGAGGAGGAGAACGCCTAGCAACCGACCACCGCGCACTCTTTCCAGCCCAACCACCGAACCACGACCACCGAAACAACCCTCGCACCGTACGAGCTCGAAACCCGAACATCCGTCCGTCTGTGCCCGCACCGGTCGGACCGGTGCCCCACACCGGTCCGACCGGTGTGACACCGGACGCAACACCACCCGCCTTCTTCTCTCCCCAAGCCCGAACCGTCCTCACAATCGCCTTGCCCCCGGGCATCCGCATACGAGGCTCAAGTACACCATCGGAAGGGTGGTACTTGTCCTTGTTTGCCCACTCCTTCCTCATTCTCTCCTCTCGCTTCCTCTTGAAGCAAAACTCCTCCTTATGGCCATCTCTCCCACAATAGCCACAATGGAACCTCACAAGCTTAGGCTTTGGCTTGGGATGTGGTCGCTCACTCGGTTTCTCTCCACTCAAACCCTCCACCGGTTTCTCACCACTTGCCTTCTCATTCTCCTTCCCAAAGAACACTTTCCCCGAAGTGCTCACAAACTTGATAGGCTTTTGTAGGTCATTTGTGGGTGTAGGAAACACGGGTGGAGCCGGGGTTGTGTCTAGCCGATTCCTTAGATGGTTAGGTTTTGGTGGGAACTCATTCTTGTGGTGGGTTTTTGGTGGCTCCGGATATTCTCTCCACTTCCCTCACCAACCTTGTTTGCTCCAAGCCCCTCACCATCTTGCCTCTTAAAGGCCTCGATCATCATCCTCAACTGAGGCTCGTGACCGGACAACCAACCCATCAACTTCCTCAAATCATCATTCTCATCCTGCAAACGGTCAACATAATGTGCAAGCTCCAAATTTTTCAATGCATGCATTTCACAAGTAGAGCAAGATGTAGGCATGGGTTCCTTCAATTTAGCCTCGAGCGAACTAGTGTAAGCATGCATCTCATCAATCTTAGCATGCAAAACAGGGCATGAAGTGCAAGCACCTAGCAAAGCAGGTCTAGACTTAAGCTCAGCCACCTCAACCCTAAGCACATCTAGTTCCTCACACTTGGAGGCATGCTTCTCCTTAAACAAAGCAAGATCAGCAAGGAATATGGAGCAATCAACACAATCATTCTCATCAGAAACAACAGGGCTAGCCTTAAGCGAATCAATCTCAAGCTTGCTATCAAGCACCTGTGTCTCTAGCTTAGCCACTCTAGTCCTAGCATCCTCGAGTGAAGCCCTAAGCTCTTTCCTCATTTTCTTGGCCTCTCTAAGCATGTCATCACGGTTATCAAGCAAAGAGCCAAGCCTCTCATTCTCCTCGGCGGAAGAAGGGAAGTTCATCACGCACCTCGTCGTCGGACTCGCAGTCCGAGTCGCTCCGTGTGCTCTTCTTGCCGCCGGAGCTCGCGCCATGGTGCGAAAACCATCTCTCGCGACGCGGCTCCCCCGCTCGGGTTCTTGGACGACCTCTTGTTCTTGCGGCGATCTCCCTCGTCTTCGCTGCTGCTCGAGCTCGAGGTGGAGTACGCGGAACTGGAGTCGACGTCGCTCGCTCCAACCATCGCTCGGGCCTTGCCTCGGCCCTCCTTCTTCCTCGACCGCCGCTCGTCCTTGTACTTGTTCTTGTGCTTGCTCTTGTGGTCGCGCCTCGAACGGTACTTGCCATCGTTCATCCTCGGCTTGTGCTTGTAGCCGTCCTTGCTCTCGGCCTTCTCCGGCGGTCGGCGACGAAGTGTCCCGCTTGCCGCACCGGAAGCAGTGTCCTCGTGTTCCTCCTCATGTTTACGCGGTTCTCGTGCGGCCTCTCGAACCGCCTCGTCAACGGCGCCGGCTCGTCCTCTCCAAGGTCATCAAACTCCTCATCCGGCATAGACATCAAAGAGGAAAACGAGAACATCCCGGTGGATGGGTTAGAGTTAGTCTTTCCTTTGGAACCACCAACGAGGGCAAGACTATGGGAATCAGTCGGTCCCTCGAGCTTGGCAGTCATGCCCCTATCCACCTCAGCCGACTTGAGCTTCGAGAACAGCTCGTTCACCGTCAGAGTATCATACCTCTCCGACTCGACTATGGCCTCGAACTTACCGCCCCATATCGTACGATCCAAAGAGTGTAAGAGCTTGACCGCTCTATCATGATCATCGTACGGAGCACGTCCACATTGGCCCTCATGTTGTTCACCACCACCGTGAACCTGCGAAACAAGGCATCGATGGACTCACCGGGGAGATGAGTGAAGTTCTCGTACTCTCTCCGTAGGTCGCATACAACCGTGCCCCGAACCTCGGGCGTTCCCAACATGAGCCTCCTTCAACACCGCTCAAATCCTACAAGCCAAGTGCTCGGTGTGCACCCGATCGAACTCGGGCCGACACAAAGCACGAAACAAGTAGTCGACCGCCTTATTGTTGGCGTCGAATCCGTCCCTCGACCCCGGAGCAAGGAAATCCATCGGCCGGACATAGCCTCGTGTCCACCGTGACATCCCAAAGCAAACACCACCCTTTCCGCGGAGGAACGCACCCATCCGCTTGCTCCACATCTGGTAGTTCTTGCCATCGAAGTGTGGAGGACCCGAACCCCGTTCCTGGTACGCCATCCTTGGATCATAGACTGGTTAGAGTCAACAAAGACCCGAACCGGCTCTGATACCACTTGAAGGACCGATACGGCGAACCAGAGAGGGGGGGAGTGAATGGGAGCCGATAAAAATTCTTCTCGATGGAGATGAGAACTCCAACAAGATGAACACAGCTTCCAACACACGTCTCCGACTCACTACCCAAGTTGGCCAAGCCCACGTAGCCACTGGAGTGCCACTGGACCTAGGAACCAACACACACAACCTTCCGACTCGAGAACGCAGCGGAACAACAAACCCCGAGTCTACAGACCCACACCGGTCAGACCGGTGAGCACCACCGGTCAGACCGGTCCCTGCTGGTGAACCTGAGCAACTCCCACTAAGTGGCTCTACACCGGTCAGACCGGTGAGACACACCGGTCAGACCGATGGCAGCCAGAAAGCCCCCAAGGCACCAAACAGGCCAACCGACCACCAAACGAACCCAAACTCGAAACAAGCGCACCACGGGACAACAAAGAACACACCAAGACGCTCACCCGAGCGAAAACCCACAAGGGCCTGCACCGGTCAGACCGGTCAAGAGCACCGGTCGACCGGTGTAGCTCCGGCGGGCGACTCGGGATGAACAAGACCCGCGGGTCAACTCCCCCAAATCCAAATCTCGATCTCCCGAATCGCTCCACGGACTTGAACAAGACTTTGGGGATATCAGGAGCACCTCATGAGGAGTCCATAGCCAAGTTTAATCCCACCAAATCTCGTCCAAAAAGGAGGAATCGAAGAAATCCCGCCGAAAGCACTTCCAACCCAAGAACTCAAGAAACCCCAAATTCGAGTAACTTTTCTCACGGATTTGGGAGGGGAATCACAGCCCAAAGAACCACGAAGGGTTCCCACAAATTTCCCCCACCGAATCACCAAGAGAAAAGCCCCAAAAACACTCCAAAGAAATCATCGAGAGAGGGCTCCGAAAATCACCACCAAAAACAACCGGAAAAACACATCCAAACCATGAGGAATCACGCCGAATCATCCGTACATGAAACAAGGATTCGTACAAGGTCTAGCAAGCCGCCCGATCATCCATCTCTCTCTGCAAGATCTCTCCGTGAAGCTCTCTTGCTAGTCCTAAGGAAAACCTAGAGAAAATAGGTGAAAAATAGGAAAACTAAATGAGCTAGGGTTCCCGCAGTTGGCTGCCATCCTCTCACCTCTTGGGTTATATGGAGGCAACCGAATGTCTAAAACGCCCTTCTCTACTAACTAAGGATACAAGCCCCTCAAGGGCGGATTTGGAATTCTTGATGTCTTCACCATCGGACGGATGCCCGGCGACCGCACCTCGCGTAGCCTCGACGCAAGCCATGCGATCCCGACGCGTGTCCTCCGCTTCGAAGATTCCGGATCGCGTCGTCGCACACCGGTCGGACCGGTGCTCCTCACCGGTCGGACCCACCGGTCGGACCGACCGGTCCGTGCCGCCGCACCTCCGTCTTCGGTTCTCCGGTCTTGGCTTTGTGAATCAACCAAGGAACCCCGGTGGTTTTCTCGGTGAACCACCGGAAACCCCGCGAACTCGGTGTAGCCTCCACCAATCTCCACTCATGACTTGGCTCCCACGTAGTCCCGGCTCGACCTTGGTTTTGAGGCTCAACCAAGAAACCGTCCACGACTTCATCTTGCTTGTTCATGCCACCATGCGGCCCGCACTTGACCCCGCCGGCCACCGGGTCCCTCGAACAAAGCCTACTTGTCTTCTCCACACTCGGAGGCCTCACCGGCGACGACCTTTCGCGCTTGTTCTTCACCCGCACCAACACGAGTCAAGCCGCAACCTCGCACCTCGCAATACTTAGCCAAGAATCGATCCACACAACGTTGTCAATCACTCATCACACAAGCAAGCGACCATCCACCGGTCCTCGAACCACACATGGTCCTCGGCGCGTCTTCCTATTTGGGGTCGAGGCCAGCCCCGATGGTGGTGGTCTTGCTGGGGTCGCCTGTTCCGAGGTCGATCGTCTTGACGAGTACCTCCTCAGGTGGCTGAGGCTTGTTGGCGCTGTCGGACTTCTCTGGGATGTCGAGTTCACTTGTAGCAAGCTTCTTCGACGCGGCATAGACCTCCATCATCGCGTTGGGTACTTGGTTCGTAGAGGCGATCTCCACGGCTTCTGTGTCGCAGTCGTGAGAGATCTTCAAGTCCCCTTGAAGGGAGAGTACACCAGCTGGGCTTGGCATTTTGAGTACCAAGTAGGTGTAGTGGGGCACCGCCATGAACTTGGCGATGGCCGGTCTGCCGAGGATGGCGTGGTAAGAAGTCTCGAAGTCCGCGACCTCGAACTTGATGTACTCGGTACGGTAGTTGTCCCGAGATGCCCCGAAGGTAACTGGCAGGACCACTGAGCCTAGTGGAATAGCCGCGTTGCCGGGGACGATGCCGTAGAAGGGCGTATTTCTCTTGGTGAGCATGTGGGTGATGTCGAGCTTCATTTTCTTCAAGGTCTTGGTGAAAAGGACGTTGAGCCCGCTTCCACTGTCGATAAGCACCTTGTTGAGTTTGGAGCCCGCGACCACCGGCTTCAGGACGAGGGGTAACCGTCCTGGTTCGGAGAAGCTAGTCCATTGATCCGCGCGGGAGAAGGTGATGGGTACCTCCGACCACCTGAGAGGGGTCGGGACCGCTGGCTCAATGGACATGACTTCGCGGCGGGTAGCCTTCGCTCTCGCCCGCCGGGCGGTCCGCCGAAGAGGACGTTGACGGTCTTGTCGGGCTCCCGGAAGTCGTTGTTGTCGCCGTCCTTCTTCTTGCCCTTTTTGTCGTGAGGGTGCGGTGGCTCGGCGTATCCTTGAGTGCGTGCACGAGTTGGTAGCACCGCTTGCCGGTGGTGTGGTTGCCGTTTGGATGCCACGGGCACCTCTCCTTCAGCAGGTCCTTGAAGCCGCCGGAGTTCTTCTTCGAGTTCTCCTTCACGGGGCGCTGGATAGCCGCGACATTGTTGTCTGGCTTGCGCTTGCGGTTGGGACCCGAGTAGTAGTAGTAGTAGTAGTAGTTGTTGTTGCGACCGCCTTGGTTCGCGTTGTTGCCACTGCCGCCGCCCTAGTTTTGCTTGCTCTTGCCACGGATGGCGTCGTACTTGGCATTGGCCTTGTCTCTTCATCTGCCCAGGACATGATCATGTCCTTGAGGTGGGGGATGGACCTGGGGCGACGACGACCGAAGTCTTCGAAGGTGCGGCGGTGGTAGAGAACGTCTTGGAAGAGGTCGATGACTTCCTTGTCGGTGACGTCGACGACGGTAGCGCGCTTGTCGAAGAAGCGGCGCATGTACTTGCGGAGGGTCTCGCCTTGTTCCTGCTTGACCATGGCTAGGTCCATGCGAGTACCCGATCGGCCCATGGCGCCCGCGAAGTTGCTGGTGAACTGCTCCTTCAGTCCGGTCCCACTTGTCGATCGAGTGCTTGTCCGGCGACTCGAGCCATGTGAGTGGAGCTTGGTCCGGGCGAAGGGGAAGTAGAGGCACTTGGTGTCGTTGTTGCCGCCAGCGTTCTCGATGGAGAGGGCGTAGCACCTGAGCCACTGGATGGGGTCCTGCTTCGCGTCGTACTTGGTGATCCCCAAAGGCTTGAACTTGTCGGGGAGGAGCAAGTTGCGAAGTCGAGGTGAGAAGGCGGGGAAGCTATCGCCGTCGCCCGCGGTGGTCGACTTCTTCCGCCGCAGCTCCTCAATCTTCTGGCGGGCATCGTAGCCGCCCTGTGAGGCGCCAGAGGCATGGCTGCCTTCGCGTGGCCTCGGCCGCCGCGACCGCCGCCGCCACCGGCCCTCCCGTTGGCTCCATGATTGGAGCTTCCGCCGTCCTACCGCCGCCGTCGGGGTCGCTGCCGCCGCCGCCGGCCGGAGAGAGGTGGGGGGACGATCTCGCGGTTGTTGTTGTCACGCCGTGGAGGTCCGCCGGCGTTGGAGCGACGACGGTTCGGCTCGGGCCGGGAGCTCGGCTCGAGTACGGTTGGGACCGTTGTTGGCGCCGCGACTTGTGGCTTCGTTGTCGCGGGGCCTGGCTGGAGGAGGTTGGTTGACTCTGTTGTCGACCCGCATGAAGTAGGCATCTTCAGCGAGCTTGGCGATGACCTCTCCAGCGCGTATGCCCTGAGCCTGGCGTGCGATCATTGTGATCGACATGAGGCATTGCTCAGGGGTAGTGTGTACTCTGCTCTCGACCGCCTCGAGAGATTCTGCAAGGTTGCGGACGGGGAAGTTGTCACGGAGGCGTCGGCGACGCTCGCTGCGCTTCCGGTTACGCTCACGTCGAGCGTCTCTGTCTGCAGGGGTCTCGTTTGTTGGAGCATCAGCAGAGAGCTCGTCGGAGGAGATGTCTTCAAGGTACTTGTCTTGGGCTGTCCATGAAGGTACTGGGGTGTCGCCGGCAGCCATGAAGACTTGGCGATCGGGCGTGCCAAGGCTGGACTCAGAAGAGACCACCTCAGTTGGTGTGCTTGAGTCAGCCCGGGCTAGTGGCGTTCCCTCCTGGAACATTAGAGAATCGATGTAGGCGACGTAGCGTGAGTCCCCCCTTATCAGGTCAGCGGGCTTGCGGTCTGGCCAGTAGACGAATCTCCTGGCCGGTGTGAACGTTATAACCAGCCCAGAGGCCGGCCCTGACAAGGGAAGCTCAGTGGAGTTGTCCTCGGACTCGGGCTCCTCAGGATCCGACCCGAAGTCGAACTCGTAATCGGGGTTCGAGTAGAACTCGGAGAGAGGGTTGGAGTCCGAAGCGCTGCCGGGGGCGGTGTCGGAGTCCGAGTTGTACTCGGGTACGGGCTCCTTGCCGGCCGGCGCGGTGGGAGCCCCCGTGCGGGCCCGGCCGAGGGCGCGTGGGCCGCGCGCGGAGCGCTCACGAGGTGAGGGGACCGCCTGCGATGGCTGAGCAGCCGGCTCGCATGTGGTGGCCCATGGAGACATCGAGTTTGAGTTGGAAGCGGACTCGAGCTCGAAGTCAGCGTGGTGGTTGAAGAGCGAAATTTCGCCGAACTTGCCGGCGAGTTCGCCTGTGACAACTTCGGGAAGCGTCACGAAGCTGGTCTTCGGGTTGGGCTGCATGGTCAGGCGGCGCTGGAAGGAGCCCGCGCCATCAGCGGTGCGGACCCAGGCGCCGAACACGAAGGTGTCGCCGCGGTTGAAGGCGACGGTTGGCTTGAAGTAGACGGGAGCCGTCGAGTTCACCATGTGATCTCGGGCGAGAGCCCCTACCTGGCGCGCCAGCTGTCGGTGTTTTAGACCGGCAACCTACTAAGGGGAGTACCCGAAGTAGATGAATGTGGCCTCGCCGAGATCGGTAACTCGAAGGAAGAGACACGTGGCACACAATTTAGACAGGTTCGAGCCGCGTGGTGCGTCATACCCTACGTCCTGTATGCTACGTAGCTCTGGATTGATTGGACTCGATTACAAGATGGTGCAATAGAGCGCCGTGAGTTGTATGAGATGTGTTGTTCTAGAGAACGGTCCCTGCCTCGCCTTATATAGTCCGGGAGGCAGGGTTACAAGTCGGAGTAGGGAGAGAGTACTAGTCGAGTACATCTAGGAGTCTTCCATAAAGTGCAGGACATGTACAACTTCCTAACCGAGTACTTCTCCTCTGCAGTCCTTGTGCTCCACGCCTTCAGGTGCCGTGTAGCGCAAGCCGGGTAGTCCCAAGGGCCCACCGAGTAGTCGGTCCTGGTACCCACCGAGGTAGTGGGCCTAGGGAGGTCCATACGACAAAGGGTACTCCTGATTTCTCCAACGGGCGAACAACTCAAGTACGTCCTGCAGATCTTTTGGAAGGTCTCAAATAATGAAGCGGAGTATGAAGCTCTACTACATGGGCTCCGCCTCGCAGCTTCTCTGGGCATCAAGAGACTACGAGTCTACGACGACTCTGCAGTGGTCATCAACCAAGTCAACAAGAACTGGGACCGCAATAAGGAGAACATGGACGCCTACTGTCTAGAAGTCCGCAAGCTCGAGAACAAGTTTTACAGTCTCGAGTTCCACCACGTCGTCCGCGACAACAACATTGCCGCGGACATCCTGTCAAAGTTCGGTTCTACTCGCGCTCAAGTACCGGCGGGTGTCTTCGTCCACGAGCTTCACGTGCCATCCATCCCGGAGCCGGCGCCTACGACCACTGACCCAGCACATCCTCCAGCAGGCCAGGAGGTCATGATGATCGACGTCGACTGGCGACAACCCTTCATCGACTACATTCATGAGCAGAAGGTTCCCACGGACAAAAACTTGGCTGAGCAGCTCATCCACTGGGCCAAGTTCTACATCCTAGTCGGGGACACGCTCTACAGGCGGGGCGCCACTTCTGGAGTACTCATGAAGTGCGTTCCCCGAGAAGAAGGCAAGGACATCTTGGAGGAGATCCATAAAGGCGTCTGCGGCAACCACACATCTTCACGTACGCTGGTCAGCAAGGCCTTCCGATGAGCTTTCTACTGGCCCACAGCTCTGGCGATGCCGAGGAACTCGTCAAAAGGTGAGGGTGCCAGTACTTCACCAAACAACAACACGTCCCGGCCTACAAGCTAGTCACCATACCACCAACCTGGCCTTTCTCCTGCTCGGGGCTCGACATGATTGGGCTTCTTCCAAGTGCGCCAGGAGGATTCAATAGAGTTCTGGTGGCCATCGACAAGTTCACCAAGTGGATCGAAGTCAAGCCGATTACCTGTCCAAGGCCTTCAGGGTACTCGACTTCTTGGATGAACTCGTGCACCGCTACGGACTACCCCATCGCATCATCACAGACCTGGGCTCCAATTTCAACAATCACCAGTTCTGGTAATACTGCGAGAACAACGGGATCGACGTCCGGTACGTCTCTGTCGCCCATCCACGGGCCAACGGACAAGTCGAGCGCGCCAATGGGATGGTACTCGACGCTCTCAAGAAGGGACTGCATGATGCTGCTAACACAAAACGAGGCAAGTGGATCAAGGAACTGCCCAATGCACTCTGGGGGCTGCGTACTCAACCCACCAAGCCGACGGGGTAGTCACCCTATTTTCTGGTCTACGGCTTCGATGCTATTCTACCTGCCGACGTCATGTGGGAGTCGCCGGCAGTAGAGCAGTACGACGAAGGCATATCCGAAGACAGCAGACGAGTTGACATCGATGGACTCGAAGAAGCTCGCTGTGCCGCCCTCGTCCAATCTGCATGGTACCTAGAGGGTATCCGAGGCTACCACGATCGCAATGTCAAGGAACGCTCCTTCAACATTGACGATCTAGTCCTCCGCCGCATCCAGAACACGGAAGGACTACACAAGCTCATCTCGCCATGGGAAGGTCCCTTCACAGTCGCAAAGGTGACCGGACCAGGCTCGTATCGCCTCCAGACACTTGAAGGTGAAGACATCAGCAACTCGTGGAACGTCAACCACCTTTGTCGATTCTACGCATAGTCTCTCGACTACTCTGGGGGCTCAAGTCTACAGGACTACTCCCGAGCCCTTGCTGTACACGGCCTCCGGGTCGAGACACTAGTCTCCAGACTACCCCACTCTGAGATCAGCGCTAACGGCTACCAACGGATCTCGGGCTGCTCAAGGCGTCAAGGACTCTAGCAGCGGTCTATCAAGAGACCATGTACTTCTAGATCTAGTATATACGGCTACTAACGGATCTATTGCTGTAAGCAGCCACACTGCCTAGCACTACTCTAGCCGCAGGCGGCCTCCGGGTCCTGGTTACTTCACTTGTAAACGGCCCTGGCCATTGAGGTGTACTCTCTCAGTAATAAAGTTCGACTCTTGATCAACTCATTTACTGTGTCTCCCTCAACGTGTCTACTATCGAGTACTACTACTCGCGTCAACTCCACAGATGGGCACTCCGCATACAACATCGCGACAATGAGTACTCATTCGATGGAAGTCTTTTTCTTTAAAACTTAAACGAGTTCATTACAAATTTGTTTATATTACAATTGCTTCTACAAGCTAACCCTACAGGATAACTACTGGAGGTTCAGCTTCTCGGCGACTTGCTCTGCGATTGGCGCCATCTGATCCAGAAGATCTGGGTACTGCTCATCTGTGCAATTGGCGGCTAGTCCACCCGCGACTACATCGACCGGAGCCTTGGGTAAGTATGACTTCATGAACGCCAAGACTTGGTTCGGGATGGACTTCGCCAAATGCTTGACATAAGTAGCTAGGCATCCGGGGGCTTCCTTCAACCGGTCAACTAGAGGAGCTATCTTTGGCCCACCGGGGTGTGGCACCAGTAGCCTCGCGATGGGGAGCGTGGCTTCCTCGAGTTCCATGAGCTACCCTCGCAACCTCTCGCAGTCTTCATTCAGCTTCTGCAAAGATTTATAATAGTTGACAAGTTCATGATCCGCGGCAATCCGAAGCTCCATGTGCATATTACACTCATGGGCCAGCTGCTTATAATTGTACTTAAGTACCTCGCGGGCATTGTTCTCTCAGTAGAAGAGGTTCTTCATATCGACCTTCGATGCTTTCAACTATTCCACTTGGGCCTCAAGATCTGCAAACAACTCAAGGGGAGATGTCAGACCACTATAAGGGTACCCACAATAAGTACTCGACAGGATGACATCAGCATACCTTTGTTCTTTTGGCGCAGCGACTTGTTGTTTCGGACCAACTCATCGCTCTTCGCCTACATGTCTTGTACTTCATTGTGGTACGGGGCGAAGGCACCATCAAGCTTGGATTGGAGCATGGCGGAGTGCTTCCTGGCCTTATTGAGTTCTTTCTCCAACGTCTCTGCCCGGAGCACTGTATCACCATACTATTGGAGCACATCAGACTTCTGTCAAGATCTCTCCATGACATCCTGCAGAAAGCAATGATTATTATTCAGGTACTGCAGTTGGGCGGAATTCAACTACTCAAGGGTCCTGTTACGTACCTTCATCCATTGCTCAGCCCGGCGCATCGACTCCAAGTTGCGGGCTACCATCGTCAGGTTGATAAGGTCATCCGCGAGAAGTTCGAGCCCATCGCGACTAGTCGCTGCGGCCTCGGACATCGGCGCCGAACGAATCGGCTCCGCGTCCTGGATTTCTGGCGAGCGGACGAATACGTCGAAGCTCGTCTCCGGCAGTGCATCGTCACGCACCTCCTCTGTCAACCCAGGGGCTGCTGTCTCTGTCGGCTCGGTCGTGGCCTCTGTGATCACCTCGACTTCAGGCACGACGCCTTCAGCCCGCACGGCTTCGGGGATTACGCTTCCCTCGACTTGTGCCCCTGTCTACACAAGACAAGTAGTATAAGTACCCGGGGGCTATGACTACTACTTGAGGTGGGCTGCATCAGCGCAGTCTACTTACCTTCTATTACACTAGCTTCCGGCATTGTAGCCTTTGCACCCGGAGCTGTGGTCTCGGCCTAAGGGAGGGGAGCGGACTCCTCGACAGCGAGCGCTGGATTCTCTTCAGCTGCTGCCGTGCTGGGTTCATCTCCTTCCGAAGACAAATTAGTCGACATCCTGCACAGTACAAAATTGGTCATCAACCATCTAAGATCACCAAGTTACAAGTACTACTCGGTAAAGGTTTTCACTTACAAGCTAGACCGGACGACAGTCACGGTCGGAACGCCAAGTATGCTGGCGATGTCTACAAGCCCGGCCTCGGCGGGCGCCTCTTCTTCAGCTTGAGCCGCTACTGGTTCTTCGGCACCAGTAGTCGTGCTCGTTTCTGTCCTGCTCTCCACGGTCGGTGCCTGCGACTCGATAACTCTAGTCGTCCGTTGTGTCATTTGCGACCCAAGTTCTTCCACGGTGGGGGCTGGGCTGCGGCTTCTCTCGGTCGGCTCGCCCACCGTCTCCTAGTCATCTCCTTCCCCTTGATCAACGGGGTCCGATGGTGGAATCTCCTCGGAGAACTCAGAATTCAATTGTCGGCATAAACAACACCTCAAGACAAGTACTCGACTACTCTACTCGAGGAGCTTACCTCTTGAGAAGTAGTCTCGGTGACCTTCAACTTCTTGGCGACACGTTTGCGTGCCACATTGCGCAGCCTCCTCGGCGGCGCAGGGAGACTAGCCTCCATGCTAGTCGGTGGATCGTTGACAAGGGGAACGTTGGGCAGTCCTGGACGGTTGAACCTGGATCGCAGCTGAAAACGCTCCTGTAGCGTCTCCTCGTCCTCCTCGTCGGACGTATCTTCAATGGTGACGGTGTCGTCACCCTCGCCGACTTCACGACGCTCCTTGGCCTTGCCCTTGCCCTCTTCTGGAATATTTACAAGTCGAGGAGGAGAAGCAGGGTCGGAGACAAACTTCACAATGTCATCCTACAACAAACAGTTTGGGTGAGCACGACTACTACAATACAATCAGTACTCGGAGACAAAGTTCGATTACCAACCTTGTTTGGCGGACGAGCCGTGGAGTACTCAGGGACTTGGCAAGGTGTGTATGGAGGCATATCCTTGAAAATCCTACCCAGCCTCTCGACAATGTCTTCATCGTCGACTTCATTACCGGGCATCCTCAACGTGTCATCGTCGCCCGTATACTGGTACCGGAGGGTATCGCGCGCCATCAGGCGGCTGCACCCTTCTCTTCATGAAGCTGAAGGCCACATGTTCGGCCCTCAGCCCGGCATCTCTCAAAGCCATGATCTTCTGCAGCAGTTCGAGTAGTTGAATACCCTACGGCATCGTTGGCTTCGTGTTCCACCAGGGCCGATGCTTCAGCTGTTGCCCACTCGGCTTCGGCAGCTTCGGGTGGTGGTTGGTGACGTAAAACCACTTCGCCTTCCAGTCTTGATTGGAGTCGATAAGTTTGTACGATAAGTACTGCTCGACGGCATCTTCTCGCATCTGGATGCTGGCTCCACCGACTACTCTTGGGTCGTTGGCGCTAGGTTGTGGCTTCAAGCGGAAGAATTTCCGAAACAAGACCTAATGGGGCTTGATCCCCACAAAGGCTTCATAGAAATGGACGAAGACGGAGACGTGAAAAATCCCCTTAGGGTTCAAGTTCAAGTACTCGATACCGTCGTACTTGAGAAGACCCTTGAAGAAGTCGCTCGCCGGGAGGGCCAGTCCGCGCTCCACGTACCGGGAGAACATCGGGATCTTGTCAGGGTTCTTCTCTTTCGGGTACGGGTCGCCCGCGGCGGCGCGCCACATATCCATCTCCTTCTCTCGGAGGAACCTGTTATTCACCAGCACCAGCAAATCTTCGTTCTTCGCTTTGGATTTCTTCCACTCCTTGTTCGGATTCGGGCGCGGGGCAGATGCCGGCGGTGTTGACCCTTGGATACATCCACCCGCCTCATCGCGGGATCTCTTCTTCCCGGCGCCGGCTCCAGTCTTCATGCTCTTGGACGGGGAAGATTTCATCCTCCAAGTGCACTAGGTTTTCACTCGCATCCGCTCGGGGGCTTCACTGGTGGCAGGCAGTGGCGGCGCACGTGGATCTATAGACTCATGCGAGGCGGCAGTGGAGCGGGTGGCTGACTCTTGGCTAGATCTGCTTCAAATAGCTGCGAATGTGGGGGTGGAAAACCCTAAGGGTTTCGGCCTCTATTTATAACCCAACCGGCGGTGCTGCTACGGCCAGATGGATAAGTATCGGCAGCTGACTCAGCGGCGGCCGCCTGACCCTTCATCTTCCAGTAGTCGATGAATTCCATCTCGGGGGCTCGGCTACGTCTACTCAACTTCCTGGGTGCCGAAAAGATTCAAGAGAAACTTAGGACACATTCTACAATCAAGATGACCCTTCAATTCAAGAGGAAGTACTCGACTCAAGGCTCGGGAGCTCCGTGCCACGTGTCCTTCGGTTTTTTCTCCGGATTTTGCGGGATAATCTTGACAGAACTTTAGATTGACCCTCAGCTTGAATCTACGATTCGACCTAAGGCTCAGGGGCTACATTCCATATGGAATGCGATTCTTCGAATCACATTTTCCATATGCTTTCTTCTTCAAGACTGTTGATGCAAAATCCGTACCCTGCGTCAAGCACACAGCAAGCCGAACAAGCTAGCTTCACACACGAGCAGATTCCAAAAGCGTGCCAGTCAATTTTCCCTGAAAATTAACAAAAAGGCAAGGTAATTAAATACCAAAGCTTGGAACTTGCCGGGTGGTACCAGAGAGTTCCATATTTACGGCTAGAAAGCCATGTAAGATGACATATAGCTACGAGAAGCTATCTGCCAGCAAATTAGAAACCATTCGGGAACTATAAAGCGTGAAACAGAACATAGCCGAACGGATGACGCAAGCATGACGATAGATCGGTCTTTATTTGGATAAAATTGCACGTGCACAAAAACATGACCGATCCTCGGGAATAAATAACAATAAGCAATAAATGAAGCAAAGCATGATTACAGACATGTAATGAACAAGCATGCATAGGCCCAAAGCACTAGTCTACCGCATGTCTAGATGCTTCGAAACCCGTCAAGCATGAGGCCAAACAAGTTTATCCACCGCATGATACAACTTGTCTGAAAATCATACCACCTACCACAAATAGATCTATCCACCGCATGATACAATCTAAATATGGAAAGCTAAAAGCACACATTCTTTAAGACATGACTTATAAGCACGTTTTACTCGTGAAAGCATAACCGAATACGGCTGAACAGCCGAATCGGGATCCATGGAGAAGGAACAAACATTGCCAAAGATGACAAACCTATCAGATTGAATTAAAAATCTAATCCGCCGGATGATTAGCTTTAAGACAACCCAAAAACCTGCATCTACCGCATGATACCTGGTTCTGTCAAGGTTTACGCATGATTAACAAGATTGAACCCGCAACATGTAACAATCTAGATTGGTTCGGTTTCGGCTATTTGGCAAACATGTGATCCACGTGCCCTTTGAAGCAAGATATGAATGTGCAATGTAAAGATCACGAAACGAGATAGAGCCGATCAATGTCAATCTAAATTGGGCAAAAGAGTGTTACATGAATTTAAACATAAAGTAAAAACTCAAAACAACACGGGGTAACTTAATGAATCTATTAGATCTTGCCAAAATCTAATAGAGCCGATAACTAGCTCCAAGCTAGATCTTAGCCCACTGCATGGCTCATGACCTAACAAGAAACCCTCTTGAACCAAGCTTAAAATTACCGCATGATACTAGGAATGGTAACAAGACTAGTTGCATCACGATCTAAATCCACCGCATGATACTAGACATGATACAAGGTTGCCGGTACTTACGGAGGTCGACGGATCGATGAACCCTCTCGAAGAACTCGACGACACGACTAAAGGACTCGAGAGTTTGGCGTAAAGCCGGTTTGTTATGAGAATGTTTTCGATTACAATTACATACATCCAGGGTCTATATTTATACCCTGTCGTGGCATGACTCCTCATGGACTACGAGCACAATATTTGATACCTAATTTATCTCCAAGTGCGAATACTTATCCATCCATTCGTCTCTTCCGCTCGGGCCACGTCACCACGCAATCCCGTGAAATCAGCGCAAACAGTCCCTTTGCCGAACGGAAGCAAATTGCCGACCGCAAGCTCCTCTGCCGAATCCTTCTGAAGAAACCTTCCTTCTTTGGACGGATTTTTTCACCAAGCTGGGCCCACAAATCAGACGTCCTCCTGTACCAAATTTTGGTGTTAACATATGCCCCTTCAATTACGAGATAAAAGTGATTTTATTCCGAAATTGACTCCAATTGCCAACGTCTCCAGGTTAAATATGTTCAACACCTATTCTCTCTCTTCGCAATCCATCGGAGCCTCCATCCAGATCCAAACCCTAGGTCATCCTTCCCCAAAGCTCGAATCTTCAATGGCGGGTCAAAATCAACCTGCCCAGGTAAATTTCATCCCCGCAAGTTTTATTCGGCATTACCCTTTTCGATTTTTTGTTACCTCAGATTTCTCCCTCCGTCTTCCTTTGATAAGAGCTTTCCACTGAGCTTTTGATTCGTACTGAGGCCAGTTCGACGTCTTATTTCCTCGGAGCTGTGGGAACTTCCGATCCCCACGAGTTCATCGCAGCCGAATCCCAAAGAATCTCCTTCAAGGCGGCTTTATCAAGACCTCCCCTGTGGCAAGATGCTTTGAAGAACTGGCCTTTGCCCCCAATTGCTAGCTGGAGAAATTGGTATAAAAGGATACTTGCAGATAACAGCGCCAAGACCAGCAACGGGGACAACCTCCGCATTGCTCAATGCATGGAGTTATCCTTGGCCGAGACCCCAAAAAATGAAAATCTTTTGATAGTGGCTTGCCATTTTTGGTCAAACGGCGTCAATGCCTTTCTCTTTGGTCATGGCCCAATGTCCCCAACTCTGGCCGATGTGTACATGATCACCGGCCTCGACATATCAGGATCTGTGTACCCATGGGAATTCAAAGGCTCCACAAGGCAGACAGGAGTGAAATCAGGAAGTGGATACAAATCATATATCCAGAATCACATGAAAGATGGCCCTCTAAGTGAAGTCGAATACAGGGCATTCCTGAATATGTGGCTGTGCAGGTTCATTTTCTGTGGTAAAGCCAATGAGCCATCTTTGAATCATATTGCAATGGCTACACGCTTGGCTGCTGGTAATCGCGTTCCTCCTGGAAAATACCTCCTGGGGAGTGTGTATCATATGCTTCATCAGACTATCTCTCAAATGCACACTGTCCAGAAGATATTATGTGTCAACGGCCCTTGGTGGTTTGTGCAGATGTGGCTGCAACTGTACATGCATCAGATCGTCAACATTGACCTCAATAACCGGCTTTTCCCTTCATCCAGCTATAAAGAAGGGGAAGCTCAGATCATCAGAGGATGCCAAACCCATGGGGAAGTTGCTTCAACTGTTTCCATTGATCAAAATGTCAGTTAGCTTTTCGAGCTCTTCTTCAGAGGCTTCCCTAATCCTCTTTGGCTGCCTTATTTGGACAATGACAATTTAACTCTCCCCTGTGAATTCTCTTTTGAAACTGGATGCTATGATGCAAGGTCTGTACAAATCTTTAATATCTTTATCCATCCATGTCCTTTGCCGGCTGAAATTTTGTGGAGGGAGGTTAAATCACAGCACTTATGAATATTATCAGCCAAATATGATGGTCCGACAGCTTGGATGTGGCCAGATGCCCCCAAGACTATTCCTTCATGAGTTCCTCAAGCCCAGAGAGGAAATCAAGGATAGCATACAAGCTAGAAGGGTCTTCGAGTATGAATGCAGCCCAAATCTTTATACCTGGCCTTTCACACCCACAATAGTAGTCCATCCCACCTTCATCCCATGGTGGCAAGAATTCCATGACCATATCTTCAATGAGCCAGTGCACTCATTCTGCTTGGGGTTGATGCCTGATTTTCAGCCAACTTCAGAGGTAACACACTTGTCCTTTTCCTTTGATCAGACATACCTTTCACCACTAACCATGATCTTGATCATTCCCTGCAGAACACAGTGCCTGCCCCTAGAGCCAGGACAATTGCTTATAATATGGTATACCCAATTTCAGCCCTGGGATTCAAATCCCCAACTCTGGCTCACTTGATGGCCAGGTATGCTACAATGGATCGAATTCTCTTCAGCTCCACTGCTGACAAGAGAAAATGCCTATCCCTGATTGCACCTCCAGCTGCCAAGAGGAAAAGGACCACCAAAAAGATCCCTGTTGAGGTAAGATTTCCCCTTTCTTGAACACAAGATTACTCTTATTCTGACAAATTTCATCTTGTGTAATTTCAGACTAGAACCCAGCAGCCATCAGTTTCAGAACCTGCCAATGCTTCACCTATTGGTATGACCTTTATTACCTTACTTTTCTTCAAAGATCAATACCCACACTAGCATTTACCCTTCATCTGGTATCTGCAGAAGAAATATTGGTGAATCATAAACCTCTCCGCCTCAGCATACAAGTTCACCAAGGGCTGAACCATCTCTTGCTCAAGTGGAGATCTTATCTTCATCAGGGACCCAGTCACCCCCTTCTCAAACAGAAGTGCCAGCTTCACCAGAGATGAATCCATGAATTCAACCAGAAGTTTCAAGTCCCTTAAGGGCTCAATCCCCCCTTGGCCAAGCAGAGATTCCAGTCTTAACAGAGGTAAATCCACCTTCACCTCAGCTAGAAGCTCCAAATTCTCCAGAGACTGCATCAACCTCCCTTCAAGCAGAAGCTTCAGCTTTGCCAAGAGCTCCTTAAACTCCTCTTCCACCAGTGGCCCAAGAAATCTCC
The DNA here is from genome assembly GCA_947561735.1 of Cenchrus americanus. Classification (NCBI taxonomy): domain Eukaryota; kingdom Viridiplantae; phylum Streptophyta; class Magnoliopsida; order Poales; family Poaceae; genus Cenchrus; species Cenchrus americanus. The sequence goes on from OX387241.1 coordinate 125,834,678, forward strand.
CCTGAACCTGAACAAGTCCCTGCCCCAGTTCAGGGAATCAGGCATGAGGCAAGCACATGCACCCAACTCTGTTTCCTTCTTTTAACAAACCATTCCTAACCCGGCAATCTTTCCTTTTTTCAGGATCAAACTGCATCATCATCGAATTCATTTGTGGTCAACGATCCAGTTGCCGAAACAGGAGCTGGAGGAACTCAAAATCAGGCTCTGCCAGAGGAAATTCAGGCAAGGCTAAAAGAAATCTTTGCCTGGCTGCAAAAGGGTGCTCGAGATCAAATTAGAGATGTTGATCATTTCGAGGAAATGCTTGAACCCATCAGTCAAAAGCTCCCTGAAGACGTCAAGGCTTCGCTGGAGCCCATCTCATGTTTGGACATTCATTATGTGGCAATAAGGCGAGCTTTGAAGAGTCAATCTACCCGACCAGCTGTTGAGCAAAAGAAAGCCAAGGCTGAACAAACTGCGAAGGTAGCACAAACCCAAACCGAGAGCCACAAGGAAATGTTGACCAATCTGCAATCTGCTCGCACATTGAAAATTGCCAGAAAGACTGCTTTGGAAACAGAGCTGAAGAATTTGTCAGCTGAAATAGAAGCTGACGACCAGAAAATAGCCGAACTTCCTGGACTGATAGAGAAAACCCAAGAGGAAGCATCATCAGCCATAACTGAAGCAAATCAGTGCGAGGCAGAGCTCACCGTCCTGTCCAACAATCAAAAAGATTATCAGGAACGGATGAGGAACATTAATCAGACAATATCAAATGCCTCCAATGTAATTGCAAAATATTTGAACATTTAGCTGTACTAAGCAATGTGTAACCGAATTAACCATCCTTGTAATATTTACCTTCTATAAATTTGTTTTCTTTTTCTCTGCATGACTTCAATTGAAACTCTGAACGATCCATTCGGTAACTAGTGGTCAAATAGTGCCACACCCAAACGGCACTCCGACCGCAATTCAGCCGAGCCAGTCAACCGAATATGACTCAGCTTTGAATTCCAAACGACCAGACGGCGAATCGGTTAAGGAAACCTCTCCACCTTCCAAGTTTCTCAGGATATGCACCACGATCCAAGGCCACGATCTTCTCACCAGTCATATAAATAAAACCGTAGGTGCCCCAGCTCTTTACCAAGCCTTTAGCCTCCAAATCTTTGCCAACTCAAGCTTTCTTTTCCAATCACCAGCGCAACCCCAAGAACCATAGCGGGTGGTAACAGCAGGCGCCGCGCCGCCGACGAGGCAGAAGGAAGCCGCGCTGGCGCGCGTCAGAGGCAGTGATCGCCAACTCTCTTCATGATTTGTCTTAGATTAGCCTCTGTTTCTGACGATCCTCTCTGTTTCAGGCTCATCCAATGGAACCCGTCTTCTGCGCCGGCCATGAATCAACCTCTACCGGACGACTCCTCGGAGTCAGAGCACTACTCCCCCGTGCCCTACAGGGAACTTGACGCCCTCCGCTTCAAGGCGGAGCTTGAAGTGGCCCAGCACGAGCTGGAAGACGTCTCCCAGGAGGCCGGCATCGCCAAACTTGAGTGGGAGGACCAGCGCAAACAGTTGCTGACAACCATCGACGGTACACCCCTTAGATTGCTCCTCAATCCAATCCGGCTTTTGTTACTAATCATCATCGCCTTGCATTTTGCAGCCCACGATGCCGAACTTGACCAGCTGAAAATGCTGGTGGAGCAATTGGCTGACAAGGTGAACACCTGTGGAGACACGCCGGCGGAGCGCCTTGCCACGGTGGAAAACTGCGTGGACGAGGTGGCTACCCACGGCATCCACCTAGGTACTAGTTTGGGCTTGGCCGCCATGGTGACGCACACCAGCGTTGACTACTCCATCCGGCCGCGTGGCTTCCAGGGCGGCGCACCAGAAGACATCGACGAGATCGAAGTCATCCTAGAGCGCCTCGATGGCCACGGCGACGCCATTGCCGAACTCACTCATTCCCAGTCTGTGCTAAACAGGCTTTTCGATTAGACTGTATTAGGGATGTCTGATCTTCGTCAATGAAATAAAGAATTTCAACTTCCATGCTTGTATTGTCATGATTCCTTTGTGTTTGCAACTGCGAGCCTTATTCTTCTTAAACGCATTCGGGAACTTTGCTTGAGCCGAACACGCAAAAACAAATGCCCCTTGGCACAAAACCTGCAGAAAATCCTCAATTCGGCAATCCATAAGCACTGTTCAATGAAAACCCCTCGCATTCGGGAGAAAAACCCCGCCGCTTGGTATTCCAATAACGCACGCCATCCAGTCATCACTCCCAATGTGCTCTCTCAGTCAATAAAATAGCCCCCTGGGATGCCCTGCAAATCCACTCGCACACTCATCCATCACTTCACATCTTCTCCCCTGCTCCAAAAGAGAAAACCCCAAGGCCATGGACAAAGGCAAGCAACCCACCAGGGAGAACAGCACCCCAAAGAAGCGCACCATTCAAGAGTCAGTTTTCATTTAACCTGCTTCTTGCTTTCGTGTGTGATCTCGTGCTTTACCCCCTCTTTGTTTTCTCCAGCCTTGATCTGCTTCCTGAAGAAATCTTTGGGACCGAAGAAACGCCTGAGTACATCTCCTCTGACTCCTCCCTCGAAGCAAAGGATGCCACGCCAGAACAGAGGATCAACCACCAGTTACTCAGCCGCGTTCGGCATCTGGAGCATGATCTTCGAGACATCACCGCTCGCTGTCAGGTCGAACGCGAACGTCACATGGCCTTGGAGGTGTTGGTAGGAGGTAAAAAATTTCCATCTTTACTTTGACTCCATGCTCAGATCTCTGTCTCTAACAACTGTTCTTCTGTTTCAGATGTTTCCGACAGGTACAGTAACCTGCAAGCGGTGTGGGACAGCTTGATGGAGGCAGCAAGCCATCGTCATCCCCAAAGCTTCCAAGTTGCCGTCACGGTGGTCCTGGAACAACTGAAGAGGGAGGAGCTGAAGAAGCAAAGAAAAAAGGATTGAAGCATACGTTTGCTTCTTACGCCAGGCCTTCTGCTTCCCACCCCTTTGTAATCCTGAGCAGCTGGATTGTTAAATAAAAACCTGCAAGAAGCATTTGTAATGTAGTTTTGTGCTAATGGCAATACATCTGAGTATTGGCCATTTCCCCTGTTTAGGATTTTTTGTTCTAAAGGTGGATTCTTTCTTGAACGCCGGCTGTCTCTGTGTCAAATGTTTGTGAGCCTGATGCTTGTGATCAACGATCAATTTCAACACTAGGATAATATTTCTTCAAATATCTTCCGTTTATTGCAGCAGAAAATTCCTCTCCTGGTAAAGTCTTTAGCATGTAAGCATTACCAGGCACACACCTGACTACCCGAAAAGGTCCTTCCCAAATCGGGGACCATTTGCCGAATGCACTGTATTTGGTTCCAATCGGCAGTAATGCTTTCCAAACCAAATCCCCTTCTGCAAATTGCCTGACCTTTACTTTCTTGTTGTAATATTTAGCAACTCGCAGCTTGTTCTTTTCAATGTTTTCCAGGGCTCTAAGACGAATCATGTGCAAATCTTCCAACTCATCCATCATTAAGCTGCTGTAATCTCTGGAGCTCAAATCTTTTTGTAAAATTACTCTCCTAGAATCTGATTGCATCTCCCAAGGCAAAACGGCTTGGTGCCCATAAACCAATTCATTAGGAGAAGTCTTCGTACTTCCATGAGGAGCAATTCGGTAAGCCCATAAAGCTTCATTGAGTACCGAATGCCACCTCTTTGGCTTCTGGTCGATCTTCTTTTGTATAAGCTTGATCATGATCTTGTTAGAAGCCTCTGCCTGACCGTTAGCTTGGGCATAATATGGGGAAGAATTAAACAATTTTCCCCATGCTTTCAGCAAACTCTCTAAACTCCAAGGACACAAACTGGGCTCCTTGATCTGTTGTGATTGTTTGAGGAATTCTAAATCTATAGATGATGTGCTCCTAAACAAACTCAACCATGTTCTCTGATGTTACCTTCTTCAGCGGAATTGCCTCAACCCATTTTGTAAAATAATCCGTTGCTAAAAGCACAAATTTATGCCCCTTGCCAGATGCTGGGTTTATCTGGCCAATCAAGTCTATACCCCAACCTCTGAATGGCCATGGCTTGATAATGGGATTCAGTGCTGATGCTGGAACCCTTTGAATATTTCCAAACTTCTGACAATCTTGGCATCCCTTGTAATATTCAAAGCAATCCTCCAACATCATCGGCCAAAAACATCCAGCTTGCCTAATAACCCATTTCATACGATAGGCCGATTAATTTGCTCCACATATCCCATCATGCACCTCACTCATCATTTTCTTTGCTTCTTCTGGACCCAGGCATCGCAGCAACACCCCATCTAATGATTTGTAGAATAGACTTCCATCCAGAAGAACAAATTTTATGCCTTTGTGCCTGAGCTTCCTAGAAACTTTTCGGGATGGATCTTCTAAATAATCAATGATTTCCTTTCTCCAATCATCCTCTGTAAGATCCACTCCCAAAGCACACACCTCCATGGCAAACGCTTCTTGATTTTCCATAAAGCCTGAAGCACTTTGAGCCAACCTGTTTGCCTCTTCATTGTGCTCTCTAGGAATATGCTGTAGGATTACTAGCTGAAAACTCTTTAAAATTTCTCTGCATTCCTCGTAGTAATTCCTCAGGGCATCACTCTTGCATTCGTATTGGCCGTTCAATTGTTTTATAACCAGATCTGAATCTCCATAGATATCAACTGAAACAGCGCCGGCCTCTTTCGGGTATTGAAGCCCTCTAAGCAACACCTCGTACTCAGCTTGATTGTTTGTAACAATGGGCTGAATAGGGATAGCAAATTCAAACATCTCACCCCTGGGTGAAATTAATAGAATCCCTACTTCCCTACCTTTACCACATGATGATCCATCAAAGAACAAAGCCCAAGGAGTAATTTCAAACAAATCAATCGATGGATCACGATGCTCAGTTATAAAATCGGCAATAATCTGACCTTTTATAGCTTTTGCCGTTTCGAACTTCAACTCAAACTCAGATAAAGCTAAGATCCACTTGCCAATCCTTCCATTCAAAATTGGCATAGATAACATATGTTTTATTACATCAAACTTGGAGTATACAACGCATTCGGCATTCAACAAGTAGTGCCGAAATTTTTTACACGAGTAGTACACACATAGGCACAGCTTCTCTGCAGCCGAATACCTAGTCTCTGGATCAAGTAATTTTCGGCTAAGGTACGCTACTACCCGCTCCTTTCCTCCAAATTCTTGTATAAGGGCCGATCCAATGGTTTGGGTATCGACCGCCACGTACAACTTAAAAGGCTTGTTCAACTGTGGAGGCACCAGCACTAGTGGTTCCTTCATATATTGCTTGATTTCATCAAAAGCCTTTTGTTGTTCGTCACCCCATATGAACTTTTGATCCTTCTTGAGCTTCAGTAACGAAGAAAAGGGCAAAACCTTTTGTGACAAATTTGAAATGAACCTTCTCACAAAATTAATCTTGCCCAGCAGTGATTGCAACTCCTTGAGATTGGTTGGAGGGACAACTTCATCGATAGCTTTCATGCTTTTCTTGCCAACCTCGATCCCCCCTTCGTGTACCAGAAATCCCAAGAATTCTCCAGCTGATACTCCAAAAGCACACTTGTTTGGATTCATCTTCAACCCATGCTTTCGGGTACATTCCAGGGTTCTCTTTACATCCTCCAAGTGTGAGTCATGATTCACGGACTTGATCACGATATCATCAATGTAAATTTCAACAATTTTGCCGACCAACTCATGGAAGATATAATTCATGGCTCGCTAATAAGTTGCACCGGCATTTTTCAACCCAAATGTCATGACTATCCACTCGAACAGGCCTATGTGACCAGGACATCTGAAGGCTGTCTTCGATATACCCTCTATTGCCATGAAGATTTGGTTGTACCCTGCATTACCATCCATGAAACTGATAACCTTATGTCCAGCAGCAGCGTCAACCAGTAAATCAGCAACAAGCATCGGGTATCCATCCATAGGAGTAGCTCTATTCAAATCTCTGAAATCTATACAAACTCTCATCTTCCCATTGTTGTTGTAGACAGGGACGATGTTAGAGATCCACTCCGCATACCTGCATGGCCGAATGAAGTTTGCATCAAGTAATCTCTCAACTTCCTTCTTCACATCGCCAATACTTCGTCCTTGTAGATTTTCTGGGGAGGTTGCTTATAAGGTCTAAAACCGGGCTTGATTGGCAACCGATGCTCAACAATGGAACAATCCAAACCAGGCATCTCCGAATAATCCCAAGCGAAGCAATCTTTATAATCTTTTAACAGCTTAATCAATTCTTCTCTGAAACCTGACTCCAAGTTAGCACTGATAAATGTCGGCCTTGGCTTGTCACCGTTTCCAATATCAACTTCCTCCAATTTGTCAGCCGACATGAATCCTCGCCCCAACTTGCCATCAGTTCCATCAACTGGATTGTCCATTAAAAATTACTATAAGAGCCGACTGCTTGAATCGGCTGTTGATCACTATTGACAGTGAAAATCCGTCAACCTAGCCATGAGTTTACCTTCGGAGTTGGCATAAGTTTTATACCTTATCCATTGGTACTAACCCCCGTGGTATAACAAGTTGACGTGTGCATGTCGGTTTTGGAGTTTAGTGTTTATGCAGGGTTTTAGCGATGAAAGCAAGACTTTCGGGATAAGTTCATCAAGCACCTTATGACAAGACCTTGAAGCCCCGTACAAGTCATGCAATGAAGCAAACTTAACTCCAAGGAGCCAGGGACTTGATCCGAGAAGACGATAAACTCCGAGGACCTAACCAGAAAAGTGCTGAATCTTGCAAGACAAGGAGTTATGCCCAATTCGGAGAGAAACTGACAACATGGACCTACATGCAGAAGGGGGAAACATCCAGGAAGCAAGGGAACCGACGTAGAGCAAAGAAGGCCTCGGGCTGGGCCTGGATGGGCCCAGGCCGGCCAGCCCAGGCTGGTCGGCCCAGCCCATTCCAGGGCCCATTTGCCCCCTCCTTTGCCCTAGCCGCTAATCGGGCTATTTATAGCCCCCTAACCGAGAGCCACGGATCATCTAATTCGTCATCGGCCACCGAGGAGCAGAGAAGAGAGGGACACCATCTCGGAGAGGAGAGGGTCGAGCTAGTTGACTAGGGTTTCCCTAGCCGACGTGGGAACCTTGCATGGAAGACCACGTCGGAGTTCCCGGAGCTAGATGCAAGATCAAGGAAGGATCCCGGTGGTGATCTTGTGTATGTATCATTGTCGTAGTTGAATTATCAAGTTGAATCTATTCTTAGCGATCAAGTGTTTCCTCGAAGATTTCATTTTTCGATCGGTTTGCTTATTCCAATTCTATTCGCGCGATAGATTACATAGGGTGTTCTTGTAGCCGCGGTGGCTAGAGGTACACGCCGGATCTTCCGAAAGAATCTCGACTTGTCTTTTGACTCGCCCTAGACTCCCCGCATGAGTAGGGATACGTTGTGACAGAACGGGGGTTCCGAATGGCGGATGTTTTCGGATTTGGACGGGAAACCACGGTTTAAAGAGGCTTCTTATAAGATTCGATTTTCTACTTCTTCTCTTGCTTGGAACTTCAACAAAAGGCTTGTCCCGATCTCTCTAGATCGGTTTATCTACCCAATCTTACTTTGTTATCTCTGGTCTTTAGTAGATTAGATTAGTTTTGTGTCTTTTACCTAGATGCATTAGGGTTTCTTTTACCGAAGATTGAAGTCACTTGGCTTTACTAGATCAACTTTTGCGTCACACATTTGTTCCTCGGATTCGATACCTTGGGTTCACCACTCGAGGGAAGAAGGGTCCCTTGACTACGACGGGAGACTTGTCCACTTGCAAGTCATAAACGAACTTTGATACAACTATTAACCGTCAACAAGCCCCTTTTTCTGGCACCGTTGCCAGGGAACAAGTGATCAAGATTTGATTTTTTATTGCCTTTTTGTGATTTTCAGTTTTCTTTTAGTTTTTCTTTTTTTGCATCTACTAAACTTTGATCATCCCCAAAATACATCTAATCTAGTTTGTCTAACCCTAATTTTCATAATTTTACTTTTACTTTCTAGGTTTTGCATACTTTGTTTATTGCTAACCCTAACCGGAGATGGTTGTCTACCTCTCCAAGAAACCCAAACTTTTTTGTGGATGATCCAGGAAAACTTTACAGGCAAAGGAGACGTGCAAAACAAGCTAAAGGGTTGGAAACCCTAGATTCAAAAGCCGAAGTTGAAGGACCACCGGAATCTCCAAGGGAATCACCACCTCCAAGTCCAAAGGAAGATCAACCTAAACCGACATCGTTGATCTACCTATCATAAACCTTCAAGATGCCGGAAGGCCGTTCAAGATCTAGGTCTCAACTATCCGCATGATGGTTGCGGGAGCTTTGGAGCGTTTCAATGAATACATACGAGCCGGATTCCTTGAGTGGCAAATCGGTTTACTTAAGAGGAGGATGGAGAAGATGGAGATGGAGAAAGAAGCTCAACACCTAAAGGCTGCTAAGGCGAGATCCACATGCAAGGATTGAAGTGTTCATCGTGATGAAGATGCTAGAGACGCAAGTGGGACAACTTGCCGGGCGCCCGATGGGTAACAAAGAAGAATATCTGAGACAACTCCAAGGTCCCAAGATGGCGAAGGCTACTCAAACTCATTCGGGAGAGAAAGATGATCACACTAAGGAGACCATGAAGATCACAACCGAAGGACCGAAGTTCAAGATGCTGAGCCACTACATGAAGGAAGTTGTTGCATCCGTCAAGACCAAAAGACAAAGCCAGCCTGTGAAGACCCAAAAAAATTGACTAAGCCGAAGAAGAAGCCCGTGCCCAAGATGGTGCGGAAGTGGGTACCCAAGATTGCAACGCCCGCAAAGAGCGTTGATCCGAAGTAATCAAGTGAAGAAGTCTAGCCATGGACTATAAACGAAGCGCTAGGCGGGAGGCAACCCGTTTCGTCGAGTCAAGAATAAGCTACCAGGAGGACAACCCGATTCCAGGTTTTTTGAGTGTTTTTAATAATAAGTTAGTTTTGAATTTTATTACGCAAAGACATTAGACTTAGAAGTGGTTGAACAATATTAGAGACATAATTATTGATTGCATGAACCCTCCTATGTGTTTGTTTGATTCTTTTCGAGAAACCATAACCAAATAATTTCAGAACCTAACTCAACCTTTCACCCTCATTATGGTGCTGTGGTTGACTTATTCTTCATGCTAAAACCACACGAGTAGAGCCACGACTTATATCTAGGTGTTAATAAAATTTCAGCACGTGGTAGGACTCGCGTGGACCGAGAAACTTATATCTAGGTTTCTCTAAGATTAGAATTTTTCTAAGCCTCATCTAATTTTTTTTATTCAAAATCTTTCTCGTTTAGCCAAAATTAGAACCTAAACCTATGCCCTCATGATCAAGCCGGGAAAAGCTTGCTCTCAACCAATGAAGGCAAACTATACCGGTGAGACCGATATCAACGTAGTCGGAAAATATTTTTGACTCACATTTGTTTTTAATGGTTTAAAAACTTCTCTAAATTTATGCTTGAGCTCTTGCATGGCTCTGAAAATTTTTTTTAAATTCGAATTAGAGGAGTGCTTAACCTTAAACATACCTAAATGGAGGCAATCCAGTTTGAATTAATCATGTATGCACCATTGGACACCCTTTCATCAACTTTCACCAAGTCCACATGCAAAGGACAAGCATGGTGGGCAGCAAGCATAAACTTTGCAGGAATTTCATGGTGGCATGTGAAGCAAGTGGAGCAAGGGAGCATGGACATGACTCGAAGCATGAAGCATCAAGTGGAAGGACCAATAAAAGGAGTGGACGAGAGCGTTTGGACGGTGCAACTCGTGGAGCACGCGGGCAGGAAAGTTGCAGAGGAGAAATGATCGTGCTGGAAGAAAGCCGAGGCGGGGAGGAGCCAGAGGCCACCCAGGCCGGTCGGCCCAGGCCGGCCGGCGTCCCCTACTTAAGGAGCCCCCCGGCTCCTGTTTTCAGCAGGCAATCTTCCCTCTCCTTCCTTTGTTTGTGTGTTCAAGTTTGTGTGCCTAAAACCTCCGTAGACATAGCCAACCTTCCCAAGCTTGATAGCTCAAAAACAATCCACATCCTTAATCCACTCAAAGTCCACATCCGAAGTAAAGATATTTAGTGCCTAGTTACCGGTTGCAACCCGGAGTTTTAGTAGAAGAGAAGAGTGCAGCAACCATGTGGAAGAAAACCACAAGTCTCTTCTCCAAGAAGAAGGGTTCATCGTCATCCAAGCCGTCATCAACAACATCTTCGAGGAGGCACTCGGTTTCCGAGTCTCCTCGGAGCATGGAGACGGATACGGCGCCACCAAGGAGGAACGATGCTCTCCTCCTTGGTGGTATGAGGGCTTCAAGGAGCACGCCCATGAGGTTTACCGAACCTCAAGGGCACACGGAGGAGCAGCACGCGCCACCACGAGGATCGACCCGTTCGACCGCGCCACCTCCTTACACTCCGATATATTCTTCGTACGGCTTCATCATCTTGTCGCCGTCGGAGGAGGAGAGGCTCTCTCGTCTTGAGAAGAGGCTTGTGCCCAATGTCGAGTTCGACGACCAAGCACTCTACACCTTGGGTTTTTGCACCGACATATACTACATGTTGGGGCACCTTGGATGGTTGCAATTCTCCAACGGAGTATCGGCGGACACCCACAAGGGGTTCGCCTTGGAAATCTTGATGACCATTGCACCTATCCTTGATGATGAGGTGCAAAGCTTATCATTCCGTTTGGAGGGAGTCCAACAAGTGGTTCCCTACGAGCATGTTAGGGAGATACTTGGATTCCATAAGGGAGCCCTGGAGAAAGTTGACGTGCCACCCGGCATGTTAGCGGGATTTTGGAATTTAATCTCCGAAGAAGCCCATCGACAACGCAATTGCATCCGCAACCCCATTATCCAGATATTTCACTCTTGGATGTGCAAGAGGGTATTGGGGAGGATGAAGGAGACGAAGGTGACTGACATGGAGTTGAATTGGCTCTACTCGGCTTTAATTGCCAGGCAGCCAATAGACCCCTCTTACCTTATGATCAACCGTTGGTGTTGCGAAGCAACATCGGGGGCGGGACATATAGGTTCGGGATGCTACCTCTCCATGTTGGCCTTCTCCTTACGGCCGGGGATCGCAAGAAACCCCGACCATCTTTTGCGTGGTACCTCTCTCGGTATTGAATATTTGCGATAAGGAAAATACATTAGTGGGGATGAGAGAGGAGGTTTTCGTTTGGCCATGGTGAACCTACCCCTACCGGATGCGAGGCTTAGGCTTTTCATCGAAGGGAGGGAAGATTGGTTGGAAGAGGGAATCCTTGTCCCAGCAAGGAAGAACAAAAGAGGTAGAATCGTAGAGGAGGGAACATCCTCCGCGCAAGCGAGTGGAGCACAACCCAATGTGCCACCATCCGGCGGGATCCCCCCTTCGCCAAGTTATTACGGAGGGCCACAAGAGCAAGCATGGGGGGTGGTGCACCGGTACCCCCACCAAATTATGTGGTGCCCAACGCTAACTTCGCGGAGCCCTACGCACAATACCCCCAACCACAACAAAGCATGGCCATAATTGGAGGGTATGTTGCAAGAAACGCCCAAAACGAAGCAGCCATCCAAGCCAATGTGGCTCAACTTGGTGAGGGCAATGCAAATATTGCTTATGAGCTTGGACGCCTTCACCTAGTGGAGCCAAATCAATTCGTCAGAGGGAATGTCCAATCGTATTATGAGCAAGGGTATTACTATAAAGATCATCAACACCAACCACCGGCGGAGGACTAGGAAGATTAAGGAACTTTAGTTTTCTTTTATTTTCCCTTTCTCTGTAATTTTCAGCTTTTGTTTATGTGTGTTTGCGTAATATTTTCTGTTTTTATTTAAATTTCAGCAAGTGTGTTTGTTTATTTTCAGTTTGTATTTCAACTTGATTTCATCATTAATAAAGACACCACCTTGATTATATCATTGGAAAAGTTACAAAAATTTGTGCCATGATAATATATGATTATAATTGCCGCTTTGCTTATCTTTGTAATTGATTTATGCATGTTAAAGCTAGTGCTCTCTTAAAATATGAATATGAATTTATTTAAATGCTAGCTTAATCTTTAGCGGAGGTTATGATTAAAATAAAGACCCACAGTGTTTTATGTGCTCTCAAGTTACGAATAGATTGAAGATGTCTTTTATGCTCAAAAATATCGCTAACCTTGTCATGAATATCACTTGTGTATTGCTCAACCCATCCAAAGCCTAATATAATTTTGAGTGCATAAACCTTAGTGTACAAGATTTATTTTTGAGTGAGTTATTGCAGGCCATGATTTCTCTGGCCCGAGACTAAGAAGCTGGTCATTCCGTTTTTGCGTATGTGTCTTTTTGCTAGCCTTTTATCCGTGCATCGTGTATCCCCACATTGGAGATCTCACAAACCTTGCCGGATATCCACCCTTAAACCAAATATCATCTTTTGTGTTTACCTCTTTTACCACAACCTATCATTGAGAATGGATCATCAATTCAAGGAAGATCGCAAGACGGTGCCAACATTGAAGAATTCAAGTATCTCTCCAAGGAAAAATATTTCCGGTACCTACCTTATTTATCGCCTCTTTGCTCGAGGAAGAGCAACGTCTAAGCATGGGGGAGGAGGTAGGTACGATGCAATTTTAGAGTTCAAAGGGGAGTATTTAAAAAAAATGAATGAAAGAAAGTTCAAAGGCGGTGTACGGGACTTCCAAGGTGAAAGTCTCACAAGAAAAAAATGAATGAAAGAAAGAAAGAAAGAAAGAAAGAAAAGAAGGAGAAATATGAGAAAAAGAAAAAAATATGAGTATGCGTAAAGTGAACTCCCCATTTCTCTAAAGTGCATTAGGAAATTCAAGGCTTCAAGTTTAAAAGATCCATTCTCATTTTCCAACCATGTGCAATCTGATAACGAGGACTTCCTTTGTGCCTCGGGATCACCCTTTGCCATTTGCACATGTCCATTCATCTCAAGTGTGTGTATTTTTCTCTTTCCCCTCCTTGATTTAATATTATTTTCCAATGACCATTTTGACGAGTCTCGGTAAGACCATGGGAAGCTTGTCTTGTTTTGACAACACCTCATTTATAAAATCTTGTTAGAACTAAACTTTCCCAAAGCTCCATATAAAGCCTACCACACATATATGTTATGAGAGGGAAAGGAGTAGAATATATAGGCTTGAGAGACAAGCGAGTTGAGAGTTCATGAGCAATATACAAGATGATTTAAATTTGTGAACTTGGTTTAGCTTTTCTTTACCTCGTTCCTTATTTCAAAAATTCTAAGATCTATTTAAACTTTGGTGAGCATGTTAATACTTGTGGGATAAGCTTAATAAGAATCTACCCTCCGTAGAGATGAAGGCTAGTACATTATGGAACTTTAACGAATTAAAATTTTGAGAGCATTATGTTTTCTTATGTATAATCAAGTACAAGGTTTAAACATTGTTTGGCAACGATGATATCAATCGAAGGCTTACTCGAGGACGAGCAAGGTTTAAGCATGGGGGAGATGTTGACGGTGAAAATCCGTCAACCTAGCCATGAGTTTACCTTCGGTGTTGGCATAAGTTTTATACCTTATCCATTGGTACTAACCCCCGTGGTATAACAAGTTCACGTGTGCATGTCGGTTTTGGAGTTTAGTGTTTATGCAGGGTTTTAGCGTTGAAAGCAAGACCTTCGGGATAAGTTCATCAAGCACCTTATGACAAGACCTTGAAGCCCCGTACAAGTCATGCAATGAAGCAAACTTAACTCCAAGAAGCCAGGGACTTGATCCGAGAAGATGACAAACTCCGAGGACCTAACCAGAAAAGTGCTGAATTTTGCAAGACAAGGAGTTATGCCCAATTCGGAGAGAAACTGACGACATGGACCTACATGCAGAAGGGGGAAACATCCAGGAAGCAAGGGCACCGACGTAGAGAAAAGGAGGCCTCGGGGGCGGGCCCGGATGGGCCCGGGACGGCCGGCCCCGGGCCGGTCGGCCCAGCCCATTCCAGGGCCCGTTTGCCCCCTCCTTTGCCCTAGCCGCCAATCGGGCTATTTATAGCCCCCTGACCGAGAGCCACGGATCATCTAATTCGTCATCGGCCGCCGAGGAGCAGAGAAGAGAGGGACACCATCTCGGAGAGGAGAGGGTCGAGCTAGTTGACTAGGGTTTCCCTAGCCGACGTGGGAACCTTGCATGGAAGACCACGTCGGAGTTCCCGGAGCTAGAAGCAAGATCAAGGAAGGATCCCGATGGTGATCTTGTGTATGTATCATTGTCATAGTTGAATTATCAAGTTGAATCTATTCTTAGCGATCAAGTGTTTCCTCGAAGATTTCATTTTTCGATCGGTTTGCTTATTCCAATTCTATTCGCGCGATAGATTACATAGGGTGTTCTTGTAGCCGCGGTGGCTAGAGGTACACGTCGGATCTTCCAAAAGAATCTCGACTTGTCTTTTGACTCGCCCTAGACTCCCCACATGAGTAGGGATACGTTGTGACAGAACGGGGGTTCCGAAAGGCGGATGTTTTCGGATTTGGATGGGAAACCATGGTTTAAAGAGGCTTCTTATAAGATTCGAGTTGCTACTTCTTCTCTTGCTTGGAACTTCAACAAAAGGCTTGTCCCGATCTCTCTAGATCAGTTTATCTACCCAATCTTACTTTGTTATCTCCGGTCTTTAGTAGATTAGATTAGTTTCGTGTCGTTTACCTAGATGCATTAGGGTTCTTTTACCGAACATTGAAGTCACTTGGCTTTACTAGATCAACTTTTGCGTCACACATTTGTTCCACGGATTCGATACCTTGGGTTCACCACTCGAGGGAAGAAGGGTCCCTTGACTACGACGGGAGACTTGTCCGCTTGCAAGTCATAAACGAACTTTGATACAACTATTAACTGTCAACAATCACTGCTGACAGGTTCAATAGGACCTTCACCCCAGTCTTTTCCTGAGGAACAATCGATGCCTTGATATTCCCAGAAAGCTGGTTCAACGTTCGCAATGCTCACTGAATCATCTGCTTGGACTACCTCGATATCATCATCTACCCACTGAACGAGCTGTTGATGCATGGTAGATGGGATGCAGCAGTTGGCATGGATGCAGTCCCGCCCAAGCAGCAAGCTATAGGCTCCTTTGCCTTCGATGACAAAGAAGGTCGTGAGCAATGTCTTGGATCCAATCATCAAGTCCACGTGCACGCAGCCCTTGGTATCTGAAGGATTTCTAGCAAAACCATTCAGAATTATGCTCGTTGGCGTCAAATCTCCGGGGCCCAAGCCAAGCTTCCTGAAGGTAGTGTACGGCATCACGTTGACCGCAGCCCCCCCCATCAACAAACATCTTGGTCAATGGCTTGCCATTGACGTATCCCTTCAAGTATGACGACCTCATGTGTCGATTCTTGGCCGGTTTGTCGAAGGTGGCCTGCTTGGCTAATACCAGTTGCACCATCAACCCCCCAAGCTGTTCATCATCATTGATATCCAAGGACATTTCCTCCTGCACAACTTGATTAGCGGGAGCCATAAATTCATTCGGCAGAAAGTATACCATGCACGCTGGTGCCGAACGACCCGATCCCTCAGGCTTGTCTTTTGGACGCCACACTTGTTTTCTCTGGATCCCCGCCTGCTTCAATTTCCGGTTCCTCAAGCGCTGAACCCTTCTCTTTTGGCTTTTCCTCAAGCCAGGCGGGCACCACTGTCCTTCTTGCTAGATGTACTCGTGTTCTTCTTCTTGATCGGCCCACCTCTGGTCAGCCTGTCTTTTCCTAGGGTGATCAATGACCTCAATTATTTTTTGACACCGATCGTCATTAGGATGCATCCTTCCAATTCTCTCATGGACGGATCGACGATTGACAGTCTCCTGCCAATATTCAAAGTACTTGTCACTGCACTCAGGGCAGTTCCTCAATGTGGGGAGTTTCAAACCCTCATTCCAGCAGTGTCTGAAGAATGCACACCCCCAATGTGCACGCTCTTGTTCCCGCGTGTACTGCTCCAATTCCTTCCTGCGGCCCTCTTCCTCAAACCTGCGCTTCTCCTCCTCGTGTCTTTGCCTCTGGTAGCGTTCTTTCTCCAGCTGACACTGCCATTTGTTGAGGAGGATGCGCGTGGTGACCCTGGGTTTGGCCCTGGATGATTCCCCAACTTCGACATGGCTTTTGAGGACACGAGGGGCTTCTCCGTGGACCTTTTCCAACGTTACTTGCCGTGCTGGATCCACTGCTCCACCTTGTTTTGCCCTAGCTGACGTCAGGACCTTGACCTTCCCCTTCTCTTCAGCAGTCACCATACTGACAGAAAAGCCAATCATATTTTGAGGGAAGGGATGGCCATCCAGTTTCATCTTATTTTCAAACTTCAGGTGTCCCTCCTGGATAGCTTTTTGGATCCTCATCCTGAAGACCCTGCAGTCGTTGATGGAGTGAGCGTTTCTATTGTGGAAGCCGCAGTAACGTTTCTCTTTAACCCCATCGGCCTGAAGCATAGAATGCCCTTCAGGCAGCTTGATTCGGCCTTCTTTCACCAAGAACTCAAAAAGCTTGTCAGCTTTGGTGACGTCGAAGTCATATGTGCCCTTGGTTTGCTTGATCCACCGCTGATTCATAGTCAAAGGTTCCTTGCCCCACATAATTTCAGCGGCGGCCACTTCCTCATCATCGTCAAAATCTCCCATCTGGTCAGCCCTCTCGAGGAACTGATTGTAGATATCAGCTATGTCGTTGTGCTTGGAAAACCTGGTGTCCTTCTTAAACCCGTAGGCCTGATTGCTCATCAGTGACAGCTTTTGAGACAGTTGGCCTAGTTTGTCAAACTCCATACCAAAAAACTTCTCCCGTACAGCCGGCAACATTCCTGCAATGGCCATATCGGCCAACTGATCATCTGGTAGAGTTAAAGAAAAGCACATGCCCTTGACATCCTTGAATCTCCTGAGGAACTCCAAAAGCGTCTCATTGTGCCTCTGTTTTAAGGTGGTCAGGTCGATCAGCTTCTTCTCTGTGCTACCACTGAAGTAATGGGCGTGGATCTTTTGCTCCAGCTCCCTCCATGTGCCAACTGACTGGGGAGGCAAAGAAGTAAACCATTGGAACGCCGAGCCCGTCAACGACAGAGGGAAATACCTAACCCTGAACGCCTCATCAGCTGAGGCGTCCCCGAGCTGCATCAAACATCGAGCAATGTGCTCCACCGTGCTTGTATCATCATGCCCGGAAAATTTCGTAAACTCCGTTGGAGGCTTCACCCTCGGCGGCAGGATTACTCTGTAGTACCATTCCGGGAAGGGAGGCGTGTAAGCTGGTCCTTGCATTTTAGGCTTGAGGCCGAAATGATTTTGCATTAGATTGGCCATCTTCTGAACCAGAATATCGTCTTCCTGCACTCCTGCGCCGTACCCAGGATTCGGGAGAGCATCAATGGCGCCATAATCCATGACCTCGTGGTAACCCCCACCGTACATGTTCCTTTGCAACCTGTTGTTGGCTGGAGCTATCTTGTAAGTGGAATTGGGCGGTACTCCAGACGAGTCGAACGCAATTTCCCCATAGGTAGGCTGATATGGGTTTGGCTGTTGAATATGTTGACCTGAATTGCCTTGTAGAGGCGGCTGGACTGGCTGTCCCCCGTGACTCGCAGAGGAGGTTGCATTGGCTGACTTCCAGCGCTGTGTGGAGGAGGCTGGATTGGCTGGCTCCCAACGCTTTGTGGGGGCGGCTGGATCGGCTGTCCCCCAACGCTTTGTGGAGGAGGCTGGATTGGCTGGCCCTGTAATGGTGGTTGAGCTCCTGTTGGTTGGGCAGAACTGGTTTCCCCGACTTCTGCGGAATATGCGTTAGGGGACACTCGACTAAAAACCTGTTCCATGCCTGGGCCAAACACGCCCACCATCATTTGCTTGAACATGCTCAAAAAAGCCCTATGGTGCCTACCCAGCACAGTTTCTGCAGAATCCCGAAACGCCTGTAGAACCTCCTCCTTTTCCTAAAGAGTTGTGGCGTCAGTCTCTCCTGACAGTAGAACCCTGGGCATTTCATTTTTGAGATATGGAACGCTATTTCTGTTCTTCTTGAACGACATCAGGCACTTCAACTGAAATTGATCTGTAGCGTCTTTCAGCTGTTGTAGTTGCTCTGGAGAAATGTCATCGACGGTGACGTCCAGAATGTCGCCGATTTCGGGCATCTTGATTTCAGCTGTAGTGTCCCACTGGGCGTGCCAAAAAGTGTGTTGACGCAAAATCCGCACCCTGCGTCAAGCACACAGCAAGCCGAACAAGCTAGCTTCACACACGAGCAGATTCCAAAAGCGTGCCAGTCAATTTTCCCTGAAAATTAACAAAAAGACAAAGTAATTAAATACCGAAGGTTGGAACTTGCCGGGAGGTACCAGACAGTTCCATATTTATGGCTAGAAAGCCATGTAAAATGACATATATCTACGAGAAGCTATCTGCCAGCAAATTAGAAACCATTCGGGAACTTTAAAGCGTGAAACAGAACTTAGCCGAACGGATGACGCAAGCATGACGATAGATCGGTCTTTATTTGGATAAAATTGCACGTTCACACAAACATGACCGATCCTCGGGAATAAATAACAATAAGCAATAAATGAAGCAAAGCATGATTACATACATGTAATGAACAAGCATGCATAGGCCCAAAGCACTAGTCTACCGCATGTCTAGATGCTTCGAAACCCGTCAAGCATGAGGCCAAACAAGTTTATCCACCGCATGATACAACTTGTCTGAAAATCATACCACCTACCACAAATAGATCTATCCACCGCATGATACAATCTAAATATGGAAAGCTAAAAGCACACATTGTTTAAGACATGACTTATAAGCACGTTTTACTCGTGAAAGCATAACCGAATACGGCTGAACAGCCGAATCGGGGTCCATGGAGAAGGAACAAACATTGCCAAAGATGACAAACCTATCAGATCGAATTAAAAATCTAATCCACCGGATGATTAGCTTTAAGAGAACCCAAAAACCTGCATCTACCGCATGATACCTGGTTCTGTCAAGGTTTACACAAGATTAACAAGATTGAACCCACAACATGTAACAATCTAGATTGGTTCGGTTTCGGCTATTTGGCAAACACGTGATCCACGTGTCCTTTGAAGCAAGATATGAATGTGCGATGTAAAGATCACGAAATGAGATAGAGCCGATCCAAGTCAATCTAAGTTGGGCAAAAGAGTGTTACATGAATTTAAACATAAAGTAAAAACTCAAAACAACATGGGGTAACTTAATGAATCTATTAGATCTTGCCAAAATCTGATAGAGCCGATAACTAGCTCCAAGCTAGATCTTAGCCCACCGCATGGCTCATGACCTAACAAGAAACCCTCTTGAACCAAGCTTAAATCTACCGCATGATACTAAGCATGGTAACAAGACTACTTGCATCACGATCTAAATCCACCGCATGATACTAGACATGATACAAGGTTGCCGGTACTTACGGAGGTCAACGGATCGATGAACCCTCTCGAAGAACTCGACGACAAGACTAAAGGACTTGAGAGTTTGGCGTAAAGCCGGTTTGTTATGAGAATGTTTTCAATTACAATTACATACATCCAGGGTCTATATTCATACCCTGTCGTGGCATGACTCCTGATGGACTGCGAGCACAATATTTGATACCTAATTTATCTCCAAGTGCGAATACTTATCCATCCATTCGTCTCTTCTGCTCGGGCCACGTCACCACGCAATCCCTTGAAATCAGCGCAAACAGTCCCTTTGCCGAACGGAAGCAAATTGCCGACCGCAAGCTCCTCTGCCGAATCCTTTTGAAGAAACCTTCCTTCTCTGGACGGATTTTTTCACCAAGCTGGGCCCACAAATCAGACTTCCTCCTGTACCAAACTTTGGCATTAACAAAGACAAAGTGAGTATTATTGATGACCTTCAAGAGAAGAACTCGAGGACGCTTGGGAACTACTCGAGAAGACTTCAAGACTACTCAAGGATCAGCTGGAGTACCTTCCAGCCTCGGGATGCTTCAAGTACTCTTGAGGACTTTTGGCTTGTAGTACTCGGGGACGCCTGAGGACTACTCGCCAACGCCATCAAGACTACTCGAAACTATCCTACTCGACTACAAAGTACTCAGGGGCTTGTCGGATGGACCTCCCTGGGCCCACTACCTCGGTGGGTACCAGGACCGACTACTCGGTGGGCCCCTGGGACTATTCGGCTTGTGCCACACGGCACCTGATAGTGTGGGGCGCAAGGACTTCGGTGGAGAAGTACTCGTATAGGAAGCTATACATGTCATGTACTATGTAGAGAACTCTTAGACGTACCGACTAGTACTCTCTCCTCAAACCGACTTGTAACCCTGCTTCCCGGGCTATATAAGGCGAGGCAAGGACTCCTCTCTCTCTCTCATACGCATCATCTTGTAAACACACCCAATCAATCCAGAGCTACGCAACATACAGGACATAGGGTATTACGCACCTCGCGGCCCGAACCTGTCTAAACTGTGTGCCACGTGTACCTTCCTTTGAGTTACCGATCTCAGCGATGCCACATTCATCTACCTCGGGTACTCCCCTTGGTAGGTTGCCGGTCTAAAACACCGACAAAGCCAAACTAACCATAGCATATATAGCATTCCATGGTGAACAATGTATATAGGAGAAGCTTTTCCTAGCCAATGCATATGATACAAAATGCATGCAATCTAAGATACAAGGATGCCTATACATCATGTTACATATGCCATGCCAAATGCAAGAAATGCAAAAAAGAAACTATACATATGCTACAAAGGAGCTCCCACACACCCAACTCAAGAAATCAAACACACACCACGCTCCCCCGCGAACGAGTGAAAGTTGCTTGATCTAGGGGTTTGGTGAAAATATCGGCTAGTTGGTCATGTGTGGGTAAATGGATCAAGGTTATCTTCCCTTTCTCTATGTTGTCTCTCAGAAAATGATACCTCACTTCTATGTGCTTGGTTTTGGAATGAAGCACTGGGTTCTTTGCAACGCTTATGGGACTGGTGCTATCACATTGAAGTGGGACATGGGTATACTCCTCACCAAAGTCACTCATGGTGTCTGTGATCCAAAGGAGCTGAAAGCAACAACTAGCAGCGGCAACGTACTCTACCTAGGTAGTGGATTGAGCAACACTTGACTGTTTGCGGGAAGACCAATACACCAAAGAAGATCCCAAAAACTGGTAAGTCCCAGAAGTGGACTTCCTATCCAACCGACACCCGGCAAAATCCGCAACCAAAAAATCATGAAGAGCCAAAGAAGAGGACGCGGAGTACCAAAGGCCGAAGTCGGGAGTGTGACGCAAGTACCTGGAAATTCCCTTCACCGCTTGTCGATGCGAAGTCCTCGGAGACGCTTGAAAACGAGCGCACAGACATACCGAGAACTGGATGTCCGGCCTCGTCGCCGTCAAGTAGAGGAGTGACCCGATCATGCTTCGGTACTCCTTCTGGTCCACGTGTTCACCTTCCTCATCCGCATCAAGAGCTGTAGTTGTACTCATCGGCGTCGTCATAGCCTTGGAGTCCTCCATCTTGAACTTCTGCACAATGTCCTTGGTGTACTTAGCTTGGTGCACAAATGTTCCTTCCTTTGATTGCTTGATTTGTAGCCCGAGTAGGAACTGCAACTAGCCCATCATGCTCATCTCAAATTCCCTGCTCATATCCTCTGCAAACCTTGCAACAAGAGAGTTAGACGCGCCACCAAAGACAATATCATCCACGTACACCTGCACAATCAGGATATCTCTGCCCTGCCTAAGTAGAAATAAGGTCTGATCAACCTTGCCCATCTCAAAACCTCTCTCAAACAAGAACCCCCTCAACCTACCATACCAAGCTCTAGGCGTCTGCTTCAACCCATAAAGCGCCTTCCTCAACTTGTACACACGGCGGGGGTACTTCTCACTCTCAAACCCCTGTGGTTTCCTCACATACACTTCTTCCTCCAACAAATCATTCAGGAAAGCACTCTTCACATCCATTTGGTGGAACTTGAACCCTTTAGCCACGGAAAAGGCTCGAAGGATCCTTATTGCCTCCAAACGGGCTACGGGAGCAAAGGTCTCCTCGTAGTCGATCTCCTCCTTCTGACCGAACCCTTGAGCAACAAGCCTAGACTTGTTCCTCTCCACTTCACCTTTCTCTCCCTCTTTGTTCTTCCACACCCACTTTGTCCAATCGGCTTACACCCTAGAGGAGGGTCAACCAATTCCCAAACCTGATTCCTCTCAAAGTTCTCCAACTCCTCATGCATCAAATTAACCCAATTATTATCAGATAGTGTGTGTCCAATGTCTTTGGGCTCAAAAGTAGCAACAAATGCAGCATGAGCGAAATGAGAATTGTTTCGAACCCTCGACCGTGTAGTACGTTCATTCATTCGCCGATGATCCTTGAAGCTGGGTGATCCACTTGTACTCGCCGGGGAGGTTCTCGCCTTGATGCTACCTCCCCCTCAACTGTAGCTTCTCCTCGATCTTGATTCGTTGTCGTAGGTGTAGGAGAGGGGCCTTCCACCACTGTAGTCGAAGTAGTAGGTACATGTTCAGCCGGGGGCACCGCACCGCCATCTTCATCATCTCCAAGTTCATGCTCCTCCTCCTGAAAGATCTCCTCGACAAGCTCATCATCACCTGCACACTCAAAGACAAGCTGACTACGTGGATGTGTCTCGTCGAAGGTTACCTCGCAAGTCTCCACGATTTGGTTAGTTTCAAGGTTGAGCACATGATATGCTCTAGAATGAGATGCATAACCAAAGAAAATACCATCGACCGAACTAGCCTCAAACTTATCCAATTTCTTTCCTTTCTTCAGAATAAAGCACTTGCAACCAAAGACATGGAAGTGACTCACCTTGGGTGTGCGACCGTGCATCAACTCGTAACAGGTTTTCTTCTTATGCACTCTGAGTAAGATCCTATTTGACATGTAGCACGTAGTATTCACCGCCTCAACCCAGAAACTTCTCGGAGTCCTATGCTCATCAAGCGCCGTCAGAGCCATCTCACACAAGGTTCTGTTCTCCCGTTCCACAACACCATTCTGGGGAGGCGTATACGGACTCGAAAACTGGTGTTCAAGACCCAAGTCATGGCAAAAGGTTTCAAAACGAGAGTTTCTGAATTCTGAGCCATTGTCACTGCAGATTGCTCGTATGGCATCTTCGTGCCTCTCGTTCCTCAACCCCAAGACAAGATCTCGAACAAAACCAAACATCACCCCCTTATCCTCGAGAAAGAACACCCACGCATACCGAGAATAGTCGTCCACCACAACAAGGACATACCACTTCCCACCCGCAGACACAAGCTGGGCCAACAAGGTCCATATGGAGCAGCTCGCATGGACGCTCAGTCATCACATCGGTGAGAGGCAGGTAAGAAGAGGCTACCATCTTGGCATGCCTATACGGCGCACAAACCAACTCTTTTCAAGCCTCAACCGTGGCAATCCTCGCCCCAAATTGAGTTTACTCAAGCGAGACAAAAGGTCAAAGCTCAAGTAACCCAACTTCCTATGCCACTTCCACAACTCACTCGAAGAACCAACCAAGAAACAACACTCAACACCAGAAGAATGAGAAAAATCAGCTCGAAACACCTGACCCTCGGGAACGACCATACAGAAAAGGTCCTCTCGAGAATCCAAAATCCGAGAACTACCAGGCCGAAACAACACCTCAAAACCCTCATCCAACAGCTGGGACACAGAAAGCAAATTGTATCCGAGCGATTGAACAAGAGCAACATGCCTGAGAGTGATCTTGTCACTCACCTTAATCTCACCTTCCGAAAGCACACGCCCACGCCCATTGTCCCCAAAAGTGATGTACCTCTTTGTCACCACCAGGACGAGACTTGAGAACCACCCCTTGTCTCCGGTCATATGCCTCGAGCAACCGGAGTCAATCAACCAAATGTTCTTCAAGTCTCCCACATCATCGTCGGAATCAGAGTTCGAGTCGCTCTGTGTGCTCTTCTTGTTGCCGGAGCTTAGTGCCATGGTGCAGAAGCCATCTCTAGCGAAGCAGCTCAGCCCGCTCAGGTTCTTGGATGACTTCCTGCCCTTGCGACGATCACCTTTATCTTCACTGTTGCTTGAGCTCGAGGTGGAGTACGCAGAACTGGAGTCGACGTCGCTCGCTCCAACCATCGCTCGGGCCTTTCCTCGGCTCTCCTACTTCCTCGATCGTCGCTTGTCCTTGTGCTTGTTCTTGTGCTTGCTCTTGTGGTCACGCCTCGACCGGTACTTGCCATTCGTTCTTGACTTGTGCTTGTATTCATCCCTGTTCTCGAGCTTCTCCGGGCAGTCGGCGACGAAGTGTCCCGGCTTGCCGCACTGGAAGTATGTCCTTGTGTTCCTCCTCATGTTCACCCGGTTCTCATGCAGCCTCTCGAACCACCTCGTCAGCAATGCCAGCTCATCCTCTCCAAGCACGTCAAACTCCTCATCTAGCATAGACATCAAAGAGGACAACGAGAACATCCTGGTGGATGGGTTAGTGTTAGCTTTTCCTTTCAAACCACCGACGAGGGCAAGACTATGAGAGTCAGTCGGGCCCTCGAGCTTGGCTGTCATGCCCCTATCCACCTAAGCCGACTTGAGCTTCGAGAACAGCTCATTCACCATCAGAGTGTCATACTTCTCCGACTCCACAATGGCCTCGAACTATCCACCCCAAATCGTACGATCCAAAGAGTGTAAGAGCTTGACAGCTCTATCATGATCATCGTACGGGAGCACATCCACATTGGCCCTCATGTTATTCACAACCAACCTGAACCTCTGAAACAAGGCATCGATGGACTCACCGGGGAGATGAATGAAGTTCTCGTACTCTCTCCGGTAGGTTGCATACATCCGAGCCTGAACCTGGGCATTCCCAACATGAGCTTCCTTCAACACCGACCAGATTCTACAAGCCAAGCTCACCGTGTGCACCCGATCGAATTCAGGCTGACACAGAGCACGAAACAAGTAATCAACCACCTTGTTGTTGGCGTCGAACATGTCCCTCGATCCTGGAGTAAGGAAGTTCATCGGCTGGGCATAGCTGTTGTCCACTGTGACATCCCAAAGGATCTGACCCTTTCCACGTAGGAACGCCGCTATTCGCTTACTCCACGTCTGGTAGTCATTGCCATCGAAGTCGGAGGACCCGAACCCCATTCCTGGTATGCCATCCTTGGATCTTAGATTGGTTAAAGTCAATAAAGACCCGAACAGACTTTGATACCACTTGTAGGACCGATACAGCGAACCGGAGAGGGGGGGAGTGAATGGGAGCCGATAAAAATTCTTCTCGAAGGAGATGGAGACTCCAACAAGATGAACACGGCTTCCAACACACGTCTCCGACTCAGTACCCAAGTTGGCCAAGCCCACGCAGCCACTGAAGTGCTACTAGACCTAGGAACCAACAAACAACCCTCCGAGCCAAAACACACCAACACGCACAGTGGAAACTTGCACGACTTGCTGCCTATGCTGCACCGGTCAGACCGAAGCCTGCGCCGGTCAGACCGGTCCGGTCAGACCGTTGGCTACAGCAGCCACACAACAAGCATTCCAGAGAGCCTTAGTGACTTCTCTAGGCCCTGGAACAAAAACACCCCCAAAACACAACCTGCACGGAAGGAAAACCCTACACAAAACCCAACAAAACAACTCCAAACAGACTAAGAACTGACCAGCAGCACCAAGACCCAAATACAAATGAGTCAACCAGTTCACCTGAGGTAAATCTCACAAGTGGCTCGCACCGGTCAGACCGGTCAAGAGCACCAGTCAGACTGGTGTAACCTGGGCAGCTCGGGATGAACAGCACCCGCGGGTCAACTACTCCAAATCCAAACTTCGATCTCCCGAATCGCGCCACAGACTTGAACAAGACTTTGGGGATAGTAGGAACACCTCATGAGGAGTCCATAGCCAAGATTCTGTCCACCAAAACTTGCCAAATAAAGAGGAATCGAAGAAATCCCGCCAAGAACTCCTCTAACCCTAGAACACCGAAAACCCCAAAATCGAGCCCCTTAAATACGAATTTGGGAGGGGAATCAAAGGCAAAAGAACCATGAAGCGTTCACACAAATTTCCCCAATCAAATCCCCAAGAGCAAGGTCCCGAAAACACAATGAGGAAACCACCAAGAGAGGCTCCGAAAATCACCACCAAGAACAACCAGGAACAACACAACAAAGCCTTGAGGTACCACGCCGAATCATCTATACATACCAAGGAGGTTCATACAAGGTCTAGCTTGCCGCCTGATCATCAAACTCTCTCACAAAACCTCACCATGAAGCTCTCAAGCTAGTCTTATGGAAATCCTAAGAAAATAGGAAGGGAAAATAGGAAAGAAAATGAACTAGGGTTCCAAGAGATGGCTGCCATCCTCTCACCTCATGGGTTATATGGAGGAAACTGAAAGTCGAAAATACCCTTACTTAATAACTAGGGATACAAGCCCCTCAAGGGCGGTTTTGGAAGTCTTCAGATTTTCTCCATCGAACGGATGCCCGGCGACCGCACCCTGCTTAGCCTCGACGCAAGCCATGCGATCCCGACGCGTGTCCTCCGCTTCGAAGATTCCAGACTGCGTCGTCGCACACCGGTCAGACCGGTGCTCCTCACCGGTCGGACTGGTCAGACCCACCGGTCAGACCGGTCTGGAGCTGCTGCAGCACCGTCTTCGGTTCTTCGGTCTTGGCTTTGTGGATCAACCAAGGAACCCAGGGGTTTTCTGTTGAACCATTGGAAACCCCACGAACTCGGTGTAGCCTCCACCAATCGCCACTCATGACTCGACTCCCACGTAGTCTCGGCTCGACCTTGGTTTTGAGGCTCAACCAAGAAACCTTCCATGACTTCATCTTGCTGTTCATGCCACCATGCGACCCGCACTTGACCTTGCTGGACACCGAGTCCCTCGAACAAAGCCTACTTGTCTTCTCCACACCTGGGGCCTCACCGGCGACGACCTTTTGCGCTTGTTCTTCGCCTGCACAAACACCAGTCAAGCCGCAACCTGCACCTGCAATACTTAGCCAAGAATCAGTCCACACAACGTTGTCAATCACTCATCACACACGGAAGCAACCATCCACCGGTCCTCGAACCACACATGGTCCTCAACATTTTCGCATGGAGTCCATCCGATATGCCTGGTGTCCCCGGGGAGCTGGCTGAGCACAAACTTGAAGTCAACAAGACCACACGACCTATCAAGCAAAAGCTCTGGCGATTTGCAAAAGATAAAAAACAAGCTATAGAAGTAGAAGTCTGTAAGCTGTTAGCTGTAGGTTTTATCAGAGAATGCCAATACCCGGTTTGGATCGCAAACCCGGTTCTTGTACCAAAGAAAACTGGTGGATTAAGGATGTGTGTTGATTACACCGATCTCAACAAGCACTGCCGAAGGATCCTTTCCCTCTTCCTCGTATCGACCAGGTCGTGGACTCCACGGCTGGTAGCGTCCTACTCTGCTTCCTCGACTGCTACTCAGGGTATCATCAGATAGCCCTACATCCAGACGATGAAGATAAAACAACATTCATAACGCCTCACGGCATCTGTTGGTGTTTTAGACCGGCAACCTACCAAGGGGAGTACCCGAGGTAGATGAATGTGGCCTCGCCGAGATCTGTAACTCAAAGGAAGAGACACATGGCACAAAATTTAGACAGGTTTGGGCCGCGAGGTGCGTAATACCCTACGTCCTGTATGCTGCATAGCTCTGGATTGATTGGGTGTGATTACAAGATGATGCGTATCAGAGAGAAGGGTCCCTGCCTCGCCTTATATAGTCCGGGAGGCAGGGTTACAGGTCGGTTCAGGGAGAGAGTACTAGTCGTATACGTCTAGGAGTCCTCTACAGAGTACAAGGCATGTATAGCTTCCTATCTGAGTACTTCTCCACTGTAGTCCTTGCGCCTCACGCCATCATGTGCCGTATGGCACAAGCCGGGTAGCTCCAGCGGCCCACTTAGTAGTCAGTCCTGGTACCCACCGAGGTAGTGGGCCCAGGGAGGTCCATACGACAAGCCCCCGAGTACTTTGTAGTCGAGTAGGATAGTTTCGAGTAGTCTTGATGGCCTTGACGAGTAGTCCTCAAGCGTCCCCGAGTACTACAAGCCGAAAGTCCTCAAGAATACTTGAAGCATCCCGAGGCTGGAAGGTACTCCAGCTGATCCTTGAGTAATCTTGAAGTCTTCTCGAGTAGTTCCCTAGCGTCCGCGAGTTCCGCTCTTGAAGGTCTTCAACAATACTCGCGTTGTCTTGAAGCCGAAATTTATATGGAAGTGCGTTTGCAAAATCGCACTCCATATGGAGCAGCCCCCGAGCCTTAGGTTGAGTCGTAGACTCTGGCTGAGGGTCAATCTAAAGTTCTGGCAAGATTATCCCGCAAAATCCGGAGAAAAAAATGAAGGACACATGGCACGGAGCCCCCGAGCCTTGAGTCGAGTACTTCCTCTCGAATTGAAGGGTCATCTTGAATGTAGAATGTGTCCTGAGTTGCTCTTGAATCTTGTCACTACCCAGAGTATTGAGTAGATGTAGCCGAGCCCCCGAGATAAGGCGCATCAACTACTGGAAGTTGAAAGGTCAGGCGGCCACTGCTGAGTCAGCTGTTTTGAAACATATCCATCAGGCCGTTGTGGAGCCGGCGGTTGACTTATAAATAAAAGCCAAAACCCTTAGGGTTTTTCATCCCCCACATTCGCAGTCACTCGAAGCAGATCGAGCCAAGAGTCCACCGCCAGTGCACACTGCCACCGCGCCATAGAACATAGATCCACGCGCGCCGCCACTGCTTGCCTCCGCGCACAGCCCCCGAGCGAATGCGAGTGAAGAGCCACTGCCTTTGGAGAATGAAGCCTTTCCCGTCGAAGAACATGAAGACCGCCGCCGGAAAAAAGAGATCCCGTGAAGAGGCTGCTGGGTCCGTTGCAGGGTCAACGCCGCCGACATCTCCCCCGCGCCCGAATCCAAATAAGGAGTGGAAGAAATCCAAGGCGAAGACTGAGGACCTGATGGCACTGTTGAACAGCGGGTTCCTCCGGGGGAAGGAGGTCGACATGTGGCGTGCCGCCGCAGGAGATCCGTACCCGATGGAGAAAAACCCCGATGAGATTTCGATGTTCACGCGATTCATGGAGCGCGGGTTGGCTCTCCCAGCGAGCGACTTCTTCGAGGGTCTTCTTGATTATTACGGTATCGAGTACCTCAACTTGAACCCCAATGGCATCTTCCATGTATCTGTCTTTGTCCATTTCTGCGAAGCGTTCTTGGGGATTGTTGACGCAAAAAGTGCACTCAACGCCAAACACACAGCAAGCCGAACAAAGCTGGCTTCACACGCGCAGAGAGCGAAAGACATGCCAGTCAATTTTTCCTGAAAATTAACAAAAGATAAAGTAGTTAAATACCAAAGCTTGGAACTTGTCGGGTGGTACCAGACAGTTCCATATTTACGGCTAAGAAGCCAAATGAGATGACACATAGCTATAGGGAGCTATCTGTCAACGAACTACAACCATTCGGAAAACCGCAAAGGGAAAAAACAACACTGCCGAATAGATGACGTGAGCATGACAGCGATCGGTCTTTGTTTGGACAAGAATTACGTACGCACGAGGTCATGACCGATCCCCATGAAAATTAACATAAAATAAGTAAATAAAGTAAAGCACGGACATGATCATGTATTAAACAAGTATGCATAGATCCAAAGCACTAGTCTACCGCATGTCTAGTCGCTTTAAAACCCGTCGAGTACGATATCAAGCAAATCTATCCACCGCATGATTCGGGGTCCGTGAAGGATGAACAAACATTACCAAGCGAATAAATCTATCAGATTGATTTGGGAATCTAATCCACCGGATGATCAGCTCCAAAGCAACCCAAAAACCTGCATCTACCGCATGATACCCGGCTCTTTCAAGATTTATACGAACATTAGCAAGCTTGAACCCGCAACACGTAACAACCTAGATCGATTCGGTTTCGGCCATCGGAAAGCATAAGATCCACACGTTAAAATATGAAATCTACTCGAACAAGGATCATAAAAGAGATAAAGCCGATCCAAACTCATCTAGATTGGGCAAAGATGTGCTACATGAATTAAAACATAAAGTAAAACTCAAGATAACACGGGGTAACTTAATGAATCTATCGGATCTTGCCAAAATCCAATAGAGCCGATAACTAGCTTCAAGCTAGATCTTAGCCTACCGCATGACTCATGATCTAACAAGAAACCCTCTTGAACCAAGCTTGAATCTACCGCATGACATGAAGCATGGTAACAAGACTACTTGCATCAGATCTAAATCCACCGCATGATACTATACATGATACAAGGTTGCCGGTACTCACGGAGGTCGACGGATCGATTAACCCTCTCGTAGGACTCGACGACACGACAAGAACTCTAGGGTTTGGCGTAAGGCCGGTGTGTATTGAAGAATGATTGATTGTTTTTACATACATTCAGGAGTCATATTTATACCCTGTTGAGTACAACTTCGAATGGATTCGTTGCCTAACTTATCTCTAAGCTTGATCGCCTATCCATCCATTCGTCTCCCCCGATTGAGCCACGTCACCGTCCAATCCCGCAAAATCGGCTCTCTTGTTCCTTTGCCGAACCGGAGCGGATAGCCGACCGCGATCTCTTTGCCGAATATCTCTGAAAACATCCTTCCTTCCACCAGACGGACTCTTTATCGAACCGGACCCACAAGTCAGACTCCTTACCAAATTTTGGTGTTAACACATGCCCCTTCAATTGTGGGATAAAAGTAATTTTGTTCCACAATTGACTCCAGCCACGAATCTTTAGATCAAATCTGTCAATACCTGTTCTTCGCAATCCGCCGGAATCTTCATCCAGATCCAACCCTAAATCCCCTCGTTCCATGCTCAAACTTCCAATGGCAGCTCAGAACCAAGATGCTCAGGTGAATTCATCCCCCGTAAGCTTCGTTCGGCAATTAGGTTTTCAATTTTACCTGAGATTTCCTTTTCCGCTTTCCCCCCAGGAGCTTTCTACTGAGCTTTTGATCCGCACCGAGGCCAATTCGAGATCTTATTGTCTTGGTCCTGTGGGGAACTCCGACCCTCGAGATTTCATCGCAGTTGAATCTCAGAGAATCCCCTTTAAAGCAGCTCTGTCTCCACCACCTCAATGGCAAGACGCTTTCAAGAACTGGCCTTTACCTCCAATTGCAGGCTGGAGAACTTGGTATCAGAGGATTCTCGCAGACAAGAGTGGACTGACCAACTTGGATACCCTCCGTATCTCCCAATGCCTGGAGTTATCTCTGGCTGAGACCCCTAAGAACGAAGACCTCCTGATAGCCGCCTGCCACTTTTGGTCAAATGGCGTCAACGCCTTCCTCTTTGGCTACGGCCCAATGTCTCCTACCTTGGCCGATGTATACATGATCACCGGCCTCGACATCACAGGGTCTGTTCAGCCTTGGAACTTCAAAAATTCCTCACGGCAAACAGGAGTGAAGCCAGGGAACGGATACAAGAATTACATCTTGAAACATATGAAGGACAATCCCCTGGGTGCTGTTGAATACAGAGCATTTCTGAATATGTGGCTGTGTAGATTCGTCTTCTGTGGTAAAGCCAACGAGCCTACCCTGAACCACATCGCAATGGCGTCCCATTTGGCCAGTGGCAATCGCCTTCCTCTGGGAAAATTCTTCTTGGGCAGTGTATATCATATGCTTCACCGGATCGTCACCCGGATGTATACCGGCCAAAGGATAGCGTGTGTCAACGGCCCTTGGTGGTTTATTCAAATGTGGCTGCAGCTCCACATGCATCAGATCGTTGGTGTCGATTTGAACTCCAGGTTCTTCCCCTTATCCAATTACCCTGAAGGAGAGCCCCAAGCTACCAGAGGATGCCAGAATTATTGAGAAGCGGCTTCAACTGTTCTTGTTCAGCAGGACATTAGCCAGCTCTTCGAGTTATTCTTCAAAGGTTTCCCCAATCCTCTCTGGCTCCCTTAACTGAATAATGACACCTTGACCTTTCCTGTTGAATTTTCCTTTGAGCCCGGCCATCAAGATGGGAGATTCTTAGAAATCCTCAACATCATAATCCGCCCATGCATACTGCCGGCCGAGTTCAATGGAGGAAGGCTGAATGTTAGCACTTATGAATATTACCGGCCCAATGTAATGGCCGGGCAAATTGGATGTGGACGGATGCCCCCAAGGCTATTTCGCATGAATTCCTTAAGCCTAGGGAGGAAATCAAAGAAAGCATGCACGAGCGAGAGGGTCTTCCAATATGTGTGTAGCCCTACTATCTACACCTGTCCTTTTATGCCCACAACCATAGCTCACCCCACCTTTAACTCCTGGTGGCAAGAATTCCATGATCACATCTTCAGTGAGCCTGTCCATGTATTCTGTGCTTGTTTTGTGATGATTCTTTTTGCACTTTGCATCCGTGAATCTTGTTTTCCTTGAATGCATCCGGGAACTATCTTGAGCCGAATGCGCGAGAACAACTGCCCCTTGGCGCAAAATCCACAGAAGATCCCGATTCGGCAATCCATGAACACTGTTCAAGCAAAACCCTTCGCACTTGGGAGAAAACCCTGCCGTTTGGTATTCCAACAGTGTGTACTAGCCGGTCATCACTCCCAATGCACCCCTTCGGTCAATAAAATAGCCTGCCGGGATGCCCTGCAAATCCACTCGCACACTCATCCATCATTTCTCATCTCCTCCCCGTCCTCAGAGGAGAAAACCTCAAAGCCATGGATAAGGGCAAGCAGCCCCAGGAGAGCGGACTCATCAAAGAAGCGCACGATTCGGGAGTGAGTTCTCCCTTGATCTACTCCTCGTTCTTCCGCATGATCTCGTGCTTCATGTTCTCCTCTTTTCTTTTTTCAGTCTTGATTTGCTCCCTGAAGAGATCATCGGGACCGAAGATGTGCCGGAGTACATCTCCTCTGATTCCTCCCTTGAGGCAGAGGAGGCCACTCCTGAACAGAAGGTCAACCATCAGCTGCGCCACCGCGTTCGGCATCTGGAGCACGGTCTCAGGGACATCACCGCCTGTTGCCAAGCCGAACGCGAGCGTCGCATGGCTCTGGAAGCACTAGTAGGCGGTAAATGCTTCTGACTTCTTTATGCTTGCATCTGGATTTCTTGCCCCTAACCTTGATTCCTCTGCTTGAGATATCTCTGACAGGTACAACAACCTGAAGACGGCCTGGGATAGCTTGGTGGAGGCCGCCAACCATGGTCACCCCCGTGCGTTCCAAGTTGCCGTCACGGTGGTCCTGGAACAACTGAAGAGGGAGCAGCGGAAGAAGTAAAGAAAAGATCGAATCATACTTTCGCTTCTTTCTCCACGCCTTCTGCTTCCCACCTCTTTGGGGATTTGACCATCAGGGTTGTTAGATGTAATCCTGCAAGAAGCAGTTGTAATGCAGTTTTTGTGCTAAGGGCAATGCATCTAGGCACTGGCCACTTCTCCTGTTCATGGATTTTTGTTCTGAAGGCGGCCTCATTCTTGAGCGCCGGCTATCTCCGTGCCAGATGTGTGTAATCACCGATCGATCTCAATGCTAGGATAATATTTTTTCAGATATCTTCCATTTATTACAGCGGAAAATTCCTCTCCTAGCAAAGTTTTCAGTATATACGCATTACCAGGGACGCATCTGACCACGCGGAAAGGTCCTTCCCAGTTGGGGGACCATTTGCCGAATTCACTGTATTTAGTTCCAATCGGCAATAGCGCTTTCCAAACTAGATCGCCTTCTGCGAATTGCCTTACTTTCACCTTCTTGTTATAGTACTTGGCAACCCGCAGCTTGTTTTTCTCGATATTTTCTAGGGCCCTGAGACGGATCATATGTAAATCCTCCAGCTCGTCCATCATTAGGCCACTGTAATCTTTGGAGCTTAAATCCTTCTGCAGCACCACTCTCCTCGAATCTGATTACATCTCCCAAGGTAGAATTGCGTGGTGCCCGTAAACCAACTCGTAAGGAGAAGTCTTTGTGGCTCCATGGGGGGCCATTCGGTAAGCCCACAGTGCTTCACTGAGAACCGAATGCCACCTTCTTGGCTTCTGATCAATCTTCTTTTGTATCAACTTGATCATGATCTTATTAGAAGCCTCTGCTTGACCATTAGCCTGGGCGTAATAGGGAGAGGAATTAAACAATTTGATGCCCATGCTTTTGGCAAACTCTCTGAACTCCAGTGACACGAATTGTGCCCCTTGATCAGTGGTAATTGTCTGAGGGATCCCAGATCGGTAGATGATGTGGTCCTTGACGAATTCAATCATGTTTTCTGACGTCACCTTCTTCAGTGGGATCGCCTCTACCCATTTGGTGAAATAATCTGTAGCCAAAAGCACGAACTTATGCCCCTTGCTAGATGGTGGATTAATCTGGCCAATCAAGTCGATGCCCCAACCTCTGAATGGCCATGGCTTGATGATGGGATTCAATGCTGATGCAGGGACCCTTTGAATATTCCCAAACCTTTGGCAATCCTGACATCCCTTGTAATACTCAAAGCGAGTCTTCTAATATCGTCGGCCAAAAGCATCCGGCTTGTCTAATAACCCACTTCATACGGTAGGCCGATTGGTGCGCTCCGCATATCCCATCATGCACTTCGCTCATCATATTCTTGGCTTCTTCTGGACCCAGGCATCGTAGTAATACCCCATCCAACGATTTATAGAACAAATTATTATCCAGAAGAACGAACTTTATGGCCTTGTACCTGAGCTTCCTACAGACTTTACGGGAAGGATCCTTCAAGTAATCAACGATCTCTTTCCTCCAATCATCTCCTGCAAAATCCGCCCCTAGTGCACATATTTCTGCAACAAACGCCTCTTGACTCTCTTTGTAACCAGAAGCGCTCTGAGCCAGCCTGTTTGCTTCTTCGTTATGTTCTCTAGGAATGTCTTTGTAGAGTTACCAACGGGAAGCTTTTCAAGATTTCCCCGCACTCTTCGTAGTAACTCGTCGGCGCTTCACTTTTGCATTCATATTGGCCGTTCAATTGCTTGATTACCAGCTCGGATCTCCATAAACTTCAACCGAAACGGCCCTCGCTTCTCTCAAGTACCGAAGCCCTCGAAGTAATGCCTCGTATTCTGCTTGATTATTTGTGACAGTGGGCTGTATAGGGATGGCGAATTCGAACATCTCACCTCTAGGCAAAATCAGTAGGATCCCTACTCCCCCACCTTTACCACATGATGATCCATCAAAAAACAAAGCCCAAGGGGTGATCTCAAGCAAATCAATTGACGGATCGCGATGTTCAGTTATGAAATCGGCAATGATCTGACCTTTGATGGCTTTTGCCGATTCGAACTTCAACTCAAACTCTGATAAAGCTAAAATCCAATTGCCAATCCTGCTGTTTAAAATTGGCATAGATAACATATGTTTTATCACATCAAACTTGGAATACACAGTGCATTCGGCATTCAACAGGTAGTGCCGAAACTTTGTACACGAGTAGTACACGCAAAGACATAGTTTTTCTACAGCCGAATACCTGGTTTCAGGATCAAGTAGTTTTCGGCTAAGATAAGCTACTACCCGCTCCTTCCCTTCAAATTCTTGAATAAGGGCCGATCCAATGGTTTGGGTATCGGCCGCCACGTACAACTTGAAAGGCTTGTCCAACTGGGGAGGAACCAGTACTGGTGGCTCCTTCATGTACTGCTTGATTTCATCGAAAGCCTTTTGTTGTTCGTCGCCCCAAATAAACTTCTGATCTTTCTTTAACTTTAACAGCGGAGAAAACGGCAAGACCTTCTGTGACAAATTTGATATGAATCTTCTTACGAAATTGATCTTGCCGAGCAGTGACTGCAACTCCTTGAGGTTAGTTGGAGGAACAACTTCATCAATGGCCTTCATACTCTTTTTGCCAACCTCAATTCCTCCTTTGTGGACCAAAAACCCCCAAGAATTCTCCAGCTGAAACCCCAAAAGCGCACTTGTTTGGATTCATCTTCAAACCGTGCTTCCGGGTGAACTCCAAGGTCCTTTTCACATCTTCCAAATGGGTACCATGACTTAGGGACTTGATTACCACATCATCAATGTAGATCTCCACAATCTTGCCGATCAACTCATGAAAAATGTAATTCATGGCTCGCTGATAGGTTGCACCGGCATTTTTCAATCCAAATGTCATGACGACCCACTCGAATAGACCTATATGACCGGGGCATCTAAAGGCCGTCTTTGAAATATCTTCTATTGCCATGAAGATCTGATTGTATCCCGCATTACCATCCATGAAGCTGATCACCTTGTGTCCAGCGGCGGCGTCAATCAACAAATCGGCAATAGGCATCGGGTATCCATCCATCGGAGTAGCTCTGTTTAGGTCCCTGAAATCTATGCAAACCCTCATTTTTCCATTCTTCTTGTACACAGGGACGATGTTAGATATCCACTCCGCATATCTGCACGGCCGAACGAAGTTTGCGTCAAGTAATCTTTCAACTTCCTTCTTCACATCAGCCAATACTTCATCCTTGTAGATTTTCTGAGGTGGTTCCTTATATGGTTTGAAACCAGGCTTGATTGGCAATCGATGCTCGACGATGGAACGATCCAATCCTGGCATCTCCGAATAATCCAAGGCGAAGCAATCCTTGTATTCTTTGAGAAGCTCAATCAAATTCCCCCTGAAATCTGTTTGCAAATTTGCACTGATGAACGTCGGCCTCGGCTTATCACCGCTTCCAATGTCAACTTCTTCCAGTTTATCAGCCGACATGAATCCTCGCCCTAATTTGCCATCAGTGCCATCTACGGGGTTCTCCATTAAAAATTGCTATAAGAGCCGACTGCTTGAATCGGCTGTTGATCACTGCTGACAGGTTCAACAGGACCTTCTCCCCAGTCTTTCCCTGAGAAACAATCGATGCCTTGGTATTCCCAGAAGGCTGGTTCCATGTTGGCCACGCTCACGGAGTCATCTGCTTGGACGACCTCGATCTCATCGTCCACCCACTGGATAAGCTGTTGATGCATGGTGGATGGGACGCAGCAGTTAGCATGAATCCAGTCCCGCCCAAGCGCGAGGCCGTAGGCTCCTTTGCTTTCGATGACAAAGAAGGTGGTGAGCAGCGTCTTGGACCCGATCATCAAGTCCACGTGAGCGCATCCCTTGGTGTCTGAGGGGTTCCCGGCGAAGTCGTTCAAGATGATGCTTGTAGGCGTCAAATCGCTCGGGCCCATGCCAAGCTTCCTGAAGGTGGTGTACGGCATTACGTTGACTGCCGCTCCACCGTCGATGAACATCTTGGTCAATGGCTTGCCATTGACGTATCCCCTCAAGTACAGCGGCCTCATATGACGATTCTTGGCCGGCTTGTCGAAGATGGCCTGCTTGGCCAGCACCAGTTGTGCCATCATCTCCTCGGTCTGCTCATCATCGAAAGAAGCTTCCTCCTGCATAACCTGGTTAGCAGGAGCCATGAACTCGTTCGGCAGAAAGTATACCATGCATGTAGGAGCCGAACGCTTCGATCCCTCCGGTTGGTCCTTGGGGCGCCACACACCGCCTCGTCCGGATCCCGCCCGCCTCATCTCGCGGTTCCTCAAGCGCTGGACCCGTCTCTTCTGGCTTCTCCTCAGGCCGGGCGGGCACCATTGCCCCTTCTGCCAGATGTAGTCATCTTCATCCTCCTCTTGATCGGCCCATCTGAGGTCATCTTGGCGCTTCCTGGGATGATCGATGACTTCAATTTTTTGGCGCCGATCCCCGTTAGGGTGGATCCTTCCAATTCTTTCGTGGACGGATCGGCGATTGGCAGTTTCCTGCATGTACTCAACATACCTGTCACTGCATTCCGGGAAGTTCTTCAGCGTGGGCAACTTCAAACCCTCATTCTAGCAATGCCTGAAGAAGGCGCATCCCCAGTGTGCGCGCTCCTGCTCGCGCGTGTACTGCTCCTGGTCCCTTCTGCGCGCCTCTTCTTCGGCTCTGCGTTGCTCCTCCTCGTAGCGCCTCTTCTGGTAGCGCTCTTTCTCAATCTGGCGCTGCCACTTGTTGAGGAGGATGCGCGATGTCACCCTGGGCTTGGCTCTGGATGACTCCCCAATTTCGATGTGACTCTTAAGAATACGGGGGGCGTCACCTTGCATCTGTTCCAGAGTCACTTGGCGCTCTGGGTCCACTGCTCCACCTTGTCTAGACCTGGCTGAGGTCAAGACCTTGACTTTTCCCTTCTCCTCGGCAGTTATCACGTTGATAGAAAAGCCCACCATGTTCTGAGGAAAGGGGTGGCCATCCAGCTTCATTTTGTTATCGAACTTGAGGTGAACCTCCTAGATAGCCTTTTGGATCTTCATCCTGAAGACCCTGCAATCATTGATGGAGTGTGAATCCCTGTCATGGAAGCCACAGTAACGTTTTGCTTTAACTCCATCAAAGCCGAAGCATGGAATGCCCCTCGGGCGCCCTTGATTCGACCTTCCTTCACTAAGAGCTCGAACAATTTATCAGCCTTTGTGATGTCAAAATCATAAGTACCCTTGGTCTGCTTGACCCAGCGCTGATTCATTGTCAACGGCTCCTTGCCCCACATGATCTCTGCTGCGGCTACATCCAATTCCTCATCAGAATCCTCGAACATATCAGCCTTGTCCAAGAACTGGTTGTAGACGCCAGCGACGTCGTGCTGCTTGCCAAATTTGGCGTCCTTCTTAAAGCCATACGCCTGATTGCTCATTAATGACAGCTTCTGTGATAGCTGACCCAGATTCTCAAACTCCATCCCGAACAACTTTTCACGTACAGCCGGTAGCATCCCGGCGACAGCCATGTCAGCCAGCTGGTCATCTGGCAAGTTAAGCGAGAAGCACATGCCTTGACCTCCCTGAACCTCCGGAGAAACTCCAGCGGCGTCTCGCTATGTCTCTGCTTCATGGTCGCAAGGTCAATCAGCTTCTTCTCCGAGCTGCCGCTGAAGTAATGAGCGTGGAATTTCCGCTCTAAGTCCTTCCACCTGGCAACTGATTCAGGGGGCAGGGACGAGAACCACTGAAACGCTGGACCTGTCAGCGATGCGGCGAAGTAGCGGACCCTGAAAGTCTCCTCGGCCGAACATTCCCCGAGCTGCATGAGGTAGCAAGCAATGTGCTCGACCGTGCTCGTGTCGTCTTGCCCCGAAAATTTTGTGAACTCCGTTGGCGGCTTCACCCTTGGCGGCAAGAGCACATTGTAGTACCATTCTGGGAATGGTGGCTTATAGGCGGGTCCTTGCATCTTTGGCTTGAGGCCGAACTGATTTTGCATCAATTCGGCCATTCTCCGCGCCAGGGCGTCATCCTCCTGCGCGCCCGCACCGGCGCGCGTATCCCGGATGTTGGAAAGCATCAAACGCCCCGTAGTTCCCCACTTCATGATAACCACCGCCATACAAGTTTCTCTGCGGCCCGCTTGGTCGCCGGAGCAATCCTCTCGGCGGAAGTGAGCGGGGCGCCGGTCGAGCCGAATGCTAAGTCTCCGTACGTGGGCCGGTACGGATTCGGCCGTTGCATAGGTTGACTCGTGCCGCCCCGCGGTGGTGGCCGGATTGGGCGTCCCGAGGCTGCGGTGGAGGTTGAACCCGCTGTTTCCCGGCCGGCTCTGTGGCGGAGGCCGGAAAGCTTGACTTCCGGCCGCTTTGGGGAGGAGGTCGCACCGGCGGGCTCCGAAGTGGCGGCTGAGAGCTTGATTCGCCCAGTTCCACAGTGCCCGCCTGGACGGGCGCTTTGTTGAACGCTTGTTCCATGCCAGGGCCGAAGACGGCCACCATCATCTGCTGGAGCGCACCGAGGAAAGCCTTGTTGTGCTTGCTAAGCATGTAATCTGCGGATTCCTGGAACACCCGCATGCACTCCTCCTTTTCCTGCTGGGATGTGGTATCACTTTCCCCTGGCAGCAATACCCTGGGCATCTCGTTCTTTAGATACGGGACGCCGCTTCTATTCTTCTTGAACGACAGCAGACACTTCGCCGAAACCGGTCAACGACATCTTGGAGTTGCTGCCCCGCTCCGGAGAAAGATCTTCAAGGTCGACATCCATGAGGTCCGCGATTTCGTGCATCTTGAATCTATTCGACCTTTGTTTGTCCCACCGAGGCGTGCCAAAAAGTGTGTTGACGCAAAAAGTGCACTCAACGCCAAACACACGACAAAGAAGCCGAACAAAGGCGGCTTCACACGCGCGAGAGAGCGAAAGATGTGCCGATCAATTTTTCCCGAAAATTAACAAAAGATAAAGTAGTTAAATACCAAAGCTTGGAACTTGCCGGCCTGGGTACCGCACGATTCCATATTTACGACTAAGAAGCCAAACGAGACGACACATAGCTATAGGGAGCTATCCGTCAACGAACTACAACCATTCGGAAACCGCAAAGGGAAAAAACAACACTGCCGAATGGATGACGTGAGCATGACAGCGATCGGTCTTTGTTTGGACAAGAATTACGTACGCACGAGGTCATGACCGATCCCCATGAAAATTAACATTAAATAAATAAATAAAGTAAAGCACGGACATGATCATGTTTTAAACAAGTATGCATAGATCCAAAGCACTAGTCTACCGCATGTCTAGTCGCTTTAAAACCCGTCGAGTACGATATCAAGCAAATCTATCCACCGCATGATACGACCTGCATGAAAAACGTACCACTTTCCACAAATAGATCTATCCACCGCATGATACAATCTAAATATGGAAAGCTAAAAGCATACATCATGCAAAGCATGAATAACGCATGTGTTCTACTAGTGAAGAAACATAACCGAATACGGCTAAACAGCCGATTCGGGGTCCGTGAAGAAGGAACAAACATTACCAAGCGAATAAATCTATCAGATTGATTTGGGAATCTAATCCACCGGATGATCAGCTCCAAAGCAACCCAAAAACCTGCATCTACCGCATGATACCCAGCTCTTTCAAGATTTATACGAACATTAGCAAGCTTGAACCCGCAACACGTAACAACCTAGATCGATTCGGTTTCAGCCATCGGAAAGCATAAGATCCACACGTTAAAATATGAAATCTACTCAAACAAGGATCATAAAAGAGATAAAGCCGATCCAAACCCATCTAGATTGGGCAAAGATGTGCTACATGAATTAAAACATAAAGTAAAACTCAAGATAACACGGGGTAACTTAATGAATCTATCGGATTTTGCCAAAATCCAATAGAGCCGATAACTAGCTTCAAGCTAAATCTTAGCCTACCGCATGACTCATGATCTAACAAGAAACCCTCTTGAACCAAGCTTGAATCTACCGCATGA
Source organism: Cenchrus americanus (assembly GCA_947561735.1). Classification (NCBI taxonomy): domain Eukaryota; kingdom Viridiplantae; phylum Streptophyta; class Magnoliopsida; order Poales; family Poaceae; genus Cenchrus; species Cenchrus americanus. The sequence continues at coordinate 125,876,207 of OX387241.1, forward strand.
CACGAAGCATGGTAACAAGACTACTTGCATCAGATCTAAATCCACCGCATGATACTAGACATGATACAAGGTTGCCGGTACTCACGGAGGTCGACGGATCGATTGGCCCTCTCGAAGAACTCGACGACACGACAAGGACTCTAGGGTTTGGCGTAAGGTCGGTGTGTATTGAAGAATGATTGATTGTTTTTACATACATTCAGGGGTCATATTTATACCCTGTTGAGTACAACTTCGAATGGATTCGTTGCCTAACTTATCTCTAAGCTTGATCGCATATCCATCCATTCGTCTCCCCTGATTGAGCCACGTCACCGTCCAATCCCGCAAAATCAGCTCTACTGTTCCTTTGCCGAACCGGAGCAGATAGCCGACCGCAGATCTGTTTGCCGAATATCTCTGAAAAAATCCTTCCTTCCACCAGACAGACTCTTTATCGAACCGGACCCACAAGTCAGACTCCTTACCAAATTTTGGTGTTAACAGGGATCAAGCCCCACTAGGTGCTGTTCCGGAAGTACTTCCGTGTGAAACCCCAACCAAGCGCCAATGATCCAAGAGTAGTCGGAGGGGCTGGCATCCAGATGCGCGAAGACGCCGCTGAGCAGTACTTGGCGTACAAGTTGATTGACTCCAACCAGGACTGGAAGTCAAAATGGTTCTATATCACTAACCACCACCCGGAACTGCCGAAGCCAAGCGGGAAGCAGCCGAAGCACCGGCCCTAATGGAATACGGAGCCGATGATGCAGGAGGCTATCCAGCTACCCGAGCTACTGCTGAAGATCAAGGCTTTGAGGGAAGCTGGGCTGGGGACGAACATGTGGCCTTCAGCTTCATGAAGAGGAGGGTGTAGCCACTTATGGCTCGCGACACCCCCGACTACCAGTACACCGGCGAGGACGACACATCGCGGATGCCTGGTGGTGAGATCGATGATGACGACATCATCGAGAGGCTGGTAGGATCTTCAAGGACATGCCGGCGTACACGCCCTATCCGGTCCCCGAGTACTCCACCGTTCGTCCACCGAACGAGGTCAGTAGCCGCACTCAGTGTCCGAGTACTGATTATGTGGTGGTAGTCGTGCTCATCCAATGTACTTGTTGCAGGATGACATTGTAAAGTTTGTCTCTGAGCCGGTTTCGCCTCCTCGACTTGTGAATATCCCAGAGGAGGGGAAAGGCAAGGCCAAGGAGCACAGCGAAGTCGGCGAAGGTGACGACACCGTCATCGTCGAGGACACATCCGACGAGGACGACGAGGAGACGCTTCAGGAGCGGTTCCAGCTGCGGTCGAGGTTCAGCCTCCCTGGACTGCCCAATGTCCCCCTCATCCACGATCCTCCGACTAGCTTTGAGGCTAGTCTGCCTACGCCACCGAGGAGGCCGCGCAACGTGGCACACAAGCGTGTTGCCAAGAAGTTGAAGGTCACGGAGACTACGTCTCAAGAGGTAAACTCTTCAAGTAGAGTAGTCGAGTACTTGTCTTGCAATGTTGTGTACACTGACAACTGAATTCCGAGTGTTTACAGGAGATTCTGCCTTCCGACCCCGTAGACCAAGGGGACGAAGGCGATTGGGAGACGGTGGGAGAGTCGGCTAAAAGAAACCGCAGCCCAGCCGCCACCATGGAAAAGCTTGTGTCGCAATTGACACAGTAGTCGAGCCGCAGGCGCCGGTCGTCGAAAGCAGGACGGAACCGGTCGCAGCCCCTGCTGCTGAAGAGCCAGTGGCAACTCAAGCCGAAGAAGAGGCGCCCGCGAAAATAGGCTTGTTGACATCACCAGCATACTTGGCGCCCCGATCGTGACTATTGTCCGGTCGAGCTTGTAAGTGAAGATCTTTCCCGAGTAGTACGTGTAACTAGGTAGTCTTACTTGGTTGACCACCAATGATGTACTTTGCAGGAAATCGACAGACTTGTCCTGGGAGGGAGATGAACCCGACGCGGCGGTGGGCGGAAGAAGATTCCACGCCTGCTGCCGAGGAGTCCGCTCCCCTCCCCCGAGCCGAGACCGAGACACCGGCCATAGAGGCTACACTGCCGGAGGCCAGCATAGTAGAAAGTAAGTATGCTGCAGTGACGCAGCCTTCCTCGAGTAGTAGTCATAGCCCCCGGGATACTAATCCCATGTGTCTTCTATTGACAGAGCTGAAGTCGAGGGAATCACCATCCCTGAGGCTGTGCCCGTTGAAGGCGTGATGCCGCAGACCCAAGAAGCCGCCGGAGCAGCAACCGAGCCGGCGGAGGTAGCCGGTGGGGGAGCCCTTGGGAGGTGCGCGATGTGCTGCCGGGGACAAGCCTGGAGGCAGTCGTCCGTTCGCAAGAGATTCAGGATGCAGAGCCGATCCGTTCGGCGCCAATGTCTTAGGCTGCCACGAGTAGTCATGGTGGAATCGAGCTTCTGGCGGACGATCTTGTCGTCCCAGCAGTAGTAGCGCGCAACTTGGAGGCAATGCGGCGGGCTCTGGATGAAGGTAAATTGTCAGTACCCTTGAATAGTCGATCTGCCATGAGTGCTGAGTACCCGAGTAACAAATGTTGTTTGCTGCAGGATGTCGTGGAGAGATCCCGACAGAAGTCTGAAATGCTCCAGGGATATGGCGATACGGTGCTTCGGGCAGAGTCACTGGAGAAAGAACTCGCCAAGGCTAGGAAGCACTCCGCCATGCTCCAGTCGAAGCTTGATGGTGCCTTCGCCCAATACCATAATGAAGTCCAAGATATGCAAGCAAAGAGCGACGAGCTGGTGCGTAAGAACAAGTCACTCCGCAATAAGAACAAAGGTATGCCGCTGACTTGTCAAGTACTTATTTGGAAGTACCCTGTAGTAGTCTGTCATCGCCTCCATTGCTGTTTGCAAAGCTTGAGACCCGGGTTGAGCAGCTCAAGGTGTCAGAGAATGACATGAAGAATCTCTTCTACCGGGAGAAAGAGGCCCGCGAGGTACTTGAGTATGATTATAAGCAGTTGGCTCATGAGAGCGATAAGCACATGGAGCTTCGGATTGCCTCGGATCGTGATCTTGTCAACTGCTACAAATCTCTGCAGAAGCTGAACTAAGATTGCGATAAGTTGTGGGGACAACTCATAGAACTTCAAGAAGCCGCACTTCCCATTGCAAGGCAGCTGGTGCCTCATCCAGGCGGGCCGAAGATTGCTCCGTTGGTAGACCGGTTGGGAGAAGCTCCCGGTCGTCTGTCTCACACCTGTTTTTCCAAAGAAAACCAAGTGCAAACCTATATGCATGCCAGGATCAAGTTTCATGCATATAGTTGACATAAGTGAATAACAGAAACAATATCACGTAAGAAAAAGGGAGATTATCAGAGTTTACGCTTAATCCTGGAAACGAAGGCGCCAAACATCACAGGCAGTCGACTGGGGTTGCGTACGCCTAGAACCAGCAACACCTTCACAAGACTTCAGAATAGCTTCCTCCTTCTGAGCAACATTGTTTATAGCAAGGGTGAGCACTTGTCGTACTCAGCAAGTGTGGGGAAAAAGAATGAATGCAAAGGCTTTATAGTGGACTGGGCTATAAGCATTTAAGCAATTTTAGTTGGTCAAGTTTTATTAGCACCTGATTACTAATAAAAGTATAAGTTTATACCAACCCACAATTAAGCATAAAGATAAGAGATACGCCATGAGCACATGGCAAGCACAACCATAACACATATCACAATTTAAGTCCATCTTCAAGTTCAATTAATCATGTGAGGGTCCAGGCCGCTCTTAACTGTGAGCACGGCTAATCGATTAATTTAACACTCTCCAGAGGTTGTACACTTTCACCACAAGCAGCGTAAAAGCTCCAAAGAACTTTGAACCCAACCATGCGATGTTGATCAGGCACCATACCACACTACCGAGGTGTGGTTGCATAGGGATGCTACATGGCCTTTACAAAGGTTCTCCAACAAGTTGTGACCCACAAGGTCCGGATCAGTTAGCAAGGTATAAAGTCCCCTAGCGAGGTGTCGATACCCCACAATAAAAAGAATAACTCACCCAACCCCTTGCTAGAGCGAGTCCATACCCCGCAGTACCGCCGATCCCTTGTCCTTATCAGGTAAGATCACCCCAAGCTAAAGTTCCTAATTATTCAGCCAAGACCATTGCCCATTAGTTCTTGTTGTTGTACTGTTTTCTTGGGTGGTTCTCCATGTTCCGATTAATGCACAGTGATCTTGTATTAAAATATCATAAAGAAACATAGAGCATAAAATGATAACCATGTTGATCAACACCAACCCAGTTGAGCAAACTAAGCAATACCTACCATCAGAATTAAATAAAACCGGGTTCAAGATAATGGTCAAATGAGGCTAGTCATCCTTAATAGGAACCCATCAAAATTAATGCAAAGCAATGCAAAGTGATTAATAAAATTATTGGGACAAAAAGATCAAGGACACACTTGCCTTTAACCAAAGAGTAGTTGCTCAGAATATCTTCATCTTCATACTCTTCCAAAGCTCTCGAACCACGTTCACTCTACTCGCATCAATCATCGAGCACAAAACATGCAAAGCAAATGCACGAGTACAACTAAGAACAATACATCAATCAAATCAAAGCTTTAAAAGAACGCACTAAAGGACAGGCTCGATCAGATGGATCACTAAAAAACACAAAGTGTGCTTGAAAGGCTTGGTTAACTTTGAAGAGATGGTCGTGGAAGATTGAGCAAGGACCGAAAAGATCACACGGAGACAAAGCTCGATCCTATTGGTTACGCATGAACGACGGAACCACTTAGAACGGAACTAAGCTCTAATCTATCGAAAGATTATTATCAAACAACAAGAGACTACGCTTGGCATATTTTAATTAAGAAATTATGTGAAAGAATATTTTAGAGAAATACTCTATGTTACCATTAAACAAGTTACATTTAATTAAAAAAATCACGATAGACCTAATCATATTTTATTTATAACATTCGAGTGGAGGTTATGTCAAATTAACAATTACTTTAGAAAGAAAAAGCAAATATAAGACATCTAGGTGAGCAACTTTATGTCACGCGTTCAACTAAACAAATTTAATATTGAAAAGGCATTTATGATGTCATTAGGCATATTAACCTTATTATGAAAACCGATGTTTAACTCTAACATCTTTTATTTAGAAAATCTAGTTATGAATAGGGATTAACCAATTACATCACGATTAAGGAAAACCGGATTAGAACCTAATCACTTTTTATTTATACAAGCATTGGAACAAGAATTAGTCAACATTAACATGCATCTTTAGTTTTAAAATAAATAACAGGTGATCCATATGCTAACGTACAAGCTAAGGTGAAACGAACGAGAACGGTAGAAGCGAACTATAACAAACACAAACTTTAGGCTGGGGTTTAGAAGAACTAGTCTACAAAGAGAACTAGAATGAAGAAAGAACAACTAGATGACAGAGACACTGATTCTAAGAAAGATAGTTGCACAAGGTTGGATCAAATAACTGAAAGAGTATAGTTGTCTTACATAAAAGAAAATTATGATAGGATGGCATGTACTAGGATTAGAAAGATCTGGAGCTTGAAAGAAGGCTAGCTCTACAGCATAGACACTGGGACAGAGCTTGGTAAAGAATGTATATCGAATGATTTGCATAAATAAGATAACAAGGCTATGAGCTGGATTTATTTTAACAAAATATATGTAAGGATATTTCATAAATAAAATACCCCATGTTGGATTTAATGCAAATTATATTTTATTTGCAAAGTCGGTGTAAAGAACTAGTCAAGTTTTATTTTTAAAGATTTATGTATGAATTAACCAATTGAACTTTTAATTTAGAAAACTAAACCATATGAAAAATCTAAACGAACTTTGTAATTCAAGTAGATCATATTATTATAAAAAAACATTATGGTATTGGAATTAATCATATTAACATTTATTATAAAAACCGATGTAAAAGCTTAATTAAATTTTAATTAGAAAAGATTAATTAACTATTAAACAAATTAACATTTAGTTTACGAAAACCGAGATAAAGATCGAATTAACTTTTATGTACAAAAACATGTGATAGAAACATTAATCAAATTAAATTTGCTTATGAAAAACGATATATAGATCTATTTTGCTTTTATTTATAACAGGCATGTATAACTAGACATTAATCAAAATTAATATTAATTTTACTTTCAGAAAACAAAACATGATGAAAACTCACCACTAACTCGTGCTTTGCATTATTAACGAACTAAAGCAACTTGAACGGATTAAAGCGGAGCTAAAACGAAGATTTGATGAACAAAACAAGATTGCAGGGACCCCGATGGAATTATCCATAGACTTGGAGGGCTAGCAGGAAAGGTTTGCAAGACACAATAAACAGTGCTCGCTAATGGATCTAAAGATAGGGTTAGATCTGAAAAAGTGGAAGGTTACGTTAGATTGAAAAGATCTAATCTGTACAGGGGTCTTTAAGCAGGATCTACGAGACACAAGAATTGAGTCACTAATTACAAAGCTCCACAGGGGCCTGAGTGCAAAACTGCCACTTCATCTTCTTCCTTAGCACGAACAGAGGACAGGGGAGGGGCGGTGGCCGATCCGGCCAAATCACCGGCGTCTCGGCGGCTACGGGTGTCGGGGACAGCCCAAGGGGTCCCCTTTAACAACGGGGAAATCCCCACTTAAAACCCGCAACAAAGCCAAACACACTTTGCCTAACCATGCAGGATACGGCCCATACCGCAGGGACCTCAGCGGCCCACCGAGGCGGCCCTCTTGAGGATCCCCTCGAGCAGGCTTCGCCTCGCTCGAGGATGCGCGCCTCCCTCGAGCGGGGTCCGTCCCGTTCGAGGGGGTGCACTTCCCTCGAGCGGGCTCCGCCTCGCTCGAGGGCCCGCTCCCCCTCGAGCGGGGCTCCGCCCTCGCTCGAGGGTCCGTCCCGCCCTCGACCGGGGTCCGCCTCGCTAGAGGGCGCCCCGCACGCGTGCGCCGGCCCCCGTGCGCGGGCATTTAACGCCCGACACCGGCGGGACGGCGCCATCATGCGCCCGGGTTCGCGCCCGCTGTCGCCGCACCAACTCCCCGTAAGGGGAGCCCATCCCCATCCCCGTGGGGAGGGAGCGTGCGGCAGGACCGGTGCCGGTCCCGTGACGCCGTGCACACTCGCTCCAAGTACGGCCGACGCGCCGAGCCCTCGAAGGGGGCCGGCTGCACCCTCAATCTGCTTTCTTGTGACCCTGCAGGGTTAGGTGGGGGCGCTAGGCCGATGGAGCACCATCCCCGCCATCGTTACGCGTATGGCCGCCGCCCCCGCGCGTGCAGGCGCACGCCGTGCGCCGCGCGGCGGCTCCGGCACCGTGGAACGCGTTGTGAAGGGACGCCGTTTTACCTACTCCTGTACTCCGTACGGGCCAACGTCAGCAGCTCCCTCGAGCCTATCAGAAGACATCACCACCATCCGCCGCCCTTCTACCCTCGAACCGCCACTGTTCGGGTACAAGATAGGCCATGATGGCCAGATCGCTGCAAGGATCGTCCGGACGGCCGCCCACTCTACAGCATAGCACGTCGTGCTTCCTCACGTAGCTAGATAGCGCGGCGCGCATGTGATTCGCCTCCTCCTTGATCTATAAAAGGAGGGCGAACCCCCCTGCCGCAGGGGAGACAGAGGAGAACAAGCACACGAGACAGACTCGACACAACAGGAGACGAGCTGCGCCACGCACTTGTTCTCCAATCCTCCTACAACACCTCCAGACACTACGCCAGGGACTTGGAAGCCAGCCTTCCTCTCCCGCCTTGCTTGTAACAGCCCCACTACAGGCACCCCCGGTGCTGAGCAATATAGTGCCTTGAGCACACTACTGCTGGACGTACGCCCCCCTCGGCCGGAACCAGGATAAATCCCGTGTCTCTTATTGCTTAGCATCGACCATTGAGGGATAGACCTCGGCGCTTTCTACTGGTTAGTGTCGGGACCATATTCCGCACCGACAGTTGGCGTCCGCCGTGGGGCAATCTGAGCGCGTAAGGTCATTCCACCAACTCCCTCCATGGTGATCCGCACTTAGTACCGTGGTACACGCTACTGCATGGGCAGCTCGGACCCCCTCCCCGCCGGGCTCGAAATCCGGTTCGGGGGCCTGAACTTTCAGCCCACGGGAAACGACTACCTCATGCGCCTCACCAACCGTGAGGAGCTCCGCGCGCGGCGCCAGGCCGGGTCCGCTCCGGCCCCCGCCCCGCACGCACCACCACGGCGCATACGCCCGCGGGCACGGATGCCGCGGGCCCGTCGACGCCACGACGCCGCCGCCGCTCCGGCGGCGTTCGCGCCGGGCGCGGTCCGAGCGGCGGCGGCCGAGCGCGCCGCCTCTCGGCGCGGCGCGCCCGCCGTCACGACGACCACCATCCCGGCGGGGACGGCACACGGTCTCCGGACCGCGCATCCCCATTGGGCTGCGTGGCGCCACGTCGGCCTACAACGCCAACGTCAACACCACGATGCGCAGGGTTCCGCCTGGCCGTCACGTCTTCGTCGCCAGGGATCCCGGCGCCTCAGCGGGTGACGAGTCGTCCCTGGGTTCCCTCGACGCGTTGCCGCCCGCCAACCGCCACGGGTACGCGGAGTGGGACTTCTCCGCGTGCCGGACCCGCCATGTTCCGCGTTTCCTCGACGCTACGGACTCGCCGGGTTCGGCCGCCTCCGACGACTCCCGGCACCGGGAGTTACGATCCCGCGCGGGAGTGCTACGCCGTCATCACCAACGACCCTGCCAATGCCGCCGGTGCGGTGGGCGCCGGAGACGGGGAGGTCACGCCCGCCCCGGGGGATCGCCACACGCCCGGCCGCGGGGCCAAGCGCTCCCCGCCGGGGCCGACACCGACGCGCGGTGGCCCAAGCCCGCGAACTCGAGGCCAAGCCGGCGGAGGAATACGGACGGTGCGGCCGCCCCGTGCCTCAATGGCGGGGGAAGCCTCCGCGCGCGCGCGAACGCGCGCGGAGGCGGGCCGACGGGTCCGTGACCGCATCAACACCGACCCCAACATCGACAACGCGGACGCACCCCCGCGGGGCGAGCCAAATGCTCATCGCCGCCTTGACGCCGCCGCGGGCCATGCCGGCACCCTCGACCCCCGAGGCGCGAGACCCGCACCGCGAGGTGCAAACTCTCATCGAGCAAGCGGCCGTCCGGCGGGCCGAGAGCTCGGCATCACGCATCCGCCAACGGGGGGGATGCGCGGGACGACGAAGCCGCACCGGGGGCGAAACCTCGGTCCACGCAGAGGGGGCGGCGGGGCGACCCGCCGACCCGGGACGCACGCCGGCCAAGGAGCGGCTCCTTGAAGCACGCGGGCGGCCGGATGGCGACGCCGGCAACGTCATCAACGCCGGGCGCACGAGCGGGGGCGGACGCACGGCGGCCGGTGGGCTACCACCCTCGACGGGGCGGACGCTACGACAGCGGCGAGGACCCCTCTCCGACGCCGGAGCCCTAGGGACCCGTGTGTTCAGCCGGGAGATCCGCGCAGCGGCGTTCCCCCAATGCTTCCGCCAACCCTCGACCATCATCAAGTACAACGGGGAGACGGACCCCCGCGTGTGGCTCAACGACTACCGCTTGGCTTGCCAGCTGGGCGGGGCCACCAGCGACGAGGTCATCATCCGCAACTTGCCCCTGCCCCTCGGCGACGCGGCCCGGACATGGCTCGAGCACTTGCCCGCCAGCCAAATCCACAATTGGGATGATCTGGTCCGCACGTTCGTGGGCAACTTCCAGGGCACGTACGTGCGCCCCGGAAATTCATGGGACCTGCGCTCCTGCACACAGAAGCCCGGCGAGTCGCTGCGGGACTTCATACGGCGCTTCTCCAAGCGCTGCACGGAGCTCCCCAGCGTGGCGCAGTCCGAGATCGTGCACGCCTTCCTCGAGGGCACCACATGCCGGGACCTCGTGCGGGAGCTGGGACGCAGCCCGCCCGCGGACTCCAACGAGCTGTTCGACATCGCCACCAGCTTCGCCTCTGGAGAAGAGGCCGTGGGGGCGATCTTTGACGGCAAGAAGGGCAAGCGCTCGGAGGACGCGCCCGCGCGAGGGGCAGGCAAGTCCAAGGAGCCCCACCGCAACGACAAGCGGGGCAAGAAGGGAAAGAAGCCGCGCCGCGAGGCGCGCGAGCAAGGGTGCGACGGCGGTAATGCCGAGGCCCTTGCTGTTGACCCGGCTCGACGGGGCCCTCGACCGGCCCCTCGAGGCCCGGGGGTGTTTGATGACATGCTAAAAAAGCCATGTCCTTACCACAAGACCCCAGTGAACCACACCCTTGAGCAGTGCGATATGCTCAAGAAGTTCTATGGCCGCGCCGCCGCGAAGGAGGCAGAGGCCAAGAAAGACGGAGGCGACGGCGACGCAGGCGGCTTCCCCGCCGTGGAAAACGTGTTCCTCATTTTTGGGGGGCCAACTGTCGACATGTCGACCCACCAGCGCAAGAAGGAGCGGCACGAGGTCCTTGCCGCGGAGAGGGCGCCTCCGTCCTTCCTCAATTGGTCGGAGGACGCCATCACCTTCAGCCGGGAGGACCACCCGAACCGCGTCCCCAACCCGGGCCAGTACCCGCTGGTGGTCGACCCCATCATCGGGAACGCACGGTTCTCGAAGGTCCTGATGGACGGAGGCAGCAGCCTCAACATCCTCTACGCGCATACGTTGCGCTTGATGGGGATCGGGTTGGACCAGCTGCGGCCTAACACGAAGCCGTTCCACGGCATCGCGCCCGGCAAGCAGGTCCAGCCCCTCGGGCAGATCGACCTGCCAGTTTGGTTTGGCACCGCAAAGAATTTCCGCAAGGAGATCCTCACCTTCGAGGTGGTGGGGTTCAAGGGAGCCTACCACGCTATACTTGGCGACCCTGTTACGCCAAATTCATGGCGGTCCCCAACTATACCTACTTGAAGATGAAGATGCCAGGACCAAACGGCGTCATCACCGTGGGCTCGTCCATCGAGCACGCATTCGACTGCGACGTCGAGTGCGTAGAGCACGCAGAGGCACTGGCGCTGGATGAAGCGCTGGTGACCACTTTGGAGAAGATGGTCAACGAAGACCTCGACTCCGCCGCCAAGCACGCCGGCACCTTCGAGGCCGCGGAGCAGACCAAGGAGGTCCCCCTCGACCCTTCTGCCTCCGAGGGCAAGGCGTTGAGGGTCAGCTCCACCCTCGATCCCAAATAGGAAGTGGTGCTCGTCGACTTCCTCCGTGCCAACGCCGACATCTTCGCGTGGAGCCCCTCGGATATGCCAGACATCCTGAGGGAGGTCGCCGAGCACTCCCTTGACATCCTGCCTCACGCCCGTGCCGTGCAGCAACGGCTGTGCCGCTTTGACGAGGAGCGGCGACGGGCAATCGGAACGGAGCTGCGGAAGCTCCTCGAGGCCGGGTTCATCAAGGAGGTGTTCCACCCAACATGGCTAGCCAACCCAGTGCTTGTAAAGAAAAAAAAGGGAAGTGGCGGATGTGTATTGACTACACTAGTCTTAATAAAGCATGTCCTAAAGTTCCTTTTCCTTTGCCACGTATTGATCAAATCGTTGATTCAATGGCGGGGTGTGAATTGCTTTGCTTCCTTGATGCTTACTCCGGGTATCGCCAAATAAAGATGAAGGAGTCCGACCAGCTCGCGACTTCGTTCATCACGCCGTTCGGGACGTTCTGCTACGTCACGATGCCGTTTGGCCTCCGAAACGCGGGTGCGACATACCAGCGCTGCATGCAGCACGTTTTCGGGGATCACATCGGGCGGACAGTCGAGGCCGTGGACGACATCGTCGTAAAGACCAGGAAGGCGGACGACCTGGTTGGCGACCTTGGCGTCGCGTTCGGCTGCCTACGGGCCAATGGGGTCAAGTTAAACCCCGAAAAGTGTGTCTTTGGAGTGCCGCGAGGCATGCTCCTAGGATACATTGTCTCCCAACGGGGAATCGAGGCCAACCCTGAAAAGGTTGCGGCCCTCGAACGAATGGGTCCGATCCGGGACCTCAAAGGGGTGCAGAAGGTGTTGGGGTGCCTTGCCGCCTTGAGCCGCTTCATCTCGCGGCTCGGTGAGAAGGGCCTGCCCCTCTATCGCCTCCTCAAGAAGCACGAGCGCTTCTCCTAGACCGCCGAGGCCCAGGATGCGTTCGACAAGCTGAAGGCATCTCTAACGCACGCCCCGATCCTCACGCCGCTGCAAGATGGCGAACCTCTGCAGCTCTACGTGGCCGCAACCACCCAGGTGGTCAGCGCCGTGATCGTCGTGGAGCGCACGGAGGAAGGGCACGCCTTGCCTGTATAGCGGCCGGTCTACTACATCAGCGAGGTCCTGTCAGACACCAAGATGCGCTACCCCCAGGTCCAGAAGTTGCTGTACGCGGTAGTCCTTGCGCGGCGCAAGCTCCACCACTACTTCGAGGCCCACCCCGTCACGGTGGTCTCCTCCTTCCCACTGGGGGAGATCATCCGCAAGCCAAGTGGTCCGTGGAGCTGATGGGCGAGACGCTTGCCTACGCCCCGCGCAAGGCCGTCAAATCCCAAATCTTGGCAGATTTTGTCGCCGAATGGACGGATACGCAGCTACCGCCACCGCAGATCCAAGCGGAGGCCTGGACTACCGTTCTTCGACGGCTCGGTGATGAAAACGGGGGCGGGCGCGGGCTCGCTTTTCGTGTCACCTCTCGGGGAACACATGCGGTACGCGGTGCGCCTCCACTTCCCCGCGTCTAACAATATGGCTGAATACGAGGCCCTCCTCTGCGGCCTCAAAATCGCCATTGAGTTAGGCGTCAAGCGCCTCGACGTGCGGGGGGACTCGCAGCTCGTAATCGATCAAGTCATGAAGAACGCGAGCTGCCACGACGATAAGATGGAGGCCTACTGCAAAGCCGTGCGAGCCCTCGAGGACAAGTTCTACGGCATCGAGCTCAACCATGTGCCCCGCCGGTACAATGAGGAGGCGGACGAGCTGGCCAAGATTGCGTCCGGGCGGATCACCGTCCCCCCGAACGTTTTCGCGCGCGACGTCGCTCAGCCCTTGGTCGTCTTCGAGCCCCACCCCTCGAGTCACGACGAACCCTCGGGGGCTCCCTCGAATCCAGCGGGTGCGGAACCCATGGACGAGGACCCCTCGAACGAGGCGTACATGCTCTCCCTCCTCGAGGGGTATGGCTCCCACGAGGCCGACATGATGGACATCGAGCCGGCTCCTGTCAAAGCGGACTGGCGTGACAAATATGTCGCCTGGATCGCTCGAGGGGAACTCCCCGCGGACCGGGCCGCGGCCAGGCGCATCGCCAGGATGGCCAAGTCCTTTGTCCTCGTTGACGGTGAGCTGTACAAGCGCGCCGCCTCCGGCATCCTGCAGCGGTGCGTGCCCATCCCCGAGGGGCGCGAGCTCCTACGGGACATTCACACGGGGATCTGTGGCCACCACGCAGCGCCCCGCACCCTCGTCGGCAACGCGTTCCGCCAGGGCTTTTACTGGCCTACCGCGGTCGCGGACGCCAGCGAGATCGTACGCACTCGCGAAGGGTGCCGCTCTACGCCCGCAAGTCCAACCCCGCCCGCCCATGCCCCGCGTACCATCCCCGTAACGTGGCCATTTGCCGTGTGGGGGCCGGACATCGTCGGACCCCCGCGAAGGCGCCGGGGGCTTCACCCACTTGTTGGTCGCGATCGACAAGTTCTCCAAGTGGGTGGAGGTGCGCCCCATCACGAACCTCAGGGCAGAGCAGGCGGTAACATTCTTCACCGACATCGTCTACCGCTTTGGAGTGCCAAACTCCATCATCACCGACAACGGGTCCCAGTTCACGGGCAGGAAATTCTTGGAGTTCTGCGACAAGTTCCACATCCGTGTGGATTGGGCAGCTGTGGCACACCCACAGACCAACGGCCAAGTAGAGCGTGCCAATGGCATGATCTTACAAGGCCTAAAGCCTAGAATTTTCGACCAGTTAAACAAATCTGGGCGAAAATGGCTCCAAGAGTTACCAGCGGTTGTGTGGAGCCTAAGGACCACCCCCGAGTAGAGCCACCGGGTTCACCCCGTTTTTCCTAGTCCATGGCGCGGAGGCCGTCCTCCCCACGGACTCGAATACGGATCGCCCGGGGTTCGAGGCTATGACGAGGATGCCAACCGGCGAGCCCGCGAGGACTCGCCGGATCGGGCCGGACGAGGCACGCCTCGTGGCCTTGATGCATTCCGCAAGATACCAACAGTCCCTCAGGCGCTACCAAGCACGCAAGATACGCCGGCGGGATTTCAGCGAAGGGGATCTGGTCCTAAGGCTACGCCAAGACAACCGAGGGCGCCAGAAGCTATCGCCCCCATGAGAGGGACACTACGTCGTGGTGAAGGTACTCAAGCCCGGCACGTACAAGCTGGCCAACGAGGACGGTGAAGAGCTCACCAACGCTTGGAACATCCAACAGCTACGTCGCTTCTACCCCTAGCTAGGATTTCCAAGCATCTTTTTGTTGTAAAAATCATACGACCAACGCCCCAGTTGGTGACAACTATGTAAACACCTCAAGTCTAATGAAAAGGGCAACTCGGCTTTCCCCTGAAAACCAAGTTACCCTCGGGGGCTACTGCGGGGGGCACCCCCCCAAAATGGTCCCATTTTCGCGCAAAAATAAAGCTACTCACACGCGCTAAGTTTGCTTCCTACTTCAACCCCGAGCAACGGTTCGAACAGGGCGCAGGTGGCCTAGCGGAAGGAGCGCGCGAGTCAGAGATAGCCTACGCCGCGAGGATACGGCCCTTCTCTCTCGCCTCCAACCCAGCAGGCCCCCCGCGAAAACCGAACTCCCCTAACTAGAATCTACTCAGGAAGAAGGAGAAAGAAAAAGCGCAAATAAACAAAAGACTTCATTTCGTAACAACAAACGTTTACAATCAAGATAACTTGTTTATTTACAAGGGCCGCGTGGCCAGAATACTGATACACAAATAAAAACGGGCCAAGCGCCCAGCTGTCTTCAGGCAGGAGGAGCGGTGGTGTCGACAGCGTCCGGGAAGAGGAACTCCTCGAAGGCTTCAGCGAGCGACCCGGCGGCATCAGCGGCGAGCGCGTCCACGCGCTCCATCGCCACCTCATCCTCGACGCCTTCGGGAACGACGTAGCCCTCTCGCCCGGCGCCTCGAAGTTGACCTCGTAGTGGGACCGTACCACTCCGAGGGCCTTCTGGACGCCAAGACGCAACGCTCGGCGCATCCATTCGGTGACGTGGCCGCCGAGGGCGCGCAGGCGGCTGGCCAGCGAGCTTCCGGCCTGCGCTTCACCCTCCTCCACGACCTGGCAGGTCTCGAGGGCCGCATCACGCAGCTCCTGCAACTCCTGCTCGGAGGAGTTGTAGGAGGCCTGCAGCGCCTCGGCCCGCTCGGCCGCATGCCCCAAGGCAGTGCGCAAGCCTGGAGCCACCAAGACAAGAAAGAAATCAGAAAAAGGAATGCGAATTCCCAAACACAAAACCAACCAAACAGGAGTCAAGCAGCAGCTCACCTTCAACTTGCTTCCTCTCCGCCTCGAGGTCACGGCGCTCAGCCTCGACCGCCAGCTCGAGGCCCTTGATGGTCTCGCCCTGTTCCTGGATGGCCAGCTCCTGGCTCGCGCTGTTGATGCCGAGCACCACCAGCTCGCCCTCGACCTCAGAGAGCTTGGCGTCTCGCTCCGCCAGCAACTTCTGCGCCGCCTCGCGGGCGACGCGCTCCTGCTCCAGCGCTGACCGGGCATCGGCGAGGGCAGCTTGCTCCTCGCCGGAGCCGCCCTCGGCCCCTTGGAGGGCGGTGCGCTCCTGCGGGGAGCCGCTCCTCGGCCGACGGCGAGCGCCGCGACCTTGGCGTCGAGGGCGGCCTTCAAGTCGCCGGCCTCCTTGGCCCGCCGCTCCACCCTGCGCGCCCGCTCCTCGGCCTCGGCGGCGCCGCGCCGCGCCCCCTCGAGCGACGAGCGGAGCTCCCGGTTCTCTCCGCGGACGCCGGCCACCTCCGCCTCCCGCTTGGTCGCCGGCGTCCGCATCTTCTCCACGTCCAAGCGTGCACCCCCACGCCGCCTCATCACGGTCGATGAGGGCCGTGCGCATCCACTCAAGGCCGGAACGACGCGCCGGGTCTTGCCTCGTGCTCTCGGGGAGTTCGTCGCGCGCGGACCGTGGCTCGGTACGCCAACCCGGCCGTCCGGGGTCCGGAGGGCGTCGGCGAGCGCGTCGAATGCGCCGCATCGCTCCCGGAGCTTGTGGAGCTCGGCGTTCACCCGATCGAAGGCGTCGTACTTGTCGTGGGCGCGGCGCTCGAGCTCCTGGCACCCCCAAATCAAAACCCGTAAGCGCCATGACACAGAAACAGCGCACAAAAACGAGAGAAAGAAGAAAACGAACAACAACGCCCTACCTGGAAGACGCGCCATGCGGGGCCGCCATGGACCCTCAGCGCCTCGTTCAGCGCGCGGTCGAGCGTGGCGCCGTGACTCCGGAGCTCTCCCCAGAGCTCCTGCTCTCCTCGGGCGTCAGCGAACGCAGGGGGATCGCCCGGCGGCCCCTCTACCCGGGCGGGGGTGGCCGGCACGAGAGGACGAGGCCTCGGCGCCATGTCCTCGGTCCCCCGCCACCATGTGACCCTCGCGCCGCCTCACGAGGGCCCCCTCCTGGGGCTCGGGGGAGCGCGTGGGGAAGCTCGCCCACCGAACCCACCCGGGCGGCAGGGGAGTCGTCGTCCGGGACCTCCACCACCTCCGCCCGGAACCGCCGGCGGGTGCCCGCCCTTGCGCCGCCTCCGCCGGCGCCTCCACTTGCGCCTCCGTGGCCGCGGGCGCTCGACGCGGCGCCGCGGCCACCGCCTCCCCGGTCGCGCCCTCCGCGGCGCGGCCCGGCGCCCGTCCGCCCTCCTCGGCCCGCGACCACGGGCGCCACCGCGGTTGCGTCCGCTCGGCCTCCGCCGCGCGCCGCGCGCCGCGGGCCGCGCCTCCGTCACGGCGCCCACCGCCCGGCGGCTTCATCACCGCGGCCGCCGCGCGGCCGCGCCTCCGCCACGACCGGCACCCGCCGCTCCTCGATGACGGGCGCGCGCGCGGCGGCGGGTTGACCGGCCGGCCGAGGTCGCGAGGCCTCGCCGCGCCTTGCGAGCCCCTCGCCCGCCGCCGCCGTACTCGCCCCCGCCCGCGACGCCCTCGACGAGCGCCGCCGGGTAGGGATGGATGCGTCCGCCCTCAGCACCTTGGCCGGTGCGAGGGGAGACACGGTTGGCACCACCCTGCGCAAGCACAAACAGAATATTAGAATGCCTGATTGTCAAAAAACCGGACCGAGCAGAATAACGAGCCCCTTACCTCGAAGAGGAAAAGGCGCGCTTCCTTTTCCTCGAGGCCTCGGCGGATGAGGCTCGCGCGGCCGGCACGCCCGCCGCCGCGCCTCCCCGACGTCGCCACCGCGCGCGCGTGCTCGCCGCGCGCGCCTCTACGGCACGCGCCGGCACCTCCGCGGCGCGCGCCGTCCCTCGTTGTCGATTGCCCGGCGGCGGGCGCCGCCGCACCCGCCCCGGGCGATGCCGCCCTTGCCGCCGGACCGGCTCCGGCGACAGGGGCGCAGGCTCCCACCTATCAGAGGGGCCCTGCCCCTCAGCCTCTTCCTCTTCGTCCTCCTCCGAAGACGAGTACTCCTCGGTCCCCGGGGAAGAAAGCCCCAGCTCCTCGCGCCGCCGGTGCTCCGCGTTCCGTCGCTCACGGCGCTCGCGGTGCCGCCTCGCGCGCTCCCTCCCGCGCACCGCCCGCTCCTGCTCCCGCTGCTGCGCCGCCCGACCGAGCGCGAGGGAGTCGTGGGTGGGCGGAACAGACTTCGAGGCGGTGAAGTTCACCAGCTGCATGCAGGAATGTCAAAGGCGCGTCAGGAGGCAGAAGCAGCACCAAGAACTAAAACAGAACCAAGAATCGCACTCACCAGTGGGCCGGTGGGGAGCATCTCGAGGTCCCACGGGGTTCGGTCCGGGTGCGCCGGCATCCGCGTGTCGACGGTGTTCCGCGCCCGGGTGAGCGCATACGGCCGCCCGAGGGGGGTCGGGAGCATCCGCGACCTCGCCGGGCCGCGACGGGGTCCGCCTCCTCTCGTCATCTCGTAGATGCGGAGCGGCCTCTCCATTAGAGGCACGACCCGCCGGTGATGGAAGAAGGTGAGGACGCCCACCGCGGTCGGCCCCTCGCGCCGGCAGCTCCTCGGGGGCGGCCGGGACCGAGTCCCGCCGCCTCCGATGCTGGGGCGTGGACACCCCGTAGCCCAGGAGCTGGGCTTCTCCTTGAACACCCGACCGGTGTTGGGGGGAGGCCGGGCTCGGCGTTGCGCAGGTAGAACCATCCCCGCTCCCAGCCGGCGTTGTTCGTCGTCATGGTGCAGGGGATGTAGTCGTCCTTGAAATGCCCCCGCAGGGCGAGTAACATCCCGCCGGCGCGCACCGCGCGGCGGGTCCTCGGCTCCGTCGTGGGCTGCGTGAAGAGCTCCGCGCGGAAGAGGTGTATCCAGAGCTCCCAGTTGACTGGGATCCCCAGATACCCCTCGCAGACACCCACGAACGTGGCCGCCTGCGAGATCGCATTGGGCGCGAAGTTGTGCAACTCCACGCCGTAATAGTGGCATAACGCCCGCATGAAGCGGCTCGCCGGCGCGTTGAAGCCTCGCTCGTGGAAGCGGACGAAGCTCACGACGTATCCTTCCGGCGGGTTGGGCGCGCGGTCCCCCGCCGGCGGCACTATCCACTCCGCCGGGCGGCCATCCTCGTTTGCCGCTAGCTGGCCGGCGGCGACCAGCTCGCCAAGGGCCAGCGGGGTCACCGACGATCACTCCCAGGCGTACGGGTCAAGGATCGTGAGGGGCGGAAGCGGCGCCATGAGAAGGGGACAAAGGAATGCGAGAGCGGTGGACAGGGAGAGGAAGAAGAGCTCTAATGACGAAGCCGCGCGGTAGCGAAAGCGAAGCGAAGACGAAAGCACAGGGGGCTAAAATGGTGGAGCACTAAGGTAAAAAACCGCCGCTTCCCCTTCCCCTCAGATTTATAAGCCGCGGGCGAGCTCTCCGGAGCGGATGTCCCGCGTGCACTAACTGCAGGGAATCTTCTCTTCCCGCTGACGAGCGGGCCCCACCACGACCGCAGCGGCCACATCACCGCGAACGGGCCATCATCACGGTGAAGACTAGCAGGGGCCGTGGCAGGCGGTCACGTCCGCCTGCCCACGCCGCCCACTACGCGCGCGCGCGGCCGCGACGCCTAAAAAGGCGCGCCCGCGATGCGAAACCGCAGCCTCTACTGTGGAGCATTTAATGGCCCGGTCCCTTGCAAAGCAAGGAGAACCCTCGAGCGGCACGGACTCCTGGCTCGGGATAAATTCAACCCTCGAAGGGACATTGGCGTGAGAAGGTCGCCACGGGGTCCGTCTGAAGCAAAGCGGGCCCCGCAAGCACCCATGCCACGCAAAACCCTCGAGCGGCACGAGCCCCTGGCTCGAGACGATGTCAGCCCTCTAAGGGACATTGGCGTGAGAAGGTCGCCACGGGGTCCGTCCCGAAGCAAGCGGGCCCCGCAAGCACCCATGCCACGCAAAACCCTCGAGTGGCACGAGCCCCCGGCTCGAGACGATGTCGACCCTCTAAGGGACATTGGCGTGAGAAGGTCGCCACGGGGTCCGTCTGAAGCAAAGCGGGCCCCGCAAGCACCCATGCCATGCAAAATCCTCGAGTGGCACGAGCCCCTGGCTCGAGACGATGTCAGCCCTCTAAGGGACATTGGCGTGAGAAGGTCGCCACGGGGTCCGTCTGAAGCAAAGCGGGCCCCGCAAACACCCATGCCACGCAAAACCCTCGAGCGGCACGAGCACCTGGCTCGAGACAATATCAACTCTCTAAAGGGGCACAGGCGTGAGAAGGTCGCCCGGGGCCCGCTTGAAACAAAGCAGGCACCACAAGCACCCATGCCATGCTGGGCTGCGACCCGGCGCCTCGGGGCCGGCCCGCCCAGACCCCTCGATGGTCGCAAACGCAGAAGACGGGGCCGCCCGGGCGCCGCCCCCGCACGGCCCCTGCCGATCGAGGTTCAAAGCCTGACCCTCGACGGGTTCGAACAGGCGCCCCAGATCGCAGAGTCAGGGACGACGAAGGCACGCGCATTCGAGCCGTTCCTCGAGCCCACCGGCCCGAGGGTGCCCCATATGTCGTGTTCGAGAGCCAGCGAGGGCAGCTAGCCGGGGGATCCCACCGAGGGAGAGCTTCCGCGCCCTCGGTCCCTATCGAACGGGACCGAGCCCCACCTAGCAAACCCACGCAAGCGCTTCCATGGACGTGTCTCTGGACCATGCAGCCTACCCTTATCGAACGGGGCATGGGCGTCCACTCGAACCACCCACTAGCAGCTCAACGAGGAATCCGCAATTCGCGACCCGCTCGATGGGGGTTGCGGAAACCTCACCCTCGGTCCCGCGGAGGGACGGCGAGGGCGCGTTAAGAAGCAAGTCGTAAAGCTCTACCCGATCGCCTCGAACGGGCCCAGGCTCAGGGGCTTGACGCACGGCTACACCTCCTTGAAATGCACCCGCCGGAGACAGCGCCAGCAGCGCGTGCGTCACCGAAGCCGGGCCGAGATATCGCCGACGCCGGGTTGAGACATGTACCACGCCCTCGACCGGCTCTCGCGGTTAACCCCTCGCAGAGCATCCACGCCCTGCGGGGGCTTCGGGGGCTAGACCCGCGGGTCCGCCGACGCGGCCCCACGGAAAGCGTTCGCAAAACAAGGAGGGAAGAACATCCTATCAGTAGGTTCCAGCATCTTTGGGAGCCTCAATGGCAAACCCACAGATGCTCGGGGGCTACTGTCGGGGAAAGCCCAAGGGGTCCTTTTTAACAACGGGGAAATCCCCACTTAAAACCCGCAACAAAGCCAAACACACTTTGCATAACCATGCAGGATACGGCCCATACCGCAGGGACCTCAGCGGCCCACCGAGGCGGCCCTCTTGAGGATCCCCTCGTGCAGGCTCTGCCTCGCTCGAGGGTCCGTCCCGCCCTCGACCAGGGTCCGCCTCGCTCGAGGGCGCCCCGCACGCGTGCGCCGGCCCCCGTACGCGGGCATTTAACGCCACGACACCGGCGGGACGGCGCCATCATGCGCCGGGGTTCGCGCCCGGTGCTGCCGCACCGGCTCCCCGCAAGGGAGCCCATCCCCATCCCCGTGGGGAGGGAGCGTGCGGCGGGACCGGTGCCGGTCCCGTGACGCCGTGCACCTCGCTCCAAGTACGGGCGACGCGCCGAGCCCTCGAAGGGGGGCCGCCGCACCCTCGATGCCGCTTTCTTGTGACCTGCGGGGGTTAGGGGTGGAGGCGCTAGGCCGGTGGAGCGCCATCCCGGCCCACGTTACGGTATGGCTGCCGCCCCCGCGCGTGCAGGCGCACGCCGAGCGGCGCGCGGCGACTCCGGCCCGTGGAACGCGTTGGGAAGGGACGTCGTTTTACCTACTCCTGTACTCCATACGGGCCAACGTCAGCAGCTCCCTCGAGCCTATCAGAAGACATCACCACCATCCGCTGCCCTTCTACCCTCGTACCGCCACTGTTCGGGTACAAGATAGGCCATGATGGCCAGATCGCTGCAAGGATCGTCCGGACGGCCGCCCACTCTACAGCATAGCACGTCGTGCTTCCTCACGTAGCTAGATAGCACGGCGCGCATGTGATTCGCCTCCTCCTTGATCTATAAAAGGAGGGCGAACCCCCCTGCCGCGGGGAGACGAGAGGAGAACGAGGCACACGATACGGACTCGACACAACGGGAGAGACGAGCCGCGCCACGCACTTGCTCTCCAATCCTCCCACAACACCTCCAGACACTGCGCCAAGGACTTGGAAGCCAGCCTTCCTCTCCCGCCTTGCTTGTAGCAGCCCCACTACGAGCACCCTCTTGAGCAATATAGTGCCTTGAGCACACCACTGCTGGACGTACGGCCCCTCGGCCGGAACCAGGATAAATCCCGTGTCTCTTATTGCCTAGCATCGACCATTGAGGGATAGACCTCGGCGCTTTCTACTAGTTAGTGTCGGGACCATATTCCGCACCGACAAGGGGCTCGATCGATGCTAGGAATCGGAAGCGGAGAGCTAGGAGAACACGTGCAACTGCTTACCCTCGGCGGGAGTCGGCGGCAGCGGCCAGGAATTGGAGTCAACGCCGGCGGTTCTTTTGCGAGCTTGCCGGCTCAGCAGGGAGGCGGTCCGGCGCTGCTCCGGCGGTGCCCCGCGCGGCCGCGGGGGCGGGGCGCGGGCGGCGGCGGCTTCGGCGCAAAACGGTGGCGCGGGCGGCTCCCGCACGGAGCGCGAGCGGGAAGACGGCGGCGTGGCTTCCACGGCCGGCGGCGGCGCTAGGCGGCTCCCGGCGGCGCTTCTACGCGGCGGGCAAGGCGTGCAGGCGGTAGTCCTTTTATAGGGGCGCGGGCGCGAGAGACCAGGGTGCTCACGCCCCAGGCGGTGGCGCCGTCCTGGTCTCCTGGCATGGCACTCCATGGCCATGGCGTCGGGCCCGGATGGGCTTTGGCGGTCCTGGCTGTCGGGCCAGAGCGGACCGGGTCGGGCGGAAAGGGCTCACGGGTTGGGCAGAATCCGGGTGGAAGGGAGAGCGGCCTGAAAACTTTATGGAGCTTGAGTGGACTTGCGAAGTATTTAAGGGGACGGTGGTGGACTTCGGATAGATGGACCGGAATTGACCGAACGGGTGAAGAGGAGAAGTCGGGGGTGGTCCACCAGACTTCCAAGATTGGGCTGGAAGCTTGACTGGGCCGAAAAGGGAGGAAGAAAAAGAAAAAGGAAAAGAATTTCTTTTTATTTTTTAGAATTTATGTTCGGGAAGAGAATAATCTAGAAACAGCTAGATAATTCAGAAAAGCCACAAAAAATATCCTAAAAATTCCAAAAATTCCAGGAAAATTCCCAGAGATAGATTAAGACATGAATAATCCAAATAAAGCATTTGGAGCTCGTGAAAAAGATTTTTAGAGCCTTCTAATAAATAGAAATTAGCTCAAGAAAAATGAGAATTAATCCCAGAAAATTCCGAAAAATTCTCGGAAGGATTAGGACAGCTCCTAAACGCGTTTTTGAAACCTTAAGCACTCAGGAAGCACAAAGATGCATCGGCATAAATGCAACGCACAAAACCATTTATTTAATTTCTGAAAAACAACCAAGGTTTTCTCTATACTATATTCCCTGTAAAGAAAATAAATGTTGGAATTTTTTAAAACATTATGAGAAAATTGTTATCTAATTATTCTCTATTCACATCTTGAAATTGGAAATTTCAGGGTGTGACAACTCTACCCGCCTTAAAAGGAATCTCGTACCGAGATTTGAGAAAGGCTAGCAAGAAACAAAGACTCATGGGTATTATCCAAGGCTTATCAACTTTCTTCATATCGACCTTCCTTACACCAGCATACCAAACATGCTCTTCTATTCTTCATAGCTCATAGGAATATATAGTCTGGTCCCACTTATAACTTATCCATTCTTCTATCATTGTGATTTTCTCCACTCTTCGCTTTGCTCCATCATAGTCCTTGGTAGATCAACTTCTGCATCCGGATTCTTCTTGATAGGAGTGACATATATAGGTCGAACAATCTTAGATTGGGGTTTGTCGGAACCAGGTTTGTAATCCTTGCAAGTGATAATCCAATCATCAAGATTTAGGGTTTGAGTATGACCTTCAGCTTGAGAACCTTCTTCTTGAGTTAGGCTTTGGGTGGGCAACATCCTCTACTTATTGATATCTATAAGGTTATGTTGGCAGGCTTCTGCTGTCATAAGACTAGCTTCCCTCTGAGGGCATGGAAGACCATGGTGCTCACCACACGGACACATACCCGGAGCCTTGTTAACCTCGTATTATTTCTCCATGGTTAATTTTAGTGCTTCATGCTTCTTCTTCTTCTTCTTCTTTTGATTTTCCCATGCTGCAACTTGGCTCTTCACTGGCCCAATGGGAACTCTGTCTTCGGCCATCTCATTACGAAAGTAAATTGTGCTGGGCTGCATCCTTCCTTGTAAGACCTGAGTCTTCATAACTGGTAGCTTCTCTTTATCAAATGGTGGAGGAGTCATGTTTTGATGGTTATCATTGGTGACGGTATTGTGATCTTTAGGAAGTGAAGCTTGCTCTGTAATGGACTGATGAATCTTAACCATGGTTTGAGCCATTGCTTGCAGAACCTGAGTTTGTGCAGCGATATACTCCAACATCTTGCGTTCCCATGATGAGGTTGCAAGAGGAATGTTGATGTTTCCTTCATTATCTTTATCTTCATGATTTATGTTGGAGCTCTCCATATGATTGGGTATTTGTGATAGGATCAGAAAAGATAGACTGAAGAGTAGAGAGAAAGAATGGGAAGAGCAAGGAGGTGGGAGATACAAAAGAAGAACCCAACTAAGCAACTGATGTCATTGCAGATATAAGATCCACATCACACGAACACTCAATTCAAAGAACCAACAGAAGCAATGTCATAAAACCAAGCATCATCATGCAAGCACAGAACTTCACCAAACAAGATAGGTTAAGGGAACGAACTACACGTTGTTAATAAAGTCAGAGGGTACCCTCCTAATAGATCAGATGTAACTCCCAGCAAGGATATCCATAAATAATGTATTTTTCCCAGATAAAGGAGTACGAAATTATGAGTTCAACCCAACTGGAATCACCTCAATCAGAGGTTTAGAACTCGAGATATGAATTAAATAAGATGGCTATGTCAGCAGTGCTGACAGATTCGAGAATCTCCAAAGTTTCGTGCATAACTCTCTGTATATACAACCAAAATTGATGAATTTTGGAAACAGTGAATCTTATGAAATTCCTGAACTACTCCAATTGGATTTAAATCAATCAGAGGTCCATAGCCTGAGATATAAAATAATGAAGGTAACTGGGTCAGCAGAGTTTACAGATTCTAATAGCTCCAATGTTTCAAGCATATCTCCTGTAACATGTACTGGGTAAGGCTGAATTTTTGATAGAAATTCACTTATAAAATTTAGGAACTAACCTAACTGGTTTCATATCAATCGGAGTTCTGTAGCTCGAGAAAGAATTGAAACAGCGCTGGTGTGTCGGAGAGCTGCGCAAACAGATAGAATGTCAAGGGTAACAATTCACCTTTTGACTTATTGGTGGAATTGCTTGAGAGAAGTGCAAAGAAGAGATAAGATCAAGACCAAGGGAAGAGTAAATAAATAGGCAAGGGTAGAGGTCATAATCATTTGCAAAACAATGATGTGACACCTGTTTTCCCAAAGAAAACCAAGTGCAAACCTATATGCATGCCAGGATCGATTTTCATGCAAATAGTTGACATAAGTGAATAACATAAACAATATCACGTAAGAAAAAAAAGGAGATTATCAGAGTTTACGCATAATCCTGGAAACGAAGGCACCAAACTCCACAAGCAATTGACTGGGGGTTGTGTACGCCTAGAACCAACAACATCTTCACAAGACTTCAGAGTAGTTTCCTCCTTCTGAGCAACATTGTTTATAGCAAGGGTGAGCTATCAAGGAGGATTGATGAAAGATATGATTTAAGGAGCGAGAATATTCATCTCAGAGCTCAAGAGAAAGGTAGTGATGAATTTTAGATCAAAGGAAACCTTAAGAAACGACCACTGCTAACTAGGCTTGCGTCCTACAGTCGATACAGCTCTGATACCACTCTGTCACACCTGTTTTTCCAAAGAAAACCAAGTGCAAACCTATATGCATGCCAGGATCAAGTTTCATGCATATAGTTGACATAAGTGAATAACAAAAACAATATCACGTAAGAAAAAGGGAGATTATCAGAGTTTACGCTTAATCCTGGAAACGAAGACGCCAAACATCACAGGCAATCGACTGGGGGTTGCGTACGCCTAGAACCAGCAACACCTTCACAAGACTTCAGAGTAGCTTCCTCCTTCTGAGCAACATTGTTTATAGGAAGGGTGAGCACTTGTCGTACGCAGCAAGTATGGGGAAAAAGAATGTATGCAAAGGCTTTATAGTGGACTGGGCTATAAGCATTTAGGAAATTTTAGTTGGTCAAGTTTTATTAGCACCTGATTACTAATAAAAGTATAAGTTTATACCAACCCACAATTAAGCATAAAGATAAGAGATACGCCATGAGCACATGGCAAGCACAACCATAACACATATCACAATTTAAGTCCATCTTCAAGTTCAATTAATCATGTGAGGGTCCAGGCCGCTCTTAACTGTGAGCACGGCTAATCGATTAGTTTAACACTCTCCAGAGGTTGTACACTTTCACCACAAGCAGCGTAAAAGCTCCAAAGAACTTTGAACCCAACCATGCGATGCTGATCAGGCACCATACCACACTACCGAGGTGTGGTTGCATAGGGACACTACATGGCCTTTAAAAAGGTTCTCCAACAAGTTGTGACCCACAAGGTCCGGATCAGTTAGCAAGGTATAAAGTCCCCTAGCAGGTCGATACCCCACCATAAAAAGAATAACTCACCCAACCCCCTGCT
This sequence comes from Cenchrus americanus, assembly GCA_947561735.1. Taxonomy (NCBI): domain Eukaryota; kingdom Viridiplantae; phylum Streptophyta; class Magnoliopsida; order Poales; family Poaceae; genus Cenchrus; species Cenchrus americanus. The sequence continues at coordinate 125,902,783 of OX387241.1, forward strand.
AGAGCTAGTCCATACCCCGCAGTACCGCCGATCCCTTGTCCTTATCAGGTAAGATCACCCCAAGCTAAAGTTCCTAATTATTCAGCCAAGACCATTGCCCATTAGTTCTTGTGGTTGTACTGTTTTCTTGGGTGGTAATCCATGTTCCGATTAATGCACAGTGATCTTGTATTAAAATATCATAAAGGAACATAGAGCATAAAATGATAACCATGTTGATCAACAACAACCCAGTTGAGCAAACTAAGCAATACCTACCATCGAATTAAATAAAACTCGGGTTCAAGATAATGGTCAAATGAGGCTAGTCATCCTTAATAGGAACCCATCAAAATAAATGCAAAGCAATGCAAAGTGATTAATAAAATTATTGGGACAAAAAGATCAAGGACACACTTGCCTTTAACCAAAGAGTAGTTGCTCAGAATATCTTCATCTTCATACTCTTCCAAAGCTCTCGAACCACGTTCACTCTACTCGCATCAATCATCGAGCACAAAACATGCAAAGCAAACGCACGAGTACAACTAAGAACAATACATCAATCAAATCAAAGCTTTAAAAGAACGCACTAAAGGACAGGCTCGATCAGATGGATCACTAAAGAACACAAAGTGTGCTTGAAAGGCTTGGTTAACTTTGAAGAGATCGTCGTGGAAGATTGAGCAAGGACCGAAAAGATCACACGGAGACAGAGCTCGATCCTATTGGTTACGCATGAACGAGGGAACCACTAAGAACAGGACTAAGCTCAAATCTATCGAAAGATTATTATCAAACAACAAGAGACTACGCTTGGCATATTTTAATTAAGAAATCATGTGAAAGAATATGTCAGAGAAATACTCTTTGTTACCATTAAACAAGTTACATTTAATTAAAGAAATCATGATAGACCTAATCATATTTTATTTATAACATTCGAGTGCAAGTTATGTTAAATTAACAATTACTTTAGAAAGATAAAGCAAGTATAAGACATCTAGGCGAGCAACTTTATGTCACGCGTGCAACTAAACAAATTTAATATTGAAAAGGCATTTATGATGACATTAGGCATATTAACCTTATTATGCAAACCGATGTTTAACTCTAACATCTTTTATTTAGAACAACTAGTTATGAATAAGGATTAACCAATTACATCACGATTAAGGAAAACCGGATTAGAACCTAATCACTTTTTATCTATAAAAGCATTGGAATAAGAATTAGTCAAGATTAACATGCATCTTTAGTTTTAAAATAAATAACAGGTGATCCACATGCTAACGTACAAGCTAAGGTGAAATGAACGAGAACGGTAGAAGCGAACTATAACACACACAAACTTTAGGCTAGGGATTAGGAGAACTAGTCTACAAAGAGAACTAGAATGAAGAAAGAACAGCTAGATGACAGAGACACAGATTCTAAGAAAGATAGCCGCACAAGGTTGGATCAAATAACTGAAAGAGTATAGTTGTCTTACATAAAAGACAATTATGATAGGATGGCATGTACTAGGATTGGAAAGATCTGGAGCTTGAAAGAAGGCTAGCTCTACAACAGAGACACTGGGACAGAGCTTGGTAAAGAACGTCTATCGAACAATTTGCATAAATAAGATAACAAGGCTATGAGCTGGATTTATTTTAGCAAAATATATGTAAGGATATTTCATAAATAAAATATCCCATTTTCGATTTAATGCAAATTAGATTTTATTTGCAAAGCCGGTGTACAGAACTAGTCAAGTTTTATTTATAAAGATTCATGTATGAATTAACCAATTGAACTTTTAATCTAGAAAACTAAACTATATGAAAAATCTAAACGAACTTTGTAATTCGAGTAGATCATATTATTATAAAAAAACATTATGGTATTGGAATTAATCATATTAACATTTATTATAAAAGCCGGTGTAAAAGATTAATTAACTATTAAACAAATTAACATTTAGTTTACGAAAACCGAGATAAAGATCTAATTAACTTTTATGTACAAAAACATGTGATAGAAACATTAATCAAATTAAATTTGCTTATGAAAAACGATATATAGATCTATTTTGCTTTTATTTATAAAAGGCATGTATAACTAGCCATTAATTAAATTTAATATTAATTTTATTTTCAGAAAACAAAACATGATGAAAACTCACCACTAACGCGTGCTTTGCATTATTATAGACCTAACGCAACTTGAACGGATTAAATCGTAGCTAAAACGAAGATTTGATGAACAAAACAAGATTGCAGGGACCGTGATGGAATTATCCATAGACTTGGAGGGCTAGCAGGAAAGGTTTGCAAGACACAATAAACAGTGCTCGCGAATAGATCTAAAGATAGGGTTAGATCTGAAAAAGTGGAAGGTTAGGTTAGATTGAAAGGATCTAACTGCATACGGGGGTCTTTAAGGAAGATATACGAGACACAAGAATTGAGTCACTAATTACTAAGCTCCACTGGTGTCGTATGGACCTCCCTGGGCCCACTACCTCGGTGGGTACCAGGACCGACTACTCGGTGGGCCCCTGGGACTACCCGGCTTGCGCTGCACGGCACCTAAAGGCGTGGAGCTCAAGGACTACACAGGAGTAGTACTCGGTTAGGGAGCTGTACATGTTCCGCACTGTATAGAGGACTCCTAGACGTACTCGACTAGTACTCTCTCCCTACTCCGACTTGTAACCCTGCCTCCCGGACTATATAAGGCGAGGCAGGGACCGATCTCTAGCATCCAATCTCCTCTCATACAACCCACGACGCACTATTGCACCATCTTGTAATCGTGCCCTATCAATCCGTAGCTACGCGGCATACGGGACGTAGGGTATTACGCACCTCGCGGCCCGAACCTGTCTAAATTGTGTGCCACGTGTCTCTTCCTTCGAGTTACCGATCTCGGCGAGTCACATTCATCTACTTCGGGTACTCCCCGTAGTAGGTTGCCGGTCTAAAACACCGACAGCTGGGGCGCCAGGTAGGGGCTCTCGCCTGAGATCACATGGCGAACTCGACGGCTTCCGTCCACTTGAAGCCAATCGTCGCCTTCAACCTCGGCGACACCTTCGTGTTCGGCGCCTGGGTCTGCATTGCTGATGGCGCGGACTCCTTCCAGTGCCGCCTGACCATGCAGCCCAACCCGAAGACAGGCTTCCTGACGCTTCCTGAAGTTGTCACAGGTGAACTCGCCGGCAAGTTCGGCGAAATTTCACTCTTCAACCACCACGCTGACTTCGAGCTCGAGTCCGTCTCCAACCCGAACTCGACGTCGCCATGGGCCATCGCATGCGAGCCGGCTGCTCAGCCATCACAGGTGGTCCCCTCACCACGCGAGCACTCCGCACATGGCCCCCGCATCCTCAGCCGGGCCCGCACGGGGGCTCCCACTTCGCGCCGGGCCGGCAAGGAGCCCGTACCCGAGTACAGCTCGGACTCCGACGGCGCCCCCGATCGCGCTCCGGACTCCAGCCCTCTCTCTGAGTTCTACTCGAACCCGGACTACGAGTTCGACTTCGGGTCGGACCCGAGGAGCCGAGTCCGAGGCCCTTGTAAGGGCCGGCCCTTGGGCTGGTTATAAAATCCACGCCGGCCGGGAGATACGTCTACTGGCCAGACCGCAAGCCTGCCGACCTGGTCAAGGGAGACTCACGCTACATCGCCTACATCGACTCGCTACCGTTCCAGGAGGGAACACCGCTAGCCCGGGCTGACTCAAACACACCAACTGAGGTGGCACCCTCTCAGTCCAGCCTTGGCACCCCCGATCTCCAAGTCTTCATGGCTACCGGCGACACCCCAGGGCCTTCAGGCACGGCTCAGGACAAGTACCTGGAGGACATCTCCTCCGACGAGCTCTCTACCGATGCTCTACCCAGCGAGACTCCGGCAGAAAGAGACGCTCGACGTGAACGCAACCGGAAGCGCAACGAACGTCGTCGACGCCTCCGCGACAACCTCCCCATCCGCAACCTTGCGGAAGCTCTCGAGGTGGTCGAGAGCAGAGTACACACTACCCCCGAGCAGTGCCTTATGTCGATCACAGCGATCGCACGCCAGGCTCAGGGCATACACGCTGGAGAGGTCATCGCCAAGCTCGCTGAAGAAGCCTACTTCATGCGGGTCGACAACAGAGTCAACCAACCTCCTCCAGCTAAACCCCGCGACAACGAAGCTACTAGTCGCAGCGCCAACAACGGTCCCAACCGTACTCGACCTGACCTCCCAGCCGAGCCTAACCGTCGTCGCTCCAACACCAGCGGACCTTCACAACAAGATCACGACAACCGACAAGTTGTTCCCCACCGCGCTCCGGCCGGTGGCGGCGGCAACGATCCCGACGGTGGCGGCGGCGACGGCGGCGGCTCCAACCATGGGGCCAATAGGAGAGCCGGAGGCGGCGGCGCTCGCGGCGGCCGAGGCCACGCGAACAGCCACGCCTCCGCGCCTCACACGGCGGGTACGACGCTCGCCGAAGATTGAGGAGTCGCGGAGGAAGAAGTCAACCACCGCCGCCGAAGGCGACGGCTTCCCCGCCTTCTCACCTCGACTTCGCAACTTGCTCCTCCCCGACAAGTTCAAGCCATTGGGGATCACCAAGTACGACGCGAAGCAGGATCCCATCCAGTGGCTCCGATGCTACGCCCTCTCCATCGAGAACGCTGGCGGCAACAGCGACACCAAGTGCCTGTACTTCCCCTTTTGCCTGGACCAAGCACCACTCACATGGCTCGAGTCGCTGGACAAGCACTCGATCGACAAGTGGGACCAGCTGAAGGAGCAGTTCACAAGTAACTTCGCGGGCGCCATGGGCCGATAGGGTACTCGCATGGACCTGGCCATGATCAAGCAGGAACAGGGCAAGACCCTCCACAAGTACATGCGCCGCTTTTTCGACAAGCGCGCTACCGTCGTCGACGTCACCGACAAGGAGGTCATCGACCTCTTCCAAGTCAGCCTCTACCACCGCCGCACCTTCGAAGACTTCGGTCGCCGTCGCCCCAGGTCCATCCCCCACCTCAAGGACATGATCACGTCCTGGGCGGATGAAGAGGACAAAGCCAATGCCAAGTACGACGCCATCCGTGGCAAGACCAAGCAGAACCAGGGCGGCGGCAGCGGCAACAACGCAAACCAAGGCGGCCGCAACAACAACAACAACAACAACTACTCGGGTCCCAACCGCAAGCGCAAGCCAGACAACACTGTCGCGGCTATCCAGCGCCCGGCGAAGGGGAACTGGAAGAAGAACTCCGGCGGCTTCAAGGACCTGCTGAAGAAGAAGTGCCCGTGGCATCCAAATGGCAATCACACTACCGAGCAGTGCTACCAACTCAGGCATGCACTCAAGGATACGCCGGAGCCACCGCACCCTCACGATCAAAAGGGCAAGAAGAAGGACGGCGACAACAACGACTTCCAGGAGCTGGACAAGACCGTCAACGTCCTCTTCGGCGGATTGCCCAGCAGGCGGGAGCAGAAGGCTACTCGTCGCGAAGTGATGTCCATTGAACCAGCGGTCCCGACCCCTCTCAGGTGGTCGGAGGTACCCATCACCTTCTCCCGCGCGGACCAATGGACTAGCTTCTCTGAACCAGGACGGTTCCCCCTCGTCCTGAAGCCAATGGTGGCGGGCTCCAAGCTCAACAAGGTGCTCATCGACGGTGGAAGCGGGCTCAACGTCTTCTTCACCAAGACCTTGAAGAAAATGAAGCTCGACATCACTCACATGCTCACCAAGAGCAACACGCCCTTCTACGGCATCGTCCCCGGCAACGCGGCTATCCCACTGGGCTCAGTGGTCCTGCCAGTTACCTTCGGGGCGTCTCGGGACAACTACCGTACTGAGTACATCAAGTTCGAGGTCGCGGACTTCGAGACCTCTTACCACGCCATCCTCGGTAGACCGGCCATCGCCAAGTTCATGGCAGTGCCCCACTACACCTACTTGGTACTCAAAATGCCAAGCCCAGCCGGTGTACTCTCCCTCCAAGGAGACTTGAAGATCTCCCACGACTGCGACACAGAAGCTGTGGAGATCGCCTCTACAAATCAAGCACCCAACGCGATGATGGAGGTCTACGCTGCGTCGAAGAAGCTTGCTACAAGTGAACACGACATCCCAGAGAAGTCTGACAGCACCAACAAGCCTCAGCCACCTGAGGAGGTACTCGTCAAGACAGTCGACCTCGGAACAGGCGACCCCAGCAAGACCACCACCATTGGGGCTGGCCTCGACCCCAGATAGGAAGACGCGCTCATCAGCTTTCTTCGGGCTAACCGCGACATCTTCGCGTGGAAGCCAGCGGACATGCCAGGAGTGCCCAGGGAGCTGATTGAGCACTGCCTCAACATCGATCCTAAGGCCACCCCCAAGCGACAACACCTCCGACGCTTTGCCGACGACAGGCGGGACGCCACCAAGAAGGAACTCACCAAGCTACTCGCAGCTGGCTTCATCAGAGAAGTCTTCCATCCTGAGTGGCTCACCAACCCCGTCCTCGTCCGCAAGAAGAACTCGAATGAGTGGAGGATGTGCGTCGACTACACCGACCTCAACAAGCACTGCCCCAAGGACCCCTTCGGGTTGTCGCGGATTGATCAAGTCATCGACTCCACAGCGGGCTTCGACCTTCTCTGCTTCCTCGACTGCTACTCCGGGTACCACCAGATCGCAATCAAGGAGGAAGACCAGGAGAAGACCGCGTTCATCACCCCGTTTGGCGCGTACTGCTACACGACCATGTCATTCGGGTTGAAGAACGCCGGTGCTACCCACCAACGGGCCATCCAGGCCTGCTTTAAGAGGCAACTCAACAAGAACGTCAAGGCCTACGTGGATGACGTGGTTGTCAAAACCAGGGACTCCGTTACCCTCATCTACGACCTTGAAGAGACCTTCGCATCACTACGCGAGTACCGCTGGAAGCTCAACCCGAACAAGTGCGTCTTCGGTGTCCCTTCGGGCAAACTACTCGGCTTCATTATCAGCCAGCGCGGCATCGAAGCCAACCCCGAGAAGATCTCCGCCATCACCAGCATGAAAGCTCCCACGAGCATCAAAGACGTCCTGAAGCTGACAGGGTGCATGGCGGCGTTGAACAGATTCATCTCGAGGCTAGGAGAACGGGGCCTGCCCTTTTTCAAACTACTCAAGCATCACGAGAAGTTCGTGTGGACTGCAGAGGCGGATCATGCCCTTGCCCGGCTCAAGGACTTCCTAACAAAGCCACCGATCCTCACGGCTCCTCACAAGGGCGAGCAGCTACTGCTCTACCTCGCTGCGACTACTCATGTGGTCAGTACTGCCATCGTTGTCGAGCGGCAGGAAGACGGCCATGCCTACCCGGTCCAGCGCCCAGTCTACTTCGTCAGCGAGGTTCTATCAGAGTCCAAGGCTCGCTATCAGCCCGTGCAGAAGCTCCTGTACGCTCTACTCATCACCTCGCGGAAGCTACGACACTACTTCCAGGAGTACTCGGTCTCCGTCGTCACCGACTACCCGCTTGGCGACATCCTGCGGAACCAAGATGCTACCGAAGAATCTCCAAGTGGGGCCGTCGAGCTCGGCGCCCTCACTATCGACTTCAAGCCACGCACAGCCATCAAGTCGCGAGCACTAGTCGACTTCATGGCGGAGTGGCGGGAGAACCGCCTACCTACTCCCACCGTGCGACCGAGCATTGGGTGATGTACTTCGACGACTCACTCAACCTCGAGGGCGCGGGTGCGGGGTGCTCCCGATCTCCCCAACGGGCGAACAACTCAAGTACGTCCCGCATCTTCTCGGAAGGTCTCAAACAACGAAGCCGAGTACGAAGCCCTCCTACACGGGCTCCGCCTCACGGCTTCACCGGGCATCAAGCGGCTACTAGTCTACGGCGACTCCGCAGCGGTCATCAACCAAGTCAACAAGTCCCGGGACCGCAACAAGGAGAACATGGACGCCATCGCCTAGAAGTTCGCAAGCTCGAGAACAAATTCTATGGTCTCGAGTTCCATCACATCGTCCGCGACAACAACGTTGCAGCGGACGTCCTCTCGAAGCTTGGATCCACCCGCGCTCAAGTGCCAGCGGGTGTCTTCGTCTACGAGCTTCACGCGCCATCCATCCCGGAGCCGGCGCCACCGACCACTGTCCCAGCTCATCCACCAGCCGGGCAGGAGGTCATGATGATCGACGTGGACCGGAGGCGGCCCTTCATCGACTTCCTCGGCGAGCGGGAAGGTCCCCCTCCGACAAGAACGCGGCTGAGCAACTCGTCCGCCGCGCCAAGTCCTACGTCCTCATCGGAGACAAGCTTTACAAGCGGGGCGCATCTTCTGGAGTACTCATGAAGTGCGTCCCTCGTGAAGAAGGCAAGGACATCTTGGAGGAGATCCACAAGGGCGTCTGCGGCAACCACGAGTCCTCACGCACGCTAATCAGCAAAGCCTTTCGGCGAGCCTTCTATTGGCCCACAACCCTGGGTGATGCCGAAGAACTCGTCAAAAGGTGCCAAGGATGTCAGTACTTCGCCAAGTAGCAACACGTCCCAGCCTACAAGCTAGTCACCATACCGCCAACCTGGCCCTTTGCTTGCTGGGGGCTCGACATGATTGGGCCACTGCCAACTGCGCCAGGAGGATACAACAGGGTATTGGTGGCTATCGACAAGTTCACCAAGTGGATCGAGGTCAAGCCGGTCACATGTCCCAAGGCTGACAGAGTACTCGACTTCCTGGATGAACTCATACACCGCTACGGGCTACCCCACCGCATCATCACAGACCTGGTCTCCAACTTCAACAACCACCAGTTTTGGGAGTAATGCGAGAACAGTGGGATCGACGTCCGATACGTCTCAGTCGCCCATCCACGGGCCAACGGACAAGTCGAGCGCGCCAATGGGATGGTGCTCGACGCTCTTAAGAAGCGGCTACATGACGCCGCGAACTCCAAAGGGGGCAAGTGGATCAAGGAACTACCCAACGCACTCTGGGGGCTACGGACTCAGCCATCCAAGCCAACGGGGCAATCCCCTTACTTCCTAGTCTACGGCTCCGAAGCAATCCTCCCTGCCGACGTCATATGGAACTCGCCAGCAGTGGAGCACTACGACGAAGGCGTCTCAGAAGACAGCAGACGAGTTGACATCGACAGCACCGAAGAAGCTCGCCGCGCCGCCCTCGTGCAATCGGCAAGGTACCGGAGGGTATCCGACGCTACCATGATCGCAACGTCAAGGAACGCTCCTTCAACGTTGGAGATCTTGTCCTCCGTTGTATCCGAACACGGAAGGACTTCACAAGCTCGGCCTCCCCCCGGGAAGGTCCCTTCACCGTGGCAAAGGTGACCGGGCGGGCTCCTATCGCCTCCAAACACTTGAAGGCGAAGACATCAACAACTCGTGGAACGTCGACCGGCTCGTCGATTCTACGCCTAGTCTACACGACTACTCGGGGTTCAAGTCTACACGACTACATCAACACCCCCCCCGGCCGTAAGCGACCCCCCCGGTCCCGGCTCCCGCTCTCCGGACTTCTCCTCTCCGGATCCGGCCCCCGTGCGGCTACCTACGGACCCCGGGCGCCACGAGCGTCAAGGACTCTAGCAGCGGTCTACTAAGAGACCACACTCCAAGATCCGGCCCTCGCACGGCTACCTACGGATCTACGATCCAGCCTACACGGCTACCTACGGATCAACTGCTGTAAGCGGCTACCCGCTCCAGCGCTACTCAGCTGTAAGCGGCCTCCGGGTCCAAGCGACTCTTCTGTAACTACGGCCCTGGCCATCTAGGTGTACTTCTTTAGTAATAAAGATTGACCGTCCATCAACTTCTTTACTGCCTACTCCCTACAACGGGACTACTAAAGTCGAGTACTACTACTCGCATCCACTCCACGATGGGGGCTCCGCACTCTGAGATCGCGACTATGAGTACTCATTGCTGGAAAACTCTCTTTCATTGATACTTGAACAATTCATTACAATTGTTTTTCTTGTACAACCATGGCTACTAGCTACCTATTACAGGGCTACTGGAGGTTCAGCTTCTCAGCTACCTGCTCCGCGATGGGAGCCATCTGCTCCAGCAGCTCTGCATACCGCTCATTCGTGCAGTTGGCGGCCACCCCGCAGGCGACTACCTCCACTGGAGCCTTCGGGAAGTATGACTTCATGAAGGCCAAGACTTGTCTTGGGATCGACCTCGCCACGTGCTTCACGTAGGCGGCCAGCCGGCTCGGCGCTTCCTTGAGGCGATCCACCAGAGGAGCAATCTTGGGGCCGCCCGGGTGCGGCACCAGGAGTCTTGCGATCGGCAGTGCGGCTTCTTCCAACTCCTTCAACTGGGCCCGCAATGCCTCGCAGTCTTCGTTCAACTTCTGCAAGCATTTGTAGCAGTTGCCGAGATCTCTATCAGAAGCAATCCGAAGCTCCATATGCTTCTCGCACTCGAAGGCGAGTTCTTTGTAGTCGAGCTCGAGTACCTGGCGGGCTTCTTGCTCCCGGTAGAAGAGGTTCTTCATGCTCGTCTCCGAGGCCTTCAGCTGCTCCACCTGGCCTTCAAGCTCTGCAACACGACAACAGCACAGCGGGTCAAGGACTTCTCGACCTCTAACAAGTACCCGACCAGTTCAGAGGCGTACCTTTATTCTTGTTGCGGAGGCCCTTATTCTTTCGCATCAAGTCGTCGCCCTTCGCCTGCAACTCTTGGACGTCGTTGTGGTACTTGGCGAAGGCGGCGTCGAGCTTCGACTGCATGGCAGCCGCGTGCTTCCGCGACTTCACAAGTTGCTCTTCTAGCGCCTCGGCTCGGAGCACCGTGTCGCCATAGCCCTGCAGTAGGTTCGACTTGTCGCGGGACCGCTCCGCAACGTCCTGCACAAGACAACTCAAGTCACAAAAGAGTACTCAACGACAAAGGATTGGCTACTCAAAGGCTACGGCTACTTACCTTCATCCACTGCTCGGCTTGACGGATCGCCTCCAGAAGCTTGGCCACCGTCGCCGGCTCGATGAGATCGTCCGCGAGCAGCTCTATTCCACCACGACTACTCGCGGCGGCCTCCATCATCGTCGCAGAGCGGATGGGCTCTGCGTCCTGGATCTCGGGGGAGCGGATAGCCACCTCCAGAGCAACCTCTGGCGATGTGGTGACCGCCTCTCCCCCGGCGGTCTTCTCGTCGACGTCCTCCATGGGCTCGGGGGCTCCTTCCGCAGCCTCCGGGGCCTCTGGTGTCAAGCTCTGCATCGGCACCCCTGCAGGGATGTCACCGCCGTCAGCCTCAGCGCCTATCAAAGAGACGACAAGTGCATCAGTGCCTACGACTACTCCTCAAAAAGTCTTATAGCTTCAAGAAGGGCACTCACCTTCGACAACGCTGGCTTCCGGCAACGACGCCTCGGCAGCCGGAGGCTCGGGCACTGCTTGGGCAGCGGGAGCGGCCTCCTCGGCGGGCGGCGCGTCTTCTTCCGCCACCGCTGAAGAGGGCTCATCTCCCTCCCAGGACAAATCCGTGGACTTCCTGCAGAAACATTCACAGATGGTCGTCAGTCAACATCGACTATTGCAACAAGTACTACTTGCAAGGATATGCTACTTACAACTTTGACTGTACAATTGTCACGGCCGGAGCACCGAGGATGCTGGCGATATCGACCAGTCCACCCTCGGCGGGCGCCTCCTCCTGCGCCCCTGTGGCTACCGCCTCCTGCACAACAGCGGCGGCCGGCGCGGCGGTCTCCTCGCGCTCCCCGAGGCCACCACCTCTTCAACGGCGGCGGCCACGGGTCCCGTGCTCCCTTGTGGAGCAGGGGGCTGGCGCTCCAGCTGTGCCAAGATGTCCTCAACAGTGGGGGCTGGACTACGGCTTCCAGCTAGCTCCCCCACCGTGTCCCACACGCCCTCGTCGCCCTATTCGACGGGCTCCGCTGGGGGCACCTCCTGCATACAAGGAAGACTACTCGTCAGCAAACGTACTCGAACAACGGGTACTCGACTACTCTGCTCAAGACAACTTACCTCCCCGAGGCGTGGTCTCCGAGACCTTCGGCTTCTTCGTCACCCGCTTCCCCGGCGGGGTTGCGCGGCTTCCGTGGCGGCACGGCCAGGGCTAGCCTCCGTGCTAGCCGGGGGTCTTGTACCAGAGGAACATGAGGCAAGCCCGGGAGGCTAAACCTCGACCGCAGCTGGAAGCGGTCCTGCAACGTCTCCTCGTCTTCGTCGTCGTCGTCGGAGGTATCTTCCACGACGACGGTGTCGTCGCCTTCACCGACTTCTCGACGCTCCTTCGCCTTCCCCTCCATCGGGATCTCGATTCCGCTCGGAGGTGGCTGTGGCTCGGAGATGAACTTCTTCACGTCATCCTGCGCAAGACAGAAGACGTCAGCAACTCCACTTCAAGTAATCACTACTCGACTAGGGGAGTACGACTACTCACCTCCTTCCCGCGCGGGTGCGCGGCGGGAGTACTCCCCGGACAGGCACGCCGTGTACGGAGGCATGTCCTTGAAGATCCGCGACAACCTCTCGATGATGTCGTTGTCGTCCGGCCTCGCCTCCCGGCATCCGCAACGCGTCGTCGTCGCCGGTGTACTCGAAGCCTAGGGTCTCCCGAGCCATCAACGGCTCGATCCTTCGCTTCATGAAACTGAAGGCCACGTGCTCGGCCCTCAGTCCCGCCTCCCTGAGCACCTTGATGTGTGCTAGCAACTCGGGGAGCTGGATCCCTTCTTGCATGGTGGGCTCCGTGTTCCACCATTCTCGGTGCCTGGGCTGCCGTCCGCTCGGCTTCGGCAGGGGCGGGGGTGGTGGTTCGTGATGTAGAACCACCCGGTCTTCCAATCCGTGTTGGAGTCGACAAGCTTGTACGCCGATATTGCTCCGCGGCGTCCTCCCTCAACCGGATGCCGGCTCCTCCGACTACCCCCGGGGGTTGGTGGCACTTGGTTGCGGCTTGACGCGGAAGAACTTCCGAAAAGCACCCAATGCGGCTTGATCCCGAGGAAGGCTTCGCGAAGTGCACGAAGACCGCCGTGTGGAAGATGTCGTTGGGGTTCGAGTTCGGTTACTCGATCCCGTAGTACCCGAGCAGCCCCTTGAAGAAATCGCTGGCCGGGAGCGCAAGACCGCGCTCCACGAACCGCGCGAACATTGGGATCTCGTCTTCGACCCCTTCTCCATCGGATATGGATCTCCAGCGGTGGATCTCCACATGTCGACTTCCTTCTCCCTGATGAACCCACTGGTCGGAGGGTCGGCCAGATCCTCCGTCTTCACTTTGGACTTCTTCCACTCGCGGCTTGGATCAGCCCGCGGTGGAGACATGGGCGGCGCTGCTCCGGTGGCAGCCGCGGCGGCCTCTTCGTGGCCCCTCTTCTTCCCAGCGGCCTTGGACGTCTTGGACGGTGACGGCTTCATCCTCCAAGTGCAAGGCGTCTTCACTCGCATCCGCTCGGGGGCTACCCTAAAAGATTTGGGTGGCGGTGCACTTGAATCTACTACGGCGGTAGCAAGCGCTGGGAGTGGATTTGCTTCAGATGCAAACGGAATAGCTGCAGCTCGAATGGGTGAAAAACCCTAAGGGTTTTGGCTTCTATTTATAAGCCCAACCGGCTCCGCAACGGGCGGCTAGATAAGTCCACGCGCGGGCCGACTCACGGGAGTAGTACTCGGTTAGGGAGCTGTACATGTTCCGCACTGTATAGAGGACTCCTAGACGTACTCGACTTGTACTCTCTCCCTACTCCGACTTGTAACCCTGCCTCCCGGACTATATAAGGCGAGGCTGGGACCGATCTCTAGCATCCAATCTCCTCTCCTACAACCCACGGCGCACTATTGCACCATCTTGTAATCGTGCCCTATCAATCCACAGCTACGCAGCATACAGGACGTAGGGTATTACGCACCTCGCAGCCCGAACCTGTCTAAATTGTGTGCCGCGTGTCTCTTCCTTCGAGTTACCGATCTCGGCGAGTCACATTCATCTTCTTCGGGTACTCCCCGTAGTAGGTTGTCGGTCTAAAACACAGACAACAGGGGCCTGAGTGCAAAACCGCCACTTCATCTTCTTCCTTAGCACGAACAGAAGACAGGGGAGGGGCGGTGGCCGATCCGGCCAAATCACCGGCGTCTCGCTGGCTAGGGGCTCGATTGATGCTAGGAATCGGAAGCGGAGATGGAGGAGAACACGTGCAACTACTTACTCTCGGCGGGAGTCGGCGGCAGCGGCCAGGAATTGGAGTTAACGCCGGCGGTTATTTTGCGAGCTCGCCGGCTCGGCAGGGAGGTGGTCCGACGCTGCTCCGGCGGTGCTGGCGCGGCCGCAGGGGCGGGGCGCGGGCGGCGGCGTCTTCCGGCGCGAGAACGGTGGCGTGGGGCGGGGCCCCGCGGGGAGCGCGAAGCAGAAGACGGCGGCGCGTCTTGCACGGCCGGCGGCGGCGCCGGGGCGGCTCCCGGCGGCGCTTCCGCGCAGCGGGCAAGGCGCGCGGGCGGCGGTGCTTTTATAGGGGCGCGGGTGCGAGAGGCCATGGTGCTCACGCCCCAAGCGCGGCGCCGTCCTCGGTCTCCCCCGGCTCGGCACGCCATGGCCATGGCGCAGGCCCGAATGGGCTTTGGCGGGCCTGGCTGCCGGGCCGGAGCGGACCAGGTCGGGCGGAAAGGGCTCGCGGGTTGGGCCGAATCCGGGTGGAAGGGCGAGCGGCTTGAAAACTTTAGGGAGCTTAAGTGGACTTGCGAAGTATTTAAGGGGACGGTGGTGGACTTCGGATAGATGGGCCGGAATTGACCGAACCGGTGAAGAGGAGAAGTCGGGGGTGGTCCGCCAGACTTCCAAGATTGGTCTGGAAGCTTGACTGGGCCGAAAAGGGAGGAAGAAAAAGAAAAAGGAAAAGAATTTCTTTTTATTTTTTTAGAATTTATTTTCGGGAAGAGAATAATCTAGAAACAGCTAGATAATTCAGAAAAGCCACGAAAAATATCCTAAAAAATTCCAATAATTCCAGGAAAATTCCCAGAGATAGATTAAGACATGAGCAATCCAAATAAAGCATTTGGAGCTCATGAAAAAGATTTTTAGAGCCTTCTAATAAATAGAATTAGCTCAAGGAAAATGAGAATTAATCCCAGAAAATTCTGGAAAATTCTCGGAAGGATTAGGATAGCTCCTAAACGCGTTTTTGAAACCCTAAGCACTCAGGAAGCACCAAGATGCATCGGCATGAATGCAACGCACAAAACCATTTATTTAATTTCCGAAAAACAACCAAGGTTTTCTCTATACTATATTCCCTGTAAAGAAAATAAATGTTGGATTTTTAAAAACAATTATTAGAAAATTGTTATTTAATTATTCTCTCTATTCACATCCTGAAATTGGAAATTTCAGGGTGTGACAGTCTGGCGACATACGTCAAGCATCTGGCGAAGTCCATCCACAATCAAGTCTTGGCGTACATGAAGTCGTACTTCCCCAAGGCTCCGGTGGACGTAGTCGATGGTGGACTAGCCGCCAATTGTACTGATGAGCAATACGTGGAGCTCCTGGAGCAGATGGCGCCAATAGCTAAACAAGTCGTTGAGAATATAAACCTCCAATAGTCCTGTAGCGTTAGCTTGTAGCAATAGTTGTATATGAACAAAGTTGTAATGAACTTGTTTGAATATGAATGAGAAAACTTCCATAAATGAGTACTCATTGTCGCGAGATATGTATGCGGAGTGCCCATGTTGTGGAGTTGTGCGAGTAGTAGTACTCGGCGATAGACTCGTTGAGAGAGACACAGTAAATGAGTTGATTGATAATCAAACTTTATTACTGAAAAAAGTACACCTGGATGGCCAGGGCCGTTTACAAGTGTAGTCGCCAGGTCCCGGAGGCCGCCTACGGCTAAGTAGTACTAGGGCGTGTAGCCGCTTACAGCAGTAGATCTGTTAGTCGCCGTATAGGCTGGATCTAGAAGTACATGGTCTCTTGATAGACCTCTGCTAGAGTCCTCTGATGCTCTGAGCAGCTCGAGATCCATTAGTAGCCGTTAACGCTGGATCTTGGAGTAGGGTAGTCCGGAGACCAGTGCCTGGACCCGGGGGCCGCTTACAGCAAAGGGGTCTTGAGGTAGTCGTGTATACTTGAGCCCCCGGAGTAGTCGAGAGACTACGCGTAGAACCGACAGAGCTGGTCGACGTTCCACGAGTCGCTGATGTCTTCCCCTTCAAGTGTCTGGAGGGGGTAGGAGCCTGGTCCGGTCACCTTTGCAACTGTGAAGGGACCTTCCATGGCGAGCTGAGCTTGTGTAGTCCTTCCGTGTTCTGGATGCGGCGGAGGACGAGATCACCAACATGGAAGGAGCATTTCTTGACGTTGCGATCATGGTAGCGTCGGATACCCTTAAGGTACCTAGCTGATTGGACGAGGGCATCACAGCGAGCTTCTTCGAGTCCGTCAATGTCAACTCACCTGCTATCTTCAGATATGCCTTCGTCGTATTGCTCTACTGCCGGCGAATCCCACATGACGTCGGCAGGTAGGATAGATTCGGAGCCGTAGACTAGGAAATATGGCGACTGTCCTGTCGGCTTGGAGGGTTGAGTATGTTAACACCAAAAAATGGTACAGGAGAAAGGCTGACTTATGGGTCGAGCTTGGTGATGAATACCATTCGGCTGGAAAAATCTCCTCAAAGGAATCGGTAAAGGACGCTTGCGGTCGGCAGTGCGCCATCGTTCGGCAGAAGGACTATTTGCGCTTTTAAAAGGGGAGTTTTCAGGAATGCGTGGTGACGTGGCCCGATGCAAGGAAAGAACGAGTTGATGGCATATACGAGACGGACATTGGCGTCGGAGCATTAATTTAGACATTTAATGTTGTACTCGTAGTCGACCAGTAGTCGTGTTAGGACAAGGGTATAAATATAAACCCTTGATGTATGTAATAGGTATCGAACAATTTCACAACAAACTGGCTTTACGCCAAATTCTCGAGTCCTCGAGGGGAATCATCGATTCGTCGACCTCCGTAAGTACCGGCACCCTTGTATCATGTCTAGTATCATGCGGTGGATTTAGACCGTGATGCAAGAAGTCTTGTTACCTTGCTTAGTATCATGCGGTGGATTTAATCTTGGTTCAAGAGGGTTTCTTGTTAGATCATGAGCCATGCGGTAGGCTAGGATCTAGCTTGGAGCTAGTTATCGGCTCTATTAGATTTGGCAAGATCTAATAGATTCATTAAGTTACCTCGTGTTGCTTTGAGTTTTTACTTTATGTTTGAATTCATATAACACTCTTTTGCCCAATTTAGATTGGTTTGAATCGGCTTTATCTTGTTCAGTGATCTTTATGTTACACGCTCATATCTTTGGCTTAATACGGCACGTGGATCACATGTTCTTTAATAGCCGAACCCGAATCAATCTAAGTTGTCACGTGTTGCGGGTTCAATCTTGCTAATCATGCGTGAATCTTGAAAGGACCGGGTATCATGCGGTAGATGCAGGTTTTGGGGTTGTTTCAGAGCTAATCATCCGGTGGATTAGATTCGATTCAATTTGATAGGTTTATCATCTTTGGCAATGTTTGTTCCTTCTTCACGGAACACGATTCGGCTGTACATCTGTATTCGGTTATTCTTCCACGAGTAAAACGTGCTTATAAGTTTGTTTTAAATAATGCGTGCTTTTAGCCTTCCATATTTAGATTGTATCATGCGGTGGATTAATCTTTTTGTGGTTGGTGGTGTGATTTCAAACAAGTTGTATCATGCGGAGGATTAACTTGCTTGGTGTCATGCTCGACGGGTTTGAAAGTACCTAGACATGCGGTAGACTAGTGCTTTTGGCCTATGCATGCTTGTTTACTTCATATTTATAATCATGCTTTTACTTTATCTATTTAAATTGCTATTTATCCCCGAGGATCGGTCACGATCATGTGCAAGCAACGCTATTTAAACAATGACTGATCTATCATCATGCTTACATCATCCATTCGGTATTTCATGTTTTCATGTTTAACAGCTCCCGAATGCTATTTGAACTCCTGATAGATAGCTTGTTGTAGCTATATATCTTTTTAATTGGCTTTCTAGCCATAAATATGGAACTGTCTGGTACCACCCGGCAAGTTCCAAGTTTTTATCAAACTATTTTACTTCCTTTGTCAGTTTCAGGAAAATTGACTGGCACGCTTCCAGGATTCATCGCGTGTGCTAAGCCAGCTCCTTTCGGCTTGCTGTGTGCTTGGCGTGAGGTGCCGATTTTGCGTCAACACACTTTTTGGCATGCCCGGTGGGACCATCTAATTGATTCAAGATGCCTGATATTCACGACATCATGGATGTCACCATTAATGACCTGTCTCCAGAGCAACAAGCGCAGTTGAAAGATGTCATTGACCAGTTTCAGTAGAAATGCCTGATGTCATTTGCCAAGAATAGAAGTGGTGTGCCATACCTTAAAACTGAGATGCCAAGGGTTCTGTTGCCAGGGGAACTTGATACCACAGCTGCTCAAGAAAAACAAGAGGTTTTGAATGCTTTTCGGGAAACTATTGACAACGTAATGGTCAAGCATCATACTGCTTTCCTGAATATGTTCAAGTAGATGATGGTCGGAGTATTTGGCCTAGGCATGGAGAAGATGCTTAGTAGAGTATCCCCTCACACATCTTCTGCAGAGGTTGGAGAGACTAGTTCTGCTCAACCAGCTCGAGATGCAGGTGCTCAACCACCACTGCAAGGACAACCGATCCAGCCACCTCCACAAAGTATTGGAAGTCAGCCGGTCTAGCTGCCTCTACAAAACAATGGAGGTCAACCAGTTCAACAACCGAACACGTATCAGGCGATGCCCAATAGGCCCACATATGGGGACCTAGTGTTCGGTTCATCTGGAATGCCACCTAATTCTACTTACAAGATAGCCCCGGCCAATAACAGGCTACAAAAAACCTGTATGGTGGGGGATACTCAGAAGTTATGGATTAGCGTGCTATTGATGCTTTCCCAAATCCTGTGTATGGTACAGCTACAGGAATGCAAGATGATGATATCCTGGTGCAGAAAATGGCCGATGTTTTGCAAAATCAATTCGGCCTTAAACCTAAAATGCATGGACCAGCTTATACACCTCCTTTCCCAGAGTGGTACTATAGGGTGATCTTGCCACCAAGGGTGAAGCCTCCTACAGAGTTCACAAAGTTCTCTAGACAAGATGATACCAGTACTGTGGAGCATATTGCCCGATACTTAATGCAGCTTGGAGAAGCTTCAGCTGATGAGGCATTCAGGGTCAGATATTTCCCTTTATCGTTGACAGGCCCGACATTCACATGGTTTACTTCTTTGCCTCCTCAATCAGTCAACACCTGGAAAGACTTTGAGCATAAGTTCCATGCTCATTACTTCAGTGGCAGTACCGAGAAGAAGCTGATTGATCTGGCTACCTTGAAATAGAGACACAACGAAACGCCCCTAGAATTTCTCAGAAGATTCAGAGAGGTCAAGGGCATGTGCTTCTCTTTGACTCTGCCAGATGATCAATTGGCTGACATGGCTGTTGCGGGAATGCTACCAGCTATTCAAGATAAGCTGTTTGGCATGGAGTTTGACAACCTTGGTCAGCTGTCCCAGAGGTTGTCATTGATGAGCAATCAAGCTTACAGGTTCGAGAAGGATTCCACATTTGCCAAGCACCACGATATAGCTGATATCTATAATCAATTCCTCGAGAAAGTTGACCAGGTGGAAGATTTTAATGATGATGATGAGGAAGTGGCAGCAGCTGAGATCATGTAGGGCAAAGAGCCGTTAACTGTAAATCAAAGATGGATAAAGCAAACCAAGGGAACGTATGACTTCGACGTGACCAAGGCTGACAAGCTCTTTAAGTTCTTAGTGAAGAAAGGCCGAATCAAGTTGCCTGAGGGGCATTCTATGCTTCGGCCCGATGGAGTTAAAGAGAAACATTACTGTGGTTTTCATGACAGAAACTCTCACTCCATTAACGATTGCAGGGTTTTCAGGATGAGGATCCAAAAGGCTATCCAGGAAGGTCACCTGAAATTTGACAACAAGATGAAGCTGGATGGCCATCCTTTCCCTCAAAACATGGTTGGCTTTTCTGTCAATATGGTGACCGCTGAAGAAAAAGGGAAAGTGAAGGTCCTGACTTTGGCTAGAGCAAAACAGGATGGATCAGTGGATCCTACATGACAAGTGACAGTGGAGCAAGTCCACAAAGAAGCTCCATGCATCCTGAAGAGCCAGATTGAGGTTGGGGAATCATCCAGGTCCAAGCCCAGAGTAACCACACGCATTCTCCTTAACAAGTGGCTGCGTCAGCAGGAAAAGAAACGCTACCAGAAGCAAAAATATGAAGAGGATAGGTGCAGGTTTGAAGAAGAGGCGCGCAGAAGAGAACTAGAAGAGCATGCACGGGAGCAGGAGCGTGCACATTGGGGATGCGCATTCTTCAGGCATTGCTGGAACGAGGGTTTGAAGCTCCCTACATTGAAGCATTGCCCAGAGTGTAGTGACAAATACACTGATATAGGCAGGAAACTGTCAATCGCCGATCTGTCCATGAAAGAATTGGAAGGATGCATCCCAATGACGGTCGACATCTAAAAATAAATGAGGTCAATGATCACCCAAGGAAAAGGCAAGCTGATCAAATGTGGGTTGACCAGGAAGAACAGGAGCGTGAATACATCTCGCAAAGACAGTGGTGCCCGCCTAGCTTGAGGAGAAGCCAAAAGAGAAGGGTTCAACGCTTGAGGAACCAGGAATTGAAGCAGGCGGGAATCAAAAGAAAACAAGTGTGGCGCCCAAAAGATAAGCCTGATGGATCTGGTCGTTCGGCTCCAGCGTGCATGGTGTACTTTCTGCCGAATGAGTTCATGGCACCCGCTTACCAAGTTGTGCAGGAGGAGGTGTCTCCAGATGTCAATGAGGATGAGCAACTTGGGGGATTAATGGCGCCACTGGTGTTGGCTAAGCAGGCCACCTTTGACAAGCCGGCCAGGAATCGACACATGAGGCCGTTGTACTTGAAGTGGTACGTCAATGGCAAGCCATTGACCAAGATGTTTGTTGATGGCGGAGCTGCAGTCAACGTGATGCCATACACTACCTTCAGGAAGCTTGGCATGGGCCCCGGAGACTTGACGCCAACAAGCATAATTCTGAATGATTTTGCTGGGAATCCTTCAGATACCAAGGGCTGCGTGCACGTGGACTTGATGATCGGGTCCAAGACTTTGCTCATGACCTTCTTTGTCATTGAAGACAAAGGAGCTTACAACTTGCTGCTTGGACGGGACTGGATCCATGCCAATTGCTGCATCCTATCTACCATGCACCAACAGCTCGTTCAATGGGTAGATGATGACATTGAAGTAGTCCAAGCAGATGATTCAGTGAGCATGGCTAACGTTGAACCAACTTTCTAAGAGTATCAAGGCATCGATTACTTCTCAGGAAAAGACTGGGGTGAAGGTCCTGTTGAACCAGTCAGCAGTGATCAACAGCCGATTCAAGCAGTCGGCTCTTATAGCAATTTTTAATGGAAAATCCAGTTGATGGAACTGATAGAAAGTTAGGGCGTGGATTCATGTCGGCTGACAAATTAGAAGAAATTGACATTGGAGATGGTGACAAGCCAAGGCCGACATTTATCAGTGCTAACATGGAGTCCAGTTTCAGAGACAGGTTAATCAAGCTGTTAAAGGAATATAAAGATTGCTTCACTTGGGATTATTCGGAGATGCCTGGTTTGGATCGTTCCATTGTTGAGCATCGGTTGCAAATTAAGCATGTTTTTAAACCTTATAAGCAACCTCCCCGAAAAATCTACAAGGATGAAGTATTGGCCATGCAGGTATGCGGAGTGGATCTCTATCATCGTCCCTGTCTACAAGAAGAATGGGAAGATGAGGGTTTGCATAGATTTCAGAGATTTGAACAGAGCCACTCCTATGGATGGATACCCGATGCCTGTTGCTGATCTATTGGTTGATGCTGCTGCTGGGCATAAAGTTATTAGTTTTATAGATGATAATGCAGCGTACAATTAGATATTTATGGCAATAGAAGACATATCAAAGACAACCTTCAGATGTCTTGGGCATATAGGCCTGTTTGAATGGATCGTTATGACATTTGGGTTGAAAAATGCCGGTGCAACTTATCAACGAGCCATGAACTATATCTTTCACGAGTTGATCGGCAAAATTGTTGAAATTTATATTGATGATGTCGTGATCAAATCTTTGAATCATGACTCACACTTGAAGGATGTGAAGAGAACTCTGGAGTGCACCCGAAAGCATGGGTTGAAGATGAATCCAAACAAGTGTGCCTTTGGAGTTTCAGCTAGAGAATTCTTGGGATTTCTGGTACATGAAGGAGGGATTGAAGTTGGCAAGAAAAGCATGACGGCTATCGATGAAGTTGTTCCTCGAACCAATCTCAAGGAGTTGCAATCGTTGCTTGGCAAGATCAATTTTGTGAGGAGATTCATTTCAAACTTGTCACAAAAGGTTTTGCCCTTTTCTCCGCTGCTAAGGATCAAGAAAGATCAGAAGTTTGTATGGGGTGACGAACAACAAAAGGTTTTTGATGAAATCAAGCGGTACATGAAGGAACCACCAGTGTTGGTGCCTCCACAGTTGAACAAGCCTTTCAAGTTGTACGTGGCGGCCGATACCCAAACTATTGGATCGGCCCTTATACAAGAGTTTGAAGGAAAGGAGCGGGTAGTAGCGTACCTTAGCCGAAAGTTATTTGATCCTGAGACCAGGTATTTGGCTGCGGAGAAGCTGTGCTTGTGTGTTTACTACTCGTGTACAAAGTTTCGGCACTACTTGTTGAATGTCGAATGTGTTGTATATTCAAAATTTGATGTAATAAAACATATGTTATCTATGCTAATTTTGAATGGAAGGATTGGCAAGTGGATTTTGGCCTTATCTCAGTTTGAGCTAAAGTTTGAATCAGCAAAAGCCATTAAAGGTCAGATTATTGCTGATTTGATTACTGAGCATCGTGATCCGTCAATTGATTTGCTTGAAATTACCCCATGGGCTTTGTTCTTTGATGGATCATCATGTGGCAAAGGTGGTGGAGTAGGGATTTTATTAATATCACCCAGAGGTGAGATGTTTGAGTTCGCTGGTCCTATCCAACCTACTGTCACAAATAATCAAGCTGAATATGAGGCATTGCTTAGAGGGCTTCAATATTTAAAAGAAGCAAGGGCTATTTCAGTTGAGATTTATGGAGATTCGGAGCTAGTTATAAAGCAACTGAATGGCCAATATGAATGTAAAAGCGATATCCTGAGGAGTTACTACGAAGAATGCGGAGAAATCTTGAAAAGTTTTCAGTTAGTAATTCTACAACATATTCCTAGAGAACACAATGAGGAGGCAAACAGATTGGCTCAAAGTGCCTCAGGTTATAAAGAAAATCAAGAAGCGTTTGCCTTGGAGGTGTGTGCTTTCGGGAGTGACCTAGAAGAGGATGATTGGAGAAAAGAGATTGTTGATTATCTGGAGAATCCATCCCGAAAAGTTTCTAGGAATCTCAGGTATAAAGCTATAAAATTTGTTCTTCTGGATGGACGTTTATTTTACAAATCATAAGATGGGGTATTGCTGCAATGCCTGGGTCCAGAAGAAGCAAAGAAGATGATGAGCGAGGTGCATGATGGGATATGTGGAGCGCATCAATCGGCCTATCGTATGAAATGGGTTATTAGGAAAACTGGATGTTTTTGGCCGACGATGCTGGAGGATTGCTTTGAGTATTACAAGGGATGTCAAGATTGTCAGAAGTTTGGAAATATTCAAAGGGTTCCAGCATCTGCACTGAATCCAATTATCAAGCCATGGCCATTCAGAGGATGGGGTACAGATTTGATTGGCCAGATAAATCCTCCATCTAGCAAGGGGCATAAATTTGTGCTTTTGGCGACAGATTATTTTACCAAATGGGTTGAGGCAATTCAATTGAAGAAGGTAACATCAGAAAACATGGTTGAGTTTGTTAGAGAACACATCATTTACAACTGATCAAGGAGCTCAGTTTGTATCTTTAGAGTTCAGGGAGTTTGCCGAAAGCATGGGGATCAAATTATTTAATTCTTCTCCTTATTATGCCCAAGCTAATGGTCAGGCAGAGGCTTCTAACAAGATCATGATCAAGCTTATACAAAAGAAAATTGATCAGAAGCCAAGGAGGTGGCATTCGGTACTCAATGTGGCTTTATGGGCTTACCGAATGGCTCCTCATGGGGCTACAAAAACTTCTCCTTATTGAGGACCATGTGTGGTTCGAGGACCGGTGGATGGTCGCTTCCTTGTGTGATGAGTGATTGACAACGTTGTGTGGACTGATTCTTGGCTAAGTATTGCAGGTGCAGGTTGCGGCTTGACTCGTGTTGGTGCAGGTGAAGAACAAGCGCGAAAGGTTGTTGCCGGTGAGGCCTCTAGGTGTGGAGAAGACAAGTAGGCTTCGTTCGAGGGACCCGGTGGCCAGCGGGGTCAAGTGCGGACCGCATGGTGGCATGAACAGCAAGATGAAGTCATGGACGGTTTCTTGGTTGAGCCTTAAAACCAAGGTCGAGACGGGACTACGTGGGAGCCGAGTCATGAGTGGAGATTGGCGGAGCCTACACCGAGTTCGCGGGGTTTCCGGTGGTTCACCAGAAAACCACTGGGTTCCTTGGTTGATCCACAAAGCCAAGACCGGAGAACCGAAGACGGAGCTGCAGCAGCGCCAGACCGGTCTGACCGGTGTGCGACGACGCAGTCCGGAGACTTCGAAGCGGAGGACACGCGTCGGGATCGCATGGCTTGCGTCGAGGCTACGCAGGGTGCGGTCGCCGGGCATCCGTCGGATGGTGAAGACATGAAGACTTCCAAATCCGCCCTTGAGGGGCTTGTATCCCTAGTTGTTAGAGAAGGGCATTTTAGACTTTCGGTTGCCTCCATATAACCCAAGAGGTGAGAGGATGGCAGCCAACTCTTGGAACCCTAGCTCATTAGTTTTCCTATTTTCCACCTATTTTCCTTAGGTTTTCTTTAGGACTAGCAAGAGAGCTTCACGGAGAGATCTTGTTGATAGGGATGGATGATCGGGTGGCTTGCTAGACCTTGTATGAACCTTTGTTTCATGTATAGATGATTCGGTGTGGTTCCTCAAGGTTTGGATGTGTTTTCCCCAGTTGTTCTTGGTGGTGACTTTCGGAGCCCTCTCTCGGTGATTTCTTTGGGTTGTTTTCGGGGCCTTTCTCTTGGGGATTTGATGGGGGAAATTTGTGGAAACCCTTCGTGGTTCTTTGGGCTGTGATTCCCCTCCCAAATCCGTGAGTAAAGGTGCTCGATTTTGGGGTTTCTTGAGTTCTTGGGTTGGAAGTGCTTTCGGCGGGATTTCTTCAATTCCTCCTTTTTGGACGAGTTTTTGTGGGATTAAACTTGGCTATGGACTCCTCATGAGGTGTTCTTGATATCCCCAAAGTCTTGTTCAAGTTCGTGGAGCGATTCGGGAGATCGAGATTTGAATTTGGGGGAGTTGACCCGCGGGTGCTGTTCATCCCGAGCTGCCCAGGCTACACCGGTCTGACTGGTGCTCTTGACCGGGCCCCGACCGGTGCGAGCCCTTGTGGGTTTTTGCTCGGGTGAACGTCTTGGTGTGTTCGTTGTTGTCCCGTGTTGCTTCGTCGTTTCGAGTTTGGGTTGTTTGGTGGTCGGTTGGCCTTGTTTGGTGCCTTGGGGGGCTTTCGTGCTGCCATCGGTCCGACCGGTGTGTCTCACCGGTCCGACCGGTGTAGAGCCACTTAGTGGAAGTTGCTCGCTTCACCGCCAGGGACCGGTCGACCGGTGGTGCTCACCGGTGTGACCGGACCGGTGGGTCCGTAGACTCGAGGTTTGGTTTTTCCGCCGCGTTTCTCGGGTCGGAAAGTGGTGTGTTGGTTCCTAGGTCCAGTAGCACTCCAGTGGCTACGTGGGCTTGACCAACCTTGGTAGTGAGTCGCAGACGTGTGTTGGAAGCCGTGTTCATCTTGTTGGAGTTTCCATCTCCTTCGAGAAGAATTTTTATCGGCTCCCATTCACTCCCCCCCCTCTCGGTTCGCCGTATCGGTCCTTCAAGTGGTATCGAGCCGGTTCGGGTCTTTGTTGACTCTAAGCGCTCTAAGATCCAAGGATGGCGTACCGGAACGGGGTTCGGGTCCTCCACACTTCGATGGCAAGAACTACCGGATGTGGAGCAAGCGGATGGGTGCGTTCCTCCGCGGAAAGGGTCGCCTTCTTTGGGATGTCACGGTGGACACAAGGCTATGTCCGACTCGATGGATTTCCTTGATCCAGGGTCGAGGGACAGATTCGACGCCAACAATAAGGCGGTCGACTACTTGTTTCGTGCTTTGTGTCAGCCTGAGTTCGATCGGGTGCACACCGAGCACTTAGCTTGTAGGATTTGGGCGGTGTTGAAGGAGGCTCATGTTGGGAATGCCCAGGTTCAGGCACGGATGTATGCGACCTATCGAAGAGAGTACGAGCACTTCACTCATCTCCCCGGTGAGTCCATCGATGCCTTGTTTCAGAGGTTCATGGTGGTGGTGAACAACATGAGGGCCAATGTGGACGTGCTCCCGTACGATGATCATGATAGAGCGGTCAAGCTCTTACACTCTTTGGATCGTACGATATGGGGCGGAAAGTTCGAGGCCATAGTCGAGTCGGAGAGGTATGATACTCTGACGGTGAACGAGCTGTTCTCGAAGCTCGGGGTCGGCCGAGGTGGATAGGGTCATGATCGCCAAGCTCGAGGGACCGACTGATTCCCATAGTCTTGCCCTCGTTGGTGGTTCCAAAGGAAAGACTAACTCTAACCCATCCACCAGGATGTTATCGTTTTCCTCTTTGATGTCTATGCTAGATGAGGAGTTTGATGACCTTGGAGAGGACGAGTTGGCGCTGTTGACGAGGCGGTTCGAGAGGCTGCACGAGAACCGTGTGAACATGAGGAGGAACACGAGGACTTGCTTCCAGTGCGGCAAGCCAGGACACTTCGTCGCCGACTGCCCGGAGAAGGCCGAGAACAAGGACAGCTACAAGCACAAGCCGAGGATGAATGATGGCAAGTACCGTTCGAGGCGCGACCACAAGAGCAAGCACAAGAACAAGTACAAGTACGAGCGACGATCGAGAAAGAAGGAGAGCCGAGGCAAGGCCCGAGCGATGGTTGGAGCGAGCGACGTCGACTCCAGTTCCGCGTACTCCACCTCGAGCTCGAGCAGCAGTGAAGACGAGGGAGATCGTCGCAAGAACAAGAAGTCGTCCAAGAACCCGAGCGGGCGTGAGCCGCTTCGCGAGAGATGGCTTCGCACCATGGTGCCGAGCTCCGGCAGCAAGAGGAGCACACAGAGCGACTCGGACTCTGAGTCCGACGACGAGGTGCGTGATGAACTTCCCTTCTTGCGCCAGGAGAACGAGAGTCTTGGCTCTTTGCTTGATAACCGTGATGACATGCTTAGAGAGGCCAAGAAAATGAGGAAAGAGCTTAGGGCTTCACTCGAGGATGCTAGGACTAGAGTGGCTGAGCTAGAGACACAGGTGCTTGATAGGAAGCTTGAGATTGATTCAATTAAGGCTAGCCCTATTGTCTCGGATGAGAATGATTGTGTTGATTGCTCCATATTCCTTGCTGATCTTGCTTTGTTTAAGGAGAAGCATGCCTCCAAGTGTGAGGAACTAGATGTGCTTAGGGTTGAAGTGGCTGAGCTTAAGTCTAGACCTGCTTTGCTAGGTGCTTGCACTTCTTGCCCTGTTTCGCATGCTAAGATTGATGAGATGCATGCTTACACTAGTTCGCTCGAGGCTAAATTGAAGGAACCCATGCCTACATCTTGCTCTACCCGTGAAATGCATGCATTGAAAAATTTGGAGCTTGCACATTATGTTGATCGTTTGCAGGATGAGAATGATAATTTGAGGAAGTTGATGGGTTGGTTGTCCGGTCATGAGCCTCAGTTGAGGATGATGATCGAGGCCTTTAAGAGGCAAGATGGTGAGGGGCTTGGGGCAAACAAGGTTGGTGAAGGAAGTGGAGAGAATATCCCGGAGGCACCAAAAACCCACCACAAAAATGATTTCCCCCCAAAACCTAACCATCTAAGGAACCGACTAGACACAACCCCAGCTCCACCCGTGTTTCATAAACCCACAAATGACCTACAAAAGCCTATCAAGTTTGTGAGCACTTCGGGGAAAGTGTTCTTTGGGAAGGAGAGTGAGAAGGCTAGTGTTGAGAAACCGGTGGAGGGTTTGAGTGGAGAGAAACTAAGTGAGCAGCCACATCCCAAGCCTAAGCCTAAGCTTGTGAGGTTCCATTGTGGCTATTGTGGGAGAGATGGCCACAAGGAGTGGGCTAACAAGGACAAGTACCACCCTTCCGATGGTGTACTTGAGCCTCGTATGCGGATGCCCGGGGGCAAGGCGAGTGTGAGGACAGCTTCGTGCTTGGGGAGAGAAGAAGGCCGCAAGTGGTGCCGCTGTCTGTGTCACACCGGTCGGTCGGTGTGGGGCACCGGTCGACCGGTGCGAGGCCCGGACAAACGGTGTTTGGGTTTCGAGCCGGTACAAAGTGCGAGGGTTGTTTCTGGTAGTCGTGGTTCTAGTGGTTGGGCTGGAAAGGGTGCGGTGGGTCGGTTGCTAGGCATTCTCCCCCTCGAGTTCACTACGGGGATGGGAGGAGTCGTAGCTTTGAGTTGGAGAGGAAGGACGTTCCACGGGCTTTCTTGCGTGGATTTGGTCCTCCTCCAGGCAGAGAGAGGTGGTTCCCTCAGGGTGGTCACCGTGGTGGTGTTCATGGAGGTAGCTTTGGTAGGAGAGATGCTTTGGTTGGTGCTAACCCCACTTTCGAGCAAATGGCTCGGCACTGGTTTTCCTCCTTTGGTACTAACCCCATGCTGAGTCGTTTGTTCGCTCACGTGCCTATTTTTGAATTTCAGGTGAGAGATTTGAAGAACATTTGGTTGATTGACTCCGGTTGTTCGAGGCATATGACCGGAGACAGGGGGTGGTTCTCAAGTCTCGTCCCGGTGGTGACGAAGAGGTACATCACCTTTGGGGACAATGGGCGTGGGCGTGTGCTTTCAGAAGGTGAGATCAAAGTGAGTGACAAGATCACTCTGAGGCGTGTTGCTCTTGTTCAATCGCTGGGGTACAATTTGCTTTCCGTGTCCCAGTTGTTGGATGAGGGCTTTGAGGTGTTGTTTCGGCCAGGTGGTTCTCGGATTGTGGACTCTCGTGGGGACCTTGTTTGTATGGTCGTTCCCGAGGGTCAAGTGTTTCGTGCTGATTTTTCTCGCTCTTCGGGTGTGGAGCGTTGTTTCTTGGTTGGTTCTTCGAGTGAGTTGTGGAAGTGGCATAGGAAGTTGGGTCACTTGAGCTTTGACCTTTTGTCTCGCTTGAGTAAACTCAATTTGGTCCGAGGATTGCCACGGTTGAGGCTTGAGAAAGAGTTGGTTTGTGCGCCGTGTAGGCATGCCAAGATGGTAGCCTCTTCTCACCCGCCTCTCACCGATGTGATGACTGAGTGTCCATGCGAGCTGCTCCATATGGACCTTGTTGGCCCAGCTCATGTGCGATCTGCGGGTGGGAAGTGGTATGTCCTTGTTGTGGTGGACGACTATTCTCGGTATGCGTGGGTGTTCTTTCTCGAGGATAAGGGGGAGACGTTTGGTTTTGTTCGAGATCTAGTCTTGAGGTTGAGGAACGAGAGGCATGGAGATGCCATACGAGCTATCCGCAGTGATAATGGCTCGGAATTCAGGAACTCTCGTTTTGAAACCTTTTGCCATGACTTGGGTCTTGAGCACCAGTTTTCGAGTCCGTATACGCCTCCCCAAAATGGGTTGTGTTAAAGGAGAACAAGGACCTTGTGCGAGATGGCTCGGACGATGCTTGATGAGCATAGGACTCGAGGAGGTATTGGGCCGAGGCGGTGAACACCGCGTGCTATGTGTCGAACGAGATATACCTCGAGTGCACAAGAAGAAGACATGCTATGAGTTGATGCATGGCCGCACACCCAAGGTGAGTCACTTCTATGTCTTTGGTTGCAAGTGTTTCATTCGAAGAAGGGCGGGAAGTTGGATAAGTTTGAGGCTAGGTCTGTCGATGGCATTTTCTTTGGTTATGCATCTCATTCTAGAGCATATCGTGTGCTCAATCTTGAAACTAACCAAATCGTGGAGACTTGCGAGGTATCCTTCGACGAGACAGAGCCACGTAGTCAGCTTGTCTTTGAGTGTGCAGGTGATGATGAGCTTGGCGAGGAGATCTTTCAGGAGGAGGAGCATGAACATGGTGATGATGAGGATGGCGGTGCGGTGCCTCCGGCTGAACATGTACCCACTACTTCGACTACGATGATGGATGGACCCTCTGCTACACCTACGACGACAAATCAAGAACGAGAAGGAGCTGATGTTGAGGGGGAGGTAGCTTCGAGGCGAGAACCTCCCCGGCGAGTTTAAGTGGATCACCCAGCTTCGGGGGTCATCGGCGACATGAATGAACGCACTACATGGTCGAGGGTTCGAAACAATTCCCATTTCGCTCATGCTACATTTGTTGCTTCTTTCGAGCCCAAAGACATTGTACACGCACTATCTGATCACAATTGGGTTAACTCGATGCATGAGGAGTTGGAGAACTTTGAGAGGAATCAGGTGTGGGAGTTGGTTGACCCTCCCCCAGGGTGTAAGCCGATTGGTACAAAGTGGGTGTGGAAAAACAAAGAGGGAGAGAAGGGTGAGGTTGCGAGGAACAAGTCGAGGCTTGTTGCTCAAGGGTTCAGTCAGAAGGAGGGGATTGACTGCGAGGAGACCTTTGCTCCCGTAGCCCGTTTGGAGGCGATTAGGATCCTTCTAGCCTTTTCAGTGGCTAAAGGGTTCAAGTTGCACCAAATGGATGTGAAGAGTGCTTTTCTGAATGGTGTGCTGGAGGAAGAAGTGTATGTGAGGTAGCCTCCGGGGTTTGAGAGTGAGAAGTACCCCCACCGGGTGTACAAGTTGAGGAAGGCGCCGTATGGGTTGGAAGCGGGCGCCCAGAGCTTGGTATGGCAGGTTGAGGGGGTTCTTGTTTGAGAGAGATTTTGAGATGGGGAAGGTCGATCGGACCTTGTTTTTGCCGAGGCGGGCGGAGATATCCCCGATTGTGCGGGTGTACGTGGATGATATTGTCTTTAGTGGCTCATCTAACTCTCTTGTTGCAAGGTTTGCGGACGATATGAGCGGGGAGTTTGAGATGAGCATGATGGGTGAGTTGCAGTTCTTCCTCGGGCTACAAATCAAGCAATCAAAGGAAGGAACATTTGTGCACCAGGCTAAGTACACCAAGGACATTGTGAGGAAGTTCAAGATGGAGGACTCCAAGGCTATGACGACGCCGATGAGTACAACTACAGCTCTTGATGCGGATGAGGAAGGTGAACACGTGGACCAGAAGGAGTACCGAAGCATGATCGGGTCACTCCTCTACTCGACGGCGACGAGGCCGGACATCCAGTTCTCGGTATGTCTGTGCGCTCGTTTTCAAGCGTCTCCGAGGACTTCGCATCGACAAGCGGTGAAGGGAATTTCCAGGTACTTGCGTCACACTCCCGACTTCGGCCTTTGGTACTCCGCGTCCTCTTCTTTGGCTCTTCATGGTTTTTCGGTTGCGGATTTTGCCGGGTGTCGGTTGGATAGGAAGTCCACTTCTGGGACTTACCAGTTTTTGGGATCTTCTTTGGTGTCTTGGTCTTCCCGCAAACAGTCGAGTGTTGCTCAATCCACTACCTAGGTAGAGTACGTTGCCGCTGCTAGTTGTTGCTCTCAGCTCCTTTGTATCACATACACCATGAGTGACTTGGTGCGGAGTATACCCATGTTCCACTTCAATGTGATAGCACTAGTGCCATAAGTGTTGCAAAGAACCTAGTGCTCCAATCCAAAACCAAGCACATAGAAGTGAGATATCATTTTCTGAGAGACAATGTCGAGAAAGGGAAGATAGCTTTGATCCATGTACCCACACATGACCAACTAGCCGATATTTTCACCAAACCCCTAGATCAAGCAATTTTCACTCGTTTGCGGGGGGAACTTGGTGTGTGTTTGATTTCTTGAGTTGGGTGTGTGGGAGCTCTCTTTTGCCGGTGGTGTCGAGCCCGTTTTGCCTCCCCTCGAGGAGCCGGTTTGTAGCATATGTATAGCTTTTCTTTGTGCATTTCTTGCATTTGGCATGGCATATGTAGCATGATGTATAGGCATCCTTGTATCTTAGATTGCATGCATTTTGTATCATATGCATTGGTTAGGAAAAGCTTCTCTCATATACATTGTTCACCATGGAATGAGATATATGTCTTTGTGAGCTTGTTTGATATGCTATGGTTAGTTTGGCTTAGCTCTTGATGATCTTGATGAATAATCCATGGTTGATGGCTATGTTTTTGAAAAATGTCACATGTATGCTCTCTCATGTGTGAATGCCTTTATATGATCTTGACATGTTTTAGTGGCTTTGCTATGCTTACTT
The DNA here is from genome assembly GCA_947561735.1 of Cenchrus americanus. Lineage (NCBI taxonomy): Eukaryota > Viridiplantae > Streptophyta > Magnoliopsida > Poales > Poaceae > Cenchrus > Cenchrus americanus. The sequence goes on from OX387241.1 coordinate 125,935,349, forward strand.
TGTGGTTGGATAGCTAGTTTATTGATCATATGGGGCCAAAGGCTCATTTGCCATCGTGAATGTTTAGCCCTCTTGTTTTATCTTGTGGAGGGGCATAAGTTCCTTTTTGTCGCAAAGACATTTCATGTACCATTTACAAACCTGAAAATGAAATGAAAAATGCTTGGAAACTATGTTCCTATGTCATATGTGCTGAATTTAATTCGCTTTGGGTGCTAAACCGTTGCATGATGCCTACCAATGAGAAGTCTCATACATAGAAGTAGGCACATGGCTCGGTAGCTTTGACATGACATGAGGTGCTTGTGGTTGTTTGTGATGGTCTTATGATTTGAATAGCTGTCCTAGCATGAAGTTTGTGTGGCTTTGCCATTTTGATATGCTTTGATCATGTTTAGGACTTTGCTCATGAGAGGCAAGTTTTTCGCAAAATTGCCAAAATCCATCTTAGCTTCGTCCAATGGTTGTGAACTCGGGAGATCATGTAGTTGAGATCGATACGAAGCCGTAGAGTATCTAACTTGCTCATTTGGACATGTGTAGCATTCTTTGTTGAATTTTGTCTATTTGAGAAACTCTAGGTTGAAAGTTTTGCATTTTTGGCTTGATTCATGCATTTCCAACAAGGGGGAGAAGTTTGAGCTTGAAATGGCTTGCTGGACATGTTTAGAAGGTTTTTAGGTGGTTTCGAGCCATTTCTGGGCTCTGTTGTGCACCGGTCTGAGCGGTCAGGGTCACCGGTCTGACCAGTGTGAGCGCTGGTTCTGTACACATGTTGCACACCGGTCTGACCGGTGGAGTGGACCGGTCTGACCGGTCAGGGCTGTTTTGTTGCAGCTGTCCTGTTTTCAAGTGGTTTGCATTCATTTGTCCAGGGGGAGGTGCATTGGTTCAGGGGGAGCTTGCATGTGTGCAAGGGGAGCTCTTTGTGGTTGCTCGAGCTTTGCTTTGGTGGTTAAGCTCTTTGCTTGAGCTTTGTTTTGTCTCGGATGTGTCGAGCCGTTGCCCTTGCCTAAGGGGTCCGAGACTTGTCTTCTTCAAGTGATCTTGCTCTTTGCCTTTGTTTGGCTTTCGATCGCTTGTTGGAATTTCTTTTTGTTCGTTTCTTTTCTTTTTCTTTTCTCTCTTGTTACTTTCGTGTGGGTGTTGTCAATGCACTCATCAAGGGGGAGATTGAGGACCATGTGTGGTTCGAGGACCGGTGGATGGTCGCTTCCTTGTGTGATGAGTGATTGACAACGTTGTGTGGACTGATTCTTGGCTAAGTATTGCAGTGCAGGTTGCGGCTTGACTCGTGTTGGTGCAGGTGAAGAACAAGCGCGAAAGGTCGTTGCCGGTGAGGCCTCCAGGTGTGGAGAAGACAAGTAGGCTTCGTTCGAGGGACCCGGTGGCCAGCGGGGTCAAGTGCGGACCGCATAGTGGCATGAACAGCAAGATGAAGTCATGGACGGTTTCTTGGTTGAGCCTCAAAACCAAGGTCGAGCCGGGACTACGTGGGAGTCGAGTCATGAGTGGAGATTAGCGGAGGCTACACCGAGTTCGCGGGGTTTCCGGTGGTTCACCAGAAAACCACTGGGTTCCTTGGTTGATCCACAAAGCCAAGACCGGAGAACCGAAGACGGAGCCGCAAAGACGCTGCACCGGGCCGACCGGTGGGTCTGACCGGTCTGACCGGTGAGGAGCACCGGCTCGACCGGTGTGCGACGACGCATTCGGAGACTTCGAAGCGGAGGACACGCGTCGGGATCGCATGGCTTGCGTCGAGGCTACGCAGGTGCGGTCGCCGGCATCCGTCGGATGGTGAAGACATGAAGACTTCCAATCCGCCCTTGAGGGGCTTGTATCCCTAGTTGTTAGAGAAGGGTATTTTAGACTTTCGGTTGCCTCCATATAACCCAAGAGGTGAGAGGATGGCAGCCAACTCTTGGAACCCTAGCTCATTAGTTTTCCTATTTTTCCACCTATTTTCCTTAGGTTTTCTTTAGGACTAGCAAGAGAGCTTCACGGAGAGATCATGTTGAGAGGGATGGATGATCGGGTGGCTTGCTAGACCTTGTATGAACCTTTGTTTCATGTATAGATGATTCGGCGTGGTTCCTCAAGGTTTGGATGTGTTTTCCCCAGTTGTTCTTGGTGGTGATTTTCGGAGCCCTCTCTCGTTGATTTCTTTGGGTTGTTTTCGGGGCCTTTCTCTTGGGATTTGATGGGGGAAATTTGTGGGAACCCTTCGTGGTTCTTTGGGCTGTGGTTCCCCTCCCAAATCCGTGAGTAAAGGTGCTCGATTTTGGGGTTTCTAGAGTTCTTGGGTTGGAAGTGCTTTCGGCGGGATTTCTTCGATTCCTCCTTTTTGCACGAGTTTTTGTGGGATTAAACTTGGCTATGGACTCCTCATGAGGTGTTCTTGATATCCCCAAAGTCTTGTTCATGTCCGTGGAGCGATTCGGGAGATCGAGATTTGGATTTGGGGGAGTTGACCCGCGGGTGTTTGTTCATCCCGAGTCGCCCGGGCTACACCGGTCCGACGGTGCTCTTGACCGGTCCGACCTGCGAGCCCTTGTGGGTTTTTGCTCGGGTGAACGTCTTGGTGTGTTCGTTGTTGTCCCGTGTTGCCGCCGTTTCGAGTTTGGGTCGCTTTGGTAGTCGGTTGGCCTGTTTGGTGCCTTGGGGGCTTTCGGCTGCCATCGGTCCGACCGGTGTGTCTCACCGGTCTGACTGGTGTAGAGCCACTTAGTGGAAGTTGCTCAGTTTCACCAGCAGGGACCGGTGTGACCGGTGTGGGTCTGTAGACTCGAGGTTTGGTTTTTCCGCTGCGTTTCTCGGGTCGGAAAGTGGTGTGTTGGTTCCTAGGTCCAGTAGCACTCCAGTGGCTACGTGGGCTTGACCAACCTTGGTAGTGAGTCGGAGACGTGTGTTGGAAGCCGTGTTCATCTTGTTGGAGTTTCCATCTCCTTCGAGAAGAATTTTTATCGGCTCCCATTCACTCCCCCCTCTCTGGTTCGCCGTATCGGTCCTTCACTTATGAGTTAGTTTATGGGCATCATGTTGTTTTGCCCTAGGAAATTCAATCATATTCGAGAAGGGTGGTTTTGCAGAAGGATTTAAGCTCCAAAGATTACAGTAGCTTAATGATGGACGAGCTAGAGGATTTGCATATGATTCTTCTTAAAGCCCTGGAAAACATTGAAAAGAACAAGATGCGAGTTGCTAAATATTACAACAAAAAAGTAAAGGTCAAGCAATTTGCACAAGGAGATTTGGTTTGGAAAGCGTTACTGCCGATTGGAACTAAATACAGTACGTTCGGCAAATAGTCCCCGAATTAGGAAGGGCCTTTTCGGGTAGTCAGATGAGTGCATGGTAATGCTTACATATTGAAAACTTTACTAGGGGAGGAATTTCCTACTGCTATAAATGGAAGACATTTGAATAAATATTATCCTAGTATTGAAATTGATCGTTGATTACAAGCACCAGGATTACAGGCATCTGATACACAGAAACAGCCGGCGTTCGGGAAAGAAGCCGTCGTTAGCGCAAAAAATCCTAACAGAGGAAATGGTCAATACTGGACTGTATCTAGCACAAAAATTCCACATTACAGATGTTTCTTGCAAACTTTTATTTGACAATCCAGCTACTTAAGATTGCAAAGGGGTGGGAAGCAAAAGGCCTGGAGAAAGAAGCGAAAGTATGATTCACTCCTTTGATTCCTTTTTCCTCTTCTGTTCCTCCCTCTTCAACTGTTACAGGACCACCGTAACAGCAACCTGGAAGCTTCGGGGATTGCCATGACTTGCAGCCTCCATCAGGCTATCACAAGCAGCCTTCAGGTTACTGTACCTGTCGGAGACATCTGAGGGGAAAGAACAGTTTTTAGAGTACGAGGATCTGAGCCTAAGCATGGAGTCAAATAAAGATGGAAGTCATACCCCCTACTAATGCTTCCAAGCTCATGCGGCGTTCGCGTTCGGCGTTGCAGCGAGCGGTGATGTCCCGCAAGTTATGCTCTAGATGCCGAATGCGGCGGCGCAGCTGGTGGTTGATCCTCTGTTCTGGCGTGGCGTTCTCTTCTTCTTCAGAGGAGTCAGAGAGGATGTAATCGGGTACTTCTTCGGTCCCAAAGATTTCTTCAGGAAGCAAGTCAAGGCTAGAGAAAACAGTAAGGGGTAAACCATGTGATTGCAAATGAGAGCAAGAAACGGATTGCAAGAAAACTCACTCTCGAATGGTACGCTTCTTTGGTGGAGTGCTGTCCTCTTTGATGGGTTGCTTTCCCTTGTCCGCCATGGCCTTGGGGTTTGCTCCTCTGGAGCAAGAGGGGAAGATGTGAAGTGATGGAGGAGTATGCGAGTGGATTTGTAGGGCATCCCAGGGGGCTATTTTATTGACTAAGAGAGCGCATTGGGAGTGATGACTGGTTGGCGTACGTTATTAGAATACCAAAAGGCAGGGTTTTCTTCCTGAATGCGAAGGGTTTTCATTGAACAGTGTTTATGGTTCCCGAATTGAGGATTTTCTGCGGATTCTGAGCCAAGGGGAAGTTGTTTTTGCGTATTCGGCTCGAGTAAAGTTCTCGAATTCGTTTGAAAACAGTGAAGTTCGCATCTACAAGCAGGAGGGGATCATCACAATACAAGCACGGAAATTAAAATTCTTTATTTATTGCCGAAAACCAAGCATCCCTAGTACAATCTAATCAAAGAGCCTGTTTAGCACAGACTGGGGATGGGTGATTTCGGCAATGGCATCGCCGTGGCCATCGAGGCGCTCCAAGATGACTTCGATCTCGTCGGTGTCTTCGGGTGCGCCGCCCTGGAAGCCGCGCGGCTGTATGGAGTAGTCGACGCCGGTGTGCGTCGCCATGGCGGCCAAGCCCAGGGTGGTGCCGAGGCGGATGCCTTGAACAGCCACCTCGTCCACACGATCTTCTACCGCGGTGAGACGGTCCGCCTGTGTATCTCCAGGAGCATTCACTTTGTCCGCCAGTTGCTTCACCAGCATCTTCAACTGGTCAAGCTCGGCGTCGCGGGCTGCAACATTACAAAGCAATGGTGGTTAGTTTCAAAAATTGGATTGGATCAAAGTCAGTCACTGGGATTTACCATCAATGGTCTCCAACAGCTGCTTGTGCTGATGCTCCCATTCAAGCTCGGCGATTCTAGCCTTCTTGGAAACATCCTCTAGCTCACGCTGGGTTTCTTCGAGCTCCGCCTTGAAGTGGAGGGCATCGCGCTCCCCGTAGGGCACGGGGGAGTAGTTGTTTGACTCTGAGGAGTCGTCCGGTAGGGCCGGATTCGTGGCCGGCGCAGTGGCCGGATTCCATTGGATGAGCCTGAAACAAAGAAGATCGTCAGAAACAGAGGGAAATCTGGGAGGAATCATAAAGGAAGTTGACGATCATTTCCTCCGACGCATGCCGGCGCGACTTCGTTCCGCTTCGTCAGTGGCGCGGCGCCTGTTGCCACTACCCGCCATTGGTTTTTGGAGGTGCGCTGGTGATGGAGGAAGCAGGCTTAGATTGGCAAAAGTTTGAAGGCTAAAGGCTTGGTAAAAGACTGGGGGCACCTACGGTTTTATTTAAAGGGATGGTGAAGAGATCGTGGCCCTGGATCGTGGTGCATATCCCGAGAAATTTGGAAAGTGGAGAGGTTTCCTTAACCGAATCGCCGTCGGGTCGTTTGGAATTCAAGCTGAGTCATATTCGGTTGACTGGCTCGGCTGAGTTGCGGTCGGAGTGCTATTCGGGTATGGTACTGTTTGGCTGCGGTTACTCAATGAATCGTCCAAAAATTGCAAACAGAGTGATTCAGAAAAAGGAAAACGAAGTTTATAAAAGGCAAAGTTACAAGGACGATTAATTCGGCTACAAATTGCTTGGTGCAATCAAATGTTTAAGTATTTTGCAATTACACTAGAGGTGTTTGATGTCATCTGGTGGATATTTTCCAGCAGTTTCTGATAATTTTCTTGGGCATTGGACAACATGGAAATTTTTGCCTTGAGTTGATTTGATTCAATCATGTCTGCCGATGTGTCCTTTTGGATTCTCTATTGATCCAGGAAGCTCGGCTATCTTCTTCCTATCAGCTTCAATTTCAGCTATCAAAGTCTTCAACTCAGCTTCTAGTGCAGCTTTCCTGGCAATCTTCACCTCAAGTGCAGTTGGCAGTTGAGGACCATGTGTGGTTCGAGGACCGGTGGATGGTCGCTTCCTTGTGTGATGAGTGATTGACAACGTTGTGTGGACTGATTCTTGGCTAAGTATTGCAGGTGCAGGTTGCGGCTTGACTGGTGTTGGTGCAGGTGAAGAACAAGCGCGAAAGGTCGTCGCCGGTGAGGCCTCCAGGTGTGGAGAAGACAAGTAGGCTTCGTTCGAGGGACCCGGTGGCCAGCGGGGTCAAGTGCGGGCCGCATGGTGGCATGAACAACAAGATGAAGTCATGGACGGTTTCTTGGTTGAGCCTCAAAACCAAGGTCGAGCCGGGACTACGTGGGAGCCGAGTCATGAGTGGTGATTGGCGGAGGCTACACCGAGTTCGCGAGGTTTCTAGTGGTTCACCAGAAAACCACTGGGTTCCTTGGTTGATCCACAAAGCCAAGACCGAAGAACCGAAGATGGTGCTGCAGCAGTGCCAGACCGGTTTGACCGGTGGGTACCGGTCTGACCGGTGTGAAGCACCGGTCTGACCGGTGTGCGACGACACAGTCCGGAGACTTCGAAGCGGAGGACACGCGTTGGGATCGCATGGCTTGCATCGAGGCTACGCAGGGTGCGGTCGCCGGGCATCCGTCCGATGGTGAAGACATGAAGACTTCCAAATCCGCCCTTGAGGGGCTTGTATCCCTAGTTATAAGCAATCGACATCTCAGACTTGATCCCAGTCATCTTTTTGCAACCAGGAGAAGATTTCTTTAAGCCTTTCCTGATTTTCCTCTGATAGAACTTGATTCGAAGATGCTTCATTCTGTAGCAGCTGGATCACTCATGATAAATAGAGAGCTTGGTGGTGATATAGCCTGGTCCTGAAAAGGAAGGTTTGCTGAATTAAGGGTGATTTTTTAAGAGGAAATAACCATGCAGATGTTTACACTCACCTCAATTCTGGTTTCCTAAACTGGAGGAAAGTCTTGTTAAGGCTCAAGGGGGATTTCTTGACTAGTTGGCTGAGGAGGAGCTTGAGGAGTTCCTGGTAGAGCTGAAGCTTCCAACTGAGGAGAAGTTGGTGCAATCCCTGGTAGATTTGAAGCTTCTGGCCGATGTGAAGATGGATTCATCTCTGGTGAAACTGGAACTTCTGGTTGAGGAGGGGATGATTGAATCCCTGGTGAAGTTGAAGTTTCTGCTTGAGAAGGAGATGGTTGAACTTTTGGTGAACTTGAACTCGAAGCATGCTGAGTGGAAGAAATCTCTACAGATTGATTCACCAATGTTTCTTATGCAAATACCAAATAAAGGGTAAATGCCAATGTAAATGATGGTCTTTAAAGAGAAAGAAGCAATAAAGGTCAAACCAACAGGTGGAGCATTGGCAGATTCTGAAGCTATTGATGGTTGCTGGGTTCTGGTCTGAAATTGCATAAGAAGAAATTTGTCAGATAAAGAATGGTCTTGTGTTCAAGGAGAAAGGGATGTTACCTCGATAGGGACCTTTTTGGTGGTTCTTTTCTTCTTAGCAGCTGGAGGTGCAACCAAAGATGGAGCTTTTCTCTTATCAGAAGTTGAACTGATAAGGCTTGGGTCCATTGTAGCATATCTGGACATCAGCTGAGCCAGAGTTGTGAATTTGAATCCCAAAGCAGAGATTGGGCCAACAGCATTGTAAGAGAATGTCCTTGCTAGAGGGGCAGGTACTGTGTTATGCAGGAAGTAACAAAAAAATCATGATCAGTAAAGGAAGGCATGCCTGGTCAAAAGAAAAGATAAGTGTATTACCTCTGAAGTTGGCTGGAAGTCAGGTATCAGCTCAAGACAGAAGGAGTGCACTGACTCACTAAAGATATGGTCATGGAACTCTTGCCACCAAGAGATGAAGAGAGGATGAGCTATTGTTGTTGGTGTAAAGAGCCAGGTATACATAGTTGGGCTACATTGGTATTCAAAGACCCTTCTGGCTTGTATGTTCTCTTTGATTTCCTCTCTGGGTTTGAGGAATTCATGAAGGAATAGCCTTGGGGGCACTTGGCCACATCCCAGCTGTCGAGCCATTATGTTTGGCTGATAATATTCATAGGTGTTGTAATTTAGCCTTCCTCCACAGAATTCTGCTGGCAAGATGCATGGATGGATAAAGACATTAAAAATTTCTATGGACCTTGCATCATGGCATCCAGTTTCAAAGGAGAATTCATAAGGGAGGGTCAAGTTATCATTGTTCAAATAAGGGAGCCAAAGGGGATTGGTGAAACCTCTGAATAAGAGCTCAAAAAGTTGACTGACATTTTGATCAATAAATATGGTTGAAGCAGCTTCTCCATAGGTTTGGCATGCTTTGGTGATCTGAGTTTCTCCTTCTTTATGGCTGGATGAAGGGAAATGCCGATTGTTGAGATTGGTGTCAACAATCTGGTGCATGTATAGTTGCAACCACATATGTACAAACCATCAGGGGCCATTGACACATGATATTTTCTGGCCAGTGTGCATCTGAGAGGTGGTCTGATGGAGCATATGGTATACACTCCCTAGGAGATACTTTCCAAGGGGGACACGATGACCACTAGCCAAATCTTCAGCCATTGCGATATGGTTCAATGTTGGCTCATTGGCCTTGCCACAGAAGATAAATCTGCATAGCCACATGTTCAAGAATGCTCTGTATTCAACTTCACCCAGAGGACCATCTTTCATGCGATTCTGGATATATGACTTGTATCCGCTTCCTGTCTTCACTCCTTTTTGCCTAGTGGAGCCTTTATACAAGAAAAGATACACAGGTCCTGTGATATCGAGGCTGGTCATCATGTATACATCGGCCAAGGTAGGAGACATTGGGCCGTGACCAAAAAGGAAGGCGTTGACACCATTTGACCAGAAATGGCAGGCTACAATCAAAAGGCTCTCGTTCTTGGGGGTCTCGGCCAGGGATAACTCCAAACATTGAGTAATACGAAGGGTGTCCCAATTGATGGTTTTTGCACTATTATCTGCGAGTATCCTCTTTTACCAGTTTCTCCAGCCTGCAATTGGGGGAAAAGGCCAGTTCTTGAAAGCATCTTGCCACAACTGGGCCCTGATAAAGCCGCTTTAAAGGGGATTCTCCTGGATTCGGCTTCAATAAACTCGCGAGGATCAGAGATTCCCACGGGGCCGAGGAAATAGGATGATGAGTTGTCCTCAGTATGAATCAAAAGCTCGGTGGACAGCTCCTATCAAGAAAAGGCGGAAAAGGAAATTTAAGATGTGAATCAGAACGATAATACCGAATGAACCTTAAGGGGATGGAATTTACCTGGATAGCTTGGTCCGCCATTGAAGGTTTGATCTTGGAGGTTGATGACATAGGGTTTGGATCTGAATGGAGACTCCAACGGATTACAGGAAGAGAAAATGGTGTTGAACAGATTTGACGTGAAGACGTTGGGCATTTATTGTAAATTCCGAAATAAAATCACTTTTATCCTGTAATTGAAGGGGCATATGTTAACACCAAAAAATGGTACAGGAGAAAGGCTGACTTGTGGGCCGAGCTTGGTGATGAATACCATTCGGCTGGAAAAAATCTCCTCAAAGGAATCGGTAAAGGACGCTTGCGGTCGGCAGTGCGCCATCGTTCGGCAGAAGGACTGTTTGCGCTTTTAAAAGGGGAGTTTTCGGGAATGCGTGGTGACGTGGCCCGATGCAAGGAAAGAACGAGTTGATGGCGTATACGAGACAGACATTGGTGTTGGAGCATTAATTTAGACATTTAATGTTGTACTCGTAGTCGACCAGGAGTCGTGTTAGGACAAGGGTATAAATATAAACCCTTGATGTATGTAATAGGTATCGAACAATTTCACAACAAACTGGCTGTACGCCAAATTCTCGAGTCCTTTAGTCGTGTCGTCGAGTTCTTCGAGGGGAATCATCGATCCGTCGACCTCCGTAAGTACCGGCACCCTTGTATCATGTCTAGTATCATGCGGTGGATTTAGACCGTGATGCAAGAAGTCTTGTTACCTTGCTTAGTATCATGCAGTGGATTTAAGCTTGGTTCAAGAGGGTTCCTTGTTAGATCATGAGCCATGCGGTAGCTAGGATCTAGCTTGGAGCCAGTTATCGGCTCTATTAGATTTGGCAAGATCTAATAGATTCATTAAGTTACCTCGTGTTGCTTTGAGTTTTTACTTTATGTTTAAATTCATATAACACTCTTTTCCCAATTTAGATTGGTTTAAATCGGCTTTATCTTGTTCAGTGATCTTTATGTTACACGCTCATATCTTTGGCTTAATACCGCACGTGGATCACATGTTCTTTAATAGCCGAACCCGAATCAATCTAAGTTGTTACGTGTTGCGGGTTCAAGCTTGCTAATCTTGCGTGAATCTTGAAAGAACCGGGTATCATGCGGTAGATGCAGGTTTTTGGGTTGTTTCAGAGCTAATCATCCGGTGGATTAGATTTCGATTCAATTCGATAGGTTTATCATCTTTGGCAATGTTTGTTCCTTCTTCACGGAACCTGATTCGGTTGTACAGCTGTATTCGGTTTTGCTTCCATGAGTAAAACGTGCTTATAGATTTGTTTTAAATAATGCGTGCTTTTAGCCTTCCATATTTAGATTGTATCATGCGGTGGATTAATCTTTTTGTGGTTGGTGGTGTGATTTCAAACAAGTTGTATCATGCGGTGGATTAACTTTCTTGGTGTCATGCTCGATGGGTTTGAAAGTACCTAGACATGCGGTAGACTAGTGCTTTTGGCCTATGCATGCTCGTTTACTTCATATTTATAATCATGCTTTTACTTTATATATTTAAATTGTTATTTATCCCCGAGGATCGGTCACTGATCTATCGTCATGCTTACATCATCCATTCGGCTATTTCATGTTTTCATGTTTAACAGCTCCCGAATGCTATTTGAACTACTGATAGATAGCTTGTTGTAGCTATATATCATTTTAATTGGCTTTATAGCCGTAAATATGGAACTGTCTGGTACCACCTGGCAAGTTCCAAGTTTTTATCTAACTATTTTATTTCCTTTGTCAGTTTTAGGAAAATTGACTGGCACGCTTTCAGGATTCATCGTGCGTGCTAAGCCAGCTCCTTTCGGCTTGCTGTGTGCTTGGCGTGAGGTGCCGATTTTGCGTCAATAGAGTACGCAGCCCCCAGAGTGCATTGAGTAGTTTCTTGATCCACTTGCCTCCTTTTGTATTAGAAGCATCGTGCAGTCGCTTCTTGAGAGCGTCGAGTACCATCCTGTTGGCACGCTCGACTTGTCCATTGGCCCATGGATGGGCGACTGAGACGTATCAGACATCGATCTCGTTGTTCTCGTAGTACTCCCAGAGCTGGTGATTGTTGAAGTTGGAGCCCAAGTCTGTGATGATGCGATGAGTAGTCCGTAGCGATGCACGAGTTCATCCAAGAAGTAGAGTACTCTATCATCCTTGGGGCATGTGACCGGCTTGACTTCGATCCACTTGTTGAACTTGTCGATGGCCACCAAGACTCTGTTGAATCCTCCTGGCGCAGTAGGAAGAGGCCCAATCATGTTGAGCCCCCAGCAGGCGAAGGGCCAGATTGGTGGTATGGTGACTAGCTTGTAGGTCGGGACATGTTGTTGCTTGACAAAGTATTGGCACCCTTGGCACCTTCTGACGAGTGCTTCAGCATCGCCCAGAGCTGTGGGCCAGTAGAAAGCTCGTCGGAAAGCCTTGCTGACTAGCGTGCGTGAAGACGCGTGGTTGCTGCATACGCCTTTATGGATCTCCTCCAAGATGCCCTCCTTCTCGGGGGACGCACTTCATGAGTACTCCGGAAGATGCGCCCCGCCTGTAGAGCTTGTCTCCGAGTAGGACATAGGACTTGGCGCGGCGGATGAGTTGCTCGGCCAAGTTCTTGTCCTTGGGAACCTTCTGCTCGCGGATGTAGACAATGAAGGGTTGTCGCCAGTCCACGTCTATCATCATGACCTACTGGCTAGCTGGGGGAGGTGCTGCGTCAGTGGTCGGTGGCGCTGGCTCTGGGATGGATGGTGCGTGAAGCTCGTGGACGAAGACACCCGCTGGTACTTGAGCGCGAGTAGAGCCAAGCTTCGACAGGGCGTCCGCTGCAACATTGTTGTCGCGGACGACATGATGGAACTCGAGACCGTACAACTTGTTCTCGAGCTTGCGGACTTCTAGGCAGTAGGCGTCCATGTTCTCCTTGTTGCGCTCCCAAGACTTGTTGACTTGGTTGATGACCACTGCGGAGTCGCCGTAGACTAGTAGCCGCTTGATGCCTAGTGAAGCCGCGAGGTGAAGCTCATGTAGAAGAGCTTCATACTCAGCTTCGTTGTTTGAGACCTTCCAGAAGATCTGCAGGACGTACTTGAGTGGTTCGCCCGTTGGGGAAATCAGAAGTACCCCTGCACCTGCGCCTTCAAGCTTGAGCGAGCCGTCGAAGTACATCACCCAATGCTCTGGGCGCTCAGTTGGAGTAGGTAGCTGATTTTCCCGCCACTCTGCCATGAAGTCGACTAGTGCCTACGACTTGATGGCTATTCGTGGCTTGAAGTCGATGTTGAGGGCGCCGAGTTCGAATGCCCACTTGGAGATCCTTCCAGTAGCATCTTGGTTCCACAGGATGTCGCCGAGCGGGTAGTCGGTGACAACGGAGATCGAGTACTCCTGGAAGTAATGGCGCAGCTTCCGCGAGGTAATGAGCACTGTATACAGTAGCTTCTGTACTGGTTGATAGCATGCCTTAGATTCCGACAGGACCTCGCTGACGAAGTAGACTGGTCGCTGGACTAGGTAGGCGTGGTCGTCTTCCTGCGGCTCGACAACGATGGCAGTACTGACCACATGAGTAGTCACAGCGAGGTAGAGCAGTAGCTGCTCCTTTTTGCGAGGAGCCATGAAGACTGGTGGCTTGGATAAGAAGTCCTTGAGCTGAGCAAGGGCTTGGTCTACCTCCAGAGTCCACGCGAACTTCTCTTGATGCTTGAGTAATTTAAAGAAGGGGAGCCCCCATTCTACAAGCTTCGAGATGAATCTGTTCAGGACCGCCATGCACCCAGTGAGCTTCTGCACGTCTTTGATGCATGTGGGAGCTTTCATGTTGGTGATGGCGGAGATCTTCTCGGGATTGGCTTCGATGCCGTGATGGCTGATGATAAAGCCGAGTAGTTACCCGACGGTACGCCGAAGACGCACTTGTTCGGGTTGATCTTCCAGCGGTACTCTCACAGGGATGCGAAAGTCTCTTCAAGATCGGTGATGAGCGTGTCGGAGTTTCTGGTCTTGACGACCACGTCATCCACATAGGCTTTGACGTTCTTTTTGAGCTGTCTCTTGAAACAGGCCTTGATAGCTTGCTGGTAAGTAGCGCCGGCATTCTTCAACCCGAAGGACATGGTCGTGTAGCAGTCCGCCGAAGAGGACGTTCACCGTCTTGTCGGGTTCTTGGAAGTCGTCGTTGCCCTCGTCGGCCTTTTTCTTGCCTTTCTTGTCATGAGGGTGTCGTGGTTCTGGAGTGTCCTTGAGTGCTCGCCGGAGTTGGTAGCACTGTTCGGTAGTGTGGTTGGCATCCAGATGCCATAGGCACTTCTCTTTCAGCAAGTCTTTGAAGCCGCCGGAGGTCTTCTTCGAGTTGTCTTTCGCAGGGAGCTGGATAGCCGTGACTATGTTGTCTGGCTTGCGCTTGCGATTAGGACCCAATTAGGACCGTTGTTGTTGTTGTTGTCGCCCGCGTTCTGCTTGCTCTTTCCACGAATGGCGTCGTACTTGGCGTTAGCCTTATCTTCTTCATCAGCCCAGAAGGTGATCATGTCCTTAAGGTGGGTTGAAGGACCGATACAGCGAACCAGAGAGGGGGAGTGAATGGGAGCCGATAAAAATTGTTCTCGAAGGAGATGGAAACTCCAACAAGATGATCACGGCTTCCAACACATGTCTCTGACTCACTACCCAAGTTGGCCAAGCCCACGTAGCCACTGGAGTGCCACTGGACTTAGGAACCAACACACAACCTTCCGACCCGAGAACACAACGGAACACCAAACCTCAAGTCCACTGACCAACACCGGTCAGACCGGTGAGCACCACCGGTCAGACCGGTCCCTGCTGGTGAAACATGGTGACTTCCACTAACTGGCTCCACACCGGTCAGCCCGGTGAAACACACCGGTCAGACAGGTCACAGCCAAAAAGCCCCAAACCACCAAACAGGCCCAAACTCGAAACAACCCCAACACAGGACAACAGCGAACACACCCAGACGTTCACCCAAGCAAAAACCCAACAGGGGTTGCACCGGTCAAACCGGTCAAGAGCACCGGTCAGACCGGTGTAGCCTGGGCAGCTCGGGATGAACAGCACCCGCGGGTCAACTCCTCCAAATTGAAGCCTTGATCTCCTGAATCGCTCCACATGCCTGAACAAGACTTTGGGGACAACAGGAACACCTCATGAGGAGTCCATAGCCAAGTTTAATCCCACCAAAACTTGTCCAAACAAGAGGAATCGAAGAAATCCCGCCAAGAACACCTCAACCCTAGAACTCGGAAAACCCCGAAATCGAGCCCCTTTACTCAGGGATTTGGGAGGGGAATCACAGCTCAAAGAACCATTAAGGGTTCCCACAAATTTCCCCCATCAAATCCCCAAGAGCAATGTCCCGAAAACACCCCAAGAAAAAACACCAAGAGAGGGCTCCGAAAATCACCACCAAGAACAACCGGTAACAACACAACAAGGCCTTGAGGAACCATGCCGAATCATCTATACATACCACAAAGGTTCATACAAGGTCTAGCTTGCCGCTCGATCATCCAACCCTCTCACAAGATCTCACCATGAAGCTCTCCAGCTAGTCCTATGGAAATCCTAAGAAAATAGGAAGCGAAAATAGGAAAGCAAATGAACTAGGGTTCCAAGAGATTGCTGCCATCCTCTCACCTCATGGGTTATAGGGAGGCAACCGAAAGTCTAAAATACCCTTTCCTAATAACTAGGGATACAATCCCCTCAAGGGCGGTTCTGGAAGTCTTCAAGCTTTCTCCATCGGACGAATGCCCGACGACCTCAACCTGCGTAGGCTCGACGCAAGCCTTGCGATCCCGACGCGTGTCCCCCGCTTCGAAGATTCCGGAATGCGTCGTAGCACACCGGTCAGGTCGGTGCTCCTAACGGGTCAGACCGGTACCCACCGGTCAGACCGATCAGACCCATCGGTCAGACCGGTCAGGCACTGCTGCACCTCCATCAACGATTCTTCGGTCTTGGCTTTGTGGATCAACCAAGGAACCCAGTGGTTTTCTGGTGAACCACCGGAAAACTCGCGAACTCGGTGTAGCCTCCGCCAATCTCCACTCATGACTCCGCTCCCACGTAGTCCCGGCTCGACCTTGGTTTTGTGGCTCAACCAAGAAACCGACCACGACTTCATCTTGTTGTTCATGCCAGCATGCGGCCCGCACTTGACCCTGCTAGCCACCGGGTCCCTCGAACGAAGCTTACTTGTCTTCTCCACACCTGGAGGCCTCACCGGCGACGACCTTTCGTGCTTGTTCTTCACCTGCACCAACACCAGTCAAGCCGCAACTTGCACCTGCAATACTTAGCCAAGAATCAGTCCACACAACGTTGCCAATCACTCATCACACAAGGAAGCGACCATCCACCGGTCCTCGAACCAAACATGGTCCTCATGGGTGATGGAGCTTGGGCGGCGACGACCGAAGTCTTCAAAGGTGCGACGGTGGTAGAGACCGTCTTGGAAGAGGTCGATGACCTCCTTGTCGGTGACGTCGACTACGGTGGCGCGCTTGTCAAAGAAGCGCCGCATGTACTTGCGTAGGGTCTCGCCCTGTTCCTGCTTCACCATTGCCAGGTACATGTGAGTACCCGAGTGACTCATAGCGCCCGCGAAGTTGCTGGTGAACTGGTCCTTGAGCTGGTCCCACTTGTCGATCGAGTACTTCTCGAGTGACTCGAGCCATGTAAGCGGAGCTTGATCCAGGCAGAAGGGAAAGTAGAGGCACTTTGTGTCATTATTGCCGCCAGCATTTTCGATGGAGAGGGCGTAGCATCTGAGCCACTTTACTGGATCTTGCTTCACATCGTACTTGGTGATCCCCAGTGGTTTGAATTTCTCCGGGAGAAGTAGATTGCGAAGCCGTGCAGAGAAGGCGAGGAAGCCATCATTCTCGCCTGCGGATTTGTTGCGCCAAATTTCCTTGATTCTGTGACGGGCATCGTAGCCGCCACCTGAGACACCGGTGACGTGGCTGTTTGCGTGGCCTCGGCCGCCGTGATCGCCTCTGCCACCGGCTCTCCTTCCAGCTCCGTGTGAGGAGCTCCCGCCGCCGCTGCCTTCGCCGCCAGGATCGCGGTGAGGGATGATATCGCGGTTACCGCTGGCACCACCGGCGTTGTTGCCACCCTGAGAAGGTCCACCGGCTGATGCCCGAGTATGGTTGGGGTTAGCCGGTAGCTCTCCTCGAGTACGGTTGCGACCGTTGTCAGCTGTCCTGCGATTTGTGGCTTCGTTGTCGGGTTGGCGATTCCTGACGGGGGGCACTTGAGCAACTCTGTTGTCTACTCTCATGAAGTAGGCGTCCTCTACAAGCTTGGCGATGACTTCTCTCACGCGCATCCCCTAAGCCTGACATGCTATCGTGGTGATAGACATGAGTCATTGCTCTGGGGTAGTGTGCACCCGGTTTTCGACTTGATCGAGAGCCTCTGCGAGATTCCGGATGGGTAGGGATTCACAGAGATATCGGTGCCGATCGTTCCGCCTTCTGTTGCGCTCACGTCGGGCGTTCTTGTTGGCGTCGGTCTCGTCTGCGGGTGCGTTGGCAGACATCTTGTCTGCTGAGATATCCTAGAGATATCGGTCAGGTTGTGTCCCTGAGGGTCCCGGCATCTCGTTGGTAGTCATGAAGACTTGACGATCAGGAGAGCTGAGGCTGGAGTCGCTAGTCGCCACCTCTGTTGAGGTGTGCTCCTCAGTTGGAGCTAGCGGTGTTCCCTCCTGGAAGGGAATTGAGTCGAGGTAGGCGACGCAGCGTGAGTTCCCATCTGTCAAGTCTGCGGGCTTGCGGTCTGGCCAGTAGACGAATCTCCCGGCGGGAGTAGATGCTATAACCAGGCCGGAAGCTGGTCCTAACAGCGGTTGCTCAGTCGTGTGGTTCTTGGATTCGGGCTCGTCAGGATCCGCCCCGAAGTCGAACTCGTAGGAGGAGTCCGAGTACTAGCCGGAGACGGGGTTGGAGTCCGAGTTGTACTCAGAGACGATCTTTTTCCCCCCGGCCGGCGCGCGAAAGAGCCTTCGCGTGGGCCTCGCCGGGCGTTGCGGGGCCGTATGGGAAGTGCTCATGGAGTGGGGAGTCAGCACACGATAGCTCGATAGCCGGCTCGCATGCGATGGCCCACGGGGATGTTGAGTTCGAGTTGGAGGCGGATCCAAGCTTGAAGTCGGCATGTTGGTTGTAGAGCGAAATATCGCTGAATTTTCTGGCGAGATCGCCCGTGACAACTTGAGGGAGCGTCACGAGCCCGGTCTTCGGGTTGGGCGGCATGGTGAGGCGGCACTGGAAGGATCCGGCGCCGTCAGCAGTGCAGACCCAGGAGCCGAAGACGAAGGTGTCGCCGCGGTTGAAGGCGACGGTTGGCTTGATGAAGATTGAAGCCGTCGAGTTCGCCATGAGAACTTCGGCGAGAACCCCTACATGGCGTGCCAGATGTCGGTGTTTTAGACTGACAACCTACCAAGGGCAGTACCCGAGGTAGATGAATGTGGCCGCACCGAGACCGGTAACTCGAAGGAAGAGACACGTGGCACACAATTAGACAGGTTCGGGCCGTGAGGTGCGTAATACCCTACGTCCTGTATGCTGCGTAGCTCTGGATTGATTGGGTGTGATTACAAGATGATGCTTATCAGAGAGAAGGGTCCCTACCTCGCCTTATATAGTCCGGGAGGCAGGGTTACAGGTCGGTTCAGGGATAGTAATAGTCATGTACGTCTAGGAGTCCTCTACACAGTACAAGGCATGTATAGCTTCCTATCCGAGTACTTCTTGAGGACCATGTGTGGTTCGAGGACCGGTGGATGGTCGCTTTCTTGTGTGATGAGTGATTGACAACGTTGTGTGGACTGATTCTTGGCTAAGTATTGCAGGTGCAGATTGCGGCTTGACTGGTGTTGGTGCAGGTGAAGAACAAGCGCGAAAGGTCGTTGCCGGTGAGGCCTCCAGGTGTGGAGAAGACAAGTAGGCTTCGTTCGAGGGACCGGGGGCCAGCGGGGTCAAGTGCGGACCGCATGGTGGCATGAACCGCAAGATGAAGTTGTGGACAGTTTCTTGGTTGAGCCTCAAAACCAAGGTCAAGCCGGGACTACATGGGAGCCGAGTCATGAGTGGAGATTGGCGGAGGCTACACCGAGTTCGCGGGGGTTCCGGTGGTTCACTAGAAAACAACTGGGTTCCTTGGTTGATCCACAAAGCCAAGACCGAAGAACCGAAGACGGAGGTGCGGCGGCGCGCACCGGTCGACGGTGGGTACCGTCGACGGTGGGGAGCACCGGTCTGACCGGTGTGCGACCATGCAGTCCGGAGACTTCGAAGCGGAGGACACGCGTCGGGATCGCATGGCTTGCGTCGAGGCTACGCAGGGTGCGGTCGCCGGGCATCCGTCCGATGGTGAAGACATGAAGACTTCCAAATCCGCCCTTGAGGGGCTTGTATCCCTAGTTATTAGGAAAGGGCATTTTAGACATTTGGTTGCCTCCATATAAGCCAAGAGGTGAGAGGATGGCAGCCAACTCTTGGAACCCTAGCTCATTTGTTTTCCCATTTTCCTTCCTATTTTCCTTAGGTTTTCCATAGGACTAGCAAGAGAGCTTCATGGAGAGATCTTGTTGAGAGGGATGGATGATCGGGCGGCTTGCTAGACCTTGTATGAACCTTTGTTTCATGTATAGATGATTCGGCGTGGTTCCCCAAGGTTTGGATGTGTTTTCCCCGGTTGTTCTTGGTGGTGATTTTCGGAGCCCTCTCTTGGTGATTTCTTTGGGTTGTTTTCGGGACTTTTCTCTTGGGGATTTGATGGGGGAAATTTGTGGGAACCCTTTGTGGTTCTTTGGGCTGTGATTCCCCTCCCAAATCCGTGAGTAAAGGTGCTCGATTTTGGGGTTTCTTGAGTTCTTGGGTTGGAAGTGCTATTGGCGGGATTTCCTTGATTCCTCCTTTTTGGACGAGTTTTGGTGGGATTAAACTTGGCTATGGACTCCTCATGAGGTGTTCCTAATATCCCCAAAGTCTTGTTCAAGTCCGTGGAGCGATTCGGGAGATCGAGGTTTGGATTTGGGGGAGTTTACCCGCGGGTGCTGTTCATCCCGAGCTTCCCAAGCTACACCGGTCTGACCGGTGCTCTTGACCGGTCTGACCGGTGCAACCCTCGGTGGGATTTTGCTTGGGTGAACGTCTTGGTGTGTTCGCTGCTGTCCTGTGGTGCTGTTGTTTCGAGTTTGGGTTAGTTTGGTGGTCGGTTGGCCTGTTTGGTGCCTTGGGGGCTTTCAGGCTGTGATCGGTCTGACCGGTGTGTTTCACCGGTCTGACCGGTGTAGAGCCACTTAGTGAAAGTTGCTCAGTTTCACCAGCAGGGACCGGTCTGACCGGTGTGGGTTTGTAGACTCGAGGTTTGGATTTCCGCTGCGTTCTCGGGTCGGAAGGTTGTGTGTTGGTTCCTAGGTCCAGTGGCACTCCAGTGGCTACGTGGGCTTGACCAACTTGGGTAGTGAGTCGGAGAAGTGTGCTGGAAGCTGTGTTCATCTTGTTGGAGTTTCCATCTCCTTCGAGAAGAATTTTTATCGGCTCCCTTTCACTCCCCCCTCTCTGGTTCGCCGTATCAGTCCTTCAAGTGGTATCAGAGCTGGTTCGGGTCTTCATTGACTCTAACCAATCTAAGATCCAAGGATGGCGTACCAGGAACAGGGTTCGGGTCGTCCATACTTCGATGGCAAGAACTACCAGATGTGGAGCAAGCGGATGGGTGCGTTCCTTCGCGGAAAGGGTCAGGTCCTTTGGGATGTCATGGTGGACGCAGGCTGTGTCCAGCTGATGGACTTCCTCGCTCCAGGATCGAGGGACAGATTCGACGCCAACAACAAGGCGGTTGACTACTTGTTTCGTGCTTTGTGTCAGCCTGAGTTCGATCGGGTGCACACCGAGCACTTGGCTTGTAGGTTTTGGGCGGTGTTGAAGGAGGCTCATGTTGGGAACGCCCAGGTTCAGGCACGAATGTATGCGACCTACCGGAGAGAGTACGAGAACTTCACTCATCTCCCCGGTGAGTCCATCGATGCCTTGTTTCAGAGGTTCACGGTGGTTGTGAACAACATGAGGGCCAATGTGGACGTGCTCCCGTATGATGATCATGATAGAGCGGTCAAGCTCTTACACTCTTTGGATCGTACGATTTGGGGCGGAAAGTTCGAGGCCATTTTGGAGTCAGAGAAGTATGACACTTTGACCATGAACGAGCTGTTCTCGAAGCTCAAGTCGGCTGAGGTGGATAGGGGCATGACTGCCAAGCTCTAGGGACCGACTGATTCCCATAGTCTTGCCCTCATTGGTGGTTCCAAAGGAAAGGCTAACTCTAACCCATCCACCAGGATGTTCTCTTTTTCCTCTTTGATGTCTATGCCAGATGAGGAGTTTGATGACCTTGGAGAGGACGAGCTGGCGCTGTTGACGAGGAGGTTCGAGAGGCTGCACGAGAACCGGGTGAACATGAGGAGGAACACGAGGACGTGCTTCCAGTGCGGCAAGCCGGGACACTTCGTCGCCGACTGCCCAAAGAAGGTCGAGAACAAGGACAACTACAAGCACAAGTCGAGGACGGATGGAAAGTACCGGTCGAGGCGCGACCACAAGAGCAAGCATAAGAACAAGTACAAGGATGAGCGACGATCGAGGAAGAAGGAGAGCCGAGGCAAGGCCCGGGCGATGGTTGGAGCGAGCGACGTCGACTCCAGTTCCGTGTACTCCACCTCGAGCTCGAGCAGCAGTGAAGATGAAGGTGATCGTCGCAAGAACAAGAAGTCGTCCAAGAACTTGAGCGGGATGAGCTGCTTAGCTAGAGACGGCTTCTGCACCATGGCGCTGAGCTCCGGCAGCAAGAAGAGCACACAGAGCAACTCGGACTCTGAGTCCGACGATGAGGTGCGTGATGAACTTCCCTTCTTACGCCAGGAGAATGAGAGTCTTGGTTCTTTGCTTGATAACCGTGATGACATGCTTAGAGAGGCCAAGAAAATGAGGAAAGAGCTTAGGGCTTCACTCGAGGATGCTAGGACTAGAGTGGCTAAGCTAGAGACACAGATGCTTGATGGCAAGATTGAGATTGATTCCCTTAAGGCTAGCCCTGTTGTTTCGGATGAGGTTGATTGTGCTGATTGCTCCATATTCCTTGCTAATCTTGCTTTGTTTAAGGAGAAGCATGCCTCCATGTGTGAGGAACTAGATGTGCTTAGGGTTGAAGTGGCTGAGCTTAAGTCTAGACCTGCTTTGTTAGGTGCTTGCACTTCTTGCCCTGTTTTGCGTGCTAATATTGATGAGATGCATGCTTACACTAGTTCGCTCGAGGCTAAATTGAAGGAACCCATGCCTACATCATGCTCTACTTGTGAAATGCATGCTTTGAAAAATTTGGAACTTGCACATTATGTTGATCGTTTGCAGGATGAGAATGATGACTTGAGGATGTTGATGGGTTGGTTGTCCGGTCATGAGCCTCAGTTGAGGATGATGATCGAGGCCTTTAAGAGGCAAGATGGTGAGGGACTTGGGGCAAACAAGGTTGGTGAGGGAAGTGGAGAGAATATCCCGGAGCCACCAAAAACCCACCACAATAATGATTTCCCTCCAAAACCCAACCATCTTTGGAACCGTCTAGACACAAGCCCAGCTCCACCCGTGTTTTCTAAACCCACAAATGATCTCCGAAAGCCTATCAAGTTTGTGAGCACTTCGGGGAAAGTGTTCTTTGGGAAGGAGAGTGAGAAGGCTAGCGGTGAGAAACCGGTGGAGGAGTTGAGTGGAGAGAATCCAAGTGAGCAGCCACATCCCAAGCCAAATCCTAAGCTTGTGAGGTTCCATTGTGTCTATTGTGGGAGAGATGGCCATAAGGAGGAGTTTTGCTTCAAGAGGAAGCAAGAGGAGAGAATGGCAAAGGAGTGGGCTAACAAGGACAAGTACCACCCCTCCGATGGTGTACTTGAGCCTCGTATGCAGATGCCCAGGGCCAAGGCGAGTGTGAGGACAGTTCGGGCTTGGGGAGAGCGGAAGGCTGCTGGAGGTGCTTCGCCGCCTGTGTCACATCGGTCGGATCGGTGTGGAGCACGGTCGGACCGACGCAGTGTGCTCGGATAGACGCCTATTTGGGTTTCGAGCTCGTACAGGTGCGAGGGTTGTTTCTGGTGGTCGTGGTTCTGGTGGCTGGGCTGGAAAGGGTGTAGGTGGCCAGTTTGCTAGACGTTCTCCTTCTCGTGCTCAATCGGAGATCGGAGGAGTTGTAGCTTTGAGTTGGAGAGGAGGGACGTTCCACAGGCTTTCTTGCGTGGATTTGGTCCTCCTCCAGGCAGAGAGGGGTGGTTCCCTCAGGGTGGTTACCGTGGTGGTGTTCGTGGAGATAGCTTTGGTAGGAGAGATGCTTTGGTTGGTGCTAACCCCACTTTTGAGCAAATGGCTCGGCACTGGTTTTACTCTTTTGGTACTAACCCCAGTGCTGAGTCGTTTGTTCGCTCACGTGCTCGTTTTTTATTTTCAGGTGGGAGACTTGAAGAACATTTGTTTGATTGACTCCGGTTGCTCGAGGCATATGACCGGAGACAGGGGGTGGTTCTCAAGTCTCGTCCCGGTGATGACGAAGAGGTACATCACCTTTGGGGACAATGGGCGTGGGCGTGTGCTTTCAGAAGGTGAGATCAAAGTGAGTGACAAGATCACTCTGAGGCGTGTTGCTCTTGTTCAATCGCTGGGGTACAATTTGCTTTCTGTGTCCCAGTTGTTGGATGAGGGTTTTGAGGTGTTGTTTCGGCCAGGTGGTTCTCGGATTGTGGACTATCGAGGGGATCTTTTTTGTATGGTCGTTCCCGAGGGTCAGGTGTTTCGTGCTGATTTTTCTCACTCTTCGGGTGTGGAGCGTTGTTTCTTGGCTGGTTCTTCGAGTGAGTTGTGGAAGTGGCATAGGAAGTTGGGTCACTTGAGCTTTGACCTTTTGTCTCGCTTGAGTAAACTCAATTTGGTCCGAGGATTGCCATGGTTGAGGCTTGAGAAAGAGTTGGTTTGTGCTCCATGTAGGCATGCCAAGATGGTGGCCTCTTCTCACCCGCCTCTCACCGATGTGATGACTGAGCGTCCATGCGAGCTGCTCCATATGGACCTTGTTGGCCCAGCTCGTGTGCGATCTGCGGGTGGGAAGTGCTATGTCCTTGTTGTGGTGGACGACTATTCTCGGTATGCGTGGGTGTTCTTTCTTGAGGATAAGGGGGAGACGTTTGGTTTTGTTAGAGATCTAGTCTTGAGGTTGAGGAACGAGAGGCACGGAGATGCCATACGAGCTATCCGCAGTGATAATGGCTCGGAATTCAGAAACTCTCGTTTTGAAACCTTTTGCCATGACTTGGGTCTTGAGCACCAGTTTTCGAGTCCGTATACGCCTCCCCAGAATGGTGTTGAGGAAAGGAAGAACAGGACCTTGTGCGAGATGGCTCGGACGATGCTTGATGAGCATAGGACTCCGAGGAGGTATTGGGCTGAGGCGGTGAATACCGCGTGCTATGTGTCGAACAGGATATACCTCAGAGTGCACAAGAAGAAGACATACTATGAGTTGATGCATGGTCGCACACCCAAGGTGAGTCACTTCCATGTCTTTGGTTGCAAGTGTTTCATTCTGAAGAAAGGCAGGAAGTTGGATAAGTTTGAGGCTAGGTCTATCGATGGCATTTTCTTTGGTTATGCATCTCATTCTAGAGCATATCGTGTGCTCAATCTTGAAACTAACCAAATCGTGGAGACTTGCGAGGTAACCTTCGACGAGAGAGAGCCACGTAGTCAGCTTGTCTTTGAGGGTGCAGGTGATGATGAGTTTGGCGAGGAGATCTTTCTGGAAGAGGAGCATGAACATGGAGAGGATGAAGATGGCGGTGCGGTGCCCCCGGCTGAACATGTACCCACTACTTCGACTACCGTGATGGACGGACCCTCTACTACACCTACGACGACAAATCAAGAACGAGGAGAAGTTGGTGTTGAGGGGGAGGTAGCATCGAGGCGAGAACCTCCCCGGCAAGTACAAGTGGATCACCCAGCTTCGAGGATCATCGGCGACATGAATGAACGCACTACACGGTCGAGGATGATATGAGCAGGGAGTTTGAGATGAGCATGATGGGCGAGTTGCAGTTCTTCCCCGGGCTACAAATCAAGCAATCAAAGGAAGGAACATTTGTGCACCAGGCTAAGTACACCAAGGACATTGTGCGGAAGTTCAAGATGGAGGATTCCAAGGCTATGACGACGCCGATGAGTACGACTACAGCTCTTGATGCGGACGAGGAAGGTGAACACGTGAGAAGGAGTACCGGAGCATGATCGGGTCACTCCTCTACTTGACGGCGACGATGCCGGACATACAGTTCTCGGTGTGTCTGTGCGCTCGTTTTCAAGTGTCTCCGAGGACTTCGCATCGGCAAGCAGTGAAGAGAATTTTCAGGTACTGCACACTCCCGACTTCGGCCTTTGGTACTCCGCGTCCTCTTCTTTGGCGCTTCATGGTTTTTCTGACGCGGATTTTGCCGGGTGTTGGTTGGATAGGAAGTCCACTTCTGGGACTTGCCAGTTTTTAGGTTCTTCTTTGGTGTCTTGGTCTTCCCGCAAGCAGTCGAGTGTTGCTCAATCCACGACCGAGGCCGCTGCTAGTTGTTGCTCTCAGCTCCTTTGGATCACCTACACCATGAGTGACTTTGTTGAGGAGTATACCTATGTCCCACTTCAATGTGATAGCACTAGTGCCATAAGCGTTGCAAAGAACCCAGTGCTCCATTCCAAAACCAAGCACATAGAAGTGAGGTATCATTTTCTGAGAGACCACGTAGAGAAAGGAAAGATAGCTTTGATCCATGTACCCACACATGACCAACTAGCCGATATTTTCACCAAACCCCTAGATCAAGCAACTTTCACTCGTTTGCGGGGGGAACTTGGTGTGTGTTTGATTTCTTGAGTTGGGTGTGTAGGGGCTCCTTTGTAGCATATGTATAGCTTTTCTTTGTGCATTTCTTGCATTTGGCATGGCTTATGTAACATGATGTATAGGCATCCTTGTATCTTAGATTGCATGCATTTTGTATCATATGCATTGGTCTGGAAAAGCTTCTCTCATATACATTGTTCACCATGGAATGAGATATATGTCTTTGTGAGCTTGTTTGGTATGCTATGGTTAGTTTGGCTTAGCTCTTGATGATCTTGATGAATAATCCATGGTTGACGGCTATGTTTTTTGAAAAATGTCACATGTATGCGCTCTCATGTGTAAATGCCTTTATATGATCTTGACATGTTTTAGTGGCTTTGATATGCTCACTTTGTGGTTGGATAGCTAGTTTATTGATCATATGGGGCCAAAGGCTCATTTGCCATCATGAATGTTTAGCCCTCTTGATTTATCTTGTGGAGGAGCATAAGTTCTTTTTTGTCGCAAAGACATTTCATGTACCATTTATCAATCTGAAAATGAAATGAAAAATGCTTGGAAAATATGCTCCCATGTCATATGTGCTGAATTTAATTTGCTTTGGGTGCTAAACCGTTGCATGTTGCCTACCAATGAGAAGTCTCATACATAGAAGTAGGCACATGGCTCGGTGGCTTTGACATGACATGAGGTGCTTGTGGGTGTTTGTGATGGTCTTATGATTAGAATGGCTGTCCTAGCATGAAGTTTGTGTGGCTTTGCCATTTTGATATGCTTTGATCATGTTTAGGACTTTGCTCATGAGAGGCAAGTTTTTCGCAAAATTGCCAAAATCCATCTTAGCTTCGTCCAATGGTTGTGAAACTTGGTGATCATGTAGTTGAGATCGATACGAAGCTGTAGAGTATCTAACTTGCTCATTTGGACATGTGTAGTATTCTTTGTTGAATTCTGTCTATTTGAGAAGCTCTAGGTTGAAATTTTTGCATTTTTGGCTTGATTCATGCATTGCCAACAAGGGGGAGAAGTTTGAGCTTGAAATGGCTTGTTGGACGCATTTAGAAGGTTTTCAGGTGGTTTCGAGCCATTTCTGGGCTCTGTTGTGCACCGGTCTGACCGGTCAGGGTCACCGGTCTGACCGGTGTGAGTGCTTGGTTCTCGTTCACATGTTGCACACCGGTCTGACCGGTGGTGTTGACCGGTCTGACCGGTCAGGGCTGAGTTGTTGCAGCTGCCCTGTTTCAAGTGGTGCCTTGCATGCATTCGTCCAGGGGGAGGTGCATTGGTTCAGGGGAGCTTGCATGTGTGCAGGGGGAGCTCTTTGTGGTTGTTCGAGCTTTGATTCGGTGGTTTGCGCTCTTTGCTTGAGCTTTGCTTTGTCTCGGATGTGTCGAGCCGTTGCCCTTGCCTAAGGGGTCCGAGACTTGTCTTCTTCAAGTGATCTTGCTCTTTGCCTTTGTTTGGCTTTCGATCGCTTGTTGGAGTTTCCTTTCGTTTGTTTCTTTCCTTTTTCTTTTCTCTCTTGTTACTTTAGTGTGGGTGTTGTCAATGCACTCATCAAGGGGGAGATTGAGGACCATGTGTGGTTCGAGGACCGGTGGATGGTCGCTTCCTTGTGTGATGAGTGATTGACAACGTTGTGTGGACTGATTCTTGGCTAAGTATTGCAGGTGCAGGTTGTGGCTTGACTGGTGTTGGTGCAGGTGAAGAACAAGCGCGAAAGGTCGTTGCCGGTGAGGCCTCCAGGTGTGGAGAAGACAAGTAGGCTTCGTTCGAGGGACCCGGTGGCCAGCAGGGTCAAGTGCGGACCGCATGGTGGCATGAACCACAAGATGAAGTCGTGGACGGTTTCTTGGTTCAGCCTCAAAACCAAGGTCGAGCCGGGACTACATGGGAGCCGAGTCATGAGTGGAGATTGGCGGAGGCTACACCGAGTTCGCGGGGTTTCCGGTGGTTCACCAGAAAACCACTGGGTTCCTTGGTTGATCCACAAAGCCAAGACCGAAGAACCGAAGATGGAGGTGCGGCGGCGCGGACCGGTCCGGCCGGTGGGTCGGCCGGTCGACCGGTGGGTACCGTCGACCGGTGGGGAGCACCGGTCTGACCGGTGTGCGACGACGCAGTCCGGAGACTTCGAAGCGGAGGACATGCGTCGGGATCGCATGGCTTGCGTCGAGGCTACGCAGGGTGCGGTCGCCGGGCATCCGTCCGATGGTGAAGACATGAAGACTTCCAAATCCGCCCTTGAGGGCCTTGTATACCTAGTTATGAGGAAAGGGCATTTTAGACATTTGGTTGCCTCCATATAAGCCAAGAGGTGAGAGGATGGCAGCCAACTCTTGGAACCCTAGCTCATTTGTTTTCCCATTTTCCTTCCTATTTTCCTTAGGTTTTCCATAAGACTTGCAAGAGAGCTTCATGGAGAGATCTTGTTGAGAGGGATGGATGATCGGGCGGCTTGCTAGACCTTGTATGAACCTTTGTTTCATGTATAGATGATTCGGCGTGGTTCCCCAAGGTTTGGATGTGTTTTCCCCGGTTGTTCTTGGTGGTGATTTTCGGAGCCCTCTCTTGGTGATTTCTTTGGGTTGTTTTCGGGACTTTTCTCTTGGGGATTTGATGGGGGAAATTTGTGGGAACCCTTCGTGGTTCTTTGGGCTGTGATTCCCCTCCCAAATCCGTGAGTAAAGGTGCTCGATTTTGGGGTTTCTTGAGTTCTTGGGTTGGAAGTGCTCTTGGCGGGATTTCCTTGATTCCTCCTTTTTGGACGAGTTTTGGTGGGATTAAACTTGGCTATGGACTCCTCGGAGGTGTTCCTAATATCCCCAAAGTCTTGTTCAAGTCCGTGGAGCGATTCGGGAGATCGAGGTTTCGATTTGGGGGAGTTGACCGCGGGTGCTGTTCATCCCGAGCTGCCCAGGCTACACCGGTCTGACCGGTGCTCTTGACCGGTCTGACCGGTGCAACCCTCAGTGGGATTTTGCTCGGGTGAACGTCTGGGTGTGTTCGCTGTTGTCCCGTGGTGCTTCTCGTTTCGAGTTTGGGTCGGTTTGGTGGTCGGTTGGCCTGTTTGGTGCCTTAGGGGCTTTCAGGCTGTGATCGGTCTGACCGGTGTGTTTCACCGGTCTGACCGGTGTAGAGCCACTTAGTGAAAGTTGCTCAGTTTCACCAGCAGGGACCGGTCTGATCGGTGGTGCTCACCGGTCTGACCGGTGTGGGTCTGTAGACTCGAGGTTTGGTTTTCCGCTGCGTTCTCGGGTCGGAAGGTTGTGTGTTAGTTCCTAGGTCCAGTGGCACTCCAGTGGCTACGTGGGCTTGACCAACTTGGGTAGTGAGTCGGAGAAGTGTGGTGGAAGCTGTGTTCATCTTGTTGGAGTTTCCATCTCCTTCGAGAAGAATTTTTATCGGCTCCCATTCACTCCCCCCCTCTCTGGTTCGCCGTATCGGTCCTTCACTTCTCCACCGTAGTCCTTGCGCCTCACGCCCTCAGGTGCTATGTGGCACAAGCCGGGTAGTCCCAGGGGCCCACGAGTAGCCGGTCCTGGTACACACCGAGGTAGTGGGCCCAGGGAGGTCCATATGACAGCATCTATTGCTACAAGGTCATGACCTTTGGCCTAAAAATGCTTGAGCAACATACCAGAAGGCAATTCAGAAGTGCTTGAAGTCCCAAATCGGGAAGAACATCGAGGCCTACGTAGACGATGTGGTCGTCAAGACCACAGAGGAAGATAAGCTCATCGCCGACCTCACCGAAACCTTCGCCAACCTACGAGAGTTCCAGTGGAAGCTCAACCCAACAAAGTGCATCTTCGGTGTGCCTTCTGGATTGCTCCTGTGCTTCATGGTGGGACACCGTGGCATTGAGGCCAACCCCGCGAAGGTCGATGCTATACCCAAGATGGCCAAACCATCCAACAAGAAAGACGTCATGAAGCTCACCGGTATGATGGTGGCTCTAGGTCGTTTCATCAGCAAGCTCGGTGAAAAAGGCTTACCCTTCTTCAAGCTATTGAAGATGGTTGACAAGTTCGTATGGGATGACGAAGCCTAGAAAGCATTCAAGGCTCTCAAAGAGTCCTTGACGACGACGCCAGTCACGACACCTCCAATCCCGAAGGAAACACTCCTACTCTACATCTCTGCCACCACTAATGTGGTCAGCACGGTCCTCGTCGTCGAGCGAGAGGAAGAAGGGCAGGCCTATCCTGTTCAAAGACCTGTGTATTACGTGAGTGAGGTCCTGGTCGATGCTAAGACACATTATACACAGCCACAGAAGTTGCTCTATGCGCTACTGATTATGTCGAGAAAGCTTCGCCATTACTTCCAAGCTCACAAGGTCGTGGTTCCGTCTTCGTTCCCCTTAGGAGAGATCATCCGCAACCGCGACGCCAATGGCCGCATTGTCAAGTGGTCGGTCGAGCTTGGATAATTCGACATCGAGTTTTGCCCCAGACAAGTGATCAAGTCAAAGATCCCGCAGACTTTGTGTCTGAGTGGACAAAGATCTAGATGCCCCTTCCCAAGGAATGACCTGAACACTGGATAATGTACTTCGACGGCGCCCTCAACTTCGAAGGAGCAAGCGCAGGCGTGCCGTTTATTTCTCCTCAGGGGGAGCAGCTCAAGTATGTCCTACAAATTCACTACAAGGCCTCCAACAACGGCACAAAGTACGAAGCCCTAATCCACAGGCCCCGTATAGCAGTGTCCCTTGGCATCAAGCGACTACTGGCTTTTGGTGATTCCAAGGTCGTCATCGAGCAAGTCAACAAGGAGTGGGACTGTGTCAAGGACACAATGGATGCATACTGCACTGAGATTCACAAGCTCGAAGGCCACTTCGAGGGAATCGAGTTCTCGACGAGCTCTAGTCCCAGCAACGTAGCTGCCGATGCACTCTCCAAACTAGGCTCTCGGCGAGCTCTAGTCCCCGCAGGCGTGTTCGTCCAAGACCTGCGCAAACCATCAATCAAGCTTTTGGATCCCGATAATCCAGAACCACCTCCAAATGATCAAAACTCAGCACCTCCCCGCGACGTGCTCATGTGAGAAAAAGAAGATGATTGGCTCAAGCCCTTCATAGACTTCATACTCGACCAGCTCGTCCGTGATGACAAAGCAGAAAGAGAGTGTATCACACGGTGAAGTGCTAACTACGTCGTGATTGGTACCGACCTATACAGAAAAGCTGCCTCTACTGGCGTCCTGATGAAGTGCATCCTACGATCAGAAGGTCTACAGCTCCTAGCAGAGATCCACAGTGGCGAGTGTGGCTGCCACGTGGCATCCACCAACTTGGTCGGCAAATCATATTGATCTGGATTTTACTGGCTCACGGCCGTGACCGATGCTAAAGACCTCGTTAAGAGGTGCAAATGATGCCAATTCTTTGCCAAGCAGCAGCACCTACCAGCTCAGGTCCTACGCACTATCCCTCCGTCATGGCCCTTCGCTATGTGGGGCCTCGATGTTGTAGGACCGTTTCGTACCGCCCCAGGCGGCTACAAACATATCCTGGTTGCCGTCAACAAATTCACCAAGTGGATTGAAGTCCGACCTGTTGCGAAAGTAACATCAGAAGAAGCCGCAAAGTTCATCAGAGACATCACGCATCGCTTCGGTGTGCCCAATAGGATCATCACCGACCTAGGTGCAGCTTTCACCAGCTCCGTCTTCTGTAACTTTTGCCAAGATAACACTATCAACATCTACTATTCCTTGGTCGCCCACCCCTGGTGCAACGGCCAGGTCGAACGTGCCAACAGCATGGTCCTCCAGGCCCTTAAAGATCGTATCTACGATCATGCCTCCAACTATGCCACCTGGTGGTTAGCCGAGCTACCACACGTGATTTGGGGTCTCAGGACTCAAGTCAGCTCTACCACGGGCTTCTCGCCCTTCTTTCTGGTCTACAGATCAGAAGCTGTATTACCTACCTGAAAGGACCTTGATGTCGCCTAGAGGGGGGTGAATAGGCATGACGACCAAAATTAGCTCTTCCCCCCCCCCAAACACTTGAGCTGACAGTGCTCCACCGGTCAGACCGGTGGTGTTGATCGGTCAGACTGGTCAAGCACTGGACTTCACAGGTGACACCGGTCAGACCGGTGCGCCTCACCGGTTAGACCGGTGTGGTACAAAACACCTGCAAAAACAACTTCAAGCACCTCTTGACTTCTAGCATGAACTGAACCTGGTGTGTGTGGCCTTTGTACATGAACACAAGCAGGGTAATGATCCCTGGACACACAAGTTGCACACCCAAGTAGATCGAAGCGGAAGCAAATGTAATATGCTAGAAAAAACAACTTAGAGAGTCAAACCACACGAAGACGCAAGGATTTGTTTCCCGAAGTTCACCACCCACTAAGGAATGGCTACGTCTCAGTTGAGGACCTTGTAAGGGACAATTCCCACAACAAGCCGGGTCTCTTTCAACCACTTTCCTCCTTTCCACTAAGGGGATCTTTTCCGCGAAGAGGCAAGATCGCAGCCCTTACAAACTTCCCGCTGCTCACCACAACCTTGGAGCTAGCTGGCGACACCTAGCCGTCTAGGAGGCAAACCTCCAAGAGTAGCAAACGCTTCAAAGCTTGTAGACGTGAAATCAAAGTGCTCAAGCTATGGAAATACTCTTGTTAGCTCACTAGGTCACTCTTAAACTCACTTTCTCAACCCAACACAAAGAATATGGCTTGAATCCACAAATCTCACAAAGAGAGGGTTGGGGAGAGCCACTAAGGCTTAGAGCTAGTTAGAAATGGCTTGGGACCTGAGCAAACTCACTAGAAACAGCAACCCCCACTTGAAGAGGGCTTGGGGTATTTATACCCCTCAAAAGAGAAAACTAGCCGTTGGTCCCCGGGTGGCACCGGTCAGACCGGTGCCTCACACCGATCAGACCGGTGTTTGAAAAACTAGTCGTTGGGCTAGTGGCACCGGTCAGACCGGTGCCTCTAACCGGTTAGACCGGTCAGGCCCAAGATACCCCCAAAACCTTTTTTCTAAAAGACTAGCACTTCATCACTAAGATGAAATGACTCAGGTTAGGTTAGGAGGGTTTGTTAGCACACTCTAAGGCTAGGTCCCACTTAGGTCAACTAATGAGCACTTTGACTGGGTCAACTCGCTAAGTTGCATCCCTCTTGATAGTACGACATACCTATACTCAAGAAAGAATGAAAACACTTTTGATCTCTTGAGCTTGAACCCTTTCAATCTTGCCATACTTGATCAACTATCCACTTGAGGGCTCTCAACATAGCCTTTGACTTGAGCACGTCCATACTTGAGCTAGTGACTTAGAATCTTTCCATATAGCATAAAAATGCTCACTTGGATTCGTAAGTCACTCCATATTGCCAATCTTAACAAGTTGATGACTTGCAAAGCTTCCCTCGGTTAAGGTTTGAATATGATACTTGAAGACCCCACGGATGCTAGAACTTCACCTTAGCAAAACACTAAGGGCGTCTTAGCTACGGCCCCAAAGATTGCTTAGTCCCTCACCCTAGACACCTCGGTTGATCTCTTCATCACTTATCCAATCCACTTTGACTTCCACTTTGCTTCATACACAATTAACCTTCATTTGAAAACACGCTTCAAATGCTTGATCTTGATTAACAATGAATGTGCAAGCTTCCACTTTAGAACCATAGTATGTACAATTTTTATTATGTTCTCTTCCGATAAACACATGAAGTCTTGCACCTTATACTTGTCTTTATCAATGTGAGCCATAATATTCATCCACATTTAAGTACTTCAATGGTTGCTAATGAATATATAAATAAGACCTGCTCACAATCTTAGACAAATTCATTAGTCCTTTAATCGCCTTGTCATTCAATTCACCAAAATCCACTTAGGGGCCTAGATGCACTTTCAATCTCCCTCTTTTTGGTGATTGATGACAACTCAATTAAAGTTTACAAATACATCGTCAAAGTGCATTTTAGATTCTTAGATATAGCTAGAGCTCCCCCTTAATTTGTGCTTTGAGTTGAATTTCAAAAAGTTGGCCTCGAATGCCAATAGAACAAATTTGGAAGAACAAGCGTGTGAGCTCCCCCTATATCTTAGAATCAGTGGAGTGCAACTTGTGTGAGCAACAAAATAAAAATCGTGATGTGTATGACAAGATATGCACAAAGCAAAGAGAAGTTTGCTGACTAGGCAGCACCGGTCAGACCGGTGCTGCCGACCGGTCAGACCGGTCAGGTCCAGCCAACATACACGACTGGGCGGCACCAGTCAGACCGGTGCCCCTGACCGGTTAGACCGGTCAGGTCCAGTCAGCGCACAAAGCAACGGAAGTGCGTGCTATTTGGTCCAAGGTGATCAGGCCAGGGTTGCAAGCTGGTTTAGATCACTTTGCTCCATTTAGCCAACACAAACAAATACCATTCAATTCATGCATCACAATCTAGCAATAAAGTCGCTTAAATATTACAATAAGGTTCAAACACACAGTAGCACTCACACAAATGTTCTCAAGTCCACTAAGATAAAGTTCTAACTTATTACATGGCTTCTCTCAACAGCCAACATGCACCGGTCAGACCGGTACAGGGCACCGGTCAAACCGGTGCCGCCGACCGGTCGAGCCGGTCGAGTCCGGCCAACACACACGGCCCAGGGCGGCACCGGTCAGACCGGTGCCCCTGACCGGTCAGACCGGTCGGGTCCAGTCAGCGCACAAAGCAACGGAAGTGCGTGCTATTTAGTCCAAGGTGATCAGGCCAGGGTTGCAAGCTGGTTTAGATCACTTTGCTCCATTTAGCCAACACAAACAAACACCAATCAATTCATGCATCACAATCTAGCAATAAAGTCGCTTAAATATTACAATAAGGTTCAAACACACAGTAGCACTCACACAAATGTTCTCAAGTCCACTAAGATAAAGTTCTAACTTATTACATGGCTTCTCTCAACAACCAACATGCACTGGTCAGACCGGTACAGGGCACTGGTCAGACCGGTGCAACACAGACAACAGCCCAGGTAGCACAGATTTGTGACTTTAATCTCGAATCTTCTCCTCCTTTGTCATCAAGCATCCAAGAAAGGCTTGGAGGAAAAGCAACTGCCGGTCACTGTCCCTGAGATCCGTCTCCCTGGTGAGAGCTCCATCCTATTTGAGAATTGTCAAGAATCCAGTGCAAAGGAGAATTTAGATAAATAGAATCCGAAACGGTGATTTGAGATGGATGAGCTATGGGTGCGTTGTTTTTACTGTAGTAGTATGGATTGTAGCCAAAGATCTCGGTGGTGAAGCGAGCGCCCCAAACTTGTCCTTGCTCGGGAGGTGGAGGAGGTGGGGGTGTTTGCTCTTCTTCCATAAAGTGAGATGAACCTGCCACATCCGGAGGAGGAGGTGCAAATGGTGGAGGTGGAGGAGGAACCGAAGAAGACCCTTGCCCGTGCTCGGACTCAAAGAACATGGGTCCATATTTGTTAAGCATGTCAGAGTTGGCCCATCCTCTCATCCTATCCTCAAAGGATGGTATCTCAACCTGTGGAGACTCAGGATATGGTGGAGAGCGGGATGGTTGAAACCCTTGAGCATTGTGCATTAATTTCGTCGTGTCCCTCATTTTCTTATTTGCCCTTCTAGACCTTTGTTGCTCAACCTGGATGTCATGCTGGCTCCTGCATATCCCAAATATGAAATTGAGAAACTTCCGCAAAGGGGAGGTGGACCTACGAGGCCTGCCGTGCTCCCAGCCTCCCCACCGGTCAGACCGGTGCTCAGCACCGGTCAGACCGTGATGGTCCGTGTCCCCGCCCCGTGGGCGATCTGGAGTTGCTCCCCTCCTCAAATATCTCTTCCTCATGTCCAGGTGCTTGCTCAACTCTAGGAGATGGAAATCGAGGATTTTTGCTAGGATTGAGCTTCAAGGGCTTGTGTGTCACATTTTTCGGAAACTCCGTCTTTGCAACCTTTTCAATCATATACATGATATAGGGGCTATAGCTGCAAATATTTTTGGGGTCCTCGAATAGATGCTTGATTTCTTGCCAAATGAAATCCCCAACACTAAATTCCGGAGCTCCTGGCCTCAAAGCAACCATCAAGTTTTTCTGAAACTTTGTGATCTCAGATGGGTTTCCATCTCTAGGTGTAATGGACACTCTAAGGAGCCTATTAAGAGGAGCATAGTAGGTATAGAGATTCTTCATCTTTCCATAGTTGGCATGCTCACCTCGCGGGTACATAATATGCAATTCATCCTTGTCGAGCTCTCCTTCATCATGAAGCTTCCTTATGTCCTTGTTCCCCGCCATGATTCCAAAACACCTCAAGAACCTATGGAAGGTGATGGAGTACTTTTGACCATTTGTCATTCAAGTCATAGCCCTCTCGGTCTCAATGTATCCAAAGTGCACTGTGGCATAAAACTGGGCTATAATCTCTTTGTTCCAATCCTGTCGAAACCCCATAAGTGTCTTGACCCTTTG
The DNA here is from genome assembly GCA_947561735.1 of Cenchrus americanus. Classification (NCBI taxonomy): domain Eukaryota; kingdom Viridiplantae; phylum Streptophyta; class Magnoliopsida; order Poales; family Poaceae; genus Cenchrus; species Cenchrus americanus. The sequence continues at coordinate 125,971,225 of OX387241.1, forward strand.
TCTCTCACAGTTGCTTATGACTTCATCAAATATCGAGTCACTCTTTCTAGCCATATGCTCCCAATCCATATACTATGCCTTATGAGTGATTTTGGGCTTCTTAATGATCATTGTAGCATAATAGTCCTGCTGAAACTTAGCCCAAAACCTCAGATCCGATGCGGTCCTAGCCTCCTCACAAGGGTCGTTATCTCTCAACTTCTTTAGGGCCTTGGTCATGTCTGCCCCGTGGTACTTAACCGGCCTGTTAGGATAGATATAAGTGAGTGGCATGATCTTCAATCTACCATGGTCATCATCATCCTCATCCATGGCATCCACATCCTCTTCCTCATCCTCCTCATCCTCATCCTCAGCCTCATCGCTGTCATCATCATCAGACCCAGCCTCCTGGTGCCTCCTCAGCTCAACTGACCCGAAAAGGTTTCATCCTCAACATTATCATCGCTTCTAGTGTCAGTGTCACCTCCTAGGTCGGGATCCTCAGTACTTGCTTGAGCTGAGCGACATCTCAACCTTTTGTCGCTGACATTGACGGTGCTGCCCCCTTCCCCAAAGTCACTGGGGATAGCCCTCGGCGAGAGTGCACCTCTTCTCTTCTTTTCTTAGCCCCCTCCTTTTCCCGTACCATAGCTGCTGTCCTGAGTCACAAAACGGATGACAAGAAAGTATAAGACTCTAGGAAAAAGATTGAATTGATATAGAATTGATTCATGAAAGTTCAGAACAATTGGGTCTGCTCTGGGCCACACCGGTCTGACCGGTGAGGGGCACCGGTCAGACCGGTGCCACCCAAAACAGAGCAATTGCTCCCACGATCAATCTGAGCGGCTATGAATCTAAGATTTGGTCTGGATGATCAAAAGACATCCTAGAATAGATATGTGTTGAAATACAAGGAGAAAACAACATTTGGGGCTGAACACGCGCCACCGGTCAGACCGGTGACGGCCACCGGTCAGACCAGTGAAGGCCGTCCGACCCCAAATCTTGGGTTCTCACAATGTGTCTAACGAAACCATATGGATCTATAGGTATGTCCTCTAGATGATCTCAGAAGATGTTCTACCAAGGGAAATTCAAATCTTTGCACCAAGTAAGAAGATCGAGCAAAATGAAGATTTGAATACCTTTGGAGAGAAGAACTCGAGTTGAATCCAGTGAACTCGAAGCGGAAAGTGAAGAGGGGCCTTGGAAGATCCTTTTGCTTCCAATCTTGAGTCTTTCCCTTTGTTGAATCTTCAAATCTCCATGGGGGAAAGAGAGGTGCAAGAGTGGAGGAGGGGAGGTTCTTCACGGTTTGGAGGAGGAATAACCCTGGTGAAATGATAGAGGAGAGAGAAGGAGAGGGGTAAAAAGTGGATTCCATTTACTGTGGCCCCACGGGTTGAAGTCGGGCGTACCCGGTCAGACCGGTGACGGGCATCGGTCAGACCGGTGACCGCCCTTGGTCGATCCAGTGAGTCTTTATCGGGTTTTCCGACCCTCCCTCGGTAGAACTGACAATTTTGATAAATTCAACAGATAAACCTTATCGGTAGAACCGACATACCCACGGAAGTTTCGATCCTTCTCTTCCATTTTGAGATTTTTCTCCTTGAATCTTCTCCAAATATTTTATGAGACACTTCGCATCCACTTAGGTCGTAGAAAGATGATTATGTGACTTTAAGGGCATCACCGGTCAGATCGGTGATGGGCACCGGTCAGACCGGTGCTCCCTTGAGAAAAAGATTTTGAGCCATACAGGGAGATTTCCATCCCAACTTTTAGAGATGTTTTGGATATGAGATAGAGAATTGATATTGATCCAAAAATCATCAATTCTTAGAGGAGTGAAGGATTATCCAATTTTTTTTAAAAATTCTTGATCCTTTCAAGAGAGAGAGATAAATAAAGATGGATTTTAGGGACTTGAGAAAATCTTCTTAATTGTGACTAGCCATCAATCAAGCAAAGAGAACTATAGTCACAAATAAGTTGATTGGGTCACTAAGACAAAGAACCAAAAATTTTCAAAGTGAGCACACTTCCTATACATGCTAGTTGATTTTTCGAAAAGTCTATCCTATGTCACAAGGTGCATGCATCCAGTTCAAATGAATTGTCCTAACAAGCATATTTGGCTCATATCTTCATCCTTGAGACACAAAGATGAGTGGAAATAAAGATATAAACCAAATATCTAAAGAGGCGCACAAGAGATTCACTTGAAGCAATTACATGCTAAGGATGGCACACTAGCATGGTATTATGGCCTAGATGCATTACAGTATTTCAATGAGGTTTATGAAAACATACCTTTGCCTTAAGACCATTTCATTTGTGCATATATTTAAATTTTGAATGACGCTAGCTCTTACTTGTTCTTTTGGAAGTTACGCTTGTCAAGAGCTTCCTTCGGGATGGACAAAGGAATGAGACTACAAGATCACTTAGAAGAAATTGTTAGTCCCACAAGTGACTCAAGTGTTGTAATGAGCTCTCCCTTAAATAGTGCTAGAGATTTCGAATTTCTCGAACAAGGCACTTTGTTCAATTAAGAACTTGGTGAGGCTCATTTCAAACTTGGTCACAACACATGAACGATTTGTTAATTGAATTGAGTTGAGTCTCTCATAACCTTTGACGCCAAATCACCCTTCTTCTTGAAAGTTTGGTCAATCCCGGGTCACCCGGCCATAGGAGTCGGGTCACCCACACAAATGCACTTGCTGCGTCGACACCGGTCAGACCGGTGCCTATCACCGGTCAGACCGGAGACCACCAATCCACACCTTTTTGGTGATTTTTCCTTCCTTTTTCCTTGAATGCATGAATGTGTCACTACTTTAAATCCTGCAACATGGATAAGGCATTGCTCTACTAGAGAGCCATTAAAAGCATCGAATGGTATGAGAGAGTGGAATTTTACAAGATAGTCAAAGTCACTGCCTCATGTCTCGCTATTACAAGAAAAGAGTCACATGAGTGTTCACCGAGGACCAAGAGCGACTTAGACTAAATCAAAGCGTATTAGTTACCGAGATGACATTGATTTCAAGATTTATATGAGTTTGCCCTTCACATGGTCAATTGAATCCATCAAGATTTCCATGTCTTCCTACCATGTGCTCAATGCATCTCTTACAACCTGCAAGCTCAGTAAGCATTTCTTGGTACCCAACACTTGTTGGGTCCTGTTGGGTTAGTCACAAGGTGCTTAGGAACCCAAATAGCTCTCATGCTATAGCAAGGTGAACTGATCTCCCTTATAGCACACATTCAATTCTTATCGTTCCTAAGCTTATGAAAATCATAATGGACAAGGTTTGATTTAGGAATGTTACCATTTGGAAAATCTTTGCCCATGTGACCCTTTTGATGACATTCATAGCAAATGCGACATTTGTTCTTGTTGGTCACACCATTACTTACAATTTCTTTTCCATACTTGCTTCTGAGTCTTGTTCTTGAAGAAGGTGGCTTCCTTGCCAGGTTTGCTTGAATTGGGTCTGCCCTGGCCGACACCGGTCTGATCGGTGGCTTGCACCGGTCTGACCGGTCACGGTCAGTGCCACTGCCCATTGTTGCATTTGGGCACGAGTTGGCAAAGTGCCCCTTCTCTCTGCACTTGTAGCACACCCTCCACTTGTTGGAGCTTCTAGGCTTCTTGGAGAGTGACTCTTGTGTCTTGTGCTTGATTGGGAGATATTGGGATTTGATTTGCCCAATCTTGCTCTTTTCTTGAATCTTGTTCTTGTGGGTCATTGTATATTGTTGAGGGATTGATCTAGTGGCGGTTGATCCCTTCTCAAGCTTCTTCACCATGCTTTCACGGTTATCTTCAGAAGGTTGCACTTTGCTCTTCTCCTTCAACACATACAAGTCCTTTTGTAGCATTTCGACCTCTTGCTTTAGTTTGTCATTTTCTTCAGCAATGAGGTCATCACAGGATTCTACAAGTACATGCTCAATGTTAGATTGGCTTCCTTGAGACAAACAATCATTAGCGCAAGATAAATTAACTTGAACTTGTGAGCATGTGCATGTGTGAGATAGAGGTTGTATAGATTTTACCGACGAAAGCACAACCTCATGGGCTATCTCTAGTGTTGCATAAGAATCGACAAGCTTCTCATAGGAATGTTCAAGTTCATTGTCATTAGCTTGTAGAACCATATGCTCACTAGTGGGCTTCGCTAGTATGGCTTCTCGATCATCATTGGCTTCTTCTTCTATTTTAGCTCTACAAGCAAAGGATTTGATGTCATGATCATATTTGTTAGCCAAAGTTTCGTACTTACAAACCAAAGATGCAAGCTCAGATTTGAGAAGTTCAAGTTCTCTTGACGGAGAGCTTGATGCTTCAATCTTCTGGCCCTTAGCCCCTTTGGCTTGTCTCTTCTTCTTGTTCTTCTTTTCTTTCTTGGCCATCAAGCAAGTTGGCGTGTCCCTGCCGGCACCTGACCAGTGGGTGTCACCGGTCTGACCAGTCCCTGTAGAGGGACGACGTGTTCGCTTCTTTGATCTTCTCTTTGCTCGGGGGTTGATGCTTGGTGATAAGTGGATGTTGTAGAGGTAGGGTAGATCTCCACTGACTCATCTTCATCATCGCTCTCGATTTCATCCCATTTGGTATTTACCAATTCAAGTAGTATTTTCCAAATGAGATGAGAATCTTCGCAAATCTTTTTGCTCTTTAGGATAAGATACTTTAGTTCTCTACATACACAACTACACAAAAGATTAGTAATAACGGTATTGAGTTGCTTCTTCTCCAAGTCCATTGGCGAGACACATGTCTCATCCTTTGGAAGGATACTCGCGACCATAATGCTCTCAGTGGTAGGGCCCAAAACCTTAAGTGCAATGAGAACATTAGAGCACCAAGAAGAGTAGTTTGAGCCATCTAGAGTTAGAGGCTCAAACGTTACCTCACAAGTTGTCGACATCGAAGAACTCCAAGCGGTTAAGCTTGAATCGAAGCACCAAGCTCTGATACCAATTGAAAGGACCTCGATGTCGCCTAGAGGGGGGTGAATAGGCGTGACAACCAAAATTAGCTCTTTTTCCCCCAAACACTTGAGCTGACAGTGCTCCACCGGTCAGACTGGTGGTGTTGACCGGTTAGACCGGTCAAGCACTGGACTTCACAAGTGACACCGGTCAGACCGGTGCGCCTCACCAGTCAAACCGGTGTGGTACAGAACATCTGCAAAAACAACTTCAAGCACCTCTTGACTTCTAGCATGAACTGAACTTGGTGTGTGTGGCCTTTGTAGATGAACACAAGCAGGGTAATGATCCCTGCACACACAAGTAGCACACCCAAGTAGATCGAAGCGGAAGCAAATGTAATATGCTAGAAAAAACAACTTAGAGAGTCAAACCACACGAAGAAGCAAGGATTTGTTTCCCGAAGTTCACCACCCACTAAGGAATGGCTACGTCTCCGTTGAGGAGCTTGTAAGGGACAATTCCCACAACAAGTCGGTCTCTTTCAACCACTTTCCTCCTTTCCACTAAGGGGATCTTTTCCACGAAGAGACCAGATCGCAGCCCTTACAAACTTCCCGCTGCTCACCACAACCTTGGGAGCTAGCCGTTGACACCTAGCCGTCTAGGAGGCAAACCTCCAAGAGTAATAAACGCTTCAAAGCTTGTAGATGCGAAATCAAAGTGCTCAAGCTATGGAAATACTCTTGTTAGCTCACTAGGTCACTCTTAAGCTCACTTTCTCAACCCAACACAAAGAATATGGCTTGAATCCACAAATCTCACAAAGAGAGGGTTGGGGAGAGCCACTAAGGCTTAGAGCTAGTTAGAAATGGCTTGGGACCTCAGCAAACTCACTAGAAACAGCAACCCTCACTTGAAGAGGGCTTGGGGTATTTATACCCCTCAAAAGAGAAAACTAGCCGTTGGTCCCCGGGTGGCACCGTTCAGACCGGTGCCTCACACCGGTCAGACCGGTGTTTGAAAAACTAGTCGTTGGGCTAGCGGTACCGGTCAGACCGGTGCCTCTGACCGGTCAGACCGGTCAGGCCCGAGATACCCCCAAAACCTTTTTCTAAAAGACTAGCACTTCATCACTAAGATGAAATGACTCAGGTTAGGTTAGTAGGGTTTGTTAGCACACTCTAAGGCTACATCCCACTTAGGTCAACTAATGAGCACTTTGACTGGGTCAACTCGCTAAGTTGCATCCCTCTTGATAGTACGACATACCTATACTCAAGAAAGAATGAAAACACTTTTGATCTCTTGAGCTTGAACTCTTTCAATCTTGCCATACTTGATCAACTATCCACTTGAGGGCTCTCAACATAGCCTTTGACTTGAGCACGTCCATACTTGAGCTAGTGACTTAGAATCTTTCCATATAGCATAAAAATGCTCACTTGGATTTGTAAGTCACTCCATATTGCCAATCTTAACAAGTTGATGACTTGCAAAGCTTCCCTCGGTTAAGGTTTGAATATGATACTTGAAGACCCCACGGATTCTAGAACTTCACCTTAGCAAAACACTAATGGCGGCTTAGCTACGGCCCCAAAGATTGCTTAGTCCCTCACCCTAGACATCTCGGTTGATCTCTTCATCACTTACCCAATCCACTTCGAGTTCCACTTTGCTTCATACACAATTAATCTTCATTTGAAAAACACGCTTCAAATGCTTGATCTTGATTGACAATGAATGTGCAAGCTTCCACTTTAGAACCATAGTGTGTACAATTTTTATTATGTTCTCTTCCGATAAACACATGAAGTCTTGCACCATATACTTGTCTTTATCAATGTGAGCCATAATATTCATCCACATTTAAGTACTTCAATGGTTGCTCATGAATATATAAATAAAACCTGCTCACAATCTTCGACAAATTCATTAGTCCTTTAATTGCCTTGTCATTCAATTCACCAAAATCCACTTAGGGGCCTAGATGCACTTTCACTACCGACGTCTCCTTCAAAGCTCCACGGATCCAGTTCTACGAGGAAGGAGAGGCCGAACAAACACTCTGCATCGACCTCGACAACCTCGAAGAACAAAGACTCGTCGCCGTCATGATACAAGCTTGTCACAACCAACAGCTTCGTCGCTACCATGATCGCAACGTTAAGGAAACTTCCTTCAACATTGGCGACCTTGTCCCCAGGCACATCCAGAACACCGGCGGCATGCATACACTCTCTTTCCCTGGGAGGGACCTTTCATCGTCACCGAAGTCATCAGCCCGTCAACATATCGACTCCAATGGGGCGACGGACAAGGAGTACCAAATCCTTGGAGCGTAGAGCATCTACGACGATTCTAACCGTAGAATAGTTTTTTAAATTACAGTTATGCATCCCCTTCCCTTGTACTTTTTCAGATTAAATAAATAAATATTTCAAGCAGTCATCTGCTATGAGTCGAGCACTACCTTCTCCTCTCTCATGTCACAAAAACCCTCCCCCTCGACATGCTTGGGGGCTTGGCTAAAGCCAATACATGGGTTGCAAAAACCTGAGGGTCACATATTTTTCGCTTACTCCTCCCCCTCGACATGCTAGGGGGCTTGGCTCAAAGCCAACCTAAGGGTCTTATGACCTAAGGAGACTACCCTTAATAAGCATGAAACCTTCTGTCGTCGTGATGCATGCTTGGTCGAAAAAGGGTCGCCAGACCTGAGCCCTAGGCTCCATACTCGCGCACTAACCTCACGTAAGCCTCCACGCTGAGCTGTGGAGGTCGGTAAGCTAGCCTCTCTGTGAGAAGTGGTTAGCGAGACAAGAAGCAAGACATCGTTATCTACAAGACTACCAGGCTCGCATAGACAGAAGGCAAAGTGTTTCATTCCGGCTCTGTTGGGCATACTCCCCGGGTACTCGTGCATGGAAGGAAGAATAGTAGAATACGGACTCCTGGTAGAATTCCCCTGTACTCCTACTAGGACTCGCTCTGTGTACTCCTACTAGGACTCCTGCCTTGTAACCGACTAGGAACCCGCCCCCTGGACTATATAAAGGAGGGCCGGGTACCTAGCCGCACATCCCCAATCCCTCCGGGGACAACCAACACCAAGCGCAGGGCGCCATACTTGATCCCCCAAACAGGACGTAGGGTTCGCCACCTTGGCAACCCGAACCTGTATAAATCTTGTGTCCCGTGTCCTTGCGCATACCTTCGAGTTCTCGGTCTCCCGATCACGATCCCCACCGCACAATCTACTACCTCGGTACCCCCTTGATAGGTTTGCCGGTCTAAAACACCGACAGCTGGCGCGCCAGGTAGGGGTGATCATCACCACCGGGCGAATTTGAAGGACCCTCGTCAGCAAGATCAATCTACTCGTCGACTCGCCGAGATCCATTGAAGCAAGTCGCCTTGCTCTTGTCAAAGCGGAATCAATTTTCCTACGCCGCACGTCCGGGTGCCTTGGCACATCGTGCGGCTCGTCACGCGGCTCGTCGCGCCGCTCGTCGTCGACTACCCCGGGCTCGTCGTCGTCGACTACTTCTCCTACGCCGCGCGTCCGGGGTGCCCTCGGCACGTCGCGCGCGGCGCGTCACGCGGCTCCTCGCGCCGCTCGTCATCAACTACTCCCGGGCTCGTCGTTGTCGACTACTTCTCCTACGCCGCGCGTCCGGGTGCCTTGGCACGTCGCGCGGCTCGTCGCGCCACTCGTCGTCGACTACTCCGGGCTCGTCGTCGTCGACTACTTCTCCCTACGCCGCGCGTCCGGTGCCTCGGCACGTCGCGCGGCTCGTCACGCGGCTCCTCGCGTCGCTCGTCGTCGACTACTCCGGGCTCGTCGTCGATAACTACTTCTCCTACGCCGCGCGTCCGGGTGCCTCGGCACGTCGCGCTGCTCGTCACGCGGCTCCTCGCGCCGCTCGTCGTCGACTACTCGGGGCTCGTCGTCGACTACTTCGCCTACACCGCGCGTTCGGGTGCCTCGGCACGTCGCGCGGCTCGTCACGCGGCTCCTCGCGCCGCTCGTCGTTGACTACTCCCGGGCTCGTCATCGACTACTTCGCCTACGCCGCGCGTCCGGGGTGCCTTGGCACGTCGCGCGGCCTCGTTACACGGCTCCTCGCGCCACTCGTCGTCGACTACTCGGGCTCGTCGTCGTCGACTACTTCTCCTACGCCGCGCGTCCGGGTGCCTCGGCACGTCGCGCGGCTCGTCACGCGGCTCCTCGCGCCGCTCGTCGTCGACTACTCGGGCTCATCGTCGACTACTTCGCCTATGCCGCGCGTCCGGGTGCCTCGGCACGTCGCGCGGCTCGTCACGCGGCTCCTCGCGCCGCTCGTCGTTGACTACTCCGGGCTCGTCGTCGACTACGCCGCCTACGCTGCGCATCGGGTGCCTCGGCACGTCGCGCGGCTCGTCACGCGGCTCCTCGCGCGCGCTCGTCGTCGACTACTCCGGGCTCGTCGTCGTCGACTACTTCTCCTACGCCGCGCGTCCCGGATGCCTCGGCACGTCGCGCGGCTCGTCACGCGGCTCCTCGCGCGCGCTCGTCGTCGACTACTCCGGCTCGTCGTCGACTACTTTGCCTACGCCGCGCGTCCGGGGTGCCTCGGCACGTCGCGCGGCTCGTCACGCGGCTCCTCGCGCCGCTCGTCGTCGACTACTCCGGGCTCATCGTCGACTACTTCGCCTACGCCGCGCGTCCGAGTGCCTCGGCACGTCGCGCGGCTCGTCACGTGGCTCCTCGCGCCGCTCGTCGTCGACTACTCCGGGCTCGTCGTCGTCGACTACTTCTCCTACGCCGCGCGTCCGGGGTGCCCTCGGCACGTCGCGCGGCTCGTCACGCGACTCGTCGCGCCACTCGTCGTCGACTACTCCTCCTCGCCCATGCTCGTCGCGCGGCTCGTCACGCGACTCGTCGCGCCACTCGTCGTCGACTACTCCGCCTCGCCCAGGCTCGTCGTCGACTACTCCGTGCGCCGCGACTTCGTCTTGCGGCCACGCTGGCTCTACTTCATCCACGCCGTGCGTCGTGACTACTTGTCTCGCGGCCACACTGGCTCTACTTCGAGTATGCCGCGCGCCGCCACGACGTCGTCTTCCGGTCGCATCGCGTCGACCATTCATCTCGACTAGTTTTCCAAACTAGTCGGGAACGGCAGTCACGCCCCCAACAACTAGTCGGAATCAACTCTGACTAGTCGACTTCAACAACAACCGTCGCGGCTCCATCGCCGATCGCCACGGCTTCATCTACAAGTCTCCGCCCAGCAAAGAACAAACCTAAGTCATTTATCTAAATGATTACTATTTTCTTGGCTTGTTCTCCTCATCATGTAGGACTACTTGCCGACTACTCATTTGTGTATGCTTCTCGGCGGGTTTTCACGGAGCTACACTCTGCTGACTACTCTTGGGGCATATCAATCAAGTCGCCGCGAGTCTACTTCATCAACTCGGGGGCTATCCCTAGGAGGCAGTATTCTAAAGTCCGCTCCGTGCGGCATCTTAAAGTCGACTCTGGTCGCATCTTCGCCTGCTTCAGTGGCATACTACGTGTGTAAGCTTCGATGGAACCTAGCTGTAAGCGGCCCTCGGGTCCTAGCGACGATGGAACCTAGCTGCACGTGGTCTTCATGCTCTGTACCATGGGTCCAAGTGCCCTAAGTACTCACGCTCCGTACCTTGGGTCTGAAATCCATGGCCCAGGTACGCAAGTCGACTCCGGTCGCACCTTCAAGTCCACTACGGTGGCACCCGTACCTTGGGTCTGAAATCCATGGCCCAGGTACGCAAGTCGACTCCGGTCGCACTTTCAAGTCCACTACGATGGCACCCGTACCTTGGGTCCGAAATCCATGGCCCGGTACGCAAGTCGACTCCGGCCGCACCTTCAAGTCCACTACGGTGGCACCCGTACCTTGGGTCCGAAATCCATGGCCCGTGCACGCAAGTCGACTCCGGTCGCACCTTCAAGTCCACTACGGTGGCACCCGTACCTTGGGTCCGAAATCCATGGCATAGGTACACAAGTCGACTCCGGTCGCACCTTCAAGCCCGTTCGGCGGCAAGTCGTACCTTGGATCCGAAATCCATGGCTCGGTACTTAAGCCCACTCCGGTGGCACAAGTCGACGCTAACGGTCGCATCCAAGCCCACTCCGGTGGCACAAGCCCGCTCCGGCGGCAACTGTACCTTGGGTCTGAAATCCATGGCTCGTGTACTTAAGCCCACTCCGTGGCACAAGCCGACTCCGGTCGCAATCTTAAGCCCGCTCCGGCGGCAAAACTACTCGTTTTCTCTGATTTTTCATTCGCTTTGGCTTTCCGGAAAGTGCTTTTCGTTTTTTGCATCTTAAGTCCACCTTGCGTGGCACAAAGCCGGCTATCGTAGTCGCATCTCAAAGTCCGCTCCGCGCGGCATCCTAAAGTCGACTTCTAAAGTCGCATATCAAAGTCCTCTCCGCGCGGCATCCTAAAGTCGACTTCTAAAGTCGCATATCAAAGTCCGCTCCGCGCGGCATCCTAAAGTCGACTTCTAAAGTCGCATATCAAAGTCCGCTCCGCACGGCAACTAAAGTCGACTTCGGATTTCAAGTCGCATCTCAAAGTCCGCTCCGCGCGGCACAAAGTCGACTTCGGTTTTCAAGTCGCAACTCAAAGTCCGCTCCACGCGGCATCACAAAGTCGACTTCGGTTTTCAAGTCGCAACTCAAAAGTCCGCTCCACGCGGCATCACAAAGTCGACTTCGGATTTCAAGTCGCATCTCAAAGTCCGCTCCGCGCGGCACAAAGACGACTTCGGTTTTTAAGTCGCATTCTAAAGTCCGCTCTGACGGCACGACTACTTCTCAAGCTCCACGGCTCGACGCCAAACTGCTACTTGGAATCTCTCCAACTCGGGGGCTACTTGAAGATAACTTCAGCATGCTTCGCTCGCTCAAGCTCGGGGGCTCCTCACCAATCACTACTCGACGTGGCTCATACAGCTCTCTTATCTCGGGGGCTACACGCTGCAAGAGTACTCGGATGATGGCTCCGCGACCACTGAAGACCCTTGGATTGATTACCTAATCATTTCAAGGCTCGGGGCCGCACGTGCTACACCCATCATTCAAATTTTTTCAAGATCGATGAGCCGGACCACCTTCCAGCCTCACGGTAGTTCAAGTACTATTGAAGACTTCTCCAAGCAGTACTCGAGGACGCTCAAGAACTACTCGAAGAGGCTTCAAGACTACTCGAACTACTACTCTCGACTCCAACGTGCTTGGGGGCTTGTCGGGCATACTCCCCGGGTACTCGTGCAAGGAAGGAAGAATAGTAGAAGACAGACTCCTGGTAGAATTCCCCTGTACTCCTACTAGGACTCGCTCTGTGTACTCCTACTAGGACTCCTGCCTTGTAACCGACTAGGAACCCGCCCCCTGGACTATATAAAGGAGGGTCGGGTACCTAGCCGCACATCCCCAATCCCTCCGGGGACAACCAACACCAAGCGCAGGGCGCCATACTTGATCCCCCAAACAGGACGTAGGGTTCGCCACCTTGGCAACCCGAACCTGTATAAATCTTGTGTCCCGTGTCCTTGCGCATACCTTCGAGTTCTCGGTCTCCCGATCACGATCCCCACCGCACAATCTACTACCTCGGGTACCCCCTTGGTAGGTTTGCCGGTCTAAAACACCGACAGGCTCAGCAAGTGTTCATCCAAAACACTTGTTTTACGAAGACAGGGAGAGGGGAAGGTACAGCTCCTAGCCCAAAATACTAGTCGCCACCATTGCCTTCATAGTCAATGTTGTCCATCACCTCCATGGCTGCTTCTTCAACTTCAAGCTCTAGGGCCTTGAGGTCCTTTTTCGTGTCAGCACCTTCCTTGATCTTGGCCATGTTGAACATCAGGATAGTGAGACTTAACTCTCACCAATGCATCGGTCGCCGCCGCCAAACTTGTCGCCCTTAGCAATGTCAAGAGTCTGTTGGGTGTGTCTATAAGGCGGTCCACAATGGACCTCGCCTCATCTCCTTCGGACGGAACAGCTATGCAATCTATTGCATAGTTGGCAGCACCCTTCTGGTCATGCAGCTCCACCTCATACCCTGCAATGGTGATTTGGTCACTCCGCAATGACTTCAAAACAACTTCGAATTCGACTTCAAGGCCCCGACGAGCTCCTTTCTCATAAGCCAACTTTTGAGATATGGCGTACTCACTGTCAGTAGCTTCTTTCATCGCTCGTTTGAGCTCCCGACCACCTGCATCGACTTCCGAAGTGATATCTCCAAGTCCCGAACCTTGCTCCTGGAGGTCGCGAGAGCATTCTTCAGCTCCTCTTCGCGGTTACGGAACTCTGCAAGATACAACAGTTAGCACATAGCTAAACGACCTTCCTCCCAACAAAGATCGTCAGCATGAAGATTTGACCTACTAGCAGCCATAGTATTGAATTGCGCAGTAGCCTCTACGGCCTTGCGCTTCTCCTCGGCGAGCTCGTCCTCGAGCCTCTTCTTCTCTGCGGTTTCCGCCTCACGGACCTCCTTGAGTTCTCGCTCAAGGTCGACAATCTGTTGCTCCTTCTCAGTCGCATTTTTCTGTAGGTTGGCGCGGCCTTTGGCCCGCTCTGCCAGCGACTATCGCAGTACAACAAGGTCGTCAGTACCATTTCAACCATGCAGAATCAAGTGATAATAACACGTCGTAGACAACTTACCGTCAGAGCAGTATTGATCGTAATGATGCTGGTCCGCAAGGCCTGCATGTCCTCGTTATCTTCAAACTAGTCCTCCTGCCAAGGGGTGTGATTCCAGTTAATTGGCCATTGTGGCAACCTCGGGCTTGAAGACGAAGGTTGAGGTACCTGCGCGCCAGATGTCCCTAGACCTTCTGGCGCCTGGTCAATTTGAGGTTGGTCCCTGACCAGGTCCTAAGCCCCAGCAGGTCGAGCACTGATGGGGTCGACATCAATAATCGTTGGGGAGGTCGTCGCCCCGACGTCCCCAGTAGAAGTTGCGCCTCCAGCATTAGCAACGCGTGGAGGAGTCTCCACCCTTGCGTTGGCCACGGGCGGTGAAGTCGCCCTGCTCTCAACCGCTCCTCGCGGTGGAGTGGCAATACGCGCATCATCAGCAAGCACCTCCCCCACGATCTTCGGTTCATCCGACCTCGTCCGGGACGGGGAAGCCGGGGCACCCAAGTCACCCTGTGGCGTTACCGCCGGCCTACACGTCAGCAACACCACATCAATAAGAGAATTTAATAACAAGAAACAAAGATTGAGTCCTCAAGATTTTACCTCGCAGAGATCGGGATGCGTAGCTTGGGCCTGAATGGCCGAGGCTTAATCCCCGTAGGCATCCTTTCCCGTGTCGCAGCAGCAGCTCGCTGCGCCTCCAAACCACGCTAGAGGGCATCCTCCGACGTCTTCTCCACCAGCTCCCGCTGCCTCTTGGCAGCAGGACTCTCCGACCTCCTTGCCGGTTGATCATCAGTGACCGGCAACTCCTCGATCGCCTCATCCTTCTCCTTCTCCGACTCCTCCTCTTCTTCCGATTCGACCTCCCTTGACTGGGGTGTCGGAATCGTTGGCGTCACGACCATCGGAGGGGAAGTCCTCTTCTTCTTTTCTGCAGCCTTGACCGTAGAAACTGCAGCAGCAACTACCGAAGCTAACTTCTTCCCCACCGTCGACCTGGTCCTGCGTCATGGCTTCGCAGTGCCGCCAGCATCCGGGCCCGTCCTGACATCACCACCTCCGGCCTCCACCGACGAGTCTGATTCATAAAACTCCAGCAGACGACCTACTGGAGGCTTGTACTTATCTGACCTGAGCTTTCTTCGGTGTTGCTCGCCCTTAGAAAGAGGTGCTGGGCACCACATCTAAAGCTCGTGCTCCTGCAAACAGACGACAAGGAAGTTTATACGACCTAAACAACAATCAAGCAAAGGGTAGATCTCAGGATCTTACCGGATTAGCCGACCTCTTCAACGAGTGTGCCGTAGGGCACTTCTTCACTTTCACTTTCCCAGAGTACATCTGGGAAACTCTAGCCGCCATCTCCTCCTTGGAGACCTTGCAGTTCACCTCGCATGTGGGGTCTGACTGCCCCCAGTACTCGTACGCCGGGTGGACCTGATCCTTGATCGGTTGGATCATCCGCCGGTAGAACGACCTAGCCACCGCGGCCCCTATCACCCCCCTGCTTCTTCAACTCGTTGACAAGCTCTAGGACCGGCTTGAGCTCCCCAAGATCATGGGACCACAACCCCAAGTCCCACTCATTTATCTTTATTGGCTTATGGCCAGTACGACGTGGAAGCACAGGAAGCTAATCTGCAATATAAAACCACTCCGACCTCCACCCAACAGTGTTGTCGGGGATATCAGTGTCTATCCACTCCGCCTTGAGGCCTGACCTCAAGTTAAACATTACAACCCCCACTGGCCACGACCTCTTGCCAGTTCTCATTACACAGAAGAAATACCTCCATAACAAGAAATGTGGTGATATCCCCAGATACGCCTCACAAAAGTGAATAAAAGTGGAAACTACGGTATGGAGTTGGGAACGAGATGTACCAGCTCCAGCTGGTAGTAGTACAGTAGACCGCGGAAGAAGTCCCCCGCCGGGAGGTTGAAGCCGCGCTCGAAGAAGGATGCGAAGACGACCTATTCCTTGACGTCCTCGCTGGGGAACTGCTCCCCAGCGGCAGCCTTCCACTCCACCTCCGCCTTCGGCTGGAGTAGCCCGCGGTCTACCAGGGCTTGGATCTTCGCCTCGGTCGTCGTCGACCGGACCCACGCCGCCTGCGGGTCCAGGATGCAAGCTGCCTCCGCCGCCATTTCACCGCTAGGGTTCGAGTTGGATCTAATATTTCATAGGGTTTTGACGCGCATGCTCAAGAGGAGCACAGCACGGAGCAGCGGTGCTAACGCGTGCCTGGCCGGAGCTGGAGGCTGGATGGGTGCACGCGCGGGAGCAAGACGGTCGCAAGAGAGCTACGACGACGGGAGAGCGACAGCGGTGGAAGTGAGAGCGACGGGAGGAAGACGAAGGGGAATGGGGTCAACCCTGCCTCGGGCCACCCTATTTATAGGGGGGTCCACCGAATATGCCCGTTGCGGTTCCTTCCGCCATACAACACGCCTCAATGGCTCTATTCCGGGAAGTTCGCGAGAAGATTAAGGCAGATTTTTCGCTAACAGACTTCAACTATTACCTAAATCTGAGTTTAGGTCGTCAGTTAAACAAGAAAACAACATCAGGTCATCCTGATGGCAAACACGTTTTGCAAGCCCTCACGTCATATTATTTAGGTCCTTGACAAATCCTTTTGTCAAAAAGACCAAGTACATGACAGAGAGAGCAAACATTACATGGACCACTCGAAGGTACACAAGTCGTCTACGACCTCATTGGATCCAGAACCTGACATACAAGATAAACATACTAAAAGGTCTGGGCCACTCAGAGCAGTCACCACGACCTACTTTGCCGAAGCAGAGCACGTCGCAAGACTTCTTCTAGCACCAGGACCTTGATGGCGGCCTTGCGGGAGACAGCTACAGGACGGCATGCAACCTAAGGCATGCTCGGCTCCACCTATTGGAATGGAGACACGAGCTTGCTCTTCGACGTTGAAATCCAAGCCGTAGTGAGCTCCCGGTGCTCACCAGAAATGTCCTGCTATAGCTCCAGCTCGAACAGCATCACCTCCAAACACTACCTGATACCCCGCAGAGGCAGGGTGTATAGAGTGAAGGTGTTGCCTCCTTTTCACGAGAATTCTCCTAGATCCAAGCTTCTACAAGAACAAGAACCTACAATCTGGTGGACGAACACATGCCCATGGCATGGCGGGATTACTACTCTGCAGCTCCATAGCTCAACGGTGCTCGGAACTTGCTTCCTTCAGTCTCAAAGGTGCTATTTATAGCCAAAGCCACGCCCTGGGCAGCTGGCGAAGTAATGACACTGTCACCATGTGATACTAGGGCATGCAGTCTATGCATGATTAAAGGCGATGAAATTACTCTCTCTGACTCATGATGTCGTTGTTGTTTGCGC
Source organism: Cenchrus americanus (assembly GCA_947561735.1). Taxonomy (NCBI): domain Eukaryota; kingdom Viridiplantae; phylum Streptophyta; class Magnoliopsida; order Poales; family Poaceae; genus Cenchrus; species Cenchrus americanus. Next base: position 125,988,237 of record OX387241.1, read on the forward strand.
ATCAATGATGCTTGAGCCCCGCCGCAGAGGTCACATGGCTACAGTAACCCCCTCGATCAGTGGGCAGTTTGTCGTTTTCTGGGTGGTAAGAGCATCTCTGACCACTGTTGACCCGTGACCCTTCAGTCAACGCTACAAGACAAAATCTGACCCTATGACGGATGACTCTGCACCTAATTTAGCCCCCCCCTTCGATGACAATTGTACGACCTCCTTCTACGACCTGATGACTTTTATTTGCACCCGCTAGGTTTTGCGTCCTGTTGCACCCGCTATGGCTCTGCACGTAAACGGACCTATTCCAATCAGTCTATATTTCTATTTCCTGAGCAGAATGGTCGTAGGTTCGATTGAAGACCTTCCGGGATAGCTGTGCCTCACTGCCCTGCCAGATCCGTCTGGGCGCCTAGAGATCAGTAGCACCATGCAGATTGGAAAACTTCACCTTTGCGATTTCTTCAGGCCCCCATGGTCGGTGTGCCTATTAATGAGGTCGCCAATACCTTGGTACAATGGCTCCGCTGGATGGCCAGTAGCTATGTTGGTCGTTTGGACACAAAAATGACCTCCTTGAGGTCGGCGTGCCTTAATACCTAGGTCTTGCAATACCTCGGTATACTTACAGCCCTGCCAACCTAGTTGGGCGCCCTGGATGTGTGGCCTTCCGAGGTCGGTGTGCTCTCGTAGCCCTGCCAGCCTGCTCTAGACACCCAGGATTTTACGTCAGGAATGAAGGTCTCCCTATGGGGTGCGCGCCTGATGGCCCTGCCAAGTACTTCCGGGCGCTTGGGCGCTTCTGACTTGAGACCTTCTTAAGGTTGGCATGCCTTGTGTGGCTCTACCAGACTCTTGCAGACATGTAGGATATTTGGATGTCACTACACTCCATACGTTCAAGATCGACGTTATCTCGAAAGCTTCATCATCAACCAATCTCGGACATCACTACTTCAGCTACAATGCACCTTTCAAGATCCTGCTGGATATCCTCGGATACTGTACATTGATGATTTGAGGCCTCTTCGAGGTCGGCATGCCCACAAGGCCTCCTCGAGGTCGGCCCTGCCAGACTCCTTGCAGCTATGCTAGGAGATCTGGGTGTCTCTACACTTTGTTCGATCAAGACCATGACTCAGTTTTCTTCTCTTTTTGAGCATCAAACCAGCCATGCTGCCTGCTTCAATGCTCGGGGACTACTCTACGAGTGTGTCTTCGACGCCCTCTTGTTTTCTTCATCATACTGACCTATTGGGAAAGACGTTTCTCAGCACGTCGTTACTCGACCTACTTTTCTTCAATTTTTTTTGGATCATCATACCGGCCATCCTGCCCACCACGATGCTCAAATACTACTCATGAGTGCATCTTCGATGCCCTCTGAATTTTTTCATCATCGTTTCGATCTATTGGAAGCCTGCTTCCTATAGGTCATCAATCGACCTCTCTTCGTTCGGCAAGACTACAAACAGGTTGGCTGCTAAGCTGCTTTGTTTCTCCTTTTTGGACTGACGTGCATGCTATTCGACCTGTCAATAGCTCTACGACTTCGTCATGACCTTTCTAAGGTCCTTGTGCCTACACCTCGCTCGGGGGCTTGTAAGACATGGGTACCCCTGGGTCCCCACCGACCAGGCTCACGGTCGTCCCTGACAAGTGGGTCCGGCTTACTAGAAGACTCGCCGACCTGTCAGTGGGCCCAACCGACCTAAGTTGGCAGCCCACACGACCTCCTGAAGATCTTCCAGAAGATTCCCCAGACGACCTAATCCATTACGACCTGAAGACTCGGCGTACAAGTTTAGACCTCGGTGGATTACGACCAAAGCAGATCGACGGGATATGGCAAGATGTGTAACGTAGACTTAGTTCTCTTGGTCGTAACCGACCAGGAGTCTGGGAACCGACCTCATCCACTGGCCAATATAAGGCAGACGAGGCGCCCCCTTGTACAATCCGACCAATCTTCAAGTAATCTACACTGACAACTAGACGTAGGGTATTACTCGGGCAAGTCTAGCGCGCGCGCTATGACGCCTCCTAGCGATCGAATTCCGACCGGGCTGCGAGCTGTGCGTTCATTTCCCGTTTTTTCAACTCTGATGCACTGCTTTCACGTCTACTACCCTCCCACACACCCCATTAATGGTCCTCATTTTCTTATGGGTGAGACTGCAGCCGTCATTTAGTTAAAAAAAACTGCAGCCGGCAGGAAATGTGTTTGAACATTCATTCTCATATAAAACCAAAGACAACTCCCTACGTTTATTTTTTTACTTTCACGGTAATGAGAAATGCATTGAAAACTTATGCGTACACATATTTTGCATGCTGAAAATTTTATGTTTTGTAAATATTATAATTAATTTTGATAAATTGATGTATATTTTTTCTATGAACAATTTAATGTGCATATTTTTTGCTTCGACAATTTATGCGCATATCTTTTTCTCAAATGGCAATTTATACGTACAACTTTTTCTCTTAGCACAATTTATTATGCGCATAACTTTTTTTACTAAAGACAATTTATACACATAACGTTTTCTGATGATGAGTTATGTTCATAACTTTTTCCTCTAACACCGAGTTATACGCATAACTTTTTCTTAACAATGAGGTATGCACATAATTTTTTTCCTAACGAAGATTTATGCACATTACTTTTTCTCTAACAACGAATTATGCACATAACTTTTCCTCTAATGACGAGTTAAGTGCATAACTTTCCTCTAACTTTTCCTCTAACGATGAGTTATTATGTGCATAACTTTTCCATAAAGACGAGTTATGGGCATAACTTTTTTCCAAAAAGAAATTTTATGTGCATAATTTTTTTCCTAAAAAGCAATTTATGTGCATAATTTTATTCTAGTCACCAAGTTGAAGTTGTGTGCGTAAAATGTTAGAAGAGAGAGGAAACAGAACTTCTAGACAGGAAAGAGAAAAAGAGCCCAAAGACAAAGGGAAGGCAGAAAGCTAGAGGATGATTACGAAGGGGGCGTTAATTGCAGTGGGGTCCGCGTAAAAAAAAGAGAGGAGGTGTCGTCGCGCGCTAGTTGATGAGTAGAAAAAAAGAAACGAAAGGCACGTGGGAAGTGGGAAGCGGGAGCTAATCAGGATCGCGCGCGCGGAGCGGTCGAGCGCCATATTGGTTTTTCGGTATTACTCTCTAGAGGCCCGAACTAGTATAAACTCATTGTGTTCTTTGTGTTCTGCATACTCGTGTGCGACCTTCGAGTTCTTAGCCTTAGACTCCTCCCCACCGAACAACTAAACCACAAGGATTAACACCCCCGTAGGCTGTCCTGATCTCACCATCTGACAGGGTCGTACCGGCAAGCAAGTTGTTCAAGAAGGCTCCGATGAGGACGATGTTCCTCTTGCTCAAAGAAAGAGGAAGGTGGGCACAGGTGCTCAACGCCCACGTGGATGAGGCCGTGCAAACCTACCAGCTGCCCCTTGTCGCTCCACTAGCCAAGGTTACCGTGCCTGCACCAAGCAAGCACATCAACCGGATCACCACTACGATGATTACGAAGACATATCCTTGGACTCGCTTTCAACTTTCGTCCTTAGGCCCTTTCTACCTCCTCGTCCTGCAACTCAAATGGGCATCCTCAAGATGGTGGACTACACGAGGGGGTCTCACAATGTGTACAAGGAACGGTACACTGATCCCACTCTTTGGCAAAAGTAATTTGATGCGGACACTCATTTTTGGCTAAAGTTTAATGTGGATTGGTATGAGTCGGTCATTCTGAAGGACCGAAACGGCGAACCAGAGAGGGGGGAGTGAATGGGAGCCGATAAAAATTCTATTCAAGAATTCGGCCTATGAACCTGATTTCACTCGTGCACCTCCGCAAGCTTCTCTTGCCAAGTTCACGTAGCCACTGAAGTGCTACTAAACCAAGGAGCAAGACCCAACCAACAGCCACGGCACACACACAGCGGAAACACACACGACACGGCTGCTGGAAACCCAAACCGGTCACGCCGGTTTCTGAAACCGGTCAGACTGCTTCTGTTGGTCTTAGCCTCACGCAGGTAGGGGAAACCGGTCAGATCGGTTTGGCAAACTGGTCAGACCGACTTTGTCCAGAACCTCCCCAAAGACCCAAACCACCTCAAGAGCCTTTCCACATCTGAACAAAAGAAGCCATGTCACAACAGAGACTTCCTTGCTCAAAAACCCTTCTCGACAGCCCACAAGGCGAAATCAGTCAGACCAGTTTGGGAAACCGGTCAGGCCGGTTTTTGCCTGGAAAGTCGGGAAGAACACAGCCCGCGGGAAAACTCCACCCTTCCACCAATCGATCTCCCGATTCGTTCCACGGATCAAAGTGAGACTTTGGGGATAGTTCGGGTACCTCGTGGGCTACCCTTGGCTAGAAGCTCGGTCCCCGAAACTCACTCAATCAAGAGGAATCAAAAGTCAACCCTCACGAACACCTCTAACCCTAGAACTCCGAAACAACCGAAATCAAGCCCCTTAACTCACGGATTTTGGAGGGGAATCACAGCCCAAAGAACTACGAAGGGTTCCCAAAAATTTCCCCCATCAAATCCCTAAGAGCAAGGTCCTGAAAACACCCCGAGAAAATGTAACACCCTAAAAATTCCATCACTAAATTAGTGTAGCAACAAATGGCTAGGTTTAAAATTCCTTAAGGACATAAATAAATCATTAAACAAATTGGCTTTTAAAATAATTAAACATCACAAAAATAATTTAGAAATAATAAGTGTTTGTGCATCATGATTCGAATGCATGGATTTTGTTTGATTGGAGTTTGAATGTTTGAAAAATGAATTTGAAAGAAAATTTAAAAAAAAAGGCAAAACCCTCTTCCCCTCTCTCTCCCTCTCCCTTCATTTTTGGCCCGCATCCAATCCAGGTCGGCAGGCCTTTTTCTTTTTCTTTTCCTTGCGCCCGCAACGGCCCAAGTTGGCCCGGGGCCGCCACACGCCGCCCGAAGCACCGCCCTCCCTCCCTTTTTCTTTTGCTCCCGCCGTTGACGGTGGGACCCGGCCGTCGTGGCCGTCCCCAACCTCTCGGCCGGCCGCCCGCCCCTCCTCCCGCGCGCCGCCGGCCGTTCATCGGCCGGGACCTTCACTCACCGCCATCAAAACCGCGCAATTAAGCCACGGTGAAGCCCCTCCATCACTTCCCCCTCTTCAAATCGCCGTGCTACCACCCTTAATCCCCCTCCCCCTTAACTCCCAATCAAGGCCGCGGCCGTTAATGGCGATGCCGCCGGGGAACCGCCTCCCGTGCTCCCTCGGGCCTATATAAGCACCCCCGCAGCACCCCGCACCTCCCCCTTCGCTTCACACCAAGCCCAAGCGCCTCCCGGTGCCCTAGCCGCTTGCGCCACCGCGAGGAACCGCCGGCCGCCGCGCCATTGCCGTCGCCCGTGCTCGTCCGCCGCTCGGTGAAGCCCCCCCGGACTCTCTCTTTCGGTTCTCCTTCACACGTGTGAGCTAACCATCGCATCCTATCGAAACCGCAGGCCCTCGTGCGCTCCAATAGCGACTCGCCGTCGCCGCCCGTGAAGACCGGCCGCCGGTGTTGAACTCCGTCGCCGCCGCCTTCTCCGTCCACTTCTCGCCCACCGTAGCTTCTACGCACCGTAAGGACCCTATCCCCTCCCTCCTTTTCGCTTGAGCCCGACCGCGCCGCGCTCCGCCGCCAGCCGGCCGCCGCCGTCCGCCCCCATGGACGCCCCGCCTCGGCCGTCGCTCTTTCCACCCGTGCAAGCACTTGTTTAGGCTCGCGTTGTTCCCCGCCCGCGCGTAGGTGTTGTTCCCGCACGACCCGTGGCGGGAGCCCCCGTTTTGGTTGTCGCCGGCGACCCACCGCCGTGCGCCGCCGCGCGCGCGCCGCCGCCGCGCGGGCGCCCCCCCCCGCTCACATGCGGGTGTGGATGGCCGTCGGATCAGCCATCCACGGCTCTGATCTGTTGGGCCCGCAGGTCAAACCCGCATGTACCGGTCAACCCGAGGCCAATTTCTTAAAGAGATCCCCAACTCTTTTATAATCGCAAGCCGGTCCTTCCACCTCATAAAATCCTTGCAAGTCAGTCCTGAAATTTATGTTTTAGCCCCTGCTTTATTAGAAAACCCTACCCGAGGTCCTAAACACTCTTTTTATAGTTTAAACCTTCTGTTTTTAAGTTTAATTACGTTTTAGCCCCTGTTTTCTTGCTGTTAGGTCCCTGGATAGTTTAGTTTATCGCAGATTAGTCCTTAAATCTTGTTTATAGCATAACTTCTCCGTTAAAGCTCCGTTTTTAGCATTCTAGTAGTCCTTGCGATCATCTCAGCGAGCCCGTTGTTTTAGTAGCATGTTTTCAGTCTTTAGGATTGATTGGTGATCTGTTTTATTTATTGTATGCTTTATGTGTGCATCGTAGATATCGTGCCTGTTTCATCTGAGCCACCTCTCGGGGACGATCAGGAGCAGTTGTTCGAAGAGGAGGAAGTTTTTACCGTAGTTGAGAAATGCAAGTGGTCTTCTCCCCCTGCATGTTCTCTTTTTGTCCTATATAATTGCATTATAATTAATGTTTACTTTTATGATATCTTTGCATTAAATTGACGGGAAAACCTTTTTAAGGACTTACCTAGATCTTTTACCCTGATCCTTGGCCTAGCCCTTTTAAATAGAGTTTTGGGTAGAAAACGCTAGTTGCTTAACATGGGTTGGTTAAATGGGTCTTTTATGGAAATGATATATGGCTTATAGTTAATGTTTTGGGTAATGCAAGAACACTTGAATTAATCGGAACATGGAGAACCACCCAAGAAAACATGCGCAACCACAGTGTTACATGGCTCTGACCTTAGCCGAATAATTAGGTGTGTGATCGTACTAGTGGCCCTTTTCCGAAAGGAGCAGAGGGGGATCCGGGTTGCAGGGGTATAGCCCGGCCCTTTTGGGGTAGTAGCCTTTGCTAAGGTGCTGACCACTAGGGAGGGTTATGGTCCGCCCTGATCTGTAACTATGCGGGTCGTTAGTCTTTTGCATGCCTTTGTAAAGGCTTCGTAGCGTCCCTATGCAATCACACCTCGGAAGTGTGGTATGGTGCTTGGCCGCATCGCATGGTTGGGTTTAAAGTTCTTCGAGCTTTTACGCGAGCCGTGGGTAAAGTGTGCAAACCTCTCGCAGTGTAAACCGATCGATCGCCCGTGGTCACGGTCATGAGCGGCTTGGACCCTCACATGATTAATAAACTTAAAGATGAGATAAATCGTGGATGGTGAAGCTCGTTGATCTTGGGTTGTTTTGGCATTTAAGTTTTTCTTAAGTGGGATGGTACGAACTTACACTTAGCAATTACGTGCTCTATAATTAAAACTTGACCAACATTAAAATGCTAACCGCTGCAAAACCTTAGCCTATCCTTGATAGCCTTGCATTTTCCCCCACTTGCTGAGCTCCAACCATAAGTGTGCTCAGCCTTGCTTATCGCTGTTCAGAGGAAAACTTTGGAGGGGAGTTCTATGATGACTTCGATGAGCTGTGAGGCTTGCGGACCCCCAGTCAAGTGCCTGTGGGAGCGGAAGACGAGGACTCGACAAGTAGTTATCGTTTTCCGTTGTTAGAGACCTTCGAGTCTCCCCGCATGAGTGTAATAAGAGGTTAAACTTTGAAATACGTTTGAATACTGTTTATGATATTTCACTCATTTTTGTCTATCATATGTGTGTGAACTGATCCTGGCGCACATATGAGATGCACTTGGTTCCTCTTCGGAAATCAGGTGTGACAGAGTGGTATCAGAGCAGTGTTGACTGTAGGAACGCAGCCTTAGTTAGAAATGGACGAAATTTAAGGATTCATGTTCTAGATCATTCTCGTCATCCTTCAAAACCACCTTATTTTCGCATAAAAATCTAATTTGTTCTTGTTCTTTTGTTGAAAATTTGCATCATTTTGATTTCCTCTATGCCGAGTTCACTTTCTCCTACCGGATGGCCGGACTCGTTTGATCGCCCGCAAGAGCACCGGTGGTCGCCTTCCCCGCAGACGGAGCTTGGCTCCACGCTACCCGGTAGTCCCGGAGGAGGCACACCGGAGGAGATGCAGCAGGAGGTTGGAGACTACCCGGTACGATTCTGACCGGGAGCGCTTGAGCAGGGATATCAGCAAGACAAAGATCAAGAAAATGATGAAGAGGATCCAGAGGAAATAGTGTTTGAGGATGATGGGACAGAGGAACATCCACAGCTATATGATGGAGTTTTTTTGGAGGTTAATGAAGATGGAGACATAATATTTCCACCAGAGGTAGAAGCTGAACCAGAACCAGATGTGGTAGGAGGAGAAGAGCTAGAACAAAATGTTGCAGGGGATGATCTAGATGACTCCGGGAATGACTCAAGTAGCAGTGAAGACAGTTCCAGCGAAGAAGATGATGAGAGTGAGGAAGAAGAAGAGGAGGTGGACATAGAGGGATTAGAGGATGACAACAGTGCTGTGGGAAATGGAGAAGACAACAATGATAATCAGAATGAGAACAACAACAATAACAATGAAAATGGAGACCAGCAAGGTGATGAGCATAGGTATCACAGGGCTGAGTATCATGAACACACATACATCGGCCCAGACGCTCCGTTCTGTGAGCTATTGGAGGAGTTGTTGCAGGAGATAGAGTATGCAGTGAGACCGTTGTACATCACCAAACACTATGTAGAGCCGGGGATGAGAGATTATTATACCACAGAGGTCCATGTCAGGGTTGCTACTGCACAGGCAGGAAGATGGAGGACCCGTACCATTCACCCCTCGCACAAAGACACTTTGCCTCGAAGCGGCTCGCTATCAACGATGCCGCAAGAAGAGCACTGTGGTCCATCGGCAACACGTTCCGCGATCGCTTAGAAGGCACGGACTTCCGATTCGTCCCCGGCGAGTCGGTGGTACGTAAAACACCGTGATACCTATGGGGGACTTCCGAGATAGCTGTGTTGACATACTTGCTAGAGTGACAGCAGCTCTTAACACGGACTTGGAGGGAGCGACAGCGGAGTTGGATAGGACACATCAGGAGCTACAGAATGCACAGGCGAGGATAGCTCAGCTGGCAGGACAGCAGCCACCTGACGAAGCAGAAGCATCTTGTCCTTCCCGTTCTCCTCCACGCAGAAGGCTTCGATACGGCACTCCAGCAGCTACCACTAGTCTTCAGTGGAATAGGGACTAGGATATCCACCCTCTTTTTGTTTTTCCGGTAGACGTTCCTGCGAGGACGAACGATTGTACTAAGTTGTTGATTGAACCATGTTTGATTTGGATCTTTGTTTGAGTGAGTTGTATTGTGGAGTGATGGCCACAAATGCAACAAGAAAAATCATGCTAAGTTAATGGTTAGTTGGGTTCAATTCAAAGTTGACTTCTACCTTACTTATCCAACCAAATCAATCATACAAAATCTGTTCGCGCAGCCCCTTGACAGCACAGCAACGTTTTTATCATAACTCAAGCTACAGAACTCCGATTGACCTAAATCCAGTTGGGTTGGTTCACAAATTTTGTGGATCAACCTCTGTCCAAAATTCAGCACCAAAGGATTAATATACAGCGAGTTATAAACAGAACAATGGGGCTAACAGAATCTGTAAGACCATGCTAACACAGCTGTGGTGTTTGAATTTTATCTCAAATTATGGGTCTCCAAATGGGATAAAACCAGTGGGGTTAGTTTCAGAAATGGGTTCTACACGGCCTGGCAAAAGTTTATAATTTTTGAAGAAGGATACCATGGGATACAACTATTTTATCGGAATCAACCAAATCTGTCACAGAAAAGAAAATCTTGCTGTTTCCTTAATTCAAACACACTTCTTTATACAACAGTTCGATAATCTTATCTGAAATATCTTTCTCTAACAATCAGATGGTAAACACCAGGTCAGGAGGAGGACAGGACGTCCCACCAGTTGTTCGGGCACACATAGCCAACCAACAAAACCCGGTGCCACCTCCCCCGCTCAATCCCGCAATGGATCCCGCTACCCAGCAATTCTTCGCCGCCCGCATGCACCGATTCAAAATCTCACCGCGCGCGCGCAACATACAAGCCCGACAGGAATCGCCCGCAGCACCACCCCCACCACCACCACCCGCTCCGAGAGACAATCATAAGGAGTTCATGAGCCACCACCCTCCCACCTACTCCCACTCAACCGATCCGCTAGATGCCGATGACCGGTTGAAAACTCGTTACCAAAACGTTGGAGAGGGCTCGGTGTAATGACCGAGAAATGGTCCTTTATGCTTCCGACGCCCGGAAGGGCAGGCATCGGATTGGTGGGATGCCTACTCGCCCGCCCACCCCCGCACCTAATACCATCACATGGCAACGAGTTCCGAGATGCTTTTCGCGCTCACCACATCCCTGATGGGGTATTGAAGCTTAAGCAGAGAGAGTTCCTTGCTCTGAAACAGGGCAATATGTTTGTAAATGAATACCTTGACAAGTTCACACAGTTGTCTCGTTATGCTCCCGACGAGGTCAACACAGATCCAAAAAGGCAGAACGCTTCCTTGATGGGTTGATAGGACCACTGAATTACCAACTCCAGAGCCATACCTTCCCAGATTTCGCCACTCTGTTAAACAAAGCAATCGGCCTAGAGAACAAACGCAGAGAGCTTGGGGAGCAGAAACGCAAGTTTCAATCCCGTGGACAGTCCGCAGCCATACTCGCCCACGCTTCGGCCTTCCATCGAATACACCATTCCGCCCGGGGGACATGGTGGTAAGCACCCACGAATATGCAACCGGCGTTCATTCCAAAGAGCCTCAACGGTTCAACCCGCAAACCCCTCGCACACCAAACTTCCAACGAACCGCCCGGCTCTTACCCCGGGTGCACCGCAAGAAACACCACACCCGTGCAGCCCAATGGATGCTTCAAATGTGGCGAGTTGGGGCATTATGCTAATAACCGCCCTAAGCGTGGAATGCGGACTCCCCGCAGGAATAATATTCGAAGGTTGGACAGCCATCAACTCCGGCCCCGCCCCGGAAATGCAGTACTCCCGGCAACAAAGCGCAAAGAAAATTATGTGCGCGTAGGGTGCACAACTTGACTGTGGAGAAGGCACAAGACGCTTCTGGGGTCGTGCTTGGTACGTTCCCTATCGATTCCGTACCGCTTTCGTATTATTTGATTTGGGAGCTACGCATTCATTCATTACCGATCGCTCGTAGCAAAGCATAATATGCCCGTGAGTCCAATGAAGAAACCATTGCTTGTTAGTTCACCGGCGGTGATATGAAAGCCGCCTATCCGTGCCCGCAAGTAAACCTTAAAATTATGGGGATAGACTTTCCATCCAACCTCGGTAGTCCTCAAATCCTCGGGGCATAGATGTAATCCTAGGGATGGATTGGTTAAGAAAGTATGATGGGGTTATCCAAAGGCGGGAGAAATCGGGCTCACTTGACTAGTCCACAAGGGGACGAAATAGAATTTACCGCAACACCGTCACCTACCGGGAAGGAGTTAGTGAATTCAATGAAAGGACAAGTGCCGGAGGATATTAAGGTGGTAAATGAGTACCCGGATGTATTTCCCGATGACCCGCCGTGTATGCCACCCGACCGAGACATTGAATTCGGATCGAACTCTTACACCGGCATCGCTCTTATATCCAAAAGACCATATAGAATGGATGTCAAAGATTTGGCAGAATTAAAGAAACAAATAGAGGAATTGTTAAGTAAAGGGTTTATCCATCCTAGTTCATCACCATGTGGAGCCCCCACACTCTTCGTAGATAAAAAGGATGGATCTAGGAGGATGTGTGTAGACTATCGATCTCTCAATGAGGTCACTATCAAAAATAAATATCCTTTACCCCGGATCGAGGATCTGTTTGATCAAATGAAAGGGGCGAAAGTTTTCTCTAAAATAGATTTGCGATCTGGCTACCATCAGCTGAAGATCCGTATGGAAGATATTCCTAAGACAGCTTTCACCTCAAGATATGGTCTATACGAGTTCACAGTGATGTCCTTTGGATTGACCAACGCTCCCGCATACTTTATGTATCTGATGAACAAGGTTTTCATGGAGTATCTTGATAGGTTTGTGGTAGTATTTATAGATGATATCCTAGTTTTCTCTCAGAATGAAGGGGAACATGAGGGACACTTGAGACTGGTATTGCAGAAACTTCGAGAGCATCAGTTATACGCCAAGTTCAGCAAGTGCGATTTTTGGCTGAAGGAGGTCTCGTTTCTTGGGCACATTATCACGGACGGAGGAATCGCTGTAGACCCAAGTAAAGTTCAAGATGTGCTAAATTGGAATCCACCTAGAAATGTGCCAGAGATCAGGAGCTTCCTCGATTTGGCAGGGTACTACCGACGGTTTATAGAGGGATTCTCGAGGATCATAAAACCACTCACTTCTTTGTTGGAGAAAGGAAAGGAGTTTAAATGGGATGATAAGTGTCAAGCTAGCTTTGAAGAACTAAAGAAGAAACTGACCACCGCACCGCACTAATAATGCCCGATATACACAAAGGATTTGATTTGTATTGCGACGCATCAAGGCAAGGACTAGGATGTGTTTTGATGCGGAGAAGGAAAAGTGGTAGCATATGCTTCTAGGCAACTAAGGAAGCATGAACAAAACTACCCTACACATGATCCGGAGTTAGCGCCTATAGTGCACGCACCGAAGATTTGGAGACACTATATGATTGGAAACAAGTGTCGGATATTCACGGACCACAAAAGCTTGAAGTATATCTTCACCCGCGAGAGATCTCAATCTCAGACAACGAAGGTGGTTAGAGCTGATTAAGGATTACGATTTGGACATACAGTATCATCCAGGAAAGGCCAATGTGGTGGTAGATGCCTTGAGCCGTAAGAGTCAAGCAAACATGTTAGTAGCCCGACTAATGCCCCAGGAACTGTGTTGGGAAATGGCACAACTCAATCTAGGGATAGCCGCACCGAGCGAAAGTATGACCTTAGAAACAGAGTCAACTCTTGAACAAGAAATTAGAAAAGGGCAATTGGATGATGAAAAGATTAAGGGATATAAGAAGTTGATTGAACAAGGCAAGGTTCCGGAATTCAGAGAGGATGAACAGGGAACTATTTGGTTTAAGAACAGGATCTGTGTACCGGAAATCAAACATCTTCGTGAGTCCATATTGAAAGAAGCACACGATTCAGCCCTCTCTATACATCCAGGAAGTACCAAGATGTACCAAGATTTAAAGCAGAAATATTGGTGGTACGGTGTGAAGAAAGATGTTGCAGCCCATGTGGCACTATGTGATATATGCCAAAGAGTAAAAGCAGAGCATCAAAGACCAGCAGGGTTACTACAACCACTGCAAGTACCTGAATGGAAGTGGGAAGAGATTAGTATGGATTTTATAGTAGGATTACCACGTACACGTGATGGATACGATTCGATATGGGTAATAGTGGACAGATTAACCAAAGATGCACATTTCATACCGGTAAAGACCACATATTCAGGAACAAAGTTAGCAGAACTATACATATCAAAGATAGTCTGTCTGCATGGGGTTCCAAAGAAGATAGTATCAGACCGAGGCACTCAGTTCACGTCCCGATTCTGGCAGAAGTTACATGAGTCTATGGATACGAAGTTAAATTTCAGCTCGGCATATCATCCACAGACAGATGGTCAAACGTAAAGGACGAATCAAATCTTAGAGGATATGTTAAGGGCATGTGCCTTGAAACATGGTGGAAGTTGGGATAAAAGCTTGCCATACGCCGAATTCGCATACAACAATAGTTATCGCGAGTAGTCTTAAGATGGCACCATTTGAAGCTCGTATGGAAGGAAGTGCGAGGACGCCATTGTTCGGAACCGGACGGGGAGAGTCAACTCTTTGGTCCAGAAATAATAAAGGAGGCAGAAAGACAAGTGGAGATAATTCGGGAAAATCTCAAGATTGCTCAATCTAGGCAAAAGAGTCATGCAGACCCTAAGAGAAGAGAAGTGATATTTGAAGTCGGGGATTATGCATATCTTAGAGTGTCACCTATCCGAGGCCTTCGAAGGTTTAATATCAGAGGGAAGTTGTCACCTCGCTTTATCGGACCATTTCGAGTCTTGGAAAGACGTGGCGAAGTGGCTTACAGGTTGGAGTTACCTGAACGCTTGGCAGGTGTTCATGATGTGTTTCACGTGTCCCAATTGAAAAAGTGTACAAGTGAGGTCAGAGTAGAGCATTTACCATTGGAGGAACTTGAGGTAAAGGATGACCTGACATACAAGGAACACCCGACCAAGATCTTGGATACCTCCGAAAGGGCTACTCGCAAAGAAGGTCATTAGGATGTGCAAGGTACAATGGAGTCACCATTCGGAGGATGAGGCTACTTGGGAAAGAGAGGACGAACTTAAGGAAGAATTCCCTCAGCTGTTCTCTAATCTTCCTGAATCTCGGGACGAGATTCTCTTTAAGGGGGTAGGATTTGTAACACCCTAAAAATTCCATCACTAAATTAGTGTAGCAACAAATGGCTAGGTTTAAAATTCCTTAAGGACATAAATAAATCATTAAACAAATTGGCTTTTAAAATAATTAAACATCACTAAAATAATTTAGAAATAATAAGTGTTTGTGCATCATGATTCGAATGCATGGATTTTGTTTGATTGGAGTTTGAATGTTTGAAAAATGAATTTGAAAGAAAATTTAAAAAAAAAGGAAAAACCCTCTTCCCCTCTCTCTCCCTCTCCCTTCATTTTTGGCCCGCATCCAATCCAGGCCGGCAGGCCTTTTTCTTTTTCTTTTCCTTACGCCCGCAACGGCCCAACTTGGCCCAGCTTCGCCACACGCCGGCCCAGCACCGCCCTCCCTCCCTTTTTCTTTTGCTCCGGCCGTTGACGGGTGGGACCCGGCCGTCAGGGCCGTCCCCAACCTCTGGCCGGGTCAGCCGCCCCTCCTCCCGCGCGCCGCCGGTCGTTACTGGCCGGGACCATCACTCCCCGCCATCAAAACTGCGCAATTAAGCCGCAGTGAAGCCCCTCCATCACTTCCCCTCTTCAAATCGCCGGTTACCACCCTTAATCCCCCTCCCCCTTAACTCCCAATCAAGGTCGCGGCCGTTAATGGCGAAGCCGCCGGGGAACCGCCTCCCGGTGCTCCCTCGGGCCTATATAAGCACCCCTAGAGCACCCCGCACCTCCCCCTTCGCTTCACACCAAGCCCAAGCGCCTCCCGTGCCCTAGCCGCTTGCGCCACCGCAGTGAACCCCCACGCCATTGCCGTCGCCCGTGCTCGTCCGCCGTCGGTGAAGCCCCCTGGACTCTCTCTTTCGGTTCTCCTTCACACGTGTGAGCTAACCATCGCATCCTATCGAAACCGCAGGCCCTCGTGCGCTCCAATCGCAGCTCGCCGTCTCCGCCCGTGAAGACCGGCCGCCGGTGTTGAACTCCGTCGCCGCCGCCTTCTCCGTCCAATTCTCGCCCACCGTAGCTTCTACGCACTGTAAGGACCCTATCCCCGCCCTCCTTTTCGCTTGAGCCCGACCGCAGCGCGCTCCGCTGCTTGCGGCCGCCGCCGTCCGCCCCCATGGACGCCCGCCCTCGGCGCCGCTCTTTCCACCCGTGCAAGCACTTGTTTAGGCTCGCGTTGTTCCCGGCCGCGCGTAGGTGTTGTTCCCGCACGACCCGTGGCCGGGAGCCCCTCGTTTTGGTTGTCGCCGGCGACCCACCGCCGTGCGCCGCCGCGCGCCGCCGCGCGCGCGCCACCGCCGCGCGGCGCGGCGCCGCCCCTCGCCGCATGCGGCGTGGATGGCCGTCGGATCGGCCATCCACGGCTCGATCCGTTGGGCCCGCTGGTCAAACCCGCATGTACCGGTCAACCCGAGGCCAATTTCTTAAAGAGACCCCCAACTCTTTTATAATCGCAAGCCGGTCCTTCCACCTCATAAAATCCTTGCAAGTCGACCCCGAAATTTATGTTTTAGCCCCCCGCTTTATTAGAAAACCCTACCCGAGGTCCTAAACACTCTTTTTATAGTTTAAACCTTCTGTTTTTAAGTTTAATTACGTTTTAGCCCCTGTTTTCTTGCTGTTAGGTCCCTGGATAGTTTAGTTTATCGCAGATTAGTCCTTAAATCTTGTTTTTAGCATAACTTCTCCGTTAAAGCTCCGTTTTTAGCGTTCTAGTAGTCCTTGCGATCGTCTCAGCGAGCCCGTTGTTTTAGTAGCATGTTTTCAGTCTTTAGGATTGATTGGTGATCTGTTTTATTTATTGTATGCTTTATGTGTGCATCGTAGATATCGTGCCTGTTTCATCTGAGCCACCTCTCGGGGACGATCAGGAGCAGTTGTTCGAAGAGGAGGAAGTTTTTATCGTAGTTGAGGAAGGCAAGTGGTCTTCTCCCCCTGCATGTTCTTTTTTTCTCCTATATAATTGCATTATAATTAATGTTTACTTTTATGATATCTTTGCATTAAATTGACGGGAAAACCTTTTTAAGGACTTACCTAGATCTTTTATTCTGATCCTTGGCCTAGCCCTTTTAAATAGAGTTTTGGGTAGAAAACGCTAGTTGCTTAACATGGGTTGGTTAAATGGGTCTTTTATGGAAATGATATATGGCTTATAGTTAATGTTTTGGGTAATGCAAGAACACTTGAATTAATCGGAACATGGAGAACCACCCAAGAAAACATGCGCAACCACAGTGTTACATGGCTCTGACCTTAGCCGAATAATTAGGTGTGTGATCGTACTAGTGGCCCTTTTCCAAAAGGAGCAGAGGGGGATCCGGTTTGCAGGGGTATAGCCCGGCCCTTTTTGGGGTAGTAGCCTTTGCTAAGGTGCTGACCACTAGGGAGGGTTATGGTCCGCCCTGATCTGTAACTATGCGGGTCGTTAGTCTTTTGCATGCCTTTGTAAAGGCTTCGTAGCGTCCCTATGCAATCACACCTCGAAGTGTGGTATGGTGCTTGGCCGCATCGCATGTTTGGGTTTAAAGTTCTTCGGAGCTTTTACGCGAGCTGTGGGTAAAGTGTGCAAACCTCTGCAGAGTGTAAAACTGATCGATCAGCCGTGCTCACGGTCATGAGCGGCTTGGACCCTCACATGATTAATAAACTTAAAGATGAGATAAATCGTGGATGGTGAAGCTCGTTGAGCTTGGGTTGTTTTGGCATTTAAGTTTTTCTTAAGTGGGATGGTACGAACTTACACTTAGCAATTAGGTGCTCTATAATTAAAACTTGACCAACATTAAAATGCTAACCGCTGCAAAACCTTAGCCTATCCTTGATAGCCTTGCATTTTCCCCCACTTGCTGAGCTCCAACCATAAGTGTGCTCAGCCTTGCTTATCGCTGTTCAGAGGAAAACTTTGGAGGGGAGTTCTATGATGACTTCGATGAGCCGTGAGGCTTGCGGACCCCCGCCAAGTGCCCGTGGGAGCGGAAGACGAGGACTCGACAAGTAGTTATCGTTTTCCGTTGTTAGAGACCTTCGAGTCTCCCCGCATGAGTGTAATAAGAGGTTAAACTTTGAAATACGTTTGAATACTGTTTATGATATTTCACTCATTTTTGTCTATCATATGTGTGTGAACTGATCCTGGCGCACATATGAGATGCACTTGGTTCCTCTTCGCAAATCAGGTGTGACAGAAAACCACCAAGAGAGGGCACCAAAAATCACCACCAAGAACAACCGGGAACAACACAACAAAGCCTTGAGGAACCATGCCGAATCATCTATACATACCAAGAAGGTTCATACAAGGTCTACCTTGCCGCCAGATCATCCAACCCTCTCACAAGATCTCACCATGAAGCGCTCAAGCTAGTCCTATAGAAATCCTAAGAAAATAGGAAGGGAAAATAGGAAAGCAAATGAACTAGGGTTCAAAGAGATGGCTTCCATCCTCTCACCTCATGGGTTATATGGAGGCAACCTAAAGTCTAAAATACCCTTACTTAATAACTAGGGATACAAGCCCACTAAGGGCACTTTAGGAATTTGTCTTCATAGCACCATCGGACGGATGCCCAGCGACCGCACCTCGCGTAGCCTCGATGCAAGCCTTGCGATCCCGACGCGTGTCCTCCGCTCGAAGCTTCCGGCGCCCTGCGACCCCAAACCGGTCAGGCCAGTTTCGGCCAGACAGCCACGCCCGGTCTTCGGCCTCGGCTTTGTGGCTCAGCCGAGTAACCCGGTGATTTTCTGGTGAACCACCCCAAACCCCACAAACTTGATGTAGCCTCCGCCAATCACCACTCATGACTTGGCTCCCACGAAGTCCCGGCTCGACCTTGGTTTTGTGGCTCAACCAAGAAACCCTCCACTGACTTCATCTTGCTGTTCTTGCCACCATGCGGCCCGCACTTGACCCTGTTGGCCATCGGGTCCCTCGAACGAAGCCTACTTGTCTTCTCCACACCTGGAGGCCTCACCGGCAACAACCTTTCGCGCTCGTTCTTCACCTACACCAACACGAGTCAAGCCGCAACCTCCACCTGCAATACTTAGCCAAGAATCAGTCCACACAACATTGTCAATCACTCATCACACAAGGAAGCGACCATCCACCGGTCCTCGAACCACACATGGTCCTCAATCTCCCCCTTGATGAGTGCATTGAAAACACCCACATAAAGTAACATGGGAGAAAAGAAAAGGAAAAGAAACGAACGAAAAGAAACTCCAACAAGCGATCGGAAGCCAAACAAAGGCAAAGAGCAAGATCACTTGAAGAAGACAAGTCTCGGACCCCTTAGGCAAGGGCAATGTCTCAACACATCCGAGACAAAACCATGCTCGAGCAAAGAGCACAAACCACCAAAGCAAATAAGAGCTCCCCCTGCACATATGCATGCTCCCCCTGAACAAGTGCCAAACCTGGGCACAAACCGGTCAGGCCGGTTCCCAAAACCGGTCAGACCGGTTCCAAAAATGCAAAAGAAATGCACAAGCTCCCCCTTGGCTCTTGGGATAGGTTCCAGGGATGCAATGCAACTTTTCTCCACCTTCCTTTCTCCCCCTTGTTGCCAATGCATGAATCAAGGCTCAAATTTGAAAATATGCAACCTAGAGCTTCTCAAGTATACAAAATTCATCACAAGATGCTACACATGTCCAAATGAGCAAGTTAGATACTCTACAGCTTCGTAATGACATCAACTTCATGACTACCAAGTTTCACAACCATTGGACGAATCTAAAATAGAGTTGAGCAATTTTGCGAAAATTTACCCTCCCGTGAACAAAAACTTAACATGAGCAAAACATGTCAAAATGGCAAAGCCACACAAACTTCATGCTAGGACAACCATTCTAATTATAAGACCATCACAAACAGCCACAAGTACCTCATGTCATGTCAAAGCCACCGAGCCATGTGCCTACTTCTATGTATGAGACTTCTCATTGGTAGGCATCATGCAACGGTTTAGCACCCAAAGCAAATTAAATTCAGCACATATGACAGGAGAGCACATTTTCCAAGCATTTTACATTTCATTTTCAGATTCATATTTGGTACATGAAATGTCTTTGTGACAAAAAGGAACTTATGCCCCTCCACAAGATAAAGCAAGAGGGATAAACATTCATGATGGCAAATGAGCCTTTGGCCCCATGTGATCAATAAACTAGCTATCCAACCACAAATTAAGCATTACCAAGCCACTAAAACATGTCAAGATCATATAGAGGCATTTACACATGAGAGAGCATATATGTGACATTTTTCAAAAGCATAGCCATCAACCATGGATATAAATCAAGATCATCAAGAGCTAAGCCAAACGAACCATAGCATACCAAACTAGCTCACAAGATCATATATAGCACATCATGGTGAACAATGTATATGAGAGAAGCTTTTCCTACACAAAGCATATGATACAAAATGCATGCAGTCTAAGATACAAGGATGCCTATACATCTCGTTACATATGCCATGCCAAATGCAAGAAATGCACAAAGGAAAGCTATACATATGCTACAAAGGAGCTCCCACACCCAAAGCTCACAAACGACCGGCTCCTCGAGGGGAGGCAAAAAGGGCTCGACACCACCGGCAAAAGAGCAAAGAAGCGCAAAACTCACAAGCTCCCCCTAAACACATGCACTAGGGCCAAAGAGCATACAAAGCTCACCCTTCACACATGAGATAGGGCAAAGAGCAAAAAGAACCAAGTGGCTTGACCAAGGCCACACACTTGAAAGTTACAAATTCACTTACCTTGATCATTTCTTCAGAACTCACTCATCCTTGTCCACCATCCCCGAGAGTGATGTACCACCATGTCACCACCAGGGTATGAGGCCGGAGAACCACCCCCGATATCAACCAAATGTTCTCTGGACCTCCCACCTGCAACTCAACCCAAGAGCAAGAACGAGCAAATAACTCAATACTGGGGTTAGTCCCAAAGGTGTGAAACCAGTGTCGGGCCATTTCCTCAAAAGTAGGGTTAGCAACATTTATCCTACCGCTCCTATCAAAACTGTGATCCATCCTATCAAACCTATCAAACCTGGAACCACCATGGGAAAACCACTCCCGTCTCATTGGAGGAGTACGACTACCATGATAGGAAAAGCATGGTCCATAGCCCCTCTGAGACTCAAAGCTGCGACCTCTCCCAAACTCGTATTGATCACGAGGTGGAGAACGTCTAGCAAACTCACCACATGCAATCTCTCCAGACCAACCACCAGAACCACGACCTCCTGCAACAAACCGAGACTCATCACAAGCACGAAAACCAAACTGGTCCCCCTGCTGCCTCCAAACCGGTCTGACCGGTTTCACTCCTCCAGCAGGACCTCTTCCTCCCATAGCACTCTTTTCTCCCCAAGCCGAAACCTTATGCACAAAACCCTTTCCCTTGGGCAGTGGCATACGAGGCTCAGGCACACCATGAGAAGGGTGGTACCTGTCCTTGTTTGCCCACTCCTTAGTCATTCACACCTCTCTTCTTCTCTTGTAGCAAAACTCTCTCTTGTGACCATCCTTTCCACAAAACTCACAATGGAAACGGATTGGTTTGGGCTTAGGCTTGGGGTGAGATTCTTCACACGGCTTCTCACTAGGTTTCTCACTAGGCTTTTCACTTGCCTTCTCACTCAGTTTTTCTCTCGGTTGGTTTGTCTTGGATGCAAACTTGTCTTTGGGTGTGGGTTGTGGTGGAACTGAAACATTCTCAAATTTCCCTTCTCTCTCACCACTGCACTCACCAAACTTATCAGATCCCAAAGCCCAACCATCAAAGCGCTTACAACTAGCAATCATCATACCAAGCTGAGGTTCCTGACTAAACAACCAACTCAGCACTTCATGCAACGTATCATTCTCATCTTGCAAGTGACCAACACATTTTGCAAGATCCAAATTCTTTACAACATGTAATTCACATGTGGAACAGGAAGTAGGAATAGGCACTTTCAAATCAGCCTCAAGTGAAACAATGCGAGAACGAAGCTCAACAATTTTCTCATGCAAACTAGGGCAAGAAGTACAAGCACCAAGCAAAGTGGGTCTAGATTGTAGCTCAGCCAACTCAACCCTAAGCACATCTAGTTACTCACACTTGGAGGCATACTTTTCCCTAAGATCAGTCAAGTCAGCTAGGAAAACAGAAAAATCAGCACAATCAACCTCATCAGAAACAACAGGGCTAGCCTTAAGAGAATCAATTTCAAGCTTGCTATCAAGAACCTGTGTTTCTAGCTCAGCCACTCTAGTCCTAGCATCCTCGAGCAAAGATCTAAGATCCTTCCTAAGCTTCTTAGCCTCTCTAAGCATGTGATCACGATTATCAAGCAAGTCAACCAACTCCTCATTCTCCTTGCGCAAAGAAGAGAGCTCATCACATACCTCATCCTCGGAATCCAAGTCCGAGACGTCCTTCTGGCTTCTCCTCGTCGCTCGAACCGCGAGCCATGCCGCGTGTTGTCCTTGAGGCTTAGGCTCGTCACACAAAGGCCGTTGAGATACTTGCCGAGGTTCTTCTTCTTCTTTTTCTTTTTGTCATCCTCTTCGTCTTCATCACTCGAGCTTGAAGGCGTGTCCTCGGAATCGGACTCAATGTCGCTCGATCTCTTCATCTTCTCTCGAGACCGAGCCTTCTTCCCATGTTCATGATCCTTCTTCTTGGACTTCTTCCTCTTGTCCTTGAACTTATGCTTGTCGTGGTTGTTCACCTTCGGACACTCGGCGAAATAGTGTCCCGCCTTGCCGCACTTGAAACATGTCCTAGTGTTCCTCCTCATGTTCACCCGGTTCTCGTGCAGCCTCTTGAACCTCCTTGTCAGCAACGCCAGCTCGTCCTCTCCAAGCACGTCGCACTCCTCATCTGGCACAGACATCAGAGAGGACAAAGAGAACATCTTGGTGGATGGGTTAGTGTTAGACTTTCCTTTCGAACCACCAACGAGGGCAAGACTATGAGAGTCAGTCGGGCCCTCGAGCTTGGTTGTCATGCCCCTATCCACCTCAACCTACTTGAGCTTCGAGAACAGCTCGTTCATCGTTAGAGTGTCATACTTCTCCAACTCCACAATGGCCTCAAAATTTCCACCCCAGATCGCACGATCCAAAGAGTGTAAGAGCTTGACAGCTCTATCATGATCATCGTACAGGAGCACGTCCACATTGGCCCTCATGTTGTTCACAACCACCGTGAACCTCTACAACAAGGCATCGATGGACTCACCGGGGAGATGAGTGAAGTTCTCGTACTCTCTCCGGTATGTCGCATACATCCGAGCCTGAACCTGGGCATTCCCAACATGAGCCTATTTCAACACCAACCAGATTCTACAAGCCAAGTGCTTGGTGTGCACCCGATCAAACTCAGGCTGACACAAAGCACGAAACAAGTAGTCGACCGCCTTATTGTTGGCGTCGAACATGGCCCTCGATCCTTTAGCAAGAAAGTTCATCGGCTGGACATAGCCTGTGTCCACCGTGACATCCCAAAGGATCTGACCCTTACCGCGGAGGAACGCCGCCATCCGCTTACTCCACATCTAGTAGTTCTTTCCATCAAAGTGTGGAGGACCCGAACCCCGTTCCTGGTATGCCATCCTTGGATCTTATACTAGTTAGAGTCGATAAAGACCCGAACCGGCTCTGATACCACTTGAAGGACCGAAACGGCGAACTAGAGAGGGGGGAGTGAACGGGAGCTGATAAAAATTCTATTCAAGAATTCGGCCTATGAACCCGATTTCACTCGTGCACCTCCGCAAGCTTCTCTTGCCAAGTTCACGTAGCCACTGAAGTGCTACTGAACCTAGGAGCAAGACCCAACCAACAGCCACAGCACACACGCAGCGGAAACACACACGACACGGCTGCTGGTAGCCCAAACCGGTCAGGCCGGTTTCTGAAACCAGTCAGACCGCTTCTGTTAGACTTAACCTCACGCAGGCAGAGGAAACCGGTCAGACCGGTTTGGCAAACCGGTCAGACCGACTTTGTCCAGAACCTCCCCGAAGACCCAAACCACCTCAAGAGCCTTTCCACATCTGAACAAAAGAAGCCTTGGCACAATAGAGACTTCCGTACTCAAAAACACTTCTCAACAACCCACAGGGTGAAACCGGTCAGACCAGTTTGGGAATTCGGTCAGGCCAGTTTTTGCCTTGATAATCGGGAAGAACACAGCCCGCGGGAAAAACTCCACCCTTCCACCAATCGATCTCCCGATTCGTTCCACGGATCAAAGTGAGACTTTGGGGATAGTTGGGGTACCTCGTGGGCTACCCTTGGCTAGAAGCTCGGTCCCCGAAACTCACTCAATCAAGAGGAAGCGAAAGTCAACCCTCACGAACACCTCTAACCCTAGAACTCCGAAACCACCGAAATCGAGCCCCTTAACTCACGGATTTGGGGGGAATCACAGCCCAGAGAACCACTAAGGGTTCCCACAAATTTCCCCCATAAAATACCCAAGAGCAAGGTCCCGAAAACACCCCGAGAAAACCACCAAGAGAGGGAATCGAAAATCACCACCAAAAACAACCGGGAACAACACAACAAAGCCTTGAGGTACCACGCCGAATCATCTATACCTACCAAGAAGGTTCATACAAGGTCTAGCTTGCCGCCCGATCATCCAACCCTCTCACAAGATCTCACCATGAAGCTCTCAAGCTAGTCCTATAGAAATCCTTAGAAAATAGGAAGGGAAAATAGAAAAGCAAATGAACTAGGGTTCAAAGAGATGGCTGCCATCCTCTCACCTCATGGATTATATGGAGGCAACCGAAAGTCTAAAATACCCTTACTTAATAACTAGGGATACAAGCCCACCAAGGGCACTATGGGAATGTGTCTTCATAGCACCATCGGACGGATGCCCAGCGACTGCACCTCGCGTAGCCTCGACGCAAGCCTTGCGATCCCGACGCGTGTCCTCCGCTCGAAGCTTCCGGCGCCCTGCTACCCCAAACCGGTCAGGCCGGTTTCAGCCAGACAGCCACGCTCGGTCTTCGGCCTCGGCTTTGTGGCTCAGCCGAGTAACCCGGTGATTTTCTAGTGAACCACCCCAAACCCCACGAACTTGATGTAGCCTCCGCCAATCACCACTCATGACTTGGCTCCCACGAAGTCCCGGCTCAACCTTGGTTTTGTGGCTCAACCAAGAAACCGTCCACCGACTTCATCTTGTTGTTCTTGCCACCATGCGGCCCGCACTTGACCCTGTTGGCCATCGGGTCCCTCGAACGAAGCCTACTTGTCTTCTCCACACCTGGAGGCCTCACCGGCAACGACCTTTCACGCGCGTTCTTCACCTGCACCAACACGAGTCAAGCCGCAACCTGCACCTCCAATACTTAGCCAAGAATCAGTCCGAACAACATTATCAATCACTCATCACACAAGGAAGCGACCATCCACCGGTCCTCGAAGCACACATGGTCCTCACATTCTTAGCAAGGAGCATTTGACCATTGAGATGAAGTCTATCAAGTGGGACAATCTAAGGTCACTCAACATTCCGGTGGTCAATGAAGCAATTGATATTTGTCATGCCAAGGGTTTTTGACCTCTATAATGGCACTCAACTATGATTGGAATGAAGATGTCATTGCTCCATTCTATGCAAATCTTTATGTTCGCCGTGAGACCAAGACTTTCCATTGGCACTTGCAAGTAAAGCCCATCTCTGTATCTTATGAAAGGTTCGCCCAAATACTAGGCTTTGGTGAGGAGGATCTCGGTCGTCCCAAGCTTCATGGTGGTGAGATTCCGCTTGATAGCGAGATGGCTTTCATGTATGACTCCATGTATGGCAAGGTGGAGTTTGGCACTACTCATGGGATGAAGCCGGTCTATAGGATGTTGAACCAACTTTTATGCTGCACTCTCACTCCTAAGATCGGTGACAACTACAATATCTCCAACATTGCCAAGGACATTCTTGTGAGGATGGCACCGGGGAAAGAAGACTTTAGGATCTTTGATTTCATTTGGGAGGAGATCATTGTGTGCTCCATGTCCGCAAACAAGAGTTGTCAATATGCCCCTTGCATCTTTAAGATGATATGTGAGGTGACCGGAGTTGACATTCTCACCGACAAGCCTCACAGGTGGTACAAGACAAACAAGGGCAACATTGAGCGTCTCCTCAAGTTGGGCAAGCATGCCCCAACTCGGGCCACCTCCTCGGGTGGACCCTCCACCGATGGTCCTTCTACCTATGAGCCACCCTCCTCTTGTGACAACCCACCCAGGAAAATACCGTACTATTGCCTAAACCAATCCACTTTGGTCATTAAGCAATAATAAAGTATCATCCTGTCGTTAGTCGCCGGGTCAACGCCTGGTAAATCACTTGAATAGCAACAAGGATCGACATATATGCATAAAAACTCATGTGAAGGCGAGTCCAGAGATACAACATAAATAACATTCGCAATTTACCCCGAAGGGTTTAATTATTACAAAAGAAGTTTTTGTCATCACGATGTAGTTCAGAGTTTTTCGAAACTGCGGAAATTAACTAAAGGAAAGCAGAAACGCCACGGGAGGCCAGCCATGATGCCTTCAGTCGTCATCCTCCACCCACTCCAGCTCCCAACCGGGCGGGATCTCTCCGGGCCACACATCACCGAAAGCATTACCTAGATCAACATATAATAGCAAGGCTGAGTATACTAATACTCAGCAAGACTTACTCGTCGGTGATAACTACTTCACCAACTCTAGACATGGAAGGCTTTTGGCCACTGAGTTTCTTTTGCTGAAAAGTAACAAAGAGTATGTCCTTACTTTAAAGATTTTAGCACAAGTTCTAGTGGGTTTAATCTTTATTAAATTAGCCATCTAGTACGGACAAAGTTGTACAATACAATCAATCAAGCATAGTATTCATCAACTTCCATCATTAGGGATCTCATGGCTAGTGGAGTAAGTAGTCTCAGATAACGGTGAGAGGCCGACAATCGATTGATTCAAACCTTGCAAGGTAGACCTAAACACACGGTGGGATGCCCCCGCGAGGACAACCACCAAGCGGTTCCCAAAACTCTTCGGGTCGGGATTGAATCTTACAGTCTTTGGTGCAGGCTATCTGGAATACCCCACGAGACACCCGAACTCACCATACACCACCGGTAGCTAGCCGTGAGACACACATCCCAAGATTAGTAATAGTAGGATCCCTCGCCGCCTCATTAAGGTACTAGGCTTACCGGTCCCATTCTCGATAAGTGCTTGGTACGTTCAAACACTTAACCCACAATAGCCATTGGACCGGAGCCCACATCCCATGCTCTTACTACATGAGCAATCCATTTAAAGGGATCTTGTGATTCCTATCTAGGAACCTATTCTCGCGTGTGACATCATCACCTGACTTGTTACGGTCCTATAGGTTAGCAGCTAACAACCTATCATACTAGTAAGGACACAGGTACCTAGGGATCATGCATCTAAGGTTCCAGACACCTCCTGAACTTAAATGCACAAGCATCCATAGATAATTGAATATTAAATTTGAAAACTAGGTTAGATGCACCGGGGCTTGCCTTCATCAGCAAGGTTAGCTTGAGCACCCTCGATGTCGTCGAGTACTTCCACGTACTGCAGCGCCGCTTCCGCTTCTCCTTCCTCGGATTCCGGGACGAGTGAGTAGTCTCCGTCAGGAAGATTTACACGGAATGCAATGCAGGGTTCATGTGATGTGATAGGTTATCTACTTATCCAACTCTTGTTGGACACATTCACCTAACAATTAATTAATTATTACTTTCTTTTTTACGAAGGTTATTATTGATATGGGTTTCATTCCTTTATTACACACTTGAATTAATGTTCCCTTTATACTTGATATTTCAGGTGAAGGTTTATCCCTTTTACCTCTCACTAGTAAGGGTGTGTACAAAGATATTTATTTATAAATTAATTCCTTATCAGCAAGGGTGTATTCTTAGCCTTTAATTTAGTTTGACATCACTTCACAAAAAGGAGAAAAAGAACTAAAAGGCATTTTTCTAATTTAACTAAAGCATTACTCCATAAGGACCTTTAAAGTTTTTATCATCAATAATTCACTAAAAATTTAAAGAAGGGTTTCTTAAGCATTATAACACCCATACTGAACCACTGGACTCACAAGCAAAGCTTGGAAGCTAGAAAATAAATTACTTTGGAAAAAACAAAAGATTAGCTAGCAATCAAATAAAATGCATACAAAAATAAATAAGCATCAAAATGCTCCAATCTTCCTCATACATTCTCTCTGGTCCTAAACAAGCCTAAAGAACCAGCAAGCACACCTAGAAGCTCTACTGATCCTGCTTCATTAATTTATAAAGGAAAACATGCACAATTTGAGAATAAATATTTCTGTTCATCCAAAAATCATAATTAATTCACCAGTGGTATGTTTTGGCATAACAAGACAGCATGCACAAGTTCGGCACAAAAACATAAATATTTTTATCTACAAAAATCATCTAGGTGGATTCTGCATAAAAGGAAAACAATTTATACAAAAAGATTTACTGCATACCTTTGTGCTATTTTTGGCACAGGAGCTAGTCATAACATCACACACAATATATCCAAAAATTGGATACAGGGGACTTGTGGATTTTGAGTTATGGCAGATCTAGGATTTTCACATTTCTATTTTTCATGCTAAAAAAATCCAGAATCAGACCATTTGAGTATAAAAAAAGTTGTACTATTCACCACGAATCCAACAAAATTGAGTTTGCATTTTTCCGAATTTTTGACGATTTTCTATGCATTTTACAAATTTCTGCAAAAAGCAGTATACTATTGAAGTTTCAACTTTGCGGACAGACCCCTGGAAGTTTGAGATTCTTACAGAAGTACCCTCGGTTTTGCGCTTAGGCCCTCAGGAAGAATTGGGGCCAAGCAATGTGGCCCCTGGGCGGTGGACGGCGCGGTTCGGCCTCAATTCTGGCGAGGGCTCGCTGGAGTTCGACCGAGGAAGGGCGTGGGGAGGGGCTAGGGTGCTCTAGGAGCCGATTTGGACTGGAGTTGGGGGTGGAGGGGCGCCCTGCAGCGGGGTTCCGCAGCGCCGCCCCGTGCCGGCCGCGGGGAGCGGCTCGCTCCAAAGGAGGTGGGTGGCGCGCCGGCGACCGGGAGGCGGTTGGTGGGCTATAATAGGTGCAATGGGAGGTGGAGGGAGTCTCGGTTGGGTGTGCGGCCGGCCGGAACCGGGGGCTCGCCGCGGGCCGCCTTCAATGGCGCCGGCGGCGGCTCGTCGGCTTGCGCATGAGCAGCAGGCGGCCTTTATAGCCGGCCGGCCCCTCAACGGTGCGTCGTAGTAAGCGCCCGGCGTTGCTCCCCAATACGGCGACTCGCCTTGGCGGCGTGCGTGCAGAGGACTGGCGTCGGACCGGGCAAAGCACGGGTAGTACGGCGTCGGACTAGTGGAGAGGAAGGCGCGATGCGTGGCGCGGTGCTCAAGGCGCCTTGGGGCGCGGACGTCCTGGGAAAGCGCGAGCCTCGGGACGGCGCACGGAACGTCGGTCGTGCGCCCGCTCCGGCGTGCGCGTACGGCGGCGTAAGGCGGTGCCGACGAGGCGTGGCGCCTGGGTCGCGCTCGGGAGCGCGAGAGCGTGGCCGACGTCGTGGCGTGCTGAACCATCTCTCGGTAGCTTTTTTGATCGCGATTAACTCAAATTTTCACAACAGAAGTGCACTACGCGATGAATAGCAAAGTTGTAGATCTCACCACCCTCTACAACTTTCACAAAGGCCGTATGGTGTTTTTCTCAACGGATTTTGCACAAATTATTGCCAAACTTTGAATGTTACTCTGTTTCGGTAAACAGGAGCTGCTGACAGTTGACCAAGTTTTTCACCACTTTCCACTCAAAATTGGAAATGCCAATCTACCTGAAAGTTGTGTCCCTCGACAAACTGGACAACTTTCTTAACGGTAGATTTTTTAAGTGTTTAGGTGAATTTTGGAGAATGCGGCAAAAGTTCCGGACGACATTCATTGACATTAGGGTTTCAGTGGGGTTTGACCGTGTCTTTGACAAAGGGTTGACCACCAGGGTGTGTTGACTTGGTCAAGGGCTCAATAGGGGTTCTCGGCTCGGTTTCCGAGGTGATGGCCCAGGTTGACCTAGGTTTGACCACTGTCGGCCGGTTTGACTCGGCTGATTCGGCCATTAGCGCCAATGACACTAATTAAAAACCTGGGGCGTCACAACCTACCCCCCTTAAGAAGAATCTCGTCCCGAGATTCGAAATCCCAAGGACAAGATAGGGAAATAGGAAAGTGGTCCTCTCGGATTTTCTGCAATTACTCTGAGGGAGCAAGCACAATGGGATTATTGGTCGAAGAGTATAACCACCATCGGTTCAAGATTAGACCATAAGAGTAATCAAAGGAGACAAGTAATGGAAAGCTTTTGCACGGAGTTTACTTGTGGACGCAAGCAGAAAGTATGAAGAGATAAATTGGTATAAGATCTTCCGAACGATCTTGCTCACATGTTATTTAGATTGCGACCTTAGGTGGCATTGTTTCGTGCCACTACGGTGCAATGCTTTTCAAAAATTTATGTGATGCACATGTTTAAGGAGACACGATGCACATGCTCATGTAGTATTGTGCTCATGATGCACGTTAGTACGACTCGGTCACCCACAAAATGAGTTAGTGATTGGGAGGACAATCACAAGTTGAGAAGGGGTATGTGTGGCGAGTCGCAATTCTCACAACCAAGATACCTAGTGCGCTCCTAGTGGCAATCATGTGGCTGCAGCGCACATGACGCCCTAGGTTCCGTCACAGCACCTTTGGTTGTGGAACAACAATATCACCAAACATAAGAGAGATAAGCATGTGTAGGGAAATTTCCACGCGAATGCACGTTAGTTCACCCAAGGTTCACAAATGCACATGCTATACAAATGCATGCTCAAGAAGGGACATAGTTATTTATTTACTTTTCAAAAGGTTGTGAGCAAGATCATGAGGAATAGGCTCATGATTGAAAGTTCGAAGTAACCAGGACAAGGATATCAATACTAAGAATATCCTAGTGCTTCAACATGTTTAAGAACAAAGGGTTGGAGGGAAATACAAGTCGACGGAGATAACATGTTGACAGGAGAAAACACCATTGAAGATTGAATTCTAAGATCAAGACATTCCCACGGCCATGGTATAATAGCAAAAGTTCTCTTCTCATGCTGGACAATGCTGGGTAGTCATGTGTACAAAGGCGTAGTTGTATGTTAGAACTCGAAGCGAGTACACATACATAATGACATAAAGTTTCGGCAGTCGCGAACAAAGTTCGTAACTCAAACCCAGAGCTCAAAAAATTCTCAAATTGTTGCAGCACTCAGCGAGAATATAAGACACATCTTTGGTATACGAAGACCCATTAGAAAGGTTAGGAAGGTGCTTTAACTAAACAAGGTTTTAGATCTGATTCCGATCAAGACCGTAGGATGGAGGTTGACTAAATCAAGCACAACTTGGGATAGACAAAAGTTATGACCGTGAATTATAGCAAGCAAGAACTAGATTAGATTTGGAGCAACTTTGGTTTAGAACACCTATTTTATTTACTCCTAGAACATGGTGTAAAAGCAAGACGAACAAACTTTTACAAAATTTTTGGCAGCATAACACCTATGCACAAGGGATACTCTAATTTTATAAAAAGCACACACTAGCAAAAATCTTAGAGAGCATACAAGGTTCTGTTTTTGGGTTCAATTTGGTTGTTTCAATTTTCAATATGCATGCAAGACATCTTAGTCGACCTCACATGGCAATCAAGCCAACAATCGAGGTTAGTGTCGGTGGCGAGGCTTTTATTCGTCTCCCCCTATAATATCTAGTCGAGAGCTATATAGTACTCACCTACTGATAAACGAAGCGCTGTTATGTACCTGCAGAAAATGAACCTTTCGTGCCAGCACGTCACGAAAGCGTCCCCATACATTACCGTTCACTATAGAAACGGTATCCATGTGTTAAGCCGCTGCATGGACAGCGTCCAACCTCGGACACACTTCGTTTGAATGGAGTGTATCCTTGCCTCGCATGATCGACATGCGGAATGCACACGTATGAAACACGTGGCGACATCACAACTCACAAACAGACACGAAGATGTGATCCGTGGAATGGATCACTCCATCAACCCTCGCAATTCCCGTGATGCGGTACAGCACACATATAAAACACGTGTCTCATCTAGTTTGGTTGTGCAAGAAGTAAGTCTGACATAAAGTAATGTGCTGGGAGTTAGCAAAATAAACCATAGGTTAATACGCCACCTGAAAGAACCCAAAACTTCCCTCTAGGGCCTCTCGGTCTAGTTTATCCTTAGCGGACCAACGTATTTTGGGAAATCCAAACAATCTTGGCAAATTTTATTCAGAAACTGGTGATTAAGGTTATTAATTAATCTCTGGTGCATACAATTGCTCTGATGCCAACTGTGACAACCCGCCCAGGAAAATACTGTACTATTGCCTAAACCAATCCACTTTGGTCATTAAACAATAATAAAGTATCATCCTGTCGTTAGTCGACGGGTTAACGCCCGGTAAATCACTTGAATAGCAACAAGGATCGACATATATGCATAAAAACTCACGCGAAGGTGAGTCCAGAGATACAACATAAATAACATTCGCAATTTACCCCGAAGGGTTTCATTATTACAAACCGAAGTTTTTGTCATCACGACGTAGTTCAGAGTTTTCGAAACAGCAGAAATTAACTAACGGAAAGTGGAAACACCACGAGAGGCCAGCCATGATGCCTTAAGTCGTCATCCTCCACCCACTCCAGCTCCCATTCGGGCGGGATCTCTCCGGGCCACACATCACTGAAAGCATTACCTGGATCAACATATAATAGCAAGGCTGAGTATACTAATACTCAGCAAGACTTACCCGTCGGTGATAACTACTTCACCAACTCTAGACATGAAAGGCATTTGGCCACTGAGTTTCTTTTGCTGAAAAGTAACAAAGAGTATGTCCTTACATTCAAGATTTTAGCACAAGTTCTAGTGGATTTAATCTTTATTAAATTAGCCATCTAGTACAGACAAAGTTGTACAATACAATTAATCAAGCATAGTATTCATCAACTTCCATCATTAGGGATCTCATGGCTAGTGGAGTAAGTAGTCTCAGATAACGGTGAGAGGCCGACAATCGATTGATTCAAACCTTGCAAGGTAGACCTAAACACACGGCGGGATGCCCCCGCGAGGACAACCACCAAGCGGTTCCCAAAACTCTTCGGGTCGGGATCGAATCTTACAGTATTTGGTGCAGGCTATCCGGAATACCCCACGAGGCACCCGGACTCACCATACACCACCGGTAGCTAGCCGTGAGACTCATCCCAAGATTAGTAATAGTAGGATCCCTCGCCGCCTCATTAAGGTACTAGGCTTACCGGTCTCATTCCCGACTGAGGACCAGGAGCGTCCCAGTGGTCGATGGATGACCGCTCCTCAGTGATGAGTGCTTGACAACGGTTGTTGGACTGACTCTTGGCTCAGTGCGCAGGTGTAGGTTGCGGCCTAGTTCGTGTTGTTATAGGTGAAAAATGGGCGCGAAAGGTCTTCAGCCTTGAGGGGCCTCCGGGAGATGGAGAGACAAGTAGGCTCGGTTCGAGGGACCCCGTGGACAGCGGGACTAGGTGCGGGCCACATGGTGGCGATACGAGCAAGACAAAGTCATGGACAATCGAGACGGTGCACGGTGGCGGTCGAGTCAAGAGGATTGGCGGGAGGCCGGACCGAGCACGCGGGGTTTGGTGGTTTGCCCACAAAACCATCGGAGGACGGTTTCTTGGTTTGGGCCTCAAAACCAAGTCCGAGGGCCCAACACGACGGAGACGGGATCCGGGCGTGTCGGGAAGCTTCGAAGCGGAGGACACGCGGCGGGATCGCATGGCTTGCGTCAGGAGGACGCGGGGTGCGGCAAAGGCGTGGCTGTCCGATGGCAAGACCCACAAACATTACCTAAATGCCCCTGCGTGGGTTGTATCGCCAGTAGTTGAGTTAGGGGTAGTCGAGTCATTTACCACTCCGGCGGGACCTGATATATAAGCCATGAGTGTGTGTATATGGCACTATCTCTCTGCGACTTAGGGTTTCATTTCCCCCCTCCCATTTCTCATTTTCGTAGCTATTTTCTTCTCCATTTTCTCTAGGCTAGCATGAGAGCTTCATGTGAGATTTGTTGAGAGGGATGGATGCTAGGGCGGCATGCTAGACCTTGTGAATCTTTCCTGGTTTGTATAGAAGATTCGGAGTTGTGTTTTTCGTGGTCTTTTTGTGCTTGTTTTCGTGTCTTTGTTCTTGGTGTGATTCCGCGAATTTGAGTTGGTTTCTCCCCGGATTTCTTTGAGGGAAACATGGATGGATGCCTTGCGCACCTTTGGTGATGATCTTGACCCCTCAAACGCCGGATTTGGCCTTCGATTCGTTGACTTTTGGATGAACCCTAGGTCTTTGTGTTCTTGGCAAGGATTTGCGATTCCGAGAGTTGTAGGGAGTTTGAGACCATAATTTTTGGGGCATAACCTCTCCTTGGGGTGTTCATCATCTCCCCAAAATTTCGTCTCAAGACTCCAAGTGGTTTGGGAGATCCTTTGATCTAAAGTTTGGGGCGATTTCGCGGGCAGTTTTCTGGGCTGTCCCGGGTGATCCGGTCACCTGTGCCGGGTGACCCGAAGGGGGTAGGTTGATCCGGTAACTTGTTGTGACGCCCCAGGTTTTTAATTAACCTTAATAGCCGGTCAAATGGTCAACTGTGGTCAAACCTAGGTCAACCTGGGCCCTCACCTCGAAAAACTTATTAACCCACTCTAGTGACCCTAAGTGAATAGTAAACACACTTGTGGGGCCCACCCATGGTCAAAAGTTGGGTCAAACCCATTGCCACCCCGGTGTCCACAGGTGTCTGCCGAAACATTTGCCGCGTTCTCCAAAATTCACCTAAACACTTAAAATTCTACCTTTATGAAAGTTGTAGATCTTGATGAGGGACACAACTTTCATGTAGATTGGCATTTCAAATTTTGAAGGGAAAAACTTGAAAAATCAAGTGCAAGACAGGAATCACTGTTTGCCAAACCCTGCTGACATTCAAAGTTGGCATTCAAATAACTTTTGATCTGGGCAGAAAAACCCTATATGGCTTTTGAAGAAATTGTTGCTGGTAGCTAGATCTACAACTTTGGTATTCATCACTTGGTCCAGTTCTATTCAAAATTTTAGAGAAAAATCGGTTGGAACAGGGCACCAGCAACAGGTTTGAGCCAGAGCGCTCACACGCGCGACGTCGTGCGTGCCCGCTCGCCGCCGTCGCCGCCCGCCGCCGGCCGTGCCCCGACGTCCATGCCCGCGCCGCCCGAGGCCACGTCGACCGAGGCACGCTCCACCCCGTGATCCCCGCGCCCCAACGCGCCCCGGTCCCAAGGCACCCCGGCGTCGGCGCCGCCGCACGCGCGCGCGCGCGCGCGCGGACCGCCGGTCCGTCGGCCGTGTCGCCGCCGTACGCACGCCGCCCGAGCGCCGTAGTACGGCGGAGCATCTCCGCCGTCACGCCTCGTCACCCGCGGACGCGCCGGACCGCTTATAAAAGCGCCCCGCGCCCTCCGCGCGCCGCCCCCGAGCCGCCGCCGCCATTACCGCCGCCGCCCGGCCGGAGCTCGCCGCCGGTGCTCACCGCCGACCGGCCGCTCTAGTAACTTCCCTAGGTCCCGGTGAAGCTCACCACGCCGCTTGTTTGCCGGCCTTTCACCTCCACGCCGCCGTTCACCGAGCCACCGCGGTCGCCGCCACCGGCCGCCGCCAAACCTCGCCGCCGGCCAACTCCCCGCCTCCACTCCCCGAGCCCTACCGCTTCTAGGTGAGCCACATGGCCCCCCCGAGCCGCTTGCCCCGGCGAGCGCAGCCGCCGGCTCGCCGGCGATCGGCCTTGCCCGCGCCGCCCGGCCGACCAGGGACCCGATTGCATCGATTGCATTAATTCTAGGGTGCAACGCGTAAAATGCAGGGCTTAGTTGTAAAGATCTTTATCTAGCTTTTCTTGCAGATTAGTCCAGTGCCTTGTAAAATGCCTAGAAATTCGTAGAAAAATCAGAAAAATCCCAAACCAATTTTGTAGGGTTTGGGAAAGGAAATCCCACCTCTTTTGTTTTTTGCATAGGGCTAGATTCTAAATAGTTTTAGCATGAAAAATACCAATGTGTTAAACCTAGATCTGTCATAACTTGAAATCTATAACTCCTCTGTAGCCCAATTTTGGATATGTTGTGCGCTAGGATATGACTAGATGCTGTGCCAAAATTTGCACAAAGTTATGCAGTAGATCTTGCTGAATAAATTCTTTTCCATTCTTGCAGAAACTGCCTAAGTGATTTTCCTTGTTAAATATATTTATGTTCTGGAGCTCAACTTGTGCACACTGTCTTGTAATGTCAAAATGCACATCTTGTGAATTAATCAGGATTTTTGGATTAATAGAAATAATTATTATTGTTTTATGCATGTTTTCCTTTGTAAATTAATAAACCAAGTTCAGTGAAGTTCCTAGGTGTATATGCTGGTTCTTTAGACTTGGTTAGGATCAGAGAGCATGCACAAGAAATTGGGATCATTTTGATGCTTATTTATTTTTATATGCATTTAAATGGAATCACTAGCTAGCCTTTGTTATTTTCCATAATATTTAATTTCCTTGCATCCAACACTTACATGTGGGTCCAATGGACTAGGATAGGTGCTAGTAGGCTTAAGAAACACTCCTGTAATTTTTGGTAATTTAATTGCTTAAGAAAAAGCTTAAAAGCCCATTTTAATATTAAAGAGAAATTAAATGAAGAAAAGCCCCTATTTAATTCTTTTTCATTTTTGAAAGTATTATTTAATATAATTAAAAGATGATTAATTATCATCGCTGATCAGAAAGTAAT
Organism: Cenchrus americanus; assembly: GCA_947561735.1. Lineage (NCBI taxonomy): Eukaryota > Viridiplantae > Streptophyta > Magnoliopsida > Poales > Poaceae > Cenchrus > Cenchrus americanus. The sequence goes on from OX387241.1 coordinate 126,024,709, forward strand.
TCATGAATAAAAATATTATTTATACCCTTGCTTGTGAAAGTAAAAGAATTAAAGCATTCACATGAAATGACAAGTATAATAGAAACATTTATTCAAATATGCAATAAAAGAATAACCCATGTACAACTAATAACCTTCCTAAAAGAGAAACACTATCTAGATGCTTGTTAAGGTGAATATGACCAACCCAGGGTTGGATAAGACAACAAACTATCACATCACCTAAACTTGCATTGCATTCCGTGTAGATCTTCCGAACGGAGATTACTCCCTTGTCCCGAAAACCGAGGAAGGAGGAGCGGAAGGTTCTCTGCAGTACGTGGAAGTGCTCGACACCGAGGGTGCCCAGGCTAACCTAGCTGACGAAGGCAAGCTCAGGTGCATCTAACCCGCTTTAAAAAAAATTTTATTCAATTACCTATGAATGATTGTGCATTTACGTTCGGAGTTGAATGAAACCCTAGATGCATGATCCCTAGGTACCGTTGTCCTTACTAGTATGATAGGTCGGTAGCTGCTAAGCTATAGGACCGTTACAAGTCGAGTGATGACCTCACTCGCGAGAATAGGTTCCTAGATAGGAATCACAATATATCCTCAAATGGATTGCTCACGTGGTAAGAGCATGGGATCTGGGCTCCGGTCCAGTGGTTATGTGGGTAAAGTTTTTGAACGTACTAAGCACATGTCGGGTATGGGACCGGTAAGCCTAGTACCTTAATGAGACGGCTAGGGATGGAACTGTCACTACCCTTGGGATTCGCTCACACGGCTAGCTACCGGTGGTGTATGGTGACTTCGGGTATCACGCGGGGTATGCCGGATAGCCTGCACCAAAGACTGTGGCATTTCATCCCGACCCGGGGATTTTTGGGGACGGCCTGGGAAAGTTGTCCTTGCGGGGGCAGCCTACCGTGTGTTTAGGTTTACCTTGCAAGGTTTAAATCAATCGATTGTGGGTCTCTCACCGTTACCCGAGACTACTTACTCCACTAGTCATGAGATCCCTAATGATGGAAGTTGATGAAGATGATGCTTGATTAATTGTATTGTACAACTTTGTTTGTACTAGTTGGCTAATGTAGTAAAGATTAAACCTACTAGAACTTGTGCTAAAATCTTGAAAGTAAGGACCTACTCTTTGTTACATTTTAGCAAAAGCAACCCAATAGCCAAAAAGCCTTTCATGGTCTAGAATTGGTGAAGTAGATATCACCGACGGGTAAGTCTTGCTGAGTATTAGTATACTCAGCCTTGCTATAATGTGTTGATCCAGGTAATGCCTTTAGTGATGTGTGGCCCGGAGAGATCCCGCCCGGCAGGGAGCTGGAGTGGGTGGAGGACGACTACTAAAAGCATCATGGATGGCCTCCCGTGGTGTCTTCGCTTCCGTTAGCTAAATTCCGCTGCTTTTCGAAAATTCTGAACTGTTTCATCATGACAAAAACTATGGTTTGTAATAAATAAACCCCTCGGGGTACGAATTTGGATTTTAATGTTGTTGTTTCTCTGGACTCGCCTTCGAGTGAGTTTTAATGCATATATTCGATCCTTGTGCTTTTCAAGTGATTTACCGGGCGTTAACCCGGCAACTAACGACAGGATGATACTTTATTGTTGCTTAATGACCAAAGTGGATCGGTCTTAGGCGATAGTACGGTATTTTCCTGGGCTGGTTGTCACACTTGTGCCTAGGTGACCCGATGCGGCACTGTAAAGCTCAGGGTGACCCAGTCACTTGTGCCGGTTGACCCGGTAGGTCACAGCCTTCTTCGTTGATTGCTCAAGTTCTTTCGTGTTTGCTTCCGCCTTGCTTCTAGCCTTTCAAGCTTTGTTCCTAAGGTATCAAGAGAGGTTTGTGTGTGCTTCCGCTTGTTTGTGTGTGACTCGGAGTTGCGATTGGGATATAGGCCGAATTCTTTTGAGAAAGTATTTTTATCGGCTCACATTCACTCCCCCCCCTCTCTGGTTCGCCGTTTCGATCCTTCAATTGGTATCAGAGCTTGGTGCCGGATTCCTTGTGACTTTGACAAGTCTTGAATCCTAAGATGGCGTACGTTGAGCGGGACGGTCCGCCACACTTCGATGGGAAGGGTTACCACAAGTGGGCGGCTCGTATGATGATCTTTCTTCGTGGCAAGTTGTTAGATTTCATTGTGCTTGACAAGACCTATGCTATTCCGGTCAACATCCATACTCTTATGGTGACCGATGCTGGTGCTAAGGCCAAGTATGAGGCAAATGCAAAAGCCGTTGATCACTTGGTCCGGAGCTTGTGTGATCCTGAGTTTGAGCGTGTTCGCCATTTGAATCTTGCTTGGCAACTTTGGGAGAAGTTGTTGGTTGCTCAAGGTGTTGATAACCATGTGAAGGCTCGCCTCTTTGTCTCTTACCGGATGCAATATGAGAACTTCACTCAACTTCCCGGTGAGGACATTGATGCGATGTTTCAGAGGTTCACCGCCATCGTGAACAACATGAAGGCTAATGTTGAGGATTTCCCTTACACTGAGCATGATCAAGCTTTGAAGCTCTTGCATGTCTTGGATCCAAATGTTTGGGGTGCTAAGGTTGAGCCATCAAGGAGTCTGGGCAATATTTGACCATTGAGTTGGATGACCTCTTTTCTAAGCTCAAGTCAGCTGAGGTTGACAGGAAGTTGCAATCCAAGCATGAGGCCTCGACTGATCATAGTCTTGCTCTTGTGGGTGGATCAAAGGGCAAAGCTAACCCTTCCTGTCGACAGTTTTCCTTGTCTTCTCTTATGTCTATTCCAGATGAGGAGTTTTATGTGCTGGGCGAGGAGGAGCTGGCCTTGCTCTCAAGGAGGTTTTATCGACTACATGAGAGCCGGAGGAATGCAAGGCGGAGCTCGGGGACATGCTACAAGTGTGGCAAGCATGGACACTTCATCGCCGAGTGCCCAGAAGCGGAGGAGAACATGTACAAGATGAGCGAGTACAAGGCGCACCCGAGGCGTGAAGACAAGTACTCTTCCAAGGGCAAGCACTTCAGCAAGTCCAAGAGCAAGGACAAGGACAGGCGGCGATCGAGCAAGGGCGGCTACAAGAAGGACAAGGCAAGAGCCATGGTTGCCGGTGCAAGCGACGTCGACTCAAGCTCAAGCGACGCGCAGTCAAGCTCAAGCAGTGAAGATGAAGACGCCGGGAGGCGCAAGGGCAAGAAGAGTGCAAGCCGGAACCTCAGTGGGTTGAGCTGTGTGGCACTTGAAGGCTTTTGTGAGATGGCCCATAGCTCGAGCAGCAAGAAGAGCGAGAAGGAAGACAGCGACTCCGACTCGGAGGATGAGGTAAATCGTGACCCCGACTCTTTGCTTGCTGAGATCACTAGGTTGAATGGCTTGATTGACAACCGTGATAGTGTGTTGAGAGATGCTAAGAAGATGAGGAAAGATCTTAGGGCTCAACTTGAGAATGCTAGTGAAAAAGTTGGAGAGTTAGAGTCCAAATTGCTTGAATTGAAACTTGAGAATGACTCTTTGAAACTTGCTCCTACTACTCCTGATGATGTTGAGTGTCTTGAGTGTGATGCATGGTTGAATGAGATCAAGTTGCTTAATGAGAAGAATGCTTCCACTTTGGCTAAACTAGATGCTCTTAGGAATGAGTATGATGAGCTTAAGGCTAGACCCACTTTTCTTGGTGCTTGTAAATCATGTCCCACTATGCATGCTAAGCTTGTTGATGCTCGTTCTACTATTAGCACTTTGGAAGCTTCTTTGAAATCTCCTGTTGTCAATGCATGCACTAGCTGTGATAAAGTTACTTTGCGCAATCTTGAACTTACTTCCCGTTTGGATGTCATTTATGAGGAGAATGATTACTTGAGGAAGGTGTTGGGTTGGTTGTCCGGGCAGGAACCTCAATTGAAAATCATGATTGAGTAGTTCAAGAGAGCTGATGGTCGTGGTTTGGGTTTTGAGAAGTTGGGTGAGAAAGTGGGAGAGAACGAAAGGGGAGAGTGTGTATGAGAAGTGTGTTGAGTCTAACCCGAGTTTGAGGTGATCGGAGACATCCAAGTCCCACTTCCAAAAGCACCCAAGAACTCTTTCACTCCAAAGCCCAACCACCTTTGCAACAAGCTTGACACAACCCAAGATCCACCCAAATTCCCACCTAAAACAAGTGACTTCCAGAAACCCGTGAAGTTTGTGAGTGAGAAGGGTGAGAAACCTAAAGAGAAGCCAGAGCAAAAACCAAAACCCATCCCCTTCAGGTGTGAGTATTGTGGCAAGGAGAGACACCTAGCAGAGTTTTGCTATAAGAGGAAGAGGGATGAGAGGCTTGCTAGGGAGCAAGCAAACCAGGATAGGTATCGCCAATCTCATGGTATTCCTGAGCCAAGAGTGCCACTTCCACAGGGTGTGGGAAGTGTGAAGAGTGTTGGTAGAGTTGGAGCTCAGGGTGGTAGGTTCCCACAGAGAGGTTGTGGTGAGAGGTTTGATAGGAGAGATGATGGTGTGCGTGCTGGTGAGAGGTTTGGTCAGGCTCGTGGTGGTTTTTCTAGACGTCCCCCTACTCGTCCTCAATACGGGTTTAGGGGAAATGATCGCAGCTTTGGGTTCCAGAGGAACTACAGACCACGTTTTCCCCCTCGTGGTGCTCGTACTCCTTCCATGGGACATGGGAAGTCTGGTGGCAAGGGAATGATGTTTGCTAACCCCTCTTTTGAGCAGATGGCTCGACACTGGTTTAACTTTCTTTTTGCTAACACCAATGTCGAGTCGCTAGCTCATTCTCGTTCTTGTTTCTGACTACAGGCAGGAGGCTTGGAGAACATTTGGTTGATTGACTCCGGATGTTCCCGACACATGACCGGAGATAAGAAGTGGTTCTCCAGCCTCACCCCAGTGAAGGAAAAGATGTACATCACATTTGGGGACAATGGACGAGGAAGGGTGATTTCTGAGGGTGTTGTGCATGTGAGTGACAAGGTAACGTTGAAGAGAGTTGCTCTTGTGAAGTCTTTAGGTTTCAATTTGCTTTCGGTTTCTCAGTTGCTTGATGAGGGTTTTGAGGTGCGTTTCAAGTCTGGTGAGTCTCGTTTGCTGGATTCTCGAGGTGATCTTGTTTGTATGATCATCCCCGAGGGTCAGATTTTCAGGGCTGATTTCTCTCGTTCCTTGGGTTCTGCTCGCTGTTTGATGGCCGGTCCTTCTTCTGATTTGTGGAAATGGCATAGGCGGTTAGGTCACTTGAGCTTTGATTTGGTTTCCGGCTTGAGTGGTCTTGACCTTGTTCGAGGATTGCCGAGGTTGAAGCTTGAAAAGGATTTGGTGTGTGCTCCGTGTAGGCATGGCAAGATGGTAGCCACTCCCCATCCACCTCTGACCGATGTCATGACCGAGGGTCCGACAGAGCTATTGCATATGGACCTTGTTGGGCCAGCTCGAGTTCGCTCGGTGGGTGGGAAGTGGTATATCCTTGTTGTGGTGGACGATTACTCTCGCTATGCCTGGGTGTTTTTCTTGCAGGACAAGAGTGAGACATTTGGTTTTGTTCGAGATTTGATCGTGAGGTTGAAAACCGAGAGGCATGGGAATGCCATTCGAGCTATCCGCAGTGATAATGGCTCAGAGTTCAAGAACTCTCGTTTTGATGCCTTTTGTCGTGATCTAGGTCTTGAACATCAGTATTCGACCCCTTTTGTGCCCCCTCAAAATGGAGTTGTGGAAAGGAAAAATCGGACTCTTTGTGAGATGGCTAGGACGATGCTCGATGAGCACAGGACTCCTAGGAGGTATTGGGGCGAGGGCGGTCAATACGGCCTGTCATGTCTCTAACAGGATCTTATTGCGAGCTTTCAAGAAGAAGACTTGTTATGAGTTGATGCATGGACGGGCACCCAAGGTGAGTCATTTCCGAGTCTTTGGCTGCAAGTGCTTTATTCTTAAGAAGGGAAAAATCGACAAGTTTGAGGCTAGGTCTAGTGATGGGATTTTCTTTGGATATGCTAACCATTCTAGGGCCTATAGAGTGCTTAACCTTGAGACTAAAAAATCATGGAGACTTGCGAGGTAACCTTCGACGAGACAATGCCATGTACCTCTCTTGGCTTTGAATGTGGAGGTGATGAGGAGATGGCCGAGGACCTCTTTGAAGAGGAGAAGGATGAAGCTGGAGATGATGATGGAGAGAACCATACACCTAAAGCTGAATGTGTACCCACTACCTCCCCTACGACCACTACGGAGCGTGGACCGTCTACTTCATGGACAACGACGGTGCGACAAGAGGACCAGGCGAGAGAAGCTGAAGTTGAGGGGGAGGTAGTCTCGAGGCGTGAGGCTCCCCGGCGGATTCAAGAAGTGCATCCTCGTCGAAGATCATTGGGGACATCGACGAACGTACTACACGATCCAAGGTCCGGGAATTCCTCTCATTTTGCTCATCTTGCTTTTGTTGCCACCTTTGAGCCCAAGGACATTGGACACGCTTTATACCGATGCAAACCGGGTCAACTCTATGCATGAGGAGTTGGAAAACTTTGAGAGGAACCAGGTGTGGGAGTTAGTTGAACCACCTCCAAATTGCCATCCTATAGGAACCAAGTGGGTTTGGAAGGACAAAGAGGGTGAGAATGGGATGGTTGTGAGGAACAAGTCTAGACTTGTTGCTCAGGGGTTTAGTCAGAAGGAGGGGATCGACTATGAGGAGACCTTTGCTCCTGTGGCCCGTCTTGAGGCAATTCGGATCCTTCTAGCCTTTGCTGTGGCTAAAGGGTTCAAGTTGTTTCAGATGCATGTGAAGAGTGCCTTTCTGAATGGGGTCATAGAGGAGGAGGTGTATGTGAAGCAGCCACCTGGGTTTGAGAGTGAGTTGTACCCACACAGGTTGTACAGGTTGAAAAGGGCTCTGTATGGGTTGAAACAGGCGCCCCGTGCTTGGTATGGGAGGTTGAGAGGTTTTCTGTTGACCAGAGGGTTTGTGATGGGTACCGTGGATAGGACCCTGTTTCTCCTCAAGCATGGGAATGATTTGTTGATTATTCAGATATACGTGGATGATATTGTCTTTGGTGGCTCGTCACATAACCTTGTTGCCAAGTTTGCAGATGAGATGAGCAGGGAGTTTGAGATGAGCATGATGGACGAGTTGCAGTATTTTCTCGGGCTGCAGATCAAGCAAGTGAAGAATGGAACATTCGTGCACCAGACCAAGTACATGAAAGACATGCTGAGGAAGTTCCAGATGCAAGATGTGAAGCCGATGTCGACTCCCATGGGGAGTACGGCTACTTTGGATGCGGACGAGGACGGAGAACCAGTGGACCAGCGAGAATACCGGAGCATGATCGGCTCCCTCCTCTACTTGACGGCGACGAGGCCAGACATACAGTTCAGCGTGTGTCTGTGCGCTCGTTTTCAGGCTTCACCAAGGACATCACATCGACAGGCCGTCAAGAGGATCTTCAGGTACCTACAGTCTGCCCCTGGTCTTGGCCTTTGGTATTCGTCCTCCTCGACTCTTTCTCTTCATGGTTTTTCCGATGCGGATTTTGTCTTTGGTTGTCGAGTCGAGAGGAAGTCTACTTCGGTACTTGCCGCGTTTCTTGGGTCTTCGTTGGTTTCATGGTCTTCCCGCAAGCAGTCTAGTGTAGCTCAGTCTACCACCGAGGCGAAGTATGTTGCAGCCGCGAGTTGTTGTTCCCAGCTGTTGTGGATTTCATACACTTTAAGAGACTTTGGTGAGGAGTGCACCCAGATCCCACTTCATTGTGATAGCACCAGTGCCATAAGCGTAGCCAAAAACCTAGTGCTTCACTCCAGAACCAAACACATAGAAGTGAGGTATCATTTCTTGAGGGACAATGTGGAAAAAGGAACCATTGTGTTGAGTCATGTCCCTACCAAAGATCAGCTAGCAGACATCTTTACAAAGCCTCTTGACCAAGCTACATTTGTGCGCTTGCGGGGGGAACTTGGGGTTTGTTGCCCTTTCTAGTTGATTCTTGGGGTTTTTTTGTACCATATGTATCATACCATGCTTTACTTTGATGTATATACATGCTTTGCTTGATGTACAAACCATGGTAGGATATCCATCTTGTTATATATCATGTTGCATTTGTATCATATTGCATTTAAGGATGATGAGCTTCTCTCATATGCCTTATTTGAGTCTCTTTGGCTATTTGTGAGATATTGGTCATATGTGTGGAGAAATGGTGATGTGAGGCTATGCTCTTGGAATATTTGAGATATATGTGTGGTGAGATAGCCCCTTTTGAAATAAATGCTAATCTTGACTAATTTTTGGAGAAATGTGCTCCACTCATGTGTAGTAGTGTATCCATGTCACGTTTTGGTCTAAATGTGCTTTTCATGCTTAGATTGTGCTTGGATGTTTCTTTCTTGCATTTGGGCCAAAGGCCGATATCACTGTGAATGTTTAGCCTATGTTGCATTCATGGAGGAGCATAAGCTTCTTTTTGCCGCAAAGGCACTTCATGAATTAATCTTGAAAAGAAGTGTGTATGCTTGAAAAATGCTCCATCCATCATGTCTATGCTTAAAATGTCTTATCTTTCACATATGGGTGCAAAAGATGTTGCATGATGTTCACCAGTGGAGAAGTCTCCCCGAAGTGGACACATGGCTCATGAGCTTTGACATGACATGCTTTGCTTTATGGGTGTTTACAATGATCTTTTGTTGAGAATTTGATATCCTTGTATGATCTCTGAATGGTATGCATGTTTGTGGCTCGAGTGTGACATGGATAGGCGTTTACATTTGAAGCGAGCCTTCTTTTGATAAAACTGCTTAAATCTGAAATTTTTGCTTTGTCACATGCTTGTATTTTCATATATTACTTGTGGCAATGCTTTGACTATGCTATGATTCATATGTGTGATCTTTGTCTCATTTCTAGCCTTTGACACTAGATTTGACCTATTTGAGAAGCTTGTGTAGATGTTTATATGCTTTGTCTCATATGTTTCCATTTTCACCTTGATTCATACATTGTCAACGAGGGGGAGAAGAGGTGAGCTTCATGAAAAATTCAGAAAATTTGGAAGTTTGCATCCACATGTTCAGGGGGAGCTTGCATTTGTTCAGGGGGAGCTTTCTTGCTATTTTCAGTGTGGAGTTTGTGCTTTGCTCGGCTTGTGACCTTTCTTTGCCTTTCCTTGGTTTTGGTCATGAGTTGAGCTTCTCTGTTTTTCTTTCTTCTTACTTTCTTTCTCTGAATTTCATTTCGCGTTGTGTGTTGTCAATGCACTCATCAAGGGGGAGATTGAGGACCAGGAGCGTCCCAGTAGTCGATGGATGACCGCTCCTCAGTGATGAGTGATTGACAACGGGTGTTGGACTGACTCTTGGCTCAGTGCGCAGGTGTAGGTTGCGGCCTAGTTCGTGTTGTTGTAGGTGAAGAACGGGCGCGAAAGGTCTTCAGCCTTGAGGGGCCTCCGGGAGATGGAGAGACAAGTAGGCTCGGTTCGAGGGACCCGGTGGACGGCGGGACTAGGTGCGGGCCACATGGTGGCGATACGAGCAAGACGAAGTCATGGACAATCGAGCCGGTGCACGGTGGCGGTCGAGTCAAGAGGCTTGGCGGGAGGCCAGACCGAGCACGCGGGGTTTGGTGGTTTGCCCACAAAACCATTGGAGGACGGTTTCTTGGTTTGGGCCTTAAAACCAAGTCCGAGGGCCCAGCACGACGGAGATGGGATCCGGGCGTGTCGGAAAGCTTCGAAGCGGAGGAAACGCGGCGGGATCGCATGGCTTGCTTCAGGAGGACGCGGGGTGCGGCAAAGGCGTGGCCGTCCGATGGCAAGATCCACAAACATTACCTAAATGCCCCTGCGTGGGTTGTATCGCCAGTAGTTGAGTTAGGGGTAGTCGAGTCATTTACCACTCCGGCGGGACCTGATATATAAGCCATGAGTGTGTGTAGATGGCACTCTCTCTCCGCGACTTAGGGTTTCATTTCCCCCCTCCCATTTCTCATTTTCGTAGCTATTTTCTTCTCCATTTTCTCTAGGCTAGCATGAGAGCTTCATGTGAGATTTGTTGAGAGGGATGGATGCTAGGGCGGCATGCTAGACCTTGTGAATCATTCCTGGTTTGTATAGAAGATTCGGAGTTGTGTTTTTCGTGGTCTTTTTGTGCTTGTTTTCGTGTCTTTGTTCTTGGTGTGATTCTGCGAATTTGAGTTGGTTTCTCCCCGGATTTCTTTGAGGGAAACATGGATGGATGCCTTGTGCACCTTTGGTGATGATCTTGACCCCTCAAACGCTGGATTTGGCCTTCGATTCGTTGACTTTTGGATGAACCCTAGGTCTTTGTGTTCTTGGCAAGGATTTGCGATTCCTGGAGTTGTAGGGAGTTTGAGACCATAATTTTTGGGGCATAACCTCTCCTTGGGGTGTTCATCATCTCCCCAAAATTTCGTCTCAAGACTCCAAGTGGTTTGGGAGATCCTTTGATCTAAAGTTTGGGGGCGATTTCGCGGGGCGGTTTTACGGGGTCGTCCGGGTGATCCGGTCACACCGTGCCGGTGAACCGAAGGGGGTAGGTTGATCCGGTCACTTGTGCTCGGGTGACCCGGTGCGGCCTTGTAAAGCTCGGGGTGACCCGGTCACTTGTGCCGTTGACCCGTGGAGTCACGACCTTCTTCGTTGATTGCTCAAGTTCTTTCGTGTTTGCTTCTGCCTTGCTTCCTAGCCTTTCAAGCTTTGTTCCTAAGGTATCAAGAGAGGTTTGTGTGTGCTTCCGCTTGTTTGTGTGTGGCTCGGAGTTGCGATTGGGATATAGGCTGAATTCTTTTGAGAAAGAATTTTTATCGGCTCCCATTCACTCCCCCCTCTCTGGTTCGCCGTTTCGATCCTTCACCGACAAGTGCTTAGTACGTTCAAACACTTAACCCACAATAGCCATTGGACCGGAGCCCACATCCCATGCTCTTACCACATGAGCAATCCATTTAAAGGGATCTTGTGATTCCTATCTAGGAACCTATTCTCGCGAGTGACATCATCACCCGACTTGTAACGGTCCTATAGCTTAGCAGCTAATGACCTATCATACTAGTAAGGACACAGGTACCTAGGGATCATGCATCTAAGGTTCCAGATAACTCCTGAACTTAAATGCACAAGCGTCCATAGATAATTGAATATTAAATTTGAAACTGGGTTAGATGCACCGGGACTTGCCTTCGTCAGCAAGGTTAGCTTGAGCACCCTCGATGTCGTCGAGTACTTCCACGTACTGTAGTGTCGTTTCCGCTTCTCCTTCCTCGGATTCCAGGACGAGTGAGTAGTCTCCGTCAGGAAGATCTACACGGAATGCAATGCAGGGTTCAGGTGATGTGATAGGTTATCTACTTATCCAACTCTTGTTGGACACATTCACCTAACAATTAATTAATTAATTATTACTTTCTTATTTACGAAGGTTATTATTGATATGGGTTTCATTCCTTTATTACACACTTGAATTAATGTTGCCTTTATACTTGATATTTCAGGTGAAGGTTTATCCCTTTTACCTCTCACTAGTAAGGGTGTGTACAAAGATATTTATTTATAAATTAATACTTTATCAGCAAGGGTGTGTTATTAGCCTTTTAATTAAGTTTGACATCACTTCACAAAAAGGAGAAATAGAACTAAAAGGCATTTTTCTAATTTAACTAAAGCATTACTCCATAAGGACCTTTAAAGTTTTTATCATCAATAATTCATTAAAAATTTAAAGAAGACTTTCTTAAGTATCGTAACACCCATACTGAACCATTGGACTCACATGCAAAGCTTGGAAGCTAGAAAATAAATTACTTTGGAAAAGAACAAAAGATTAGCTAGCAATCAAATAAAATGCATACAAAAATAAATAAGCATCAAAATGCTCCAATCTTCCTCATACATTCTCTCTGGTCATAAACAAGCCTAAAGAACCAGCAAGCACACCTAGAAGCTCTACTGATCTTGCTTCATTAATTTATAAAGGAAAACATGCACAATTTGAGAATAAATATTTCTGATCATCCAAAACCCATAATTAATTCACCAGAGGTGTGTTTTGGCATAAAAAGACAGCATTCACAAGTTGGGAACAAAAACATAAATATTTTTAGCTACAAAAATCATCTAGGCAGATTCTGCAAAAAAGGAAAACAATTTATACAAAAAGATTTACTGCATAACTTTGTGCCATTTTTGGCACAGGAGCTAGTCATAATAACATAGCACACAATATATCCAAAAATTGGATACAGGGAACTTGTGGATTTTGAGTTATGGCAGATCTAGGATTTTCATATTTCTATTTTTCATGCTAAAAATATCCAGAATCAGACCATGCGAGTATAACAAAAGTTGTATTACTCTTCACCACGAATCCAACAAAATTGAGTTTGCGGTTTTCTGAATTTTCTATGATTTTCTATGTGTTTTACAAATTTCTGCAAAAAGGAGTATACTATTGAAGTTTCAACTTTGCGGACAGACCCCTGGAAGTTTGAGATTCTTACAAAAGTACCCTCGGTTTTGCGCTTAGGCCCTCAAGAAGAATTGGGGCCAAGCAATGTGGCCCCTGGGCGGTGGCCGGCGCGGTTCGGCCTCAATCCCGGCGAGGGCTCGCCGGAGTTCGGCCGGGGAATGGCGTGGGGAGGGGCTAGGGTGCTCTAGGAGCCGATTTGGACTAGAGTTGGGGGCGGACGGGCGTCCGGCGGCGGGCTTCCGCGCGCGCCGCCCGTGCGGCCTCGGGAGCGGCCGCTCCGGTGAGGTGGGTGGCGCGCCGGCGGCCGGAGGCGGTCGGTGGGCTATAGTAGGTGCAATGGGAGGTGGAGGGAGTCTCGGTTGGGTGTGTAGCCGGCGGAACCGGGGGCTCGCCGCGGCCGCCTTCAATGGCGCGGCGGCGGCCCGTCGGCCTGCGCATGAGCAGCAGGCGGCCTTTATAGCCGGCCGGCCCATCGACGGTGCGTCGTAGTAAGCGCCTGGCGTTACTCCCCAATACGGCGACTCGCCTTGGCCGGCGTGCGTGCAGAGGACTGGCGTCGCACCGGGTAAAGCACGGGCAGTAGGGCGTCAGACCGGTGGAGAGGAAGGCCCGACGCTTGGCGCGGCGCTCAAGGCGCCTTGGGGCGTGGACAACCTGGGAAGGCGCGAGCCTCGGGATGGCGCACGGACCGCCGGTCGTGGGCCCGCCCCGGCGCGCGCGTACGGCGGCGTACGGCGGCGGTGAGGTGTGGCGCCAGGGTCGTGTTCGGGAGCGCGAGAGCGCGGCCGACGTCGTGGCGTGCTGAACCATCTCTCGGTAGCTTGTCTGACTGCGATTAACTCAAATTTTCGCAACAGAAGTGCAATACGCGATGAATAGCAAAGTTGTAGATCTCACCACCCTCTACGACTTTCACAAAGGCCATATGGTATTTTTTCTCAACGGATTTTGCACAAATTGTTGCCAAACTTTGCATGTCACTCTGTTTCGGTAAACAGGAGCTGCTGACAGTTGCCAAGTTTTTCACCACTTTCCAATCAAAATTGGAAATGCTAATCTACCTGAAAGTTGTGTCCCTCGACAAACTGGACAACTTTCTTAAAGGTAGATTTTTAAGTGTTTAGGTGAATTTTGGAGAACGCGGCAAAAGTTCCGGAGGACATTCATTGACATTAGGGTTTCAGTGGGGTTTGACCGTGTCTTTGACCAAGGGTTGACCACCAGGGTGTGTGGACTTGGTCAAGGGGTCAATTGGGGTTGTCGGCTCGGTTTTTGAGGTGATGGCCCAGGTTGACCTAGGTTTGGCCACTGTCGGCCGGTTTGACTCGGCTGATTCGGCCATTAGCGCTAATGACGCTAATTAAAAACCTGGGGCGTCACACCTCCTCTCTTGGACCATCGGCTTCTAGAGGCACCGTTCCCCCGAGCAAGAAGAAGAGCATATTCAACTTTCTATCTCAGGGCCTCTTCGCTTGCTTCAATGTGAGGAAGCACAATGCACACAAGATTCGTGCCCATAGGCAGCACGTTGATGAGCAGCTCATCAAGTTGGAGACTCATCAGAAGGCCTTGCTTGCTCAATACAACATCGAGCACTCTCCCGTCCACGAGCCTATGGACTTCCCTCCTCCACCGATCTTCTACAACCCTTGGGAGATCTACGACGACACGTCCATGATGTATGGAGCTCCCCCGGCCGACATCGACGATGAGGACTTTGGTGGTGGTGAGACCGAGGATGACGACTCTCCTCCAGCAGCCCACTCTCCACGTGATGATGATGATTGAAGGGCCTCCTCTTTTTGGCACTTGATGCCAAAGGGGGAGTGTGCTCATAATTTATCCATGTGGGGGTGGTGTGTATCACCATGTTTATCTATCTATCTATCTATCTATCTATCTATCTATCTATCTATCTATCTATCTATCTATCTATCTTAGGATTGTGGACATGTATGAACTTAATTGTGTGGTCTGGTGAATGATGGTGAACCTAGAACTTTTAAATTTGTAAGACTTAATCGTGCTAGTGTGGAACCTTGCTTATCTACTTGTGATGCTTAATGCTTTATTTCTCACTTTGTTGGTTTGTATATCTTGTCATATGCATCACGGATTTTATATCACGCTTGTGCACTTGTGTATGCAAATTGAGAGTGAAGTTTCTTCTAAATGTGTGATAGGCATTTGAGGCCTTCATAAAAGATCAAGCACACATTTAGGGGGAGTTTCATTTTTAATTAGTGAATAGACACATCTCTTTATCAAAACGAATTGTGTTGTCATCAATCATCAAAAAGGGGGAGATTGAAAGTACATCTTGGCCCCTAATTGTTTTGGTGATAGTGACAAACACAATTTGTAGAATTTAATGCTTGATCAAAATGTGTGTAGGACTTAAGTGAATGAAAACCATGGTTTTGACCAAAGGAAGGCCCCCAACTCCAAGTCGATGTTTTCACCCCGAATCAAGCCTTAATTTTATTTTCATTTTCGAATTTGAGTATAGAAAACACCGTACTATAAAGGGGGATGTGAATTGATAGCCAAGAGATGCTATTAGTGCTCTAGGAGATGATCTAAGTGAGTGAGAGAAGTTTAGAGTCAACACGTGCACATTTGCATTTCTTTCCTGAAAAATTCAGCCTTTGTCGGTAGTACCGACGCCAAGTCGGTACTTCCGATAAGCCTTCACTGGCAAGATTTTGCCAGGGGCTCGGTAGTACCGACCCGGGGTCGGAACTACCGATATGGTTCCACTGTTTGGTTTCTGGGAAACCCCTCATAGTACCGACATCGTGTCGGAAGTACCGAGGGTATTCGTTCCAGCATAGTAACGGCTAGTTTTTAAGCTCTAGTATAAAAACCCCCTTCTCCCTCTTCACTCATTGCTGACCAACCACGAGACAAACTCCTCCTTGAGCATTCACTCCACCTCTCCCCTCTCCTCTAGAGCCAATCTTTGATTGCTTTGAGCTAGAGCTTGAGTGGAGAAGTGCTTTCTAGTGAGAATTAGAGAAGCTTTGAGAGCCCCTTCGAATTTTCCCGTCTCAAGAGCACTTAAAGCATCTCCGGGTTTTTTGATTCGCATTTGTTACTCTTGAAACTTGCTTCTAGACGGTTAGGCGTCACCCGTTGATTGCCCTCTTGGTGTGGTGCACCCAGATCGTTTGTATTACCCTCTCCTTGGTGGAGAATTCTTAGTGAGCACCAATCTTCCTTTGTGGGGGTTGGAAGAGGAAAAGAGCTCTTGGTGATAGCCCTCCCTTTGTGGTATCCTCAACGGAGACGTAGCATCCTTTGTGGGTGTGAACTTCAGATTAAATCTTTGTGTCTCAAATTTGCTTGCTTGAATTCTTTGTCTCTTACTTACCCTAGAACTTGTTTTAGCCCGATCTATATATTGGTTGCGTTCAAACTCATCTTTTTGGTTGCAGGTGGTTTTTAGCTTCTAAACTGAGACTTTGATTCAAATAGAATTGCTAGAATAGCTGCTGAATTCAAATTTCGTTTTAAGTCAACTCTACCCTGTCGGTAGTATCGACCTGGTATCGGAAGTACCGAGCCCCTTGGTAGTTCCCGCACCACGTCGGTAGTACCGACAGGTCTTTTAACCGCTGCACTTGTTTCAAAAATTTGAAGAGATCCTATTCACCCCCCCCCCCTCTAGGCATCACAAGGTCCTTTCAACCATCGGCAGCCTCGACGGCAGAGGCGGCAGCCGCGCGTCGGGACACAACGCGCACTAGTGCACCACGCAGCATCGCCTGATTTGCCGGCAGGGAGCTCTCCCGGAGCAGGCCAGCATCACCATGGGAACCACGACCAAGACCAGTCGTACCCGTTCCACGCCTGCCTCGCTGCCAAGATCAGCTAGAGCATCGCCGCAATGAGAAGCACGTGCGCCGCTACCTGAACTAAAGCATCGCTGTCGCCCGGCCGATTCGTCGCAAGCGCCGCACATCGAAGCATGGGAGCGCCACCAACAACTTCACCTCACTCAGCCGCACATCGAAGCAAGGGAGCGCCACCAGCAGCTGAAATGCTTCAATGCCCACCGGCCAGAAGCTCTGTATTTCCGCTAGGACGAGGGGATGGGTTCATGGCGCCGGGGAAGGCCGCAAGGGGGGCTCCGGCATCATCCAGTAACACGCATCGAGGTGAGGCGAGGCGAGCGCGGCGGATCGAGGTGAGGCGGCGAGGTGAGCGTGGCGGCGAGGCTAGGTGAGGCGAGAGAGGGGACGAGGCGTCAAGGTTCGAGTGGAGGAGAGGCGAGACATATAGGGATGGTGGAATAAAATAGAAGAAAACGTAATAAAATAGAAATAGTAGGGCCTATACTTTGGAGGGTGATTTGGAGGCTCCCTAAGAACGGAGGCTTGGAGGAGAAATTTGAAGGGGCCTAAAAAATACAAACCCATTTAGAAACTTTGTGGAGTTAAAGTTTTTCAATGAAGCAAAGGCCCCTTCTGAAGTTGGTCTAACATCGTAATCTTATATTTGCTGAGACCCTACTTAGAGACCCCTGTTGGAGTTGCTCTAACATGGTAATTGCTCTAACATGGTAATCTTATATTTGGTGACAAACTGAAGGGTATTAAATGTATTACCATGATCGCTGTTCGCTGACATTATATGTTGAGACCACACGAATTGATCATTCCAACATGGAAGCAACAACATATTCCAGATTTATCTCAACGTATTCAAGGCTTTGGTTTACCTAACGTGGAGGGCCGAACTACAAGCAGGTCCAGTGAAATCGATGACAAGAAACAGTCAGACACAGACACAATTCACACCACGCTGATAAGGTCTTAACCAAATTTACAAAATGTGCATAAGCAAAGTACTTGAGCAACTACAACCAAGTGAAATCATTTGAGGATACAAACAAATGAAATCATTAGTCTCTTGACTAGTGCCTGCCTTGTCAATATACTTACAACAAACTGGATACAGCTGGAACAACTAGATCAGTTATTCTGAAACTCTAAGCAAACTCCTTGTCGAGGTGACGGTCTATAATTTCAGAAATGGTTTCTAAGAACATGTTTTCACTTGACCCTGGGAGAACAGCATCCTCTGCTTCCTGGATGATGTCCTCAATCTCAGAGCCATTATTCACAGTTTCCCTACACAGTATGCGCCCTATGTCATAAGGTGTGAGGCCACGAGCTGCACCTTTCTTCAGAAGCATGGTGCTGATGTGCAGGACACGAGCACATCTCGGAGACAGCTCCCACCCATGCAACTTGAGAATGTTGATGTCTTTCTCAGCATCAAGTGATTTGATGTATTCAATGGTTTCAACATTGAATGGCTCATGGGCTTGGGGCCAGTAGAGCCACTCAAACGTACAATCTTCAAACTGCACAGCAACAGGCACAAAAGTATAGTTAGCCTCACAAAAAAAAAACTATGATGCACTGGGAAATTAATCGAACAAAGATAATCACCTTCTCAGGCAAGCAGTAGCCATGATCGATTGGAATCAGCTTGTAGCTGCCACCTTCTTCCTCCCTGTGCACTAGGATATTCCCAGCATGACGATCAGCATTTGCTAACCTAATATCTAAAACTGCTATTTTGTGAACCTCCTTGACAGGGAAAGCTCGAGGACCCATATCCTCGGAGCTTCCATTGTTGTCCATGAACATCTGCAGTGACCCAATCTTAAAGCTGTTGCCTCTATGTATGCTTTGGACCAATGTTGTAGGAGGCACACCAGAAAACCCAACACTCGGACCTGATCTACAATCATCAACTGGATGGTCAAGAATATATGCTGCAACCTCCCTTAATGCTCCTTCCCCCACAATGGTTCCCCTTTTCATTCCTTCACCATCAGTGGACAAGGGAAGGCCCCTTGGGTTGTTTTCAGCCATTGGTTCCTCATCAATAGGCTTAAACACGGCAACATTCTTCTGACCTGTTGCATCCCGCATGAAGTAAACCCCTCCTGAACCTTCAGCTGACATCACAGGCATGTGTCCTTTCTCCAGGCCAGCTATGGTTGAACTTACCATTTTCATCACATCAGGTGACAACTTCACTTTTCTATTAACAATTAGTGGTTCAACAGGAGCAGGTCTTACCCCAGCTGATTTTGCAGATTTCACAGCAAAAGCTTCATTCTGCAGGTTGCTTTTCTCCTGTGGATTGACAACTGTAACCAAAGTATCTCTATCAACTTGCTGTGTTCGTACCTTTGCTGGTTCACGGATAAACAGATGAATCACAGTATCATCCCTCTTGCTAATATCAGCAATAAGCTGGTGGTCCTCAAGCTCCTTACCATCATATTCAAACATGTGATCCTCCGGGTTACCAATATCCTCATCACCTTCATCTGCAAGCTTAGTCTTCAGATATTTGACATTGCGGGTTCGGTCCACCTGAAACTGAAACTTCTTCCCCGCAGCAGTCTCAATGTTAATCACCCTTAGATCAGATAGCCGAATAACAAGGTGCAGAACATTTCCCTCAGCCAGCCCATAATCCTTGACTGGGCAGTCGTTGCGTGCCAGCTCGTGCCCATCCAGCACAAGCCGCTGCTTCGTCACAACAAAACCCTTGAACCGCTGGATGCGCAGCTTGACTGAGGCGATAGACTCAGATCCCAGCACACTCATGGGCATGGGTGGCATGCCGGGTATAGCGAGGAAAATAAGAATTGAATCCTGCAGCTGCGACCCAGACAAGCAGTGCGGCGACCGAGTTCCCTTGAAGCAGATGGGAAGGAAGGCAGTGTCTTCAGGGACTGGCCCTAGGACAATCACACCTGCCGACGACATCTTCACAAGGAGGCTATTAAGGAGGCCGGAGCTTCCTCAACAGCTGCTACCACTAATATTTACACTAGCACTACCATGTTAGATTCCGGAAACTACAAAATGGATGCCATGGAGACCGAAATCCAAGGGTTCCTTCCTTCCCAAACCAGGATGGAGGAAACCCTCAGACAGAGCCACGCAGAACAGCAACCGATATTACAATCCCATCTTGCGTTCCCAGCAAATCAAATCTGCACGGAAGGAGAGAGATTTCAGTTAACACGGCACAAAACAAAACAGATGGTAGGGGAAATCGGAAGAGACGGCAAGGAAAACGTACCAGGATTGGGGGAGATGTGGCGCGGAACCGTCCCTTCGCCCCGCCGATTGTCGAATCCCCCAATCGCCTAGCGCAGACTGCGATGGCCTGACCATTTGGAGCGATCAGTCGCGGACTAGCTCAAAAATCCTCAGCCAAAAACAACACAGACAAATCATAGCATAAATCAGTGAAATTTCACACCAGAAAGTAGCAACCCTTGCCCCCTTCCCCCCGATCGACCGGGGAGCACTCCAAATGGGACTAGCCCTTCCTCCAATCCGGACCCCCCGACGGGGCTACAGCCCCACGGATTCCTTTCCTCCCAGCCCAAACCTGCAACACAGCGCCTCAGATCGGAACACCTCCCCATCAATCCAATCCCAAACACGCAACTCCACAGGAAATTACAGCAGGAATCCCGAACCAGGACGGAATCGTGCGCGCACTGGGCAAGGATGGACGAGACGAAGAAACTCACCACGCCCGGATTGGAGAAGCGATTTGTAGGCGTCCACCCCCCAACTCCCCCACAACCCGGCAACGGCCCCCTTCTCCTTCTTGCTCCGCGGTTCACGCAGGACGCAGAGGGAGAGGCAATGGGGGAAGTTTTTGGTTGGTTTGCAGTGCACAGTAAGGAAGAGGAGAGAGAGAGGACCAGAGAAATGGCAAGAGAAGGGGGAAAGGGGAAGGTTGCTAGGGCAGCTGATTTTTATTCGTGAGCTGCGCCGTCACTTGACGGACGGCCGTGGCGGTGACGTGCCGGACCAGGGTGCAGCTTCCTGAAGTAAAATTTTTGCAATTTGTTCTTTTTTTTAAAAAAAATTACATACAGATCCCTGGCGGAAACCATCTCAGAAATGGACCCAAGGCACGGTGCCAACGGCCTCGACGCCACATTAGGACGCCACGGCGCCATGTTTTCTGGCGCCGTATGCTGCCACGTCAGATCCACCGTGTTCCGTGGAAAATACCTGTGCGCCAATAGACAAGGCGTCGTGGTGTTACAATACGGCGCCATACTCCATGGCGTCGATCCGTGTAACCACGACGCTAAAGGGTGTGGCGTCGTGCGTTTGACTTTACCCTAGCCTCCTCTTCCTCCTCCACTCAGCCCTAGCCTCCTCTTCCTCCTTCCCCCGCCCCCATCCGCCGCCGCCCGGCACCCCCGTCCGCCACCACCCCCGCTACCCCCCGCCCGCCGCCGCCCCGGCGACCCCATCCGGTGCGGCCCTCCCCTTCCGAGAGGCGGCCCCCGACGGCCCTCCGCCCCCGTCCGCCGCCGGTCGGCGGTGAGCTCCCCACGGCCGGCGCATCTGATTGAGGTACGCACTGCATTCCTCTCACATTGACCTCTAGCAACTGATTATATGAAATGAGGCTAAAATCATGCACTGCATTGCTCAGAGAGTTTTGCGCAGTCATTAAACTTGCCTTTCCGGGAAGGAAAAAAACTGTACTATGAAAACACTAGGACAAGGAGCTTTTGGACCAATGTAAACACTAATGGCCGCTTTAAGTGGCTTTAGGGCCCGTTTGGTACAGCTTCATGAGTAGCTTCACGAGCAGCTTCACAACTTCAATAGCCAAACAGCCAACTCTCTGTCCAACTCTCTGGCCAGCTTCTCTGAAAACTCACTCTCACAGAGTTAAGCACATGGTGAAGCTGCCAAAACATGGCTCTCTCCCCCGCTCATGAAGTTGCTCATGGAGTTGTTTTCTACAAAACAGCTCCATGGGTGAAGCTGAGCTGTGCGAAACGGGCCCTTAGTTTTATCCTCGAGGAGCTAGCACTACTAGCCTATAGGTGCATTGTATACATGAGCGTATGAACAAGTTGGATTGTAATTAAATCGATCGTGGGCATCTGCTGTATGTGCTTGTATCTTTGTCGCCCTCGACCTCGACTGATCTGATTGTACGTGTGCATATACAGTTACAATACGGGCACGCACGCCAAGTGCGGCGGTCGTAGTACAAAATGTGGATTTGCAGCCTTTAATTCCGACCACCTGTAATTTCTCTGAAACTTGGCCTTGTTGGCGTAAATGTAATTACCATTGTAATTAAGTGAGCCAAATGTTGCCAGTATCATATACCTGAAAAGTTTTGAATCTAGAACAGTAAGCTTTAGATGTTTGATGTGGTAGTAGCATGAACAGTGAGCCAACCTTCATGAAAAGACACTAGCATGATACACAGACCTAACATGTGGTACTTCTCCATTTTGCAAATATCAGTTAATTATCTTAGGAATTGCCGTTGACAGTGTTTATTCATTGTAATCAATCACCGTGATAAGGTGAAAACAGAAAGAGTATTGCAGATGCAGGTGTGTCAGGGAAAATGAAAACTGAAAAATAAAAAAGACTCAAATTGAGCTTACTCTCCTATATTTTATTTATCAAGCAACTATCATGAGCATGGTTTTAGAAGTGAACAATATTTATTTGTCAAGCAACTATTTTTTGCACCTCTATATGTATGCATGTCCTGGTTCACACCTATTATTTAAAAGAATCTGATTATTTTAAAGTGTCAAAAAGTATTTTGGATTCATGTTGTCTACTATGTATATTCATAAAGAACGTAAATATCATTGAGTTATCTCACATTCTTGGCTCTCCTCATTGTACATCTATGCAGGATGGCGGGGGCGAGGGGGTACCGGCTGCTGGACGAGTTCTACGACAAGAACCACAGGGCAAAAGAAGACAACCTGAGACTGGTACAATACAAGTTATTAAATTAATTGATACTTGCAAATTAATGAAGTTACTAATTTCGTCTATTTCTTTCAGGACATTCCAATCCTTCGGGCTAGAACCCATGATGGGTTCCAGCTGATGCGGTATGACGATCGGTACACACCACTGCTCCAAAGGGCCGGCCTCCACGTTGTTGCCCAGGTCGTTTGTCGTGGCCTTCCTAACTTCAGTGTCCCCGCTCTCACCGCCTTGATCGATAGGTTCGTACTGAACTGATGTCTATATGGTTTCTTATGCATCGTTCTACTATGCTCTACTGACTTGTATTGTCTTTTTATGTAGGTGGCGGTGGCGGCCAAAGACGCACAGTTCCACCTACCTTGTGGTGAGATGACTGTCACGTTGCAGGATGCGGTGATGTTCCTCGGCTTGGGGATTAGAGGCCGTCCGGTGATTGGTAGTGCAGTCTCGGAGGGTTGGCGTGGACGAGTGGAGGAGTTCTTGGGCGCACCACCACCGACACCTCATGGCGAGGAGGCGAGGCATGGATGTGTTTCAGGCGTGTCGCTACGCTGGCTTAGGGAGAGGTTTGCTGAGTGCCCACAGGACACTGACGAGGGGACAATCACATACTACTGCCGAGTGTGGGTCCTCAACCTCTTTGGTTCTGTTCTTTTCCCAGACGCCACGGGAGACAATGCTTCATGGATGTACATCCACTGCCTGTGGGACTGGGACGATGCAGGTACGTGTCTGTGCAACCAATGTTAATGAGTTATCGTATTGTTGTTGGTTATGAATGTTAACTAACTTCAGTTATGCAATTTATATAGGTACATACAGCTGGGGTTCCGCCGTGCTAGGCTTCCTTTACAGGCAGCTATGTGAGGCATGCTGATGCACTGCTCCGACCTCGACTCAGACAGGTTGCACACTCCTACTTCAGCTTTGGATGTGGTCGCGACTTCCGGTGGGTGGGCCTTACATCCTTCAGCCGAACCCTTGGGACGACCACGGCAACCCCCACCTTGCATGTACTGTGGCATACCTTTGGGACGTGGTCTCCCCACCGAGCGTACCTTGACTACATGAACGAAATCGACGCCCTCGTCCCCTCCACAGTTGGTCAATATGAATTATTTCAACTTTGATCATTATTATGACAAATATATGCCTGGAACACATAAGTATTACTTTGGTAACTAACAATGACACTTTTCACAGGTGGAGTGGGAGCCTTACAACACAGAGGTAGTCCTCGAAATGCCTCTAAACCTGATGTGTCATCGTGACCAAGACCTTTGGAGGATGAGGTGCCCCCTCATTTGTTTCTACGCAGTTGAGATTCACCTACCGCACCGGGTAGCACGCTAGTTCGGACTAGCCCAGGCGTTCCTGCCGGACAAGGTTTCCACGTCCATCGACTTGCACAGGTAATTCTTGCATTACAACTCCACTTCGTATTAGTTTACCTTTGTATGCTTTACAAACAACTTGACTAACCTTGCGTTTTTGTCCAGGTTCGATCGAGTTAAGCAGCACAAGGTCACTGACTTTGTCGACTACCATCATGAGAGGATCGACTGGTGGAACAAGATGGAGGCGAACGTTTTACCGATTGAGGGCCCACACAATAATGTAAACTTTCGAGCCTACTTGACATGGTACCACACTGCTACTTGGTACTGGCTGCGTCAAAGGTGGACACAGGACGACTGCGCAGACATTGCTTCCTCAGATGACGAGAACACCACCTATGACGTCAGAGGTCGAGAGGGACGGGAAGTAGAGCTGGGCCCCATCCTAGATAGAGTGGTTAGTTCTCTTCGGACTAAAAACTAGAATCTTCCATATACTATTGCTCTAACTTTACAATACTTTCTTGTAGGGCACGTCAATGATGGACTCAGTCACTGAGATCGATGCAGCTCTTCAGTACCTAGTTTGGGACCCAGAAACTGAAGGGCGCTTCTGGACCTTGCTTCAGGTAATAACTCATCATTTTCGCTTCCGGACCTTGCTTCAAATGTAAAGGTTTCTAAGACAATTTCTTTTATTGTCATACATACAGAGGTTGCAACGCTGTCTTAGTCGAGCTGCCGCACGTGTTGGTTGCCGGACTCTAGCTCATGTCAACGTCTCTATGCCTGGCACCTCACATGCGACAAGGTCATCATCGCCACACCGAGCGCCAGCCACAAGGTCCTCGTCTCGCATGCCCACATTCAGCGACGACGAGGACGACGATGACGATGACGCCCGAGGTGACAAGCAAGAGGAGTTTGGTGCATCACAACTAAACGACACACCACCGACTACTCAGCCTACTCAGTGATGTCGCCAGTCGCCTCGACGACACACATTAGGCACAGATGCACTTGGCAATGCTCGGAGCAAGCGCGAGGCAAAGGGGGTGATCTTGAAGCTTTGTGGTTATGAATATGTGAACTTGTGCTCATGAATCTGTTAACTTATGCTACAAACATGTGGTCATGAATATGTGAACTTGTGCTTGTAAATTGTGGTCCATGAATTTGTGAACTTGTGCTTGTGAATCTGTGAACATGAATCTGTTAACATGTGGTCATGAACTTGAATCTGTCAATTTTTTGTGTGAATTGTGGTCCTGTACCTTTTCACTTTTTAGCTAAATAAACACAGACAACACCAAATGAACTAGTGTCGTGGTAAGTTAGCACGACACGAAGGTCATTGGCGCCGTGTCGACTTCTAGCATGTGCGTTCGGCTAAGTCCCGAATAACAGCGTCATTTGCTCTGGCGTCGTACTAACATGACACGGCGCCGTAGACCATGGCGCCGTATGTTAACTGAACGACACCATTGTTTTTGGCACTACTATTTTTGGGCCGACTTTTCCCCGTGCCACTGTGCACCTGACGTGGCACAAGACGGCGCCACATCTTGTGGCGCCGTGACGTGTACGTACGACGCCACAGGTTCTGGCGCCATGGTTTGGCTCCATTTCTGCAATTGTTTCCCCCAGGGGTCCATATGTATAATTCTTACCAAAAAAGGACCAAAATGCAAAAATTTTACCTTCCTGGAAGGAGGAAGATTTTCCGCCTGGCGGTTTTACCCCCGTCGCTGCGCGAGGTAAGAGAGGAAGACGATTTGACGAGAGCTAGGTTTACCGCAGCAATTCTTTTAAGACTTTGTAAAACACATTTTTCATAAATAGAAGAGAGGACAAAGTTTTAAAATCTGCAGTTACAAATGCCCGTGGGTCAAAATAATAAACAAGAGTAAGAAACTTGAACTAAAAAAAGATTACATCGACCTCAAAGGCCACACATCAAGGAGGCGAGCTAGAGGAAGGAAGTCAGCCCGTGCCCAGATCTTGGCCTCCTTTAAGATTGCAGGCACAAGAGCTACCGACATGAGAGTCTTCCTATCGTGGACCCGCCTGTTGTGCTCCTTCCAATCAACCACACAGCCAGACAAAGGCATCAGAGCCTTTTCTCCGAGCTTTAGCAACCATCTTTCGGGCGGAGCACCACCAGGTGGCAACTCTCACCGGGTGGTTCGGGGCGAGCGTAGGGAGTAGGATATGCCTGAGGGTCCGAAACCAAGGCTCTTGACTGTAGACACAGGCAACAAGTAGGTGGTCGAGGGTTTCGACCTCCTGAGCATGGAGTGCTCAGGTATCAGAGTCCTTCAAGCCATGTCGGTGAAGCTTGTCTGAAGTCCAACAGCGACCATGCAAGACTAGCCACACAAAGAACCTGCACTTCCCGACATCAAAATCTTCTAGATTTGGTGGGCTCCTAGGATATCCAGGCGACCAAGAAAGAGAGCTGAGGACCGGAGCAGACTGATGAATGGTCACTCCTTGGTGTGATGAGTGATTGACAATGCGGTGTGGACTGACTCTTGGCCGATGTTGACGGTGAATTTCCGTCAACCTAGAGTACTTGTTATACATTGGTTTCAATTATGATTTGCAACTAACCCGCCACTAGGCATACTAATGATATAACAAGTTCACACTTGCATGTCGATTTTGGAGTTTGTTGTTTACGCGGGAAATCTACGCTAAAGAGGAGACTTTCGGGATAAGTTCACCAAGCACTTTGGAAGAAGATCATGAAGCCCGATAAGAGTCAAGACACGCGATGAACATGACTCCAAATGACCCGAGGACCGAAGCGTCAACATGCAAGTCTTCAGGGACTCAACCAGAAAACGGCGAAGCTTGCATAGCAAGGATTCAAGCCTAAACCGTGAAGGAAACGACGTCAAAGGCCCACATGCAAGTGCACACGAATAAGGGATCACGCGAGAAGCAACCGGGGAGAAAACCGGGCCCGAACCGGGCCGAAGTGGGCTGGGCCGGCCGGCCCGGTCCGACCGGCCCGGCCCACTCCGAGGTCGGTTCGGTCCCTCCTTTGCCCTAGGTGTTTGTCTATTTATTGCCTCCGCCGCCGTCGGCCGACACATCGAACAAATCATCCTACCGACGCCAATCACCGAACACCGCCGCCGCAAGATGAGGGAGAGAGTTAGATGAGCTCGTCGCAAGGATCAACGCCGGCGGAGAGAAGGAAGCAAGAGGAGGACTCCAAGCCGTTGGCCTAGGGGTGTTCCCAAGCTCCATCACCGCCATCTTCATCGACGACGTTCTCCGGAGTCTCCACCACCCCTATGTGCTTCAATCCGTGTAAGATGATGGGGTAATGTCTCCGTTCATCCCTAGGATTAGATGGATACATGCTATGTAATTGCTACTTGATTCGTGGTTTCAATCTATTGTTTTCATGTTGATGATGCTTTGATGATTAAGGTAGGCCACCGTGTTTTTCGGGCGTATGATATCCACTACTCCCATAGATTCCATCAACATACCGTGTCCATCATAGGTCTAGTCACGAATACCTTCGCGTAGTGACAATGACGAGAGGAGGGAAAGGGCGAAACCGTGGTCACAACCCCCGGTAGATTGGTTTACCGCTTTCGTGTAGTAGATGCATACCATGTTATCCTAGATCCTAGGGAGGGAACGCTTATCTTTCTTGCTCACTCTCTTGTGTTCACCCTTTACCATATAGTTTAACCCTATATTTGTTTGATCAACTTAACTTAGATTAACTTAGGTTAGATTGTCTTTACTTTTAGTTTAATACTCTCTTTCAAAGGTTTTCCATTCAACTAGATTAGTACTTGGTTAAGCGCTAGTAATCCCCTTGCTCCGCGGATTGACAAGAACCTTGGGAATCCCGTGGTGAAAAAGGTGTGGGGTCCGTACGCTTGCGGATCGTAGAGGGATACGTCTTTTATCCGTCAACAAGCCCCTTTTTCTCGGCGCCGTTGCCGGGGGAGCAAGCCGGTTTGCTACGTTTAATCTAGTATTAATTTTGTTGATTACTAACACCTAACCCTTATTTTCTAAAAAAAAAAAAAAAAAAAATCTTTTTTGTTTTTCTTTCTACTCTTCTTGTGCCTAGATGGATTTGTTCACCTCACCATTGGAAGACGAAGAGATGTCGCTAAGGGAGCTAGCAATGCCGTCAATGGAAGACATTGAGATGCAAAAATCAGATTTGGCGCTTGCTACAACCCACTATGAATTGAAGCCTGGAATCATCAATTTAGTGGCGACAAAACCATTTAGAGGATTGGAGGGTGACAACCCATATAGACACATTAAGGAATTCACGATGTTATGCAACACGGTCCAACAAAAAGGAGTTCCGGCCGTTTGGTTCAAGTGGAATCTTTTTCCATTCTCTCTCGAAGATGAAGCGCGAAGATGGTACACACTTGCGTCCGTTGAAGCAAAAGGAAATTGGGATGAGCTAGTGAAGAAGTTTCTTTTGAAGTTCTTTCCCATAAGCAAGGTCCAAGACTTAAGGAGGCAAGTGCTCAATTTCAAGCAAGGAGAGGATGAAGGAATTGATGAAGCATGGGACCGATTTAATGAACTACTTGAGCAAGGCCCGAACTTGGGATTTTCCGGTGACTTGATGTTGCATACCTTTTATTTTTCACTAACCCCTAACTCATCTCGTTTTGTAAGCATGTGTGCAGGCGGTGATATAATGGATAAAACAATTAGTGAAGCTGCACAAATCTTACAAAGGATAAGCAATGGACAAAGAACAATACGAGATTGGCAAAGATGTTGTCGAGAGGAGCAAAATGACAAAATCAAGCCCAAGGTGCTTGCTGAAATTTCTGAAAAAGATGAACCGAAGGTCAAGGAAGATGAACCGACCATACAAGAAAGTGAAGATCCACTTCCCAAGGTAAGAGAAGTCATTTCGGATGTTAAAAATGTTGAAACTAACATGAATGTAGGCCGAAGTATGTGGAATGCTAGACCATTGGCGGAGTTCATTCAATCCGGTTGGGTTCAAGTTGATTTCGCCCCACTAATTAACTACCGAAGGAAGGAGGAACGCCGACACGTTGCCAAACTAATTGAAGATATATTTGATCAAGAGATGAGTGGAGAGTCGATCCAAAAGATGTTTGAAGAAGAAAGAGAAGAAGGAGATGAAGGATGGATCGACCGGTTTGACAACTCAAAGATTTATGATGAAGGAAGAGAAGAGTACAACCATGATGAGCCTAGTGACTCAAAGGATAAATGGGAGGAGATAGGACTCAAGATAGATGATAGCTTGTGTGCTATTGAAGCCTACACACTAGCAAATCAAGACATGGAAGTACTCAAGGATGAGGGAAAGAGTGAATCAACAATGAGCGATCTTGATGACATGTGGTACATGGAAGATAAAGAAAGCAACATACAAGTCTTTGAAGATGAAGATCTGGTTGATAAAGAAGACTTCAAGGAAGAGATGAATGCATACATAGTTGAAGGATTACATGTCCCACATGATGAGATGGAGGGGATGCAAAAAGGTAACAAAGAGACACCTTCACTCGTTGAGATCGATTCGCCTTCAACACCGCTTGATGAACCAAATATCACTCTTGTTGAAAAATCTCTAAGGCCAAGGTACGCGCTGAAATCTCAAGATATTATTGGTATTGATGTTGATAAATTCAAATACTCATGCTCAACCAATAGTATGAATGATAGTTTAATGCCTATGCCTTGTTCCAATAGTGATCATGTTGATAGGCTAGATTTTCTTGAGAATGAAAAAGAGGAAACATTTAAGTTTGATCCAATTAATCTCACACCTATACAACCTTTGCCTAATGATGAGCTAAGTGCTATGCATGAAACATATGCTTCTTTTATTTACACCTTGACTTGTTGCTACAATTCACATGTGGTGTTAATTATGGACGCGTATGTTTACAATAAGTTTTGTAAATCTCGATCATGCTTTGCGCTTGGTCAAGCTAGTGACCTTAAAGAATCATATGTCGGGAAAGGCCCGATTTTCACTAACCATGTAGACAAGGCTTGAATAATGAAAAAAAAAAAGAAGTCATGCCTGAAAGAGTTGCAAGATAAATCATCAACCTCTCCGAATCCCGCGATGGATGCTGCTGTCTTCATCAATTTGAGAGCTTGTTCAGAGGTGTACAAATGAAGAAAATGAGATATCCAGAAGCTCCGTCAAGTTACCATTCCAACGCATCAAGAACCAACAAGTTTGAAGACCCGTGCAAGGAGTTATGGAGAAAACATTGAGCGTTGCGCGTTCTGAAATTTCAGGACAGATTTCATCGCCGAAGTAAAACCGACGTAACTCTCTTGTCCGGAGTCCGATTTGAGCAAATGAAGACTCGTTGGAAAGGAAATTTTGTGCACTGTGCAATGGAGTAGAGCTTGAGTATACTTTCTATTCTGGACATTAAAAAATAATAGAGTGAAGGCAGCACCGAAGGATGATAAAGAAGGAGATAACGATGAAACAAAAGGATGCTTTGGGCAAGTCTTCTATAAGTAATCAAGCACAACATGGGAAGTAAATTAAAGCTGCATTGGTACCTTTTCTTCTTGCATGAAGGGCCATGGCTATGCAACGAAAAGAAGGTATGTGAGAAAGTCGAGCTCTATGACTTTAAATGAAGCGCTTTTCGGGAGGCAACCCGTTTCTTTATATTTTTACTACTTTCTTAGAGAAAATAAAAGAATGGCACTATCTTATGATGATCAACTTGTGGTTATTAATCTAAGTTCAGTTTTCCTTTTTTAGAACCACCATCATGTTCATGATCTTATTTATTTGCATGCATTGCATTTTGTTATCCTCGTGATGTTTCTTTGTGTATACATGTTTTGCACATAGTTGGCTTGGTTGTTTTATATACTTAATGATGAATGCTTCAGTTTCCATGTTAATGCTTCATATGGCCATATGGGTATTTTCCTTTTGTGATCTTGTGTAAACATGGTGTTTAAACATGATTGCGGACCATCATCATTAAGTTCGATAAACCTTGCTAGCTTTTCATATGTTTTCATGTTGCATTGGTTAGTTTATAAGCTCTGCAATGCGCTTAATTTTTATTGTGCTATAAGGGTTATTGATTTAGGGATAGACATGGTGTTTTAACCCTTGATATATAAACCTTTATGGCTATGGAGAAATTCAGCAACCTAGTTGTAAACATGGTGTTTAGAACTAGGTGAAAACGTTGTCTTTGTTTATATGCTTTCCTATCATGTGCATACACACCTTGCACCACGTACACTCATTAGGTTTTTATTCCTCATTAAACTAATTATGCCGCAAGTTAAGAATCTTAGGAGACATTGTTGGATTATTGGCAATTCTATCTACTCCCAACCGTCACCTTGGGGGTAGAATGTGCGTTTAAAACGTCTTACAGGCAAGATAAAGACTCTCACTACAAGGAAATTGAAGGATGGCTAAGAAGTTCTTTGTCTTCTTCTTCCATGACTAGCAAAATGCTAAGCATGGGGGAGACCCTGAATCTTCAACACGGAAGTGCAACATGACGTTCTAGAAGATAGAATGATAAAGATCGTTAACATCTCCGAATCAATGCGCAAGAAGCCACCAATCTCATCAAAATTCTGCATGGTCTCAAAGGGAAAACACTGGAAATTTTTGGATATTTAGAAGCCCCATGAAGTTACGATTCCAACAAATCAAGAATCAAGACAATCGGAGGTTCCTACAAGCGGTTATGCCCGAATCACCGAGTGCAACACGTCCTGAAATCAGTTTTGGACAGCACGCAGCGCTGAAGTAAAACGGACATAGCTCCCTTGTTTGAACTCCGTTTTCGATGAATGACCACACGTTGGAAAGGTAATTTCATAAACTTTTCAATAGAGCTATATTTCGATATATGTTCTGTCCTGGACAGAGGGGGAAATCCATGAAAAAGAGACAGCAAGGAGATGATGAGAACAAGAAAGAGGAGATGGTGATGACAACATTGAAGAGAAGGGTGACCAATGACTCCATTAAGCATACAAGATCAAATTCAGAAGTTTAGGAGCATTAATAAATCAAGACAAAAGCAAAAGCCACATCGATACATGGAGATGTCGGAAGAAGGCAACGAAGAATTACAAAGAATGGTAACATCTCCATGGACCTTCTCTTTTCCAAACACAAATGCTTGTAAGTATGCCTTCAACATCAACTAGGTGCAACCTTTTGTTTTTCTCTTCAAACAATAACATGGCTACTAGGAGGACAACCTAGGTTTCTTTTTACTTTCAATAGATAAGCATGACCATGTGTTCACCTCGATGTTCTACATTGCCTATGCTTACGGAAAGATGATGAAAGTTGCCGCTTTGTTTTACCTACATGAAGTTATACATGTCGTGGATAATTGCTCCCTATAATATGATCTGAAATTAATTTAAATACCGGCTCTTTTATTTGTGGAGGTGAAATGACTATGCTCTAGACCCACATACATATCTTTGCTCTTTGATTTAAGTATATGGATAGCCGGATAACTTGTTGTTTTTATGAAAACTTAACTTTTATGCTATCTACATATTTGTGATGCTCTTGCAAAGTTCTACCTACCAAAGCCATATACATATATGTTTTATGATAACAAAACTCGTAGATTGCAAACATATGTTTTGATGAGTTGAATTAGGATTGATTTCTATGGTTCGAGACTAAGAAGCTGGTCATTCCTTTGTGTAACTTTTTCATGCTAGCCTTTTTGTCCATGCATTGTGGGTTTTCACATCGAAAATTTCACAAACTTCGCTGGGCATCCACCCTAAACCAAAAACATCTTTTTGTGATCACCTCCTTGTCCACAACCCAATTTGAGTATGGAGTAAAATTCTCGATGGAGATTTAAATATTCCGCAAGATTATGGAATTTATACTTACTTTAGCAGTCATTTCCCCTCTCTTTTATGCTCGAGGACGAGCATCGTTCAAGCATGGGGGAGGAGTCATTCTCTGACACAAATGCTATGTAAGTATTATGTTGCAAAAAGTTTTGAGGAGCAAAAGAAAAAAAAAAAAAAAAAAAAAAAAAATGAAAAAAATGAAAAATGAAAAAAAATATGATGAGAAGAAAAGAAAAGTAAGAAAAAAAGGAAGAATAAAGAAAAAAAAAGAAAGAAAGAAAGAGAGAAAATGAGAAGGAAATAGAATAAAAGTAAAAAAATAATAAAGATGCTCCTCGGATCTTTTTGCTTCATAAGTTCTCAAGTGCCTTGATGACACATCCATACTCAAATCTTCCAACCATGTGCAATCCGATAACGAGGACTTCACTCGTGCCTCGGGATCATCCATTTGCCACTTGCACATGTCCACTTATCTAAATGTGTGTGTTTCATCCCTCTCTCTTTCCAACATTTATTTTCCATGGCCTTTTTGACGAGTCTCGGTAATTCCAATAGATCTCTCTCTTAATTTGACAATATTTCGGATATATGTTTTGCTAGGATTGTTTTTAACCTTCCAAGCTCCACATAAGCCTTCCACCATCACATATGAGTAGAGTAGGTTGAAAATAATCTACTATAGGCTTGAGTGACTTGATGAGATGAGTGTTCCATGAGCTCTTGCAAGAGATTTTCACTTATGTTGGATATGCATCTTTTTGAAAATCTTCCATGTGACAAGGTAATGGTTTGAAGTTCACTTAAGTTTGAGAGCATCGTGTTAAATGTGGCTTGTTCTTTATTGTTAGTCTATCTTCCATAATGAAAAAGAAGCCGGTCACAACTTGAACCTTAAAAATAAATTTTTAAGAGAGAGCAATTTGCCTCGTCATGAATGACTAAGTGCGGGGACAACATTGGAAGGCAACACCGATTTCCCTTTTAAGCAAGGATTACTTACTCGAGGACGAGCAAGGTTTAAGCATGGGGGAGATGTTGACGGTGAATTTCCGTCAACCTAGAGTACTTGTTATACATTGGTTTCAATTATGATTTGCAACTAACCCGCCACTAGGCATACTAATGATATAACAAGTTCACACTTGCATGTCGATTTTGGAGTTTGTTGTTTACGCAGAAATCTACGCTAAAGAGGAGACTTTCGGGATAAGTTCACCAAGCACTTTGGAAGAAGATCATGAAGCCCGATAAGAGTCAAGACACGCGATGAACATGACTCCAAATGACCCGAGGACCGAAGCGTCAACATGCAAGTCTTCGGGGACTCAACCGGAAAACGGCGAAGCTTGCATAGCAAGGATTCAAGCCTAAACCGTGAAGGAAACGACGTCAAAGGCCCACATGCAAGTGCACACGAATAAGGGATCACGCGAGAAGCAACCGGGGAGAAAACCGGGCCCGAACCGGGCCGAAGTGGGCTGGGCCGGCCGGCCCCGGTCCGGCCGGCCCCGCCCCACTCCGAGGTCGGTTCGGTCCCTCCTTTGCCCTAGGTGTTTGTCTATTTATTGCCTCCGCCGCCGTCGACCGACACATCGAACAAATCATCCTACCGACGCCAATCACCGAACACCGCCGCCGCAAGATGAGGGAGAGAGTTAGATGAGCTCGTCGCAAGGATCAACGCCGGCGGAGAGAAGGAAGCAAGAGGAGGACTCCAAGCCGTTGGCCTAGGGGTGTTCCCAAGCTCCATCACCACCATCTTCATCGACGACGTTCTCCGGAGTCTCCACCACCCCTATGTGCTTCAATCCGTGTAAGATGATGGGGTAATGTCTCCGTTCATCCCTAGGATTAGATGGATACATGCTATGTAATTGCTACTTGATTCGTGGTTTCAATCTATTGTTTTCATGTTGATGATGCTTTGATGATTAAGGTAGGCCACCGTGTTTTTCGGGCGTATGATATCCACTACTCCCATAGATTCCATCAACATACCGTGTCCATCATAGGTCTAGTCACGAATACCTTCGCGTAGTGACAGTACGAGAGGAGGGAAAGGGCGAAACCGTGGTCACAACCCCCGGTAGATTGGTTTACCGCTTTCGTGTAGTAGATGCATACCATGTTATCCTAGATCCTAGGGAGGGAACGCTTATCTTTCTTGCTCACTCTCTTGTGTTCACCCTTTACCATATAGTTTAACCCTATATTTGTTTGATCAACTTAACATAGATTAACTTAGGTTAGATTGTCTTTACTTTTAGTTTAATACTCTCTTTCAAAGGTTTTCCATTCAACTAGATTAGTACTTGGTTAAGCGCTAGTAATCCCCTTGCTCCGCGGATTGACAAGAACCTTGGGAATCCCGTGGTGAAAAAGGTGTGGGGTCCGTACGCTTGCGGATCGTAGAGGGATACGTCTTTTATCCGTCAACGGCCGAGTTTGCAGGTGCAGGTTGTGAATTGATTTGTGTTGGTGGAGGTGAAGAGCGGGAGCGAAAAGTCTTAGCCTTGCAGCGCCTCTGAGGAGTTGAGATACAAGTAGGCTCGGTGATTGTCGGGCATACTCCCCGGGTACCCATACCAGTAAGGATGAAGACGGACTCCTACTAGAATTCCCCTGTAATCCTATTAGGACTCGTTTCATGAAATCCTACTACGACTCCTGCCTTGTAACCGACTAGGAATCCGCCCCCTGGACTATATAAAGGAGGGCCGGGTACCTAGCCGATCATCCACAATCCCTCCGGGGAACAACACCAAGCACAGGGCGCCATACTTGATCCCCCACACAGGACGTAGGGTTCGCCACATTGGCAACCCGAACCTGTATAAATCTTGTGTCTCGTGTCCTTGAGCACACCTTCGAGTTCTCGGTCTCCCGATCACGATCCTCACCGCACAATCTACTACCTCGGTTACCCCCTTGGTAGGTTTGCCGGTCTAAAACACCGACAGCTGGCGTGCCAGGTAGGGGTGATCATCACCACCAGGCGAATTCGAAGGACCCTCGTCAACAAGATCAATCTACTCGTCGACTCGTCGAGATCCATTGAAGCAAGTCGCCTTGCTCCTATCAAAGCGGAATCAATTTCCCTACGTCGCGCGTCCGGTTGCTTCGGCACGTCGCGCTGCACATCGCGCGGCTCGATGTTTACTACTTCTCCCACGCCGCACGTTCGGGTGCCTCGGCACGTCACGCGGCTCGCCGTCAACTACTTCGCCTACGCCGCGCGTTCGGGTGCCTCGGCTTGTCACGCGGCTCGTCGCGCCGCTCGTCACGTCGCTCGTCGTGGACTACTTCGAATACGCCGCGCGACTCGTCATCAACTACTTCACCTACGCCGTGCGTCTGGTTGCTTCGGCACGTCGCGCGGCTTGTCGCGTGACTCATCGTCGACTATTTCGCCTCGCGCAGGCTCGTCGTCGACTACTTCGCCTACGCCGCGTGTCCGGGTGCCTCGGCACGTTGCGTGGCTCGTCACGCGGCTCGTCGTCGACTACTTCACCTATGCCGCGCATCCGGTTGCTTCGGCACATCGCGCGGCTCGTCGTCGACTACCTCGAATATGCCGCGCGGCTCGTCATGCGGCTCGTCGTCGACTACTGCGCCTACGCCGTGCGTCCGGTTGCTTCGGCACGTCGCGTGGTTCGTCATCGACTACTTCATCTACGCCGCGCGTCCGGTTGCTTCGGCACGTCGCGCGGCTTGTCGCATGACTCATCGTCGACTACTTCGCCTATGCCGCGCGTTCGGGTGCCTCGGCTCTTCACGCGGCTCATCACGCCGTTCGTCGCACCGCTCGTCATCGACTAATTCGCCTACGCCGCGCGACCTGATGCCTCGGCATGTCGCACGGCTCGTCGTCAACTACTTCACCTACGCCATGCGTCTGGTTGCTTCGGCATGTCGCGCGGCTTGTCGCGTGACTCATCGTCGACTACTTCACCTCGCGCAGGCTCGTCGTCGACTACTTCGCCTACGCCGCGCGTCCGGGTGCCACGGCACGTCACGCGACTCGTCACGCGGCTCGTCGTCGACTACTTCACCTACGACGCGCGTCCGGTTGCTTCGGCACGTCGCGCGGCTCGTCGTCAAATACTTCAAATACGCCGCACGGCTCGTCATGCGGCTCGTCGTCGACTACTGCGCCTACGCCGTGCGTCTGGTTGCTTCGGCACGTCGCGCGGCTACTCGCGCGGCTCGTCGTCGACTACTTCATCTACGCCACGCGTCCGGTTCCTTCGGCACGTCGCGCGGCTTGTCGCGTGACTCAACGTCGACTACTTCGCCTCGCGCAGGCTCGCTGTTGACTACTGTTGGGGAAGTTGGTCTTCGGAAGCCTCACCCTCGTTCGGCCACGCTGACGACCTTCGGTCCGCATGCGGCTTCGGTCTCGCGGAGAAACCTTCACGGTACGGGTGTTAACAGAAAAGCTAATACTGCTCTTGTTACGTGAGAATTGTTGTGCAGGGTTGGTCCCACATGGCGCGCCTGCCTTCGGTGCAGAAGGCACGGATGGCTGTACTCCGGCGACGAAGGTTCGAGAGGACCAGGAACACGGTGCGCCGGCCGGGAACATCGCGTCCGGGGCCAACGGCGGCACGGGCGAGATGCCCGGAGAGGTGCGACGCGTCCAGGGCAGGATCATTACTTCGGCGCCGAAGGTGCGGCGATCCTGAACACGTGGCTGCCGCCGACATGTAAAGAGGGTTCTGTATGGGGCAGAGACAAGGGATCCCACGTGTAAAGGCGTCTCGACTGTACGAAGACACGCTGGAGGCCTGTACGACGCGGGGACTTACTGTTATACCCTTGTAAAGTGTTTAAAGCAGTTTGTCAGGAACGGAAAAGGTGTAATTGAGACAAATGACTATGCCCAGGGGACTCCTATAAATAGTGAACCCCTTGTAATGAAACGGACACACGGTAATGAGAAGAGAGCACCGAAGGCATCAGTGGTTTCTTCGGTCTTCGGTGTGTTAAGAGTACTTTTGTTTCCCTCTTGTGCTATTAAGTTTCCACATTTCCCTTCTTCGAGCAAGTAGTAGTAGCACCCCTCGTGGTAGTAGGCTGAGGGAGAGAGAGTTCAGGGGGCTGTTGTGTTGGCGTCCACCCTCCGGGCCCGACCTACACCAACAGTTTGGCGCCCACCTCGTGGAAGAATTCAAGACCACATGGCTAGGACATGTTCGGCAGGCGCCGAAGCCACAACAGCTCAAGCGTCGATCCCTCCACTCGCATCGGAGCCCGCCAACCCATCTGCTTCGGCCGTCCAGCCTTCGGCGGGGACCGGTGCCGGCCGAGCGCCCCGGAGCTAGAGCACACCGCTCGGGGGATGTTCGAGGTCGGCCTCGAGGGGCTGGGGGCTTCGGCGCAAGACATCGAGGCCCTCCGAAGGATCCGGGCCCTCATCGGCCGGCAAGTCCGTGCCGGCTCGGCCCCGAGCAGGAGACGCGTCCATCCTCGTCGCGAGGTGCAGCCATCCCGGCACCCGGGATGCGGCTCGCCCCCACACCGCCTCCGACGCCATCGACTTCAACATCGGGCGGGCCGAGCGCTACCTCGCCATGCCGCAAAGCCGGATCGGCCGGCGCGACGCCACCACGGCAAGCCGCTCCGACGCCGCCCGCACCGACACCGACGCCCACCGCGCGGCCACCGGTGGCCCGGCACACGCCCGGCTCACCTGCGGGCCATGCGGGCTCGGGCCCGGATCAATGGAGGCAGCAGAAGGATGCATCAGAAGGGCAAAGCATAGGCCACCGCCAAGAGAGGGGGCAGGCGCACGAGCACTTCGCTCCCGACGACGCACCACCTCGCAACGTTGTCCCGGTGTCCCCGCTCTCGGTCGAGCTCGAGAGCGCGCCGTGGCCCCGTCGTTTCAACGCCAACACCCTGCCCCAGTACGACGGAGACTACGATCCCAAGAAGTTTCTAATGAAGTTCGAAGCGGCGGTGGAATCCAACGGAGGCGATGCCACTACGAAGGCGAAGGCCCTTGTGCTCGCGCTCAAGGGAGAGGTCCAGTATTGGTATGCGAACATACCGAAGGGGCATATAACATCTTGGTTCCAGCTGCGAAACAAGTTGCTGTCCAGCTTCAAAGGCATGCAGGTCGAAGAGCTGGACTCCAACGACCTCGGCAACATGTGTGTCCAGGGGGACCACTAGTCATTGCAAGAGTACATGCACAGGGTTGTCAAGCAGACAGCGCGCGCGCCTACGGTGTCCGAAAGCAGCATCATCGACGCCATCGTTGGGGGCCTGAGGGTTGGAAACTGCCAAGATGTCCTCGAAAGAGTCAAGCCGAAGTCTCTGCAAGAGCTATTTGAAGTTATGCAACAATACTGCAAGTCCGACAAAGGCCGCCGCCGAAGGCTCGGCCCCGGCAAACGCAAAGAAAGAAGCGAAACAACGGGGGCAGTGGGACCAGCCGAAGGGGTGGCAAAATCAGCCACCGAAGCAAGCGAACCGTCAGATCAATAACGTGTCTGCGCCCCCCGACCAGAACCAGCACCGGGGCGGCGGGCACAAGGGCGGATACAAGAATAACAGGGGGCCGAAGCCACAGCAGCACAACCCGCCTCAGCGGGCCGGTGGTGAAAGTTTCTTCTGCTGGCTCCATGGAATTGATGCCCAACACCACAGGCACCAGTGCCCCTCGGCGGTCAAGATGAAACTGGAGTGGGAGGCGGAGGAGAAGGCGAAGGCAGCGGGCATGGCCGTGAACCATGTCATGAAATACCAAAATGCGGGTCATTTCAGGGCCCTGCCACCACCTTACCATCACCAGCCTTACCAACCTTCGGCACCTGCGTATGCTTTTCACCCACCGCAACCGTATACACCTTCGGCGCCGCAGCTGCTTCCGCCACCCCCCCGCACGCGCAGCAATCCTCAGTTTTCGTGCCTTCGTGGCCGAACCCGGCCGCCCACCACCCAACACACTTCACCCACACCCAACCGCCACCTCCGCCCCCACCAAAGCAAGAGGCCCCTGACTCTAGCAGCTCGGGGATGACGGGCATGCTCAACATCATCAACGCGATCTCCGGCGGATCCAATGAGCCGGTGCATGAGACAAAGAGGCAACGCCAGGACTATTACCGAAGTGTGTCGCACATCTGCTCCGGCAAGTACTTTCACTTGCCATGGTCCCACGTCCCCATAACCTTCACGGCAGCTGACATCCGGTTGCAACACTACCCTCACAATGATCCGCTCGTCATAAGGGCCAACATCGGCAAGAACACGAAGTACTACTTCGGCAATGACGTGGGGAGGATCTTGGTGGACAACGGCAGTTCAGCAGATATTCTGACCTGGCAGTG
This sequence comes from Cenchrus americanus, assembly GCA_947561735.1. Taxonomy (NCBI): domain Eukaryota; kingdom Viridiplantae; phylum Streptophyta; class Magnoliopsida; order Poales; family Poaceae; genus Cenchrus; species Cenchrus americanus. Next base: position 126,064,565 of record OX387241.1, read on the forward strand.
CTTCACCGGCATGGGGTTCAAGAAGGAAGACTTGAAGAAGGCAGAACACCCACTGTACGGTTTCGGCAACAAGAAAATCGAAGCCCTAGGCAAGATTGATGTCAATGTGTCCTTCGGCCAAGATGCCACTATGAGAACCGAGGTCATAACATTCGATGTTGACTTCGCATACCCGTACAACGCCATCTTCGGCCGCAACACCATCAACAAATTCGCAGCAGTCATCCATCAAGGGTACCTGTTGATGAAGATACCAACGGCGGCGGGGGTAATCTCTGTGTACGGCAGCCAAGAGGAGGCCCGAAGAGCCGAGCGCAACACGTCGGTCCACAACAGACAAGTTCATGTCATCAATGAAGACGAGAGCAATGAAGCTGCAGCGGCCGAAGAGCAGAAAGCCGAAGCCCAAATGAGGCAGTCCATGAAGGGGACCGAGGCCGAGCGCATGAAAGCTGTCGACGTCACGAAGACAGTCCCCCTATGCGCAGACGTGCCCAGCAGGACAGTAATGATTGGTGCCGAAATCAGCACGGAGGACGAAGACCGGCTCTTGTAGTTCCTTCGTAACAATCAGGATGTGTTTGCATGGTCCAAGTCCGATCTGACAGGCGTCCATCGTTCGGTCATAGAGCATGCGCTCAACACTGATCCAAGGGTCAAACCGAAGCTGCAGAGGCAGCGGCCGATGTCGGCGGACAGGGTCAAATCTGCGGAGGCCGAAGTGCAAAAACTGCTCGACGCGAGAATCATCAGAGAAGTCCAATACCCCATCTGGGTGGCAAACATGGTGATGGTGCGGAAGAAGAACGGCAACATGCGAATGTGTATTGACTTCACTGAACTCAACAAGGCATGCCCGAAGGACCCTTACCCGTTGCCAAGGATCGACGTCATTATTGATCAGGCCGCCGGCTGTGACATGTTGAGCCTCCTAGATTGCTTCTCCGGCTATCACCAAGTGTGGATGCGAAGGGAAGACGAAGCAAAAACCGGATTCACAACCCCCTTCGGCATCTTCTGCTTCGTCAGGATGCCCGAGGGCCTACGCAACGCCGGGTCCACTTTCAACCGCATGATGAAGCTGATCCTGGGTAGTCAGCTGGGGCGCAACGCCTCGGCGTATGTTGATGACATCGTCATCATGAGCGAGAAAGAGAAAGATCACATTGCAGATCTGACCGAGACCTTCGACAACATGAGGCGAAACGGCCTCAAACTCAACCCAGAGAAGTGCATCTTCGGCATCCGGAAGGGGCAGCTGTTGGGGTGTATGGTCTCCAAGCGGGGCATTCAGGCGAACCCCCAAAAGATTGAAGCCCTACAAAGGATGCAACCTCCGAGCACTAGAAAGGAAGTCCAAAGGCTCATAGGCAGAATTGCCTCGCTGAACCGTTTCATCTCCAGAGCTGCTGAACGAAGACTTCCCTTCTTTAAGGTGCTTCGTGCAAATTCAACTTTTCAATGGGGCCCAGAGCAACAACAAGCCTTCGACGACCTCAAGAAATACCTTGAAGATGCAGCAGTCATGACCAAACCGTCACCGAAGGCTGAACTACTGCTGTACATCGCTGCAACCGACACAGCGGTTAGCGCAGTGCTTGTGGAAGAGCGCAAAGAGGCAGACGCTCTGAGACAATTCCCCATATACTATGTCTCCGAAGCCCTGAGCGGCTCAAAGCTTCTCTACTCCGAAATGGAGAAGATGGCATATGCTGTTGTGATGGCAAAGAGGAAACTGCGGCACTACTTCCAGAGCCACAACGTTTCGGTGCCTACAGCTTTCCCCCTCCGGGACATGTTCGAGAACAAGGAGTCAACGGGCAGGATGGGCAAGTGGGCCTCGGAGTTGGCGGAGCACGTCATAAGCTTCGTAGCACGTAGCGCGATAAAGTCTCAAGTCCTCGCTGACTTTGTAGCCGATTGGACGCCTTTGGCGCCGAAGGAGGAAGCAATAGTTACAGAGCCAATATGGGAAGTCCAGTGTGACGGTGCATACTGCCACCTTGGGTCGGCGACCGCAGCAGTCTTAAAGTCCCCTTCGGGCATCAAGCTCCGATATGCCTTGCGGCTGAACTATGACAACTGCACAAACAACGTGGCAGAATACGAAGGCCTGCTGCTCGCACTTCGGAAAGCCAGGGCCGTAGGTGCAAGGAGGCTCGTCATCCTGACAGACTCCGAACTTGTTGCCTGCCACATTGGGAAAACCTTCAAGGCAAAGAACCCGGATATGATGAAGTACCTGCAAGCTGTCCGAAGCATGGAAAAATTCTTCATTGGCATCACAGTGAGAAGTTTTCCCAGGAATTACAACAAGGAGGCCGATGCCATCGCAAAGGCAACTGCACTACTTGAGCCCCTGCCGGATGTCTTCTATGAATCAACCACCATGAAGTCCGCCGCCGATGAAGCAGCACCCCCAAAGTTTGTGAACGCCATACAGAGTGAGGACTGGCGCGCCCCAATAGTGGCGGCGCTCAAGGGTTACTACGAGGCCGAAGATGGGGTCATCAGCAAGAGAGTGGCCATCAGGGCGAGAAACTATCACCTCGTCGACGGCAACTTGTACCGAAGAGGGGTGTGTGCCCCACTGCTAAAGTGCATATCGGTCACCGAAGGCAAACAGCTGCTTCACGAAATCCACAACGGCATGTGCTCACACCACCTCGGCACCAAAGCATTGGTGCAGAAGGCTTTCCGCCAGGGCTTCTACTGGCCTTCGGCGGTCGCTGATGCCCATGATATAGTGCGCCACTGTCCAGAGTGCCAGCGCCATGCGCCCTACAGCAAGTTCGCTTCGAACGAGATACAGCTGTTACCACCAGTGTGGCCCTTCGCCCGGTGGGGCATCGACATCGTCGGCCCTCTACCCACGGCACCCGGAAACTACACTCACGCAGTTGTGGCCGTCGAATACTTCTCCAAGTGAGTTGAAGTGAAGCCGTTATTGAGTATCACTTCGGCAACCATTCAGAAGTTCTTTTGGCAGAACATAGTGTGCCGCTTCGGCGTCCCCCACGAGGTCACGGTAGACAATGGCAAGCAGTTTGACAGCGCGGAGTTCAAGGAATTCTGTGCATACTTGGGAACAAAGTTGTGCATCGCTTCGGTCTACCACCCGCAGTCCAACGGGGTGGTGGAACGGGCCAATGGGATCATCTTCGCTGGCATCAAGAGGAACATCACTGATCTGCCTAAGAGCAAATGGGCCGAAGAATTACCAAGGGTAATCTGGTTTCACAACACCACCACGTCCAGAACTACCCAGTTCTCACCCTTCAAACTATTGTACGGGGAAGAAGCCATGTTGCCCGAAGAGTTATGCCTGGGCACCTGGAGGAGCACCCCCTCCGGAGACGAAGACCTTAAGGCGTCGGTTCAGAACATTGAGGAGGTCCGCCTACAAGCAGCCACAAACCTGTCGGCCTACCAAGACAAGACCCGAAGGTGGAAAAACAAGAAGATCAGACCAAAGCTCATACGGTCAGGAGATCTGGTGCTACGCAAGGTGCCGAAGGGAAAACTGAAGGGCAAGATGCACGGGAAGTGGGAAGGCCCGTTCATAGCGACCGCGACCGCAAACGAAGCAGCGTTCAAGTTGCGTCGGCTAACTGGCGACGAAGAGCCCTACACTTGGAATGTGGACATGCTTCAGAAGTACTTCGTCTGAAGCAACTGCGAGTTTTTAGCGTAGTTTGAGTTTCAATAGTTTCTTTTTCTCTTAAGTCATGGTAATGAGTTTGTATCTTATGTACATTAAAGTAGTGGGGGACGTACTCTTTTCCTCACGGGGGAGGCTTTGCGGTTCCCCTCCGGATCCGCGAAGTGTGAGGTTTTTAACGAGGCGGCCCTTTGTACCCTTTTGTTCCTGACATGTAATATAAGTCAGTTTTCCCCCATCCCTTCGTGTCCACTCTATTTTCTCTTCAAGAATGCTTTCGCCACTTTCTCGAAGCTAGGCCACCTCTTTGGAAGGGGCCTAGTCTTCGAGGCGGCCTTCGGCGGGGTAAGTGACAGCCTCGGCACGGGTCGCCTTGGGGGCGCGCGCGCCAAGCCTGTCACTTATCGTTGTGACCGAAGAGAAAAACCGCTTGACGCGGAACGAGGCCACGATTCGGCCGGAGTAAACGCACGCCTGGAGCGATGCGTCGGTCCTGATTTGACCGAAGAGAAAAACCGCTTGACGCGGAACGAGGCCACGATTCGGCCGGAGTAAACGCACGCCTGGAGCGATGCGTCGGTCCTGATTTGACCGAAGAGAAAAACCGCTTGACGCGGAACGAGGCCACGATTCGGCTGGAGTAAACGCACACCTGGAGCGATGCGTCGGTCCTGATTTGACCGAAGAGAAAAACCGCTTAACGCGGAACGAGGCCACGATTCGGCCGGAGTAAACGCACGCCTGGAGCGATGCGTCAGTCCCGATCTAACCGAAAGAAAAGACCGCTTGACGCGGCACAAGGCCACGACTTGGCCGGAGTAAGCGCACGCCTCGAGCGATGCACCGGTCCTGACTTGACCGAAGGGAAAGCCCGCTTCACGCGGTACGAGCCCCCGATGTGGCTTGAGCAGGCGCACTAAAAAAGGCCTTTCGGCGCAGCATGAGACGACAATGTGGTCAAAGAAAAACGAACGTCCTAAACACAACGTTGTTTTTTAACCCGAGCGAGTGAGTTTCACGAAAAAGATCCCGGAAACAGCGGGGACGATGCAAGTCGCGTCCGGAGGGGAAGCGCGCTGCCGCTTTGTCTCAACGTATTCAGGGGCAGTCTCGATCGAACAAGTAGCGAACACAACACTGAAGCACGCAAGAGATGGGCACTGGCACCCTTCGTTTCTTTCCTTATCACATTTTCAACATACAATGTACTTCGTGACAGCAATACAACTTTACAAGGGAAAACAATGCAGTTACAATACACATCGTCTCGAACACTAAATTTACAAATCCGTAGGCGGGAATTCGCTCCGGGCATACCGCGAACACTTCCGGGGGGGAGTTCCGAAGTCCTTTGCTTCAAGTCTTCGCGGCAGCCCGTAGCTACACCTAGCAATCAATCTTCGTTTAGCACGTCTTTACAGATCTCATCGATCAACCGAAGATACGCCATATCTATAATCTCCAGAGCCATCTCCCGAAGCTCGCTGTCAGTAGGCATCCGTCCTGCGCCGAAGTCGGGATTAGAGTCAGTGTGCAGGCGGTCATTCCGTCTCCACCTTCACGGCCGCGAAGCTCTCCGACGAGACGTCGGGAATTAAATATACATACTCGGGCGGTCCAAGGACCCCCCTCCTCGATCGGCTCTACTTTTGGAACAACCCCTTCGGCCACGAAGGGGTCCGCTGAGTTTCGCTTAGCCGCCCTACGGGCGGCTCACTCTCTAAGAATGGCATCCCGATGCGCGGGATCCTTCGAGAAATCCGCAAAAAAGCGTTTAGCGGCTTCATTGTGAAGGCGGTAGCGCTCCGCACGATACGATAAAAACTCGGCGTACGAAACATTGGGGTGGCGAATGCTAAACTTCGTCCAAACATTCGGCGCGACAAAAAGAGAGTTAAGGGGCAGAGTTGAACTGCTCGCACCTTCGGCCCTCTGCGCAGGAACCACCGAAGGAACCTGCGCAGAGACACCGTACATCAGTTTACTTTACAAAAATTCATCCCACCAAGGGGAGAGCATTTCGCTCCTTTACAAGTCCTAGACTGACGCGTTTCAGACCTCGGCACCTTCGGTGACGACGGGGACTTCGCTCAGCACGGCGCTCGCTTCGGGGGCCTCGACCGGCGCGACGGCTGCATCGACCGCTAGCTCCGCGGGTCCTTCGCCGCCAAGGGAGGCGGCGGCCGGCGGCGCGGCCTCAAGCTCCGCTGCGTGTGCCGCCTCCGAAGCGTCTGCCGCAGTGTCTTCCCTCACGGGGGCAGCAGCCGCAACGACGTCACCATGGGCAGGCGCGAGCTCTTCTTCGGCAACTGGAGCAGCTTCAAGGCCGGCGGGCACGAAAGGGACAGCCCTCGGTCGCGGGTTCCGGTGCGCCCTCCCCGTGCCCTTCTTCAGTAGTGGTAGCCGTCGTGTCTTCGGCGGCGCCAGCTTCGTCGTCAGGAACGTCGGTGGCCTCACCTTCCTCCCGTGCCACAGCTTTGGGGCCCCCAGCGGTGATAAGAGGAACGCCGGGCATGGCGATCCAATCCCCCTCCGTCATGAACTGGGGTAGGGGCGGAGTGCCGCTGAACAAAACCCGAATGCGGTCGTAAACACGCTCCTGCAGACGAGGCCTTATCTGCAAAACAGCGGGGGCAATGTGTCAAAATAGTTGTGAGAATATACCTTTAACGCAACCTTAGACGAAGGGCAGAAGTAGCTTCGGCGTACCTGAGCACTAAGGTGAGCGGACTCGTCCAAAGTGAGACGATACCCGCGCTGGGCGAAGAAGGTGTTCATGAAATTTTTCGCAAGGTTCTTGGGGAGCACCGGGAGCTGTCCAACGTCGAGGTCCGCGTCGGTGGGCCATTCGAAGTTTTCCTTGGTAAGCCGACGAAGGTCGCTTTTGCTGATCGTCTTCTCCGACGATGGACGGTCCGAGGGCACCAGCGAGCACACCGAATACGCCAGCGTGCGAACCCCCACCGTGGCCCCGAGCTCTCTGAAGATTTTCGTGTTTGTGGAGATGAGGTCGAAGCAGGCATTCACCCACTCATAATATGACTCGACGGTGCACCGAGGGAACGGGATAGGCGGCACGCTGAGATTGCATTGATCCAGCAGCTGCAGTATATCATTGCGAAGGGCCTCCGCGCTCCGAATGTGATCTGTGTGGTATCGCTCCAGCGCCCCGCTCAGCTTGCTCGCCTCTTTCTGCGCTTCGGCCAACTTGGCCTCCTTGTCGCCAAGCTGAGCGTGTAAGTCCTCCTTGGCGCTGCTTAGGGTCTCCATGTCGTGGCGCAGCGTTTTGAGGACAGCTTCGGAGGATTTCGCAGCGTCTTCTTTCTCTTGCTGCAGCCTCCGAGCGCGCTCTTGTTCCGCAGCCAGTCGCCCCTCCAGCTCCGCCACACGGTTTTCAAGCGAGGAGACGGCGGCCACCGATCTCTCCTTCGACTCCTTGCTCTCCTACTCCAGCCTTCGGGCGAGGCATCGCGACTCGATAAAAGCCTTCAAGGACAGGTCCCCGCACGTCGTCGTGAGCTAAGCTGCGGTGAGCTTCCCGAAGTATTCCTCTTCATGAGGTATGGCGAAGCTTGCCCCGGCTTCCTCCAGGAACTGGCGTTCGTGCCCGCCACTCGTCAGCCCCAAAAAATGGATCGTCTTCCCGCCAATCAGCTTGGCTTCGGCGGGAACCTGAAGACGGACAGCGGCGGCGCGGGGCTCCTCAGGCGTCACCCGATAGCTTCTGCTCTCGGGCTCCTCGTCCTCCCCTTCCTCCGCTTCGGCGACGATATCATCCTTCTCGGTAGTAGGGGCCGAAGGGGAGGCGGATTGCTCGGTGCCACCGGAGGACGTGTCGGACGAGCTACTGGAGGTGGAGCTGGAATCATCTTTCTCTTGTGGGGCTTCGGCGCCGAGGGCGACGGGGCTCGGCTTGCGCGGCGCGTCACCAACGGAGGACACGATGCGAACGTCGCTGTCATCGTCACTGTCTTTCTCTTGCGGGCTGAGGGGGACAAGCAGCGGCCCGGCGGCCCCCTTCCCGGCCCTCGCCGAAGGCGCGTCCGAAGGCGCGGCCGCGCGCGCGGCGGCACGGCGGCGATCACATCCTCGACGAGGCCCGTTTCAACGTCGACGACGCGAGTCCTCTTGGGGGATGGGGGCGAGTCCGCCGGCCACCCGCCCCGCTTCTTCCGCGCCTTCCCTTCGGCGGCGGCGGTGGCCGCGGCGGGAGCGCCCCCTCCTCGCCGGTCTTTTGCGGAGCGGCGCGCGGTGAAGTCGCCGTCTCCTCGGCGTCCGCTTCGGCGGCCGCGACCGCCGTGGCCTTCTTCTCGGCTGCCTCGCGATGCTTGGCGAAACCGACGCGCTCAGGAGGAGTGATTTTGAAGAACTCGAATACTCGGTTCGTCCGAGATCCGTTCAGCTCCGCGACGGTTCTTTATACTCCTTCGGCGAGACGGGGCCAAGGATGAAGTCCCCGTGCGCCTCCACCTTCCTTCTCCTCAGCACTGCGGCCAAACAATCTTACTCGGTCAGCATTGTATTCACCAGGAACGTAGCTAATGAAAAACCCTCCGAAGGACCCCAAGTAACTTACATTCGGCGGTGAAACCTAAGACCTTCGTCCAGTCAGGGCAGGGAATGCCCCTGATATCCTCCGCGCACTCGTCGTCGGCCACGGACCAGCCGTCCACCAGCGGGCACACGGGGATGCTGCGGTACTCCTCCACGATGTCGCGCGTACCGTACTTGCGCGCGAACCAGCGTAGCATTATCACGAACTCGTCGCCTTCGGGGCACGAAGGGTTCTTGGTGTAGGATTCGTGGAGGGGCGGGAGCTCCTTCGTGGCCAGCGGGTGAGCCCCTCCGGAAGAAGGAGGGTTCACGGTGTAGTAGAACCAGTGCTGCTGCCAATCCGAAGGCCATTTATTACGATATGCGGTGACCGGGCTCACCACGCCAGACTTGTACGAAAAGTTCAGGCAGCCGAACTGGCAGTCCTTCTCGACAGATTGGTCCCCCTCCTCCTGAAAAACCGTCCGCCGTTGGTGGTGCACTTGATGCGCCGAGGCGAACCCCTCGGCGGAGGGCTTGATCTTCGTAGTCCGGCATATCCACATATACACCGACAGCCGCAGGATAGGGTTCGGAGTAAGTTGGTGCAAGTAGATGTCGAAATACCGGAGGATGTCGACGACGGCGGGGTGCAGCGGAAACCGAAGCCCCGCGTACAGCAGATCGCGAAAGATGACAACTTCGTTGTCCCGTGGCCGCAGCACAGTTTCCCGGCCAGGGGCTCGGCCGGCCCCAACCATGCGGTTCTTCACCAGTGACTCCACGTCGGTCTTGTCGATCTGGCTCCGACCGAACGTGTAAGTCTTCGCAATCTCCCTTGCGACAGCATCGCGTCTCCGCTTCGGCGCCATGAATGCTAACTAAGCACGAAGAGAAAACGGAAGCAAGGGGGCTGGAGGAAGTCTTACAGTAGACCTTCGGAGCTCTCACGCATCGTAGCTTTAGGTTGCAACCGCGGTGTGGGGCAACCCAAAGGGCGACCCTCCCTTTTTATAGTAATGAGTCCCGATAATCGCGCCGATGACGACCGAAATTACAGTTTTACCCAGTAACAACCCCTCACAATGGTAAAGTTTCCAAGGGGCAACACACGTCTTTTTTCAGGTTACCGCGTCAGCGTGGGCCGTCGGGGGGAGTTCCGAAGACCACCCTTCTCCCCGACAAAGGTCAATCGTAAGTTCGGCCCATCGTGGGTTCAGGACGGCCCTCACTGACGAGGGGCTACTGTTGGGGACGTTGGTCTTCGGAAGCCTCAGCCTCGTTCGGCCACGCTGACGACCTTCGGTCCGCATGCGGCTTTGGTCTCGCGGAGAAACCTTCGCGGTGCGGGTGTTAACAGAAAAGCTAATACTGCTCTTGTTATGTGAGGATTGTTGTGCAGGGTTGGTCCCACATGGCGCGCCTGCCTTCGGTGCCGAAGGCACGGATGGCTGTACTCTGGCGACGAAGGTTCGAGAGGACCAGGAACACGGTGCGCCGGCCGGGAACATCGCATCCGGGGCCAGCGGCGGCACGGGCGAGATGCCCGGAGAGGTGCGACGCGTCCAGGGTAGGATCGCTACTTCGGCACCGAAGGTGCGGCGATCCTGGACACGTGGCTGCCGCCGACGTGTAAAGAGGGATCCGTATGAGGCAGAGACAAGGGATGCCGCGTGTAAAGGTGTCTCGACCGTACGAAGACACGCTGGAGGCCTGTACGACGCGGGGACTTACTGTTATACCCTTGTAAAGTGTTTAAAGCAGTTTGTCAGGAACGGAAAAGGTGTAATTGAGGCAAATGACTATACCCAGGGGTCTCCTATAAATAGTGAACCCCTTGTAATGAAACGGACACACTGTAATGAGAAGAGAGCACCGAAGGCTTCAGTGGTTTCTTCGGTCTTCGGTCTGTTAAGAGTCCTCTTGTTTCCCTCTTGTGCTATTAAGTTTCCGCATTTCCCTTCTTGGAGCAAGTAGTATTAGCACCCTTCGTGGTAGTGAGCTGAGGGAGAGAGTTCAGGGGGCTGTTGTGTCGGCGTCCACCCTCCGGGCCCGACCTACACCAACAACTACTTCGCCTACGCCGCGCGTCCGGGTGCCTCGACACGTCACGTGGCTCGTCACGAGGCTCGTGGTCGACTACTCCGCCTACGCCGCGCGTCCGGGTGCCTCGGCATGTTGCGCGGCTCGTCATGCGACTCGTCGCACCGTTCGTCGCGCCGCTCGTCGTCGACTACTTCGCCTACGTTACGCGTCCGGGGGCCTCGGCACATCGCGTGGCTCATCACGCGGCTCGTCGTTGACTACTTCGCCTCGCGCTGGCTCGTCATCAACTACTTCGCCTATGCAGCGCGTCCGGGTGCCTCGGCACGTCGCACGGCTCGTCACACGGCTCATCGTCGACTACTCCGCCTACACTGTGTGTCCGGGTGCCTTGGCACGTCACGCGACTCATCACGCGGCTCGCCGTCGACTACTCCGCCTACGCCGCGCGTCCGGGTGCCTCGGCATGTCGCGTGGCTCGTCATGCGGCTCGTCGCGCTGCTCGTCATCAACTACTTCGTCTACGCCGTGCGTCCGGGTGCCTCGGCACATCACGCGGCTCATCGCGCGGCTCGTCGTCGACTACTTCGCCTACGCCGCGCGTTCGAGTGCCTCGGCACGTCGCGTGGCTCGTCACACGGCTCGTCGTCGACTACACCGTGCACCGCGACTTCGTCTTACGGCCACACTGGCTCTAGTTCAGCCACATGGTGCATCGTGACTACTTGCCTCACGAAAACACTGGTGGCTGAACGGGATCAAGTGTGGGCCGCATGGTGGCAAGAGAAGCAAGACGAGTCGTGGACAAGAGTCGGTGCAAGGTACCAGCTAACGATCGGAGTCTGCACACGGGGTTTGCGGTGGTTCACCACAAAACCGTCGGGTTACTTGGTTGAGCCACAAAACCAAGACGGGAGGCTCGGCGGGTAGAGACGGGATCTAGGCGCGCCGAAAAGCTTCGATGCCGGGGGGACACGTGACTGGATCGTGAGGCTTGCATCGGGAGGATGCGGACTACGGCGAACGCGTGGCCGCCTGATGAAGAAAGATCGCTACTTGACCACCTTGCCTCTAAGGGGTGTGCATCTTCTGTTATGTTATAGGGGTAGCTTGGACATTTGCCCAACCCGGAGAGACCTCATATATATATATATATATATATATATATATATATATATATATATATATATATATATATATATATATATATATATATATATATATATATATATAGCTCTAGGGTTTTCAGGCAACTCGTCTTTCCGGACTGCTTCTCATTTTCCCTTCTATTTAGGCTAGATTATCTTCACCATTTTGTAGGTAATCTGAACTTTGGTGTATGGAAGCATTCATTGTTGCATCGATTTCCATCTTGTGGCTCGAGTGATTTTCGTGTGTTTTTTGGGCTATTTTTGTGGGATTTTCATGCATGGTTTGTTCCTCCGATTCTGAGGTGTTTGTGTTCGGATTTTTTGTGGGGATCATGGATAGATGCCTTGTGCATTTTTATGCTTGATCTTAACCCCTTGAAGGACCGATGAGGCGACCATAGAGGGGGGGAGTGAATGGGAGCCGATAAAAATTCTTCTGCAAGGAGAGAACTTGGCCTATACCCCAAAATCAGAACCAAGGATTCCCACATGAGTTTGTCAAGGGCGCGTAGTCACAATGGACCTACCAACCCTAGGAACAAACCCCAAACGATCCCAAAGCGAAAGCGAAACCCAAAGAAGCAAAGAAGCTGTCCTGCGAACACCCTGGCGGACAGTCCGTGACCCTGGGGCGGACGGTCCGCGGTCACCGGGCGGACAGTCCGCTACCCATAGGCAGACGGTCCGTTAATCGCAACAGAACGACCACACGAGCACCCAAACACGTGGACAGTCAGTACCTGGTCCTCGGATGGTCCGTGAGCAACTCGTGCCGCGTGGATAGTCCGCGATCCCACGTGGACGGTCCGGTAGCCCTACACGGACGGTCCGACAAACCACCTGCAGCAAAACTTTAACACCTCGAAAGATCCACTTGCGATCTTAACCCCTTGAAGGACCGATGAGGCGACCATAGAGGGGGTTGAGTGAATGGGAGCCGATAAAAATTCTTCTCCAAGGAGAGAACTCGGCCTATACCCCAAAATCACAACCAAGGATTCCCACATGAGTTTGTCAAGGGCGCGTAGTCACAACGGACCTACCAACCCTAGGAACAAACCCCAAACGATCCCAAAGCGAAAGCGAAACTCAAAGAAGCAAAGGACTTAGCTGTCCTGCGAACACCCTGGCGGACAGTCCGTGACCCTGGGGTGGACGGTCTGCGGCCACCGGGCGGACGGTCCGCGTTCACCGGGCGGACGGTCTGCTACCCACGGGCGGACGGCCCGCTACCCACGGGCGGAGGGTCCGTTAATCGCAACAGAACGACCACACGAGCACCCAAACACGTGGACGGTCAGTACCTGGTCCTCGGACGGTCCGCGAGCAACTCGTTCCGCGTGGATAGTCCGCGATCCCCAGGTGGACAGTCCGGCCACCACGTGCACGGTACGGTAGCCCTACACGGACGGTCCGACAAACCACCTGCAGCAAAACTTTAACACCTCGAAAGATCTACGTGCGAGCTCACAAGAACTAGACGAACACGCGACGAACTTGCACCTCTCGGACGGTCCGCGGGCTAGGGGCAGACAGTCCACCAACCCTCGAACAAAACAGTCCGAGGTGAAAACCAAGAAGTCAACCTCCCCTATCCCACCATGGATCTCCCAAACGGCGTGAGCTCTTGAGGAAAGATTTGGGGAAGATGTGAAGCGTCCCTAGGGGATGCTATGCCCCAAAACTTGGGTCCTCAAACGAATTAATCGTCGGGAATCGAATCGCCATCGAACACAACCAAAAACCAAATTTCCAACCGAAATCCTTCAATCGGAGGCCGAACTCGGAGTTTGGGGGATCAAGATCAAGCACAAAGATGCACGAAGTAACTATCCATGATTTCCACCAACAAATGCGAGCCCAAACACCTCAGAATCGAAAGAATAAGCCGTGCACGAAAAACCGACAAAAATAGCTGAAAAAAGACATGAAAATCCATCGAGCTACAAACCGGGAATCGACGCAACCATGAAAGCTTCCATTCACTCGGAGGTCAGATTCTTTACAAATGGAAGAAAAATCTAACCCTAGAGAGCAAGGAAATGAGAAGCAGTCCAGATGGATGGTTTTCCTGGAAACCCTAGAGCTAATATATATGAGTCCCCTCCGGGCCAGGCAAAAGACCACACTACCCCTAGCACTTAACTTGTGATACAACCCCTCAGGGGCAAATATGTCATGTAGCACTCCTCTTTATCGCACGGCCACGCCGTTGCCGCAGATCGCGTCCTCCCGACGCAAGTCCTGCGATCCCGCCACGTGTCCGCCGACATCGAAGCTTCTCGACGCGCCTGGATCCTGTCTCCACGCACCGAGCCTCCAGTCTTAGTTTTGTGGATCAACCAAGTAACCCGACGGTTTTCTGGTGAACCGTCGCAAACCCCGCGTGCAGACTCCGGTTGTGAGCCGCTACCTTGCACAGGCTCCGATCGACGACTTCGTCTTGCTTTTCTTGCCACCATGCGGCCCACACTTGACCCCGCTGGCCACCGGGTCCCTCGAGTCAGGCCTACTTGTCTCTCCACTCCTCGGAGGCCCCGCAAGGCATAGACCTTTCATGCCCACTCTTCACCTACACCAATGCAATTCAAGCCGCAACCTGCACCTGCAATACTCGGCCAAGAGTCAGTCCACACCATGTTGTCAATCACTCATCACAGCCAGGAGCGACCATCCACCGGTCATCGGACGCTTCGGTCCTCAATCTCCCCCTTGATGAGTGGATTGACAACACACAAAAGTAACCAATTTAGAGAAAAGAGAAAAAGAAAAGAAACTAAAGAAAAAGTCAAGCAAGTGATCAAAAGCCAAATAAAAGCCAAGATAAGATCACTTAAGTGAGAAAAATCTCGATCCCCTAAGACATGGGCAACGACTCGACACAACCGAGATAAAATGCTCTAAAATTCTGACTCTTCAAGGTGAGGCAAAAGGGCTCGACACCATCAGCAAAAGAGCACGACTAAAATTCAGGCGAAAAAGAGCTCCCAAATGCATGAATGCAAGCTCCCCCTGAACAAATGCATTTCTCCCATTTTTTCTTCCCTTGATGCAAAACTCCCCCCTGGGAACATGAATTGGGTACTTTCCTCCCCCTTGTTGGTAATGCATGAATCAAGTCTCCAAATGCAAGCATGTGCTTCTCAAATATACAAAGGGAACTACAACATGCTAAAATTGAGACAAAGACAAGCAAGATAGCCACAATTTTTAGCACAAGCATCGCCAACAAGATAGAAAGGGACATACAAGCAAGTGATATAGCCATGATCAAAAGGAAGCATTTTTCACAAAAAATTCCCTCTCATAAGCATAGTTCCTAATCATGAGCAAAAAGAGCACATACAACATATAGCTCACAAACTTCATGCAAGGTCACAAATTCTCATCACACGGTCATCACAGACACCTACAAGCTATCTCATGTCATGTCAAAGCCACCGAGCCGTGTGTCCACTTCTAGATATGAGACTTCTCATTGGTGAACATCATGCAACGGTTTAGCACCCAAGATAAGAAATTTAAAGAATTTATGACATGGAAGCAAAATTTTCAAGCATAGGCATCTCACATACCATTTTCATGATTGACAAATTAAGCATGGTACATGAAGTGCTTTTGCAGCAAAAAGAAGCTTAGGCTTCTCCACAAGGTAGCATGTAGGCTAAACATTCATGATGATAAATGATCCCAAATGAAAAGAACATGGTTCCAAGCACAAATTTAAGCAAGATATAGCCATAAGCACCCAAAATGAACATGAAAGGCATTCTACCCACAAGAGAGGATCATATAGCATTTTTACAAAAGAAAGCCATCCACAAGCATATATATCCCAAAGCTACCAAGAGCATAGTTATACATCTCATGAGCATCACAAGCAAGGTCATGGTGAGCAAAGCATATAAGAGAAGCACATCTCCATGACATATATTACACAGTCTATGATACAAAGATGCAAACATGATATGATACAAGAAATGAGAATGCAATATGCATATGTACATCAACCCTCCCAACCAAAGCTCATAAAGGAAAAAAACTCCAAGCTCTCCTCGCAAACGAGCAAATGTAGCTTGGTCCAAAGGCTTGGTTAGGATATCGGCGAGCTGCTTTTTCTGTAGGTACATGGATGAGGTCTATGTTTCCCTTCTCAACATTGTCTCTCAGGAAGTGGTACCTCACTTCAATGTGTTTGGTTCTAGAGTGTGTTAACACCAAAATTTGGTAAGGAGTATGACATGTGGGTCCAATTCGGAAAAGAGTTCGTCGGTGGAAGGAAAGGCATCTTCGGAGATTTTCGGCGAAGGATCCGCGGTCGGCTATCTGCTCCCGGTTCGGCAAAGGAACGAAGAGAGCTGATTTTGCGGGATTGGACGGTGGCGTGATTCGATCGAGAGGGAGCGAATGGATGGACGGTGATCAAGCTTAGTTAGGCAATGTATCCATTCGCGGTTGTAATCGGCGGGGTATAAATACGACCCCTGGATGTATGTAAAAAACACGTTCATTCCTCAATACACACCGGCCTTACGCCAAACCCTAGAGTCCTTTGTCGTGTCGTCGAGTTCTTCGAGAGGACCAATCGATCCGTCGACCTCCGTGAGTACCGGCAACCTTGTATCATGTCTAGTATCATGCGGTGGATTTAGATCTGATGCAAGTAGTCTTGTTACCATGCTTCGTATCATGCGGTAGATTCAAGCTTGGTTCAAGAGGGTTTCTTGTTAGATCATGAGCCATGCGGTGGGCTAAGATCTAGCTTGAAGCTAGTTATCGGCTCTATTGGGTTTTGGCAAGATCCAATAGATTCATTAAGTTACCCTGTGTTATCATGAGTTTTGCGTTATGTTTTAATTCATGTAACACTCTTTTGCCCAATCTAGATGGGTTTGGATCGGCTCTTTTCCTTTTAAGATCCGTGCAAGAGCGAGTTTCGTGTTTTGACGCGTGGATCTCGTGTCCCCCGATAGCCGAAACCGAATCGATCTAGGTTGTTACGTGTTGCGGGTTCAAGCTTGCTTTGTTGGTATAAATCTTGAAAGAGCCGGGTATCATGCGGTAGATGCGAGTTTTTGGGTTGCTTTGGAGCTAGTCATCGGTGGATTAGATTTCCATTTCAGCTTGATAGATTTATTCACGTGGTAATGTTTGTTCCTTCTTCATGGATCCCGAATCGGTTGTTCGACCGCATTCGGTTATATCTTCACGAGTAGATCACGTGCGTTATTTATGTTTTAGAAGACGTGTGCTTCTAGCTTTCCATATTTGGGTTGTATCATGCGGTGGATAGATCTATTTGTGGAAAGTGGTGCGTTCTTTCATGCAAGTTGTATCATGCGGTGGATAGATTTGCTTGATGTCGTGCCCGACGGATCTTAAAGTGATTAGACATGCGGTAGACTAATTGCTTTGGATCTATGCATGCTTATTTTAATACATGATCATGTTCGTGCTTTGCTTTATTTAATGTTAATCTTCATTGAGGATCGGTCATGGCTTTGTACGTGCATTCCTGTTTATTCAAAGACCGATCGTTGTCATGCTTACGTCATCCATTCGGCAATGTTCCTTTTTCCTTTGTGTTTACCCGAATGGTTGCGGTTCTTTGACGGGTAGCTTCACATAGCTACATGTCGTCTTGCTTGGCTTTTTAGCCGTAAATATGGAACCGCCCGGTACCACCCCGTAGGTTCCAAGTTTTGGTATTTAACCTGTTTTCCCTTTGTTAATTTTCGGGAAAAAATTGACCGGCACGTCACTTTCTCTCTCGCGCGTGCGAAGCTAAGCTTTTCGGCTTGCTTTGTGTGATTGGCGGCGAGTGCATATTTTGCGTCAACACACTTCTTGGCACGCCCGGTGGGACCAACGGCCGAATTGGTTCAAGATGCCCGAGATCACGGACCTCCCGGATGTCGGCATTGAGGAGCTTTCTCCCGCAGCGCATCGGCGGCTCGTAGACGCCGTGAATCGGTTTCAACGAAGTGTCTCATGTCATTCAAGAAGAATCGAAGTGGGGTACCGTATTTAAAGAATGGCCCCCAGTGCGTGTTGCGGGAGAAACCGACGCTACGACTCGGCAAGAAAAGGAAGAATGCGCGCGGATCTTCCAAGAGTCAATGGACGACGTGCTCACCAAGCACAATCAAGCTTTCCTTGGGTCGCTCCAACGGATGATGGCGGCCCTCTTTGGTCGGGCGCGGGGGCAAGCGTTCGGAAAGGCGTACGCCGGAAAGAGCACCGTGGAGCCGGGTGAATCGAGCTCTCGGCCGCCACCACGGGGGCCGGTGCGGCAGCCCCCTCCTCGCAGCTCCGGGAGCCAAGCGTTCCAACCTCCTCCACGGGGAGGCCGGGAGGGCGCCGGTCCGGCCTCCGCCGCAAGCTTCGGGAAGTCAACCAATCCTCGCCGCCACCACAAAGGCACGGGTCGGCCCCGTGCAACGGCCGAATCCGTACCGGCCCACGTACGGAGACCTAGCGTTCGGCTCATCCGGGGCCCCCCTCGACCCCGGTCGAAGAATAGCTCCGTCGACCAACCGGCTCCCGAGAGGAATCTATACGGCGGTGGCTATCATGAAGTGGGAAATTACGGGGCGTTCGACGCCTTCCCGCACCCGGGGTACGCGCGGGCTGCGGGCGCTCGGGGAGGAAGATGCCCTAGCTCGCAAGATGGCCGAATTGATGCGAGAATCGGTTCGGCCTCAAGCCAAGGATGCGGGGCCCCACCTACGGCCGCCGTTCCGGAGTGGTACTATAACGTGCTCCCGCCGCCAAGGGTAAAACCACCAACGGAATTCACAAAGTTCTGCGGGCGGGACGAGACAAGCACGGTCGAGCATATCGCTCGTTATCTCATGCGGTGGGGGGAATGTTCGGCCGAAGAGACGTTCGGGGGTTCGCTACTTCCCCGCCTCGGCCGACGGGTCCCGCTTTTCGGTGGTTCTCGTCCTTGCCGCCCGAGTCGGTGGCCGGTGGAAAGATTTGGAGCGTAAATTCCACGCTCACTACTTCGGCGGCGAGCTTCGAGAAAAAGTTGATCGACCTCGCCACCCTAAAGCAAAGGCACGGTGAAACACCGCCGGAGTTTCGAGAAGGTTCGGAGAAGTCAAGGGCATGTGCTTCTCATTGAACTTGCCGGACGATCGGCTAGCCGATATGGCCGTCGCCGGGATGTTACCCGGCCGTGCGCGAAAAGCTCTTTGGGATGGAGTTTGAAAACTTGGGCCGAGTTGTCACGAAATTATCCTTGATGAGCAATCGAGGCATATGGCCTCAAGAAGGACCCCAAGTTTGGCAAGCGGCACGACATCGCCGATATCTACAATCAATTCTTGGACAAAGCCGATTTGTTCGAGGATTCCGACGACGAACCGGAGATAGGCTGCGGCGAAATCATGTGGGGTAAGGAGCCTCTCACAATGAATCGGCGTTGGGTCGGACGGACCAAAGGAACCTATGACTTCGACGTCACAAAGGCCGATAAGTTGTTTGAGCTCTTGGTAAAAGAAGGCCGAATCAAGGCGCCCGAAGGGCACTCTATGCTTCGGCTCGATGGAGTCAAAGCGAAACGTTACTTGCGGCTTTCACGACGGGGACTCCCATTCCATCAACGACTCGCGGGGTCTTCGGGATGAGGATCCAAAAGGCTATCCAGGAAGGGCACCTCAAATTCGATAACAAGATGAAACTGGATGGCCACCCCTTCCCGCAGAACATGCTCGGCTTTTCTGTCAATGCTATAACAGCCGAAGAGAAAGGGAAAGTCAAGGTCCTGACCTCAGCCAGGTCCAAGCAAGATGGATCAGTTGACCCGAAGCGCCAGGTGACCATAGAGCAAGTCCAGGGCGACGCCCCCGCGTTCTCAAAAGCCACATCGAGATCGGGGAGTCGTCCAAGCCCAAACCCAAGGTGACGTCACGCATCCTCCTTAATAAATGGCAGCGCCGAGATGGAGAAGGAACGCTACCGGGAGCGTCGTCACGAGGAGGAGCAACGCGGGGCCGAGGAGGAAGCGCGCGCTGGAATCGAGAACGATGCGCGCGCGCGGCGGAGCGCGCCCCCGGGGGTGCGCCTTTTCGAGCACCTCTGGAACGAAGGCCCGAAGCTACCCACATTAAGGAACCGTCCCCGAATGCGGCGACGGATATGCGAGTACGGGCGAAACGCCAATCGCCGATCCGTCCACGAAAGACTTGGAAGGATCCACCCGAATGGGGATCGGCGGCAAAAAATTGAAATCATTGATCATCCCGGGAAGCGCCGAGCCGATCTCGGGTGGGCGACCACGAGGAGGACGAGGAGGTCTACGTCCGGCGAGAAGGGGCAATGGTGCCCACCCGGTCTACGCAAGAGCCGAAGAGGCGGGTCCAACGCTTGAGGAACCGCGAGATGAAGCAAGCCGGGGTCCGGACGAGACGAAGTGGCGCCCCCAAGGACCAGCCGGAAGGATCAAAGCGTCAAGCCCCTGCATGCATGGTATACTTCCTGCCAAACGAGTTCATGGCTCCCGCTAACCAGGTGATGCGGAGGAAGCTTCCTTTGACGACGAGCAGCCCGAGGAGATGATGGCGCGGCCGGTGCTTGCCAAGCGAGGCCATCTTCGACAAACCGGCCAAGAATCGCCACATGAGGCCGCTGTACTTGAGGGGGTACGTCAATGGCAAGCCATTGACCAAGATGTTCGTCGACGGTGGCGCGGCAGTTAACGTGATGCCGTACACCACCTTCAGGAAGCTTGGCATGACCCCGAGCGATTTGACACCAACAAGCATCATCCTCAACGACTTCGCCGGAACCCCTCGGATACCAAAGGATGCGCTCACGTGGACTTGATGATCGGGTCCAAGACGCTGCTCACCACCTTCTTCGTCATCGAAGGGAAGGGAGCCTACGGCCCGCTCGCTTGGGCGGGACCGGATCCACGCCAAGCGTCGCGTCCCATCCACTATGCATCAACGGTGATCCGGTGGGTGGACGATGAAATTGAGGTCGTACGGGCGGACGACTCCGTGAGCGTGGCTAACATGGAACCGGCCTTCGGGAATACCAAGGCATCGATTGCTTCTCGGGGAAGGACCGGGGAGAAGGTCTCGTTGAACTCGTCGGCGGTGACCAACGGCCGATTCAAGCGGTCGGCTCTTACGGTAATTTTTAATGGAGAACCCCGTGGATGGCACCGATGGCAAGGCCGGGACGAGGATTCATGTCGGCCGA